>OY856358.1:0-1458838 GCA_963693475.1 Ectropis crepuscularia | reverse complement strand
CTTTGAATTAAACTGGAAGAAACAAAACAATAATCAAAGATTAAATAAAGTGTTTTTTACTCGTTAAGTTATATAATAGAACATACAATAACATCATAACTCGCAAGAGTATCTCGTTTGTCAAAACGAGCGTTTATTTTTTTTTAAGATTAATACATTTCTGGCTGACTTTTAGGCAATTTTTTTTTGTTAACTCTATATTATAGCTTTAGCTGTGTAATCCGTTCTCGTAACACGTAACAGCGGAGGCACGGCGCCTGCCCTTGACGTGTTGAAGAGAGTCGTTCACCTTCCGCCTTTCTTTATTCATCGCCACATTTCTTTGCGACACAGAAACGGAGGTATTAATGAGAAAACCTTTCGAGAGCTATGTAAATCGGTAGTATAGTAATTGGGAATTACTTCATTCAATAAGATTAGTTTGTATTCTATTCGGAGATTTGGATAAAAATAATTAGACTAGGAAAATTGTTAACTTTTATCATAATGAAACACATTTTAAAAAAATATTTTATCTTGACATAGTCAAGTCTAGTATATTAAAATTTTTTTCGCTGCTGACATGGCATCATGTTTTCAAATAAGCTGAAATAATCTTACCTGAAGTCTACCTGATGAAGTATCACACTTTTATCAGTTATTTTACCGCCAAGCAGTAAAATGAAAACGTCACTGTGTCCAGTTCTAAGGGAAATGTTTCAGAGAAATTACAGGATATAAAAATGAATTGCCTTATATCTCTGGGTCATGAGTGCTGTGCAGTGCTAGGTACTTAGGCTAGGTAAAATTAGACTGAAGACACGTACTTTCTACTTCGTAACGTTTGTGTGAAATCAAAAAATGCATTAAAACCTCCAGCAACAATATTCACACGACCCTAAAAAACCCAGACTTATTTCCACTCAAAATCAGTTTCACGTTCTCGCGCTCATTATGGCAACCTCCATGGAGCAAAGTAGAGCCTAAATAGCGCAGACGTGAACTCTCTTACCCGCTGGAGAGCCTCTCTCGGGCGCCACAACTGGGCTAAGGGCTTTCCACCTAGCTCTAGAGCAGGACGAACGTCGATAAGGATTTTAGATAAATCTAGGATGTAACGTGTCGAGACAAAATTTATTACCATAATTCTACATCATTGATGGCTTTTGAACATTAGTAAAAGTCCTAACCTGATAAATAGTATGAATCATCCTAAATTAGTTTGTTTCGGTAGTGGTAGGACTCTTGGCAGAGTCCGCCTGGGGAAGTACCACACCTTTGCCAGTTATTCTACCGCCAAGCAGTAGTGTGCAAACATTGCTGTGTTCCGGTTTGAAGGGCAATGTTTCCAGAGAAATTACAGGGTTTAGAGATGTAACACCTTAGATCTCTGGGTGGCGAGCGCAGTGCAGTGCTAGGTAATTTGGACTCTTTACGTTCCAATAGCTGCGTGTCACTGTGCTGTTATGTGGCAGGCATGTTGCTTACCATCAAGCACATGTCATGCTCGTCTTGTCACTCCTTATTTAAAAAAAAAGTATTGCCTGTAAAAGGTCGCTGTTTACTTTTCTAGAAAGAGTATTTTGTTTATCTATACTTAACTACAAGTTTGAAAGCTTCGAATTTAATAACTTTGTGTTCATTAATATACATACGTTCGAATCTGTTTACTTTAATAACTTTTAGACAAACCAACCCACCTTTAAACACTTATTCTATTATCTCTGACTACTCAAATCAGACCACTCGACTGCACCCAAGCCCACAGGATCTACCACGAACCAGCTACCCCGAATCATCTACTTCACACCTGACCTGACCTTAAAAAAGTCTATATTTATAATTCACTAGCGGCCCGCTCCGGCTTCGCTCGAATAATAACCTAGATATCAACTGCAGCGTTATCTGCCGGGCTGATTTGTGAATCTAAACCTTTCAGGGCCCTACCCAAACGTATACAAAAAAAAATCATTCAAATTGGTCCAGCCGTTTAGGAGGAGTTCAATAACAACGAAAAGTGGCATTGATTTTTATATATATAGATTTGTAAATTCTAGACTAGTGACTCCCCGCAGTTTCGCAGTTACCGATCACGTTATTTTCCCGGGATAAAAATTAACATGTGTTAATCCAGACTGTTAACTATCTATGTGTCAAATAATATCAACATGCATTTGGTAGTTTTTGTTTACAATAGTAACAAACATCCATACAAATACACCTTTTCACTTTTGCAATGTTAGTAGAATTCAATTCCATAATGACATAATCAAAGTGATGGATGAAACTAAAAAGCATCATTGTTTCCTAATTCCATCGATACGCCACCATCCCTATGAAACATCAAAGTAATAGGTACAAGCATTTTGTGCTCGAATCCCCTCACTACCGGATTACGGACTCGCCGCGCCGCAGTAAAAAACACAATTATGGAGGAGCGAGATAAGCAAGAACACAACTGTAAAAACTGCTTTAAAACACAGATACTCTCTGCGGAAAACGTAACGGAAGTGTCAGTAAAAAATCCTGTAAAATACAATTAGGTTAGAAAGGTTTTGTAAGAAATTGGCGCTGTTTTTGTCCGAATAAATACATAAATTATAGAAAAACTTTCTTTATAATCAAAGACTTTATAGCATAAATTTTAAAATGCTTTTTTCAGAATGCAAAACTCTTAAAAACCGCGACGGCCTAGAGTCTATGAGTTACAATCGTGTGGTAGTAAGTTCGAATCGAACACACATACACCTCAAAAATGTACCAGGCTTTTAAGAATAATTAGGATTATTATTATTATCACAGCTATATATTGGCCCATTGCAGACCAAAGGTTTTTTTACCTCCCTCCAATTTTCCCGGTCTAGAGCAACAGTCCTCCAATCTTCCCTATAGGTATCTAGTTCGGTCCTCCATCTCTTCCTGGGTCGCCTGGCCGGTCGTATGTGAGCATAAAATTTATGTCATTGATGGCAAGCGCTTAGCAATGTTGTGATTGCAATATGAACACTCCAAGACGATTCTTTAATAGTAATCTCCTAAAGCGATGTAACTCCTTATACAGGGTTACTGGTAATCAGCCTGCATCCGTTTAAGGGCATGTTCTGTATATTTAAACAAACAACTTTTGTTCTACAACTTTCGTTAAAACTCAATAGATAACCCAAAAAAATATTGTATTTGTTGCCCTTTTTGTACTGTTTAGCGACTTTTTAGTGTTTATTCACTTCGGTACATCATTTTTTGCGCGTTTAAGAGCGTACGCGCTCTCGTTACGAATTGTTACGAAGAGTTCGATACTTTTAGACCGTGCAAATGCACTTTTTATTTATTTTGTAAATAAAAAAAAAAAAATTTTTTAAAACTGTAGAACAAAAGTTGACGTATTGAATGTACCTAACATCCCCTTAAAAGGATGCAGGCTGATTACCAATAACCAAAAATACCAATAATACTTTGTATTATTGATCTTTTCTGCCGGTATCATACCGAAGCTATAAATTATTATTAGCTATTAAATTCTTCGTATTCAATTATCTGTGTGTCGTTGCGCTGTTAATGGGAAATCGTAATTCGTATATTAAGTACCCCTTTTGGTCGTTTCGTGATAAAATTGATTTAATTTTAGCTAATAATAGAGTTTGACAATTTAGAACTAAGTTCAATTCCAACATTCAAGTCGTAACAATTGAGAATTTTGGAATAGTTAGCAGCATACAATGATTTGTCCCCAAAATGTAGACACAGCGATATCAAATATTACTTATAATTCTCAGATCAAAATGTATTGTGGCAAATTAAACAATATTTATTATTACAAATACATATGTATAAATTGTATATTTATATTACGGCCTTGGCTCTCTCCTAGCGAGAGGAGGCCCCGAGTCCCAGCAGTAGGAACATTTAGTGGGCTATTTATGTATGTTAAGCAATATTTGTGAAGTTTTAATATTATTTATTTACAATAATAGAATATGCAGATATTCTATTAATGTAAATAAAGTGATTTCTATTATGTATAGGCAAACGTTATGAGGCAGGAATTAATAGGTATCTTTGTAGAGTAATCAACTGTAACCATCAAGCCACTTATTGTAAAACCGAGCAATACCCATGTTTATAATTAATTCTCTTTGTATAGTTTAAAAGATAATATACAGTATATATTGAATAGATGTAAAGTAAGTTTTTTGAAGTGACAACGTCTAATATATCGATGAACGCTGGCTTCATGCACGAAAAACTCTCCCGATTTGTCCCGTTACGCTTCTTGTACGGTTACGCCACATCTATAATTTTTTGAAGTGAAAACTTCTTTAGGCGCGCCTAGACAAAAGTTCGTGGGCTGTGAATTGATTTCATTCGTCACGCTCGGGTATGATAAGAAAACTTCGGGTAAACTCGGGACCATGGCTATTGGCCATCTAGAAATACGTCAGCCAATGGGAAATGGTGAAAGGGCGTGGACAGGCCATCATGGCATGACCATCTAGAAACGCATCAGCTAATGGGAAATGCTGACGCATTTCTAGATGGCCATGCCAAGATGGCGAGGCCACGCCCTCCAGTACACCCGTGTAGTTTCCAAGGTAAGCTATAAAATTCTGAGTTATAAGTTTTCACTTCTATCGGCAGTTCCTATGAATGCCAATTTTTTTTTTTTGTTATGACGTTGTCACGTTAAAGTATCGTCCGTTAATCAACCGCCTTTACAGACAACTAATGTTTTTTCTGAAAACCTTGACTAAGTAGGCAAAGATAGTAGTGGCCTAGTAGCTACAACTTCCAATTTGACAGTCATAGGTTCGAATCCTGCCTGTATCTCTCGGCATTTTTCCAAGTGCAGATGTCACCATTACCTTTAACAGTGAAGTAAAACATCGTAAGGAAAACAGCGTGTTCCAGGAAAGACATAGCGGACAAGGAGAGTCATCCATCTTAGCCAGTTGATGAATTACGGCCTCGATCCTCTCTTTGTGAGATAAGATCCAAGTCCCAGCTGTGGGAAAAAAGATGGACTGCTTATGCCAAGTAAATGTTTGGAATATCGCAGTAAAACTCAAGAGTAAGCGTCATTGACACAAACATTACTCCTTAGTACTCATCGCTTGTCGGTTTTATAGTCGACCGAGTAAGAGCCTTCCCCAATTTGGCAGAATCCAAGAGAGCATCTGTCCTTTATTGCGCGCTATAAAGCAACAAGGACAGATAATCTTTGGAGGGCAGTAAAAAATGTGAAACAGACTCGGCGGTAATTTGTACCGGTTTTTCTGGAGCAGGTCGCTTGAGCGATGGGAGCGCGTTTGCCAGGTCGGGGACAAATGAGTGGACAATTTGCGCTGTCCACCGCGCGCGCGCCGCGAAGCAGTATGGACACTTTTATATTTACTCAATATATCAGTTGAAATATAAAACTATCAGACTGAGTTAAAAATTATGCCATTCTATATAATTACTCCATCAGGTAGATTATGCAAAATGTGGTATACATATTTTTAGTTATATCAAGTTATTAAATGTAAGCAAAGATCACCAAAATTATATAGTTATGACGTCACGTTTTAAATCGTACAATGAAATGACGCCACTCGAAACTTCTGAGCAATAATATTCATATTTTTTTAAATAAAAACAATAAAAAGAAAAATACGTGTACAATATTTAAAAAAAAAGCTGTTGAACTAATTCGCTTTGGTTAATTATCTTTTTTTTAATAGTAGTCTGCGTAGTTCTACTTGACCTACTGATTGGTTTATGTAACGCGGTGTGGGAAGGACATACGGCTGGACAGTCGGTAAATCATGTCGCCCTAATAAACACGGCTCCGATTAGATTCAGATCCCCGATGTTTTGGCAAATAGCAGACATTAGGCTTCCGTGTACCAGTAGATAATGTATTAATTAGCGGATTTGTAAGCGGCACCTAAACAAAATCAACATAGACAGAATAAATATTGGTGGACATCGCACAGACAACGCCATGTAGACCCAAACTAACCAAAGCTTGTACCATAGAATCCAGGTAGTTCATTTATATTAATACGTGTATTTTTGTAAAAATATACTGAGTATACATAGAAACAGAACAAATGTTTGTCACACACAAATATTTTTTGTCTAAATGGGAATCGAACACACAACTCACGGCTTCGCAGGCAGACTTACTACCAAATTAGCTGCTAGACCTGTCAAAATAGTTTTTATATTCTCCTGTAAAGTTGACCTCCAAGCGCTTATTAGGTTTTCGCAGCTAACAGTCTTAAGGCGCCGGTTGGCGCCGTGACCGCGACACGAGACCGCGACCGGAGACCGCGACAGGCACTTGACATTATAGAATTGTATGGGCGCCAGTTCGCGCCGAGACCGCGACCGGAGACCGAGACACGTGTCGTGGTCGCTGCGCGGTAAATGAGCAGTAAAGGTAGCGGTTCGCGCCGCGACCGCGACGCGAGACCGCGACCGGAGACTGAGACCGGAGACCGCGACAGGCACTTAACACTATGGAATTGTATGGACGCCAGTTTGCGCTGAGACCGCGACAGGAGACCGAGACAGGTCGCGGTCGCGGTCGCGGCGCGAACTGGCGCCCATACAATTCCATAGTGTCAAGTGCCTGTCGCGGTCTCCGGTCGCGGACTCGTGTCGCGGTCTCGCGTCGCGGTCTCAGTGCGAACTTGTACCTTTACCTCGTCTTTGATTTTAAGATTTGACACAGCTCTCTCATTCATTTATTTTGTTTTTATTTAAATAAAGCACAGTAACGAGACGAGCAGGATACAGCATGTGCCTGATGGTAAACAACATGCCTGCCACATAACAGCACAGTGACACGCAGCTATTGGAACATGAAGAGTCCAAATCATTACCTAACACTGCACTGCGCTCGTCACCCAGAGAACTAAGCTGTTATATCTCTAAGCCTTGTAATGTATCTGGAAACATTGCCCTTCAAACCGGAACACAGTAATGTTTGCACATTACTGCTTGGCGGTAGAATAACTGGCAAAGGTGTGGTCCTCCCCCAGGCGGACTCTGCTAAGAGTCCTACCACTACTAAAAAAATACCAATAGATTTAAGAATCTCTTCCTTTTTGAATTCGGTTAACGAAACAGACCAGTCCACCATGATATAAACAATCATTGGCATACACATTTATACGTATGTGTGTTGTCCAGCCGAATGTGTTCGTCCATTAGAAAGACATGTACTTAATCACAGCCGTCCGAAGCTCGGGCAAATCCGATCAAATTCAGATACCGCTGTTTAGCAAATGGCTCTCATTAGGCGGTTGTTGGCGATTAACCAATGATTACCGCGTGTTTAGCGCTAAATTGGCATTACTAACGCCCTGTTTACTAACATGCGGTTAGGAATACAGGGCATGGCTGGTGCTGTTTTGAGGTTTGGCTGGGACATCATCAGTAATTAATTTTGTTACGTACTATGTAGTGAAGTTCAAAATAGAATACGAGCATGTGATAAAACTCTATGGCTGGTCTAGTAAGGAAAACGGTGACAGATTCAGAGCCCCGGGTTCAAACTCTATTTACAAAGTCATATATACATAGGTGCCGGCAAATAAGTTGACCCAATGAAATTACCGGCGCATGGCTACGCAGAAACGTTTTTATTGTCGCTTTGGTGAAAGTGTACATGCGCGAACTTTCCCCTTCCACGTCAATTTTGGGTCAACTTGTTTGCCGGCCACTATACGTAATACCGCTAACTTAGAAACGGTGAAGCAAACCATCGTGAGAGAACTGGTATGTACCATAATCCTTCGAAGTCATGTGTCATCTATCCACATTCAGCCAGCTTGGCATTGACGCTCTCCATGCGATAGATGATCCCTAGTTCCAGCAGTGGTAACATTTACTGAGCTGCGTATGATACTGCTCAGTGACGCGCATCAAGAGAAGTCTATGTTTACCCGGAGACTATAGCATTAATACTGCTCGAAGCTCGTAAAAGCAACATTGTTTCATAGTCGACGTTTCAAAAACTTGAAAGAACCTTTAGACTTAAATTTAGAAAGACTTTAATTTTGTGAAAAGAACGTCTAGACTGTAGTAGATTGTGTGGGTTTTTCCGATGGCTACAATCTTTGTCTTCAAGCCGATAGTAAATCGGCCCAACTGATGAAATACTCGTAGCAAGATGTTGGAGTTAACGAAAATATTACTTTTTGTTGATTTTTCTACAAGAAATGGCTACAAAACGAATTAGCTATTTTCAGTTTCAGGTCGCATAACTATTTTTAATTACCTATATTTTTAAAATTATAACATAATTATTTAAAAAGGTAAAGTAACAAAAAATAAGATTAATGGCGTCGCTTTCAAAACCACAAAGTTCGATTCTAAAATACAGACAAATCCATCATTTATTTAGTTTTTAAAACCCGCATAGCGCACGAGCGATGTCGTCCATCCAACCTTTCAACGATATAAAACTCGGTAACAAAACTGCGCGCTTCCACAACAGAGCCACGCCGAACTGAACGAACAAAAAGTAAGTAACATCTCTGCAACCGCTGAGTTTTTCATTTGCGAACGATACTGAGGAACTAGCGTAAGATATGGTGGCATAGTTTATAAAGTTAGAAGAATAGAAAACTTTATTACCACTTCAGTGAAGTTGACACAAACACCCATTGTGCCAATACAAGTGGCAGAGTTAAAGAGCGACGAAACGAGCAGGACCTGTGTCTAAAGATTTGTGATATTCCAGTTCTAACAGCACGGTGTCACGGAGCTATTGGAACATGAACAGTTCAATTCATTACCTGCATAATCATTATTATCACTGCACTGCACTTGCCACCCAAAGATATAAAATATGATGATTTATCTCTATGCCCTGTGCATTCTCTGGAAACATTGCTCTTCTAACTGAAACACACATGACTTTACACTCATGCTTGGTGGTATAATAACTGGCAAAGGTGTGGTACTTCCCACCTAAAGATAAGGTAAGGTGGACTGTGCAAAAAATTCTATCAATACAAAACTAATGTAAGTTTTTTACATTTGTTTTACGCGTCGATCAAATTTGTTGCAACAGTTTTAAACATATGATCATTGTTTTGCACCGATCTCTTGCACTATACCATTGGAACCGATATAGTTGAGTTTTAAAAGCTTCGATTAGTCTGTCTGCCGCCAACCACTACGTCTGCAGCGAGACTTGATCGGCTGCCCGTTTGATTGCCAACGAAACCATTTACAGTTTTATTGCAGCCTTGTTAGTGAGGAAATAAAGAAAATAATGTCGAGCATTGCAATTATTTTTGTTATGGCCACTTTTTTCTGGTTTGTTTGGTTTTAATAGCACGGTATGCAGTTCATTTGTGTAATTAGTGGGTTAATGTTTTAGAAACGGGGAAAATGTTTATTAACAAAACTATAATTAATAAAACTCGACCCTTTTAGGGAATATTGGAAGACTCTGGAGTATTTGAACCGGGGAAAATTGAGGGAGAGGTGAGAGGCTTTCTGCGATGGGTCCTTGTACAGACTGAGATAACATTGAAAACTATACTACACTACAAACACTAACCACTACCTTCACCAAGGTGTTTTCAAGTCAAGAATGAATGATTTTTATATAAAAGTAGGGGCCCCTTCCGGCTGCGCCCGGATATTGTCATTTAAAGACTATTAATCGAAATAAAAACTATCTCTATCTATCTATCCTATCTCTCAAGTTGGACCAGACTGCTCACGGTATGCCAATTTAATTTAAAATTGGTTAAGTAGTTTAGGAATCCATCGCGGACAAACATCGTGACAGGAGATTTATATATATTATTATTATATATACAATAAGAAGATAAGTTAGTCTATGTAGTCGAGAGAGTAGCAACTGCCTATTTGCTGCCCCAGACCCAGATGCGATTCCCACGCGCACTTTTCGAAATCGTGTGAGTAAATTGAAGTCATGTTTCGAAGTCGAGCCATAGTCTAGCCTAAAGTTAAGCACCCATATGGCCTTTGATGGAGGGCACTTACCATAGACCACAAAACATCAGGAACCGGCCAATCCAGGAATACCCACCCGCTCGGGCAATGTATTTCAAACTTTAGATGTTGTTGTTATAAAACCGGAGCTAAACTTTTTCACTTTTTGGAGCATCAATCATTGTTAAAACCATTAAAATAATAGTATTCATAAATTAGTTACATTCTAATATAATACTGATATTTAGTATAGGAATCAAAGAGTTTCAGTGGAGAGCGTCTCGCTTGGCTGATTGTTTCACACCGGAATTATTTTACCTTCATTCAGGCGGATTATTTCAATAATTCACGTGCAAAAGCGGATAATTCATCTCAAGCTATTTGAACAGCCCGAGCCAAAAGCGGTAGCGGTATTTAAAATTTGTTAAAACATTTTTTGTCCCTAAAATAATTCTATACCAACATCGAACGTTTTTAAATGACAGGGACGATGTTCCTATTTTTCAATATTAAATAGTGAAACTCTATTGTATACTTAATGAGTGACCTTTCGCTTTTATATATATAGATAAACAGTAGCACCCCACAGATTCACCTGTGTATTCCTCGTTCTTGGCTAGTTTCCCGCAGCGAAAAGTAGTCTATTTGTAAGTCCAGATTATCAATTATTACTGTGTTCTAAATTTTGAACCGATTCGTTCGGGCTTACCAACGTGATTGATCCACAAACATCCAAACATCAACCTTTTTATTGCATGGATTTATCACATCTGTTTACTTACATGTATTTTTCATACAATTGCCTCATCATCATTAGTCTGTCTTTATCCAGTGCTGGACCTAGTCCTCTCTCATTCCAAAACAATAAAAATAAATACAATAATAGCACCAATCGCTTGCATCTTATACCATTCCTTATTCGTCTGAAGTCTAAAGACGACGTATTTTTACGTTTCTCCGCGGCGTCGCTCCTCGCGAGAATGGCGAGAATTTCTCATTGAAGCGCACCTACAGCGAGTACGTACATAAAGCTGAGAATTCACACGGCAGGAGCGAAGCTTCGAAGTGAGGAACGCATAATTTAATTTTACCTTAAAAAACAAAAACCGACTTCAATTAAAAATTGAGCTGAGACACTCGACTAAATTTCATAATTTGTGTGACTAAACACACTGTCCAAATGAAATAGCAAGGTGGAACGAATACGCAAATTTAATTTTTTTCCAGGTAAGTAAATTTTAGGTTTTTGTTGATATTTCCCTACAATACTTACCTACAAAAAAACATACAACCGAATTTAACCGAATTGAACCTCTTCTTTTTTTGAAGTCGGTTAAAAGTAAAGTACTAGGAAATAGCAGCTTATTATAATTTGGTACAAAATGTTCAATGTAATGTTTTTAAATAATAATATAATAAATATAATAACAGAAAAGAAAAATTTCAATAATACGCAACATCTATAAATCAAAACATAAAACCTACATCTTCATAGTGAAAATATACAAAATGCATTTTGACAACAGTGTCACAATCCGAAGCCATCAAAATTATGAAAAGGAAAATACAATAGAAAATAATATGGAATTATGTTAACACGGTCAAGAACAAGAAACGCAGCGGATACAAACGCACAACCGTCACCAACCCGTGTCCCGTCACCACCGGATTCGTCGTCGGAGGACGAAGTCTTTTTGACTCCCCGCGACACAACTACTTCGACAAGTGACGAGGATGCGGTGCGGACCCCGCCGCCAACAAGACCTGGACGACGTGGCCGTCCGCCGCTGCCGGCACGCTTGGGGCCTGAGACAACCTGCCTCGCGCCCGGCCCCCGCTACCGGTGGTGTAGTGCGTCGCATGAGATGGACTCGAGAAATCAACGAGAACTGCATGCGCGCCTATTACGGGGCTACAGAAGGAGGAACTAACCTGACCGCGTACTGTGCCAGGATGTTACTTCTGTTTCAGGCCCTTGAACCAACCGTCGCCGTATCCGCACAACGACTTTCAGATCAAGTTCGAGCCATTCGCCGGTGCAAGCTGCTGGATGACTCGACACTTGATCGGCTACGCCTGGAGGAACAACATACTCGCCCAGCTTCTGCCTTGTCCCGGGATCCGCCCGCCGCATCGTCGACTCTGACACTGGCCTCAGTGCCAGCGTCAGTGGCGACACTTGCGGCGCCGGCCGACCCCGACATCGAGGAGGAAGACTCGGCGAGTAGTAATGTATCTGACCAGGTAAGAGGGCAACTGAGGAGTGCTTTGGAAGACGCGATATTCCAATATCGACTCACACCCAACTCTAGGCCGCGCTTACCACGTTTACCCACCCATAAACAGAATTTAGCTTTGATGGGAGCCCTGAATACTTTGCTAGTGCCCTACCTAGGTACTAGCAAAGATTTGACTGATACCCATTCTATTCTCTACTGTGGTGCTATCGCGGCGTGTTGCGTTGCACGTGTCAAGTTTCTAGACACTGACCGTACAACGCGAACCGCCGGGTGCATCTCCGGCATGGCAAATGCGAGTAGAACGGCGTATCAGCACATTCAGGACTCTTATAGCAAAGCTAATCTGCTTCAGTCAGGGGAACAGTCGTCCCCGAGTCATGCGTTTCGTGACACAGGCATTCGCTGGGACTGGTATCAGTCCCCAGCACTACCTAGCCAATGCTACGGAACGCATTGACTATCTGAAGCAGAAAGTTTATGCGTGGGCAAACCGTATTCGCCGCTACAGAGAGCGTGTGAGTCGATATCGGCAAAATCGCGACTTCCAAAGTGATCAAAGGAAGGTGTGTAGAAACTGGGAGGGAACTAGTCGACGTGTGAGCGATGGGCAGCTACCGGATGCCAGCGCTACGAAAAACTTCTGGCGCAGCATCTGGTCGGTGCCTGTCGAGCACACAGAGGGAACTTGGATGCGTGTTGTCGAGCGTGCGTGTGAGTCTATCGAAACCATGGAGTCTGTTTCAATAGACTTTGAAGACGTTGGTTGTGCTATCCGGACGGCTCAGAACTGGAAAAGTCCTGGGCCGGACGGATTGCACAACTTCTGGATAAAGTGGTTTCGATGCTCACATGGGCAACACAATTCCAAGAAGCCCTCGAGACGGGTTCTCTTCCCAGTTTCATGACCACCGGAGTCACCTTCCTGCTCCATAAGTCTGGTAGTACCACGGAACCAAAGAACTACAGACCCATCACGTGCTTGCCTACCATCTATAAGCTGCTTACATCCATTCTGAGAGCAAAAATTTACGCGCATATTGTCGCAAATAACGTTTTGGCCTCCTCTCAGAATGGATGTAAGATTGGGTCCCGTGGTACTAAGGAGCTGCTCCTCATTGACACGACCTTTTGCCAACAAGTCAAACGAAACAAGGGAGCCCTCTCCGCTGCTTGGATTGACTATAAGAAGGCCTATGACGCTGTGCCCCATTCGTGGCTAGAAAGAGTTTTAGAGTTGTACAAAATAAATCCAACTCTAAAACTTTTTCTAAGCAAATGCATGGGACAGTGGGTCACAGTCCTTCGTCAACCAGGTAGCGTAGACAGCTCGTTTGTTTCGGAGGACTTGATAAAGATTGAAAGGGGAATATTTCAGGGAGACAGTTTGAGTTCCCTATGGTTCTGTCTAAGTCTGAATCCTCTCAGCACCCTGCTGAGAGATTCAGAATTAGGCTATCGTCTTCGTAGATGAGGTGAGGTTATATCTCATTTTCTGTACATGGACGACCTCAAACTTTTTGCACCGAAACGCCAAGACTTGTTGGAGCTATTAAAAACCACAGAGGTTTTTAGTAACGCCATCAAGATGGAGTTTGGTGTCGACAAGTGTGCGGTCATGCATGTACAGCGAGGGAAAGTAGTAAATTCAGAGAATTTACAACTTTCCGAGACTATAACTCTCAGATCCCTCTCCGAAGACGAGACCTACAAATATCTCGGTATGTCACAGTCGTTGGGTATATCAGCAGATGACATTAAGAAATCGGTGAAGGAGCGTTTCTTTTGCCGGCTGACAAAAGTACTTAAAAGTCTTTTGTCAGGCGGTAACAAGGCGCGAGCCTTCAACGGTTGGGTAATGCCTCTGCTGATATACTCCTTTGGCATACTGAGATGGACTCAGACTGAGCTCGACGCCCTGGATAGAAAGGTCCGTCAACTGCTCACAACACACCGCATGCTACACCCGCGCTCGTCTGTTATGAGACTGTATATCCCGCGGAAATGGGGGGGTCGAGGCTTACTAAATGCCAAGAACCTTCACAACCGCGAGATATGCAGTCTCAGGGATTATTTCCGCAACAGCGAGTCCGGGATGCATCGCGATGTTGTGGCAGTTGACAGGAGCTTCACGCCTCTTTCATTGGCAAACGAGAACTGGCGCAAACCATCGGTGCTGAGCACTGATGATCGCAAGGAAGTATGGAAGAGCAAGGAGCTGCACGGGCGATTCTATCGGGCCCTGACGGGACCCGATGTGAATCTGCTCGCTTCGGTGAACTGGCTGCGCTTCGGGGACCTCTTCGGAGAAACCGAGGGTTTTGCCTGTGCAATTGCGGACGAAGTTATCAAGACGAACAATTACCGGAAATACATAATGAAGGACGGTACGGTCGACATTTGTCGGGCATGCCGCCATCCAGGCAAATCTCTTCGTCATGTTATTTCCGGTTGTTCGCATCTTGCTAACGGCGAGTACTTGCACAGACATAACCTAGTAGCCAGGATCATCCACCAGCAACTTGCTCTTAAATACTGCCTTGTCGAGTCCGAGGTGCCGTACTATAAGTACGCACCTCTGCCAGTTCTCGAGAACGGTCGTGCGTTGCTCTACTGGGACCGCTCTATCATCACGGACAGGACTATTGTCGCCAATAAGCCTGATATCGTGCTGGTATACCGGTCTCAGCGCCGGGCTGTGATCGTCGATATCACCGTACCACATGACGAGAACCTCGTGAAAGCCGAGAAGGACAAGCTAAGCAAGTACCTTGACTTGGCTCATGAGGTTACCGCCATGTGGGATGTTGATTCGACGATCATAGTCCCAATAGTCGTGTCGGCAAACGGCCTTGTAGCGAAAAGTCTCGACCAACACCTTAAGAGACTTTCGCTAGACGGTTGGATCAAGGGTCAGATGCAGAAGGCGGTCATCCTCGACACAGCGCGCATCGTCAGGAGGTTCCTCTCTCTGCAGCCCTAACCACCGGTAGCTTGGGCCCTGCCCCGCTGCTGGCGGCTATCTAGGTTTAAGTTTTTATAATGTTTTTATGTTCTTTTATATAAATATTGTAAAAACTTAAATTTAAGAAACGAAATAAATACGTGAATAATAAATATAAAAAGAAAAGAAGTACTAAATCAGTCTAAGTTCTAAATTTTTTGAATATATATAATACTAGCAGTGCCCCGCGGTGTTACCCGCTTAATTCCCGTTCCCGTTGTTTTTCTGGGAAAAAAGTGACAACATTGACATTTATAATATTAGTAGGATTAGTAGGATTAATGCTTTATTGTCTTAGCTGCAAGTTATTGATATTTATTGGGCTCGTACGGCCCGTGTGGGTGTTCACCCTTATGCAGGTTTGTGGGTACCTATTACAGGTAACGGGGCGTAAGGTGAGCGGCGACCTTTATCTTACGCTTGTGTCGCATCTACGTGGATGTACATATCTTGTGTTACTCGATGAGAACGGAAAGTTAGTACGATACGTAGGGATATTGAATGTACATTGGTATATTCTTAAGGTCAGTACTCACATACGGTATTACTCGATCGAGCTAAACTGTCGAGTAAAACACATGGCATGGGCTTTCGTCCACACATTGAGCATCGATCTATCGAGTGAGGCGCGCCGTTCAGTATTCACCGAAACGTTCGAGCCAAAGGATGTCTGTGCAAAAAACTAGACGGTGGCTGTATTTAGCAAGACTCACAGTGCTTTATAAGAAAATCAAAGAAAATGAAAAGAAAAAACGTAAAAGAGGTACTGGGTTAAACTCGCAAATCCATTTCTCTTAAAAACACGTGTTTCAATCACGATAAACAATACTAATACTAGGCTCGCCTCGAGCCACTCGCAGTCACGTACACACGTACGAGTTAAGATTCACGGCTCGCTTCGAGTAGGTTCGAAGGAAATTACTTTCATTTAATTCCATCGAGCCGGCTCAGTGCGAGCCTTCGAGCTGTGAGGTTTAAGCATTTGATGGGAATAATCCTAGAAAATTAAGTGTAGATAAATTTGAGTTTTGTCATCAAAGAATTAAAAAATCTATGTCAAAACACAATAGAGTACAATAGAGAATACACAAAAAAGTAATGTCAATAAAAACTAAATGGTCCCGCAATAGACAGATCGACGCCTAAAAATATAATATTTATGTTTTCGTTCCAGAAAGCAACACTATTATACAAATTTTATAGTACAAAGTATACCTCTTCCTTACTGGTTACAACGCCATCTGAATCGGTCTTTAGTCTCGCCTCCAATCCAGGTTTTTTTACAGTATTAAATTAATTAATTCCTAACTAATTCCCTCGCGGTTTGCGAGGGAATTAGGACTTGTGCATGATGGTAAACATCATGCCTACCCATAACAGCATAGTGACACGCAGCTATCGGAACATGAAGAGTCTGAATCACTACTTAGCACTGCACTGCGCTCGTTACCCAGAGATCTAAGATGGTTTATCTCTGTGCCCTATAATTTTCACTAGAAACATTTCCCTTCGAACCAGAATATAGTAATGCTTGCACATTACTGCTTGGCGGTAGAATAACTGGTAAAAGTGTGATACTTCCCTAGGTGGACTCTGCAAAGAGTTCTACTACTAAGTACAAAATAGATTGACGCTCAGTCGTAACAATATCGCCAACCCATATTTTTGTTCAAGCTCTATTCACTCTATTGCAGCGTTTTTAGTCAAAATATTGCGGTGCTCAGTAAAATTTAGAATTCCACGTAAAACATTTAGGCGTATGAAATTTAAAACTTTTTAAATTCACTATAATTTCTTTACCTCTAGCGTTTAGTCCAGCGTTTAAGATCATTTATACAGAATCCTGTCGGTGGATTCTGTAACAGTAAGTTCGATATCGAGCTCGACGGTGAGCTCACGTCTGATGTAATTTGAACTCGGCACGTGTAACGACACTTCTTTTTACTGGTTTCACTGGTCTATTCATACTTGTTTTTATTGGGAAAAATTTCATTCCACAAATAGGTCTTTGATTTTTTATCAACAGCAACAAATATCGCAATTTATTAATAAATATTATAAATGCCATATGGTTTCAGCTGTTCCTATTTTATTTTACTTAAAATAAAATTAGGTAAACCTATACCGTGTTAATACTAGACGCAGTAATACCATGTGGATTAGAAATGTAACAGAGTGGTGTCCAAGACAAGGTGAGCGAAGTACTGGTCATTGAAATATACTTTATAACCGAACCTCAACTCAATTACCTCAGGATTGAGAAAGATAGCACAAAAAACGTGAGACCTATAAGGTCTATAGTTTTCACAAATAACACCTGTTCAAAAGCATAACGCATGTGCTGGCTTTTAGTCGGGTTCTCTTGGTGACTCGTCATATGAAGATTGAAGATTGATTGAAGATATTCGTAGAAGTAGCCTTTCAGCGAGCACAAATTCTCAAATCATACGTGCAATATGTCTATTAACTATTAACCCATACTGTCAAATTTAAACTGACCTCTAATTATTATTGAAGAGAACTAATAAGTTGTAAATCAAAAAGTGACACTAAGCATGAGCTCAGCGTCGAGTCGACTTTTCCAGAATCCTCGGGTTGTAGAGCAGGACGTACAGACATACGGCTGAGCTCCACATCCGTATTAATATTTATCGCGCTGCAGCCGGAGAATACGGGACATTACCAATTTAAAGTAGCATTTTGTGAAGCGAATTGGGCAGTATGAGGGGAATCCCAGATATTTTACTGTGATGTATAGCTCGGTCTTTTATCTCAACATGTAAAATGGAGTAAAAAAGAAGTATTATTTATTTAACACATTGAATAAGTAAAAACATCAAATACTCAATAACTTAATTGCAAACGTTATGATACATTTGTTGGATTTATTTAAGCATTTAGTTTTCAACATTTATTAAAACACAATAGTTTTCCACGACGATCCTAATTGGGCATAGCAATATACACACATTAAATAGGTGTAGAGCTCAGTGACATAATAATATAATTATTTAAGTGGAAATATCAAGGACATTAACTTTGAATGGAGAAACTAAATTTTTGAATTTTTTGAATTGAGAGAATGGTTAAAAAACTTTAGTCAATTTCATGAATTTTAATCAAATGTTACGTGTTTGAAATTCACAACACCCAAAGTGATTTAAAATAAAAATATATCTAGAAAGTTACAAGTTTATGGAATACCCTTAAAGGTTTTCATGTCTCTGCCAAAGATGGCAATTTTTGTATTAAAATTACTAATAGTTGTGGAAGTCTTAGCAGAGTCCGCCTGAGAAACTACCACACATTTGCCAGTTATCCTACTGCAATCAGTAATGTGAAGAGATCAATGTGTTTTGAAGGGGCATGTTTCCATAGGAGTTCCACGGCAAGGAGATAAATCATTGTTTCTCTTTATGACAAGCGCAGTGTAGTATGACATCTTCACGTATTAGTGTTTGGTAGTGGCAATCGCTTGATACTTACTCGCCTAGGCAAAATCTGATCAGAGTTTTACCACTTTTATTTATGTAGGTACCTATATTTAAAAAAAAACTTGTTTTCATATTAAATTGAATGAATTTATTATCATATTACCAACAGGTGTAAGGCCAAGAAAACTCTAATAACCGAATAATATATTGTTGAGTCCAAAGGTCTTTGCGAATTACTTCAAGAAATACTACGACACTTCCCAAGCGACATTGAACTGTTTTACCTGAGTCTTAAGGTACACTTTAAAGAGTGGAGGTCCAAACGTTCTCTAGGGAGGTCGACCCAAGATGAAACATTTATGAAGCAATGCAGGAGTCCACGAGTGACTTATGGCAGTTTCGGTCCAGGTATGCAAGTGTTCCACCCGGGCATGTCAGGGGAGGTGTAGGTAATACGGGCACTAGGCATTTGAAGCGGGTGTAGGTCGTAAAGCTTTGATGACTCGTTATTATCACTGTGATGTTGTACTATGAAACTAGAGAAACAAGAGAATGTCACCACTACGACGAAGATAAGTTTATGCTAAGAACTAATTGTCTCTAAAATGTTTAATAATCCGATTGAATGCGATTCGCAAAAAACCGAAATACTTGGATAGTTTTGAATGAGGCCTTTGTCGAAGCTTAAGCTAGAAAAATTGTGGGTAAGTCAGTCTTATCTTATAACGAGCACCAGTAATAATCTAATAATTAATTTAGTGATTAAAATAAAGGTCAATAAAGAGTCATTTATTATTTATCTTTAGTGTTTTTTGCAAGTAAAGCAAATATTATGAAATTCTTACCATCGTTACCAAAAAAACTGATAACTTTGAAACAGATGAACCAATTTTAATGTAACATACTCGTAGCTACTACAACACTCCCGACTAATTCATCTTTGAAACAACAAAAATTTGTTCAAAATCAGTTCATCTGTTCAGGAAGGGGAACGACGTTGCCACAAACATACACATTACACACAAACTTTCACAGACCCGTGAAACTTAAAACATCCCATCATTTTTTGCGTTGGATGTTAAAATAAAAGAGTAAATAAGTGTTTCCCACAAAATCTCAACGATTGTCATACTCCCAACTTTTTTTTTTACTTTTATAGGTTTACACTTGACCGTCATCTCGCCTAATGTTAAGTCTACGATGGAGCGTGTTTACCTAGAAGACACCGATTCACTCTCGATTATTTACTTTTTTTCAAATTTCACATATTTTCATCATGAATCAACAACGATCTCTCAAGTAAATCGCTCGTCAAAGCGAAACGCGGCAACCAAATAAGATGCAATCGTGAGTGAAAGTGCGATGTATCCGATCAACATCACCTCTGGCTGAAAAATGCTAAACTTCCTCTCGATGGGGGAGTGATGGAGGAGTGATGAGGCCTCGTGCCTCCGCGCTCAGTCACTGTCGCCGGGGACGGCGCTCATAACTCACCGGCGGCGTCGGTACCGGTGCTCTCGGTAGCCGGGAAATTGCCACTGGGTCAGTAATGAAATGTATCAGATTCGAAGTTCGATAACATCATTTTGTGCAATAACTTGTGGTGCGCCTCAACTTTGATTAAGTCGAATATCGGCATAAGTTTGGCTAATTTTTATTGTTTGTCATTTTGATGACCATCTTTTTATGAGTGGTTGTCGTTTGGAATAGTAAAGACTATTGATCTGGGGAAAGTTATTCGAGCATAAATAATTTTTAGTAATGGTAGACTCACCTAGGGAAGTATGACTCTTTTGCTTGTTATTTTAGTCATATGCAAATATGTGTTCCGGTTTGATGGGCAATGTTTCAAAGAATTTGCAGAGTATTGAGATAAATCATCTTCACTCGTATCTCTGGGTGACGAGTGTATATAGCATTGCATAAGGACTTGGTATGTTCCATACATTCCAGTTGCTGCATGATTCTTTGCCATTATTATAGGTATACGTGCTATTTACCATCAGGCATACGTCATGTTTTCCTCGTTACGCTACAATATACGCCATGCTAACTATGGGCAAAATCACGGGGCATTACTAGTCACGTAATAGTTTGTAAACGCGCACAATCCCGCGAATATGTTGAATGGCATTCACTGAAATCCAGATTCAAAGCGACCCATTACTCATTCGAACCTCCTCGAACAAACAATCCGAGACAATAGTGCACGAATCATGACTAAACTACGACAAAACAACATTATTTCATACAAAATGAAACCCTAACTTGAAGTCCACAAAGTGGTATTTAAATCGAAGTTTACAGATAAACAATGTAGCGCAATGATACGCGTCAACTTAGGAATGAATTATTTATTCAGCGAAGAAATTAACATATCAAGAGAGTGCGCTGAGGTGAGAAATATTGGATGTGAAAACTAGACGTCACATGGCCGTAGACCAAAACATTACTTGAAAATAACTTACCGTTGTTGAAATATTTCACCACAAAATAATCAGGATACAATTTTTTTGCCAATTCTGAATCGATATAGATTGTTTTATTTCTTGTTTGCGCTCAAATATAATTATGTAAATTCGATCGAAATCGATGTTGTGGTTTTTGAGTTATGAACAGAAAACTAAAATTTACTTTAATTTATCTGGACGACTTAGAAATAGCTTCTTATGAAGTCGACTGTCATAATTTATATTTTTGTGTTTTCAGAGAATAAAATAAACACATAAATTATAAGACTGAAAGATCGTAGTGATTTTACATTTTTTTTGTGATAATTTTAACAGCTGTTAAAAAAAAGCTGGCTCTAGAAAGACTTCAGGTAACGTTTGGAATACGATGGTCAGTGACTTCACGAATAATGTATTTTGTTTTCTGATAATGTGTTTGATGTATTTTAATTAAAGCATTGAAATCGTACTAGTTTACTTTACAAATTTTGAATATTGTCTTCTAAGAAACGTCCACGTCAAACGTGTATAGTTAGCAGCGCCCTGCCGTGTTACCCGCGCAGTTCCCATTCCCGTTATTTTGCCGCGATAAAAAGTAGCATATGTGCTCTTCCAGAACTTTAAATTTCAGACCGATCTGTTCATATTTCACGAAGTGATTGAGCCACAAACATCCAAACAACCATACATTGTCATTTATAATATTCCTAGGACTATTTATTTTTAACTATTAATAACTACACTGTTAAATTGAACTAAAGAAGTTTTATATTTACATACATTTGCAAGAAAATAAATAATGACATCATGCAATATTTTTAAAACACATGTAGGTATTTACTAGTATTATGGCAATACTAAAACCAAAACGGCCCTTCAAAAAATAATAACTCTCGCATTTGTTTTTTACTATAGTATGAATGACTATAATTTCAGGCGAGATGATGGTCAAGTTTTAACTAAAAGTTAGAAATTGATTAAACCACATCATTCTATCGGAAGCTATTTAAAAAATAAAGTTAAACACATTACCGATGGATGGCACTAGGTCAAAAACATTTCAAACACAAGCCGTTTAAAAAAGTTTACTTCCAACAATACTTTGATACCAACAAAAACAAGAAATTTTAAATACATCAGAGAACAACGAGTCAGGCTTATATAACCCTTCTTACCTCCCTATTAGCGGTTGTCGCGTCGACCGAGCCCTCAAGACGCGGTCTACGTCAATCGAAATGCGATGTTCCCAGCGAGACCCACAACACTACGCTCCATAGGTATTCGTATCTAACAAACAATGGTTTGAATCCGAGATCTAATGATTTAATGATGCTGTAAGTTGTATTTGTATCCCGCATTATTCATGGAAATAGTTGTCTAGTTCAACTCGTCACTGAAATATGAAAAAAGTAATTGGTAGTCATGGGGACTGCTGACTGATGCGCTTTGCCACGCCGCTATACTGGCATGTTGGTGACGTAAACCTGTAAAGTTTTCCCCTATTATAAAGTTCTCAACACCACTGAACAAGTTTTTTGTACAAACATCCAAAGTAATGTTATAAACTAGCAGCGCCCCGCGGTATTACCCGCGTAGTGCCCGTGTCCCTTATTTTCCCGATATGAAAGAAACGTATGTGTTTTTTTAGACTTGAATCTAACTGTGTTTCAAATTTCAGACCATTCCGTTTATATGTTACGACTTGATTGAGCAACAAACGTCTGAATATCCACACATTGATATTTTTAATACTTACTAGCAGCGCCCCGCGGTGTTACCCGCGTAGTTCCCGTTCCCGTTGTTCCCGTTGTTTTTTCGGGACAAAACGTAGCCTATGTGTTCTTCCAGACTATAATCTATCTGTGTTCCAAATTTCAGCCCGATCCGTTCTTACGTTAGGACGTGATTAAGCAACAAACATCCATACATTGACATTTATAATATTTCTAGAAGCGCTCCGCGGTGTTACCCGCGTAGTTCCCGTTTCCGCCGTTTCCGTTATTTCCCCGGAATAAAAAATAGCTTATGTGTTCTTCCAGACTATAATCTATCTGTGTTCCAAATTTCATCCCGATCCGTTCATACGTTAGGACGTGATTGAGCAACAAACATCCAAACATCCAAATATCCAAACATCCATACATTGACATTTATAATATTAGTAGGATATATAGTAGGAAGTAGGATTAGTAAGAAGTACTCGTTAAATAGCATGATGGCAATTTTATCAATCACCTCATAAGAACACACATTACAGTCTGGAAGAACACATAAGCTTTTTATCCCGAAAAACTAACTTGAACTACGTAGGTAAAACCGTGAGATGCTGCTAGTATATTGTATGTGGTTAATTTAGTGTCCGGGGGGTCTATCGCCGAACGAAAAATGTCATCGCTTTGATGTTTCTCTCTCTTTTCTTTTCCCTTGAAATGATAGAGACAGCATTAGCAAAGCGATAGCCGATTTAGTTAGGCGGTAGAAGCGCGGGTCTGTCATAGTCGATGTCGATAGCTCGCACGCGGCGTCCCCTCGCTAGTGTTTTATTACTTAAATCACTCATTCACAATTATACGCCATTCATTTCACATAATTTTCCCTCTGTTAAGACCATTGAAACGATCGAAAGTAGTAATTTGGAGTAATTTTTAAATTAAGGGAAGGATGCAGATATTATTATAGCACGTACTAGCTGAACCAGCAAACGTTGTTTTGGCATATAAATTTATTAATACAAATTTTAAAAATCTAACATTGGTAACCCTAAACTTTAATAATAAAAATAAATGTTCATTTTTAGGGTTCCGTAAAACGTAAAAACGGAACCCTTATAGATTCGTCATGTCTGTCTGTCTGTCCGTCCGTATGTCACAGACACTTTTTGCCGAAACTATGAGAACTACACTGTTGAAACTTGGTAAGTAGATGTATTCTGTGAACCGCATTAAGATTTGAACAAAAAAAATTAAAAAAAAAGAAAAATTACGGTTGCCCCCCATACTGAGAACTGAAACTCCAAATTTTTTTTTTCATCAAACCTATACGGGGCTTCTATCGATAGGTCTTCAAAAATGATATTGAAGTTTCCAACATCATTTTCGTCTACACTGAATAATTTGCGCGAGACACACTTCCAAAGTGGTAAAATGTGTGTCCCCCCCCTCTAACTTCTAATGAAAATCTAAAAAAAATATATGATGTACATTACCATGTAAACTACCAACGAAAATTGGTTTGAACTCGATCTGATGAGTAGTTTTTTTTAGTACGTCATATATACACTATTATTGAAACTTCGATCAAAGTTACAACGACCTACAAGAACTATGTGTACTATGTATATTATGTTACTTGCTGCAACGGAACCCTTCATGGGCGAGTCCAACTCGCACTTGGCCACTTTATTATAAATCAATTTTAGATTTGCCATATATAAGCTCCGGGAAATTTTAATCGAAATAGAGTGAAAAACATTTACAAAAAAGACGATAATTGATCAGTTATCGAGCGGGATGAAATATGATTAAATAACTGAAATGGCTATTAAAAAAATATGGGTTGGTGATAAAAGGGTAAAAATTTAGGGTTGTATGTATATTTTAATGCCACATTATAAAAAAAATTAAAACAATTTTTTGTGTCCAAATATTAAAAAAGAAAATTAGGTGTGAACAACCCTTATCACTTAGGGGTTTGAAAAATAGATAGTAGCCAATTCTCAGGCCTACTGAATATGCATATAAAATTTGGTAAAAATCAGTAAAACCGTTTCGGAGGAGTAAGGAAACTAACACTGTGACTCGAGAATTTTATATATAAGACGACAATTTTATATTTAAGATTAATATCAAACCTGTAGTTTTAGGCGGTATTTTTTTTTCTTTTTCAAATAGCTGCAAGACACTAAGTCAAAGTCCATTTATTCATAAATGTACAAATTACACGTCAATTTAAAAAAACAAATAAAGTACACACTGTTGGTATCTAGTATGGATTGCTGTGTAGGTGTTTTGCTAACCATCAGATAGACGTCTTGCTCGTATCATTTACATTTCTCTATTTATATCTCGGCCTTAATAAAATAATCAAAACTTTGAAAAAATCGCTTTTAGCGATGGGGTCGCCAAAAACAAACAAACAAAAAATATTTTATTATTAGTGAAGCAAACACTAATAATAAAATATTTTTTGTTTATGTATATCTGTGTTGTGGACCATAGAGAGGAGAGTGTTTCTACTTATCTTTCTTATGTACCTATGCAAAAATAACGTATTCTAACCAGTATTAATTACTACGGCAACTTTTTAACCCAAGAAAATGTTGGGAACGAGAAATACGCGTCCTAATATAGATAAAAAAATAGTTACTTCGCCTCGGGGTGCGACTAGTTTGTTATAAATGTAGCTTTTTATAGTACAGCTAGTAATTTTCAATCAGAAGCGATTACTTCCACTATCCGTAGTAGGGGGCGCTGATGAAAATAATTTACTGTCCCCTGTTTTGGGGTCCGTAATGACGTTTAAGATGTGTGGGGGCTCCGGGTAATATTACTGTTTCTACACGACAGCGTGTGGATATAGAAAATTCCATCAGACGGGAGATATTGTGTTATGTACCGAAGATCTATGAAAATTAGATTTACGAATGCGGTTTTAAGTGCTAATTTACTTTGATTTGCGATTGAAAGTTATCTCGCCTGTTGTAAGATGATGACGCAAGTTATGATATAATGCGCTTGCACTTTTTTTCTGAATTTAATGAATATCATTTTACTACTAATGAAACCAGTAAAGCCGTAGTGACTATAACTTGTAATTCAAAATCGCGAGGTTGTAGGTTTGATTCTCGTCTGCACCCTTGTATATTTTTGCGAGTGCAGATGTAATCAGTTTGTCGTCACATTTGACTGTCTTCAACGTTGATAGAAATATTGGTAAAATCTGGGCGTTTCAAGAAAGACGTCTTTATAGATCTGCATTGTCCGCCAACCCGCAATTAGCTAAAGTGACGGATTATGGACTTTATTTTCTAATTGTTAAAGAAGGCCCAAAGTCCAAGCAATGGAAACATAACTTTGGCTGCTTTTGCTATTTTAATAACTAAAAGTTTTCGTCAATATTTATAATAATAACAGGTCAAAGTATTTACTAAAAGTAACTTGCAAAGCTTTGACGTCAATTCATAAAGAATATTTTAAATCGTTTACATTTGAAACACTACATGAATTTATTTATTTTTCACTTTTCATGTAAATGTTCAATAAAAATTCTGGATTGAAACAAAAGTTAGTTCCCAAATGGGGATCGAAACTGAAAACTGCAAAACTGAACGGAAACTGTAAGAAAAGGAAAAACCAAATCCTCTGATTTCTAACGGCGAAAAAACCACCGAGTGGTAAAAATCAAACGCCATTGTGATTCTAACAGCGCGGGATAATCACGCCCCACCTACATTTACATTTATATGAACACCGCTGTGTGTTTAGATGCAGCCGCTTCTGCCCTGGGAATGGTTTTTCGAATCATTCAAGTGCAGGAACATTTATTTCTTGGTTGAGTTTGAAGAGTATTTTATCGAAATTACAAAATGTTCAGTCAAAATAATATTATATGAATGGAGGTAGGTATTCGTTGCCACGATGGCAAATTTTCTTCTGCCATCTTACTCTTTCAATAAATATTTTTGATTAAAAAGTTTAGGGGTTTGTTCAATATTTTCTATCTCATCAATCAATTCAATTGGTTCAGGTTAATGGAATATTACTAATCACGGGAAAATTGCGGGAACAAGAACGAGACGGGTAAAACCGAAGGGCGATAGGGTTTCGTACAATTACCTACTTCAAACACAGTGTACCTACTACAAAATGAGATTACAAAATAGTAGATATAATACCTACCATATTCCTCTCATTAAAGTTGCAGGTTTCATAGTTAAGATTGCAGAAGTCCTTCGTTTGTCTCATTCAGACCCCAGATTAGATTGACTCATTATTTTTCTTATATGGTTCATATGGTGGTTCATACTATCTTCATATCTAAAAACTTCGTGTTGTGGTGTTGGTTTTCGATGAACTTTGAAACTACTGAACAGATTTTAATAAAATTTTGCTTACTGTGTGCAGTATGATCCATCTTGTGAGATATGATAGTTAAAAGCTCAATATATGGTCGCAATATTTATTATGTATTATTTGTTTACTATATTACGAGTACACCACCAGACTGAAGCCAAAATAGAGCGCTATTATTTAAAAAAAATATATTTTGTTTGTCAGGTTAAATCATCGACAAAGTTTTAGGAAACAGGAATATTAAGAAATTACTTTCAATTAACCCTAATGCGATAGACCTCTTCTCGTTTTGAGAGTCACATAAAAATAGACCTAATGCCCTATTTCTTGTAACGGATCGCTTCACATAGAGGCAATCCATCCTGCCATCTTACTCTTTCAATAAATATTTTTGATTAAAAAGTTTAGGGGTTTGTTCAATATTTTCTATCTCATCAATCAATTCAATTGGTTCAGGTTAATGGAATATTACTAATCACGGGAAAATTGCGGGAACAAGAACGAGACGGGTAAAACCGAAGGGCGATAGGGTTTCGTACAATTACCTACTTCAAACACAGTGTACCTACTACAAAATGAGATTACAAAATAGTAGATATAATACCTACCATATTCCTCTCATTAAAGTTGCAGGTTTCATAGTTAAGATTGCAGAAGTCCTTCGTTTGTCTCATTCAGACCCCAGATTAGATTGACTCATTATTTTTCTTATATGGTTCATATGGTGGTTCATACTATCTTCATATCTAAAAACTTCGTGTTGTGGTGTTGGTTTTCGATGAACTTTGAAACTACTGAACAGATTTTAATAAAATTTTGCTTACTGTGTGCAGTATGATCCATCTTGTGAGATATGATAGTTAAAAGCTCAATATATGGTCGCAATATTTATTATGTATTATTTGTTTACTATATTACGAGTACACCACCAGACTGAAGCCAAAATAGAGCGCTATTATTTAAAAAAAATATATTTTGTTTGTCAGGTTAAATCATCGACAAAGTTTTAGGAAACAGGAATATTAAGAAATTACTTTCAATTAACCCTAATGCGATAGACCTCTTCTCGTTTTGAGAGTCACATAAAAATAGACCTAATGCCCTATTTCTTGTAACGGATCGCTTCACATAGAGGCAAACCCACCACCAACCGACCCGCGCTAAAATAACATTAACCTTTACATTCACCCTAATCCTATTTTCGAATGTTTTTTAAAGCTCGCGTGTTCACAAAAATACGTAACCGATATTACATTTTCGCATGAATAATGTGCATGGCGTGCCGTACTCAGGGGAGGGGGATAGGCAAAAGGGGTATTGAAAAAAGAACTACACCACTCATGAATCAGTTTTGTCACTTTCAGCAAAATCATAAGCAATCCGTTAAATGGTCCAACTGCTCAGAATCACGGTAAGCACTCGTAAGGAGAATGTCAAGGTTACAATAATAATCCACCATGATGGCCTAGTGAAGGTTGACGGATGACGGATGACCTTCAACGATTGGAACATGGCGGTTTTTTCACGATAATTTCCTTCACCGTTTTTAAGTTTGCAGCATTACGCCCATGACGTCGAAAAAAAAGGCAGTAGTGCTAGGTTCAAAGCAGGGGCTCCGGAGCGGCAGACGCCGTTCTCCCGACTAGAACACCCCTAACTTACCACATTGGCCAGACCACAATAACTAACTACGTGAGCTCACTATACTCCCAACGATCTAGCCTTGAGTACGTCCACCTCCACAGTAGTGGTGTAATTTTCGGCGAAATCCGAAATAACCAGCTAATATATTCAAATTGCCGGTCATTATGGCAACATTATAATTTGGTCGGTTTATAAATAACGTTTTGATTACGGTATGAAGATTTTAATTTGAATCGACACGATTCCTGATCATCGTTGTATAAAGTGCAATAAAAGTTGTGCGGAGTTGCATTGTTACTGAAAGGTGATGAAATTTTGTACAAATATTTGACGACCTAACTTATAGCTTATAACAGTGTTATTAAAAAAATACCCATTTCGGTGCAATATAAGATCTCTATGATTAACACACACATAATAAAAAAAACAGCAAATAGGCTTAACCGATATAACCAGATTAAAATGACGAAGATGATAAATTCTTTAATGCTATGAAAATGTAATTGTTAACAGTATTTTATTTCCATATAGCTGGCTACTTTGTACTTTGTACCACCATTTAATCGTACCCGTTCAACTAACGACTGAACGATATTCTACCAATATTTTAGTAAGTATCAAAAAGTTTACATGTTAATACTACGTATAGAGTTAGAACAAACGTACACTGAAAGCACGGGTCTAATCGCTCTTGTGTCATACTTTCGAAGTATTATACTGTCGAAGTGTCATATTTTTGTCGCGGCACATCACTATGTTGCTATAGCTATCATACACCTCATCTGCTTACGATTAGTAGATAGATAGATAAACTCTTTATTGCACTTAATAAAACAAACAACTTAAAAAAACAATCTTAAAATATAGTAGCAAATGGCGACCTTATCGCTAAAAGCGATCTCTTCCAGGCAACCGTGGGATGGAGAAAGAAAAAAAAATGAAAAGACGGGAGTAATCAAATAAAGAGTAATTTGATACCTTACTACATAATTAAAATAGGATACTAATTATTGATTAAAATAAAATAGACATACATTCTAATAATAATACATGCTAATACATAAATAATATTATTACATAAATATACTAATATATATATGCAATGAATCCAAAATACTATTTCATAAATATCAGCTTCAATTAGACTTCAGCGGGCCTTTGACAAATAATGTTTTTTTACTTCCACCTTAAATATGGAAAGTGACGGAGCTTGTCTAATTTCTACGGGCAAGGCATTCCACAACTCAACTGCTTGGAATGCAAAGGATTTTCCGTAGAAAGTTTCGCAACGTGCAGAGGGCATTTGCAGGGACAAATTATAGGTAGATCTAAGATGACGTGAGTGTGCACTACTCCAGAATGTAAAGCATTCTTTCAGATATCGTGGCGTAGCAGGGTTAAATAGAACACTGTAAAGCAGTGAAAGGATGTGAGCATTCCGACGAAAGCGAATAGGGAGCCACTTGAGCTGTAAACGAAATTGAGACACATGATCATATTTGCGCAATCCAAATATAAATCTTAAACAGTAATTTTGAAGACGCTCAAGTTTATTTAGCTGATTCTCTGTGAGATCGAGGTAGCAGGCGTCAGCGTAGTCAAGGATCGGGAGAAGAAGAGATTCTGCAAGTGCAACCTTAGTGGCAGTGGGTAAGAAGTTACGGATTCGTCTTAGAGATCCACCAGATGCAAATAACTTGCAACTGATCGACTCCAAGTGAGGTTCCCAACTCAAAGTACGATCAAAAATGACACCAAGATTTTTGACTGATTCACTGTAAGGGATTGTGGTCCCGTCAAATACGACCGCAGGAATTGAACTCCAATCAATCCTGGAAATCATATATGAGCTACCGATTATTATAACTTGTGTCTTCTTTGGATTAACATTCATACCAAACGAATTACTCCAACGGACAATTTCGTGGAGGTCTGCATTTACCGTGGCTATGGCTATGTCTAGATCTGAAAGTTGCGCATGTGAATAAATTTGGAGATCGTCTGCATAAAGGTGGTAGGAAGAACTGAGGCTTTGAGATATAGAATTAATGAAGATAGCAAAGAGAAGAGGTGATAGCACGCCGCCTTGAGGCACACCAGCATTTGCATTACACCAGGTCGAAAACACATCGTCCAGTTGAATACGTTGCCTACGGCCAAACAGGTAACTGTGAAACCAATCAATCACTGATGGAGATATATTAAGAGAGCGCAGTGTTGCCAGCAAGATATCGAAGTCAACGGCGTTGAAGGCATTACTGAAATCTAGCAGAGCTAGAACAGTAAGCCTGCCGTCGTCCATACCCTTGCGGATGTCGTCGGTGATCTTAATAAGAGCAGATACAGTACTATGCCCAGGACGGAAACCGGATTGAAGAGGGTTGAGGAGATCTTGTTTGTTGAGGAATGTAGAAATCTGTGAGTGAACAAGACGCTCAAGGACTTTGGACAGGAACGGGAGTATAGATATAGGACGATATTCGGAAAAGGATGAAGGGTTAGGTTTTTTCGGTAAAGGTATGACATGAGCATCCTTCCAGACTGATGGGAAGACTGCACTGGAAACAGAATTATTAAATAAAACACACAGGATGGGAAGGATAACATCAAGGATGGGCAAGAGCATGTTCCGACTTATATTGTCACCTCCGACAGCGTTAGAGGAGATCGACATCACACTCTTCCTAACATCACATTCAGTAAATTGATTAAACGTAAAAGGAGAATAGTCAGGAGTAGGTAAGGCAGAAAGATAACTTAATGTCGAACTTTTGACCGCGTTCGGCATAGAGGACACAGATGCAAGAAAATTATTGAGGTTGTTTATATCAATGTTATTAGCAGTAGAGTTTTGACGAGATTTGCCAACTCCCATAGACCTAAGGAATTTCCATACTTTGACTGGACTTTCATCTTGAACAGATTCATGGACATGTCGGCGTATTGCGTCCCTACACACTTTATTACAGCGATTGCGGGCCTGAACGTACTTGTTTTTGGAGATATCGGAGGGGTGCGATTTATAGCGAGACTTAGCTGCAGCTTTCTTATTAATTAAAGTTTTAATTTCATCGGTGAGCCATGGTGTAGGTAGATGCTTTATTTTTATAGCACGTAATGGAGCATGAATATCGTACAAACGTGTGATCAATGTATTGAAGATAGTTATTTGATCATCTACAGAGTTAGCGGAAATGACGGGACCCCAATCGATCTTATTAGCGTCTTCGAGAAGGGATTTGTGATCCATACCACCAAAGTTGCGTTGCATAACAATTTGTGGTTTAATTTTAGGAGGTCGAGTTTTGTACGAAATAAAGATTAAATCGTGGTATGAAAAGTCATTTGCTGAATACTGGCCATGCTTGGCAACATTATTTGGAGAAGCCACAATCATCAAATCTAGCAGGGAAGGAGTACTATTGGGAAAGTGATGGGTAGCGTTGAGATCAAGAATTTGCATGTTGCAAGATTTTATAACTGACTGGAGCAAAGAAGAACGGGCATCTCTTTTGAGAAGACAAGTATTGAAATCACCCATAACAATTGTGTGATTATAAAAGGGAGTAAATTGATGCAAGAGATTTTCAAATGATGAGAAGTAGTTAATATTTTTGGAAGGGCTATAGTAGACTCCGAGAAGAATTTTAGTGTGTGCAAGAATGACTTCGATAAGAAGATGTTCGCCCGCGTCTATCGGCGGTGGTTGTGGTGATTTACTCAAAATAGAAAAAGGAATGTTAGCTTTTATATAAATGGCTACACCCCCACCGACGCGACTGGAACGGTCATTTCTCACGAGAATAAAACCAGGAAGAGAATATGAAGTTGAAGGAAGACATGGTCGAAGCCATGTCTCGGAGACCAGTATAGCGTGAACGTTATTATGATCAAGAGATGCCAACATTTCTGGATAGGAAGACGGAATACTCTGGGCATTAATATGAATGACGTTAAAGTTTTTGGAGACATCTGAAAGGCTGCGATCTAGAAAAGTAGATAACGGAATAATATTATTGCCATTGTCATCGCTATCGCCGCTGTTATCTGAATCAGAAGATGGTGTTAAATAATCTTCGTCACTATTATAATCATTGCCGCTGAAAATATTAAACATTATAAAATTAGTACATAAAATTAATACAACTTAATAATATATAAAATAAATACAAATAAAACTTACAATAAATAAATAATAATATAGTAATTAAATAACAGTAGTTAATTAAAATACACTCAAAGCCACCTGTCCGGGTGTGCAGGGAAGAAATAGCGTACAATTCACAAAAACAATAATAACACTGTACATGTACAACTCATCATGACAAGATGAAATAACACTAAAATATAATTTATGGCACATTATCACAGGAAACTACAATTAAAAACGAAGCAACAAAACAAAAGAAAGAACATCAATTAAATTAATTTCCGGAACAGCAAAGTGGCCAAATATACGCCATGAGCCGAAAAAAAAAAAAAACATGATCTTGTCATTTCTATTTGACAGTAACGTTAGAAAGATCTTCTCAATATGTCTAATGATAAGCATGAAAACAAAAAGAAAGTAAAAATTATAAACGAACAAAAATTATGTAAAACGAGCATTAACACAAAATTAAATTGAACCGTGCCAAAAACAAACTAAACCTAGGTACATATTAAAACAAAACAAAGGAAATGGAAGGTAGATTCTACTGTAAAAGCCTATACCTACATACAAAGAAAATAAAGTGAAATTGTAACATAAACAATGGTATTGAACACTGAATTATTTCAATGGGACTCGTCTCGTTATCCTTGGAACCTTCTTATCGGCTCCCACGTCGGGTTTTCTTACCTTTTGAGGCGTTGTGGTGGCTGTGGCAGCACCAACGACGGAAGAAATGTGCGGCGCCGGCATCTGAATATTGTCCAGTTCAGGGCGGCTACAAATACGATACCGCTTATCATCTGATCCCAAAACTATTACGAAGCCGTCCTGTGTCCAGCACCTGGTGATCCCAAATCGCTCACGAGCCAACATGAAAGTACAAAGCAACTGTGCGCAAAAACCTGATCTATTTACTTATTGAAGTGAAAACTTCTTTAGGCGCGCTATAGACAGAATTTTCGTGGGCTGTGAAATGGATTCATCAATCGTCACGTTTGGATATGATAATGGATCGGATCGGATATGAAATCTTCGGGTAAACTCGGTGAAAACGGCCAGGTAGGTACCAGGGCAACAGAAACAGTAAAGAGTTTCGATTACCTACCTCCAACAGCCCAGCGTTTATCTCCAAATACCAGGACAACAGAAATATACAAGAGTTGCGTTTGCCCCTAGGTACCAGTACCAGGGCAACAGCAAGTTTTCACTTCTATCGGCAGTTCCTATGACTGCCAAATTTTTTTATTTATCTAAGCTAAGTATAGATATCTCACAGCGTTTGTCTCGTTCGCTCACTCGGTCTTCATACAACGATACTAAAACATGTTCTATTAAAAAAAAACCGTTATGTTATGCTTGCCCTGAGAATCACGGATACAAACAAATATTATCAAATTTGGTGCAGTCGTACGGAAATTATGCGCGTACATTGCAGTAATATATTTTCATTAGCACAGATGAACGATCTTAATCAGGTTATGTTTTAAATGCGATGTTGTACTAGAAAAATATCATATCCCTAAATGGATTTTTTTTCTTTATGCGCTATTTGTAGATAATACGATTAATATATTAGCAGGACTAAGTAAATAATTATTATGTTAGTATCGTTTTGAAGTAGTGATTGAGATATACTTAATTTATTGACTTATTAAAGAAAGTTAATATACATATAGAAAAAAAACCGTGTTTTCGTGACCGCAACCAATGTGTCGTGACCAAAATGTTAGAATTTTAGTCCTTTAATAATAATATGCTCATTGCTCAATATTGGTATGGAAAGAAGGAAATAGTTATAGAAGATTATGTTACACGTAGTGCACCACATAGTTTCATGATCATGACAATTTTAAATCTGCAACTCAAACACTAATGAAAAACACACACATATAAGATAACACATAAACTAGGAGCCACAATCAAAACCCTTAATGAATTCTCACAAAGCCTAGCGCGACCGGACCCACATCAACAGAAAATTAATATAAACACCGAACAATACCGTGAATCCTTTCCAACCCGGCAATGCATCACGCGGTCAAAAACGCTTCATTTTCCTTGCTTTTCAACTTTCACTATACAACAACAATTTAGCATTTAAAAGAGATAATAATGAGCTATATTTTGATGGGAGTAAGAGTGATGGTGGATGCAGGATTGAGTTGGCGAAGCAACAATGGGCGTACGGTCGCTGGTGACAAAGGCGACGTCCGAAATGAATGGCGGGTTGGTGGGTTGTGACGTTTGTTTGCAGATTACAATTTTTATGGTGGAGTTGTCACAGGTTCTCGTTGCAGCTGAGGTGATTGCGGCTTTGTTGGTTCGAGCTGTAATTATACAGGTTTCGTTTACTCTTTTTAAAATCCAGCGGAAATAGCCGTTTCTGTCACTTTGAGATCTGCGAAACCAATGAATGCTTTTCAATAACGTCTTTGTATTAACATTATTATTATACTGTTATTTGTTGTTATAACATTAAATTATAATTATCATAACTGGGAGATACATACTCGAGTATTATTTATTTTGAGTGAATTTTTTTGATGTTTATTGCTCAATCACGTTGAAACCGTTCAACAGATCGGGTTGAAATTTAAAAAAAAACGGTAGATCTAATAGCACGTAGATAACGTTTAATCGCAAAAAGTTACGGCAACGGGAACTGCGAGTATGCGGTTAAAACCACGGGGAGCTTCTAGTCATTCTATAATTTGATTTTAATTTAGATGATCACTTTCTCTTCCAAACTCACGAATAATAATAATAATAATAATGAGGCTCATGAGGTTACCGCCATGTGGGATGTTGACTCGACGATCATAGTCCCAATAGTCGTGTCGGCAAACGGCCTTGTAGCGAAGAGTCTCGACCAACATCTAAAGAGACTTTCGCTAGACGGTTGGGTTAAGGGCCAGATGCAGAAGGCAGTCATCCTTGACACAGCGCGCATCGTCAGGAGGTTCCTCACTCTGCAGCCCTAGCCACCGGTAGCTTGGGCCCTGCCCCGCTGCTGGCGGCACCCTAGTTTTTAAGTTTTTTATAATGTTTATTTTATATATCTATTGTAAAAAACTTAGAAATTAAGAAGAAAAATAAATGAGTGTATAATAATAAATATTGGTGGACAATTCACACACAACACCATCTGACCCCAAACTAAGCAAAGCTTGTGTGATGGCGGCCAGATAGCTGATATAATACTTATATAATTTTAAATACATACTTATTATACATAGAAACACCCAGTAATACATGCATACACACTAATTTAATACATGCACGCGTGCACGCAGACATAGGCTGAGTGAGTTTTTTCTAGAAGGATACAGTCTTGATGTCTGTAAATCAGAAAGTGCATCGGTAGACTGGACATGCGGTCGCTATAAAGCAATGCATATACTCGTACATTTATGAAATTGTATTCCAATTTCTTCAGTAATTTAAGCGTAAAAGCGTAACTGACAGACAGACATAGTTTATTGACTGTACTACTGTACTTTCATTATATGAAATTAGAATTAGGTCTTACTTAAATTTTTTACTAAAACAAATATTTGGAATCGATGTTCTGTTTTATTTCTCCAATATTAGTTCTGATTAATTTATTCAATATTAATACAGTACACAAAACATAGAATGTTAACAATCTCGAATTAACTTTCTGTTTGGGGTAGATTGCATGGAATGCAGCCAATAGCTAGTAATCCAATTAAACATCCGGAAGTGAGCACAATATTGCAGCAATCCCACCTTCCCACCGACAGACACAAATCGCATTCTGTCCCGACGCAAAGACCGAAAATATTGAATGAGATTAATTCTAAAGCTAATTGCACACGGCACCCTCGATATGTGAATAATGGCAGGATTTGACGCAATACGGTTATGTGTAGACTGACGTTTATTGACTATTAAAATATAGGTATATTTAGAGACTATGGAGTGCCCCCAAAATTTTTTTTTCAAAATATCTTCATTGTACAGAATTCGACCCGCTACAGTTTTATTATAACTATAGATAGACAGATGCAATGTTGAAAGTGAAATTACAGGACTTAGAGATAAAATATCTTATATCTCTGGGTGACGAGCGCAGTGTAGTTCTAGGTAGTGGTTTGGACTCTTCATGTTCCAATAGCTGCGTGTCAATGTGTTGTTATGGGCATGTTGCTTACCATCATGCATATATCCTGCGAGTCGTCACTCTATAGCTCTATACTATAAAAATATAATTAATTATAGAAACTCTTTACTGTCACAATACAATAAAAATATTTTAACACATCATGCGCAACTTTATGCCAATGTAAAATAATATCTAGACTAAATTATACTTTATTAATAACAACTAGACTCTAATCCTACTAATGCTATTAATATTATAAATGTCAATGTTTGTTGCTCAAGCAATCACGTCCTAACGTATGAACGGATTGGGCTATAATTTGGAACACAGTTAGATTATAGTCTGGAAGAATACACAGGCTACTTTTTATCCCGAAAAAACAACGAGAACTAAGCAGGTAAAGCCGCGGGGCGCTGCTAGATATTAATAAAGTCTAGTTGCTAGATTAAAAACAATATTTGTTTGACATCGGACAATAGGGTACAATCCTCAAAAAGACTAAGTAGCCCGTTAGTTAAATTGCCAAAAAATATTGTACCCGTATTTTTTCTTTTGTTTCACAAACAAAAAATGACGAAGATACAGCTCTTCGAAGTTTCGTGTGACGTCACTTGTGAGTACGATTTTTACTCACGAGTGACGTCGCGACCCCCCACTCTCGAAGTTTGATGGTCTATATCTTTGACGATTTTTAATATTATGAAAAAACAAAAAATACGTATCCAATATTTTTCCATGATCTAGCTGACGGACTAATTAGGATGGTATATTTTTGACCCAGTTCGGTACCCTATTCGCGTTCAAACGCAAATCAATCTGTTACATAAAAGCTGTATTACCTACTGTGTCGTGAATATGCGCCTAAAGAAAAATCGCGCACGCTAATACTTACATGGCAACAAAATATAAGCCATTTATTTCTGGGGCGAATGCTTTATGGGCGAGATTGCCTTATGGGCCTTATGGGCCGGATTCATTTGCCGGCGACACGTGGCGTGTTTGGGCCTAATGAGGTTCGTCTTAAATAGCGTTTCAATTAGGGAAGTGTGTCTGGGATGGGGAATTAATCCTTTTTATGGACAATTTATCTAAATAAAGAAATATTCATGTACTTCTTACTATCCTACTAATATAATAAATGCGAAAGTTTGGATTTTTACGTTTGGACGTTTTACTCTTTCAAGTACAAACTACTGAACGGATCAGGCTGAAAATTTAAAAATAGATTATAGTCTGGGAAAGACGAGACGAACTTCTTAGAATTCCATGGATTCACCGTGCGGGTGCCGGGTCCATCGTGTATAAATGAACTACATAGCCATTTTTTGTTAATTCGTTTTGAAGGTCGTGATACGTTTTTTTTAAAAACTTTTATAGGTTTACACTTGACCGCCATCTCGCCTGATGTAAAGCGGCGATGCGGTCTACGGAAACTTATTTTGTTTCACCGTGTAGTCTTTAGGTATATTAGTTTCCCACGGTACGGTAAGTTCTACAAGGACTATGCGTTTCGTAGCTCTAGAAAAAAGGAAAATGTCCGGTCTGTACCACCACCACCCACATCCTTTCACTCACATAGGTTACTTTTTATCTCGAAAAATAAAAACGAGAACGACGGAAACAAGAATTACGCGGGTGAAACCGCGGGGCACTGCTTGACCTATGTAATTTTAAATAAATTTATAGGATACTTTAGGAGGAGAAAATAACGGGAACACGGGGGACTGCTAGTTTCTTATATTTTAACGCTTTAGTGTTGATACATTGGGCTCGTGGACACAGATCAGAAAATAGTTACTCCGTGGGTCCCAGAATCTTATTTACAAAAACATTCCGAGCGCTTGTTACGTCTCTTCATCGATTCCAGAGCTTCCAGCTAGTACGTAGCCAACCCATCCAGGCCCCTCTTCCCCACTGGGCACTATGGGCACGTGCCCAGGGCCCCGCGATCAAATGGGGCCCCCTAGTTTCTGCCAGATTACCAAATGATAACCGATATTTAGGTATTACCGAAAAAAAATAATTTTGAAAAATCTGATGATAATGACTTACTACAATACCTACGCTTATTAGCTTTAGTTTGCCGCATGCGCATAGCTATACCTTGATACAACATAGCTTGAACTTTTTGACTAATGGGTCAGTGATGGGAAACAGAAAATATCTATTAGTAAACATGTAAAAAATATGTTTGCTAAATATGTGGCTGTATGTATATTTTAAACTATTCAAAATAAATTAATTTATTTATCAATCAATTTTATTGCACTAGACATAAAAACATTGAGTAGGTAAGAGACCATTGTTTTCAGTTTTTCTATTTAAGGAGACCTTGCGTCTAGTAAAATTTTTGGCATCTAGAGGGCTTCCATTTCGCGGCGGCAATGAAATCCTAGGATCTCCAAACAACGGAAATGATTTGGGTTGTGTGGAATTATTGAGTGAATTTGATCCATTTCTTGCAGATCACTTAAAAAAAATTGGGAATCCTGGAAAGGGTAACATTTCTTATTTATCAGCGATCTGTATCGATCTGTCTCATATTCATATTGACCAGCTAACTTTCATCATTCGATACGTAAAAGACTGTGTTCCTGTTGAAAGGTTTTTGAAATTTATACCTATTAAAAAACATAAATCTAAGTATTTAGCGGAGACAATCTTAAATTTTTTAGAGATACATGACATTCCCATAAAAGATTGCAGAGGACAAAGCTACGACAATGCTTCAAATATGTCGGGAAAGTATAGTGGTCTACAAACAAGAATCAAGGAAAAATGTGAATTTGCCACATTTATACCATGTGCGGGACATTCACAAAACTTGGTAGGTCCATGCTGCTGGGTGTGTACCGGAGGCATCACAGTTTTTTGAAATAGTTCAGAAAGTGTACAACTTTTTTTCGGGCTCTACCCACAGGTGGAATATGTTAACAGAACATTTAGGTTCAAAAGAAGTTGTTAAAAGTCTTTCACAAACCAGATGGTCAGCCCGAGCTGATGCAGTAAGCGCTTTGCATGGGGGTTATAAACGAATAATAGAAGTTTTAATCACCATCGCAAACGATACTGAACAGGCACGAGAAACTAGAGATGAAGCCCTTAGTCTGTCTAGAAAAATGGGAAGTCTAGAATTTATTATACTGACGGAAATCTGGAGCTCTATATTGGAAAGAATAGACAAAACAAGTAATTATCTTCAGAAAGAAACAATAACACTGGACGTTGCAACCAATTTGTTCACTTCACTTTATGATTTTATTACTAACCTCAGGGATAAATTTGATTACTTTGAATCATCTGCCAAAGAAAAGAACCCAGAATCTGACTACAAGGATCTATCTCAAAGAACAAGACGTAGAAGCTCACGGCAGAGTTTTTTTGATGGCTCTGCGCCATCAGTCCAGTTGAATGGAAAAGAGCGATTCAACGTAGAAACCTTTCTCCCAATAATCGATACCTTGAGTGTTCATCTAAAACAGCGACTAAGTTCATATGAGACCGTTAGTCAACGTTTTAGTTTATTTTTTCACTTGAAAACTCTGAATTCCGAAGAGATACGACAAGGATGCAAAGAATTTTCGGAAATCTATCACGAAGATGTAAATGAAAAAGAGTTAGAAATAGAATGTCAACATTTAAAAGAATACTTAAAAAATGTTCAGAGTGAAAATGAAGCACCTAACAGTGTACAGGAAGTATATAATCTATTAAAGCAAAACAAAATTGAAGACACATTTTCTAACGTAGAAATTGCATTGAGAATATTTTTAAGCATGATGATAACTAACTGCAGCGGAGAACGCTCCTTTTCTAAATTGAAACGAATAAAAAATGAATTAAGAAGTACAATGCTTCAAGAGAGATTAACTAGTTTGTCGCTGATGTCCCTAGAATGTGATATTCTCAATACCATAGATTTTGAAGAAGTGATTAACGATTTTGCTCATCTTAAATCTAGAAGGGTGCCTTTGCAATCAACATAGAATTAATCTAAGGATTTTATGCTAAGCGAGTTACTTTTGTAGATTATTTTTTATATTTCCTATTTTTTATAGTTAGTAACTAAATAAAATAAATTTAGAACCTTGTTTGTCTACTTTCTTTGTGTATTATAACTAAATAGTGTTTTCTCAAGGTCATAGGGGCCCCATCATCCTAATGTGCCCAGGGCCTCAAATAGTTTAAAGACGGCCCTGAACCCATCCCAAAGGTAAGGCGAACAGTATATAAAAGAGCAAATCTGCGCTTGTATTGAAATTATCCCGAAAATATACCAGTTTCCGTAGACCAGTCAATGAAGCAGCGGAATGTAAACAGTGTACAACCATGATTTCAAAACTCAGATACAAACAAGAACTATTTAACGTCCGACCCGTTTGCCGGAGTCGGTGATCGAGTGAAGCTCACCCCAAATGAGCGCGCATTGAATCCGAGTGTCGTTCATTCGATCCGTGATCTACTTCCAACTAGATTGAACTCGTTCGAACCGGTTGAAACTGCAGCTTTGAATTCAATTAACTGAGTCACGTGACTCGCGATCCGAATAGTTTGATCTGAAAGTTTTCTTGAAGCAACGCGAATTTAGTGTTGTGAGTTGAGAACTGGTTCGCTGGCTATCACAGAACCAGAGTTAATATCATGGCGATAAAAGGAACTATTATATATATTTTGTGGTGTAAATATATGTAGTAGTACTCTTGGCAGAGTCCGCCTGGGGAAGTACCACACCTTTACCAGTTATTCTACCGCCAAGCAGTAATGTGCAAACATTATTGCGTTCCGGTTTGAAGGGCAAAGTTTCCAGAGAAATTACTGGGCTTAGAGATATAACATCTTAGATTTCGGGGTGACGAGCGCAGTGCAGTGCTAGGTAATGATTTGGACCCTTCATGTTTCAATAGCTGCGTGTCACTGTGTTGTTATGTGGCAGGCATGTTGTTTACCATCAGGCAGATGTCCGGCTCGTCTCGTCACTATTTACTAAAAAAAAACCTTTATAATGTGTCACCATCAGATTGTAATTACCCCAGTTTAGAACCCCAGTGATATAACGATATTACGCGCGAGATAATTATTTAAATTTGAAGCTCGTTATATCGTAATCTAATGGTTTTTACAATAAAATTGTATAGTGACATACTTATACAAGCATAGCGTAGCAGTACAAGCAGTCTACTTTATGCTTTCTTAACAACTGGTAGGTACTCTGAGCCTTCTCTCATAAGGAGTGAAAAGATCACTTCATCATCGTTATTTTTTCTGAATGATTATTATTTCTTTCTCTTTTCCAACCTGCCCAGGTTATTCTAGAACGCCAGCTTCCTATTCAGATTGTTATATTTATAAAGGCAATAAAGGTGTCCGTGATAAATGCTGTTTTTTTTACTTTTATAGGTTTAGGGGAGGTAGGGGAGCATTTTACTCTTGACCGCCATCGCGCCTGATGTTAAACGACGATGTTGCCTACGATGGAGAGAGAGTTTACCTAAAAAAAATCGATTCCTCTCGATTTAAAGATTAAAAGATTGTTACCATCGGGAAAACCCACTCAGGCAATGCATTCCACAGCCTAGACGTTCTTATCACAAAAGTAGAGAACGAAGAGATTTTACACTTCGTTCGTGTCTTTGGAACATCAACCATGAAACGATGTCACTTTTTCGAGCTACGAGCATTCCGATAAAAAAGTCGGTTAAAAAAGGGAAACGTGGTATTAGATCATGCAAATCAGGTGCACACTCTCCGAAGTGTATTCGATAAAAAACCGCTAGGCCAGCCATTTTTCGGCGATGTTCATTTGATTGGATTTCACGTTACGTCATTCCATCACCTTCGATGTATTAATTCTGTGGTTAGCCGGACGCTTAGCCCGTGTGACAACGCCTTTCCAAAGAACTATTTCATGTGCAACGATTAATTGTACATAAGTCCTCCCCACGTAGAAGTTCAGGTAGCAGTGCGTCTTGAACATTGAGAGAGGGTTCACACGGCGCGGGTGCCAACCGCACCCGCGCGCGGGCGCGGCAGATTTCCATATAAAATTGAATTCTATACACACGACGCGGTTTAAAGCCGCGGCGGCTGCGGCAGCCGCGCGTGATTCTTGCGCAGTAGCTTTCCGAAGCAGAAACCGCGAAAACCTGCGGTCTCGTGAATATTGAAACAAAACCGTCCCGCGGCGCGGCGCCGCGCCCGCGCGCGGGTGCGGTTGGCAGCTGCACCGTGTGAACCGGCTCTTATACTTCTTACAATAAAACAAAAATATATTAAAACCAGCAACCCCCACGTTTGCACCCCACGTAGTTCCCGGAATAAAAATAATAATCGGTGTGTTATTCAAGATCTAAACCATTACCTATCTATGTTTCAATTTTAATATAGATCGCTTGTGTAGTTTTTGTCTGAAAGAGTAAAAAAACATGCATAGCACAGGTACATACTCAAAATATTTCGCGGTAAATAAAGGTTAACAATTATTTATTATTATTTGGAGCCTATACTGTCCCAATGGTACGCAAAGGCCTCTTTACCCTCCCTCCATTCTAAGATTTACAATACGTTAATCAAAAACAAATAATTTTGACTAAAGTTTCGAATAGAACTAAGTTGAGAACTGCGCGTTAATAGCATGTCGATCGCGCATTCTAACCTAAACTAAACAGTATTCTCCAAGTAACGATAACACAAAGTTAACTGCATGTACTTAACCAATTACCCAAGTTGGGGAGCTCTGGTATTGCCATAATTGAGAGGGCATTCAAGGTAACACGTTTTGTAGCTATTAAAATAGCTATGTGCAAAGTTTTAACAAGGTGAGGCAAGGTTTTCGATAATGGCTCCAAAGTTTCGTTTCTGTTGCCCCAGTGGGATACATTGAAACGGAATACTTTGTCCCGTCCAGACAAATAGTTGGCAATTGAAATTTAATTTAAAGTTCGATTTTAACCTTTATTTAAGAGAATTAGTTAAACAGTTGACTTTTAAATTGAAATGTTTCTATAAGTATGATAGTAAGTACTGACGTTTTATTGTAGTAGTAGTCTAGTATTGACGAATTCAGCATTTTACAATTCGTGCTATTCCGAAATATAATCTGACTTCCATCCAAAAATCAATTAAAATTAGATTTAAAATTAAAGTTAAGGTAACAATAATGTGCTAATATATTTTTGCCGGTTTGAAAGACGTTTCCAAAAAAAGAGCAAAGAAAAGAGAAAAAAACATCTTATATCTCTGAAAGATGATCGCAGTGAAATGGTAGGTAGTGTTTTTGAACTTCTAGGCTTCAAATAGCCACATTCCAAAGTATCCACTTTTATAGGTAGGCGTGTTGCTTACCATCACGCAAAATTCTTGCTCGCCACGAGCATCACTTACATAATAATACTCTACATTATAAAAAAAAAATGTTTGTCTGTAAAGTCGGTTTACTGACGATAGTTGAACGTGACAACGTCTTAAGAAAATACTGATGGAATGGTAGCATTTTTCAAAAGAAAATTTTGGAAACAATGCAAAAAAAAATTAAACAATGCAAAAATAGCTTGGAGATGCCGGGGATCGAACCCGGGGCCTTTCACATGCAAAGCGAACGCTCTACCACTGAGCTACATCCCCGCTTGAACTAGGTACTGGTCGAAATAATTAATTTTATTCTTCTAGATGCTACAACTGTAACAAACATGCGGCGAGGTAACGGCGGCAACGGCGTTAACGGCACATGACGTCATGTTTTCCGGGCGTGCAGCCGGCTTCATCGAATTATAAGACGTTGTCACGTCAAAAACAAGTGCTGCTATGAAAATTCCAATTTGCCCTAGAATTATCGTGGATCGTGGCTCGTGGATGTTAGGCACAAAATAACAATGTATAATAAGTATATTATATTTAAAATTATATAAGTATTATATCAGCTATCTAGCCGCCATCACACAAGCTTTGCTTAGTTTGGGGTCAGATGGTGTTGTGTGTGAATTGTCCACCAATATTTATTTATTTAACTAAACTTTCAGATAGCCCAAAAATAATGTTCTTCAATTCTTATAGTTCAGAGAACTTTTGAATTCCTCATGTCCCAAGCCACAATTCCCGAATTGAATAAAAGGTCATAATCGGATTTGAAATCCATTACACTTTACTCGTTTTTACAGCAAAGGTCGCTTAAATTTGATTGGTCGTCCAAACCAGCTCGAATTACGTCATGAAAACGTGTATGTGTGTGTATGGTGCTTGAATGTGTTGTGTGCGGTGTTGTGACTGTGGACACAACGTCAAATGTACTGTGTACTTTTGAATACGTGGAGGCAGGATGAGTAGGGATGCAAACGAGCGGGAGAAACTATGTAAACCAATACTGTGTTAGGTTATTTGTAGCTGGAAGATAATTAATTCAAACATTTTAGCTTGCACCAAAGCTATCACTGTAAATTCAAATTACCCAATAAATAAAATAGATTTTTACTTGATCTCCGTCTCTCATGTCTACGTAATCCACAATGGAGCGCGCTTACCTACAAGTACTGATTCAGTCTATAGGTATTTGGGATTATCTTATACCTTTAAACGAGCAAGTCTTGTACCTATATAAATATGTATATATATATAGAATCTGAATCTCGGAAACGGCTCGACGGATTTTCATGAAATTATGTATGCAGGGAATTTCGGGGACGATAAATCGATCTAACTAGGTCTTATAAAAAAAAAACGCATATCATGCGCGTTTTTAGACAATGAAAAACTGTCACATTAGACATTAGAATGTGAAGGTAAATTTCGCCGCGTGACGTGACAGCATAATTAGCTCAGACGGGAAGTCGGGCGCTCATAGCGGTCACGAATTAGTAGCTCCGGGTTCGAATCTAGACGGGTTCTCTTTTTTTTTCAATTCGTTTTTTTTAAGAAAATATATTTCTTGGAGTCTTTTATCTGTAGGTATCTAAGTATATTTAGTATATAAACCGAGCAAAGCTCGGTCACCCAGGTACTATTTATTTATTAGAAAATATCCATTAGGGTCTGCCTCAGTAGGTATTCCTTAGGTTTGATTTTGTTTTATTCTTATGATGAAAGTGGAAACAAACCTTTTCATTTGTTTGACTATTTGGAACATCGTGAAACGATGTCACTTTTATTAGCTACGAGTTGTTCGAGACAAAATTGAGTTCGAGTCTATACTTAGCCTTGTGACACGTCTTTCAATTGAATGAAAATCCTCAAGCTAGATCCATATCAAAGATGCAAACATTACTTCACACTAAATTACAAGATGAGATAGTTATCCTCCAATCTGAGCCATAAACCCAAACGCCGTTAAGTCAGAAGTCACAAAACGACAAAGTATTTTTATGAAGTCAGCGTCTCACCCGCCCGTCTACCCGCCCGGGGCACTTCACACGCGCGGTTCCCTCGTTTGTTTCACTACTCGCAATTAAGCTGGCTGAGTGACGAGGATTGTCGCCTCCCGCTGAAAAAACACTGTTTTTTTATAGCGAGTCCTCTCCCTCTCCAGGTTTAACCTTCTGAGGTACTTATAGTGAGATTTGTGGGGATGTCATGTGAAGGTTGGTATGAGTTACTGTTACTAAAATACTTTTGTTATTTTGCAAAGATTTTTAAATATGAAGTGACAGAACAGCACAGAGCCACTTAGCAATGTCTTGTAAACTTAACATTTGTACATGTAACATTTCCAAGCGTGGTACGGTACGATACACTCGTCACCCACACATGTACCTACCTAATTAAGAATACTTCTCTCATTTCACTGTGGATTTATCTGCATTCTTGTACCACTAAAGTGCAAAGTGGATTGCGTCAATGCTAATAAATATCAAGCATTGTTGATAATAAAGTATAATAATAGGTTGCCAGATACTGTAAAATACTTTTTAGAAAAAGTACATGCATATGTCATGATTTGATATTTTGTTATTGGCACATTATATCTTATAGACTCATGGATTACGTACACATCCAACAGTGAAAGATTTTTTGAAATCGATCTTGTAGTTCCTGAGATTAGCGCGATCAAAAAAAACCCTCTTCAGCTATCATAATATTTATCAGTATATTTAGTTTTGAATATCTCCGACAAAACGTAGGTAACTATTCATTGATTTCGCAACTAGGGCTTTATGAAGTCCACAAAACAATGCACTCCGCCGCGCTGTGAGACCGACCATCATTGCCTTAACCAAGTTACAAACAAAACTTAACAAGCTAGACCTTAACTTGCCCGCTTCTATTAAATCACCCGTTGAACTTGACTCAAGCCAGCTAACTTAGTTCTGCGTACACCTAGCTTGTGGTAACTTAGCCTACTCATACCGCCAAGTACTTTAAGTTATCGGTCAGCTATCCAGGGCGAGCATTTCGGAAATTCTACCCCAAGTTGAAGTTGTACAATATGCTAATATGCTAACTTAACCGTCCTGAAGTGATCCAGACAACGAAACTTTGGTAAGTTAGTTAAGTTAGATAAATAGACGGGGGTAAATATTTGGCTAGTGAAATGAAAGTAAGGGGTTATTATTTTGCTGAAGTTTCATGAGTGCGATGACATGTCGTTATTTCGTTGCTACCACTGTAAGTAAATAAGTGGATATTGAATTTTTTATGGGTTTCTAATTGGGTTGATTTTCCCATTTTGTGTTGTTTTTATTATCATACTATTACCTAGTTTAAGCGACGACAACGCGACGCATTACCGGCTACGCGAACAGGCTACTATTTATCCCGATTTTTTTTAGTTTCTTTCCCTGGCCCTAGTACTGAAGCAAATAACCAAACCACCCAGTATATACCAAATACATAAACCAGTTGAAATATTGAAACGAAAAACTACAAGTCTCCGTATTCATCGATAATCCTTCCATAAAATATTAAGCACATGATCCAATTCGAACGGCATTGAATTATATATTCCTCGATTGGCCGGTTCCATGGCGAGGGATCCTAAACTAACAAATTGTGGGTCTCTATACATATTTATGAAACCGCTAACATCTTGTAAGAAAATAGACTTATCTTTGGAGCCAGATAAACACATTGTGCGGGTATTGGTGGACGGGGAAGAGAATGTGCCATCTTTTCCGAAACCTTGGAAATTATGTACCGTAATTTTTATCAGTATTTGACCTGTACGTTTTTAATGAAAAAATGTAGGTTTTCATAATTATTTCTGACGTTTCTACAAGATGTAAGCGAGATACAATATCTATTACACATATCAACGAAAAAAAATATAAAGACCGTCAAATTATAATCTAACGCGTGTGATTAAAATCCATCGGTAGGTTTTGTTAGATTAGCTTATAAACTAACGTCGTTAAATTATAATCTGGACAAAGGAAAATAATAATTTAAAAAAAATGTATAAAACGTTAAGAAAAAGTATGGACCTAAGAGTCCGTGGAGGTGAAATTTATAAATAAAAAAAAATATATATATATATTCTGGTGGCATTTACAATTTAACGATGACATAAACATTTCAGGACACAAGCATTGATTTACATAATATGATCTATCCTAAAGATGTTAGGACATCACGTTAAAGAAATTCGAACATGACAGGCGATCGAGATCAAAACTGTCAATGCCGTTTGATAAATGCAACATAAAAATCTGTGTGCGGCGCGCCAAAAGAAGATTTCACTTCAATAAGTTATGAGAAACATCAAAAATGTGTCCCCAAAGAACACTGATCTTTAGTTTATTTCCCTCCCCCTGATTGTCTAAGAGCGGATCGACGACAACGGTCGACGTCGCCACAAATTGTGAAATAATTGCCGGCGCGCCATCCCATGCTACGGCCAGTTCGGGACTTCGAATCAGATATTATTTTGTTGAGTTTGTACGTGACTGAGAATTTTACTTTGATAGCTCTTTGATTCGGCTACTATACGTGTTTTGGAATGGTCATTTTTAAGTTGATAATAGTAGTTTAGACACTATGAGGTTTAAGTCATGTCCTGCGCAAGATAGTGTTTACCAGATAACGGCTGAAAACTGTTTAAAACCAAATTTTACAAATTTAAACACTTTAAGCTAGTGGAACAGATGACGACCTTTTCTAGCCTGGGCTCTTATGTGGGGACACTTCGGGGTACTCATAGGGTGGATAAAAAAATGCGGAAAGTCATATATGTATATTATAAATGTAGGCATTATTTTTGATTGGCACGAAAATAGAATAAGTCGCGAAGTATTTTCTCTCGCTCCCATTCTTCTTTTACAATTCACCATAGTTCTAATTAAACAATATTTAAACAACTTAACGGTTTATTAAAACATGTGACCTGACATTTTGGGAAAATTTTCATCAAGCATAGCTAAGTCGTTTCATCTGTTTATGAGCTACGATCCCTCAGATATTACACTCACACACGCTCACACAGATGTTACAATCAAAAGAAACTCTGTCTTTGTTGTGTCGAGGGTCAAACAAAACAAACACTTGAAACTTTGCAATTTGATCGAAATAAAATAAGAGCGCGTGTACAAAACACATTAACAATCGAGAATCAGAAGACCGCGACAGGAAGTCCGCAACAATGGCGACACATTTTCAATTTCCACACACTCGACGGAGCGGCCCTCAGATTGACACTTCGATAACTTGCCACTTGACGTATGTCACAGAGGAGAGAACGCTGAAGATACAACTTGCTTGAAATGGATGCCATATGGCACCTTAAAGTATTATTTTAATTGTTTCTCTCCGATTTAAATTTCACTATTCGTTACCTATTTATAATCAAAACACTAGCAGCGTGCCGCAGTTTTACCCGTGTAGTTCTTGTTTTCGTTGTTTTCCAGGTATAAAAAGTAGCCTACTATGTGATATTCGACTTCAGAGAGTTGATTTGAATTGATCATATTGTTTTCCAGGAATCAAACATTAGTTATTAAAAACTAAACAGTGTATTTCACTGTCTACTATTTTCTTAAATTTTTGTGATAGAAAATAGGTTTTCGCTGCAAATAGATAGGAAGTATTATAAACAGACAAGTTTTCTGTAACTTGATTCCTAAGCACAGATGCTATATCTCTGAAGGCGTTATCTACTCGATGACAACGCAATGCGATAATAATCGGCGTCAGCTCCTCAACTACATTCCTGAAGCACATACTCACAAAAGATTGAACGTAACATCTCCTCATATTTGGAGGTAACCAGCGTAAGTAGAACTCTGGACTGATTTATCTTATTCTGACTATAGTAGGCTGTTTCATTTTTACACTAGCTCTCCAATACCAGATTTACGAGATTTGCATGGAGTAAAATAAATAAACACTGATAATTCCGCTCGTAGATAGATTTCTAATGAAAGAAAAATCTTAATAACCGAATCAGTTCTTTTAAAGTTAAGCCATTACAAAATTCTACTAATAATTTTGTTGATTAACTTAATTAGTCAGGTTCTTTTATCCCACACTATCTGTACGTATGAACATAGGTTTGATTAGTACTCTGCGGGATAAAATGTCCATTGCGTACCTTTACGAAACGCGATAAAAACATGAAAGTTTCACCTACAGGATAATTAATGAAACACTTAATTTGTAACGACCACACGTCAGTAAGTTATTGACTAACTCAAGGTATCTTCAAGTAAAGAGGGAACCGGTTTTTTTCTAGGTTTGTGAGCTCCATCATGGACCGCATTATCGTTTAACATCAGAGGAGATGGCGGACAAGTGCAAACCTATTTTCGATGCAAAAAAAGATAACAAATTTATCAATAGATACACTAAGCTACAATATTCTTCGAGATTAACTTACTATTAGAGATCATCTGTAACTGGTCGGATGTCAGATTTATAACTGCGGTATATGATTTATACAGTAATATCAACACTGCGTGTTACTTCTCTACTTCCCTAAGTGGAAAACTCCGCTAAGTACCCTCTTTGTTAATGAGGTATTTTCTAAGGGCACTTAGTAGATTATGCCGTGTTACGGTCATCGCACATTGTAACAACTCGACATCGAATAAATACTGATAGCCGGATTCCAAAAATCTCGGAGCTTAAGTCAAACACTGCAATATGGCGATGAAAGTAAAGGAAAAAGTGGAAAAATGCAGGTCACAACTATTTTCGTAGGTAAGCATGAGCAACCGCTATAGGTTCCTACTGCTGAGACTTGGGGTCTTCTAGGACAAGGCAAGAGTTAGAATCACGTCAGAATTCATCCACGACGCTGGTCTAGTGCTGGTTAGCAGATGAAGCATGACCTCGAAATATGTTTGTTTCCTTATGATATTCTTCTCATTTACTGATACAGCCAGTAATGATGACAAACTTAAACTGCACTAGAAAAGATACTTAGAAATGCAGGCGTGATTAGAACCTTGGAGCTACTAGACCACCTTGCTTTTATTCGTTAGCAAAAAGATAGTATTGTAGTAAAGATTTTGTAGTTTTAAGTGAAGGTTTTACACTACCTTTTAATATCTCAAGATATGCACTTATCAAAAAAAAAAGTGGTCAAATATAAACCTATTAAGGATAAAAATCACATTATTAATAAAAAACGGTTAATATCTAAGAGAAAAGATTCAAACACAAAAACGAACACGAAATTTTGAAAATAACCTTACATTTGTCTTTCATCAAAATTCTATAACTTTGCATATAAAAAATATATATTTTGAAAAAATAACTGATGTGTTCAACATACATATATTATGTAAGTGTGAACATACATTTTTCTCAATTTTCTCAAATTTATGAAGTTGGAAAATTAAAATATATTAATAGGTATACTTATAATATACAAAGATTCAACAAACTTTTCATTCGACGTTGAAGTTGAATTGGTCACAGTGTACGAGAACCCTAACTCAGTAAGTTGGTATTACTTATTTCTGCTTAGTGCTTGTATTTTTGTTGGTTACGTCGAAGGAATACAGAATTGGATGAGAGAAGTTTGGCTTTTTGCTACCTTTATTGGATTAGATCGGTTACTAAGACGGTTTTATTGGATGACTTCTAGGTCAGACTTTTTCGTTATGTATGTATTACACTTTCCGCCTACTATCTTTACGTATTAAATCATAAATACTTTTTTGACATATTTATTATTATTTTCGTAGTCCATGACTAGCTAACAACAAGTTTGTTTCTACTGTAAAGCCGGTCAATAAAAGAAAACACAATGAGGAAACCAACAACATCTTGGTGGGCATGTGAAATATCTGGCGAGGACATAATGCATCAAACAGCACTTGAGCTGCGTAGGGTTATGACTTGACTCTTTCTTTATGAACAAAGGCTAAAGCCTAGTTAAATTCAATCGACTAAATTTCATAATCTTTGGAAAAGCAACCATTGTGTCATCTTGATAAAGGTAAGCCAATTTTAGTTTTTTATTGATAATTGGAAAACGGCCGCACCAATTTCGAAAATTAATACAGAACCACCATCGAAATTATTATTTATCACAGAAAATAACTTCTTTGAAGTTGTTTGAACAGTGTCTGCATGTGTCTGTCTGTAGCATCGTAGCTTGAGATGGATAAACCAATTTTGATTTTGTTTATTGTTTTATTCAAAAGGTGAATTGGTCGGGAGTATTCTTATCAATCAAAATCAGTTGAGTCGAACATCGATTTAGCCTTTTTAAAGTGATTAGCTCTATTGTTTGTTGTGGTCGAAATCTCGGACGCATAATGAGTATTTACTAAATTTGCAAACATAACGTGTGACCTAACAACTGAAACGATTGCGTGGAGACTTTTAAATGTTATCTCACTAAATTTATAAATGCCTAAGTTTGAACCACAGATTGAAGTCAGATATAACACATAGCCTAATTTTTATACCGGTAAAATACAGAGATATCTCGATAATTAAACGTTACGGCTCTAACGTTACGGATAATTTAACGTTACGTTACGTCTGACCTAGTCGGGAAAACGGAGCCTGCCGATCCGGAGACCCAAACCCCACACGCAACACTGTCTTTTCGAAGGCATGTGCGTAATGCCGCTAACTTAAAACGGTGAAGCAAAACATCGTGAGGAAACCGACATGTACCTAGAATCTTTCAAAGTCATGTGTCATCCACCAACCCGCACTGGGCCAGCGTGGTGGATTATGGCCTTTAACTCTCTTCTTGCGAGAGAAGGCCCCGAGTCCCAGTAGTGGGAACATTTGGTGGGCTGTTGATGATGAATCGAACGTAGTTAGCATTACCAAAAACAATGCCTATCTAACAATTTCACATTTTTCTAACAATATTTCCTTCTCCCCTCCACAAAAACTCCTCAGCCGTTATACCATCCTAATCAAGCGAAAAATATGTCCAACAAAAAACTTTTTTTAATAACAACTCCACATTTCGCAACAAGAATTCAAATTGAAATGTCATCGCGTCTGCTGCGACTGCGTGCCATATTGTAGAGAGGGTATAGTGCACGGTGATTTGCACAATTTTTTTGCAATTTGAATTTTATTTGTTAAGGAATATGGTCTAGAAGCGGCGCAAGGCAAAGTTGGTCTGTTCTTTATTCCTATTAGTGCAACGGGCCGTGCAGCGAATAATCGCTTTTTAATGAAAAGATTAGTGCGCTCTCCACCGGTCCTATTGTCGGGCGATCAATGGCCGCGATCCGGACACTTCGGGAATTTTCCAATTTGATCGAGGTGCCTGCGACACCAACGCGTGCTTTGCCTAGCTAATTGCAGTTCAAACACTTTTCTAGAGCAATGCTAATCGTATTTTTTTTTCTGAAAATGCATTCTATGATATGTACTTTAAGACCTTTTTAAATCGATCAGTTTGTGTTCGTTGATATTTACAGCCGTAGTACTCGTATAATAGCATTTACTTAGTCACTGTAGCGGTAAGGCTCTTCGCAGAGTTATCTTGGAGAAGTACCAAATCTTTACAGCTGTTATTCTACTAACGAGCACATCACAGTGTTCCGGTTTAAAGGGCAACTTTTCTAAAGGAATTACAGGGTCAAACAGATAAATCATCGTACATTTCTGAAATCGCAAGAGATGAGACAAGCAGAATATGTGCCTGATGGTAAGCACCAAGATTGGCCGTAATAAAACGGTGTAATTTAATTATCGGAACACGAAGCGTCCACTCGCACTGCGCTCCCCAGATATATAATATAAGATTATGTACCTCTATGCTCTATAATGTCTCTAGAACATTGCTTTTCAAACCGGAATAGACTAATATATGCACATTTATGCAGCCTGAAGTGGGCCAATATTATAAAATAGCTATAAGTGAATTACTACTCCTTCGATACAGATTTTAAAAACCACTTTCGTAATTAATACCTGAATAAAATCTCGCAGTTCGTACGATCCAAAGTAATCATTCACCAAAGTTTTGAGTAAAACAAAGCCGACGACTACAGGGGGTCCGATTGAAGCAGCTTCATTCCGTAATGCATCTATTAGACGAACAAAGGGAAGTTTCGACAATCCGCGACAAAAACAAAGCCAGTCGAAGAAATCATTGACGGACTTCCCCGCGCGGGCGCTGACGGCTGCTGGGGAAAACGGAACAGTTACTTAGATTCAGGTTTTCAAAGGACTTAATACTTCTATACTATTTCTTTATTATTATTTTTGACTTTTATCGGTTTACATTTGTCCGCCAACTTGCCCCGATGTTAAGTGACGATGCGGTCTACGATGGAGCATGCTTACCTAGAAGAAACCAATTCACCCTCGATTTGAAAATGCCAAGGCTGTAAACATTGAGAGAAACCCACTCAGGCAACGTATTCCACAACCTCGACGTATTTATCACAAAAGTAGTTAAACTTCTTCGTTTGAGCGTTTGGAACATCAATCATGAAACAATGTCACCTTTCCAAGCTTTGAGGCAACTGATAGAAAAAGGTGGTATTAGATCATGCAGATCAGTTGCACACTCTCCAAAATGTATCCTATAGAAACTGATAAGCTTTGAATTTTGCGACGATCGATGTTCAAGACTTTAAAGTCTTTATTGTACAAGGGTGTCGTTGCCTATGCTGCTGAGGATCGGGCTGAGAAGCGAGGCATTGGAGATGCCTATACCCAGCAGTGGACTGAGAGCTGATGATGATCTATTAATGCAAACTTAACGAATAAGCGATACTTATACTAGGAGTATTAAAATAATAATATCATATACCATGCCATAACGGCACAACACGACACCTAGCTATTTGAACATTAGAATTCCAAGCTTAGCATTGCAATATATCAGATGATCAATGTAAAATGATTTGTCTCTTTGCCCTGTAATTACGCTATTACCTCTAGTTTACTCGTTCTATAGAAAACATTTTCAGGGTTACATATTTTTAAATGAAATAAACTTACGTTGTTCTTTATAACATCAGCATGTCATAAAAAGTCCCGTTGAAATCAATCTGAGCTGTTTTAGAGATTATCCGTTACAGACAAACAAGAAAAAAAACTGTTATTATGTATCTAAGTACCGATTGTGATTTCATAAGAATTAAGTCATAAACTGTTAATTTATAAATACAAACAGACTCTTCAATTTCATTAATATCTATAGATATAAACTATTAAATTGCTTATCATGAATTGGTAAATTCTACTTAAGGAAATGTTGGTATTAGAATTAGACAGTTTTACTAAATTAGTCAACATTTCCAAGCTACGTTCGAAGCCCCAGTTCTGCAATCCATGTCGTTTTTGAATGACAATGGGCCTCCGATTTTCTTAATTAAAAATGTCTCACTATTGGCACAATGGAAGGGCGCCGGAGTTATTAACACTCCACGATTTTTTGCAATTCGACGTTTTTCTGCCTATTGTAGACTTTGGCTTTTACTTTTTAGAACTGTTGTGAAGAGTTGCAAGTGGTTATTTTAATTTAGTTTTAGATGACAGTTTGTAAGATTTAAACCTCATTTTATATCCTCATAGTTAATTATTAGTTAGTTAGTTAAGTATTATATCAGCTAAATAACACTGATAGTGCAAGCTTAGCTGAGTTTGGGGCTAGTTAGCGTCGTATGAGGAATGTCAATGTTTATTTATTTTCTGCTGACAATTGGAGCCTTTTCTCACACAGAGAGAGTAAAAAACGTAATTTACCATGCTGGTTAAGTGTGTTGGCAGATAACACATATTGTTGAAAAATGTATTTCCTGTAACACGCTGTCTTCACAAAGTTTTCTTTACCGTTATAGCCGGATATCATGACAGAATCGTACACCTATACTTGAAAAAGTGGTGTAGATGATATAAATTAGATACATTCCTTAAATTATACCCCGTTTACATTATTCCAGTCCAGCGACCGAATCCAGCGCTAGATTGCTTACTGGAATAATGTAAACGGGCACTGGAATGCACTGGCACTGGATTGATGCATTCCAGTGCCGATTTACATTATTCCAGTAAGCAATCCAGCGCTGTATTCGGTCGCTGGACTGGAATAATGTAAACGGGGTATTAGTGTATTAAATGGCGACTTTACTGCTATGACCGATCTTGTCTAGGCAATCTTCTGAATTAACTTTGGTTTTTGGAGCCATATCAGAGCCAAAAATGACTATTTTTGACGATGAAAAAGTACCAATCTTAAAACTATTTTTTTTACTTATTGGTTGGTGATGTCTATCCGTGATAAAAGTCGTATCGTCAAACATAATGTACGTGATCTACTATTTTTTAATTAAAAAACCTCGACAATGGATCCGGTGAGGCAATGTTAGGGTTTGTGCATTATCTAGTTCTCCCACGAGAGAGCACTAAATATTACTCAAACGGACACAGAACTGGGGGAGAAATGATAAATAAACCTACGCGTTTTACAGCTCTTCTAAATAAAGGGAAATGTTTTGGTGGTGTGGACTTTGTTTGAGGCAGTTTTTGGCTAATGAATACGATTTTTTTGGAATCACAAAATTTAAAGAAACAAATGTCATAGTCAAAAGTGCGAATAAGGTGGATTTTTAATTATGCGTCCTTATTTTTAATACTACTGATAAGTTTTAGTTTTATAATATGGGTGTATATGCCTGAAATAAAGTCGTATTATTATTATTATACATTATATAAATTTGGTGTAATATAAACTTTCGAAACCACATATCACAAAAACATACATAAGGTTCCAACTAAATGTTCGCACAATTGGGATACGAGGCCGAGGGTGATGGAGCGAACCAAGGACCACCAGGATGTATCACGCTGGCCTAGAACGGGATAGTAAATGAAGCATGTCTAACTTGATAAATACTCTGAGGTCCAGGCAAGATTCAAACCTACTACATCACAATTTTGTGTTTGACGTTTTCTTCACAAGGCTTTCGGAGTATGAAGAAACTTTTGAATAAAAAAAAACATTTGGCAAGGAGGTAAAATACAAAATTTTGAAGCCAAACACCGTAAAACACATCCTACTATTATTAGAACAAGTGTTCATGTATGGATGTTTTTTGCTCAATCGCGTCGTAACATATGAACGAATCTGATTGAAATGTAGATCACAGTTTGATTATAGTCTGGAAGAACATTTTTTATCTTGGAAGAATAATGGGAATGGGAACTATGCGGGTAAAACCACGGGCCCTGCTAGTTAAATATATTTATGTTTCGATATACTTAACTAGAACTTACCTACCCTTTCGGTGTATCAATCTAACTTTAGTCTACAAGCAACCACTAATAAATAAATTTTGTCTCTAACTAAAACTCCATTGCTGAGTTTGCGTAAAAACTTGGCGTGCATACTGCGCCGTACAATTTATGGGGAAACTTCGTCCGTCTACAAACTTTGATCGGCGTTAAACACTCCGATGCAACGCAATATCTCGTGTTTCTATCCGGTTTCTTTTGTAGTTACACATGGAGTGGAAATCTTTTCAGCATGTCTTTACGTTTCAAATTTTCATGTTTGTGTTGCTTGCACCTCAGGGTACTTTTTCATGAGTACCTAGTTTGTACTAGTTGAATATATATTTGACAAAGTTGCGTCGAATCACGATGTGTTCTAAAGCAGATGTCATTCGAAGACATTTGATATCCACCAACTCGCTAATTGGCCAACGTGGTGGATTGAGCCCGTTAAGATAATTTATTTGTCTCAAGGTGTAGTATTTGCTATGCATTTCCATGTTGAAGCATGGAAATTCTACCAGCATGCTAGCCCTTCCAATTGGTGGTGAGTTTGATATTATTTATTGTATTTAGACCTTAATCGGTTTATGACCCCATTCTGATGTGCGATTGTTAGTAGCCAGGTATATCTACATTGTGGTTCTTATTGTAACATAATAAATACTGTTGTTACAAAACAAAATAGTTTTGTTAGTAAAATAAATCAGACTAGAAGTTCAGTATAATGCTTGGCAAATAAAAGTATTAAAGGTACATCAAAGCGCGTACAAAACACAGTATGTGATATTTAATCACGGTCGAAACTTACTCCACGGGGAGAAAGTTCCCAAGTTTCAAAAAACTTCCCGCACCGCGTGTATGACGGTGTCGCGGAGACGAACGGCTCTGAGAGATAACGTGTCTCTTCTTTGGAACTTTATTTTGCAGAAAAATATAAGTCTAATGGAGAAAGACAGGATTTATAAAAAGAGGAGTAAGAAATGTTTTTTTTTTTTATAGTAGATATAGAGTGTCGAGACAAAAAAGACATGTGCCTGTATGCAAGCAACTTTCCTGCATGACAGTTCGGTGACACTGCTATTAAAACATCAAAAGTTCAAATCATTAGCCAGAACTGTACTGCGCTCTTCACCCAGAGATATAAGATGTTTTATCTTTATGCCCTGAAATTTCACTGGAAACGTTGCCCTTCAAACCTCAGTAATTTTTGTATGATATATGTTCTGCGCTATTTGCAGAGTACACCTTTTGAAATGTCCACCAATATTTTGTTTATTGTCTGGAAGAACACATTGGCTACTTGTTATCCCGGGAAACAGAACGGCAACAAAATCTACGCAGGTAATACCGCGGGGCACTGCTAGTAACATAAATATTGAAAGTTTTACACAGAACGTAATCATGGATCTAAATAATTGTTTAATTACCTCAATGTTTTGGCAGTGTTACAACTACCGTGGTCACGAGCAGACTGAAGAAATTGCAAGTAGTCTCATTAGAATATGAGGAGATCAAGCCTCATTTGGTCTTAAAAATCAAACGGTTGTCACCATGAGCTCAATCACGAAAGTTTAAATGTGTTTGAATTTTAAAAATTATTTCCTTACAACAAATAGCTTTTTGGGCATGCGTTGCGTGTACCAAACACCCGGAAAGGTTTTTGAAAAAGAGATGAGTACAATAATAATACTGATTTAATTTGCTGACATAAACGACATGAGATATAATATTGAAATAGTTTGCGATCTAGCTTTCTATTTGATAAAAATAGCGGAATGTTTCATCCTTTTTCATTTCGTTCATTCATTAGAGGTCCTCTAAAAATAAGGCTTAGCGTAGAGTATTAGTTTCAATACTAAGAGTAGATAAAAATAACCCTTTGATCTCGAACGAAAGACTAACATCCATATTCTGAAACCATTCGCTACCCTGCTCATTAGCCTTTTTTTTGAGAAACTTTTAGTTTTGTGACGTTTTACTACTTTTATAGCGTCATTTTTTAAACCACGCCCAAGTGTGACGTCATCAGTTTTGTGCCTGAAGAGATTTTTATCAAACCTAAGAACCTTATTTTACCTTTAATACTGCATCAAGGACGCTTTTTTCTAGTAATCTCAGAAGAAGGAAGACGGAAATAGATGAAAGAAATTGTCTATGTCATAAAATAAAATCAGGTTTCAAAACATACACCAAAGAGGACAAATTGAATAATACCTGTAGGCAATTAATATTTATCCATTCCAAGTTTCCAAGAGAACTTGGCATACGGCACTTAAAAAGGGCAACAACGTGTGATGAACGCAAGTTGGCAGCACGTTGCAACCTTTGCTTATGATTCTCGCGTTTCTATCTCAACAAGTCCACAGATATTTCGATTTATTGTACCTACATATTGTGCACTCCTACTTTCTCTATCATGACCCTGCTATGTATCTTTGTTTAGTAGATACATACGTATACTATTAACAATGCACTGATAACGCTGAAACAACCCAATTTATCAAAAACACGGTATCAGCCATTTCTTAGATGGCGTTAAATAAATTTGCAACTGCTTGTTGGTTAATTTTTTACATATGTATGTATATACGACCTATTACATATATTTTTTTGGTTCAGTAGCAGTACTCGCTAGATCGTGAAATCATTTTTAGGAGCTTTAATGTATTTAAGACTTTGTACACGTTATCTGATGTGTTCGGTATGCAATTATTATACATAAGTATAAGAAGTAAGATACGACTAAAAATTAAAGATACTTTCATGGCTTTAAAATATTGATAAGAGTCGTTAGATCTTTACTCTTCTTCATTTAAATAAAACAATTTATTGGTTGTGATTGCATCACTTTTATTACTGACAAAACTACAGAAAAGTTAAGCAAAAAAGGGCATAACGCATTAGAATAAACTAATTATAGCCTACTGACGTAATGTTTATCATTTATAAGTAGGTATATCAATGCATTGCTGTGGTGGCTGTTTTCTCGAAATCCTGATTTTCTCTTTCAATATTTTCGAATCTTTTGAAAATCATTCGACTAGCACGTAGGACATAGTAGTTCATTTGTGTTTACTATGAGTCCTTTGTACAAAACTGAGATTAAAGTTTTCATTTTAATTCAACAAATTTAAGTAAGTACTTCAAATACTTATACCACAGAGCTCCTGAAACACCACTGCTAAAAAATGCTCCGAGAGCTGTTTGATTTCGTCTATCGGGATTTTTGAACTGAATGTGTGTACAATATATTGCATCTATGTATAACATGCAAAATAGCAATATGAAACAATACTTTTGATTTTCTTGAGCTATTCATTGAGAAAATTTTCAAAATTAATTTTTAGGAGACCCGAATAGTTTTGACTGAAATGATAATTGAAAGTTACCGGCTTCATAAGAAGATCATTTTAACTGCAATTCAACGCTGTTATTCCCCTATATTACACGCTAAAAGAATTCAAGTAATTACTTTATGATGAACCAAGTTGTTCCCAAGAATTCACATCGTCACCATTTTATTATGGCGATAATTTTTTTGAGCGGTTTGCTGTGTTTTAAATACAGATACTTACATCATTAAATAAAGTAAAATTATCGAAAGAAAATAAACAAATATTGCATTTTGTTAGTTGTGACCACTGATTATAAACTTGTCTAGATAGACCGCTCGACTGTAGAAACACCAAAAACTATGTCAGCCAATAATAGTTGGCTGAAAATCTCGGCTTGTCAGAATCACGATACACGATACCACTGGCATAAGAACAATAGCAATTACTGATACTTTTTATTGATACTTGACTTAAATTTGTGTCCGGGATCACGCAAACAAGTATTTGAAACCTGACCTGTGCTTCATCCAGACCAGTGTTTAATCAAAGGTTGTCACAGATACAACATAACAAGACTTCTTATTGGTTGAATTTCTTATTGAGTCTGCTTCATAGTTTTGGAGAAGGTTCCAAAAAGCTGTGAGCCTACATTTATGACATTAAAAAACGTCATGACTGACGTCATTATTGATCATGTCTAATAAAATCATGGAATCCGCCCCCCAATGGCGTCATACAGAGATTAATTCCTCAAGTCATTTGAAGAAACTCTTGAACTACGTCTTTACAAATAAATGCTGGCAAGTATAAGACAGTAACGCCACATGAAAACGGACAATACTGTTGGCAAAACATAAACATGCTCAAGGAAATACTGATGCACCATACACTTTCAATTCGTTCATCATTCAAAAATATGATAAGAAAATACAATCGTATATTTTGTGTTTATTAACACATTATTAATACATAACTCTCTCCTTGCGAGAGAAAGCCCCGAGTCCCAGCAGTGGGAACGTTTAGTGGGCTGTTGATGTTGATGTTGAATACATTACGGGGCGAGATTAGCTATTTCAGTTCCTAATGTAGTCAAAACAAAATGAAACTGTGAAATAAAATACATAGTTTTAGTGCCTAGTTAGTATTTTCATTTTACCAGTCACTCGGCAATATAAAGCCTATTAATGCTGAGTTATTTTACCTACGTCACAAGAAAGTACAGATGCAAAGTTATAAATTAATATGTACGTTATATGCTGTATTTGGTCAGAAAATTATTTTCATATTTTAATGGCAAAGCAAAAAAAAAGGTGAAAAACATCAAATTAAAAATGATCTTGTCATTGACGTATGACATTGACGATGTTGCCATGTTAAGGTGATTTTCTATTCATCAGGGAGAATCCCAAAATAATGAAAAATGAACAGGAAATACGAATGCAAAGTTATCCAAAGACCACAACATATGTTGGTACCTAGTAGGTTTTGAAAAGTAGGTACTTAATTCAAAACTTTCCAAAACACTAGCTCCAGTCAACCTACCTGCAGTCTAAATCTCTTTACAATAATAAGCTAGATGACATCAGGGTAGCGATTCTAAATGCGATTCCGAAAGGTTCGGGGTCGGAATGACAATCGAGTCTGTCAAAAACGAGTCTGTCTCTATCATGCTAACCAGATAAGACAAAGACCGAGAGATGAGATTCCATGTCGGATGCAACCGAATGGATTTAGAATCGCTACCCATTTCTAGATCTAACATCAGTCAAACGATAACAGCTATCCCCGATCAGTCAGGTGACACTAGAATGTTGCATAAACTTAATAGTTAGTCTACTATTCATTAAGTACGATAATATTAGGTTAGTAGAGGCCCGCGCCTTCTGCGCTGGCCCAAAATTCTTTAGGCAGTAGAGACCATGTGAAACTAGCTGCCATAGGTCCATTAAAAAAATAACGACGACGTTCTAAAAGTGTCACGGGCTGCAGGACGAGAAGTGGGGACGGTCACCGTAAAATAAGGCTTTTTCAAGAATCAAAAAGACCCGTCAAAGATCTTTCCTGATTTCACGAGCTAATTGGCGTTTTTGTTGTTTTAGTCGAAATAAAAATGATTTCATTTCATTTTATTTGAATTTGGACAAAACCAAAGTAATGTGCAACGAGTTTATTGCTCCAGGGGTGATTGCAGGAAGTGAAACACATTGGAAATTGTTCAGAGATACACACTACATAATAACACTACATAAATGATTTTCCTAAAGTAATTGAGCATCCAATGTCACTATTTGCAGATGACAGCACAATAACAATAGCATGTCAAGATAAAGCTAATTATGAGGAAGATATCAATGCCGCACTAAATTCATCTATCCATTGGTTAAACATTATTAACTTAAAAATTAATTAAAACAAAACCAATTTCATGCAATTTACTCAAATAAAAAATTACTTTATTAAACATAAATTATCAAAATAAAAAAATTGCAGAAGTCACTACAACAAAATTTTTGGGCCTAACAATAGACATGAAATTGAATTGGAAGGCACATGTTGAGATTCTCTGCAAGAAGCTGGGTAGCTCGGCATATGCTCTGCATAGGCTTGCTCCTGTGGTAAAGAAAGAGGCTCTTCTTACATCTTACCATGGATTGGTGGCATCAGTCTTGAGATATGGGATCATTTTTTGGGGGAATTCAACTGATACAGCCTCAGTTTGCAAAGCACAAAAACGATGCATTCGTGCTATGTTCGGGATGCAAGTTACAGATAGCTGTCGACAACTATTCATAGACAACCAAATATTAACCCTGCCATGCCTGTACATATTTGAAGTTATGTGTTTTGTAAGGAATAACCCTCATTATTTTCCTCTATTGAGTGACAAAGTAAAACGTAACCGGCGTGATAAGTGTAGACTGCTCATAGACAAATGCAAAAAAAAGTTTATTAGTGACAGCAGTTTTTGTATGGCTCCTCTTTTATATAATAAGCTGCCAAATGCCATAAAAGAACTTAACACACCAATGTTCAAAAGTAAACTAAAAAAAATGCTTATACACAAATGCTATTAAACTGTAACTGAATTTTTAAATGATAAGGAAATTAATTGGAATACTAATATTTTAGACATTGTTTAACATGAAATTTTTACAATCTTTAAACCTTTTTTCACTAATATCTCAATAGATATTATTATTCCATTATGAAATTTGACATTCAACTGACATAAGACCAAATAATGATATATTGAATCATGATGAATTAGTTTGTACTGTATTACATTTTGATATTCTTTGAGTATTTACATGAATATTATAATTAACGACATTTTTGATTTTTTGACTATATACATTTATTGCACTTTATACATTCTTTGACATTCCTCACATGGATGAACTGCAAGATCTACTAATGCAAGACCTTAGACCCTGGATGGACATATTGATCAAACTCAAAAACACAAGACAATATCCTGATGAAACACAAGACGTTGGCGAAATTCTGCTCACCAAACATCTATCTCACACAAATATATATCACAACTAAACAGAAGCCAGAAATGAATCGAAGATGAAGAATCAGATGACATAAATAAAAACCAGAAATTAATAGAAGATGAGGAAGAAGAAGACTTTAATCAGCTGACTATTATTTAATTTTTTTTATTTATTTAAAAATAAAGAACAACAAATTGTCTTGCCAGACATATTGCATGCCTCTCGCAGAGGCCAGTTTGTATGGGGCAACTTTTAAAATATTTTGTATTATCTTATCTTACCTACAAGCAGCAATAAAGATTTTTGTATTTGTATTTTGTATTTGAGATCCGTTTTCCTACGGCAGATGCTCGAACTAGGTAGATGTAGCTTTAAGAGTGAGCCCATGAAAAAACTACAGTTAGACTGGGCATCATTTGGCAAACTTCGTCAAGTCTTCTCGTCGCCCATCCCATAAAGCCTCAAAACAAAAGTGTGCATCCAGTGCGTCATATCGGTTATTAGCTACAGTGCTGAAACGTGGACACTGACAGTCAAAAAGGTTCGAAAGCTCAAAGTCCGAGCTATGGAGCTATGCTTGGGGTTTCTGAAGGATTGCATCCGTAATGAAGAGAACTGAAGTCATCGACATAGCTCACCGTATTTGCAAACTGAAGTGGCAATCAGCCAGTCACATCTGTCGCTGCCCAATAACTATTGGAGTAGACGGGTTCTAGATCGGAGACCGCGAATTGGTAAACACAGTGTATGACGCCCTCAGGCTAGATGCATTAACGATATACAAACGACCGCTGGTGGCGGTTGAAATCATAATACCGAGGATTGGACTGAGTGGCGTATTAGAGATGCTTATGTCCAGGAGTGGACGAACCCAGGCTGATGATGATAGACCTTAGTACAAAAGATTAAATCGCCCAAATGGGGGTCGGACTCGGCCATGAAGGTTCCGTAACAGCAAGCAACATAATACATAAGTTCTTGTAGTTCGTTGTAACTTTGATCGATGTTTAAATAATAGTGTATTTATGACGTTCTAAAAAAGCTACTTACTAACTAGATTGAGTGCAAACCAATTTTTGGAGGAAATTTGCATAGTAATGTACATCATATGTTTTTAGACCTACACGTTTGGGTTTGATGAAAAAAAAATGAGTTTCAGTTCTAAGTATGGGTCACCCCCAGAATTTATTGTTTTTTTAATATTTTTGTATAAAATCTTAATGCGGTTCACAAAATATATCTACTTACTCAACAATATAATATGTAGTTCAACAGTATAATATGTAGTTCTTGTAGTTTCGGAAAAAAGTAGCAGTGACATACGGACGAACAGACAGACAGACATGACGAATCCATAAGGGTTCCGTTTTTACGTTTTACCGAACCCTACAAATGTGTGTGCATCCTTTGGAAACTACGTGCTGCTAGGTTAATGTAAATTTCGTTGGCCAGAGAGTATAGTAGATTAAAACTAACAACCTCTTTGTACGACATTATTACAAAGGTTGAGGTAATTTTGGATTACATCTGGCAGCATTGTAAATCAAATTAGGGTTCCATTGTAAACATCTTGAAAAAAAAATACTACCAACATAAATAGAATTCGTGCTCTATATAACAATGATTAAAAACTTTCTATAACTTATTTCCTCGATTTACTGCAGTACATTACTGCGGGTGTCGTGCGTCGCCTGATTTTTGATGGAAGTTTTAAGAATACGAACGAGCGGGTTTCGTTCCTCTTTAAGAACGCCAAGGCTGTGAAGCCATCGATATAAACCATTGATGTGCCCTTCCAAACAAGCGCACGGAATTATGTCATCGTTGGGATGTGTGAGCTCACTCTTTCCGTTCTAGTCGATTGCAGGAAGCAGTGAACGCCGGACGTTTTTACCTATCACTATTCGTTGTCAACAACCAAAATAAGTAGAACCACAGGATACTTTGCCGCTAACAGTTCTAAGGAACAAGTAGATTGGTGGTGTGTAAGTCACTTACGTTACACACAGACGCAGTTTCTTACTAATTTCAAGGTGTTCAGGGCACATCTGATGGTTTATATCAATGTGTGAAATGTGTTGGCTGAGTGAAGTTGAAAGAATCTTTTAACCCGGACCAGTAGTTTTTATTTTATAGTATAGAGTGACGAGACGAGCAGGACATGTGCCTGATAACAGCCCAGTAACACGCAGCTATTAGAACACGAAGAGTCCAAATTCATTACCTAACACTGCACTGCGCTCGTCACCCAGAGATCTAAGATATTATATCTCTAACCCTGTAATTTCTCTGGAAACATTGCCCTTCAAACCGGAACACAGTAATGTTTGCACATTACTGCTTGGCGGTAGAATAATAGGCAAAGGTGTGGTACTTCCCCAGGGCAACTCTGCCAAGAGTAGGCCACTACTAAAACAAACAAACTCTTCAGCTTGATAATATTAGTATAGAAGATTTAATCAAATGTAGCATCAATGAGTTCATGAAACATGATGGTAAAAACAGAATAAAGTAATTGATTTAAAAAAATACATTCAGCGCTATATTTTGATATTGACACAATGTATACATTTTGACTAAATGTCAAATAACACTGTGCTCTGTGCTCATGTGCTGTGTGATATTAATATCATATTATTTGCCCTGTAATTTACTGATGATAGATAATGACAGATTACTAAAACTTGGGACTTATTTTTTGCTTAGAGAAACTAATGTAATCATAGATTATTATTAGTAATGTAGAATTATTGTTTACGTAAAGACCTGTTAACATTTTCATTACTGCTAGTGCGAGTGCGAGTGAGAAATAGAACACGCTTTTAATCACTTCACTATGCAAGTTACTAAACACTCGCACTAATCAATCGGTGTCCACGCGTGTTTGCTACTAATCACTAAACACCTGCACTAATCACTCACACTCGCACTAATCATAATGCAAACAAGTCTTAATAACAGTAAAATAAGACAAGCAACTACGGAACTCTATATTGCGACCCGTCACACACTTGCCAAGTTATATTGAAATTTTACACAAAATATTCAATGTTTTATTTCTGTAATCTGTGATTCAACATAAAAAAAATGTGAAATTGGTAATAAGTTCCGGCTGGTTTCTAGTCTGGGAGAACGGTCACTAGCTTCGAATCGCTAGTGACCGTTCTCCTGCCCCTGGTAGAAATTCCACGCACCATGTGGCCTAACTTATTATATTTACTTCGTATTTTCGAAATAGTGTGCGTAATGACCCTAAAAATTACAAAGGCAACAAATCATGAAATTGATACTATCAATAAAAACGTGGTTTGTTCTAGATTTGTTAACTATAATTTATTCCAAAGATAATATCTGTATGAATATATATATCACACAGCAAGAAATAAAAAAAATGATCATGGTCTTATCGTTATTTTATTTTCAATTAAGTATATCAGATTCCTAATTTTTTTATATGTTTTGATGAACACTTTTTACACATGAAAGTATGTTACAATAACCGAAGGAGCTAGCAATTCCAATGTAGTTCATGATTTCTCTTCCATATAATCCAAACTATATTTATCTAGATTGGTATATGATAAGCAATGAGCCTATTTTACACTTTTAAGTGGGTAAGAAATTTTGAACGCTCCACACCAGCCACCAGCATGGCTCTCATTTCGTGAATAAGTGTGGGACGCTGCTAGTTTTTTATTCATTTTATAGAAAGGGATACTTGCAGGTTAAAAACTCGTTCATCATGTTGTTAAGTTATCTTCAAATAGATAGTGGTTGTGACTATCTTTACAAGTAAGCTTTTATTGACACATATACATTATGCTCAAAATATAGGCCGTGAAGAGTTTCAGCTTCAATTTTTCTGCACGGTGACCGTTAGTTTTTCCACTGAAAATTTGAGCTTCACTACATTCATAAGCAAGTTTATGTCGATTGAATCATTTTTTATCTAATCTCATCTTTTTAAATTAATGGCTTATTACTTTTTGTAAGATATTTAGGTACCTATATGTTTTATTACACAGGGCATCAAAATGTTTTTGCTCGATTTCTATCACATAATTACCTAGAGGTATCTGAAATAAAATGAAGGTGTGAATTTAAAAATGAGTTACGTTTTTCCATTATCGTTACATGCTCTTTACCATCGAATATATATCAAATTAAAATTAAATATTTCTGTGTTTGTTATGACACACAGAAGACATCAGAAGACATGTTTGACGTACCAAAATAATCATAGACAATTATAACAGTAAAGTTTAAAAGTGACATTCAAAACGTGCTCATAGTGGACGGAGCCAGGATTTTATTCAAGGGGGGCAGGCAGAAATAAACTAATTCTTTATACGAATGTAGATAAGGTTTACTCCAAATTACCATACTTAATTTTGAACAAATTAAACTAAATAATAGCCTACAATAACTGACTTGTGTCAGTAAAATAAGTTTATTTTTTACAAAAATAATGTTTGAGCTTGACAAGACGTATGAAAATTTAAAATTAACTAACAGTTAATTATGGATTTGAATTCGAATGGTGCCATTGATTTAAATAATTACTTCTGCGTAAGACCTAGGCCAGCCGTGAGCCATATAATATCGTGATAGAATGTAATAAGGTCAGTGTTTCTGTAAAGTACTCGTACCTAGTTTCAGTCTGGTCTTATTTTCAAATGGTTTTCTGTAACGGTTTGTATGATTTTAGAAAATAATTAAATAACATAATTATTATTTAATATAATTATTAATAATTAATAGAAATATATAATAATATAATTATTATTTAGGTACTTATAGGAATGTGTTTTTCTATGTTTCATTGAAAAATTCATTGCCTTCTATGTTTTATAGAAAATGTTGTGTTATCAAATTAAGTATTAAAAGTCTCTTATTATCCTTCCTCGCTTCATTTTATTCTTAGATACTTTAACAGCGCTGTGATACGATGTCGTGGGTTATGGATCCCGAGGTCTTTGTTTTAGAGGTGGAGTCTCGTCTTCTTCGAGAAATTAAATATTGTTATTGACTGACGGCTTAAACTCGTGGTTTTATGTTAAATTCGAAAAATACGCATTTCATTCACTTTTGTCTGTCAGGCCACCATACAAAACCGTTAATAATCTTGCTAAGCGGTGTTAAAGTTCGGCCATTCAGAGAATGCGTTCCTGCAACCTATCAGTTAGTCACGACTAGTGATGGGCACAACATACCACTGAGTTCGTTACCGTTCCTCCAAAATGAACCGCCGCATTATTTTTAAAATTATTTTCGTTTTAAATTGCTTGTAACCAAGCCACCATTTCTTCTTTTTTATTAGCATGGGTAGGTGGTTTCTGTATTTTAAACCGAGTGATAGGAGGCATTATCCATGAATATTACAGAAGGCTCTGGGCAAAATCACGTTCTGGAACCACTCTTTAAATGTAGTGGCATTCATTTCCTCGTGGTAGTCATTTGTGGTTTTTGATTGAAATTCCACTAACGCGTTCTCCACAAAGCCCTATTTTGCAGAACCTGCGTGGCATATTATCAGACGGTATCCTTACCCATTGGTACTTTCGACGTCGACGCTTGTGTATCATCCGTCCAAGAACGGGATACCGTGTGATTGGCGTTTAGCCATGTCTCGTCAATGAACACGACATTATCCCAGTTATAATTTTTTTATGCTTCTCTCAAAAAAATTATCCGTTTTAAAATTATGTCGTATCGTTCTATTAAAATTTTTCTTTTGTCTGTTTTTTTATACGAACAACCAATACCTCTTAACATTTTGGTTAAAGCAGTTTTACCCCCGCTAAACAGTCTAGCTTCTCTTAAGAGTGCGCCTAAAGCCAGGAAAAAATCAGATTTCACCCGCGCGCCGCGTTTCTTAATGTGATGTACATAAAGTCGAGAATAGCATGACACAGTTTGGAGGAAAAATCAATATTTAATCAGGCGTCCATTTTTGACCAAGTTTTATTTAATTACTCAATAACTAAATATAAATTTAAAAAAGTGTTCGGTTACTTTACTAGAACGTACAAATAAGAATTTTATTACCAAAAAATAATGTGGGGTCATCACTGATAATTTCGAGTACTCGAATTAAAACGGGTTTTTTCGGTGTCATTTTCATTTTTTTATTTTAAAAAAACCTGATCTATTTTTAAAATTCTATTCGGTTATTGTGCTTTTTCTTGATTGTACCCACACGTGAATATTTTTTTTGTCATAGTTTTTAGTTTCTTAACTTCAGTGAGCGGCGTCGAAAATGTCCTTTTTTCGTTTACTGGCTTTAGGCGCCCCCTTCGATGCCAAAAGCTTCTTCCTGTTGAGATATTCATTTCTGGAATAGTAACCATAATTATGTTATGATTTCTGATTGCATCGGCGTCAAAGGTGTCAGTATCTGTCACGGGTTTAGTTCTTCGTTTCTTCTTCGGAGTACGTAAAATATTATCTTCCGTGCCAGTAGAGCCGAACTTTTCTTTACTAACATTTGTTTTCGTTCGTTTGCGCTAACTCCAAGCGCCTGAGAGGCGCGTTCTTGTACTTGTTCCACAGGTACCAGGGGTCCACAATTTTGCCGCTCCCGCTCAAAGTAATCTTGCAGCTTGATGATTAACTCACGGGCTCCACTTTTCAATGTTTGTCCACGTGTAGGCATGATTATGCACCAAAAGTAAAAAGAACGTAATTCAAAACACAACCAAAGTCCGATTTAGCGCCGATGTCAGTTTGAAAAGCAGAAACAGTCTATCTAATCTATCTAGCTGGTACCCGCGACTTCGTCCGCGTGAAATAAATACTAAGGTAAGTAACTCAGGCAGTACCTACCTATTTTTTATACCCAGACACAATTTTATCAAAATCGGTTCAGTTGTTTAGGTGTAAAAGTGTAAGAGACATTCGTTCCGCATTTCAACTCCAATTTCATCCCCGTACAGTTCGAAATTACAAAATGGCAAGAACAAACATTTATTTGCTTCGTGTCAAGTGCCTAGATATACAGAGTTTCATGGTTTTATCTTCAACTATTGGAAGTTTCCAAGCATACTTTCAGCCCCATTTCAATCCCAATTTCATCCCTATACAGTTCAATCGCGACGTGTCAGGAACGCATTTTCTGAACGGCCGTAGTATAGAATTGAGCCGGTACTGAAATCTCTAGAAATAATCTAGAATCATACAATACGCGAGGATAAAGACATTCTCGTAACATACGCAGCGCGGACAAGCTGGATGTTATCCCACACTCTCTCACGAGGTCACGGAAGTTAACTCACATTAAGGGACCGGAAGTTTATTACACTCTTCCCAAAATAGTTATATCGGCCCTAAGTTTCGGCACCTTCAAAAACAAATTAAAATGCTGGCTTATCGATCAAACTTTTTATAGTTACAGCGAATTTTTAGAGAGTGATGGTAAAGTTCCTATAAAAATGTGAAAAAATTGACATTTATTAGTACAATTGTATTTGAAACATATTTGTTATACTCGTATAATGCTTGACAGTTTTCTGTACGATAATTAATAATTGTTATTATAATACAGTGAAATGATATTTCAAACTTTGAAAATGTATAGAATTTGTATGCCCTTTCTTTTGTTTAATTTTTTTTATTAATTGACGTGTAAATTGTACATTTAACATTATCAATAAATAAATAACTTTGACTTTGTAATGATCTGGTCAGAACATTGCTTGCATGTAAAATGACGTGTGGATTAAAAAATAGCAATTTTGATAGGACCACTAAGCAACGAACCAGAGGCAGGCTAAAACAAAGGTGGGCAGATGAAATAATAAGAGTAAAGCTAGCTGCCACAAACTGGATAGAGAAAGCAAAGGAGAGAAAATATTGGAGAAAATGGAGGAGGCTTAGACAAAGAATAAGTAAATAGGTCAGGTTTTGCTGCACGGTTCCTTTGTACCAATCGTAAGCAGATGAGGTGTATGTTAGCTATGTCGACATAGAGATGTGCCGCGACAAAAGTATGACACTTCTACAAGAGCGACAAGACAAGGGTGATCAGACCTGTGCTTTCGGTGTTAGGCGTTTGTTCTAACTCTATAGTATGTGTATATTTATGTGTAGTATATGTAAACTCTTTGGGAGGAAGTATTTTTAGAGTATTTGATGCCAAAAGAAAGGGGAGGGGGTAACTGCCTCTCTCTGTCAATACCTTGGTACGTCCTTATGTGACTGAGGAAAATATAAGTCAATTCTCGATGACGTCATCGTTTGCGGACGAAAAATTAAAAATAATATAATGATGTATTTCCGTCGTAAATCTGCTCACATGAGCATACTCATTGATCGGTAAAATACGGGCATAAAACCCGTTAGCTGAAATGTATATTTAAAACATTTTGTGTGGGCACTGAAAATAATACATATTTCGAATAGGTGCTGTGTACAAACAATGCTTTGAAAAATAATTTAGTGGTTCAAAATTAAATAGGTTTATTAATTTTTAGTTTCAAAAGAAAGTTTTTCATATCTCCAAACATCTAAACTTCAAAAGACTTCCATTCTAACACGTACACGCTTCACATCGGCTCTACAAACAAAAAATCAAAACCAGTGGATTTTTTCGAGCTGCGCGCGTATCAAAAGTGTCAGTGTAACCAGAAACAGTCAGGCTACCCCGGAGCGGTGCAGACATCCCTCAGGACAACAGGAATAAAGAGAAATCTTCAAAAAAATATCGGCCAACAACTGGAAACAAAGGTTAGTTCGGTAGAAATATCAGAAAACCGCATAGCTGTAATCGGACAAACATCACGTCCGACCGCATACCGAACTCGTCGATATAGATAACTCCGCTGTCACGTTCGTTTCGCTGTACAATCGAAGCACGTCATCGCCAGGCACCTACGACACCTCCCAAGTGACGTCACAACACTCTCTGCACCTTAATTCGAACTCAAAGGTGGACTTGGGAGACAGCAACAGCATCGTCGGCCCCTGTGGAAGAACTGACTGCGGGTGACTGGACATCTGTCGAGCGGCCCGAAGAACATCCATCCCAAGCGTGTACGTTACAATATCAACCAATTCAAGTTTGGAAGGAAGAAGAAGAGGAAACCCCGTGAGTAGGATAAGTGGTTGCAGGTTAGACCTGGTCTAGTTAAGCTGTTAAATAATACCTAAATAAGTACTTTTTTCTTATACTAAACATGTCCGATACAACCAAAAAATCCGCCCCCTCCACCTCTGCTTGCCCCACATCTGCCCCTGCCATGGCACCCAGACGAACAAAGGTGCTTTCAGTAAGGTCAGTGGCATCGACCTTGCATAAACGCATTTTAAAAAAAAATCTTAAGACCAGCAAGTCGGAGGTGGTGTTGTCGACGCAGCACCAAGGACAATGCCCTGGGGTGCCCACAGAGTACCCCGAAGTGGGGTCCCGCTGCGCTCAGACACTCGGTCATGTCTCATCGCCACCGCATTCAAAAACAGCTAGTGAAATCTCGGCTCCGGTGTCCTCGGTGCCGGAGACAAGCCCAGAACATGTGGCCGCGATGGACAGGATCGGGGACTGGGAACAGTGCGGGATCTCACCGCCAAAAGAGTTGAGGACGGATGACGAGATGGATAGTGTGTCGGAAACGTCTTTCCCGAACTCCGCCCGCTGCAAAAGAGCCAGCATGCTGATCGCACATAGCTCAAAGCGGACGGGGGTCGAGATGGACAGCGCCACTAAAGTGGCAAATGACGCACTACTCCGGGGGAAGGACGCTCTCGAAGAATCCCAGAATTTAAGGAAGGATTTAAAACAAACCGCTATCGAGAGCCTCCAGGCGCTCTACGAGATCGTCCTCTCCCTGGCAGAGTCCAGGCACCGTCACATAGTCTCACTACAACAAGAACGAACTCGACACGCAGTGGAGCTGCTCTCGGTGGAAAGAGCCCACTCAAAGTCTTTACAGACAATTGATCACGACATAACAAAAGAGGTAGCTCTGGCGCGCGAAACACTTAGCGAACTCCAAATAGAAACTAAAGCTATTAGAGACTGGCAGAGCTTCGAGTCGATAGAGCCCTATCAACAGATCAAAGCAACGGCGGAGGCAGTGAAGAGCATCAACGGTTACCTCAAATCACCAGCGCCCAGCCAAAACCCCACCGTCGATCTGACACCGCTGCGGAATGACAGTCTCAGCCTTAAAACTGGGATAGAAATTCTTCAAAGACAGGTAGACGAGATGCGGAGAGACTCAAACGTAGAAAGAGAGAAAACTGTTGAGGCCCTTCGCCAAAACGCTGAAATGCTAAAAGAGCTCGCCTCGATTCCTCCACCTCCAACCCCTTTAAATTATTCGGACAGGTTTTGCAAAATCGAAAAAATGTTGACTGAACAAACACTCCCTCCACCCCCCGCCCCAATTAAAATTAACATCGACGAGCACGTGCTACCAATCACGGAACGGCTCGAGGCTGTATCTTCGGAACTCCGGACTATGCGGCAAGATAAATTAACTCCTCCTGCATCAGTTCTAAGCATCGAGGCCGAAATCTCCCAAGCCGAAACCGGCAAGCCACCAAAGCCCGCATACGCCAAAATCGCGGCTAAGCCCATTGTGCCGAAACCAAATCATACACTGATCGTGACAACGGCAAATCCCACATCATCCACGACATCTGAAAATTTGATAGACAAGATAGCGTTAGCACTGGACACGAAGAAGACTGGAGCAAGAGTTGACCGAGTGCGCAAAGGTCGGAACAGGAAAGTCATCCTGAGTTGTAGCACAGAGGAAGACCTTGGCCTAGTCAGAAATCGTGTGCAGCAAGACAAGTCTCTAAAGGTTGAAACCGCGAAAGCGGGTAACCCACTTATCATCATTCGAGACGTCTTGTCGGTTCACAAGGATAACGAAATAGTGGAAAATCTTCTGGCGCAGAATAAACATCTGTTACAGGGGGTTAATTTGCAAGAGAGTGCGATCAGGGTGCGATACAGGAAAAAGGCGCGAAACCCGCATGAGTGTCATCCGGTGATCGAGGTCTCGCCTCGCATTCACAGAGCGTTTTTGAACGCCGAAAAGGTCTACATAGGACTCCAGAGGAGACCTGTGGCAGACCATTCGCCCTTGGTGCAGTGCTCCAAGTGCCTAGGTTTCGGCCATACAAAAGCGATCTGCCGGGAAAGGGATGAGTCCTGCAGTCACTGCGGAAAAACCCACTCCTGGACACAATGCAAGGCAAGAAAAGAAGACCTGCCACCCAAATGCAAGAACTGCGCGATTGCTCATCCCAACAGCCCCAACAGAGAACTCGTTCACAACGCCTTCAGTAGTGAATGCCCTGAAAGGATAAAATGGGATGGTATAGCGCGGTCTCGAATTTCATATTGCTAAGGGCACTCATGAGGCAAGTGGCTCAGTCTCCCAAAGAGTAGGCGAACCAGGTATGCGTTTCATCCAAGCAAACCTGCAACGCTCCCAGAATGCAACAGCAGAACTCCTGAAGGTCGCAAGAGAAAGGGGAGTTTCAGTTGCCCTTGTTCAAGAACCCTATGTGGGAAACAAAGGCGTAATGAAACAGTATCCTGGAACTCGCGTTATCCAGTGCAGTTTAAATAGGCAAAAACCAGTCAAGGCAGCCATAATAGTCTTCGGTGACAGGCTGGAGGTAATCCATGACCCCCAACTTGTTACCGAAACGGAAGCGGCAGTCCTGTTGGTCGGCACAGGCCTAAAACTGGGAGTGATTTCTGTCTACTTAGAAGGAGACCAAAAAGTCGACCCCTATCTCAGCAGGATTAAAGTATTCAGCGAAAAACTAGCGACTAAAGACCTTATTGTTGCTGGTGACGTGAATGCGTGGTCCCACTGGTGGGGAAGCACATCCCAAAATGAGAGAGGAGAAGCCGTAAACTCTTTCTTCAACGAAATGGACTTATTTATTCTCAACTCCGGCGACACACCAACCTTCGAGATCGTCAGGGAAGGCAAACTCTGCACAAGCATAGTAGATGTAACAACGTGCAGTGGGTCTCTCCTGGGGAAAATTGAGGGATGGAAGGTTGACAAAAGTATAACAACATCAGACCACAACGCAATCACTTTCACTTTGCGTCTAATTAAAGGTCTCGAACAACAGAGACCAATAACAACTCGTAAATACTACACCAAGAAGGCACAGTGGTCAAACTTTATGTCACAGTTAAAATCCTCCCTTGAAGAAGGAAACCTCTCGCCGGAGTCAGTGGAGAAATGTGAAAGTCCATTGGAACTCGAATCAATGATTACGGGCTACACAGCTAGTATACATGAAGCCTGCAAACATACCATTCCACTGGTAAGCTCGCCAAAGGGAAATCCAACCCCTCCATGGTATACGAAAACGCTCGATAATCTGAAGAAAGAAGTTCTCAGAAGAAAGAGACGGATTAGGAATGCCGCCCCCGACAGAGTTGAACTTGTAGTCGAACAGTACCAAATTGCTCGGCAAGACTACAAGGATAAAGCCAAAGAAGCTCAGACGATAAGCTGGAAAGAGTTCTGCACGAATCAGGAGAAAGAAAGCATGTGGGACAAGATCTACAGAGTGATGAGAAAAACTTCGACAAGACAGGAAGAAATACTCCTAAGAGACACCGAAGGTAACACTCTATCCCCCCAGCTATCTGCAGAACTACTTGCTAAAACGTTCTATCCCGACGACTCTGAGAGCACAGACCAACCTTGCCATACAGAGCTACGGGAGCGAACGACAGAAACGCCTATGGACTTACCGGAAAATGACCCATCATTTACATCAGCGGAACTGGAATCAGTACTGAGAACTCTGAATCCGAAAAAAGCCCCCGGTACAGACGGGCTATCCGCTGATATCTGCGCAGCAGCCATACGATGCGAATGGGAGGTTTTCTTGGCGATAGCAAACAAATGCTTGTCGCTGAAATACTTCCCCAAGCAATGGAAAGAAGCGCACGTGGTCATATTACGCAAACCCGGCAAGACAGATTACACACATCCAAAATCTTACCGCCCCATAGGTCTTCTGTCCGTTCTTGGAAAAATCGTTGAAAAGCTTCTGGTAAACCGACTCCAATGGCATCTCCTCCCAACCATCAGTAAAAAACAGTACGGCTTCATGCCCCAAAGAGGCACCGAAGACGCCCTCTATGACCTGGTAGAGCACATCAAAGAAGGAGTAGACAGTAAAGACACCGTACTCCTAATCTCCCTGGACATAGAAGGCGCCTTCGACAATGCTTGGTGGCCCGCCCTCAAAAATCAATTAGCGAAGAAGAGGTGCCCAACAAACCTCTACGACATGGTAAACTCCTACCTCAGCGACCGTAAAATCAAGGTCAACTATGCAAGAGCAGTCTATGAGAAGGAAACAACCAAGGGATGCGTCCAAGGGTCTATCTGTGGACCAACCTTTTGGAATGTGATCCTAGACTCATTACTACGAATGCTAGAAGCCGAGGGAGTATACTGTCAAGCATTCGCGGACGACGTCGTTCTCGTATTTACAGGCAGCCCGACCATTATCGAACAGCAAGCGAGCAGGGCGCTGAGCATGACAGTGGAATGGGGTAAAACTAACAAACTCAACTTTGCAGCGCATAAAACTAACGCGATGCTTTTCACAAATAAGTTGAAGTACGAAACTCCAAACATAGTCATGTCCGGCGTCCGGCTCGATCTGGTCGAGGAAGTCAAACTGCTAGGCCTAATGATCGACCGACGGCTCAACTTTAAAGCACATGTGAACGCCCAATGTAAAAAAGTGGCGAACATTTATAGACAGCTCGCATGTGCAGCGAAGGTGACCTGGGGATTAAATGGCGAAATCACGAGAACCATTTACGTCGCGGTGGTGGAACCCATCATCATGTACGCCTCAAGTGTATGGGCACAAGCAGTAGACTTCGAGGAAAACAAGTCGCACTTAAACGCGATCCAAAGAGGCTTTGCCCAGAAAATCTGCAAGTCGTACCGTACTGTTTCTCTAAAATCAGCACTTGCCCTTTCAGGTCTGCTCCCCCTGGATCTCAGGATACAGGAAGCAGCAAGTTTGTACAGAGTAAAAAAGAACCTCTCCCAAGATTACCTCCCACCAGAAGTGGAACTCGAGCGGAACGTAAACTACTTGGATAAACCCCATCCGTCCACGCAGACATCCGTAGAGTACGAGCTCATAGAAGACACCTCCAATCTTCCAGAAGGACCTCAAATTTATACTGATGGCAGTAAGATTGAGGGTAAAGTTGGAGCTGCTCTAACATGGTGGGAGAATGGCAAAGAGGTCAAGAACTTGACGTTCAAGCTCCACTCCGAATGCACAGTCTTTCAATCAGAACTCTATGCTCTTTGCCGGGCAACTCAAATGGTGTTAAAGAGCAAGGACCCAGAAGTCAATGTCCTGAGTGACTCCAGATCTTCACTCGAGCTGCTGAGTAATCCAAAAACGAGTCACCCCTTGGCAAAGTGCATAAAGGAAAACATTGGACAGATAAATGCTGAAGGGAGATCTCTTCGTCTTTTCTGGGTAAGAGCGCATGTAGGCACCGTCGGCAACGAAAGAGCTGACGAACTGGCCAAATCGGCAGCACTCACGGAATCGCCCAGGGACTACGAGGGGATCCCTTTGTCCTACGTCAAACGCAAAATCCGCGAAGAATCGGTCAAGAAGTGGCAGGATCGATATGAGACCTCGGACACCGGAAAAGTCACTCAGACGTTCCTCCCTGATATAGCAAACGCATATCGGTTGATGAGAACTACGAAACTGACTCATTTCCAGGTACAAGCATTGACGGGACACGGAGGAATAGCAGAATACCTGTACAGATTTAAGCTTAAGAGCAGTCCTGTATGCGAGTGTGACTCTGAAAAATCCGAGAATGTCTGGCACGTGCTGGTAGACTGTCCCCGATTCATGGCTGCAAGACATGATCTCGAATCTATGATTGACAGGAAGCTGGTTATCTCAGATCTCCACAACGTCTTGGCAGATCTAGATAGCAGACCACGGCTTCTGGCTTTCATGGAGAGTTCATTCCGCATAGCGGCCAAAAGAAACTCCACACTTTCTAAAACACAACCCCCTTCACCACCACACCCTACCCCACTGTCTAATACACACCCACCTTCACCACCACACCCTACGCCACTGTCCGTGAACGCCACGCCGGGTGCAATCTCCGTCCAAGATAGCTCCTCAAAGAGCATCTCCGTCCAACAACTACTGGAGAACGCAGACCGAGGAGAGGCGGGGATCCGTGTCCGCGGAGTGGCTCTCTTCATGGATAGCAACAAAGAGAGATTCGGAATAAGCTTTTGCTTCGCCTGGGAAAGTAAACGCGCCCGTTTGTCGCCGGGATTGTCTTGTCTGCTCAATGGGAGTACCGCAAAAGTCACAATGAAGCGGAAAACCTTCGACGCTATGCCAGTGTGCGAGGTAGACGGCCACCGATTTCGGTTGGTGCGATCGAGAAACAAAACGATTGCACTAATAGAATACTCGGAAGGTCGGACGCCTTTCACACAGGCAAGTGCGCTGCTTGCACATCTAAGCAGAAATGCGGGTGAAACACCCCGGGTGATAAGCGTGGATGCGATGGCAATCGAATATTCAAGAGCGAAAGTCGCAGACCGGCTGGGTTGCATTGAAGCCTCTAAACATCATGAGGTTGTCGCATACGAAGATAGGGGAGAAAATCTGAGCTTCCTCAGAGCCCCTTCGCACGACCTAACAAATGCAACTGACAGCTGGGGACACCCCGTTCCTAGTTCGACCAACCAAACCGGTTCCGAAAGAGCACAGCAGAGGGCAGCCGCGGAAAAAGCCACAGCCCATCAAAGCGGCAGCCGAAGCACCAACACGGCCTTCGTGGCTGCCTTCAACACTGCAGCAAGGAGCGTACTCCGAATCTCATCCCATGCACCACCCCTTTTAACGCCAGGGACCCTCAAAACAGCTTCACAGCAACAAATGAGCCGAACGAGAGCCGACATGGGACAGGTTGAACCGCCCCGCTATGTCACGGCTTCGGAGCCGCGGAGCCATGCACGTAACGCCTTCATCGAATTCATAGCCATACTGAGAGCAACAAGACTAGTTAACCTCAAGATCTGCGAAAACATCATGCAGTTCTATAGGCTAGGAAGTGAAAGCCTCCTAAAGGTGAATCTCGAGGAGGCCGAAGCAGCCATTTACAATAATGTCACATCCCGGGTCATCAAGGGAACCATGACAGGACAGTATATGGCAGCCTACAGTGCAGAAAATGGCTTCGTGACACTGAACGAGAGTGAGACAGAGCGCGCGGGAAGACCCGTTTATGCGACACCACTAAACGACCCAATTGTAGTTACCGCCCGATGCACCAAGATTATGCTGGACGACAGGATCCTCGAGATGGCCAAGTCCATTGAAGGGAACTCAAACGTCAAAGCGTGTTGGGAAAACTGGGAGGTACCAAGAATACAGTGGGTCAACGGAGTTCCAGGATGTGGAAAGACAACGTGGGTGATTAGACACTTCGACGTGGACAAAGACGCTATCATCACCACAACAACTGAGGCAGCAAAAGACCTAAGGGAGAAGCTATCGCACCGTATCGGAAACCTGGTCAAAACCAGGGTGCGAACTATGGCTTCTGCTCTGGTAAATGGTTTCGGAAAAGAGAAATTCAGCCGCCTCCTGGTGGATGAGGCTCTCATGAACCATTTCGGGGCCATTGTGATGGTCTCACGGCTGTCTGGTGTTGGCGAAATTGTCCTCATCGGAGACGTCAATCAGTTGCCTTACATCGATAGGGAAAATCTCTTCGAAATGAGGTATCACCGCCCGAACCTGGTAGCAAAGATCAGCCAGGAGTTGCTCTGCACACATCGCAACCCGATGGATGTTGCATATGCGCTGAGGGAAATATACTCAGGTATGTACTCCTCAGTACCCCGTATAAAGTCCCTGGAGCAGAGAAGGTATAAAGAAGCGCAAATACCCGGCACCCAACCCAACACCCTCTTTTTAGTGCATACTCAAGAGGAAAAGGAGACCCTGACAAACCAGGGTTACGGGTCAGGCACCGGGTCACGCATCCTTACCATTCATGAAGCGCAGGGATTGACATACGAGTCGGTAATCGTAATTAAAATTAAGTCAAACATGAAGCTGCACGAGAGCGTGTCCCATGCGGTTGTTGCAATCTCACGGCACACGGGGACCTTCACATACTACGCTGACGACACCGACGACGCCATCGGTCGGTTCGTGCGGCGAGCGTTGGCTGCATCACCAAAGACCATTCAAGATTTTAACCTGCAGATGGCCATTAGAGACAGAAATGCGGCTGTAGTGGAGGCTCTGGGCCAGGAGGAGGCGGCTTAGGCAAAAGACGATGTCGAGTCGATTACTATCGGAATCCCAACCGGTAGTGATCGGCTCAACAGACGAAATCGGACTGACTAGCTTTAGAATTACGTTTAAAATGTTCACCACCCCCCTACTCCCCCCCTTATTTTCCTCTTCTTCTCCTAATCCAAGAACTATGTAAATAAAAAAAGATTATTGTAATGACAAAAGTCACGGACCCCGGAGTCTGTGGAGTGTTTAAATTAAATAAAAAAAAAAAAAAAAAAACTTCAAAATTCGTTGCTTGAATCGATATTTCCATATTTTTTCGATGTATATTAATTTTTGTGAATAACTTGAAGTTGATAGAGTGAAACAGTTTCTCCTAGGTTAGCGTGGTTTATCATTTAATGCATCATTACTCAGACGAGATGGCGGTTAACTGAAAATCTATTAATTATCGGTACAAAAAAGGTTTTGAACATTTAGGTGAAAAAAAAGAAACAGTATCATCTGATTACTCTTTTCCAACTCATGAGCGGTCGGTACAACATGTACGTTTTCTACATTTCATAATATTAGATATATCACACACTACCTCAGCTGACACCTCTTCGATGTGATTCACGATTACGATTAAATATGTGTCAGATCACATCGGATGTTAAGCTTACCAAATAGAGAAAAAACTATAATAGATTTACAATTCGCAGAGCTACAGCGTAACATACATACGAAAAAACTATAGACGATCTAAGACTGTCCTAAATTTTTAAAGCCGAAGCCGATCGAAAATTGATAACAGCTCAAGTTTTGTAATACAGAGTATTCATGAAAGTCAAATAAACAAATCTAACAACAACAAACAAAGAGCCACACACTAATGCAATTACAAACACAGATAGAGAAGCGCAGTAAATAGACATAATCCTTTAAGAAGTGGCAACAGAGGGTCGCGCGTAAACCCGCTTTAGCTTTCAGAGGGGTCCGGCCACTCGCGGGGATATGAATACTAAACAGATGCTAATTGTATGTCACTATCGTTTCAATCTAAAATGGTGTTGTGATAATTATTATTTTTTATTACACTTTATATGTCGCCTATGGTTGTTATCTTAGGATAGCTTCTAATTGGGTAGCTTGGGGACCTCTACGTGGTGAAAAAGTGTCCAGAATGACTTGACTCAGTGGCATCTTGTTGTGGAATGGCAAATTCTGGCCGAGGAGGAAGCTTTTACTTGCGCTCTTCTCCTCGTTGAGCTGCAATACGTGTACCAATAGGGGAAAAAGACTGGAAGACTTGGTAAAGTTTACCGGCTGATACTTCTATCGACCAACTATGTGTTACTCCGCGAAGTATGCAAGGGCGGAAAATCAACAAAAGTTGAGGTGGCAGAGTCGCGGTTGAATACAATACCGGCGCCGCGACTCTGTCGCCAAGCCACGTCCGGAAAAATCCGTAGGGGTTTTAGTCAGTAAAGGCACCTTTTTACCTACATGGCAGACAAGCGTAAATGCATATATTTGTCATATAAAACAAAATGGCTTCTTACCAAACTTTGGGGTAGCGCATCAAGAGACACACAGCTCTACTGATCTAAACTTTCTAACCAACTTTATTTACTCATATACGTAGAACATGTATGAAGCATGGATGCGTGATCTCAGCTTGGGCTGGCCACCAGTAGTTCCTTACCACGTCTGAGACAGAAGATCCCGACAGTCAGCAGCGGGCACAAGTAGAATGCTATGCCAAGATTTTTGAAAACCTGAGTTTCAAGTAGCTAACTCAGAAGTTTTGATTTAATTATTTATTTATTGTTAGAACTGCCTACACTGGGATATCCGTGGTTGTAGTTTTTTTTATTGTTCTGCTACCTAGATCTGAAACATGTTATTACCAAAATTAAAATACGAGACGTACTACTTTTCAAGCAAATAGAAAATGGTTTGCAAAATGTTGGTTTGTAATAATAGTGGTAAACTAAATACATTGATAAGTCATTGTTTAAACTTGAAATCTATGTCTGCCACAGCACTGCGTCTGCCACTTGATTTATGGAAAAAAATACAGTAGCTAATCCGTCACCTACTCTCTATGCTACTACTACTACTACTACTGCTCTATCTATCTATCTACTATGCTAATCCTTAGTCTCTACCTATCTATCTATCTGCTATGCTAAATCTTGAGTATTTTAAGGTCGAAAGTAAAATATTTGCGTACGCGTAGTCTGCATTAACGCATTGTTGTGTGCATAATATCACAAACTAAATAACGGTGAAGGAAAACGTAGTGAAGAAATCGACATGTTCCTAAAATCTTTCGAAGTCATTCGTCATCGACAACCCGCACTTCGCTATCGTGTTGAATAATGACCTAGATTCCTTGCGAGAGAAGGCCCTGAGCCTCAGTAGTAAGGTTATTTAATAGACTTATTATAATCTATCCACACGCAAAAAAAAAAACTTTGCATATTTATTTTATTAGTAGCTTCTATTTTATTAGCTGTAGCTATGATTAAAACATTAATCAGTCCAAAATAACATAAAACTGAACCAAGTGATAGCGTTTCGGTTAATATTAATTTCTAAACAATATCTCCATTGTCAGTTGCCCCCGAATGCCCAAGACAAAGCCTCCCCAGTCAATACGAACCCAAACACATAAGACAAAGTTTGCAAACAAGTTTAATCCTTTAAGAAGTGGCGACTGAGGGGCGACAATCTTCAGCTATGAATATTAAGTAAATGTTGATTATTGTTCGCAGCGTTTAAAGGAAATTGAGGACGTGAGGTTACTGCTAAATATTTGGAGGATGTAATAAAGATGTTGTAAGAGCCTTATGTTGCGGCCACGAATATGGCCACGAGCGGAGCGCAAGCGGGCACGGAACGCGACTGGTGTAAAAAAGGCTGAAATGCTCGACCAGAAATAGAATAACGATGCAAAAAAAAATTAGGAAACCAGCGTATTAAAAGAATAGGCCATTATTCGAAAATACTCGTATGTATCATCCACTAACCCATACGTAGCCAGAGTGGTGGAGTACCAACAAAGGAAAATAAGTGGCTGCTATGAGTCGAACATTCAACAACAACAACAGTCGAACACAATTTCATTTTAGTTTTTTTTTTTTAATAAAGAGTGACGAGACGAGCTGTACATGTTTGTGTCTAATGATAAGCAACATGCCTACCACATAAAAGCACCGTGACACGTAGCTATTGGAAGATGAAGAGTCCAAATCATTACCTAGAAATGCATTGCGCTCGTCACCCAGAGACCTAACATGTTATATCTCTACGCCCTGTAATGTCACTGGAAACATTGCCCTTAAACCCGGAACACAGTAATGTTACATTATAAAGTTAACGCCATCTACATTGTATGACGTTCCACGGCACTTTGGAACATTTTCAAACACCCAAAATTTTGCGTATTTTATTACTGGGTCTGTAATAAAATGCGCATATCATCAGGCGAGGAGCGTATTTTCGATCTCAAGATTTTACCTCAAGTTATTTTTCCGCTGTAACAGTGGCCACACGTATAAAAACATAGCCTGAAGTATTCTGAGACCGCGCTATTTTGGGACGGTTGAAAGCGTAATGAAAATTACAGTTAATTTCGTTGTTCGAATATCCTTAGATTTTTAATTTGGAGAATCTGTTCGTTGAATATAAACTGGGTAATTTGTAGTAATGGCTGGAAAATACTTCGATAAGTCGATTTGTTCTACAAAGCTCCAAATCGATTTGAATTGTTTTTTATATGGACAGTTACCCTAATACCTCTCGTGAGGCACACTACTCAGCATTTTATAGTGGTAGGACTCGTCGTAGAGTCCGAAAACTGGGAAACCACACCTTCGTCGGTTACTATGTTCCAGTTTGAAGGGCAATGTTTCTAGAGACAGATTACAGAGCATAGAGGTAACTAACCTAACCCAACCGGTAGTGATCGGCTCAACAGACGAGCACTAACTATTATTAGGTTTAAAATGTTCCCAATTCCCCCCTTATTTTCCTCTTATTCTGATTATCCAAGAATTATGTAAAAATAAATAAGATTTGTTATGATAAAAGTCACGGACCCCGGAGTCTGTGGAGTAGCAATTTTGAATAAAAAAAAAAAGCATAGAGGTAAATCCCCCTACATATCTGGGTGATGAACGCAGTTCAGTGCTTCGTAATGAGTTGGACTCTTCATGTTCTAATAGCTACGTAACACTGTGCTGTTATAAGATAGCGTGTTGCTATTGTCCCGTCACTCAGTAACTTCTCAAAAAAAAAACAGCTTTTTCTTGTACACAAAAAATAAATAAATACATATAAGAATTTAAAACATTGGCAAGCACAGAAACTGTCGATAGAAGTGAAAACTTACACTACTTAGAACTTTTATATTAAACAGCAACAGAAATTTCTGCATCACAAATGTAGCACAAAACGTCACCTATAAAGATAATTATATTACTACTACGCATGTCGTTGGCGCAAATTCAGAAGATTTCATCAATTCAAGAAGTATCTAATTCAAGAAGTGTCTAATTCAAGAAGTGTCTAATTCAAGAAGTGTCTAATTCAAGAAGTGTCTAATTCAAGAAGTGTCTAATTCAAGAAGTGTCTAATTCAAGAAGTGTCTAATTCAAGAAGTGTTTAACACACACGTTCCGCTTCACTTCTCCGCCGCTGCTTTGACGCCACGTGTTTGAGTGACGCAAACTCGTGAAAAACTCCTAACCAAAACTGTTACAAAAGTAAGAAGTTCTTTATTATCTCCGAAAAAACAAAAACTGACTTCAATATAAAATTAAATTCAGGCAAACCACCAAATTCAATAGGAAGCAATCACTAAGTTATCGAGGTAACGAAAGTAAATTTTAGTTGTTTTTGTGTATATTTCCAAAACCACTTCACCGATTTCGATAAAAATTTTATGGTACTACCTCTGAACTATGATCTACCAAACAAAAAAATTACATTAAAATCAATTCATAATTGGCGGCGCAATCGCGTTACAAACATACAAAAAAAACAAACAACCGAATTGATAACCTCCTCTTTTTTTGGAAGTCGGTTAACCTCTTACGTGGCATGGGCCCACCGGTGGAACGCCGCGTTCCTGTTAATTGAAATTTACATTCCTGTTGATTGAGTATAAATTTGCTCGACTGGGCCTTCTTCCCGATTCCATAAACAGGTTAAAAAACTAATCTACCTTATTTATGACGATTCTGGATCTGTGTGAGAAATGATTGTAATACACAAACGACCCACATCAGGACAAATACAAAATTTATGCGGAAATCGGAACAATTTTTCCTTTTTTATCAGACATGCTGTAAGCTGACAGATTGACTGTCGAATCGCGCTATGAATATTAAACAACGGTATAACAACGCCAATTATAGGGAACATAATCGGAAAACGGACGTGACGTCATTACTGCAGTTAAATGGCTCTTGTTGATTGTATTTGTGTAATGCCACCATCGGACTGGTTTACATCTACAGGAGATTATTGAAACGGAAGTTCTTTACAGTGTGCTTGGAGGAGACAATGGTTTTGCTTCACGACCAAACTGCAAAAAAGTAAGGCTAAAACCGTAAAAAAATATTTTATGGAAGTGACGCATAAAAAATACCCGCGATCAGTGTTGCCAACTACACTTTTTAGAATAATAAAATTAAGCAACGTTTTTGCAAATTATGTTACTTTTATATTATCCGAAGAAATTTCATTCCTAGCTGGTGCCCCATGAAACTGCATTAAAAAAAAGTCTCATCTAGAATATAAATCAGTATTAATGTATTCTCAATTTGACCACAGATTATAAAATAAACAAAAGAGTGTTAATGCGTGTGTGACAAATACATGGTAGGTAGGGAGTGTAATGTTTTTTATTGCCCTAATGTATTGTTTATGCGTGATTGAAAAAAATATTTCGTGCATAAATGGCATGTTTATCGACAACAGCGAGTTCTTCGAGTAAATCATTAGTGGCAAAAAACGCGCAAATAAGAAATAGAGATAGTACCTATCCTAGATCGCAGTATTGCTTAACATCAGTCGATTTATATTCAAACGAACTATTCCTGCAGTTTTACCCACGTACTTCTCTTTCTCGGTATTATCCCGCGATGAAAGGTAGCCTATGTGTACTTCCCGACTATATATAGACTGTGTTAAAAAAAATGTATTGGCAAAGATCACGAACCCCGAAGTCTGTGGAGTGGATAATTAAAACGACTGTTCCAAATTTCAGCCCTATTCGTTTATACGCTTCGACGTGATTTAGCAACAAACATCCAAACATTGAAATTTATAATATTGGTACGAAATAAGATACCAAACTCGATTGTATAAATCAGCCTAATTCAAAGAACAGTTGGACATCTAACTTTAAAATAAGTAGAGATCCTGAAGTATCAAATTGGTTATTAGTAAGTTGAATGAGATCGGCCGCGCGCGCGCCGCGCCGATCGCATGCTAATGAAGGAAGGATGGCCGAAGTGTTCTAACAGCGTTATAGACTAGGAGCCCGGAAATACCTGATTTTTACCATTTTTTTTTAAGTAAAACCCCATTAGCCGCCTTGTGACGATTTTAGTAGAGGGAATCTAATGAATTCACAGCGCTGATGTGGTGGCGAAGCAGCGAGGCGGGACCAGCGCAGTTTCGATGAGTGAAATCTTGGAAATTTATGTCACCAACATTTACTAGTAGTATTTCTGTAGAGGTGGTAAATTGTGCAACATTATTTATGCTTTCTTGTTTATAGTTTACCCTATTCTGTGCATCGTTCTCCTTCTTGTGCATATACAAAGCACAATACGAATACAATACGAGGCTTCGAACGTCAACATTTCCTTATTGCATAGATATTGCCCACCGCAGTACTCAAAGGTGCAAGCAGGTTTCAAGCCGTATGACTTTACAATTGAACACGAATGTTCTAACCATTAAGCCATTTAGACTCCACAAGCTCTTAAGCTATAACTGAAAACTGGCACGTCCGCCGCGCTTGGCGTCCACAGACGAATGACCGATTATTTTTTTACACAGAACAATTTTTAAAGTGTAATTTGATTGCTATAGATCTATATTTAACAACTCGATAAGAGGAGACACTCTATTTGATATTCTCGTCGTCTACAAACCGATTTGGTAATTCTTTTGGGTTCGAGAAAGTAGAGAATGTTTCAAATTGGTGCCGTTTGTTGATTTTGTTATCATTCATTTTATTGGCGTAGTAACGATTTACAAAAAAAAACAATACAATTACAAATTAATTTACAATACCTACGATAACAATTTAATAAGACATTTATGTACAATTTACAATACAATTTTACAGGCCTCGTGGCTTAGTTGGTAGTAGCTCTGCTTGCGAAGCCGAGGGTCGTGGGTTCGATTCCCACCCAGTGAAAATATTTGTGTGATGAATTCAAATGTTTGCACTGTGTCTGGATGTTTCTCTGTATAATAAGTATGTATTTAAAACTATATAAGTATTATATCAGCTCTTTGGCCGCCATCACACAAGCTTTGTTTAGTTTGGGGTCAGATGATGTTGTGTGTGAATTGTCCACCAATATTTATTTATTTTTATTTAATTACAATACGATTAACAAATTAAAATATTTCGAATGATAGACATTCAGTACGTAACAACATGCGCTATTCCACACTTCATAACTTAAAAAGCTGTTGTGGCGCAACATGTAAACCGACCTATTTAATCACAGTAAAATTAAAAAGGCAAGTGCGTAAAATATACGACATAATTCCATAACCTGGATTAGCAGTTAAGCTACCTTTTATCCCGTTCAAGTTAATCCACGAGTTAAGCCACGAGGCGCGGTTATTAACTAATAAAATGATTCTAAAATAGTTCTCACTTAACGCTGATAACGCCGAAACTTGAAATGCATTCTATTATTTAAATGGTTATACGTCTTAACGATTTTATGTAACTAACAAAACTATCAGTAGTTCAAAATAAATAAATTGAAATAAGACAGAACAAAATATTTAAAAATAGGAAGACGAGGAAGCATCATGCTACATTATTATTTAAACCTGTGCCATAGATCAGAATGCCATCATTGTTAATATTAAGTAACTTTGTTCTAATACCTAACAAGTTTTGGTTTAGCCCACAAAACAGCGATGAACCTGCTTAACCAGGTTCTTGTCCAAAAATTGAAAAACACACAGTCAAAAGAAAGCCTTTACAGGTTTTAATAGGTTCTTTATAGGAAAGAAATTACCTATAAAGAGCCTATTAAAACCTGTCACTGCAGAAGTTTGAAAGTCGAACCGAGCTAAGGAGACATGACTGAAGAAAGTGCAGCATCAGGGGCGGTAACGAACCGAGGCGGGTGCGGGGCAGCCCGCGCTCCAACGAACTGCAATAAGAGGATTCTGAACCCTTATTTCGGGGGTAGTTGTAGTTAAGGGACTAGCGATGTCATCATCGCTGTTTGCTAACCGACTTCAAAAAAGGAAGTGACTATCATTTTAAAAGTACATTTTTTAAATACTTAAAAAAATTAGATTTTGATTTGACATTCTTAATAAAACTCTCCAATTTATCGAGAAAACCAGGACCAATTTTGATAATTTGTTTGTTTTGTTTGAAGTTGTTCCCAGTTTATTCCCAAACAATTTTAGTAATTAAAGTTTCTGCTAACACGTTCACGCACGTTGCACGATGCACGTTCCATCATAGATCGCATTGTCGTCTGACATCAAAGCCCACAACATTTAGTCAAAAAATTAAAAACTTAAAATAACTCAAAAAATATTTTGTCGTCATCCCAAAATGGGTCCCAAAATGGGTCCCATCCCAAAAAAAAAAAAAAAAAAAAACAATATTTTTTTGTTATGTAAATACTGTTTACATGTACCCCGGCTGTTCTAGTCGGTAGAACGGTGACTGTTTATCTGGAGCCCTGGGTTGAAATTCCACGCACACCATTATTTGAAGTCATGTCCGTAATGGTGCTCACTTACATTTACCTAGAAAACTTCGAGGTCATGTGTCATCCGCCAAACCGCACTGGGCCAGCGTGGTGGATTATGGCTTTGACTATCTTCTTGCGAGAGAAGTCACCGAGTATCATCAGCGGGATTTAATGGGCTGCCTTTGCTTATCCTAAACATTTCTCACACAACATCAGCTAGCCCCAAAACTAAGCAGAACTTTTACTATGGGAGCCAAATAGCTGTAAATATAGTTATAAATACACAAAACATCTACTTATTATCCACAGCAGCACCAAGAAACAGATTAATTATTTATTGTATTTATCACGCAAATATTGACACTGGGTAGAAATTAAACCAACGACTTACGGCTTCGCGGTCAGATTTACTATCAAATAACAAATTGGCCAGCCAACTACCTATTCATAAGTTTAAATTAGAAACCCGACGAAAATAATGCATTTAAAACCCACCCATTGTTGTTAGTATTATTTTTTCTTAACTTGCCGCTACCGCTACCTCTTATCTCTTACTCCCCACAGCACCGTAGGAAATTGCATTAAATTATAAGTCGGCAAGCAATCACGTTTTGTTTCCCGGCCAGATTTAACGGTTTGAATAAATCCGTCTCTTAATTAGGGAGAAATTTTAAAAGCTTATTTCTTCGAATTGCGCCGTCAGCCGTCCTGAGTGCGTCCGCCGACTGCTCACTTCATTTGACATTTTATAATTTTTTGTGTTTACTTTAGTTGTCGTTTTATGTTCATTTGTTTTGTTAAATTCTTGATTGTGCTCAACATTGTCGGTGCTTATGTTTTGTAAACCTTTCATAAACTGTCGTTTAATTGGGAGTACTTGTGTTGGAAATTGTTTGTCTCAATTGTCAAGTATTTGAATATTCTTTTTTTATTTCTTGAAATACACTGCAACTATGTTTGTAGAAAAACAATTAACAACAACAAGGGGAATGTTGCTAGATAATTTACGGCGCAAAGATATAAATCATCGTAAAACAGGGAGTGATAGTGCTGTAGGCAGGCGTGTTGCTTACCATCAATTGTATGTACTTAATGATTGCTTTGATACGCTATATAAAAAAAAACGGAAATGAAAAAACACGTAGGTAAAAATAAGCACCATTGGTCATGTCTTCTACTAAGGGAATTATGTAATACCGCCTATTAATACTTAATGTTCAAGAATTTATTTATCTTTACCTAACACTTAAAATTTTGATAATAAGGTTTTTGTTTTTATATTTGGATTTTCTACAACAGCCGTTTGGTTAAAGATTTTAAATAAACCATTATATTACAAAACTTGACTCAACAATCTTTTTGATTTCGCATAATCATTAAATAAGTTATTGGCTTGCGTAAGTATAGAACAAAATTTTGGAAAACAGCACTGCAGGTAGGTAATTGTCCAATACTAAAAATAACTCAAACAAAACTCATTTTATTCTTCTGCTTTCAATTCAGTTTTTAACTCACTTGTATATTCATTTTTGTTATGATTACCTTTGTATCAACTTAAAACGTTTTTGATCTCAGTAATTCCCAAATCTGATTTCATAGCTATCACCGTATTCTCCTCATCTCTTCAGGGCAACCCTGCAGTCACTTACCAGACGTCTCCATAACTTAACTTAAACGGACTTAAGTGCTCAAGGGCCCTCAATATGCATTGGGGCCTCAGAGCCCCGTAATATTTGCGTGCCCCTGTAGGGATGCTTTATAGCGTAATGGAATGTACGCTCAATTACATGCAAACAAACTGGTTGCTGCTTCCAGTTTTTGGTCAGGCTGAAGGGTAAAGGTTTGCATTTGCTGTAGACGCAATCAAAAACCTGCGTTTTGTTGTTTGTTAAAGTATGGTTTGTTTGTGATTATTTTTAACGGGTTTGATTGTAGTAGATCCACTACCATAATCATTTTATAGTAAAAGTTTTTTTAATTTAAAATGGTTTTGAGTTGATCAAATTATCTGTATTGCTATATACTAATGCTAATCTATAGTGAACGGCTGTGATATGAGGCTGGCTATTTTAACACAATAATTGTAATTTGCCAAATACGATTCATCTTTTACAAACTTTGAGTGTTTTATTTAGTTATTTATATCTATAATCAAAAACGTGAATTTTCATTTTTCTCAGGCTATACAAAATATTTGTTTTTTGAATTATAATCACGTACAGTTAACCATAAAATAGTTAATGACTATTATAATATTATTGCGAAACGTTTGCTGATATCTGTTTTATTAGTTTGGTATAAGAATATTTTTAAGTTTATTTCCACTCTGACGAACAAAACTCACATGGAATAGATCGCCCCAACGATAAGACATACTGCGGGACTAGTTTTGACGCACAAAAAAGATATCCTATTAAAAGTTATATAGATATATTTCCTTACCAGAGCCCAGCGCTTGCTGCCAGCGGTGATTACTTAGTACATCTCGCCTATAACTCAATTAGCGTGAATTAATCAGCCCTAACAAAGACAAATAGTAGCGTGTTTGCGGACGGAACAGAGGTATACCTAATTGTTTGTAATTTACTATTGGGAGCTAATGTTTGCTTCTCGACGTGTTTTATTATATAAATAATGAATACTGATGTATAGTGAAATATCAATTTTTGATTAAATTTTAGTACAAAGCTATACACGAAGTAAGTTGTAAGAACAAACATAGGTATTTATGTGTAGGCTTAAATTTGCGGGTCATTGTTACATCAATCATACATTTCTGTATCAATATTATAAGTATTTACAACTATGATGTAAGTTATATCTGGTAAATAGATTCATGCTTATTTGGGAACTGTTTGATGATGTGTGAGAAATGTAAACCAATATTTGTAAATTTTTTGAAATTCATCTTATAAAATCATATCGATTTTATAAGATTGATGATATTTTACTTATGTTTGTCATAAAAGTCTTAGTTTTGATGTTTGTAATGTTGCTCAATCACGTGGAACAACTGAACGGATCGGGTCGAAATTTGGAACACAAATTACAGGCTGGAATATGGAATTACACATAGGTTACATTTTGTTGTGGAAAAATAAAGAAATGGGAACACATGGGAATACATCTTATATTTTAATGGTTGACACTTAAAATCGTACAATAAAATGTTACATTTAAACTTTAAAAATGTACACTCTTTGTATGCTCTTTTTTTGTTTTTTTTTTTAATTGACGTGTAAATTGTACATTTATGAATAAAGAACTTTGTATTGGGAACTACACGGGTAGAACCGAAAAGCCATGCTTTTACCATGCTTTTCCATTTACAGGGAGTCTCTTTTACTCATGATAAGTGAAATTAGTGTACAAATTCAAATTTTATTAGACATTGTACACTAGTAAATGGAGTTAATTGAACAATAACATAACATTAGATTTGGATGCGGTAATCATTGAAATCTCTAGCCGTGTATTTTTTTTCTATATTGCTTGATTTTCATAAAATATCTAAGTTTCACGGAAACGGTAGTAAACTTTCTCCATTGTTCGGGTTATTTATCAAGCGAAGTAGTCAAAAGGTGTTATCTTTCGAGGCGAGCGAGCGCGGTATAAGGCACACACCGCGCGCAGCCACGCGTGACGCTGATACACTGATGTCTCCATTGTGACGCCTTCTTTATTTTAATCGACCGCCAAAAATAGCCTAGTATAAGCACTTTTTTTGAAGTAACATCTTCTTTATCTAGCATGTTTTAAGTTTGATGTATATATCTCTGTGTGTGACTACTTATATGCATCATAGATACCGAATGAATGAACCGATTTTACTTTTTTATTTGTTTGAAGGGAGAATCAGTCGGAGGTGTTCTTATGCTCTAGGTTCCTAGGATAGCGGTGCCGTCATATAGCAGGCGTAATATAACGGACGCAAAAAGACGGCCGTCTTTACGGTGACGACATCTGGAAAGTTCCACTGCCGCTATATTACGCCGTCAGCCACCAACCTCAACAACCAGGAGAAAAAATTGTACGACCTTGATGTAATCAAGTATAGCATAATATAGCTTTAATCATTTACTTGGAGGATGAACTATCAGAAGAGGAAAATAATCGTAGGGTAGAACATAATTTATTCAAATCCCGTGGTACAGAAGGCGTATTTGAAATTTTAGTACGTCGCCGCTATATAGTTTCAATACCTCTTCTAATCCATTATTTGGTTTACATAGTCAACGTTCTAGTGACGTCATTCACCGCTGTATTACGACCGCTATATGACGGCACGGACGCTATATGACGGTATTTTCACCCTCAATATGGATTTCAAATAAAATAACTTGATTAAGAGAATTCAAAGACAAACTTCAAATCCAATGTAATTATCATCATCAGCCTGTATTCGTCCACTGCTGGACATAAGCCTCTTCCATAATACGACACTCAGCCCGATCCTCGGTCTTACGTCTCCAACTGCCACAAGCTGTGTTTCGAATATTGCCACTCTATCTAGTTAAAGGTGACCCTACACTGCGTTGACCAATTTACTCACTTTCTTCACTTTTTAAAGTTTAACAATTTAACAAATCCAACATGGTCGATGCTAACTCAACATTTTTAGTTTTGTTTTTGTTTGATTTTCTGTAATCTCCATATAATATACTCTAACCGTAGAGAAGCCGACTAAGCTCGACATCTCGAGAAGTCCTCAACTCCTCAGCACCTTCAATTCCCTTCCAGCACCATTGTTTATACTGACAACACTCCCGAGCCTGCCATTTCGCGTCGCCGTGAGAGGTCTGTCAATATTGGGCCCTTGGAGAGAAAGGGTTCGCAGTAAGAGGGTAATACTATTTTGTCTGGCGGAATAAGATCTTACAGACCATGTTTAGGTTACATACAACCTAATTTTAACGAGATTAAGTGATAACATTGTATGGATTATGTCTCAAATTGAACCTTCAACATATTTTTATAGTCTTTGACTCTTGTGTCTTCTGGGAGGGGTAGTACATTAAGAACTATGATTCCAGAGTAATTACAGGATAGAGATACACATAAGCAGTCTACTAAAGTCTTGAACATCGCCGCAAAATTGCTAGCCTATCGGTTTTTTATCGGATACATTTCGGAGAGTGCGCGACTGAACTTAATACCACGTTGCCCCTTTTTCTATCGGACTGCTCGTAGCTCGAGAAAGCGACATCGTTTCAAGGTTGATGTTCCAAAGACACGAACAAAGAAGTTTGACTCTACTTTTGTGATAAGAACGTCTAGGCTGTGGAATGAGCTACCAGAGTGGATTTTTCCTGATAGTTATAATCTTGGTGTCTTCAAGTGAGAGTGTGAGGGAGAGTGAATCGGTTTCTTCTAGGTAAGCACGTTTCATCGTAGGCCGCATCGTCGCTTAACAACAGGCGAGATGGCGGTCAAGTGTAAACCTATTCAAGTAAAAAAAAAATGTTCCCACTGCTGGCACTTGGAGCCATCTCTCGTAGGGAGAGAGTTAATACCATGATCCACCAAGCTGGCTCAATGCGGGTTGATGGATCATAACCTCGAAAGATATTTATTGGTCTGGTTGAAAAGCGCAGTACTACAATACTAGGCAGTGTTAGACTCTTTTTAAACAGATAGGTAGGCACTGTGCTTTCCAGTGTCTTACAAGCAGGCGTGTTACATAACTTCAGGTATGTCTTGTTGGTGTCATCACTCTGTCTTACTAATATCAAAAATGTGATATTTCCGTTGTTTGCTCAATCACGTAGGTACCTGAATTTTGAACATCTGTTGAAATTTGTAACAAAGATTAGTCAGAATACGTATATAGGCTACTTTTTATCTTATAAATAATATCGAAACGGAAATACTTCGCAGGTAAAACCATGGGGCGTTACTATTTCATAAATGCGTCGCGTAAAATAGCAATCACCGTCAGTAAACATCAAAAAACGAATAAAATTATGAACTCACTGTAGATAATGTTAGAATAGTTTAAAGTTAGTAGTGGTAGGACTCTCGGCAGAGTCCGCCTGGGGAGGGCCACACTTTTGCCACTTATTCTACAGCCAAGCAGTAATGTGCAAACATTACTGTGTTCCGGTTTGAAAGGCAATGTTTCCAGAGAAATTAAAGGGCTTAGAGATATAACAACTTAGATCTCTAGGTGACGAGCGCAGTGCAGTGCTAGGTAATGATTTGGACTCTTCATGTGTGCTGCGCTGCGTGTCACTGTGCTGTTATGTGGCAGGCATGTCGCTTACAGGTAGGTACATGTCCTGCTCGTCTCGTCACTTTTTATTTACAAAAAAAAATACTCTAACATCCTTTGATTGTAATCAATTAATCATACGACTTCTACAATTTTACAGTGAGCTAATGGATATTTTCAAAAAATATTTTCTTTAATCCTGTACAAATTCCATGGCTCGTAATATAAGGGATTATTATGGTTACAGGGATTAATAATTCAATACAATAACACGTCTTTCATCCGTATTACACGCACCTTCTCCAATAAATCCATTATTTGAGGCCCGATTCTCCGCAGCTCGGTTAGCCGTTAACCGGCCGAGCATAATAAATCGGCCGATCCAACTGCCGGCCTTAGCAAACCCTTTCTAAACAGTGTCTGCCTTTTCTAAGCAGAGGACTACTAAGGACAACTATTTGTGGACACTATCTCAGACAGATTTTTCTAGCGAAGTTGATCACATTTTGGTGAGGTAAAATTTTATAGGTTGGCGTCACCGACATGTTATTGTCGGCGGTGTGAGAGCGGCAGTGGAGTGATATTAAGTGCTTTTTGGATAGGTGAAATCTTGTGAGTTCGCGACATGCCATAGCAGTAGGTACCTACAGTCCTACATATATATCTACCAAGTTAATATTTACTTCAAATAATTTCAAGTTCTTGTATGCAAATTAATGTATTTAGTGTTTTTGCATCCCGCAAGGCAGAATGTGGAGCTCTTTTTTTCTGTATCCTATCACTTGTATTTTTTTTTTTTATCTCTATCTACCTACGTAATTAACTTACTGTGCAACATACTTATGTTGTTTACATACTTATCTGTTTAATTTTAAAACTAAATTTATAGCTATAAGTTTTCATGTATATTGGCTATCTCTGTGACTACCAATTTTGAATTTGTAGTCACAGAGACTTGAATTGAAATTTCACCACCAACAAGTTCATAAAAAATACTTTGTTTTTATCATAAAGTAAACATAAAGAAAAAAAAAAGAAATTAAATAAATAAATAAATATTGGTGGACATCACACACAACACCATCTGACCCCAAACTAAGCAAAGCTTGTACTATGGCGGCCAGATAGCTGATATAATACTTATATAATTTAATTGAACCAGTATTTTATGATTCAGGTCTGAATAGGATCGTTTGACCACAAATCACCTATTACTAATCTAAAGCAATGAAAATTAATTAAGTAGGTAAATTCGCACTATCGAGTATGTTTTAGTATACCTAAAGAAAAAATCTTGTACCAGTATTTTACGATTCAGGCCTGGATAGAATCGTTAGACCACTAATTGCCTATTACTAAGCAAACGCACGATAAATGAAATAAGTAGATAAACCCTCGTTATACGGTTCTTAGGTTAATTTCAACGATCTACCCCAACGAGGAACAACTTTCTCCCAAAGGGTTTTCGCTCACATAACTGCGAACATACTCCTACATGGATCTAAAATTGAATACAACATACCAACTAATTTTCACGGCTAACTTGCCTAAAGTCCAATAGTATCCCCCGAAGACGGCAGTATCCATTTATCCCGGGCAAATAGTGACGTCACGACGTCAATGTAACGTCCCAGGCACACCTGACGTAATCAGCCCTGCGTCAAGTTGACGCGGGTGGTGAAAAATGTAGCGTTGTTTTGTTTGGGCAAACCCTTCTGGACGAATAGTTTTGCCCTCAGTGGGATTCCTCACCGATTTACGCTAAGTGTTGTGCGGGTATTGGTTTACGGAAATGTTTAACTTATTGGAATAAGTTTAGTGGTCACAATTGATTAAATAGGTGAAAGAGTAACACTTTATTCAAATTGATTAAATAGAAACTTTTGATTCCTTTTTTTATCCTCATCGTTATCTTTGACTATTTTATTTATTACACAGTGTACTTATATAATTATTATGAAGCTACTTAAGTTTTTTAAACCTACTAAAGTTGATTTTTTAAGAAAAGCACGTTCCATCGCAGACCGCATCATTAAATAGCATCGCAGGTTAAGATAACATATAATTTTTAAAATTTATAAAAATTATAATTGTAATTATAAAAATTAAAATAAATTGTTAAGAAAAGAAAAAAGTGTATTTCAAAAGTTCACGTATACGTAGTTTTAGTTCTCGCAAAATGAACGCAAGCATCCGTCCTCTGAGAGGACTAAACATTGACGTCACTCAAAAGAGCGGCAAGAGGACATGACCGGACATGTGACAGTCTTTGGCTCTTCGTTATGTGTGGTTAGAAGCCCTGCTTTGAAAGGAAGCCAAAATAGTCCGGGAATACAGGAATATTGGACGTTTTATCTCAGAACGAGTGATCGTCAGCTATAAACTTGTATAAACCTTTATTTTGGTACCCTAAAATTTGTGTCAAAACTTACTTGTCCTATTTTTTACATTGTACTATGTATGTACAGATTTTTCAAGGTCGAAGGTAAATAAATTTTTTTTTTCAGACACTAATAATTGTATTTATCGCGTTTCCTTTGGTTTTATGCTATTTGTAATGTAAATTACACCGAGAAATTGTAAAATCCATCTGATTATAATCTAACACCCTCAGATTACAACCTTTTTTTTTCAGATTACAAAGTGATCTAACCTACCGTAAGGTTATGATCTCACGCGTTGGATTATAGCTGACAGTGTTGACGATTTTATGATGACGTAAATATTGTCTCCATTTTGTTTTGTACATCTTGAGCAATATTTGACATAGAGGGTAGAGATCCGGAAGTGTTTCACTGTCTCTTATTCTGAGATACTTACCATTATTACGTTACGATATGTTACAATTGCAGTATGTTATTTTCGCTGGAAAAAAAATAGCATTTTATTATTCCAAACTATCGTCTATCTGTGTACGACATTTCCTTAACAACCTTTCAGTAAGGTTTCGCGTGAAAAAGTAACAAACATCCATACATAAACACGCCCACTAAATGTTCCCACTGCTGGGACTCGAGGCCTTCTCTCGTAAGGAGAGCGCCAAGGCTATAATCCACCTATGCCACCAAAGACCTAGTGCAGGTTGGTCGATTCCACATGACTTCGACAGATTCCAGGTACATGTCGGTGTCCCTACGATGATTTCTTTCGCCGTTTTAAGCATACCCACAAACTTTCATTTGTATTTGTAGATAATATTAGTAGGATTAAAACGGCACATTTGAAAAAGTCGCGAGCTATTGTACGACTAACATCTACCAAACTACTTATAGACTTCTTATTAGGTGCCCTTCTAAAGAAAAGAAAACTCCAAGTCCATAAAAGCGAGGAAATGGGTGTTTGAAGCTAATCACCCAGTAGGGGGGGAAAAGGGGGGGGGAATAGTCCCCTGTAATAGTGAGCGCGAGGATCGTTAGGTCTCAATGACTGTGGAGCTTTGGAAAACGCTGTTTAAAGCAATCGTTCCGGGTTGAATTAATCAGAAAAGGAAGTATTTTGTTGCCGTCGACAATATTGATATTAGAGTAAACTGTTGACTGAAATGCCTTACTTGTATCTTTAAATTAATAAACATCAAATATTTTTTAATAGTGTTAAAATGAGGTGATTTCAGCTACAGAGTTTGTTTGTTTGAACGCGCGAAGAGAGAAGTAGTTCCTGACTACTGGACCGATTTCAAAAATTCTTTCACTGTCGGGTATGTAGGTGATTCTAGAGTGTTATAGGTTATTTATGAACCACGGGCAAAGCCGGGTCGGGCCACTAGTCGAAAATGTTTCTCCAATGTCCCAAAGATGACGTTAATTTATTTTCATTGTCCTAAAGAAATTTTGAAAGTATGCGTCAGTAATGATAATAATTATATTTATAGTAATTTAATTTTTTATCTACTTATTGTAAAAAACTTAGAGAGTAAAAAGAATGAATAAATAACTAGGTACCTATATAATATAAATTATAACATGTTTATTCGCTCATTTATTACTCACAAGCAGCTCTCAGTGGTTGTACCCAATCTTATAATTTGCCTAATCTTATAATTTAATCTTAGTTCTTAAATGCCAAATAAAATTCAATAATTTTCGCCATGAGTATTACTTGTGTTCTTGCGTAAGCCAGTACATCATTTATAACGTTGTCACTAAGTAACTATTTTCTGATCTGTGCTAATACGTTGATTTCTTTTTCCAGGTAAGTGCGAGGAAAACGAAGCTGTAAGTCATAGAAACGACACAATATCATTGGTATTCTTAAATACCTAAACAGAAGAAACATTTTTTTATGAAAAAAGAACTTTGACTTTTAAACACGAGGTAACAAAACTAATGCAGACACTGATGCAGGATTGCAACTCGAAACGTAAATAAAATCCAATTACTTAGTCTTCAACAAAATTTTCAACTAAACGCACTGCTCAAATGATACAGGGATATTTCCGATTGAACATATTAAGTACTAGCTGAACGCACGCGCGTTGCTACGCCATCTATCGAAAATCGATCGTACCAGTTCAAATTTTGAACAAATTCGGTTACTGTAGGTTCTAATGACGCAACCTTTAAAATATGACATATGCTGTCACGCAACGAAAGCTCTCAAAAAGCAATATTTTTCCCCGTTTTTGTTACATTTTTCATTCCTGCTCGGCTCCTGTTGATAGTAGCATAATATTAAATAGCCTATAGCCTTCCTCGATAAATGGACTATCCTACAAAGAAAGAATCGTTCAATTCGGACCAGTAGTTCCAGAGATCCTTGCGTTCAAACAAACAAACAAACTCTTCAGCTTTATAATATTAGTATAGATATATTAAAAAGGTTTAATGAAATTTTTGAAATGTGTCAGTTAGAAATGTGTCATACTCTGCCTGTCGTATTATGTATGCGTTGCTACGCCGCCTGACGAAAATAGGTCGTACGAACTCAGACACCTTTTTTGGCTCATGATGACATGATCAAATGCATAGTTTACGATTCTATGAAGAAGACACAGACAAACATTCATTTATTTAGCAGCAGACTAGCAGTGCCGCACGGTTTTATCTGCGTTGTTACCGTCCCTATAATCTTCTTTTAAAAAGTCTAACTGTATGGACCAGGAAGACTCAAAAACGTTACATAAATAAAACTAAAGAAACATTAAAATTTAAATGTATTAAATGTAACATAAAATGTATTTTTTAAATAATAAAACAGATTTTGGTGCATTATAAATATAAATATATTAAAATACATTATTGGGTGTATTTATTTAAAAACTGATCTGCTATTTAAAAAAATAATGATCTAAGTAGAGGGATATTTATAATTTTAATGTCATGACGTTCAAGCTTATTCAATACCTAATATCTAGACATCGTGTATGTGAGAAAGGTGAAAAGTCTGAAATAACTTAGCGTTCGTCAATGTCAAGTTGTCCGTGCGGCGCGAGACTGAATATGAAAAAACTTTCTGATAACTCAGGAACATTGGCGAAAAATCTTAGAAACTTGAAAAACTTTGCCCTTGGCCTTCATGGCAGGGTTTTTCTTGTTACCCACATATCACATACCCATAGAGTTCTGTGTAATATAAGTTTTGTAATTTGGTAGGGTTTTATTATTTTATTACTTACTGTTTCTTCCTAGCTGTCAACGAGTTTTGCTGGTAGCGTAGTGGCGGAAACGTCCAACTCACATTTATGAGGCCATAGGCTCGAATTCTGTTTGCAAATATGTGTATTATTATTAATCGACTGTAAAAAAAGAAGGTTCCCTATTCGGTTCTATGTTTTTTGTGTGTATGCTACGCGATAATCCGCTAATTGTGAATTAAATCGATGATTATTTTTTTGTTTGCTAAATAATACTTCAGGGTTGGTCCCATTTAAATATAAGTCCATACAAAAAATACGCTTATCCCTTTTTAAATGTTAGCCATCGATATAAATTTTATCGCAATTGGTGTGGTGGGTTACAGTTTTTGAAATACCAACAAAAAACAAAAATTTGCTAACATTTCTCTGAACAACGTAACTTCTTATGATTTTAGTATCTGAATTTTATTTTAAATTGAAGTTGTTTATGGTTTTCTTGGAGAAAATTAAATATAATGATACTATTAAATAACCAAAGAGTTCAAAATTGATATTGTTTTATGATTATTTTTTTTGACACATAAAACGGTTACTTTTTCAATTAATTAATATATTCATTATTTCTTATAAATATTGTAGAAAGTATTCTGACACTTGACAACTCAAGGTATAGAATGTGTAAAATCCCCTCACATGGTTTCATGGTTTATGTGACGTGTCGTGTTAATTCTAACTAATGTTCTGTGCAGTGGCAACATCGTCGCATACATCTTGCACGTCAATACTGGCAACTATTTATTTACCGTAGCGCCTCATCGATCTTAATCAAGGAGCAGGAAGCGACGGCTGGGAGTGGGACTATGGAAAAGAATTCAGAGCTAAATCGATTTACATTCTATATGTATCTATTGAATAGGTAAATAGAAATCGTTTATGTTTATTTACAGCTGCGGCCTAGCTGTGCACGGTGGTCGGGATCCACCGTCCCTTAACTAGTTATAAACTGTATTTCGTCGTCCAGTGGCATCTACTTCATCTATGCTTATTGGATAGATGCATTGCATTAAGCTAGATATAAATTATTATTTATTTGATAGATAGACACACATTATTGTTCACAACACAAAAACAAAACAAATAAACAAAAATATACATTCTTAAATATAATGAAACAAATGGCGATCTTATCACTAAGAGTGATCTTTTCCAAGCAACTGAATATATAAGATAGTTACGCAGCTGTTATATTTTAAAATGTAATTAATTTGAAAAAAAAAACTTTGATTTTATTGACTTTGATTGTCTATATATTATTTGAATCTAAAACTAATGAAACAAAATAAATAATCCATATCTAAATCAATATAACATCAAGGAAATATTATATTGAAATTGATATTGCTAGTTTCACAAATTACCAGATTCTTCGACATCCCCCCTCAAAACAAATAATCCCAAACGCATTAGTAACATGATCGTATTAATTTGTTCGCTACTATCGTTATTTTTCGTCTCATTGTGCGTCGCTGATGTATTTCGTGTTGACCTGCGACGGGAGCCGGTAATGTATGTGGTCATCCATCTGCTGTCCACACTTGTAGCCGTCACGGTAATGGTTCCATTTCAGAGTAGATTAGTCGAGGTGGGCGATGAAGTGAACGGTTCAAGCGACGAAACATTTGGTAATGTGACTTCTAGACAGAGCTACCTATATCTTTAAGGGTAGCATTGACATCATAATAATCTCAAGCCCATTTTATGTTTTCACTGCTAGGATAATAGGCTTAGAGTAGGCCTTTACTTAATGGACTATAATCTACCACGCCGGTCAAGTTCGAGTTGGTGGACAGCGCAAAATGTAATTCTAGGCACATGTCGTTTCTTACGCTATCTATCAGAAGTGTATCTGATAAAAAAACGGATATGCTAGCCGTTTTGTGGCGATATTTGTAAACGTGTTCATAGTACACTATTATTTTAATTATTATATATTTGTAAATATGACTTCCACGCTAGTAAGCCAAACTGAACACACCAAAAGTACTTGCAGACAATGGGCTTTTTTTATGACTAAAAAAAAAATGTCCGTCAGTATTAGTAGTATTTTTTCTCTTGTTTTACAAACAAAAATAGTGAAGATTTAATGCTTAGAAGTTTCGAGTGACGATACACGAACTTTACGTAGACGCAAAACTCCATAAGTTTGACGGTCTATACAATTTACGTGTCCACTATTTTTCCATAATCTGCCGGATAAATAATTAGAATAGTATATTTTCAACCCAGTCATTATCCCAATTGTATTGTGAAAAAACGTGAAAAAAAACTAACATTATGTCAGCTTCAGGAATAACGAGTAAACTATATTAAGTTTTAAGTAAAAGAAAGTCAACAAAATAGTTTTAACGACTAACATTCTCAAAGACATCATTAAACCTCCAAACATACAATCTGCTGACAATGTCTGAGAGAAAAGAGATAAATAAATAAAGCTACCGAACGACTCCAACAATCTTCAAGTTTGAGGAGCTGTCGAGAAGCAAACGTTTCAGTAAGTCTTCGGTGCGTATTTGAATTTAATGAATTAAGTAGGGACATGTCATTTGCTGGGAATGTACAAGTAAGTAGATACTTGTATATAAACATGAGGTGAGATAACTTAAAAAAACTAATTAGTCTGTCGATTCGATTATTAAAAATATTGTACTTTTGTATATTTTTTATTTCACAAACTAAGGTAACAGACGAAAATACAGTGCGTGATTAAGTCCTGTGTTATGTTTACAAAATGAGTTCAAAACGCAAAAGTTTAAAAACTATAAAATCCAGTGAACATTTTTTTGTTCACCTGTTTGTCAGTTTTTCCAGCTAAAAGCTATTAGACTCGATCGATTTGAAAGGGGTTTTTACTAGAAGATAAATTATTTGTTATAAGAATTAACTTTGACTATTTTAGTTTTAGAAAAGAATAAAAAACAGTTATAGTGACTGCCGTAATAAGTAAAAATTTTAAACTTAGAATTTTAGTATTATATTAGGTAAACATCACTTAATATGTTGACAAAACGTCTTCTTTATAGCTACAGATATTGCAAATACGCTTAGCAGTGATACGAACTCACTACGTTTCACTCATCCGAAACACATCTGACGTGCACGTCCTGCGCCACCGCCGCTTCGACGCTAAGCCACTATACCGCTTCATTACCATATCGTTAATGCAAATCTATGAGATCATTTTCTTGATCAAATGTGGTTTGCAGTGACTAAACGAATTTTGCATTAAACAAAATAGAGTACCGTGAAAACAAAATCGAAACAATATTGAACAGGTTATAATATATTTATAACCATAAGCAACCCAAAACTGCGACTCGAAACTTCTCTCGCAAGGTGTGAGCTAAGACCATAAGCCACTACTCTGGCTTAGAGCAGGTTGGTCAATGACGCACAACCTTGACCTTTGAAAAATTTTAGAAATATGTCGTTTTTCATGTATTTATTACTACACCGTTTATAGGTTAGCGACATAACAACATTACGCACACGACTTTGAAAAGACGATGGTGGACATGCGTGGGATTTGACTGAGGCTCTGGATTGGCAGATAGATTGTTCTCCCGACTAGACCGTCGTAACTTAATATCATCCGAAATATAATTCATCCAAGTACTCGATAAGTCGCGTTCAGTATCTCCCTGTTTCAGGAATGGTATCGGCCCCCGGTCGGGTCCCGAGCAAACTGCGAAAGGGCCCTTACGTCAGCGTCTAATTGTTCGCTAATTTGTTTGTCATTCCATTATTCACATTCGGAACGGCGTAGAGGATTACCGGCTTTGTGTCTTGGAGGAGATATGTTTCGATGATTGTGTGGAAGTAACTAACTTGCAACTGAGTTCTCTGTTGATGGCTGATGGCTAGCCATAGTTATAGTTAATAGCAAGTCTGCCAGATAAAGGAAACACTTAAATAGCTTCAGAAAAATAAGTTAAAGGTAAGTATTATACATCAAAAATAAATATTGGTGGACAATTCACACACAGCACCATCTGACCCCAAACTAAGCAAAGCTACTACTATGAGCCCAGACCTGATATAATTCTTATATAGTTTTAAATAGGTACATACTTATTATACATTATTATACATAGAAACAACCAGACACAGTGCAAACATTTGAATTCATCACACAAATATAGCAAAGATATTGTTTACATTAGAAAAAAATGTTGATCTTTCAAACTTATAATAATCTAGCGATTCACCCGGATTCGCCCGTAGTACATTAGTACAGACATAAGTATTTAGCATTAATAAAGCCTACTACATGTTCCCACTGCTGACACTCGGGACCTTGACCTTCTTTCGCAAAGTGAGAGTCAAGGGTGTAATCCACTATGCTGGCACAGTTCGGGTTGGTGGCGCATGACTTCGAAAAGACAGTGGTGCGTGTGGTTTTGAACCCGGGGTATTTATTCTGTGCCCGGGGCCTACGGATCAGCAGTTCCGTTCTCCCGATTAGACCAGCCGTGTCTTTTTTTTAATTATAATGTAGCCTAGCAGTCAGCGATTACCTACATATCCAATGGTGAACATTTTTTGGATAGTTCCAGTAGTTCCTTAGATTAGCGCGTTCAAATAATACAATAATAGATACATCCAACTTTGTAATCTTATTCTTGATATATATAAAAATCCTGTCACGATGTTTGTCCGCGATGGATTCCTAAACTACTTTACCGATTTTAAATTAAATTGGCACACCGTGAGCAGTCTGGTCCAACTTGAGAGATAGGATGGTTTTTATTTCGATTAATAGTCTTTAAATGACAATATCCGAGCGCAGCCAGAATGGCCGCTAGGATTACTATAGATTTTGATGACTCTTTAGTTTTTTATTATCACTCATAATACATCTATATACAATTCTCCTAAGTTTACCTAACGTCTATGAAGCCCTGTAGGTATATTAAATGGGAGCAGTGACCGATATACCGACATATTATGTCATGGACATCTCCTTCAAATGCAAAATGTGATTCATGGACAGTGAACGTTTTAAGAAACATAGAAACAGTCAGACACAGAACAAATATTATCTTTATTCGTCACACAAATATTTGGACTAAGTGGGAATCGAACCGACGACCTACGGCTTCGCAGGCAGAGTTATTATCAAGTAAGCCACTAAGCCAGCCAAATTACTTTTTAGGGTTCCGTACTCAAAGGGTAAAAACGGAACCCTATTACTGAGACTTGGCTGTCCGTCCGTCTGTCGCCAAGGTGTATCTCAAGAACGGTGATAGCTAGACAGTTGAAATTTTCACAGAGGACGTATTTCTATTGCACCTATAACAACAAATACTAAAAATAAAATAAAATAAATATTTAACGGGGCTCCCATACAACAAACTTGATTTTGTTACCGTTTTTTGCTCGATTAATCCGTTTTAAGCAAACTAGATGGCGCCACTAGTACAACACGCATTCGACCTCGTCGTTAAAATCGTAAGGTAAAATCAAAATTTTAGAAAAACTCTTGCTTGAAAGCCTGTCTGTGGAAACTGCGATGGTTTATGTATACGGGATTCAAATGACTGGCCTTGTGGCTAAGTGGTTAGTAGCTCTGCCTGCGAAGCCGAGGGCCGTGGGTTCGATCCCCACCCAGTGCAAATATTTGTGTGATGAATTCAAATGTTTGCACTGTGTCTGGGTGTTTCTATGTATAATAAGTATGTATTTAAAACTATATAAGTATTATATCAGCTATCTGGCCGCCATCACACAAGCTTTGCTTAGTTTGGGGTCAGATGGTGTTGTGTGTGAACTGTCCACCAATATTAAAAAAAAAAAAAAAAAAAAAAAAAAAAAAAAAAAAGCCAGAGGTTTTGACCATTTATTTGCTAATGGTACGGAACCTTTCGTGCGAGTGCGAGTGGGACTCCCGCACTTGGCCACTTTTGTTTTCTTATTTCTTCCGGCACTCCAATATAGTTCCGTGACGGGTTGTATGTTAATGCTGCCTCCAGGGTTTACTCGCATGATTGGCCTCCACCGATCTGTTAAATATTCATGAGACAGACAGACGTATCGTGCGTCTAATTTGACATACGCTCTCAATACAACACGGAAGCGTATTGACAGTTCAGAAGCTGCTGGTTTACGGGAATAATATATTTGTTTACATTAAATGTTGTTAATTGTGTAAGAGATTTCTATTCGGTTTGAAGAGCAATGTTTTCAGTGAAATTTGTTGCTAATCTTCCTTCCTACTGATACCTACTTACTATAATAGTACGTAAAAGCAAAAGTTTGGATGGTTCGATGTTTGTTGTTGTGGTAAAGCCGCTAGCTCCTAGTATAAATACGTATAAGTTTCAATATTAGTTGCTCAATCATGTTAGAAGAATAAACATTAGTGACTAGCAGTCCGTCCTGGCTTCCCCCGTAGTACATAATAAAATACCTATATAATTTAACGCACTAATTTATAACTTCAACATTTTATATAATAGCACACAACGGCACGCACAGAATAAATACACTTCACAGAGCTAGCCCACAGAATAAATGCTAGCCTTCTACCGCACGGCCATCGCGGGTGTCATGGCGGCACCGACGCGGCCGAAGTGCAAGACGTCTTCTCTCTTTCTACGAAAACGTAATTTCGAAATAAACTCGCGACTTTCCAAACGCCGTTTCTACTTCGATCCATCGTTTTGTCCGATTAAATATTCTAATCCTACTCTAGTTAGAGTAAGCTTAGAACATTAAAACGTCACACAATGTTGTTTCGGATGAAACGGAGTAGAACGAGAGTAGGAAAGTCGCGAGTTTATTTTCGAAATTACGTTTTCGTAGTAATAGAGTAGACGTCCTGATCTGCGACTAGCAAATTTTCGTGCAGCACGAAGCAACTACTGGGCCGATTTCAAAAAATATTTCTCCGTTAGATATTAGACGTAACCCCTGAGTGCTATCTGAATACTTATTATAGTCTGATTATGTTTGACGTAGTGATAATATAATAATGTTTCCGTTTGTTTAAAATTCCTTCCTAACGTAAGCTTCAATAGGTATTTATAAACCTGCAATCTGCAATGCACTCCACGTGTATTAATTTTCAAAGCAGTTGCAAACAATAATAAAGCTTAACGCATCTATACTAATTTATGAAGTATAAGAAGTTTTTTTGTTTAAATGCGCTCAACTCAAGGACTAGAGCAACAATTTCAAAAATTCTTACACATTACATGCCTACACATCTATACACTAGTATAGGTATATTCTAATTTGGGTAAAAGAAATAAATTTTCTCCAAAAAAAACCGACTTAAATTAAACTCAGACATATGACTAAATTTCATATTTTTTTTAGGAAATCTACTATTACATCGCCATGAGGTAAACAAATATTAGTATTTTAGATATTTCTTCCTTTATAAATCTATCTATAAATATACCAAACAAAAAAAAAAAGAACCATCAAAATCGATTCACAGCTGGCGAAGCAATCACGTAATCATCAATCATCAACAGCCCACTAAACGTTCCCACTGCTGGGACTTTTTTTTTTTTTTTTTTTTTTTTTAATTTAATTTAAACACTCCACAGACTCCGGAGTCCGTGACTTTTGTCATTACAATAATCTTTTTTTATTTACATAGTTCTTGGATTAGGAGAAGAAGAGGAAAATAAGGGGGGGAGTAGGGGGGTGGTGAACATTTTAAACGTAATTCTAAAGCTAGTCAGTCCGATTTCGTCTGTTGAGCCGATCACTACCGGTTGGGATTCCGATAGTAATCGACTCGACATCGTCTTTTGCCTAAGCCGCCTCCTCCTGGCCCAGAGGCTCCACTACAGCCGCATTTCTGTCTCTAATGGCCATCTGCAGGTTAAAATCTTGAATGGTCTTTGGTGATGCAGCCAACGCTCGCCGCACGAACCGACCGATGGCGTCGTCGGTGTCGTCAGCGTAGTATGTGAACTGCTGGGACTCGGGGCCTTCTCTCGCAAGGAGAGAGTTAAGGCCATAATCCACCACGCTGGCCCAGTGCGGGTTGGTGGATGACACATGACTTCGAAAGATTCTAGGTACATGTCGGTTTCCTCACGATGTTTTCCTTCATCGTTTTTAAGTTAGCGGCATTACGAACGTGACTTCGAAAAGACAGTGATGCGCATGGTTTTGAACCCGGGGCCTCCGGATCGGCAGTCGCCGTTCTCCCGACTAGAGACCAGCCGTAACTTAAAAACGTTAAAATGTACTCGCTACTAAATGAAACCACATGAAGCGATAATTCCGCGTCATCCCCGTCCGTAACCCAGTTCCGTGATACGAGTAGATACACAGTATACAGCTGTTTACTCGCGAGCGGAACTACAACACGAAGATAACTTCTATACCATAGAGAAATATGTAAAGTAGGTTAAATACCTATTCACTCTCCACTCTGCAGGGTTGGTAAATTTGCTCACAAGGCTTTGTAATAGAATGTTTTATACAATTAAATAAATTAACTTAAAAAATTCGTGTATTATTCACATACATTTCATATATTAAAAATTCAAAAGTAAAAAATACGAAATAGGATTAAATTAGTGTTCCCCTGAACGTAGTATATTGAATTTAATCAAAATATCAACTGGTTGATCCACCATCATATAGCCAATCGTAAATATCCCATAATCAAATGTACCAGGGTAGGATAAAATTGAGTAGTCACATCCAAGGCGTATGCATATTTAAGCACGCAGTTTCCTGTCTCATAAATTTTCAAACATACCTGACAGAACAGTAGTTGCTTTACCGTATTTACACTGTGATATCATCTGGTAAAACACGCCGGAGCAATCCCCCTTTACCAGGTACAAACATAAACATAAAATATTAACAAAATTAAACGAAACGAAAAGTTTCCCAGTACGCAAACACGGCTGATCTACGAGCCGCGCCACGCGCCACGCGCCACGCGGGCGCAGTGAATCAACTCCAGACACGGATTCTAAATTTATTATAGGACTAGCAACGGTACGCAGTTTTACCCGCATTATGCTATTTTTTATCATTCTTTCAGGATATAAAGTAGAACATGTGATATTCTAAATCATAGTCTAACTACGTTCCAAATTACACTACGATTCCTTTATCCACGTGTTTGGGCAATAAACATCCAAATTTTCCTATTTGTAGTGATGGTAGAATTTTTTTCACTTGAATTTAACAACAAACTATAAATATGTTTTGTAGTAGTACGATCCCTTGCAAAGTTCACCTGGGGAAGTGCCGCACAAACAGTGATGTGTATACTGTATATCACTGTTTTCCAAAAAAGGGCAATGTTTCAAGGGATATCACAGAATATAGATTAAAATTTTTTTATGGGTAATATTTTCTGGGTAACTAGTGCAGTGCAGTGGTAGGTAATGATTAGGAATATGATAGTTTTTAATTCGATTAATGGTATCTATTTATATGACAACATTCGAGGGCTGGCGGAAACGAAGTACTTCGTAGTGGTAGGACTCTTGGCAGAGTCCGCCTGGGCAAGGACCACACCTTTGCCAGTTATTCTACCGCCAAACAGTAATGTGCAAACATGACTATGCTCCGATTTGAAGGGCAACGTTTCCAGAGAAATTACAGAGCCTAGAGATATAACAACTTAGATCTCTGGGTGACGAGCGCAGTGCAGTGCTAGGTAATGATTTGGACGCTTCATGTTCCAATAGCTGCGTGTCAGTGTGCTGTTGTGTGGCAGGCATGTTGCTTACCATCAAGTACATGTCCTGCTCGTCTCGTCACTCTTTATTTAAAAGAAAAACGAACATTTCTGTTAATTTATTTTTTTCAGAAAGTTTACCTTGGGTATGTTGTCAATTTCAAAGTAAATTTTAAATTGATAGCTTTGCCCGAAATTAGCGTGACCTTGTCAAATTGAACCATCATCTTCAATTACTGTTTATATTTAAACAGATTGCTTGAGTTTCGCGGAACATTAATTAAAATTAATATCTTTGAAGGAATCGCGGCTTCGGAATTACACCGGAGCTCGCCGAGTTTCCAAACTGAATTTAGTGGATGGATATTGATGTTGAAGCAAAACAACTTTCGTTTGCAAATAATGCTTACCGCAGGGTCTGAGGAGATTTCCTTTTCAATTATGTACTTAAATTAACTTTTGTAGTATATTATACATGGCGGATGGTATGAAATTGTGCAATTATTTATATACATGTTTCAAGGATGCCACACCACTCTTATCTGTTACCTTTTCCTAATAACCAAAAGGTTATCTGGAAGAGATCGCTATTAGCAATAAGATCGCCTTTTGTGCCCAAAATGTTTAATCTTAAGTTTTTACACTGTTTATTTGTTTTGTGGTATAATAAAGTGTTTTTGTATTGTATGACCATCGATATGTTGTAATCGTTGGGTATTACCGCATTTTTTAACTATTATAGGTTGACACTTGACCGCTATCTTGTCTGACGTAAAGCGACGAGTCGGTGGATGGTGATTACGCCTGCGTAATTATAATCAACGCAAGATGCAAGGGCGTCATCATGTTCCTATCGAATCAATATTTGGTAATATTTATTAGCCACCTTTAGTGCATATCAAAACGTCAAAGCGTCAAGTCATTCGTTTTCATCATCCGCTCATCAAGCAACGCACACAAGATATTTGTACCCAATTTATTGTACAATATAAGCTGTGAAAGATATAGCGTGCTTACCTACATGAAACCGATTCACGATCAATTCGAAGTCACCATGTAACCGTTGGGAAACCCCGCACAGGCAACGCATTCCACAGCCTAGACGTTCTTATCACAAAAGTAGAGTCAAACCTCTTCGATCGAGTCTTTGAAACGTCGACCACGAAACGATGTTGCTTTTTAGAGCTACGAGCTCGATAGAAAAATAGGCAAGAAGAAGTAAAATCGTGCAGGTCAGTTGCACATGTTTTCATAATATTCTAAAAGTATACAAAAAATATCAAAATATCTACGTTACTAATAAAAAAATCAATATTAATTTTTCAGATATTTTTCATTTTACAACTGTACGTGTAAGCTTACATAAATTTGTCAGTTTATACTGTACATAGCTAAATATACACTCCAATATCAGGAGATCGGAATCTTAGACTGAAACACGTTTAATGTGTCAAACTTATAAAACCGCGTCGCATTTGCGTTGGGGCTTAAAAATAGCAGACACATAGCAGGAAAACTAGAGCATGTAATGCAGGTAGTGCGGCATGCAGGGAGCACCCGGGCCATCCGTCTTGGCTGCGATCCATCGCTGCAACGACGCAGGGTAACTGCGGCATTTGCGCTTTCACACCATCGAGGAAAACATTCAATGGAGAATTATGTTTTTTTTAATGGACACTTCTTTGGTTCGGTTGAGCTGCTTTTGTTGGAATAAAATTTTATGGAGTAACCGACTTGTTAATGTATCGGTGTAGATTGAGAGCAGCGATGGAGTAGCAAAGGGAGACGTGCGTGTAGTACGCTTTTTTGGATGGGTAAAATGTTGTGAATTTGGGGCACCAAAATGCACAGTATATCTGCAGCTTTTTTGTATTTCGGTTCTATCGGTCCTTATAACTGGTAATGTATTTCTTTTGGCTCAATATGGGATATCTATCGGGTCAGGCAAGCTATATGTATGTCGTAAAAAATCTCTTTTCTGGATCGTGTCCTTCAGAATGTTTTCCTTCATTGTTTTAATGAAAATCTTTTTCCTCTGAATTAGAAAATTACATAGAAATACGCACAAGTTTTGAATCTTCATGCTCTGAAATTCAACGTTCTTACCACTTGACTGTCGCAGTTTTTCCATCCGACACAACCCAAATCAAATTTCGATCTACTGTTCCACAAAACCCAGTTCTGAATGCAATGACACGAGCACGCGATCCATTCATCAAATCTACAAAAAGGGCGAAACGATCATTAAAATACTCTTTTCATTTCCATTTCGAAATTAATAGAATCTTCATTCAACGGAATTCCGCATTTGGGGATTCAAAAGTGCGGAAAGATTCGGATTCGAGCCTCTTGGAAGAAAAGATTGAGAGATTGTCTCCGAATTTAATAACAGATTGGAAATCTGACGAGCGCCACGATCGAGTGTGGTCGGGAGGTTACGGGTCGTGGTGTACTGAGGAAATAGATTTTCACTGAAGAAATCGCTATGACATCGCTATGCGTCTGCTTTTATCTTGATTTTTTTGAATGTTTTGAGTACCTATGTATAGTACAAGGTACTAATAAAACTGTTTTTTCTCCGAAGTAGATTTGAGAGCCCATAACTTGCTTTATACTGGCCAAATGAGGGTTGGACAATACCACATGGCCACGCTGTCCTTTGCCACGATATTTTCCAAACAATACTTGTAGCATTACTCTTACCAAAAATAAACGAGCAACAACAACAGACAAACTTTTAGCAACCTACATACATCGTCACCGTTGGGGAACGAATACTAACGTATTAAATAGGAAATCTTTTACGTAAGACTCGTATTCAAAGAACACATTAGTGCGTCAAAACTTTTACATCGTATCTCGCTAAAATACGACTTCTTGTTGTATTCCAAACTTACAGAAAAAGGTTTCGTCAAATCACGCGGCCAATTCCCAATTCCCGAGACATTGGAACAGAAAAAAAAATATCATTTTCTGGATTCAAACTTCTCGGTTTCAAAGACTTTTTCCAGCGAAACTAATTTATTTAAATGCATCAACATTTTACAGAATTCACCTTTACTTTTAAATTTAACAGCGAGTCTTAGAGCGGGAAACTCTTGATAAATATTTTAAAGGGAATACTGAAGGGGCTGGCGTATGGTCGGCGCGCGAGATGAAGGGTGGTGTAGCTGAGGTTGCGTTCTGCGACTTTTGAAATGAAGTAATCACTTAAGAAATTAATTTACCAATGATGTATGAATGTTTGAAGTGATTATTTATTTTGGTGCATCACACGGATTTTTCGTGGGCTGTGAATAAAGCTCATCGTCACGGCATCGATGCTTCTCTTCCACCCTAACATGTCACTATCGCTAATTTTATTTGCTAATTATTGCTTCGGCTTGTTCCTGGAGCAAAGGTTGGCCATTGCCGTCCAACGCGGGAACGTAGTGAGCGTCATGGGCACCTTTGCGCCGGGAACGGTTCGGGGTGGGTTATTTGGGGAATAATAGTCTTTAGGTAAGAATTGACATATTATGACTTAGCTGAACGCGCGCGCGTTGCTACGCCATCTATCGAAAATTGGGCTAACCAATTCAAATTTTTAACAAATTCGGTTAGTTTAGGTTCTAATGACGCAACCTTTAATATATGACATTATGCTGTCACGCAACGAACGCTCTCAAAAAGCAATATTTTTCCCGTTTTTGTTACATTTTTCATTCATGCTCGGCTCCTGTTGATAGTAGCGTAATGTTAAATAGCCTATAGCCTTCCTCGATAAATGAACTATTCTACAAAGAAATAATCTTTCAATTCGAACCAGTAGTTCCAGACATCCTTGTGTTCAAACAAACATACAAACAAACAAACTTTTCAGCTTGTTACGCAAGGCTAACATACAGTAATTGCTGCGTCTGCATCGCCCTCAATTCCGCGGTAAACAACAAGGACCGCCGCGTCAGCGCAACGTGCCTGGGAACGTGCATCGCCGCGACACCTGAAGCCGCCTGTCCGAGCCCAGCCATTCTCGGTCCAACTTTGACCAGTTTCAGACATATTAATTATAGTTTAAATTGTAATTTCTTTTTGAATAAATATTGTATAAATTAAATCAATTTTTTTGCATCCTCCGTCTGTCGCAATCGTAATTGGCGCAGTCGGTAGGATATTTCCAATTAAAGTCAGTGAATCGATCACCGGCAGGAAGTATCTGAACTTACGGGAGCGGCAGACCAGAGGGAATCCAGACATAGATTCGGCGAGAAAAATGTTGTAAGTGCCTCTGAATCTTTCAGTCCTTACATCCTGTGTTATCCTATATCGTATTTTATTTTATTTCTTTAATTTTACTGTACTTGCCGTCATTTTAGACTGTGTGTATTTTTTATTAATAGTTTTTTTAGACCCGTTAAGATTTTTCATCCGCGAGAGTCTAAAACCCCTAGGTTAGATATATCACGTAGGTCACAGCGAATTGACGCTAATAGAAATTTAAATCTAGATATAAAATTAGATAAAATGGCCGAGTCAGTTATCGACCAAATTTATAAGGCACTTAGATTAGTACCGGAATTCGACGGGAACGCCAACGTTCTAACCAGATTTATACGCATTTGTGACCAATTAGTGGCACAATTTATAAGGAATGATGCCACTTACGAGTTGAGTAATTTAGCCTTACTCAACGGCATACTAAATAAAATAACAGGTCCTGCGGCCCGCACCATCAATTCAAATGGGATTCCAGAGACCTGGATAGGCATTAGAAACGCGCTCGTGAACAACTTCGCTGATCAGCGCGACGAAACCTCACTATATAATGATTTGTCGCTGCTCAATCAGGGTAGCGCAACACCACAAGAATTTTACGAAAAATGTCAAAATTTATTCAGCACCATTATGACGTATGTTAGTTTGCACGACGCAGTGGCTACCACTATAGAAGCCAAGCGTTGTCTATATAAAAAATTAACCCTGCAGTCATACCTGCGCGGGCTACGTGACCCACTAGGGTCGCGCATTAGGTGTATGAGACCCGAAAGTATTGAAAAAGCTCTAGAGTTTGTGCACGAGGAACAAAACACTATCTATTTACAGCAACGCAACGACCGAGCACCGTTGCAGTCTGCGTCTTCAAGTAGTCAACAACTCAATTCCAATGCTTCACGTAATTTTTCATTTCCGCATGTAAATTTGCCAGGAACTTTTAGGAGATTTGAGGGAACGCAGCCAACACCAATTTGGAAAATGCCTCCTACTCTTAGAGGTCCAACGCGCACCCAACAAATCTTTGGTGCCACACCGCCTAACTACAGGCCTCCTTTCAATAACGCATTTAAAATGCCACAGGCCCCTAGGCAAAACTACCAACAACCAGGCCCTTCAGGCACAGGCCCTAAGCCTATGAGTGGTGTTAGCCACTTCGTATCTAGACCCATGCAGCCACCAAGAGTTCTCCATGATTGGTCAAAGCACGGGAACCCACCACCGACAAACTACTTCAAAAGTAGAGAACTACATTTTAATGAATTCGATGAGCCTCAGTATTACGACCCTTATGACGTTGACTATAATTATTACGAACAAGCTTACTATGACCCGACTAACAATACTATGTTTTACGACCAACCGACTCAATACCTTCAACAGGACTATACACCCGCGTACATAGAAGAAGCCACAGACGAACAGTCGTCTGAGGACCAGGTTTTTCAGAAAAGTTCCGACCTAGAAAAACCAAAATAGAAGTGAATTTACAGACCCAACGCCAGTTACCTTTTATACAGATAGCCAATCCACCCTTAAGGTTACTTATAGACACAGGTGCTAACCAATCATTTGTTAGTCCTGAAGCTGTGAAAAAATTCTACCCCAATACACCTTGCAATTATGACCCCTTCGAGGTCACAAATATTCACGCAACAACCAGAAATGACTATTCGATAACTATACCATGTTTCCGAGAATTTAAAGAAGAGGGTGACATCACGCTCTTCATCTACAAATTTCATAATTACTTCGACGGTTTAATTGGGTATGACCTTCTAGAAAAATTAGAGTCAAGTATAGACCTGAAAAATAAAAGTCTAATTACTCGACTGTCTACTATTCCACTTCAATTGTATGACTCCCGAAATTGTAATTTGTATGAAGATATAATTCCAGCAAATACTTCAAAGCTAATTCGCATACCAGTCAACTTTCATGACGGTGACGCCCTAATTAGTGAGCAAATAATATCTAAATGCACTATACGGGACTGTGTCACAACTGTAAAAAATAATCGTGGTGTCATTGAAATTTTTAACCCTTCTAGATATGACGTAATATTTTCAATGGATAAGCCTGTTAGCGCAGAAGTTTTTAGTGAACAGTGCCAGCCCGTTGTTACAAATCCGCTATCTAGCCGCGCTAAACAAGTTCTATCTCAGTTGCGGACAAACCATTTGAATATTGAAGAACGGACTAACTTAGAGTTACTTTGCGCACAATATGCTGATGTCTTCTACATCGAGGGTGAACCCCTAACTTTTACCAATCAAATTAAGCATAGTATCCGTACAACAGACGAAATACCTGTCTATACAAAAACCTACAGGTACCCTTTCGTTCATAGACAAGAGGTCCAATCACAAATTTCAAAAATGCTAGAGCAAGGGATAATACAGCCCTCACAATCAGCTTGGAGCTCCCCTATATGGGTTGTCCCAAAGAAAGCTGACGCATCAGGTAAAGCTAAATGGAGAATTGTAGTAGACTTTAGAAAAGTCAACGATAAGACCATCGATGACAAATATCCGATCCCAAATATAAATGATGTTCTTGATAAGCTTGGTAACTGCCACTACTTCACAACGTTAGACCTCGCTAGTGGGTTTTACCAAGTGGAAATGAATCCCGAGGATATACCCAAAACAGCCTTTAATGTTGAGCATGGGCACTTTGAATTCTTACGTATGCCCATGGGACTTAAAAATTCCCCATCAACTTTTCAAAGGGTTATGGATAATGTCCTCCGTGACCTTCAAAACGTTATCTGTCTAGTGTACCTAGATGATATTATCGTTTTTAGTGTCTCGTTACAAGAGCATATCATAAACCTCGAAAAAGTATTCAAAAGACTAAGAAACTCAAATTTCAAAATTCAGATGGACAAGTCAGAGTTCTTAAAACTCGAGACAGCTTATTTAGGCCATATAATAAGCAAAGACGGCATCAAGCCGAACCCAGACAAAATTAATGCTATTCAAAGATTTCCTATGCCCAAAACAGCTACTGAAATTAAACGTTTTCTAGGACTTCTAGGATACTATAGGAAATTCATCCCTGATTTTGCTAAGATAATAAAGCCCATGACACAGTGTTTGAAAAAAGGATCTAAAATTACTCTGACTGACCCTAACTATATCAACTGTTTTGAAAGATGCAAATTACTTTTGACGAATGACCCCATACTTCAGTATCCCGATTTTACTAAGGACTTCGTACTAACAACCGATGCATCCAACTTTGCCGTAGGCGCTATTCTATCCCAAGGAACGATAGGCAGCGATAAGCCAGTAGCTTACGCATCGAGGACCTTAAATTCAAGCGAAATTAACTACAGTACTATAGAAAAGGAGCTGTTAGCTATAGTATGGGCAACCAAATATTTCCGCCCTTATCTGTTCGGAAGGAAGTTCAAAATTGTTACAGATCATAAGCCATTACAGTGGGTTATGAACTTAAAAGAGCCAGGGTCTCGGTTAACACGCTGGAGACTCAAGCTAAGCGAGTTTAATTTCACCACAGTATACAAACAAGGCAAAGCCAATACTAACGCCGATGCTTTGTCGCGAGTTGAAATTAACGTTAACGAAGATATTAGCTCTACCATTGCAAACCCTTCAGAACGACCCTTATCAAGGTCAGGATCTACCACCATAACGGCTCATAGTTCTGACGAAATCCCTCCGTCAAATAGATCAGTGTCATCAGGTTCATCTACCGAAACCATTCACACTAGCGCTGAAAACCCTATTTTGGAAGTCCCTATCTCAGACGACCCCCTAAATAGGTTCACTAGGCAACTAGTTTTAAATGTCGTAGGTGATATAAAAGGTAGACCTATCGTCTCAAAACCATTTGCAACACACACACGCACATCCGTTCAAATATCTGAGTCTAACCTCGAGGAGGATGTAATTAATGCCATCAAGGAATACGTCCATCCTAAAGTCAAAACTGGGCTACTAATAAATCCGCCCTTAGCGTTATACAAAATTATACCTGTTATCCAACGTACATTCAAAAGCTCATCTATGAGCCTGACACTCACTAAAAGGGAGCTAGAAAATGTTAAAGAGTACCTCCGACAACAAGAAATTATAAATAAGTACCACGATGGTAAGACCAATCACCGCGGTATAAACGAATGTTACTTGGCGCTTTCACATAAGTACTTTTGGCCAAATATGAGAGAAAATATTACTAAATTTATAAATGAGTGTACAGTTTGCGGTCGAGCCAAATACGACCGTAATCCAATAAAGCAACAATTTAAAATAGTACCTCCATCTTCTAAGCCCTTTGAACTAGTTCACTTAGACCTTCTAACTATAGAGAGTGAAAAGTTTCTTACAATTGTTGATGCATTTTCTAAATACGCCCAAGCCTATTACCTAAGAGACGGGACCGCAGTTAGCGTCGTACAAGCCCTTCTTAGCTTTAGCACACATCACTCACTACCATTAACTATAGTCACAGACAATGGTACCGAGTTTACCAACCAACTAATGGCAGAGTTTTTGCGTATCCATAAAATTCACCACCATAGGGTTGCTCCACACGCACCTAACGAAAACGGTATAGTGGAGAGATTCCATTCAACGATTTTGGAACACCTTCGCATTCTTAAAATTAGCCATAAATCTGAATCCGTTATAAACCTCATGCCCTATGCCCTTCTCGCATATAACAGTAGTATACATAGCTTCACTAAATGTAAACCAATTGAGGTCATAACTGGACATTTTGACCCTAGAGACCCATTTGACATTGATATATCCTCGCAACTACTACAGCAATACATAACAACCCACAAAGACAAAATGACTATAGCGTATAAAGAAATTCACGAACTCTCTAATGCCTCGCGTCAAGACTTGACTGAAAATAGAAACAAAAACCGGGAACCAGAAACTGACTATTCCCCAGAGCAACAGATTTTTGTTAAAAATCCAGTCGCATCGCGACAAAAGTTAGCTCCTAGATACACTCATGACGTAGTAATGGCTAACCTCCCTATTCACATTTATACAAAGAAGAAGAGAGGCCCTATAGCCAAAAATAGGTTGAAGAGAGTCCCTAAATCTAACCAATTGTTCCAGACTGTTCCTGATTCTCCAACTCATCCTGCAACCAGCTCTAACGCAGGACATAAAACTTGAAAGCCTCAATAACGGCCCCGGTATATTACCCTTTAAACTAGGATCAGCTAAAATTATAACACATTACCACTCGTTCTTACAATACATTGACTTACAAGACTTAGAAGACAAAATTAATTCAATCAATAATCAAATAGATAGTATCAGCCCTGACCTCAACTATAGAACCCACTCACTATTTGAACCACACATGAATTACCTAAAAAAATAAGCTTGAGAATGTACTGAGACAACTAGAGACTTTTGAGACTAACCGCGTTAAGCGAGGACTCATAGACGGACTTGGTTCGGTTATAAAAAGTATAACCGGCAACCTTGACTACACTGACGCTAAGCACTATGACGAAATTTTAAAGTCCCTTAAGGCCAATGAAAATAACTTAGCTACCGAACTTAATAGCCACGTCAGTCTATCTAAAGAATGGGCTGAACGATACTCTAAAGTTATAGAGAGCATAGTGGCAAACCAAGGCAAACTTACTGAGCTCACCAATAAAATTAATGAAACATTGGTTACTAGAGATCATGACCTACTTAAATACGCTCACCTAGCCCAAGTACTCACAATACTTAGTGACAATGTCGATGCCATTTCTCAAGAGCTTTTTAATCTCCAGAACGTTCTAGCATTTATTAGAGCTTCCACTGTGCATCATTCGATCCTAAATTTGTATGCAATACGAGCTATGATTAGCAAGTTAAGCACACTGTATAGCAGAGAGAGAGTAGTAGATTTAGACTTTAGAGAGTATTTTGATATAATTAGAATAGGGTCTTATTACGTAGAGAATAGGATAGTTATAGTATATAAATTTCCTATCGTTTTGTCCTCTTTATATGATATGTATAAATTATCTATAGTCCCGAATCATAACCATGAAATCCTTTCTCCGCCCTTGCCCTACCTAGCCCTCCTAGAGAAAGATTTCAAGTACATAGAGGCTGAATGCCCGAAGACCAGTAAATGGTATCTCTGTAAAGAGAGTCGGAGCCTGCAGAGCCGATCTATAGAAGATTGCATTGTCCAGCTGATCATTACACAGAAGCGAAACGCCACCATCTGTAACCCAATGCAAGTTTCCCTGCAAACACCAGCATATGAAGAATTGGACGAGAAGCATTATACCATCAGCTTCCCTGCTCCTACAAAGGTTCATCTCTCATGCAGCCAAGATCTATACACTACACTACAGGGTAGCTACCTCGCAGTAATTCCCCGGACGTGCTACCTGGAGACTGCACACTTCACCATCTCCAACTCTGACGATCGTCTCAAGGGACATGTACTCAAGCTCATGGACATAGTCAACGAGACAATTGGAACGCCATCAACTATTCCCGCAATAAAACTAAACTCCGTAAAACTCGACAGCCTTCACGAGATTAGCAAGAAAATTACTCTGCAATCCGAATCTATAAAGATGAACGACGACGCCGGCTATAGCCTCTATCACACTACAGTACCGATGTACACGATAATATTAAGTGCATCTGTACTAGTCGCCTGCCTATATTATCGCCAGTACCATCTCAAGCCTGCGAAGAAATTGAATGAAAATATAGAAGAAGACCCAAACTTCAGAAGGGTTGACATCAATCAACCCCCAGCTCAATTCACGACCAAGGTCTTCCATACTCGCTGTTCTTCGGGGGGAGGTGTTACGCAAGGCTAACATACAGTAATTGCTGCGTCTGCATCGCCCTCAATTCCGCGGTAAACAACAAGGACCGCCGCGTCAGCGCAACGTGCCTGGGAACGTGCATCGCCGCGACACCTGAAGCCGCCTGTCCGAGCCCAGCCATTCTCGGTCCAACTTTGACCAGTTTCAGACATATTAATTATAGTTTAAATTGTAATTTCTTTTTGAATAAATATTGTATAAATTAAATCATTTTTTTTGCATCCTCCGTCTGTCGCAATCGTAATTAGCTTTATAATATTAGTATAGATTTCACATCTATACTAATATTATGAAGAGGAAAGATTTGTACCTATTTTTGTATGTTTGTAATGAATAGGCTCCGAAACTACTGGACCGATTTCAAAAATTCTTTCACTCTTTGGAAAGCTACATTATTCCCGAGTAACATAGGCTACGGCAGATGGCGCTGCAGTTGATATCTAGGTTATTATTCGAGCGAAGCCGGAGCGGGCCGCTAGTAGTTTATATTTTGGTTATTGTTATTTAATTGATTTGTTATTATTGCTTACTGACAAAAATCTGACTTGTTTCTCATTTACTCTATGAATTAAAATATGGTCCATTATAATAGCACAGTCTAATAAACCAGAATAATATTTTTGAAGTGAAAACCTTTTTTGGCGCGCCATTGATATATTTTTCGTGGGCTGTGAATTAAGTTCTAGCGTCACGCTCGGGAATGACAAGAAATCGTCAGCTTTTGTCACTGGCCATCTAGAAATGCATCAGAAATGCTCATGGCCAAGTCCTCCGGCCCTCCGGCCCGCGTAGTTTACAAAGTAAGCTATCAATTTCTGAGTTATAAGTTTTCCCTTCTATCGGCAGTTCCTATGACTACCATTTTTTTTCTTTATACTGTAAAAGTATTACATAATACAAAATTAAGATAATGAAGTTTTCAATTCTGCGGTGCGGTCTAAAGCACACACATTTTTTATGAGTGTATTTTACTAAGATAAGGCGAAACGACGCTCGATCGTAAATTGAGTGTCGTGTAGCCCGATACAAAGAGATGAGGTGTAAAATATAACAGCTACAAAACGTAAGCTGTATCTATCGGAGAACACCTGCCGCTCTAAGATCACATTTAGTAGTTAATCTCCAAAATGTAGACGAAATAAAGCTGATTATAAGTATTCACGAAAATTAAAAAAGTCTTAAATAGTGTTGAAAAATATACATTAAACTTTCACCATCGTAGCCTGTTTGGCAAATTTTCAATTAAAAAGCCACGTTCTGTAAATGTTGATGTATTTGTATAAAACTAGTTGTGCCCCATTGATTTACCCGCGCAGATCCCCTCCACATATTTTCTCGAGATAAAAGAAAGCTGTGTGCTATTTCCAAACAATTATTTAAGAGTATTCCTGATGTTAACCCTATCTGTTAAAACGTTCCGGTGTGATTGAGCAACAAACATCCAAAATTTCGCATTAGTATTTTTAGTAGAAAGTAAAATAGTAATCGAAGATAAAACAACAAAATCCAGAAAATTTGGTACTCAAAAGATAACCTGCAAATTTTACTCCATAAGACGATAAATTAACATTATTATTAGATATTATTAACATAGGATTTCAACCTTAAAAACTTTATCTCCAACTAGGAAAAACTGCCATTGCCAGAGTTATAAATTTTTCTTTCTTATTTCTCCAATAAAATCTAGATTTTACCCTCCTCTCCCTTTCCTAACTTTAGCCAACTCCAGCCATCGGGCCCTTTCCTCTGTGTTTCAAAGAGCTGCGCAACTTTCGCTGTGCTGACCCGACGCCGGTTTTTTATAATTGAAGAAAAAATATTAAGTGAGAGATGAAAATGAGGTGGCTGGTGGTTCTGTATAATTAAAACTTATTATTTTAATAACAGTTTTGCGTAGTGTATACGTGTTTACCCGTGTAGTTCACATTATTTTCTTGCGATAATAAGTACTCGTAGTATATTGTTCCAGCCTATAATTTAACTGTTAATTTAACTGTGCTAAACCAAACCAAATTTCAACCCGATTCGTTCAGACGTTACGACGTAATTGAGCAACAAATATTGAAACTTTGACATATACAGGGTTATTGGTAATCAGCCTGCATCCGTTTAAGGGCATGTTCTGTATATTTAAACAAACAACTTTTGTTCTACAACTTTCGTTAAAACTTAATAGATAACCCAAAAAAAAATTGTATGTGTTGCCCTTTTTTGTACTGTTTAGCGACTTTTTAGTGTTTATTCACTTCGGTACATCATTTTTTGCGCGTTAAGAGCGTACACGCTCTCGTTACGAATTGTTACGAAGAGTTCGATACTTTTAGACCGTGCAAATGCACTTTTTATTTATTTTGTAAAAGAAAAAAAAAACTTTTTTTTTTTAAAACTGTAGAACAAAAGTTGACGTATTGAATGTACCTAACATCCCCTTAAAAGGATGCAGGCTGATTACCAATAACCCTGTATACTTAATATTAGTAGGATTTTTAAATACCGTTGTGGTTACGTCTTATCCTTCACTTTGCGAAATCCATTTGATTAAGATTCCGATAAGTCTGCAACATTGCAACTTTGCGTCAATGTTCAAGACTTTGATGTCTTATTCAGACAAAGTAAGCAGTCGTTGACAATGAATATTTCGATTTCTCTTGAGTGAATCTAGAGTTTCCAGTTGGTAATCAGTCGATATATCGTAAAAGTGCGAACAGCATTCCTCAAGATACATGAGCTCAAGAGCGAATCTGCGTTTGGTATAACATGAGCAACTTTTCAGACTAGAAATACCTTCGCACTTCTAAGAGGACATTTAGTTTTTGTGCATAAACCGCCATAACTATTTGTACATAAACTCAAGTTCTACTACCAACACATACTCTTTCAATAAGATTGACGTAAGTTTCAGAAACATCAAAAGTTTAGTACTGATTTTATTGAGCTCAAAAATTTCCTCGCTCTTGGTTCACGAAAGCCTAGATTAAATGTTCGGAGTACGGTAACCATGCATGGTTTGCTTTACCGCGGTCCGGATCCCTAAACTGAGAGGCTCTTTTTTAATTGGACACGGTCTATGCGAAATTTCCGCTGATATGCTCCGGCCTTTGTTTAGGACTCGTTTACACGTTCCAGTGGCTGGCACCAGTGATTGGAGCGATAAACTCGCCGGGAAATTCGGACGGCAATCTGGTAGGACAATTTGCATGGGACGAAAGCCGAACTAATTTGCAATGTTATATTAATTATAATTAAGCTGACTAAATATATTTTTAATAATCACCCTCAGGTTTTGTTTTCCTTTTTATCTTTCTTTAGCAAAATGTTTTTGTTTACGTAGATTTTCTACATTGATTTGATCAAAGTTTATTTTAATAAGTTTAATTTAAATACACGTATGAACGTTCTTTTCTTGAAACACAAAAAGAACTTCAAGCCAAGCGCAAATAAGTATCTTCCAGAAATAAAATAGGTGTTCTACTTTTGGTCACATAGTTGCTTTGTACAAGACAGTTGGCAGCCTAGAATGAAAAAAACCGGGACATTACTTAAGTACAATTAGGTATGTGAGCACAAGTTTGCGTCGTTGACAAATTCAAGGAGGCTTATTCCTATGTTAGGTGAAGTGATGATGAAGTGCAAACCAATTTGTGTTAAAAAATACTTCCCGTATGCTTTAACAATTTTTTTACTTATGCGATGGCTATCGGAGAGGCGCCTCAGATGATGCAACATGAGTTCAGTCTGATATCGGTAGCAAAACTAAAGTATTTGCCTGTCATCCCCCAAGGGCATTTTAACATTAGTGGGAAAATAGCACCTACTAACTTGTAATCGATGTGCTCACATATATACTTTAAATATACTTTTTTCTCTTATTTAGTGTTGGTTAACCGATTTGTTATTTTTACTTAAAGGTGCCGGTTCTCTGTTTTAAATTACGGGAACAAAATGTTTGCTACTACTAGGCCAATACTAAAACAACCTTCAGAATTTTATGAAATACTACCACCGCCCCGAGGTTTTGCCCGCGTCTTTCCCGTTCCCGTAATTTTCTCGAAATACAAAGTACCCCATGTATTCTTCCAGACTATAATCTAACTATGTTCCAAATTTCAACCCGATACGCTACGACGTGATTGAGAAAACAAACATCCAAATATACAATCATCTAAACATTCATATTGGATTTCCACAACGAACGGTCCAATGCAACCTGCAATCAGCGGTTTCCAGAGACCTTTGTGAGGTCATCAGTCCATCTAGTGGGAGACCGTCCAACACTGAGTCTTCCAGTTCGTGAAAGTAGGAGAAACTCCTAAAATCCAAAACACAGTATATTATTTTAGTATTAAAATTAACGTGGTTGTTACTCATATTGATTAGGTAAATGGGTAACTCACGTGTAATGAGGTCGGTCAATCCGAGTAAACTCGAGTCGGATTGACCGACCTCATTACACGTGAGTTACCCGTTTACCTAATCAATACAGTATATTACATTTCAGCACCCAAATGCGCACTACATATAAGTCTAATCTGCAGTTTGATTGAATCAAGGCCAACAATGGCGAGGTCACCGACCCCGTGACAGACAGACACACGTAATCTGATTGTCCGCGCGACAGGCTGACGTTATTCGCGGTTTGTTTGACAGCTGTCGGTCGCGAGGGTAGTTCGATATTAATTCTCGAAATGCATTGTTATTAGCTGGGGATAATTGATGAGCTGTTTTTGGGGTGAAAATAATTATCGGATACTGATATTATGTTTAGATGTGGATGTAAAATAATTTAGTTTTCGCCAAAATAAACCAAACGTGACTTCAATTTAAAATTAAACTTGACCAAATTTATATTTTTTGTGAAATCGACTAAATGTACTGTTCTAATGAAATAACCAGGTAGTATGAATATGTCAATCAGTAAATTTTAGATTGTTGTTGATATTCAAATACTGCTACACCGGTACACTGATTTCGATAAAATCGGATTGGTTGACTAGTTTTTTAGGGCCACTTCTAAAGTATAGTCAACCAAATAAATGAAATATCGTTAAATCAATTCGCTAAAAAAACATCTAAACGAATTGAGAACATCTAATGCTTTTCTCTTGAAGTCAGTTAAAAATCAATTTATTAATTGTACGTAGAATTGTGGATGTATTATTTTAGACCCAAATATTTTTGTAATGTTTTTATAGGGGAAACGTTTTTTATTACGTAAAACAAATTGAAGTAGAAGTAGTCGACGTTTGAGACGTCAAGTCGTTTACACTCAAAGATACAAAATTGAGCGTAAATCAAGTGCTCTTCTACGGTGAGAAAAAAATCTATTAATAAATTAATGTAGGTACCTACTCTTTGATTGAAAATGTATAAATTGTACAAGTTTGGAGACCCTGTTACAGTACTATAACTGAACAGGTACGGGTTCACAGAAGAAACATGTCCTCTAAATATGAAATTGGTGTAAACCAGTATTCTTACACTGTTTTCCTTCGCCGCAAGAGCCAGTGGTTTTTAAACTAAAAAAGTTATGTCTGTAATTTTGGAACAATACTCAGTGGAGCAAGTGGAGGAAGTCGAAAAAATTACCTAACGTTTGTAATATTGGACGTACCTACTAAGATCATACTTATAGGCACTTTGGCACTTCTTTACATTGATACCTCTACTATTTTCGAACAGTAACTAAGCGAATCTATTGAAAGGAAAACGGTCCTTTTGTACATTCTCTATGGATAATACTCGTACCCTTTCAGCTATGTTGGTTGTTTTCAAACTTTTTCCATTTATATTTTACTTCACGTAAAACCGAATTTAGTAGGCGCATTCATGATCCGGGCCGGCAGTTCAAATACGATGGAGTGCAGGACTGAATGGACGGTGAACAAACTGCACACCCAATTCAATAATCCATTTATGGTGTGGGATAAGTCTTGAGCGGGAGTTGTTAGTAGGTCCTCAAAAAAGTTTAAAAACATCAGCTTCATATTTCAGGCGCGGTCGGTCAGATGCCAGCAGGTCTACTACGAAAACAAACTCCGAATGATCGGATCCGACCGTCAGCTGAATCGGATTGTAGCCTACCACGAAAAACAGTCGGATCGATACATCTCGGTCGGAAGTTTTAGACTTAGGTCGTATGAAGGTCGAATCTAACGAAACGCCCGATCCTATCAACCGACAGATTGTCTTTCGAGGTAAGAAAAGTCCATAAGTTCGGCCGATATATCGTTTATCGGACTTCGTAGTAGGCCTGCAGGTGGCAGGTGTTGCTTACTTTCTAATAACTATATTGCAGGTTTTATTCCTATTAAAAACAGTGTTGTACAAAGTCATATTGTCTTCTAGTTTCATCTATTAAATCTAATTTGATAGATTTCTTTGAAACTTTGCTATTTTGTGAAGGGAGTTTGAAGCCAATATCAGGGTATCAGACTGGGTTAAAAAAAAAACAATTTTAATTAATTCGTCGGCTAGGTCATGGAAAAACATGTGACACGTATGTTTTGATTTTTTTATATTTAAAATCGACAGAGATATAGAACATAAAACTTCGAGAATGGGGGTTGCGACGAAGTTTCGCGTGACGTGGTTACGATTTTTACCCACGAGTGACGTCACGCGAAACTTCAAAGCACTGTATCTTCGTCATTTTTTGTTTGTGAAACATCACAAAAAATATGTGTAATATTTTTTTGCAATCTAACTGACAGACTGATTAGTTATTTTGAGGATTGTAGTCTATTGGTAAAGCAATTTTGTTTCGCTCCATTTGAAAGAAAGTAATATTTGATTATCAACATATTTCAGCTATTACACAACTATCGCCACCGCGTATGACTTGGTACGTCGCATACTCGTACACTCACATGCACACCCTCCATCTGGCGCGAGCGAGCGGCACGCGACTTCCAGATATTTACTATTTAGTTGACTGCCCTCGTAGCTTAGTTGGTAGTAGCTCTGCCTGCGAAGCCAAGGGTCGTGGGTTCGATCCCCACCCAGTGCAAATATTTGTGTGAGGAATTCAAATGTTTGCACTGTGTCTGGGTGTTTCTATGTATAATAAGTATGTATTTAAAACTATATAAGTATTATATCAGCTATCTGGCCGCCATCACACAAGCTTTGCTTAGTTTGGGGTCAGATGGTGTTGTGTGTGAATTGTCCACCAATATTTATTTATTCCACCAATATTAGCCATTTCATCAGCGAATCGAGAATAGAAAATTGTAAATTGAGGTTTGCCATGCAAATTAAATAGATTTGTAAATTTAATTAGTTAATTGACGTGTGAATTGTACTAACTACTACTAATTTTGACTTTATTTTAAATTATAGTATAGAGTGACGAGACGAGCAGGACAGGTTGCCTGATGGTAACCAACATGTCTGCCACATAGCAGCGCAGTGACACGCAGCTATTGGAACACAAAGAGTCCAAATCATAGCACCGCACTGCGCTCATCACCCAGAGATTGAAGATATTATATCTCTAAGCCCTACAATTTCTAAGGAAACAACCCTTTAACCTCGAATAAATGTCTGAATTGCGGAAGTACTTATTTACTTATAATGCTAGATAATACGAGTAAAATGTGATCCAAGGTCTTTATAAATCATTCAATCCAAAAAAAAAAAAATAACGTCGCACCCTAATCTATGAAAGTACTAGTGGGATTTAAAAAAATCTTTCTCCCTTCGATTTCAATTTCTAATTCAATTATGAAATCACGAGTCAAATCGAGAGGGGTAGCTAGTCATAAATATACTTTCATGTACTCATATACTCATTTATAGGTAACTAGGAGTAACACGTCACGTTATTTACATTGCAATAATAATCAAAGTTGATGAAAGCTAAAAACTAGCAGCGCCCCGCGGTGTTACCCGCGAAGTTCCCGTTTCCGTTGTTCCCGTTGTTTTCCGGAATAAAAAGTAGCCTATGTGTTCTTCCAGACTATAATCTAACTGTGTTCCAAATTTCAGCTCGATCCGTTCATACGTTAGGACGTGATTGAGCAACAAACATTACATTCAATAAATAATTAGGTAAAACAGCAAAAAACTGATCCCAATACCAGTTGCACATAAAATAGAATAATAGAAATAAGAAATAAAAAAATTGGCAGTCATAGGAACTGCCGATAGAAGTGAAAACTTGCTGTTGCCCTGGTACTGGTACCTAGGGGCAAACGCAACTCTTTTATATTGGACTGCCCTCGTGGCTTAGTTGGTAGTAGCTCTGCCTGCGAAGCCGAGGGTCGTGGGCTCGATCCCCACCCAGTGCAAATATTTGTGTGATGAATTCAAATGTTTGCACTGTGTCTGGGTGTTTATATGTATAATAAGTATGTATTTAAAAAAACTATATAAGTATTATATCAGCTATCTGGCCGCCATCAGTCTAAGTTGTAGGTAGGGTTATGGGTTTTTTTTAATAAATAGAGCAGATAAATGAGACATGCATTAAATGGCAGGCAGTAGCCCGCCTATAACAGCACATCGCAAGGCAGGTATGAAGAATCCAATTCACAATCTACTACTACACTGCGTTAATTACTCATACATTTAAGAACGATTTATATGTTTGCCTTGTGATTACACTAAAAAGCATCACCCTTCAAACCGAAACAGAGTCAGGTTTGCAAGTCAAGAATGTGTAGTAAGAAGTGGAAGAACTGGCGTAAGAGTAGTATTTTTTCCCAGTAAACTGCAAAGACGTCTAATACCTACCGAGAAACGACTAAAAGTATTTTGTAAAAATAAAAGAAACAAGACACATAAATATCTTTTAAGATGTGTTTCGTACAATATTGGAGACTCAGAGTGTCCATCACAAAGGTACAGTAACAATGAAACTTTACCTTTCCTTTCAATTAGACCCACGACGGAGATGTCAAAGAAATAACGAGATGACGGAACAGGAAGGACTTACAGACGATCTGACGTCAGACATTCCGGATCAGGGAAATAAAGGAACTAATACTTTTCTCGTGGAACTATCTCGGTCACATTCGCTCGTATAAAAAAATCGAGAAGTAAGACAAGGATAGCGAGTGTGTGAAAACGGTCAACTTGTAGAATGGGTTGATTGGCTTTGTTACGGCATGTTCTGGATGCTTAACGAAGGAAGTAACGGTAGATGATATGACGAAATTGAGGTCAAATGTTTATTTTATGTTTTTAGTCAGTGAAAACGTTTGCAAGGTTACTTTTTCTAATCGGGTAGAGACCTAATTAACAACATTAAAATACAATGAGAACTAAACTAAGCTACATAACTACTTACACAAAACACATCTGCTAAACCTACAAACATAAAAATGATATGTACAACATTACTAGGATAGAAACAGAGTACAAATATACTAAGCTTTGTTTTATTACAAACTTTACTTGGTTTAGAACTACATAGTATTCTGTGAGGGATGACTATTCATATTTTACTTTTAAAGTCATTTCAATTTCAGGAAAATCGCGATCAAACGTACAAAATAAATATATCCATGATTTTTTAAGATTTAGAACCGTTTTAAAACGTATACAAAGCAAGATCGTGGTACTCATGGGAGCAAAGATAAAGGATCCGTAACAAACATGGTCCACAAGACAATCTATTTTGCGCCGAGCACCACAAAGAAGCGGTTCACTTTGTGGAAAACAATGCGGTTTTTGTGCGGACACACTGGCATCAGTTTGATTGCCGCACTAGGACTTGTGTTCTGAGATTTTACAGAAACAATTCAACAGTTATATTCCGAGACCAGGACGTCTACTGTCTTTCCACGAAAACGTAACTTCGAAATAAACTCGTGATTTTCCAACTCCGATTCTACTTCGATCCTTCGTTTTGTCCGTTTAAATCTTCTAAGCCTACTCTAATTAGAGTATGCTTAGAACATTTAAACGTCAACCAATGTTGTATTGTATGAAACGAAGTAGAACGAAAGCAGTAAAGTCACGAGTTTTTTTCGTAGAAAGAGAGTAGACGTCCTGGCTCTAAAGTTTGAATAGGCATATGTGGCAAGCGGAAAACTTGTAATATACCTCTCCTATTTTACCCCAACACGGAAGTATAGACCTGGCTAGTCAGTAGCGGGGCGATTTTAATACATACGTTAAAAAATAGTTATCACTGTTTTGTTCAATAAAAATGTTTGTGACGATATGTAATTTTCATGCACAAGAAACAAAACTAAACAAAAGTTTGGTAATTTTTACCTATCTCCTAATAAATTTTCATATGGCAAGACATTAAATAATGTTTATTTGATTTAATTTGACGTCACAGACGTTTTTTGGCTCCAAAATTACTGATGCTTAAAACAAAAACTTGATTTAGTAATACTATAAAATAAACTTTTTATTGTTAACAATATAATTGACACAAACAACATTCCATTTTAAATGTATCAACTTTAATACATAAGTCTTAATCGCCAAACAACGAACTTAACAAGGCTTAAAACGTGTTGAGTTGAAACATTTTGTACGAATCGATGTATAAATGTACCGAGTCGGAATACGGTAATACGTAGCTATATCTCGCAATCGTACACACTGCCGGCTTTTTATCAGCCATCGGGAACGAAGCCGCGCCGACGCGACGGGGGTTAAGGCCGACGTAGAATGAAAATTTATCAATAACGAATAAAATCCGAGAACTTACAGCAACTAAACAACTAAATACGATCAGTAATAAAGTTAGTTGCATTCTTTATGAACGACTTCAAAAAAGGTATTGTATGTTTCTTTGTACGTATGTGACGCGATAGCTCCGACAATTGTGAATCGATTTTGGTGGTTCAAAGTCATAGTCAAAGTACTTTATTCATAAACTAGCGGCCCATTCCGGCTTCGCTCGGATATTGCCATTTAAGTTAATCCTAAATTCTAAATACTTATTATTTGTTGACTCTCTGTTGTTTATTTATGTTTAGATTATAGGTATGATAAAATAACTGTAATGTAATGTTTTTGTAACCTCATACCAAAGAGGATTTATTTTTGCATGCCCGCAAAGGGTAAGACTGTTGTTTCTAAGTATATTTCCTCTGTATAACATCTTTGTACACAGTTTACGAAAAAAAAAATCTGATTCTGATTCTGATTCTGATCTGTTCTGTGATTGCAAACAACGGCCACGGCGCTATGGCGGTTTTGTTTACTGTTTGATTTTTTTAATTCGTAATATCTTTTGAATGGAAAGTCCAATTTAAATAATTTAAAAACTATTTTATAGGTAGTTAAATGGTCTTGACCATAAAATATTTTTTTTGAATATAATATAAACACATAAATAGCATGGTTTGAATTTGGTTAGCATTTTCATTAATGTTTAAGATGAAAAATGTTGTTGTAGTGACATAACTACAATAGTTGCACATATGCTACCGCGGAGTTTTTTGTAAACATTATGATGTTCTTCTATATTGTTGTACATTATTTTGTTCTATCGCTAATAGTTTCGGCAGCGCATTCGACGAAAGACATTTTAAGACTCATTTTTCTACACCTTCGGTTACATTGTTCAAATTTTACTAAGGATCCCTAATTTTTTTCAAAATGAAATGTAGCCTATGTCAAATTGGAAGAATGCAGCATTCTATTGGTAAAAGTATTTTTTAAATCGGCCCAGTACTTTTTGAGCCTATTCATTACAAACATACAAACATACAAAAATAGGTACAAATCTTTCCTCTTTATAATATTAGTGTAGATGTGCAATTTACACGTCAATTTGTAAAATCAATACAAACAAAATAACATCCAAATTGTATTCGTTTTCAGGCAGATAGTCAGACAGACAGTATTATAAATTATGTTTTAATTACAATGGTAATGAACAATGTCAATTTTTTACAATTTTATAGAAAATTTCTAGAGTATCATTATTTTTTGTGGAACATATATTTTTTATTGAAATCGATGTAGCGGTTTTAGAAATATAAAAAATGTATTTAAATTTACTCATTTTTACCTATACCTCATTCCAAATCTACGTGAATAAAAGGTAAACAAACCAATGTCACTCTCAATTTGACAGACCAGCATTTCTCAACCTTTGTTTTACAAGGTAGTTTGTGGTACCTTTCATTGCTTGCCCTTTTAAAATTTAGTCACAAAACAAGGCTAAATATATATGTATGCATATCATAAACACCCAAATATATTATGTTCCCACTGCTGGGACTTGGAACAATCAACACATTGCCGCTGTAAAAAATCGTCAGACACAAGAATCTGCAATTGCTGAACATTTGATTGATGCTAAAACTGGTCTTTGGATCGAGATCCACGATCCGAAGGTTCTAGCTACCGAATGTCATTACTACGCAAGAATGGTTCGGGAAGCATTGGAAAATAAAAAAACATATGATACGTTTGACCACGATGGCAATAACCGAAAACTACCCGGTTTACGGTTATCGGCGTCGCGGAATCCTCTAATAAATAAATGTGTGCATAGCGCACTGAGTTTGGAGAAACCTGATATGGTTAGTGTTGTGTGTAGTGTTGGTCACTCTGCGATTTTTGAAGCCAAATGAGGGTAGATGGAGATCTCCTCTCATTTCATAATGTGAGTATGGCGGGCATACGTACATTTATTTCCCCCACGTAAAAAAAGGAACGGCAAAGCATTTGAGTTCGGAGAAGAATGTAACACTAGAACCAGTGACTTAGAAAAGTAATTTAGATGTTTCCTTATATAAAAACGATCCTTTTATTTTTAACAATAATTAAATCTCGTTCAAATTGTCCTCGTACTAACTAAAACTGATCATAACACTATGATGTAATATTCTGGAAACACATACAAAAGTTTCGATCAAAATAACACAAAATTTATGGCATTTTAGAGTGAAAATTATACAAGCTTTTGATAGTAAACAGCGTAATTTGGAACACGTATTTAGAGGTTTGCGATTTTCTCTCAACTCGTTACGATACAAGAAACCTTTTTCTCGGAGTTCTTTAGTAATACTCATACTCTTTTATTGATAACGAGCGGTTACATGTCATTATATTAAAGATATTCAAATATTACCTATACAAGTCAATAATAAAAAAAAACAGACGTCAATTTAAAATCCCATTACAATAAAAATCATAGAATTATTTGATCAATGCAAATCTAAGTATATGGTATTTAAGATCGCAATAAAGTCGAATTCTGTTTGCGAAAAATATTTTAAGGCAATTTCATAAAAATACTAAGATTAAACGATGTTTATGTTATGGTATCACCTTTTTTTTAGTTTGATTTGGTTTACGCACTATAGACAAACTTGGTCGATTATCTGAATTAAATTTTAAGTTGAATTTGTTTTTTCGGAGAATATAAATTATTTCATAAATGGGCTTATGTCAGTCAGTAGGCCTAATGTGGTTTCCCCCACTGCCTGGAGAACTTGGGGCTAACGCAGAAGAAGCGTTTGTTGCGCGTTAGCCTTATTAATATACCTTAAAAATTAAATTATTATTAATATAATTAAGTATGTAATAATTTATTTGGCAATTGGTTTTTACCACCTACTCAGTAAAGTGAATTAACCGTTATAAGTATTTTAAGTGTTAAGTATTTTTAACCGTGTTTACCTTACGACGTTTAGCATTTGCAATATGCGTTGCGCCTTCCACAGCGTAACGAATAGGAACACGCCTTCATAATAAATCTCTTCGCGCCTAAAAACCGAAATTAGGCCCCGATTAGATTTGTGGCGAGTAATTTATCTTCCTGTTACTGTGAGAAATGCGACTGGTTATAATTGTATTATTCCGTGAATGAAGAAAACGAGCGAGTAAGAAAAAGGTGGTGAAAATACAGGAAAAATGAGCTTGGGATTTTCTTTGGAAACAATATTTATTCTAAGGAAAGAAAAAATTATAAGATTAATTAGAAATTCAAATATTTATATTGCCATAACGAGCTACGATCGGAAATAAAAAGTGGTCAGTGGATTTGTGCGTTACTAAAGGTTTTTTGTTACTTCCACACTGCCTACCAAATTAAAATGCAAAAAAAAAAAACTTGTGGCGCTTCGCAGTTGTACTCCCATAGTTCCCATTCCTGTTAATTACTGGGGTAAGAAGTAGCCTATGTACTATTTCAAGGTATATTCTAAAAGTGTTACAAATTTCAGCCCGACCCGTCAAGCCCTTCCGACGTGATTGAGTATGAAACATTTCTAAACTTTCAAAATATTAGTGTAAATAAAATGTAGACATTTTTCATACAACACCATCTAGTTTCAAAGAAAATAGTATTTTCAATTGTGTTATTCTGGAAGAGAACGCTGCCCCCTCACTTGTTGCACTAGTTTTAAAGTTTATAAATATTTATTTTTATCTATCCTTTTCTTTTGGTGTCTCTATTTCTCTCTTTCAAATTTTTCGGATACGAAATCTCTGCCAAATACTTTGAACAAATATCTTGTGTGAACAATTTCGATTTGTCACACTCTATTATTAAGAAATCTACAAGTCCCAACAAAATAGTTGGAAACCGTAAGTTTCCATGAAAGCGTTTCACTGTTCCCTGAATATTTTATTAATCCTTTAAGATTACAGAAAAACCCTCTTTAAATACGCGTCTCTGGGGCCGCGAACTGCGACGAAATACCTTTTCTATAATACTGGTGTAATTCGACTTGTCTCGTCTCCCACCGGGCTACACAACTATGGAGAGGTTTCCTGAATATTTTATTGCGATGCGGTCGAGGAAAATGAATATTGTGGTTACTGTTTTGTTTTCTTGAGAATTCACTTGAATATACTTGAAAGAAGCGAGGAAGGAAAGATTAAGAATCGTTAAAAAGTTTGAATCTGTTTCCGGGCTAGATTACAATATAACACATTAATAATATTATATTAATACACATTTATAATATTATACACAATATTAATATAGTATTATAACGTAAACATCGATTCATGATGGACGAAGACTAGAATAATAAGACTAAAATCCAAAGAGATTTTATGAAAAAAAATGGTTGTCTGTAAAGTCGGGTTACTGACGTTAGTTGAACGTGACAACTTCAACTACGCCTTAGAGCGAGGTAACGCCGGCGGCGAGGTAACGGCGTTAACGGCACATGACGTCATGTTTTGCGGGCGTGCAGCCGGCTTCATCGAATTATAAGACGTTGTCACGTCAAAAACATTTATTTAGCCAAATATTAAGTTCACAAATGATACTTGACAGATTATGTAGGTAACATTATTAGCATTCAGCGATTATCATTCACTAAGTTATACTAAGAATGTTTAACTGTGAAATGCGACCTCAGTGAGAATTTCTTAGTGGCATAATTTGAGCATCTTCAATCAAGTCCTCTATGTCTTGGTTTTTTCTAAGCCAGCACGCTGCATCATCAACTACATCGTCGCTTAATATCAGGCGAGATGTTAATCTATTATTTTTATTCTCGCTAAAAGACACGAAAAGGAAAGTTGTAAAGATAGCACAGGGCTTAATCACGATTTAAATTATTATTTAATGGCCTCGATGTTTCGGGGCAGCATTACACATGCCGTGGTCACGAGAAGACTGAAGAAATAGCGAAATGAGATCTGTATGTATTATCATTAGGTCATCAGACATACAATGCCAACCATATTACCAACCAGGTTTCTTCAAACTCACTCCGCAATGCATACACTCAGGACACATTTTACGACGCCGATAACTAAGAACCACCAGTGTTGCAGTTACAATATTAATTTAAAAACTATAATAAAAGAAGATTTCGATCGGTGAATTGACTACCACTTCCTTGATACTTCAAAACTTTCAATAGATCTCAATTCATCGTCCTTACTAATCTAATACCAACATACCTACTGCATTGGACCACACGTCAATAAGATACATATTCGCTTGTAGAAGCTTGACTATCCAAACTCCTTAATGATACGAGTTCATCAATAGAATTATCAGATTTGTCCACTCCAATCCCATCAGATCCCGAGCCACGAAGCGGAAAGAACCCGACCTATTCCGATCGGAATAAGGAGCGGATTGCTCAGGAATTAGAATCGCCGGGTAAGATAATTCCATAGAATTTAGTCCTCACAGTACGTGTATTAAACGAAATACACGTTAGAGTTATGATATTATACTGATATTGCTGTAAGCGACCATAATTCGGTTATGAATCACAGTCGTGTTTCATACGTATGTTGTAGTTAAAGTAAGATATTATAAATGCTTGTTGCTCAAACACGTCAGAATGGCTGGACAAATTAGGTTAAAGTTTGGTAGACAGATAGCTTATAGGTACTCTACATAAGCATTTAGGTTACTTTATTGCTGCATTCATTGCGAAAATGTTACAGAAGAGAAGGATGTATTTTCAAGTACATTTGTAAAATTTGTTCTAAAGTACATTTTTAAGTAATTTGCTGTTTTACGTTAAATTAAATTATTAATAATATTATTTGTCTATTGTGTAACCATAATGGCCAAATATCCAAACAATTTATAGGGATGTTTACACTAATCACAAATTAATAATTAAGTGTTATTTTATGATAATGTGTTCTAGTAGAATATCGAACATCAAATTTTTAAATCATTATAATACAGTGAAGTGATAATTTCAAACTTTGAAAATGTAAACAATTTGTATGCCCTTTCTTTTGTTTAATTGTTTTATTAATTGACGTGTAAATTGTACATTTATTTTATCCATAGAACTTTGACTTTGACTTTATAGTTTAATATTACTTAGTAAATTTATTATAGTTTTTTTACGATAAACAAAATAAAACCAATTCCGAAAAATTGTTAGCATCCCTATTCTATAAACTTTGAAAACAATGAAATGGTATTCAGTTATTTTGATACATTTCAAGTAACAAAGAGAACTGTAGAGCGCTGAAGCGCTGAAACTCTGACAACTTTACAAATACTTTACAAATTATTAATTTTGTAGTATTGTACCTGAGAGCTTTTGGAAAGGAATCTGACTTAAGGTTACTAAGGGTATTTCCCAACTTAATTGTACTCGTCAATTTTCGAAATATTTTATTGGTTCCTTCTTACAAACTTACGTCCATCCATAGTTTAATCCATACGAAGGATTTAACGTTTGCGTAAGGAGGTTTAAGGATAAAGTAGCAGCGCCCCACGGTTTTACCCGCGTAGTTCCCGTTCCCGTCGTTCCCGTTATTTTGCCGGGATAAAAAGTAGCCTATGTGTTCTTCCAGACTATAATCTAACTGTATTCCAAATTTCAGCCTGATCCGTTCATACGTTACGGCGTGATTGAGCAACAAACATCCAAACATTATATAGTGGGAAGTGGGATGATGCATTTTAGTATCAATAGATTCAATAGTAGGAACCTAATAGGTGGGCGTCCGATAATGCTTGTAAGTGACGAAAAGATCTATGATGGAGCGCTCTTACCTATCCGCACTTTTTGTTTGAGCATATCTTCTTATATATAAAATTCTCGTGTCACAGTGTTTGTTTCCTTACTCCTCCGAAACGGCTTTACTGATTTTAACCAAAATTTATATGCATATTCAGTAGGTCTGAGAATCGGCTACTAGCTATTTTTCATACCTTTATTTATATGGCAAAACAACGTTTGCGGGGTCAGCTAGTAATATATAAAATATTTTAAAAACGAAGTAGTATGTTATCTAAACTAATATACGTTAAAATATAGCAATGTGCAGAAATCTTGATGAGTCCGTCTGAGGCACTACCACAACGTTTCCCGGGAAACAATAACGAGCATCCTACTATCCTATTATCCTATCCTACTAATATTATAAATGTCAATGTATGGATGTTTGGATGTTTGTTGCTCAATCACGTCCTAACGTATGAACGGATCGAGCTGAAATTTGGAAAACAGATAGATTATTGTCTGGAAAAACACATAGGCTAATTTTTGTCCCGAAAAAAAAAAAGGGAACAACGGGAACGGGAACTTTGCAGGTAACACATCGGGCCGCTGCTAGTATAAAATATTTTTTTGATTTACTAGTAAAACTTTAAAGAGCTACTTATTTATCCAAGGAAATAACAGGAAAGATAACACATACATAATTATAAATAATTAGATTTATTAGATCAGACAGATTGAAATAGTCAAATTAGATGTGCGTAGTGCAGTGCTAGGCAATGACTTTGAATCTTAATGTTTAACGCAGCAAGATGCTGTTATAGACAGACGTGAAGCTCATCAATAAGTGCACGTCATTCTCATCTGGTCACTCAATCATTATACTAAGACAAAATATCTACTCTCCAGCAAAATTCTACATCCTACTAATATTTTAAATTCAAAAGTTAGATTTTGTAACGAGTCTCAAAGAGTCCACGCTTGTTACTCTTTGAAACAAAACAACAAAAGGGATCTGGATGGAATTTAGTAGGTAAATGTATTGATAATGGCTAGAATAATATATAGGACAATATTGTATCGCAGGGAAACAAAAGAATCGCAGAATCAGGGATTACGCGAGTGAAACCGCGGGGTATTACCAGTTGTCCATTTATTTTACCACAGATACAAGTTCACTCGTAAATTATAAAACAATTAGAGTAATCCCGGACTAAATAAATTGAATCAACGCGGCGCAGTGGGCTCCCCGTGCACTATGCGGACGTAATGTCCAACTTCTAACTCGATCCACACTGCAGGATAAAACTTTAATACGTTCGCTACAAAAGTTGTGAGTAGAGATGTGCTGTGTATGGATTTTGACGGATGTCTGTCGTTTGTGGGCATAGATTAAGATACGTTTGACTACGAATTTGAAGTTTTTGAAGTTCAAGCATTAGTTTGATGTTTCTTCACGGAATTTCTTTCATATATTTTAAGCGACATAAAAGACTGAAAGAAGTTTATTAAGCTAACAGTATTATACCAAATGGACAGTACTTTAACAAGCATAAGCAGTCCATTGTTTCTACTTCAATTCTCGCAGTAGGCACATTTTCTCATGCTACAACTAAACTATGTTTACTAAAGAAATAACTCTAAAACTACGAAATGATAACTTGCCGTTTACTTCCCACAAACGTGTGTAGGTATTTATAGGGCCACTCGGTCACGCGACTTTCTCTCCACCCGCTTACCCCGACGTTCTCCCTACTCGCCAAAGTACTAAGGTTTTCTCTATACTCCGCCACCATGGATGTCCTGTCACTTAGTTTAAATCACGGCTTTAAACACATAAAAAATAATGAACCTAATAACTGGCATAAGTTTCATTGTCTCGCAAAAACATTTAACGCTTACTAAAAACCACAGTTTCGTCCGAAAACCGTCCTAGTTTTCTTCTAGTTATCCGGAACAGTCGCATCACTAGCAGCTAGCAGCTCACAAGGGCATGAAATATTTTAACTAGCGGACCTGCACCAGTTTAATCTATTATTAAGTCTGGGCCGTAAAATGTGGTTCTTTTCGATATACAGTAAAACGAGCGAATGCGAGCAGTAAAGTCGCAGTGAACTTACTGCAGACTCGCTGCATTACCACAATGTACAATATCTTTATGTTTACCTTCCTACTCGCGATATTCCATGATTTTTTAAAGAGTAAACTTCTGTGGGTGCTTTGGGCATTTCTTGAGATTGGAAAAAGAATATGGCACTCGCGGAACCTTTACCGGTACTTTACCGGCGGTTACTCTTACCGGCGGTACCTCTGCTTAGGTAAAGTAAAAAATAAGTGTGGACAATTGTAGGTACAATTGTGGACAATTGTAGGTTGTCGATAATTTGAACAGCATTTTGTCTGATGCCAACCAATGATTTAGTCTATCATGAAGCGTAATTCACTCTCGGCTTGAAGACGCCATGATTGTGTTCATCGAGGAAAACTTACAAAGTCAACGCATTTAAATGTTCTTATTACGAAAATAGAGACAAACTCTAAGTTCGAGTCTTTGGAACATCAACAGATATTATGATAAAATGTTAAAATTTCGAGCAGTTCGATAGAAAAAACGGTAAACTGGACGAAGCATAGTCGCCAAGACATATCAGATAAAAAAAAAACTATACGGTTTTACAACTTTGCGGCGATTAGCAAAATACTATGTATTCTCTAAGGAATTTATAGGTTCAAAACATGCTCAGAAAATTTTCTGCATATTTCAAAACTTTAATAATTTTTTTGGTTAAGTGATTGTGAACTAAGACTGTGCTTAAGTTAAATTTTGTAATACAGATGTTAGTCATGTCATAGTGAATAGGGTACCTAAAGCTCTAAACGTCTGTTTTTTGCTCGTTTTAACCAATGTTCTTGCTTAGTTTGTCTCAACTACATATTACTTTGTCTCCGGGTTTTCTAATGCACTCCTTGTTTTAAAACAAAAAAGAAAACACAAGAATTGCTAGAAAGAAGCTTATTTTTGTGAGATTGTTTACACAACTATATAGTTTACGCAGATAGTTTAATATTTTTATTCCCATTGGAAATCCATTGGGATTATCTTACTTCCTGTTATACCACTAATTTGTTGCTCAATCTAAATTGGAATAATTACTTGGACTTACATAATAGCCTGACATAACACATACATAGGTTACTTATCTATTCATCGCGAAAAGCCAGCGTTGACGACAAATTTATTTTTCTCCAATCGCACCAGTTGCTATCGGGCTTCTAGTTAGTGGTGGTTTAGAGCCGATGATCATCCAACATACGGTAGACATGCCCAGCACAGTCGTGTTTGTGATTAACAGTTAGTTTTCGCATTTTTAATAATCTACCATAAGTGCACAATTGACCGCCATCTTGCCTGATGTTAGACTACGATGCAGTTTACGATGGGGCGTGCTTATCTAGAAGACACCAATTCACTCTCGAAAACACCAAGATTGTAAATATTAGAAAAAACTCACTCAAGCCACACATTCCACAGATTAGACGTTCTCATAACAAAAGAAGAGTAGGTATCCTGTTTGAGTCCTAAAACACAGTAACCATACTATACTACATATTCCTTATATTAGGTATACAATTTATTAGCTTTGCGTCGAGTATACTGTGTTCTGTAGCTTATTGGCAAATTACCTTTGATCTTTAGTCAAATTACAAGTTTGCGTCCCGTTCTTTGGTATATAGGAATGCATACATGCGTCACCCCGCATTTGAAGGGTATGTGGAGTGTTTTCCTAGTATTTTCATGAAAACTAGCCACTTGCAGTGTGACAAAACATTCTCCTTTCTCTCCCATATTATCCTAGAAAAATATTCCTTAAGAGTTTTATATCCATTTAATAAAAAAAATATTACAGAAATATATTTTCATTAAAATATTATAAATGTGATCCTCCAACGCCACGTAGCTATGCCGCCGCTACTGTTACAGCCCTAAATTAGAATGTCGGTGACGGAAATTCATAAGATTTTCCTCTGCCAAAGAGTGCTTAATATTGCTAAGTAAAGTGTTTAACTTCAATAACCCAAAGATGGTCTCAAAGAAAACATTTTATAAAGTTACCTATTTGTTGTATGTTTTTGTGGTTTTCAGGGATGGTGTACTACATTCTATAAGTCCGAGGTAGAAAATAACAAGAAAAATAAACTATGTCTTGCCACTCACAAACATGTTTCGTAATCTCTTACACTAAATAAATTGCTAGAAGTTCTTGCCAGTCTAGCTCCGCGAGCGGGGACGAGTCTCAATAAAGAAACTTAAGTAGAATGAGTTAGACGTGAATTGGTTCCTTATTGTAGAACTTAGGTAGATTGTATTCGTAAGATTGGTGTTAAAGTTTTGTTGTATAAACTTGTCAAGCGGCGTGGAACCCATGTGTTTAGCGCCAGATATGATTCATTATGCGAAAATTAGTTAAAAAAATTGATTCTACCTTCAAAATTCTTGAGGTTAGTTTTGACAAAACAAATCATGAGTAAAGGTTTATCAACTAAAAATTTTTCGGGGCAGCAGAAAAAATAATTATAAACTAGTGAAACAAATGAATAAAATTTGTCTTAAAACTTACACACAGTCACTCACAATTTAATCCTACTAATATTATAAATGTGAATGTATGGATGTTTGGATGTTTGTTGCTCAATCACGTCCTAACGCATGAACGGATCGGGCTGAAATTTGGAACACAGATAGATTATAGTCTGGAAGAACACATAGGCTACTTTTTATCCCGGAAAAACAACGGGAACAACGGGAACGGGAACTTCGCGGGTAACACCGCGGGGCGCTGCTAGTATAGCATAAGCAGCCCTTTACATGTTTCCTCTGTCGTTTTAATCTTTTTACTGTGTTTTAAATAAAAAGTAACGGAACGAGTAGGATATATCCTTGATGGTAAGCAACACGCCTGTTCATAACAACACAGTGTCAAGCAGCTATTGTAATATGAAAAGTCTAAATCATTATCCAGCACTGCACTGCTCTTGTCACCCAGAGATATAAGGTGATGTAGGTTTCTCTATTCCCTGCAATTTCTTTAAAAACGTTGCTCAAAAAACTAGCACAGCTGGTTAGTATAAACAAAATTTTCGACACATTTGTTTGCAAAACTCTTCTACAATTCTCGTACGCTGATTTTTAAATTGCGTACGTGAGAACCCTTAGTTCTGCATCGTTCGTAATAGTTTAATTACTTCCAGTTTTTAAGTTTTTCAAGAGAATAAGTGTGCAATTTTGAAGTAAAAATTAGGGAACAGCGGTTGAGGAACAAAGTTTCATTAAGTTTACTTCTTAATTAAATAAGTTTTGGTAGACGTCTCTTATAGAACACTAATATCTACCCCAGCAATTAATAATATGATAACTTAATAGCTTCTCCTTGTTATATCTTTGTGAGCCTAGATTGGTAATCTAGGCCTTGTTTTTATACGGTTAATTGATTGTCTAGCTAAGTTGCTTACAAAGGGCTGAATCGGCAATTGCATAACTAGCATCAAAAATATTAAACAGCGAGGTTTTAAAGAGTGATGGAGTTTGAAGAGAGTTTTAAAGAGTTTGTAAACTCACAATAATAGGGTACGATCCTCAAAAAAACTAAGTAGCCCGTTAGTTAGATTGCCAAAAAATATTGTACACGTATTTTTTCTTTTGTTTCACAAACAAAAAATGACGAAGATACAGCGCTTCGAAGTTTCGTGTGACGTCACTTGTGAGTACGATTTTTACTCACAAGTGACGTCGTGACCCCCCACTCTCGAAGTTTGATGGTCTATATCTCTGACGATTTTTAATATTATGAAAAAACAAGAAATACGTGTCCAATATTTTTCCATGATCTAGGTGGCGGACTAATTAGGATGGTGTATTTTTGACCCAGTCCGGTACCCTATTGTATAGTTAATCTGTACCTACATACAAAGTGTATGACCATAATTCCTGAGATTTAAATAAATAAACAAATATTGGTGGACAATTCACACACAACACCATCTGACCCCAAACTAAGCAAAGCCTGTATAATGGCGATTAGCGCGTTCAAACAAATAAACTCTTCAGTTTTAAAATATTGGTATAGATTATTCACAAAATGAAACATTGGTGCTGCTCTTGGTGAAATTGAGAGCTATCTTGTACAGGTTTATTTTCTTTTTCAAATGTCTCATTGAACCATCACAGAGCGGATAATGGTTTATCCCATAGAGAGATGATACATTTTATTTATAACGTCCTGAATGAGAGTAATTTGTAGCAAAAACCAGTAAGGTTCACCATTCTATCCAGTTAATAATTATAAAACAACTTTGTAACTAACATGTTGATTTTTATTTTCAGGTAAGTGGCAGGAAAAGAAAGCAGTAAGTCGAACGAACGTTAAATGAGACTCTTTGGATACTTGTAACACAAGCAACGCGAGATAACAAAACGAACATTCGATTCATACTCAAAACATGAATAAAATCCAATGGTTAATTTTAAAATACCAATCCAAACGCTAGACCGAACCAATGTGTACCATTTGGCTCGACAAATAAGCACTGCGCTTCAACGTGGTAAAGCCGCTAGCATGCTGGGAACAATTCCAATCGTTAGCGGGCTCGAGCATTTTGTCTCTTGACTTTCAACAACAAAACATTGATGAAATGATTGCATATAATGCGATCGAGTGGAAGAAAGATAGACGCGGTGCAAGTGTACAATGAGCGTAACGGGACAATGAACGTAACGGGACACATTTTTCGCAATTAGAGTTCATCGATTTATTAGACGTTGTCATGTCAAAAACTGCAAGATATTGAGCTTGTTTTTCTTCAGACACACATTTTACTCGTCTTGTACATATATATTTAAAAAAATATAAATATATCTCATAAACCCTCTAAAAAGTGATCATCCTCACAGCGTCAAAATTTTAATAAAAACCCCACAAATTCATAACATTTCTATTTACGCATAAATGATGTGGACCGTTAAAAAACGCGAGAGCATTTTTAATTGAAAAATTATTACGCATGCGGTCGAAAACGTGAAATATTGCACAGTGGGACAAAAAAACTAATTACAGTCATAACCTTTTGTTGCCCGCTGACCGCCAACCGGGATGATTTAGTACGTGATATTTTGGCTGCAAAAAGCGAAGTGAAGCAGAGTGTTTTTATGGCAAATAACATATTTTGAATCAAGCTTATATTTATGTAGGTATGATATCGAAAATGTGTATCTAAATATAATGAAATACATCATTGACACATCAACGTCTATCGTCAAACTAAGCGAACCTACTAAAGAAACCATATAGTTGATATTTTATACATCTTTGGTAGGTTCATGGGTAAACTCAGTTTTAATACGGTCGGTCCAAAATGAACTAAACGAGCAGCGATCACGTGCATGCACTCTCCATGAAAAGGCTGCCAGATTGCTGAAACTTAACTCGGACTAGACTGGCAATATTACCCAAGACCCGAGAATCCTACTAACATTTTCAGTTTTTGATGTTTGTTGCTCAATCACATCGGAAATTCTGGATGAATCGGGTTAAAATTTGGAATACAGTTACATTACAATCTCGAATAGGACATAGTTTCACGTCACGGGAAAATAAAGGAAACAGGAACTAAACGAGTGAAACCGCAGGGCGCTGCTATTTAAATACTTAATTGTGTAAAACACATTAGATATCGTACTAACATTTTAATACATAAGTACTTAAGACACAAAGAAACCTCTATACACAAAACAAGCATCATTCTGTGTTCACCAGACAAGTATGTATTTGTCTTACATGTGAAAAGAATTAAAAAATCTACAGCACAATGAGCAGACTCATTACCAACTTAACCACAAGGTCAGTTAAATGTTTTAATAACCTTCCAAAATATTACTTAGTTTTTGTCTATATTACGTACCCTTCTGAATCCTCTTACTGTGCTTGTAACGGTAAGGTGAATTAGGATGAATTTGAACGGGGCAAGTATTTCATTAAGTTCTGAGGACCTCTCAATCAAACGAATTTAAGCCCACTGTCCTATTAAAACTTTCAACCGTCACTTGCCACTTAGAACAAAGCATTTCAAAGCTTTAAGAATTGATATTTGAAAATGTACCCAATTGGGATGAATTAAAATACATATTACGCTGCATAAAATGTAAGTTTATTAAACTTATTTTGCTACTTAATTGTATTAACCACTTGTAACTTGTGAACTACAAAATTGGTATTTTGTTCCATCGGGGCAGAATCGCGTAGGTTAACATGTTATTTATATTTTAAAAATATAATAAGAAATTTATTTCAAATGAAAACCCCGGCTGCAAAAAACCAACAGATAAAAAAATGTGATACAACATTCTACCTAAAAACAACTGGGGTGATTGAAACGAATCTAACAACATTTTAATTGTCAAAATTCATCCAGACGTTTGGAAGATACTTGGGAATGAAGAAATTTACAAACATACACACAAATACAATCCTTCTTTCAGTCGGGTAAAAATAGTACCTAGAATTTGCATACCAGATACACGTCTGGAAGTGCTAGAGCTAGACTATCCTCAATAGGGTCAAAGGCACCCGCTCTTGGGTCACCAGGTTGTTTCTTGACCTTCCCAACCGGTGACAAACCGAAGCCCGAAGCCCGAAGTCAAGATCGTACCGTCGCGTCGGTGACCCCTTTGCGCCAGTTGTCGTGGTCATTGAGGAAAGATTTGGTAAATAAGGCCGAACCCCGGCTTCACTAGCCTAAAATACAGTAGATAGTAGAAGCCACTTCAGAGCATATTCCTAAAAATAAACCTGTTTTTTTTTTTTTTTAACTTTTATAGGTTCACACTTGACCGCCATCTCGCCTGATGTTAAGCGACGATGCGGTCTACGATGGAGCGTGTTTACCTAGAAAAAAACCGATTCACTCTCGATTTGAAGACACAAAGATTGTAACTATCGGTGAAAACCCACTCAGGCAACGTATTCCATAGCCTAGACGTTCTTATCACAAAAGTAGAGTCGAATCTCTTCGTTCGTGTCTTTGGAACATCAACCATGAAACGATGTCGCTTTTTCGAGCTACGAGCATTCCGATAGAAAAAAGGACAAGGTGGTATCAGATCATGCAGATCAGCCGCACACTCTCCGAAGTGTATCCGATAAAAAACCGACAGGCTAGCAATTTTTCGGCGATGTTCAAGACTTTGGAGTCTTTTTCGCACAAGAGTGTCGTTGCCTATGAGCCTTTTGGCACGTCTCTCGATCGATTCCAGAGCTTCCAGCTGATACTTAGCCGATCCATCCCAAAGGTGCGAACAGTACTCCATACAGGAGCGAATCTGTGCTTCATATAATGTAAGCAACTGTTCAGACTTGAAGTACCTTCGCACTTTTGAGAGGACACCTAGTTTTTTGGCAGCTAGTTTAGCCTTGGACTCGATATACGAGCCAAACTTGAGCGTAGATGTCAAAGTAACGCCCAAAAGCTCAAGACGGTCAGAAACCGGCACGGATACACCTCTAAAAGTAGGAGTCAGTTCGAAAGGACTCCTTTTAGCGGAGAACAGACACGCCTGCGTCTTATTCTCGTTGAACTTGACCAGATTGGCATCGCCCCATTTGGACACCGCCTCAAGGGTCAAGCTCAAACGCTCGATCAGACTCTCTCTCAGTAACTGAGTTTGCTGCCCGCTGGCTCTCGCGCTAGATATGTAACTCTCTACAACGGTGCTATCATCTGCGTACCCAAAGATACCGGGCTTCAACAGATCGTTGATATGTAGCAGGAAGAGCGTCGCAGAGAGTACCGACCCTTGAGGGACTCCGGCATTAATAGTCATTTGATCCGACGAGCAGCCATCAATGACGACTCGTATGGATCGATCCCTCAAGAAGTCCGATATCCACGCAATGAACCCAGGAGACAAACCATAACTAGAAAGCTTGCTTACAAGGCCATCATGCCAAACCCTGTCGAAAGCCTTCGAGATATCCAGGGAGACTGCAAGTGCTTCCCCGTGTTTCTCAATAGCTTCACTCCAGATGTGAGTGACGTACGCTAGAATATCCCCGGTGGACCGGTTTCGGCGAAACCCGTATTGCTGGTCTCTGAGGAGGTCGTTCGATTCTAGGTACGTCAGGAGCCTGTGGTTTAAGACACGTTCCATAGTCTTGCAGAGTATGGACGTGACCGAGATGGGCCTGTAGTTGGCAGGGTCAGCACGACTACCCTTTTTGGGCACTGGTTGCACATTGGCAAGCTTCCAAGACTTCGGTACTAGCCCAGTTTGGAGAGAGAGTCTAAATAGGCGCGTCAGAATCGGTGTCAACTCAGGCGCACAAGCCTTCAATACCAGAGCAGGAATACCATCTGGGCCACTGGCTTTGTTCACGTCCAGATTGCGTAGCACTTTGCGAACCTCCATTTGGCGAATACGTATCTCTGACATACAAGTCGAACAGCCAGGTGGAGTGGGAGGTGTCGCGCTACCAGCATTTAGACGCGAAGATTCCGCAAACTGAGATGCAAACAAGTTTGCTTTCTCCGTTGCAGTGTGAGCCAGTGTCCCATCAGGTTTTAGCATTGGAGGCAGTGAGGGGCGGCAGAAGTTCGATTCGACCGATTTAGCTAGGGACCAAAACGCTTTGCTGCCCGCAGGGTACGAAGCTAGTTTGTTCCCTATTCGACTAATGTGGTCAAAACGAGCCCTCTGAAGAACTTTTTTGCTTGCCTTAGCAGCCTTGTTGAACGCTTTCTTCTTCTGATGTATGTCCCTTGCCTTACGCTGTCGAGCATCAACCTAGGCTAGGTATGTCTCATGCTTAAGTGCTTCAGCACTTTTGCATTGAGAACCAAACCAAGGGCGAGCTTTGCTGGATAATGGGACGTCGGAATATGGAATAAAATATTCCATAGCCGTTCGTATTACATTAGTCACAGCATCTGCGCAGACTGAGGGATCACCAGAAGCGAAGCACAATGACTGCCATGGGTAAGACGCAAAGAAAGAGCGCATCTCGTCCCAATCTGCTGACTTGTATCGCCACATCCGCCGGTTGCCTCTAGGGCTGGGATCAGGCGGATGGTAGACAGATACAGATTTCACCAGACAGTGGTCGGAGCTGCCTAACGGCGAAGATACCGCCACGGAATAACGGTCTGGATCAGTTGTCAGCAGAAGGTCTAAGCAATAAGGTGTATGCGACTCAACGTCAGGTACTCTTGTGGCCTCTTGGACCAGCTGGGTTAGGTCTAACGATAAAGCAAGCTTTCTCGTTTCCTGCCCAGCGTGGTCAGTGTCCCGGTATGGGTACAGCCATTCCTTATGATGGCCGTTGAAATCCCCCAGTAACACTAATTGAGCCGAAGGGTACTTCTGTTGAGCCGCGTCCGCCGCCTCACTTAAATAATCCGTGAGCCTAGTCGTCTCCAGATCTCCGCTGTGCGACCGATACACACAGGCGTAGATAATTTTGTCTATGCCTGTGTCTATTAGTGCCCAAAGGACAGAAAATCTAGTGTCCTCAAGGTTACGGAGACGCCGACAGCAGATGTCGTCACGGGCGTACAGGCACACTCCAGCACGAGGCCGGAATTTGTGCTCCAGGGTATAGCCTGGATACGTTAGGTACGCCACGTTCGACGGACAACCTATCTGCGTCTCCGTTAGAAACAAGAGTGTCGGCTGCTCAGTCTCGAGGTGATGGTGGACTGCAGTGAGATTTGAGTGCAGACCTCGAATGTTAGTGAGGTGCACTTTAACCGACAAGGCGTGCGGCCGCTTTTTAAACTTGTTTCTATAATGTCTTTTTTTCATATTGGTTTTGAGAGGGGATCGGTGGGAAAACGGCAGTAGAACGAGGCCGCACACTACTGACCATTGGTCACAACACACAACACGAATACACCAGTGGGGAGCTAGTCTGGAGACTGCGGGGACGCCCGAGCCCCCCCGGGGATGTCTATCTGGCCTTGTCATCCGGTCGCCAACCGGCAGGATAGCGCATCCCGGGATTTTTCGCTAGATGGCGGGGCAGCCTTTCATGAGTGGCTAGCTCACTACTTGGGCCCCCAACTATCTGCGGTCGGTCGCGGCAACCGTGCCTCGGATCCCGCTACCCTCCATGACTAGCTTCCCGATGTACAGTATTGGTGTGTGACAGACCGGTCTTGCAGTTATGCAGCAGCTGTTCTGATCCGTTTTCCCTTAATGGTGTCACTAGACAACACGACGGAACACGGCTAGGCCGCTTGGCGTCGTGACTTAGTCTAGTGGGTGGTCACCAACCACGGCCGAAGCCTACCACCGGTAGTTTGTCACCCGATTAGCACCACCCAGTGACCACGTGTGGGGTTTCAATTTATAGGTGCTTCCCCACGGACGGAGGTGACTCAGTCCCCATCAGTCAGTGTGATTCTCTCTTTCTGAGAGCAAGTCCGGATTCCCAACTGTGGGAACATAACATGGGCTGTTTAGGCTTTGTATTATTATAGATTTAAGTTATATTAACATTTTACAACATTAGTAGGAGACGACATATATTATTGCAGTTAATTTTGAACTCTATCTCGTATTCCTGAAGTGTGATATCGGGTCAATAAACGTTCGTTGTGGTATAGGTCTCTCACAATGCGGCAATCAGTGGTGTGCCAATTTGCGGCGACGAAGTGAAGGGCGTATTGATTGTTTGTAAATATGGGAGAATGGAGTTAGTGGCTTAGACAGCTGAGGAAGCCAGCCGCAGTTTTAGATCAAGTAAATAAATAGTATCTGTTCTATTATTATAAACCTGAATGTTTATTTGAACGCCCTAATCGCAGGAACTACTGGAACGATTTCAATAATTCTTTCAGTGTTGAAAATGTTATTTAAGTAATTCCTGAGTACTATAGAATATATATTATAATTATGTACCACGGCCAAAACCAGGGCGGGCTGCTAGTTATAAATATACTTTTATAATACTACACTCCTTCTTTAACCCTGTTAATACGTCAATATTTTGATGTATAACCTAGGCTATTTAACTCTTATTTCAGGAAAATTAACAAGGTTCCGCGAAACAAACAAAAAACCTTTCTAACGCATCTGAACCCGTGAGCACATCTCGTAGTACACATCAATATGTACAATCCACATAATATAAACTGACAAATGTACCAATCTACAGGACAATCCCCACAAACGGCGGCAGCAACTAACCGCGACCTACCCCTTACATTCCATAACTACATCACATCAAACCGCAAAGAACACGACATAATTCTATCACAGAGTAATTGTGTTATCTCTGTGTGACGTCACAATTAGTTCTCCCTCCCGACCACAGGGTGGCGTTGTAAGTTGATTAAATGCGACAAGAATTAGATTTGAATGTTTTTTTTTGTGGTGTTGTATTGATTTGATTGTGACGTGGGACCCTATTGTTATAAATAGAAATACGGGTTTATTATAATAATCTATGGATTACGAAATCTGACAAGTTGCTAAATTTTATTAAAAAAGTCTGTAGATTGTTTCAAAATTATACAGATTTCACATCCATACCAGTAGCACAATGTGGTTTTGCTCACGTAGTACGTACCAGTTCTTGTAATTTGACCGCAATGATAATCTGTGAAAATCCGGATTTTGTCTAGTTTCAGTATCTACCAAATTGCATATTATTCCATTCGGTAGTTTTTGCATTCATATATTCATCTAGTTAACCTCACATTATAATTTGAGTGAAATCTGTAGTAATAAGATTCTTTGTAGAGTTCGCCTGTGTTAATAAATCATCGCATGTTATTTTACAATGTACAAAACATATTTTGTTAAATTTTGTTTTTTTGAAAGGACAAGAAATTGTAGGACAGAAAAGTAAATAATAAGACATTAATCCACAAGCAGTTTGCCGCGATTTAACTTGCTTTGTTTCTATACGCGTCATTTATATTTTATGTTATTTCAGACAATTATTTCTGTGTTCTAGATTCCAGCTTGATAATTATCTTTAATCGTTTTGACCTAATTGAACAACAAAAATCCTAGTAGGAGTAGGTATCCAAATTTTCTCATGTACAATATTAGCAAGATCGAACAAAAATAAAAATTCGGGCAGCTATGTTATATTACTAGGTATATCTTTCTGTAGTGTATGTTCCTATACTACAGAAACTTTAATTCTCACAGAATTTAGCACGTCTCGTCTGAGTTACAAAAACTATAACGCTAACAATACGGTCGCGAGCAAAAAAAAGGGTTCAGAACGAAAAATGGGCGGCGCACGAGGACTCGAGGACCCGCATATTTCTTTTTTTGTCCTTCGACCTTTTCATTCCGTGACGTTTGAAATGTAACCGGCCAGATCCAGCCCGAACCGGCCCGAACCGGTTTCAGCCGGAACACTGAAATATAAAGTGACTTTTTGGAGTTAATTTTAAAGTGATTAATTAACTTTGTTATAGAAGTTGGACCGTTTCTGGTTAGAGTGACTTTTTTGATGGCGGTTTAATTTCGTGAATGGTAAATTAGGGGTGCTTTATACAACTGTTCTTTTAATGATTTGCTCAGTCGCGAAAGAAAAATAAAGTGAACAAAAAAAAAACGTTGAAATTTTCTGTAGAGTAACTTAAGATGGTATTTATGGACTACGTAGTATTAGGATTTGATTTGCTTTGTTTTTACTTAATAAAATAACATTCTTTTAGACTCTGAATATGTAACGCTTGTAGTTTAACATCAATTTAAATCGAAAAGGTAATAACAAGTAATTATTTACGGTTCAAATTTAATATTTGTGATATCAAGTAATCTAAAAAATCAAAAGCAAAACACGAAACAGACAGTCGCAAATATTAGGACGCGGCTGGCAACGTTCTTAGTCAGATTACCAAAATGTAATCGTGTTTTTTTCAAAAGCATGATAATCCGTGAAAAATCCCGCCTAAAAAGCTCTGCTTTCCGCTCGAGTGAAACTTTGTGAGAAGGAATTTAAGATAAATTCTTATCCATCCGTAGAAGGAAATATCGTTCTTTGTGACTGATAAACTTTGAAACTGTTGTTTTCTTTTTGATAGTTATTTTATCAACACAAATAGTAATTGTGCAATAATAACACGAATCTACTGAAATCCATAATAATTATGATCATACTTTTATTTTCCTGGGAGAAAAGTAGCCTGTCCTACTTCTAGTTACTCCAAAAATATCAAGTATACAAGTTTCATACCCACTGATCTGTTTAATAATTTTTGCGTGAAAACGTAACAAACAAACTTATAATATTAAGGGGGCGCCTAGTGCCAGAAAACGAAAAAAGGACATTTTCGACACCGCTCACTGAAGTTAAGAAACTAAAAACTATGACAAAAAAAATATTGACGTGTGGGTACAATCAAGAAGAAGCACAGTAATCGAATAGAATTTTAAAAATAGATCAGAGTTTTTGACAATAAAAAAATAAAAATGACACCGAAAAACCCCGTTTTAATTCGAGTACTCGAAATTATCAGCATAAATTTATTTATTATAAAATTTCTAATTATACGTTCTAGTAAAGTAACCGAACACTTTTTTTAAATTTATGTTTAATTATTGAGTAATTTTAATAAAACTTGGTCAAAAATGGACTCCTGATTTAATATTGGTTTTTCCTCCAAACTGTGTCATGCTATTCTCGACTTCATGTATATCTCATTATGAAACGTGTCGCGTGGGTGAAAACTGATTTTTCCCTGACATTAGGCGCACTCTTAAGGTACAAGTTCGCGCCGCGACCGCGACGCGAGACCGCGACCGGAGACCGCGACCGGAGACCAAGACAGGCACTTGACACTATGGAATTGTATGGACGGCAGTTCGCGCTGAGACCGCGACAGGAGACCGAGACAGGTCGCGGTCGCGGTCGCGGCGCGAACTGGCGCCCATACAATTCCATAGTGTCAAGTGCCTGTCTTGGTCTCCGGTCGCGGTCTCCGGTCTCGGTCTTGCGTCGCGGCCGCAGCGCGAACTTGTACCTTTAGGCGACGAGCCTTGGTAGTTCAATCTATAACTTTCCTACTTCTTTATGTTTATCGTAAAAAATCTTTTAAAAAGAAAAAAATTATACAATAAAACTTGCAAATTACCACAGAAAATTCAAAGCATTTTAAAAGTACAGTTCAGCTCAAGTTCTGTGATATAGCGGTAACTCTTCATAACTTCATTTCTCTCGCAAACAGCTCATAGATTTTACGCAATATTGTCTATTATATGCCCTCATTGTCTACGCCAGACACTAGCATTCAATCACCACCAAAACAGAAAACAAACCATAACTTACCGACATAAGGTCGTTAATCATTCGCCTTTGAAGCTCTTAAACACAGGCGCGACAGATGTGATTAGTCATCAAGTCATATCATGCAATAACGTGCCAATTAAGCGTGAACCGTAGTACTCAGAGCTTAATGATGATAATTGAGTGAACGTGACAATGAGATAGAGCTTCGATAGTGAATGTAGGCAATAATCATCTCGTCAAACGTCGGAGGCGCTTGTTACGAGGGATTAAAACGCGGGTGTAGTTTTGAAGCGTTCTCTTGTTGGTTCTAAATTAGAACGTTATTTTTTCTTTTTAAAGTGGGATTTCAAAAACAGAAAACACAAACCCAAAATTCTATAAATGCAAAAGTTTGGATCTTTAGAAGTTTGTTGCTCAATCACGTAGGAACGCCTGAACGGATCGGGTTAGAATTTGAAACAAAGATAAAAGTCTGAAATAACACGTAGGATACTTTTCATCTCAGTAAATAACAGAAGTTGCACCCATCATCTCAGATCCCATCATCAGAGGGCATCTTACGTAAACACTTTGCAAGTGTAACGAAATTTGTACTCATAGGCTATCTCCGTACGTTGTAGCAGTATTTTTAAATGCATTGGTTTGGAGTGTGTGTTTGTATTAATTACTTTATTTTAATGTGACTTGTTAGAGTTTGAAACAGTGCTAGATTATCTTGCCTAATTTACGCAGAGATTTAACTGTGTGAGCCTGTTCACGTCACACGACTCGCTCTCTGCATAATGCGTCAGTGTAACTTAGTGCGATAACTGCAGGCTGCGGGCTGCGTTGAAGATTACATTACCGCCCATTACGGGGAATTCACGATGCAGCCTGCTCTCTGCTGCTTGCGATCGGCTGCATGCGATCGGCTGCACGGCGATTGATTGTGACGTCGTGTTGATGCAGACCGTTTGTGCCGTAGGCAAGGCTTTTCTGGCATGTGTGCTGATTTGAAAGGCAATGTTTTCATAGAAATTACAGGGCACAAAGCTAAAACATAATATGTTATCTCTGGGTAGCGAGTGCAGTGCAATAGCCTAGGCCTATTATGTAATGATTCGAACTCTAGATCTTTTAATATACGTGACTCTGTGCTGTTATGGACGGGCGTGTTTTGTACCATTAGGCAAATGTCTTGTTCGTCCCGTCACTTTGTATTATACAAAAAACTGCAAGCTTGCTGCATAACGCGTCAATGTAGCTTAGTGCGATGAGTGCGTTTAGTTCGGGTTTCGGGCATTGATTAGATTACGTAACTACTCATTACGGGGAATTTACGATACTGCAATCTGCTCTTTGTTGCCTGCGATTGGCTACACGACGTGGCGATTGATTGTGACGTGTCGACGCAGAGTACATATTTGTAACATTACCAAGGGTTTTTTGACACGTGTAGTATACCACTGCAGATGATGGTAACTGGTAGTTAGCGTCCATAGGCGTCTTTACACCAGCCATTCAGCACGTTAGAGGTGCTTGCATGCAAAATATTTCATTTGCAGAAACTAAAAATTTAAGATTTCATAAAAAAACGTTTTTTGAAAGACATTCGGTTTAAGTAAGTCAAGTAACATTGGCCTCGGTTGTTCTGTTGCGCGCCTTTTACTTTACCGCTACTCCCCGGCCGACCGCCACAACGTGCAATAGATGGACGAAATAGTTCGATGCAATGACATAAAAGTTTCACTTTAAATACTAAAAAAATTAAAACCTGAGAATCGTTCCAACTTTGTATGTTCCACAAAAAAAAAAAAAAACTCTCGATTCTATACCACCAATCTATAAGTAAACTACAAACAGTGCCCGCTGATAGCTCCGCATCGTCCTCGCTTCGTTACCCCGCAATCGTCTGCGTGTACACAGCACGGGCGCCGCACAGCTCGGCAGCGAGCCCGCTCGTTCGTGCCACCCTCACTGTCAACGGACGATAGGCCCGGACACCACACTGGAGATGGGCGGAGATAAGAAGAGATGTTTTTCAACAAAGATGTATCTGCCAAAGCTGAGCAGAGATGCATACTGACTAGACTGTAGCGGAGATGCGATGTTTGGATAGCAGTTTCTTTTAACTTTTATTCGTTTACACTTGACCGGCAATTTGGCTGATGTTAAGAAACGATGCGGTCTATGATAGCGCGTGCTTAACTAGACGAAACCTATTCAATTTTAAGCCATCAAGGTTATGATCATCGGGGAAAACCCACTCATGCAACGAATTTAGTGAGATCTGACCGGAAAGCCAAACGGCGTCGCTGCACGCCGCTTACACCTGGACGTCTACTACTCTGTTTCTACGAAAACGAAATTTCGAAAAAAGACCCGCGACATTCCTCCACTCGTTCTACTTCGTTTCGTCCGATACAACATTGTTTGACGTTTAAATGTTCTAATTAGAGTAGGCTTAGAAAATAGAATGGACAAAACGACGGATCGAAGTAGAATCGGAGTTGGAAAATCGCGAGTTTATTTCGAAATTACGTTTTCGTTGAATTAGAGTAGACGTCCTGTTCTCGTCTTTGATGCGTTCAGTTGGTTGTCGCCAGCTTGCGAGTCACAGATCACATCTCCCCTAGCTGAGACGCGCGATACAAATATGATATGGCAGACTGGCCTCGTGGCTTAGTTGGTAGTAGCTCTGCCTGCAAAACCGAGGGTCGTGGCTTCGATTCCCACCCAGTGCAAATATTTGTGTGATAAAATCAAATGTTTGCACTGTGTCTGGGTGTTTCTATGTATAATTAGTATGTATTTAAAACTATATAAGTATAATATCAGCTATCTGGCCACCATCGTACAAGCTTTGCTTAGTTTGGGGTCAAATGGTGTTGTGTGTGAATTGTCCACCAATATTTATTTATTAGTTGTTTAAATTCAAAAAACATCGCCTCTCCTCTGGTTTCGTCGCTACTTTGGTGGAGGCCGGGCCTAAGGCTCAACGGCCATCCGAGTCGTGCGAGTCAGCTAAGCGGGGCACGGAAAATGCTAACATAATTAGCTTTAGTTTTTTAAATATTTATTATTATCAGAAGGGACAATGGAACTCTTCCTCTAAGTAATATCATCATTATTTTGAACTGATATCAAAGAGGAGTAAGTTTTTAACTGCATGTATGTTAAGTAACATCTACGTCGGTTGTGAATCAATTTAGATGACGTCTGACATTTTCTGATGTGTTTATATTACTACAGCAGATTAACTAATGTTAAAGGGACTGCTAAATATCGTTTATGCATTTTCTACAAAGAACCTACTATGATATCTATACTTCTATACTAATATTATAAAGCTGAAGAGTTTGTTTGTTTGTTTGAACGCAAGGATCTCTGGAACTACTGGTCCGAATTAAAAGATTATTTCTTTGTAGGATAGTCCATTTATCGAGGAAGGCTATAGGCTATTTAACATTACGCTACTATCAACAGGAGCCGAGCATAAATAAAAAAAATAACAAAAACGGGTAAAAGTATTGCTTTTTGAGAGCTTTCGTTGCGTGACAGCATAAATATAATTATCATACTAGCTGAACGCGCGTGCGTTGCTACGCCATCTATCGAAAATTGGTCGTACCAATTCAAATTTTGAACAAATTCGGTTACTTTAGGTTCTAATGACGCTTGTTTTAAAATATGACATAAATGCTGTCACGCAACGAAAGCTCTCAAAAAGTAATATTTTTCCCCGTTTTTGTTACATATTTCATTCATGCTCCGCTCCTGTTGCTAGTAGCGTAATGTTAAATAGCCTATAGCCTTCCTCGATAAATGGACTATCTAACAGAGAAAGAATCTTTCAATTCGCACCAGTAGTTCCCGAGATCCTAGCGTTCAAACTAACAAACAAACATACAAACAAACAAACAAATTCTTCAGCTTTATAATATTAGTATAGATTTTAAAGGTTGCGTCATTAGAACCTAAAGTAACTGAATTTGTTCAAAATTTGAAATGGTACGGCCAATTTTCGATAGAAGACGTAGCAACGCGCGCGCGTTCAGCTAGTACAAAATAAAATAAAAACTGTACGAATTATGTACGAGTACATTACGATTATATGTATTTTAAAGTGTCTTACACACTTACATTGACATAAGCACAATTTCATTTTCACGAGACGAAAATTTACAAAAACTTTTCATGTTTGAAATACTATAAGGCACTGATGGTATTGGCAGAAATTTTGTTTACTATTTTGCTTGTTCAGCCTGTCTCATTCTCCACCGTTTTAAAAAAAATAGGCATGCTCATACGAAATGGTGCTTACTTTGTGGGATAATATTATGAAACATAAAACAGTAATTACGGCTAGTTCAGACTTTCGTTTAGTTTTAACTTTGGCTTTTAAAGTCTGCGTCAAAATGAAATAAAAGTCTACGATACGTGCTACAATCTAATTAACGTGGCGCTACGTAGCAGGTAACGGCTGCGGTTACGGCGTAGCTCGTAGCAGGTGAGCTACGACGTAACGACGTAGCTGCTATACTGGGTTATACATAAATGATGAAAAAGGCGGAAAGGGCGTCGTTCATTGTATTATTTAACTTTAAAAATAAATCACCTGTACCAATAACTGATTTCCTGTACATTACTATTATCTAATCAAATTATATGCGATAAATTAAAACATTTCTATGGTTAGTATTGGGCGAGTGTTGTGTGATGATGTGCCTAAAGTCACACAATGATGAAAATTGTAATAATAAGAATCGTTCATCATATTGTTTTGTTTATAGTTCGTTTTCAAAGCGATTTAACGATTGTTAAATGGAATCAGTAACATAATTAATAGCAGTAACATTATTTACAAATGAAGCAATAAAATGCTTCAACCCTACTAATATTATAAATGTCAATGTATGGATAATTGAATGTTTATTGCTCAATCATGCTGTTACGCATGAACGGATCGAGCTGAAATTTTGAATATAGTTAAATTAATTAAAGTCATCATAGTTATCAAACATATAGGCTATGTATCCCGAAAATATAACGGAAACTACGGCAACGGTAACGACACGGATAAAACTGCGGGGTGCTGCTAGTACGATATAAATACCCTTAATAACTAATAGAAGAACAATTTAGTACTTTTCAAGGCCAAAGTGAAAAAGTACTTTATATGTCAGTGCGTCATCTTTGACTTCACTCACTATGATCACTCGACTCGACACACAGTCACTTACCATCAGGCGAGTGAATAGACAAACGCGCAATTATACACGTTAAAAAACACCGTGGTTACATAGTTATATTTGCCGATAAACATTCACATGTAAACATTGTTCATAAAACAGTATCAAACGACTCTCTCCACAGTATATCTTTTAGTATCTTCAAAAAAGAGTACTTTAATTTGAACAGGTATAACATGCCTCTTTTGGCTATGTGTACCCAATCTGTGCGACCCAGTAGTGTAGAACCGCTACACTAATCTTACGGCGCAACTGATTAGCTCCTTAGAGCGTAGATTGGGCGGCTGTGTGGTATTAATTTGTTTCAGGGACGTTAGTTATCGTCTGCTCAAGAAGGAAATTCGGCTGTGTGTTTTTGTAGCTTAGTTGCTGTTGTCTGTTATTAATAAGAAGATATCATTTAAAAATACTGCGCGACTGGCCTCATATCTTAGTTGGGTGTAAGTCTGCCTGCTGACCCGAAGGTTGCGGGTCGATTTATTTATTTTTAATTTGAAATTTTATTTCCCCGATTTGATCACTTTTATATTTTTAGGGTTTAAACTTGAGTAAAGGTTTTATTTTAAGCACGTTGTACAAGTTGTATTTACGTATTTAATAAATACAAAAATGCATGAAATGAGGATGCAATAGGTAAACTAATTCATTTTTTATATTGAAAACGATCTCTTCTGTCTCGAAACTTTTTTAAAACAAAGCAACTTAACCAATAAAAACAACTATATCTAACTTGTGAATAATAAATATTGGTGGACAATTCACACAAACCACCATCTGACCCCAAACTAAGCAGAGCTTGTAAGATGGCGGCCAAATAGCTGACATAATACTTACATAGTTGTAAATACATACTTATCATACATAATATTTATAATAAACACCCAGACATAGTACAAATATTTGAATTCATCACACAAATATTTGCACTGGGTGGGAATCGATCCCATGACCCTCGGATTTGTAGGCAGAGTTACTACCCACTAAGCCACGAGACCAGACACAATAGAATAGTAATGAAAAAGACAGTTTGATTACAGGTGTCATTATATGCCTGATTGCGGTGAAATTAGAGCCACTTTATGAGCAAATGTGTTGAGAAGAAAATGATGACTTAGTAACTAACATGCGTCCAAACTTTCGAATTTATTAGTAGAAAAGAATAAAGGATAAATAATATTTTGAGAAGTGTATAATATTATAATATTACTAGCGGCCCATTCCGGCTTCGCTCGGATCATAACCTAGACACTGTCTGCAGCGCCATCTGCCGCGCTCATTTGTGTATCTAAACCATCCTCGAATCCACTTGTACACACAAAAAAAAATCATTAAAATCGGTCCCGCCGTTTAGAAGGAGTTCACTGTCAAATTACTAAATTACTAAAATGGCTATTCAAAAATAGAGGTTGATGATAAAAGGGTAAAAATTTAGGGTTGTATGTAATTTTTAATGCCAAATTATACAAAAATAAAAACAAAAAATGTTGTCCAGAAAATTAAAAAAAAATAGGGGTGAACAACCCTTATCACTTAGGGGTATGAAAAATAGATAGTAGCCGATTCTCTGACTGAATATGCACATAAAATTTGGTATAAATCAGTAAAGCCGTTTCGGAGGAGTAAGGTAACTAACACTGTGACACGAGAATTAGATATTATATAAGAAGATGTAAGCAATTTTAACCTCTTTGGATGTTACATATGTACATTTGTCCATCCCAGTGGTTATCACTTGCCATCAAGTGAGGAGTCTGCATTTTTGTCACTCTTTCTATAAAATAAATGTTATGGAGATTGAGATAATTCACTTTTATAGGGGTGAGACAATGACTGCAGGAGGAATCGAGAATGGATAAAAGGCGTAATTTATGTGTTCATACCCCGAGCGTGGACGCACAATTACCACTGTGGGGTGGAACTAGGGATGGGATAGCGTAGTTAAAATATATCGAAAGAATGTTAATTTTATTCTATTTTACTTTCCTTATTTGAACGTGGCGTGTAGAATTTGATTGATGATTTAGTATTGTTTATTACAGCTGTATTTTATTACATTATTGTAACTTTATTCGTAGTACTACTTCCCGATGTAAATAATTTTATAAAATCAACTCAATATAATATTTAAAAAAATATGTATTGTGGCAGAGTTTATTTTACACACAGTTCTGTGTGTTTGTTTGACTACCGCTAAGAAGTTACATAAAAAATACTCAGTTCTCGTTTAGAAAGCAATGTTTCTAGAGTAATCACAGAACAAAAAGATAAATAATTTCTCTGAATATCGAGTGCAGTTCAGTGTTAGTCAGAGATTTAAACTCTTCATGTTAAAAAACCGAGCGCAAACACCTCGTTTTCCTGATATCATCACAATCTTTAAAAAAGATTGACCGTTGTTTTTATTTCGTTTTCTTTCATAATACTGCTAGGACTGCACTTGACCGTCATCTTACTTTTATTACTCGGATATCCTTATTGTACATAGTAATTTAATATAACATTCACAAATACAAATACCAACATTTTAGCGATTGTGTGTCTGATATTGTTCATTTGTATGTTATCGATAATTGTATTATATCGACAATTTTCTTTCTCTCGTTGTCCCTTCTCTACAAACTTCAGTAGAATATCCATTCCATTGTAGAAAATGCTAATGATTCCGAGGCGCTTTAAGGTAAAGCCGTAAATTAAATGAATATTCCGTTTTAGATCCCAACAATGTAATATAGCGTCTCTATTGTTACCAGAGCTTTTGAGTCGTGTTGCTTTTGAAACATTTTTGACTTAATTTATTTTAATTACTTATACTTAACAAAAATAATAATTTATTTTTAAGCTCTCTTACATGTCATAATGTAATAGTTTACAAATCAATCATGTAAAAAAAAATATACGTATAAACGTATGTTTATACGGATAGTTTTTGCAATTTCGTTGTTGATTTAATTAAACTTCAATAGGTCTAATAAATAAGTTACTAAATGTAAATATCTAAATCAGAAGTAGCATTAAAATTTCATCAGAGCTATAATACACTTAGTAATAATTTAAATTTAAGCTAAATTTTAAGCCGCATAATAATCGTGATAAAATGCTGCCTCTATTATTTTTCTAATTTAAATAGGTCCAACTTGGATTAATACTAAGTGACATACAAAATCTTCTCAAAATCGGTCTACAATTGTCAGGAATCACAATTAAGATACATAATTCCAGTAGAGCAAAAAGTTTTGGGGGAAAAAGACTACAAAGTCTCGAACATCGCCGAAAAATTGCTAGTCGATAGGTTTATTATGCCCTTCAGCCACTTTCGTAACCGACTGCTTCGTTATGGGATACACTTCGGAGAGTGTGCTTCTGATTTGCATGATCTAATACCACCTTGCCCTTTTTTCGGAATCGGAATCGGAATGTTCGTAACTTGAAAAAACGACATCGTTTCATGGTTGATGTTCCAAAGACACGAACGAAGAGATTTGACTCTACTTTTGTGATAAGAACGTCTAGGCTGTGGAACACGTTGCCTGAGTGGGTTTTCACGAATGGTTACAATCTTTGTGTCTTCAAATCGAGAGTGAATCGGGTTTTTTTACGTAGACTGCATTGTCGTTTAACATCAGTTGAGATTGGGTCATCAAGTGTAAGCCTATCAAAGTTAAAAAAGAGCATAACGCACTTACCACAAGTTACGGCTGATCAAGTCGGGAGAACGGCGATCCGGAGACCCCGAGTTCAAATCCCACGCGCGCCACTGTCTTTTCCAAGTTATGTGCGTAATGACGCTAACTTGAAACAGTAAAGTAAAACATCGTGAGGAAACAGACATGTACCTAGAATCTTTCTTAAAAAAGAAAAAAAATAAGTCATGTGTCATTCACCAACCCGCACTGGGCCAGCGTGGTGGATTATGGTCTTGACTCTCTCCTTGCGAGAGAAGGTCCCGAGTCCTAGCAGTGGGAAGGTTTAGTGGGCTGTTTATATAATATGTATAACGGACCTAATTCATTTTTAGATACAGTTAAAATCTTCTATTTATGAAGGTAATTACAAAATTTGTTAGGAATAAAATGTAATACCGTATTACTCAGGTTTGTCATATATTTGTAAAATAAAAGATTTTTGAGATTTGTCCATATCCACATCATCCACATTATTTTCCACACCACGTACGTAAATCACTTCCATACACATTCCCTAAATTAGAATTTGACTTTAAGACACATTAGATCCAGCTGCTCTCGATTAAGATTGCAAGAGCTCTGCCAACTAAATACCTACCTTGATGGCTCGTTATAAGTTTCATATTAGTCCATGAGTTGGGTTGTTAAGCTGTGTACACACGAGACAAGACGCGTGACAAATGTACGGCGGGACGTCCTTATACGTGTCGGCGGAGATTGGACGCTGCGACGCCGCGGAGTGGCGAATTGATCTACGTGTGCGAAATACGGGACAGTGTAGAACATCTGTATTGCGTTCAAACGAAACTAATCATTATGAACAACGATCGCCATACGCATTTAAATCGCAGTTCCTAAGCAAACACATTGTACATACATTCTTCTTTGTTTCAGAACTGAAACAACTTAATCAATTTACATAAATATATGACTGTAGAATGGTGACTAAATGAATGCAATTGAAGACGCAAGTGAATAGATACGACGACTGAAAAAAAGTTATTAGTTTCTCAGTAAGATCATTTAAAAATATGATATATTATACATATTTTTTCTTTGTTGCACAAACAAAAATGACGATGATTTAGTGCTTAGAAGTTACAAATGACGTCACTCCATTGTACGATTTTTACAAAGACGTGACGTCATGTCACCTTCCTACTCTGAAAGTTTTATGGTCTATAGGTATATCTTTGTTGGTTTTCAACAATTTGATGAACTAAAAATAAACTTTTTTTTGTTATTTTGTAAGTTACTATAATTAAAGGTAACTGTGCGCACTTAACAACAATGTTTACTGCTGCGTTAAGTCCAAGAACATTGTTTAGGAGCTACATTCTCTATTCAAACTGCAATAAATCTCCCGCCACATCTTGCGTTTCCCGAACAGCGTTGTGCACTTCCCTGAGCCGAGCGACATTGTAGCGGAGGACGCTGCCTCTGCGACAGAAGAGACTTTGTATCACATATCAGAGCACCACTGTAGTGGTACTAATAACCAACATTGAAAACTATATTGGACTTAATTGCGTTCTAAATGATTATTGATGTGGAAACTTCTATGGGCGCGCCACAGACTGATTTTTCGAGGCTTGTGAATTAAATTCTAGCGTCACGCTCGGGAATGATATAAAATCTTCGGGTAAACTCGGAACCATGGGCGTGGGCTATCTAGAAATACGTTACCATTTCTACATGGCCATGCCCTCCGGTTTCACCCGCGTAGCTTCCAAAGTAAGCTATCAAATTCTAAGTTATAAGTTTTCACTTCTATCGGCAGTTCCTATGACTGCCATTTTGAAGTGAAAACTTCTTTAGGCGCGCTATGGACAGAATTTTCGTGGGCTGTGAAATGGATTTATGATCACGTGATCATCACGCTCGGATATGATAAGAAATTTCGGGTAAGCTCGGGATGCTAGAGCGAGAAAGATAATGTGGTCAACAAACGTGACAGACCGAGAAAGATGATTGTTAGAGGAGGACATGGGACAATAGATACTCCCTCTCTCTCTCGCTGCTCGCTACCGGTTACCAGTGTTGACACTTTAGCGACTTTGTCGCTGAAACTGGCGAATTTTTGAAACCTTTTAGCGGATTTAGACGACGTGTTACCGACAAAGGGGAATATACTAGTGTAGTGTAGAAGGTTGGAGAAGGAAAAAGCTTATGTATTCTTCCAGACTGTTATTCCCTTAATAATTCAATCAAAACCGGCGACTTTGTTTCATAACTATTTGGCGACAAGCTCAAAATCATAGTGGCAACACTGACGGCTACCAACTCCAAAAGACTTTTGTTTGGGCGGGAAAACACGACGGGTGCTTTATAATTTTCACAATCAAATTAATTAGTTTTGCTGTGTAAATATTTCGTTTCTTTCGTGTAAATATTTAGTTTTGAATACTTATAGTCAATAGTATAAATAAATATGAGCGTCGCTAGCGACGGGGGTGACCCCGTCGAACAGACCAGAAAAAGAAAACTATTGAAGCCAAATCCAAGTGAAAATGTTTCTTACAAACTATTTAGAAAACCCCTTTATAAGAGAAAGAGACTATTCCCAGAAAATCGTAGTGGAGACTGTAGTGTATGTGGAATCGACGGAACAGGAGAAAGTCGGTAACAAAAATCCTATTACACTCACCAACCTTTTTGCGGACAATGTTAGGGGCATCATAGGGGTGCACCGTGTGAATTGTGAATGCATACAAAGTTGGAGTAAGTTTTAAAAAGCCGGCCCCGGCCAACAACTTTTTGAACATGGACACTTTTTTTACTAACCATAAATGTGTATACAATCTGGGTATACAAATAAGTACTGCCTGAGTATGTAACCTTAGTATTTATTTCGCGCGGACTAAGTCGCGGGTAACAGCTACTTTGTATATAAATAAAATTTCAATAAATATTTACTTTAATTTCTGGCTTGTTTTACTCGTTTATTCAACTAATACGATCCATAATATTTTATTATAATACGACATACCTACCTAATACCAAAATCAGCTACTTAATGAAGTTTTCACTTCTGCCGTGTGGTCTTAAGCACACACCTTTTTTTTTTACTAAAACTTACCCAGAGTTTTACCTTTGTAGTTGCCGTTCACTTAAATTTCCCGTAATCTGCTTATGTGCTGTTCTGAATTATAGTTTAAATATATTCAAAATTTCTACCCGATCCGTAGAAACTGTACTGAACATACAGACATTCAAAATTTCGCATTTATGTAGCTTTATCTCTAGACATTTCGGCACGACAGCTATGGTCACGAGAACGAAACGTCAAGGTAATCCTGCTGATATTATAACGATTAATGTTTGGATGTGTGTTGCGTAAATTGGAAGATTACAGCTGAAAGAATTAGATTATAGACGAGTAGTTACCTACAGACACAGCTAATACGAGTAGTCTGGAATAACACATAGGTATGTATGCTAATTATTATCCCAGAAAATAACGAGATTGGAAACTATGTGGGTGAAGACAAATACTCTTGTATATCTGAGTGACAAGCGCGATGCAGTGTGCTAGGTCTTTATTTGGGCTCTTCATGTTCCAAAGCTGCGTGATATTGTGCTGTAATGAGTAGCCATGTTGCCATCAGGCGCATGTTGAGCTTATCCCTTCGCTCGATACTATAAATAAATAAAATAGTATTTTTACAAAATTACTCAAAAAGTTAACTGTATAGTGTCTATACACTATACAGACGCGGTGAACTGCACCTGATAGGAACGGTGACAAGAAACTAATGATTTTAAAACTAGGAGTACTTTAAGGATGTAGAAAGAATCATATCGCCTCCATGGTATTGAGCGTGACAACTAAATGAAGCTTTCTAGTCAGGCTGCATGTTTCATGAGACGCAGCAAACACCCAGCGCCGCGCCGCCTCAGTGTGTAGCCTTAGCTTGCCGCGATACGGCGACGTATCGTCAAAAATACCATAGACCAACAATTATAAATTAACTTTAAAAAAATCAATCATAAAAACAGAAATACATTTTTTTGTTTATGCTTATTGTATTTGACAAAACAGAATGTTATCTCTTCTTAATCACTGTTAAAAAAAATTACAGCCATTATTATCTTGATTAGCCAATCATCATTTTCATTACGTTTCTATGAAACTTGGTTTCATGTCATCTCCTTAGCAGTAACACCTACAATTTTGTTCTTGCTTTCTTTCTAATGGGTCAGGAGCCTGCCTCGAGACTGGCGAATTTCTAAGTACCTAGGCAATTAGCTAACACTCCCTGTTGGGGAGGTTAAGGCTCCGAGGCGTACCTTTTTGCCAAAGGAGGTCCAGCCGCGGTCCAGAGAACAGAAAGTGGCCTCTGGGGCCTCTGATTCTCTGCGCCGCTTAGCAGTGTAAGACAGGTAGGGGCCTGCGCCCGCTCGCGCCTTCTCGACGCTCGGTGGTGGTGAAGATCCCCCCGCATCGCGGTTCCCGGTCAAAGTGGACCTTGGAGCCAGGTGCCGTTGGAGGGCTTCTATTTGCTGCGGAAGGGGTGCAGGGAGGTCGGGGACTAATGATGGCACCGGCTTTGGCCTTAGCCTTAGATTAGCCTTAAACTAGCCGATGATTGGTCTGTTCTTCTTCTCTCCCTTTGAGGGAGGTCTGGGGGCCGGCCTCGAGGCGAACCTCATTGCCGGGGTTGGGCTGTCGAACACACTGGAACGAGGGTTGCTAGGGGTCCATTATAGTTTGAGCAATGGTCCCGATATAGCGCGACACGGTGGCCGCGTCATGGCTTAGTGGTGCTTTCTTGGTGGTCTATGTTTTCTTGTTTGGCCTCATCTTATATCTTCGTCACTGTCCGGATCGGCTAGCAGAAGATCTCTAGGGAGGGCACGCCAGCTACGTACGTCAGGGGGGCGTGTTTGATGGGGTGCGATGTTGTTGAGGTGAGGGTGTGGCCCGTTATCCGCGCGGTCGAACATGTTTCGCGCTAGACGAGCCACGAACTCCCTCACCGATTCCATTCACACGTCCCTGGCGATGACGTCATTCCGTACGTACCAGCCAGCTCCCGTGAGTATTCTCATGGTGGTGTTCTGCACCACCTGGAGGCGTTTCTTCTGCTTTGCCGAACAAAGCGCGTACCACGCAGGAGCTCCATATGTGAGTCGGGATCTGATATAAGTCTTGTAAATCCCGACTTTGGTCCTAATTGGCAGCTCAGAGTGTAGAACAGGCCTCAGCAGCGCTCTCGCGGCCTTCGACTAACTAGCCGATACGGTTCTCGATATACCATTACGCTTTTTCCCTTACCTTATCGAAGACACCCTGTATCGAGTGACAGGAAGCAGCGAAACACAGAGTGAGACACGTGACGCGTGTCCTCCGGTCGCTAATTCCCCCACCTGCTTCATAAAACATGCAGCGTGACAAAACGTGACAAGACATATCCATTTAGCGACTGTGTTCTGCTAAAACTTTATTCGTTTCAAACTAAATGCTCTCAGCGGTTTTACTCTCGAAATATGTGGTGGGCATTAGATATATGTGTTTTTTGCTGAAAACTTTAGTTTTTGAAAATAAGTTTGATTGAATGTTGCGATATACGGCACAAAATGCATGACTTCAATCCTTTGGAACTTTGAAATTACGATAAAAGAAAACATCATTAGGAAACGTCCCGTCCACAAAGCTGAGTTTACTAGCAAGGTTATTATTTATCATTTTAGTGCTAGGTACGCAGCTTAAACATGAGGATTTAGTGTTTATACTATCGCGATTTGAAATCATACCACAGCGGTTATAACGCTGCGGAAACGTCGACGTAATTAAATAACAATTTAGATCAGGATTAATTCAAGCGATGTTTATACAAAATGAACAAGAAGAGTCTAAATCATTGCCTGATGCACTGAGATACACATCTACATTTTATATTATATGAATATTTGTATGTTTATCGCTCAATCACGTTGAAATGCCTCAAAGGATCAAGTTAAAGTTTGGAACACAGACTAAGTGTAGTCTGGAATAAGCACATAAGCTTTTTATAGCAGGAAAATAACGAGAGCAGGAAGTAGGCTAATATAAACGCAGGACTACCAAGATGATAGTTATATCTCTTCCCAGCCCAGTTCTTACTTATTTTAATGTCATTTCATGATAATGAATTGACTGCAAATAGGAGAAAAATACTGTTATCGAGTCAAAACCTTCACCGTAATGAAATCGTTTTTATCTCGAATAGCACCTTTAACAGTTATGACCACGGATATGTGGTTATAAAAAAACTATTTTAACAATTTCAGCATACGTTCATAGCTTTTTCTGCTAAAATGGCTTTGTATCCGACGGCTGTCTCGCCTGACATTAAACGATGATGCGGTTTACGATAGAGCGAGCTGACGTTTTCATATTTACATACCAATAGTATATTCTAGAATTTAGCGTAGTAAATGTAGAATGTAATACTTATTTGAGGTTTTTACCTTGTAGTTCTTTTGACGCTTATTCAGAAATGAAATCCAGGCCACACAAAGCTTGAAAAATACTGTACTGTACAGAAATGTTCGACGTTTATATCAAAAAATTTAAAGATAGAAACACAAGAAATCTAAAAAATAACGTACATTACTTAGATTTCTGTGAATAGAAACGTTTAACTTCGAAATACGAGCGCGATAACTTTTAAGACCATATTTGACTGTAACTATTAGGGTTTAGCTAAATCTGACTTCACTTATGTACCTAAACTAAATTTTATCTCCAGCCTAAGCTCTGAATAACTAGAAACCAGCTAAATTAACTTATCGGATTGACCAATCTCAATGCACCGAAATAGCCAACAGTCCCAACACTCCGTCATTTACTACGACCATTGCGAGCTACACTTTAGCATCGACTGATACCGGGGTGAGATAATCAGCAATGTAGCTTAAATAACCGTTACCATACGGGAAATGTTTGAGTGAGGCTCATTTTGGTACAGTGGCAAAGTACGTTGGCTGTTTTTAGTCAACGGATTTTCTCTTTGGAAATGCTTTTTGGGTAATTAAAGTTTAATTAATTGAACGTTTTTCTTCTCTTGAAAGAGATTGTAATGGAAGGGATTTCTGGCAAGGGTCATAGGTTCAGTAAGTCACTTAGCAATAAGCAAAATGGTGGTCAAGTATAAATCTATCTTCCATTGAAAATAAAGGGAGATTTTTAAAATCGGTACAAAGGCGATAGCATTAAACATTAAACAATTTTTTTAATGTAATAATATTATATAATAATACCGTTTAAAACTGTCACGGTTGGTCATTACACTAGTTATTACGGGATACTTTCCATGGGTATTATAAGTAAAAATTTGTAGACACTTCACACACAACACTATCTGTACCCAAGCTAAGCAAACTTCTACTATGGAAGTTAAAAGAACTGGAGTACCTACATATTAGAATTGATACAAAAAAGTTACTGTTGAAATATTTTGAACTCAGACACTCAAACATTTTGATATGAAATAAATTAGACATTTTTTAAGGCATCACTGTTGTTCATTACTTACACTAGTTTATTAATTACAGGATATTTTTCACCGGTAAAGCAGAGGACTGTCCCTGATATTTAAAAGTGCATCACGCTCGCTACTTAATCCACAAGCAAGTAAGAAAAATAATGTGTAGATACAAACATTACAGGATTTTAGAACATGAAAAGTTCTTATCGTCATGTCACCCATGGTGCTATTACTTCACGTTTTTTACCCTCGAGATGAGGAAATAAGGGTAAGTGGGGGTTACAAGGGCTGCAGGAAGAGGAGGGGGTAAGATTGATTACGTGCTCACGCACAGTCAGACATGAGAGACCGTAATTAAATATAATGATTGTGGGAAAAGGAGATTTTTGTGTTGATGGCGAATTCATATTGTAGTCGTATTGTTGTGGCGAAAGGTCACGCGTGGTTTGCGCGAAGATCGTAAAACACAGGAATGTTGGTCATATCTAAGCTAAGAACTTATTCAATTAAAGTTGGGTATAATATAATATGTAGGTATAAGATTTAATATATAGGTATAAGATAAGGTCGCTGGAGACCGCAGGTTGCAGGTTGCGCTGGACTGTTCCTTGTGGAAATCTAGTGGGGACTATGTTTAGCAGTGGACGTCTTGCGGCTGATGATGATGATAATTTTTCGACAATTTTCTTCTTTTTCATCGTGTTGATGATGATTATTCTTACTCGTATTACTATTTTTGTTTCCTTAATACCTATTTTATAACGATACCTACTGATTGTCAATGGAATACCTACAGATAAATTTGTACTTGCCGAGTCAGCATAGAATGACGATGATTCATGATGTTTAATGATCCTACTAATATTATAAATGTCAATGTATGGATGTTTGGATGTTTGGATATTTGTTGCTCAATCACGTCCTAACGTATGAGCGGATTGGGCTGAAATTTAGAACACAGATAGATTATAGTCTGGAAGAGAGAGACGAACTTCTTAGCATTCCATGGATTCACCGTGCGGGTGCCGGGTCCATCGTGTGGCAGAGAGAGAAATCTCGAATAGACCCCAAGACTTGTGACTCGGGCTGTAGGTTTAAAAGGGGCCCCTTATATTGACGTACGTCAACACTCACCTTCACTACTCGTATTTCTCTCCCTGCCCAGCCAAATCCGATATGATCCTACTAGTGCAGCTTTAGATACTCGTTCTAGTATAGAACTTACTGCACTTCTGGACAACCCAAGGTCTTTAAGCAGGTTATAGAGAGATTTTGCTGGTATACCTCTCGCTCCTACTTCTACAGCGTATAAATTAACTACATAGCCATTTTTTGTTAATTCATTTTGTAGGTCGTAATACTTATTTGGTTTCATCGCGTGGTCTTTAGGTATATTAGTTTCCCACGGTACGGTAAGTTCTACCAGGACTATGCGTTTCGTAGCCCTAGAAAAAAGGAAAATGTCCGGTCTGGATGACGAAACACCCACATCCTCTGGGATTTTGTAGTGCTTTTCATACGTGTCCATTAAAATAGTCCAATCAGGTGCTGAACCCAGGATGGAGTAAGGCTTGTTCTTGGAGTTTGAAGTTGAGCCCTCTTTTACAAAGTTAATTTGTCTTTTGTTTATCGTCAATCCCTTTTGGGCTCTAGCTACCGAAAGGCTTACGGCTTCACGTATGATTTCAAGTACTCTGTCATGGCGCTGTGAGTAATGACCCCTATTAAGGAGCACCTTGCATCCCACCAATATGTGCCTTGCTGTACATATCGCCTCACTACAAGTATAGCAACATTTTTCAGAGGCTTTTCCCCACCTTACCTAGTTACTCTGGTCAGGGAGGGTCATTTGGAAAGCGTTCAGATAAAATTTTAATAAGGCAGGAGACCAGTCATATAGCAAGGTGCGCCACTTTAGAGCTAATGGGATACAAAACTCACCTATGGTTAACCACTCACTTTGCATTTCTAAATTCATAGCGTGCACTTTGTAACTATCATTTTCGTCTTGTTGTAGAAAGGTTTTTACCATGTCTCGGTCTTCCCTTTTCTTTCTCGCACCCAACCCAGCTGTATTTACTTGCGCGCCTGCCATAAATTGTTTGTGGAATTGAAGTCTAGATTCAAGGTCCGAAGCGCTTTTGTCTTTTGGGAGAGATGCGATTAATTCGTCTTTCGACTTTCCCAAAACATGCGTTTTTGTAACTCTTAGGTGTTTGTAGAGTTCGGATGGTTTTTTTAGTTTCAGGCCAAAACTATTGTGATCCCTAAATAGAGTAGAGGGATCAGCCGGATGTGCCAATCCAAACCATGACTTCAATATCTTTATGACATTAGCATCTAGTTTTGCGAGGAGGGTTTTACCGATGTCATATACTAGGAAAGGCCAAGTGAGACGTGATGTGAGATAGTTGTCATATATCCATGCTTTTTTGATATTGCTGATAGGCTGTTGGTCTACCTTATTGAGGTCGCTCATGAAATTTCCCACAACTACCTCTAATGATGGTGTACGTCCTTTGTAGTCTATCTTTCTACCGAGAAATTTGAAAGGCACAGCCTCTGCAATTGTGGCAACTCTTTGGCCACTTATGGAGAGTCCCGGATCGTAAGAAGTATATTTGGTATCTCGTCTACCCAGACATAAACAATGACATTTACTTGGTTTTGCCCTCATTCCCTCTGTCCATGTACAGAACTCATCAACATCATTCAACAATTCTTGACACTGTTTGGGATTTCGTGTAAGTATTGCAAGGTCGTCTGCAAAGGCTAAAATTGACTCAGTGTACTTATTGTTGATTTTAAACCGGTAGCCCCATTTCTTCTCACGGGATATTAATTTATCTACTAGAATATTTATAACTATATTAAATACTATTGGTGATAAGCAGCACCCTTGGAATAGTCCCACATTATATTTAAGTGGTTTTGAGTATTCCTTGTTTACTGCTATAACGAATTTTAAGTGATTATAATATGAATTAATTATGTCAATAATTACAGCAGGAAAGTTATACCATTTTAGGGCAAATAACATAAGTTCATGCTGCACGGAACCAAATGCGTTCTCTAGGTCTATCCAGCAGACTGTTATTTGTCTCTCATGTGTTCTGGCATCTTTCAAACTTTCCGCTAGTAATGTATTGTGTTCCAGGCATCCAGAAATACCAGGCAAGAAGCCTTTCTGGTGGTTGGGCCTGAAATACCTATTGCTAGCCATAAATGTGGTCATTTTTGTTTGCAATATACTGAAAAAAACTTTAGAAATTGTATTGGTTAGGGCTATCGGTCTAGTGTCTTTTGGATGAGTTACTTCTTGCATTTTAGGAATGAGGACAAAAATTGCTCTTCCAAATGATTTTGGGATTTGCTTTCCTGACCAGATCTTACTGAATATATTTAAGATATGTTTACGAACTGATGGACACTTTTTATACACTATGTAGGGAATGCCATCAGGGCCTGGAGCTGATTTAGTAGTTTTCTTCTTAATTTGATAGTTTACTTCCTCTTCACTAGGTGGAGTGCTTTGAAAGTTTGTCAGAGGATCATTAGGTCTTTGGATGTTTGGTACTACGTACGAGCTCCCGCGTTTAGGCACTTCGTATGTGCTTTTAAAGTGATCGTAAATTTGCTCATTAGTCAAGATAAGCTTCCCATTTTGTTCTCTGAAAATATTTTTCGAGTATTGAAAAGGGTTTTTATCGAAGTCTACTTCGTGTTTAGCTCTGTTAAGATTATCGCGATTTTTACTGATTTGTAGCGATATTCCTTGTATTAATTTAAGGATTGATCTCAGAGCCCTGGACAGTTGGTGACTTAGATGGTTGTCGCCCATGGTTTTAGCTACACGAAGACGTTTTATTAACTCTCTTTTCTTCCTCCGCAATTTCATTTTGAATGTATTTTCCTTGTTATTTTGAGCATAATAAGTTGATGGTGGATAGTGCTCAGAGAAGTAGATAGATAGATAGATTAACTCTTTATTGCACTTAATTCAAAAATAAAACAAATGTTACTTATAATAGAACCAAATAAAGTAGCAATTGGCGACCTTATCACTAAAAGCGATCTCTTCCAGGCAACCATAGGATGGAAAGAGAGATTTGAGAATAAGGAGGAGGGAAGTACAAAAGGAGTGGTTAATACTACTACAATTAAACATTAAAATCGAAAACTAAAAATTAAAAACTAGAATACTGTTTAATAAATAGACACTTACACAATAAATATACATCCTAATACATAAATACGAACATAATAACATACTAATACATAAAAACAATTTGTTAGGACATACAAATAAATATTAAATATTGTGATTTGAACTAGAATATCAGCTTCAATTGGGCGATGATTGCGATAAGTATATTTCTTTCACTTGGTTCTTAAAGACAACGTGTGATTGAGCTTGTCTAGTGGTCACAGGCAAAGCGTTCCACAGCTGAGCTGCCTGAAATGCAAACGACTTGCCGTAGAACATTTCACTACGTGCGGATGGTATTTGCAGCAACAAATTGTTTTTCGATCGAAGAGGCCGAGCGTGGGCATTGCTGCAGAAAGTAAAAAGATCTTTTAAATAATGCGGAGACAATGGGTTAAACAACACGTTATATGCAAGGGACAAAATATGAGCATTCCGGCGAAAGCGAATGGGGAGCCACTTGAGCTGCATACGAAACTGAGATACGTGATCATATTTGCGTAAGCCAAATATAAATCTTATGCAATAATTTTGGAGGCGCTCAAGTTTATCTAGCTGATCTGCTCTGAGATCAAGATAGCAGACGTCTGCGTAGTCCAGGATGGGAAGAAGAAGAGATTGTGCAAGCGCAACTTTAGTAGCAGTGGGTAAAAAATTACGGAGTCGCCTTAAAGAAGTAAGTATAGATGGTGTCCTGAAAAGTTTCTACTTGGCTGTTTAGGTCTTGTTTTGTACCAGGATGTTCTAATAATATAGCCAAGTTTTCGTCATGAACTTTCCAGGTGGAATTTTTTAGGCTGGGTATGCCAAGACGTGTCCTGATGACAATGGACTCCTGGTAGTTTTCACTCGATGGTTCACCTTGGGATATATGAGGGTCAACTCTATCCATAGTGTTTGTCGAAGTACTGACCGACGGCTGTCGTGCTTCAACACCATCATGTGTCTTTAAGTGCTTTAAGTACCAGGCTCGTCTCTTGTAAATTTTCCCGAACGTAGGGCATCTCAATTCCGTATTCGCGCCAGGGTCGTCGTTGTTATCAACCGGTGGACAGATCTTCCGCCCCCCCTCTCGGACTGTCCCAGGGGTATTTTTCTTATTTGGTTTTTAGCGCATATATTCCCGGGCTTGGCTTGCTAGGCCTTCACCCTCGACTGTCTTTCCAGCAGTCAGATGTCTTTCCATCCGTCAGATGTCTTTTCCACCAGCCATCTGTCTTTCCAGCGTCATCCCGTCTCTCCGGGCTGTCATTTTTGTTTGAGACGAACTTCTTAGCATTCCATGGATTCACCGTGCGGGTGCCGGGTCCATCGTGTGGCAGAGAGAGAAATCTCGAATAGACCCCAAGACTTGTGACTCGGGCTGTAGGTTTAAAAGGGGCCCCTTATATTGACGTACGTCAACACTCACCTTCACTTATCGTATTTCTCTCCCTGCCCAGCCAAATCCGATATGATCCTACTAGTGCAGCTTTAGATACTCGTTCTAGTATAGAACTTACTGCACTTCTGGACAACCCAAGGTCTTTAAGCAGGTTATAGAGAGATTTTGCTGGTATACCTCTCGCTCCTACTTCTACAGCGCTACATAGGCTACTTTTTATCCCGAAAAAACAACGGGAACTTCGCGGGTAACACCGCGGGGCGCTGCTAGTAATGGATATATGTGAGTGTAACAAGCAGTGACAATAAATGTATTCTATTCGAAAGATCTAGGTACATGTTGATTTCCTCAAGATGTTTTCTTTCATTACGCACATGAGTTCGGAAAGACAGTGGCGCGGGTGGGATTTGAACCCGGGGGCTCCGGATTGGCAGTAGCTGTTCTCTCGACTAGAGCAGCCGTAACTCTAGACCAGCCGTAACTACTACACCAGCCGTAACTACTACACCAGCCGTATCTACTACACCAGCTGCAACTACTACACCAGCCGTAACTACTACACCAGCCGTAACTACTACACCAGCCGTAACTACTACACCAGCCGTAACTACTACACCAGCCGCAACTACTACACCAGCCGTAACTACTACATTAGCCGTAACTACTACACCAGCCGTAACTACTACACCAGCCGTAACTACTACACCAGCTGTAACTACTAGACCAGCCGTAAATTTGGTACCTACTCAAAAATAAAAAAAATTGACAAAACCGTTCCTTTTTCAAGTCGGTTCCAAAGTAAACAAGATTGGGCGCGCGGTAAGTCCCGAGATCTCGTATAAGATTCGGGACAGTTTGAAAGTTCCCGCATGAGGAGATTTAGGCTCACGTCGCTTCATCCCCGACCCTTGTTTCCTCTATTTAAGTGGCAAATAAAAACCTTATCAATCGCGGCCCACTGCGGGTCACAGGTTAAACTATAGTTTGTATGGCAGGCTTAGCAGATTGGGCCCAACTAGAATAGAGTTTATTATTAGAACATTTTTTTCTTTTGTTTTATCGAATCTAACATGATTGACCACATCAGTGGTGAGAGTGTAGTGAAAGATAATAATAGACGTAGGCCTGTATGACCTTGGAAAGTTTTTGGTAATTATACGGAATGAATCCTGAAATCACGGAATACCTACATCTTAAGTGAATTAATTAAGAAATGTGTAAGAACCACTATTATAGTTTTCGCAGTATTATTTTTACTCCTTGCTAGATTTTGCAGTACAAAGGCAAAAATCATACAAAAACGCACCGAAATTTACATTAATACCTTTTAATGTTATTTATGTCGATTAACGATTTAACAGTGTGCCTAGTTGTTTCCTGTCAGTTAATTTACACCTAACATAACATAAACGTGCCATTAAAAAAAAACCCACTGCTGGGACTCGGGTCTTTCTCTAGCAAGGAGAGAGTCAAAGCCATAATCCACCACGCTGGCACAGTGCAGTTTTTTCATTCGCTGTTTTAAGTTAGCGGCATTACGCACATAACTTCGAAAAGATAGTGATGCGCATGGGATTTGAACCCGGGGCTTCCTGATCGGCAGTCGTCATATCCCGACTAGACCAGCCATAACTTAATTTACACCCAACCTGCGTAATCTAAAATGAAGTTATAGTGGTAATAGTTACTGGTGTATAATCTGTGGCAGGATTACGCCCGCATGAAGGTAGTAGAGGGAGCTCCACCACTAGTGTTTGTTTTTACAAAGACGCGCAGCATATTGCAGAGTTACAAGTGAGACAGATAATTGCAGAAAACTATTACACAATGTAAGTAGTTATAACACAATAAAGATATTTTATAACACATTTGCTCGTAAAGCGTCTCCTATTGCACCAGTTTCTGTATCGTAATGTATCTTATTACGTACTTGTGCGGTACTGTATAATGTAAAACGCACGGTATCAAAATGCTCCGTCTAAAAGGAACGGCATTTTTTAAATCTTGGTAAAGCATTTTTATGTCAGAAAAGTGGTCAACGTTTTTTAAATAAAATTAACTTTGAGAGGCTTTTGCCATTCAGCGTGGGAACGCGGCGAGCATAATGGGCACTTTTGCGCCGGGTGCATTTAGAGGTGGGTTATTCGGAGATTAGTTTTTTAATTATTATTTTAGTTAATATGTAATTTAAGATCTTATTATTTTATATTTCAAGTATAAACGTAGGCCGAAATACTACCGAGGGGTTTTATCAATCACTATGTGACGGAGTCAATTAATGTTGGATCAAAAATCCATAATATTAGTTATAGAGATTACGCGTAAATATATATTTAGTCTGAAATACCTTTTTATCCCATCTTTATTATGTCTCACTTTGAGAGGTAAAATATAATAAAGAATTATTTAATTCGTTCATTCAATCAATTTTAACCATAAATTACAACAATTTATCTGTAACAAAACACAAAAATATTAATTTACTTTATTACTAATGGCATACTGGCTAGTTCTGTGCCGTTGCTTAAAAAAAAGCGCCGATGCGCGCGCATTGCTAATCTGTGAACAAGTAAAAAATATTCCGCGCCCTTTTTTTTCGCTGTATTGTTTTTGTTTGTAAATGTCGTCAGAGTTTTATTTATTTCCTCGCAAATATATTATAAAACGTCGTATGACATACGTGCGCTTTGTTAATTACAGCTTTTGCTAATTATAGCAATAACGCCTCAGCTGTAATTATCAACTTGGCGCACTTATATCTTAATGTACATAAAATTGCTTCTAAATAAAGCGAACGAAATTAGGTCAAAATGAATACATTTATTTGTCAGTTAACAGATATGTTGAGTTTATTCAAAGTTTATCACAAAATTAAAAATGACTAAACATGTTGATATCAGATGTACAGAGGCTGACCACTACACATAAATGTGGAATTAATGCAGTAAGTTATACTATACTTTTTGGTATGTAGGTACACGCTAAAACAACACATTAATAGAAAATAAAACAGGCGATGTTTTACAACTGTCAGCCTCAGTATTGACATTGAATGTTTCTAAACCAGTTACAGATCTGCACCATTTTTAATCTGCGCCTTTAGTGTTTGTACGCGCGAAGTGTATGCATTGTGTGTGTGGGTTTTTTATCGGATCTGTTGCACTTGTGTGGCGATTCTATCTCCCTTTGACAAATTAGAGGCAGTTGCGAGCCTTTTGTTGTACTTGTAAGGGAGGAGGGTGGTCAATTTACACCGGCCGGGACCGCCGCGCGCCGGCGAGGCTAGGTGAGCTCTTATCAGAGTGGCTTTGAGAGTTACGAAGCGAGAAATGGCCGATTTCGATCGCTATTTTTCTTCCAAAGTATTATGACGGTGATTTTATTTGTGTTACCGGCCGGACTTCAAGTAGTTTGTCGAGCTAAATGCCTCTCTGATAAAATGTTGTAAAATCAAATCAGTATTTAAGTTTACTTTTGAGAGATAAAAACATAAGCTTTGCTTAGTTTGGAGTTAGATGGTGCTGTGTGTGAATAATTGTCTACCAACATTTATTTCTTTACTTTATATTAAATCGGTACTTATGTTAGTTTACTTTTTGTCAGTTAAATGCCTGTCAGATTTTTGAGTAAAATCAAATTATTGGATAGTTTTTCGAGGCTTGTGACGTCAAACAAACTCAAATAGACAATTGGTGCTTTAAGATTTATTTAGATTAAGATTTGTGTTGTAGAAATAAATTTTAGTAAAACAAGTAAGTATTTATTTACTAAAATGTCATGTTCTACATTGTTTTATTATAACGGTTTTACATAAAAATAAAACCGATATTATGTGCCGAGAACGGAAAACATACATGCAGATCGGACGGCAAGAGACCGGATGGGTTGACTCTGGTGCCCTGGAAGAACGGGAAGTGCTTAATTTGGGACGCCACTTGCGTCAGCACTGTCGCCGCCAGCCACCTAGGTCGCACTATCCACTCACCATCGGCCGCGGCAGAGGATGCCGCTGATAAGAAGAAGGGAAAGTATGGTATGTTGGTGTCGCAGTACGAATTTGTACCTGTGGCCGTGGAGACCTTGGGTTGTTGGGGCGCAGAGGCTAAAGGGTTCCTCTCAGAATTGGGGCGCAGGCTCAGGGAGAATACGGGTGACTCCCGCTCTGGTGCGTTCCTGGAGCAAAGGTTGGCCATTGCCATTCAGCGTGGGAACGCGGCAAGCATCATGGGCACTTTTGCGCCGGGAGCAGTTAGAGGTGGGTTATTCGGAGATTAGTTTTTTCATTTACAATATTGATATCGAACCTAGGTTATAAGCACGGAGATTTCATTTATAGAATTAAGTTCATAATTGTTATTTATCACTAACATTTTATTTGATACAAGATAGTGATAACAGATCTTTGGCCGTTTTATTTTTATGTAAAACCGTTATATTGATGTGCCTCAGGAAAACATACAGCATTATTTGAAGACGTGTTTGTTATCTGCTGGTGTATATCCAAAAAATAACAACGCTATGATGACTGAAACATTTGAATACTTGTTAAAATACAGTGTTCAATAACATTTTGTAGTTAGGTAAATTAACAAAGTTTATTTATGTCTGAAATAAACTTTGAAGAACTAGATGTACCATTTCCGTTAATTTCTAAATAAATTAACCTGATGTGCTTAATGTGTTAAAATATTTCCATATTTAGCTTAATAATGTCTCATCTGTCGTTTGGGTATTTTTTCATCACCCAAAGGTTACTGCTATACCTGATCTACGTCTACTAGTAGTGCGTGTATAGGCTATAACACTGTATTAATAGACTGAACATATCTAATTTTTCAATAACAGGATGTTAAGCAACTGCTATAAGTAAAATTTATTTAATTTGACTCGAAATTTATTCGGGTTTTCTTAGATAGGGACCAGTAATCTGCGATAGGACACAAATTATCCTCGTTTTCTATGTGTGTGTCGTTATATACATAATTATATAGAACCGTTCCAAAATTATACCAATTTGGAGGAATTGGGAAACGACCAATCCAAAGTAAGTCTTAGATATCAGGTACCTTTTGTCGCTTTCGCAAACTTTTAAAATGTACCCATATAAATATATGGTTCTAATTTAATGTATTGTCTGCAAATAATTAGGCGACATGGGGCGAGTGCATACCACCTATATGTGTACTAATACTGTTTCAAGTGATAAACTGTTATTTTAAACCAAACTAATCAGTGTTTTCGGTACATCAGCAATTCTTGAATTTGTAATATCAACTTATAATTATTTGGATCAGACAAAAAATATATTATGACATATTTAACGCATATAAGTTCTCGCTTGGCCACCGTCTTGTCTGGTACCGAGTGACAGTGCTGTTGACAATGATTCGCACTAATCTAGAATTATTTTATAAATTAATTCTTCTGCGAGTTTTTCACTCAAATCTACCCTCATTCTCGGATGTCTAGGGTATTATCAATCCTCGTGATGATTTTAATGTGATGACATATTTCAGCGACATGTACAGACCAGCGCGGCGGGCCACGGCCTTGCCCCGAGTTCCAATGGTGGGAACGAGCCAGAAGGCTGGGTATGGACATCTTTCGGCATTTATGGCATGTCCTGGGGTTTGTGCTTGACATAACATGGTATTTACCCATGGTATTTTGGTTGCCTGGAAGAGATTGCTAGCAGCGATAATGTCGCCACTTGATTCACTGGTTCTAGGCTAAGTCTCTTTGTTGTTTAAGTATTATATTGTGGATAACAAAGAGTTTCTATCTTTTTAAAGTCTTTTGTAATATTAGTTGGCTAGTAGAGAGCCACCACTTTAAACGTCATTGTTGTATAGTTCAAATGTATAGTATGTATTTGTATAGTTCGAAATGATTATTTTGGATCCGTCAATGATTAAAATATGGCGGTTCTTTGTAGTTATTTTAAATCTCATCTTCAAGCTTAAGCTTAAGATACCGTTCATTTAATGGTTCTGCTACAATTATTTCATGTTGCTTTTCACCGTATCTATAAATTTGGTGTCTGTGGTATTTCGAAAAGATTAAAAGATAGTTTTCATCAATATTTAAACTTATTAGGGGCTCAGATTTATATAATCGACGAGCATACGGTTTCACTATACGGCACGCTGGGCACTCTTTCACAAAGACTATCGCTCATTGGAATTGACAACACAATTGGGTATAGACGCGTGTTTTTATTTATAATGTGCTTTAGGAGTCTTAACATCACAGGGAGTGTCAAGAGTCCAAACGATTCCTGGTCCTCGATTCCTTCGTTGTTGCGAGAGAAAATTCTTCGTTAGTAACGGTTGGAGTTGGATTGTCCAGAAGTGCAGTAAGTTCTATACTAGAACGAGTATCTAAAGCTGCACTAGTAGGATCATATCGGATTTGGCTGGGCAGGGAGAGAAATACGAGTAGTGAAGGTGAGTGTTGACGTACGTCAATATAAGGGGCCCCTTTTAAACCTACAGCCCGAGTCACAAGTCTCGGGGTCTACTCGTGATTTCTCTCTCTGCCACACGATGGACCCGGCACCCGCACGGTGAATCCATGGAATGCTAAGAAGTACGTCTCAAACAAAAATGACAGCCCGGAGAGACGGGATGACGCTGGAAAGACAGATGGCTGGTGGAAAAGACATCTGACGGATGGAAAGACATCTGACTGCTGGAAAGACAGCCGAGGGTGAAGGCCTAGCAAGCCAAGCCCGGGAAATGAATCCGCTAAAAGTCCGAAAAAGAAAAATACCCCTGGGACAGTCCGAGAGGGGGGGCGGAAGATCTGTCCACCGGTTGATAATAACGACGACCCTGGCGCGAATACGGAATTGAGATGCCCTACGTGCGGGAAAATTTACAAGAGACGAGCCTGGTACCTAAAGCACTTAAAGACACATGATGGTGTTGAAGCACGACAGCCGTCGGTCAGTCCTTTGACAAACACTATGGATAGAGTTGACCCTCATATATCCCAAGGTGAACCATCGAGTGAAAACTACCAGGAGTCCATTGTCATCAGGACACGTCTTGGCATACCCAGCCTAAAAAATTCCACCTGGAAAGTTCATGACGAAAACTTGGCTATATTGTTAGAACATCCTGGTACAAAACAAGACCCAAACAGCCAAGTAGAAACTTTTCAGGACACCATCTATACATACTTCTCTGAGCACTATCCACCATCAACTTATTATGCTCGAAATAACAAGGAAAATACGTTCAAAATGAAATTGCGGAGGAAGAAAAGAGAACTAATAAAACGTCTTCGTGTAGCTAAAACCATGGGCGACAACCATCTAAGTCACCAACTGTCCAGGGCTCTAAGATCAATCCTTAAATTAATACAAGGAATATCGTTACAAATCAGTAAAAATCGTGATAATCTTTACAGAGCTAAACACGAAGTAGACTTTGATAAAAATCCTTTTCAATACTCGAAAAATATTTTCAGAGAACAAAATGGAAAGCTTATCTTGACTAATGAGCAAATTTACGATCACTTTAAAAGCACATACGAAGTGCCTAAACGCGGGAGCTCGTACGTAGTACCAAACATCCAAAGACCTAATGATCCTCTAACAAACTTTCAAAGCACTCCACCTAGCGAAGAGGAAGTAAACTATCAAATTAAGAAGAAAACTACAAAATCAGCCCCAGGCCCTGATGGCATTCCCTACATAGTGTATAAAAAGTGTCCATCAGTTCGTAAACATATCTTAAATATATTCAGTAAGATCTGGTCAGGAAAGCAAATCCCAAAATCATTTGGAAGAGCAATTTTTGTCCTGATTCCTAAAATGCAAGAAGTAACTCATCCAAAAGACACCAGACCGATAGCCCTAACCAATACAATTTCTAAAATTTTTTTCAGTATATTGCAAACAAAAATGACCACATTTATGGCTAGCAATAGGTATTTCAGGCCCAACCACCAGAAAGGCTTCTTGCCTGGTATTTCTGGATGCCTGGAACACAATACATTACTAGCGGAAAGTTTGAAAGATGCCAGAACACATGAGAGACAAATAACAGTCTGCTGGATAGACTTAGAGAACGCATTTGGTTCCGTACAGCATGAACTTATGTTATTTGCCCTAAAATGGTATAACTTTCCTGCTGTAATTATTGACATAATTAATTCATATTATAATCACTTAAAATTCGTTATAGCAGTAAACAAGGAATACTCAAAACCACTTAAATATAATGTGGGACTATTCCAAGGGTGCTGCTTATCACCAATAGTATTTAATATAGTTATAAATATTCTAGTAGATCAATTAATATCCCGTGAGAAGAAATGGGGCTACCGGTTTAAAATTAACAATAAGTACACTGAGTCAATTTTAGCCTTTGCGGACGACCTTGCAATACTTACACGAAATCCCAAACAGTGTCAAGAATTGTTGAATGATGTTGATGAGTTCTGTACATGGACGGAGGGAATGAAGGCAAAACCAAGTAAATGTCATTGTTTATGTCTGGGTAGACGAAATACCAAATATACTTCTTACGATCCGGGACTCTCCATAAGTGGCCAAAGAGTTGCCGCAATTGCAGAGGCAGTGCCTTTTAAATTTCTTGGTAGAAAGATAGACTACAAAGGGCGTACACCATCATTAGAGGTAGTTGTTGGAAATTTCATGAATGACCTCAATAAGGTAGACCAACAGCCTATCAGCAATATCAAAAAAGCATGGATATATGACAACTATCTCACATCACGTCTCACTTGGCCTTTCCTAGTATATGACATCGGTAAAACCCTCCTCGCAAAACTAGATGCTAATGTCATAAAGATATTGAAGTCATGGTTTGGATTGGCACATCCGGCTGATCCCTCTACTCTATTTAGGGATCACAATAGTTTTGGCCTGAAACTAAAAAAACCATCCGAACTCTACAAACACCTAAGAGTTACAAAAACGCATGTTTTGGGAAAGTCGAAAGACGAATTAATCGCATCTCTCCCAAAAGACAAAAGCGCTTCGGACCTTGAATCTAGACTTCAATTCCACAAACAATTTATGGCAGGCGCGCAAGTAAATACAGCTGGGTTGGGTGCGAGAAAGAAAAGGGAAGACCGAGACATGGTAAAAACCTTTCTACAACAAGACGAAAATGATAGTTACAAAGTGCACGCTATGAATTTAGAAATGCAAAGTGAGTGGTTAACCATAGGTGAGTTTTGTATCCCATTAGCTCTAAAGTGGCGCACCTTGCTATATGACTGGTCTCCTGCCTTATTAAAATTTTATCTGAACGCTTTCCAAATGACCCTCCCTGACCAGAGTAACTTGGTAAGGTGGGGAAAAGCCTCTGAAAAATGTTGCTATACTTGTAGTGAGGCGATATGTACAGCAAGGCACATATTGGTGGGATGCAAGGTGCTCCTTAATAGGGGTCATTACTCACAGCGCCATGACAGAGTACTTGAAATCATACGTGAAGCCGTAAGCCTTTCGGTAGCTAGAGCCCAAAAGGGATTGACGATAAACAAAAGACAAATTAACTTTGTAAAAGAGGGCTCAACTTCAAACTCCAAGAACAAGCCTTACTCAATCCTGGGTTCAGCACCTGATTGGACTATTTTAATGGACACGTATGAAAAGCACTACAAAATCCCAGAGGATGTGGGTGTTTCGTCATCCAGACCGGACATTTTCCTTTTTTCTAGGGCTACGAAACGCATAGTCCTGGTAGAACTTACCGTACCGTGGGAAACTAATATACCTAAAGACCACGCGATGAAACAAAATAAGTATTACGACCTACAAAATGAATTAACAAAAAATGGCTATGTAGTTAATTTATACGCTGTAGAAGTAGGAGCGAGAGGTATACCAGCAAAATCTCTCTATAACCTGCTTAAAGACCTTGGATTGTCCAGAAGTGCAGTAAGTTCTATACTAGAACGAGTATCTAAAGCTGCACTAGTAGGATCATATCGGATTTGGCTGGGCAGGGAGAGAAATACGAGTAGTGAAGGTGAGTGTTGACGTACGTCAATATAAGGGGCCCCTTTTAAACCTACAGCCCGAGTCACAAGTCTCGGGGTCTACTCGTGATTTCTCTCTCTGCCACACGATGGACCCGGCACCCGCACGGTGAATCCATGGAATGCTAAGAAGTACGTCTCTGCTCATGGGACCTTGTGTGGAAACATATTGAGAAGTGGCTCCGCGCCACCACACCATTACAAATACAAGTCATACTTGACGAAGCTGTTACTGATTAAATCTGGGATGGCAGACGTCGCCGACATCGTCGCCGCAGACAAAGTCTGCCGTTTGGTACCAGAAAATAGTAAAATTTGAGCAACCCTTCAATTCCAATTTAAGCAAATGAAATCTAACTTTTGCGTCAGTAAATGCTGTTATATGTAGATATTATATGTGCGCCATAGTTGACCTGCTTCTATTTTCTATCAATAATCTTCCAGATAGATACTTTAAATCTTACAAAAATGTGAATATAGATACCTGCTTTATCGATCATATTTTTGAGGAGTTTCCAGTGTCTCGCGGCTTCCGCAGCCTAGAGACTTAACTTGGAACACTGCACCAGAAGGAAGTCGTTCAGTAAAGACTGACACGGCCCTTCGAACGCAAGGTCTCCGCGACCAAGCGTATGCTAATAGTAAGATATGGTGCGGGGACCAGGTCCAAAACGAGTATCGGCCAAATATATTGACACGAGTTTGTTCCAAGTGTCTCATGGCTTCCGCAGCCTTGAAACGTAACTTGGTACTGCACCAGAAGGAAGTCGCGCAGTAAAGACTGGCCCACGACCCTTCGAACGCAAGGCCTCCGCGACCAAGCGTGTGTTAGTAGTAAGATATGGTGCTGGGACCTGGTCAAATGAGAGGTATCAATCGTTCCAAATGTCTCGTGGCTTCCGAAACCTAGAGGCTTATTTAAATTCTTTGTTGCACCAGAAGGAGGTCGTCTTGTAAGATTAGTGCGACCCTTCGTACGTAAGGTTTCCGCGACCAAGCATTTTATAAAAAAATGTGGTGCTAAGAAGAGGTCAACATTAAGATATGTCATTATGTATTAAAATAAAACATCTGATAATAAAATGCAGAGGTACTTTAACGATATATTTTTCCATACCTATGAAAAATCATCATATATTATTATATCTCTGAATTGGCGACAAGGTTCGTTTCAAAAAGCAGGGCCTCCTCCCCTGAATGGGTAGTTATCGAAGTGATGAGTTGGAGGTAGTTTTGAATTTTAAATCTATTAAAATGGGTTTATGTCAAATTTTATTCTCCCAAATAGTTATATTGACGCTCAGAACTAGTCATTGAATATGAAATACTTATTATTTTGTATGTAAGAATTTGAAAATGCGATACATTCACGATGGTATTGTCTTAAAGATCCAAACTTAGAATATCCTTACATAAATATATGGTAATGCATGTATGTTTGCAAATTTGCCCACGTTGTAGCTGCTTACATTATTCGAATCTATAAAATAGTGCAACTGAACTTAAATTTCGTCAAATAAGCTTTGACTAAGTTAATAATGCGTAGGTATAATTATTATTTATCCATTTCAGGCCCCATTGGCACGTCTGTGTGTTTTTGTATACGTCTGAATATTTCGGTGGACACCGAAGGGTATAGAATGTAATTCCGTGTATACCTGTATAAGACGTTTTGAAAAATTTCATAGAATATTATTCAACAGCCATTTTTCCCTTCTTTTTTGAAAAATGGAATTGGTTGCCGTTATTTTATGTAATATTGAGATACTCTTAATAGAGTTCTTAGCTTTTCAGATGTTACTAAGCAGTAACGTATCAAAGTGTGGTAGAAGGTAGTTGAGAAAAAGTTCACAATAATTATAAATAAGTCAGTTAAAATAAAAACTGGAAGATACTCCTAAAACCATTAAAGATTTTCTTTTAGCGGACACGGTGCCAAGCGAGTAAATGCTGTGGGTTTGCGTAGCAATTAATCGTTAGTTGGTCTAACAATTGTATAGTCTTCAAAACCTTTTAAGCTATTGCATAGCTTTTATCGCGGGCCTGGAGACCGATTGTTACTAATGGTGCATCTCTTTCTTATGTTCACAAAAAAAGAGGGAGGGAAGACTGTCACGCCGTCCTCCCCACTCGGTCATTCGACTTTCAATCTTATGTTTTTACATTTACAGTCTAAATGCTCTTAGCAGTGTTGCCAACTTAACGGATTTCCCGTGATACGTAGTGCATTTGAGTACGTAGAGAACGGGAAAATAACTTTCTAACGGCTATTATCATAGCATATTTTGGAATAGGTATATCAATGAAGCAATAATGTCAGCGTAAAAGCTCACTAGCTCACTATTTAATCAATTTTAGGGATTTTTAATTTAACTTAAGTTTAGGGATAAATATTTTGAGTAGATGGAACACTGATTTCGCGACGTTTAAAATTTTTGGATGTACATGAATGTCAATGTCACTAAATATGAATAAACAAAAAACAAAGTGCCATAAAAGCAAAATATAGTGAAAAAGCTGAAAATCTTCATGTTCCAAGAAGCGTGCTATAATTGAGATGTTTTGGCTTAACAATATGGAATCTGGATTTACTAAAGGGAATAGGTAGTTCCAATTAACCAAAGAAGGCAAACTTTTTTGCAATCAAGAAACAAAGACTTTTGTAGTTCAGAATAATTCATGAACGTGAAAACATCTTTGTAAGTACAGTTTTACGTTTAATACTATTTACCTCTGTATAATACATAAAGCAGCCTAGTACATAAATATGTAATAGATGATTTTCGGCTTAGAACTTCATCTTTAACACTGTTTACAAAGTTAGGTTATGTGCGTAAAATATAATAAGCGTTTGTTTGCTTGTTTCAGATGCTGTTGGATATGTCCAAATAAAAAGAGATCTAAATGTGTGTACTGTCAAGTGTCGCGTATGTCCTGAACACAATAAAATATGAAACAGCCTTGGATATGGGATAAGGAGCAACTTCATCTGAAAATACCTGTGCCTATGATAAATCTGTGGAAGAAGCTACAGCCGAAGGCTGCGGACAGGAACTATGTTTTCATATTGCAAAAGAGAGCAATCCATGGTTTATATAATTTATCAGCTAGAGAATCAGTACGGGAGATTTTCACCACATAACAACTTTAGTATGATAGCAATGAAGGGATCATTGTACATATATTTATCAATGTATAATGTATGTAAGAAAAAATCAAAGTCAATGGCAGAAATTAAATCTGAATCCTAAAGCACACCATAAACACAAAATTGTATTATACCTTAGTTATTTTATCTTATTATGTACACAGATTCTTTGATTTTGTGTGAATGACGTTACCACATGTTCTTATATAATGATGTAATAATAAACTAATAAAAATAATCTTATGTTAGTGGATTAGACTGGCGAGCGAATTAGAAGCCATGAGCTTAGTGGGTATAGTAGCTCTGCCTGCGAAGCCGAGGGTTGTGGGTTCGATTCCCACCCAGTGCAGTAATGTGCAAACATTACTGTGTTCCGGTTTGAAGGGCAATGTTTCCAGTGAAATTACAGGGCATACAGATAATACATCTTATATCTCTGGGTGACGAGCGCAGTGCAGTGCTGCAGGTAATAATTTGGACTCTTCATGTTCCAAAAGCAGCGTGTCACTGTGCTGTTATGTGGTTATCTTATTATGTACACAGATTCTTTGATTTTTTGTGAATGACGTTACCACATGTTCTTATGGATTTATGGTTCGAATAAATGAATTGAATTGAACAGGAAAATAAAAAAAAAATAAACATGAACAGTTGTATAATGATGTAATAATAAACTAATAAAAATAATCTTATGTTAGTGAATTAGACTGGCGAGCGAATTAGAAGCCATGAGCTTAGTGGGTATAGTAGCTCTGCCTGCGAAGCCGAGGGTTGTCGGTTCGATTCCCACCCAGTGCAGTAATGTGCAAATATTACTGTGTTCCGGTTTGAAGGGCAATGTTTCCAGTGAAATTACAGGGCATACAGATAATACATCTTATATCTCTGGGTGACGAGCGCAGTGCAGTGCTGCAGGTAATAATTTGGACTCTTCATGTTCCAAAAGCAGCGTGTCACTGTGCTGTTATGTGGCAGGCATGTTGCTTACCATCAGGCACATGTCCTGCTCATTTATAATATAGAGTGATGAGTCACATTATAAAAAAAATATGTTTGCACTGTGGCTGGGTGTTTCTTCATATTTTATCTATCTATCTTATATATAAAATTCTCGTGTCACAGTGTTTGTTTCCTTACTCCTCCGAAACGGCTTTACTGATTTTAACCAAATTTTATATGCATATTCAGTAGGCCTGAGAATCGGCTACTAGCTATTTTTTATACCCCTAAGTGACAAGGGTTGTTCACCCCGAACAATTTTTTTTAATTTTCAGACAAATATTTTTGTTTTTATTTTTTTTAAATGTGGCGTTAAAAAATACGTACAACCCTAAATTTTTACTTTTTTATCACCAACCCTTATTTTTTAATAGCCATTTTAGTAATTAAATCATTTTTCATCCCGCTCGATAACTTTACTGATCAATTACAGTCTTTTTAGGGTTCCGTAAAACGTAAAAACGGAACCTTTATAGATTCGTCATGTCTGTCTGTTTGTCTGTCTGTCCATCCTTATGTCACAGCCACTTTTTGCCGAAACTATGAGAACTACACTGTTAAAACTTAGTAAGTAGATGTATTCTGTGATCCGCATTAAGATTTTTACAAAAATTAAAAAAATAATTAAAAATAGGGGTGCCCCCATACTTAGAACTAACACTCAAAAATTATTTTTTCATTAAACACGTGTGGGTTGTCTATCGATAGGTCTTCAAAAATGATGTTGAGGTTTCTAAAATCATTTTTGACTACACTGAATAATTTGCGCAACAGACACTTCTAAAGTAAAATGTGTACTACCAACGAAAATTGGTTTGAACTCGATCTAATGAGTAGTTTTTACTGTAGAGTACGTCAAAAATATTTGGCTGCTTTTATTTGTAATTGATTTTCACTCTATTTCAATTAAAATTTCCCGGAGCTTATGGCAAATCTAAGATCTATAATATTAAAATGAATCGCAAATGTGTGTCGCACTCAACAACGCCTGGACCAATTTCGACAATGCTTTGTTTTAAATGTTCGTTGAAGTCCAAGGATGGTTTTTACGGTGAGAAAAACAAGAATAATTGCCGGGAAAATTCTAAAAACAGCCCTTTTCTTTTTCCTGTACAAACGTTTTCTAACTTAAATGTTAAGGCAATTTGAGCTTTAATGCTATGAAATAAAGTTCATATTAAATAACAGGCACTCGCTTATGTCTAAGCAAAATATGTGTGTTCCTAAAGCCAAGGAGTCAATTGGCACTTTATTCCCGCTGCACAAAGTTCAAATTCCATCATGTCTATCCAAACAGTTGGAGGATAGGAGGATCTAATGTCACGTTCCGAAACCCACTCAGAAGAAACTCAACAAAAGCGATAATATCGCAAACCAAATTAAATTGAATAATCACAAAACGTAAGACTCAATAGTACTGATGTTCAATTTGGTCGGCTCCACGATATGATTTACTTTGATTTAGTTTCGGCACGCGATATAAAATGCGACAGTTTTCACGTCACTATATCAATCAAGTGTCAGTCAAACACAAACCGCGTTACCAAAAGTGTTTATTGACTAATCCACATACATTAAAAAAAAAGTGTTTTATTATTTTGAATTATTGATTTAATATCCCTATCTGTGTAAAATGATTTGAATACACACGTTTGTGCTGTGGAGTGCAATATTTTTGGAGTAAAACTAACGGACAGAATACGAAACACCATACTGAGTTCTAAAACCGGAATAGCCGATGTGACTCAAAAAGCAGCCAATTTGAAAGTGGGATCCGGCTGGACATGTTTGCTGCATTTTGGATGATTATTGGACTAAAATTACCACGTGGAGGAAGCCAGATTGCAAACGACGACGCGGCAGACCAAAGAAACGATGGCAAGACAACCTTCACAAATATCGGAAAGACTGGACTGTTTTAGCCATAGAAAGGGAAAAATAAAAGGAGGGTATGGAAGCCGTTGTCCAATATTGGGACAAGACAGCCACATGATAAATAAATATTTATACCTATTATGTAAAGGAGATAGATGCAAATGAATTAAATTTCAAAATTCAAGAACAAATTACAGGAGAACTGAGGATTTATAAATCAGTTGATTCGATTCAAGGTGATGTCGTCAACAACTACATATCCACCGGAATTTTCGAACTCGCTGGATTTGCCAGGATTGCCACCTCATACCCAATCTTCAAGTTGGATCGGTAGTTAAAATGTTGTGAAATATGAACGAACCGCGTCTTTGCAACGGCACACGGTTAGCTACAAAATATACTGAACAACGTGATAGAAGCATTTATACTGGAAGGAAAGTATAAAAGAGAAGACGTTTTGATACCACGCATCCCAATGATTCCGACTGATGCACCATTTGAGTTTAAACGACTACAGTTTTCAGTGCGGCTTGCTTTTGCTATGATCATAAACAAGTCCCAGGGGCAACCTTAACACGCTCAGCGCCAAGTCCTATATGGAAATACTATCAAATTTTGACAACTTTTAATTTTTGTTTTTTTAGTGTTGTGAGTTGTGAGGTGTTAAAATAGTATAGAAAATAATCACACCACCCCCGTCATCCCTTTTTTACCGGTGTGTATATTTTTTTATACACGTGGCCTGGGAAATACTTTAAGGTATATAGATAAACTATTCCCCAGGCTATGTGTATCAATAAAGAAACACATTTCGTAATATTATTTCTCTGTGTTTCTCTCTTGAATGCACATTTATTATTCAACCAAATAGTATCTCAAGAAACTTACTATCACTAAATTCAGGGAACAAATAATTGTAGTTTTACTAAAACGATCTGCGGAGTTAGCCGGAGATGAAGTGCCATCAGCCTCTATTATGACAAGAAGACCGTCTAATAGAAAACATTATCTCATAAGTAACAAAGTTGGAGAGAAAATTGTGCGCTGAAGATATGCAGAGGTGTTATAGTGTTTGTGGTATTAATCTAAAAACCCCATGATTCTTACATGGTCAATTGTATGTTGCATATTCCCTCCCGTGTTCGAAAACCATCAGATTTGTTTGTCCACGTGCCAGGTAATCAAACAAAAACATCGTATATCAAAAAGCACTACAATGAAAATAAAACTGATTTTTGGTAATAACTTGATTAACAATAAAGGGATTCATCATCATTATCATCCTATTTAATATTCGTCCACTGTTGGACGTAAGCCTCTCCTAATGAACGCCACAAGGTGCGGTCTTCTGTATTCTGCATAAAGGGATTACTTGCTTTTAAATGCTTATTTACGTTGAAGTAAAATGTTATTAACTGTGTCAAGTTTCAACAGTATAGTTCTCATAGTTTCGAAAAAAATGGTTGTGACATACGGATAGACAGACAGACATGACAAACCCATAAAGGATCAGTTAGTAGTTTTATGGAACCGTACAAATGGATCTTCAAAATATATGTACGCTCATAACTTTTGAATGACTGCACCAAATAGGATGATTCTTTGTTTGTTTTTGTCGGGACAAGATTTGAACAGCAGAGAGTCTAGAAAATGTAGACAAAAAAATACATGGTGGTACGAAGTTCACCGGGTCAGCTAGTATAAATATAAATCAATGCCACTTTTCATTGTTAGTAAACTCCACCTAAATGGCTGGACCGATTTGAATGTTTTTTTTGTATATATTTGGGTAGGACCCTGGAAGGTTTAGATTCACAAATCAGCTCGGCAGATGGCGCTGCAGTTGATATCTAGGTTATTTTTCGAGCGAAGCCGGAGCGGGCCGCTGGTCTTCTAATAAATATAAAAGCGAAAGGTCACTCATCAAGGAATCTCAGAAACTACAAATGCTAGGAATCTGAAATGTTGTATGGAGGTCCCTTTTAGCACGTAGTAGGGTTTTGCGAAATTCAACCCCTAAGAGAGTGAAACAAGGATGAACTGTTGTATGAAAATTCGTGATTTTCAAAGTTATCAAATTTTGTCTCTAGATACCTGATACGAAGCACTTAAATGTTTGTTTTATCAATTTTGTGATTTCGAACTGTATGGGGTGAAATTGGGGTTGAAATGGGGGATGAATGTCAATATGAAAACTCCCAACCGTTGAAGATAAAACCATGAAACTCTGTATAATATATAGACACTTGACACGAAGCAAGTAAATGTTTGTTCTAGCAATTTTGTAATTTCGACCTGTATGGGGATGAAATTGGAGTTGAAATGGGGGACGAATGTATCTTACGCTTTCACATCTAAACAACAGAACCGATTTTGATGAAATTGTATTATTACCTTAATATTTATTTTGCACAGACGAAGTTGCGGGTAAAGCTAGTAGCAAGTATGTATTTAAAACTGTATAAGTATTATATCAGCTATCTGGCCGCCATAGTACAAGCTTTGCTTAGTTTGGGGTCAGATTTTCATGTGTGTGAATAGTCCACCAATATTTATTTAGTTAGTGTGATTAATTTTAAGAGAAGTATATGACAGTATGAAGATGTAAGAGAGTTTGTTTGACTCATTTGATTTTGAGATTGTTTTGAATAATTGCTGTAAATAAGTGATATTTTGTACTTAATCTCTTTGTATAACTTTAACCTTAATGTAAATAAGTAGCATTTTGTATTAAATCTTTTGTAGAAATTTTACCTTAATGAGTTTATATTATTTTGTACTCAACCTTTCCAGCATTATGACATAGAATAGATTGATTATGATAAAAACAAATGTGATTCAGACTCAACATTATCCCAAAAATACTGTAGAAATCAAATTAAAAAAAATATAATTGCATAAGTTGATAAAAAATGCATGCAATAGCTTTACCGCGGCAGTCCCCGAGTGCCACACGTCGTTTTTTAAATGTCCAAAGAGTATCGGTCATATACTGTGTTGGTAGAAGTGTGTTCCAAATATTTCACGGTTTTCGCAACTTAGAAACTTTACTCGGAACTGCACCATAAGGAAGTCGTCCAGTAAAGACTGGCATGACCCTTCGAACGCAAGGTCTCCGCAACCAAGCGTGGAAGATCGACATTTTTTCGATATATTGGTCAAAAACATACATTAAGTATCAGGTAAAATTCGCACTAGTGAGCCAATTGGTCACTTTTGATAAAATGCATATAAATTAATGAAAACTGACCTGCATGTATAAGACCTTGATTCTGGGATCGGCCGATCTCACCTTTTACCACGCAGAAGATTTTCCATTTTTCTTCGCTGGATGAATTATCCGTTTCACTCACGGGTACTTCAAAAATCTCACTCCGTTGAGATTTCAATCAAATTTTGTGTAATGTTTTATATTAAAATATTTTTCAATAGTTATCCAATAAATGATAATTGTTTTAATGTTATAATTTCGACCACTCGTGGCGAAAGTATACAACGCTATGAATCCCAAGGATCGCACCGCCGGGTGCCCTAGCTGGTGGCGCGCCTGTGGCGCCCTCTGGTGGCGTCAAGATGAAGCTAATTGTCTATGGTATAGACGTCGACCACAGATTATTAAGATAAGTATACATACTGCTTCTTCAAATAATGCTGTATGTTTTCCTGAGGCACATCAATAAAAATAAGGTTGATACAAATGTGTTATTTTCTAAAAAAATATATCCTCATCTAAACTATCCGAGAACAGTACACACCTTACCAAATTTAAGATCGATCTGTACAGAGTAGGGTAAAATTTTAAATACTAAGTTTGACCCAATAATTAGGCCCAGCCAAATGAAAAAAGGAAGGCATACCGTAGTTTTATCTTTTCAAGTGACCTTTTCTTGACTGCCTTCGTGAGAGAAGAGCCCTATTCCCAGAAATGGGAGCATTTCATGAGCCGTTTATTCTCCGCTTTGCTGTATAATAAATATAAATAATAAATATTGGTGGACAATTCACACACAACACCATCTGACCCCAAACTAAGCAAAGCTTGTGTGATGGCGGCCAGATAGCTGATATAATACTTATATAGTTTTAAATACATACTTAATATACATAGAAACACCCAGACACAGTGCAAACATTTGAATTCATCACACAAATATTTGCACTGGGTGGGGATCGAACCCACGACCCTCGGCTTCGCAGGCAGAGCTACTACCCACTAAGCCACGAGGCCAGGGTATAATTTATATGTTTTTGTTTTCACAGACAAAACCTCAGAAATTAGCTTTAAAACGTCATTATCGCGTAATTGAATAATTTATTTGTAATTTGATGAACTAGATTCGTTAATAAATTATACGAAGATGCTGGCGGTAAATGACCAACCTTAAATATGACGGAATTGGATTAAATAATAAACAAGGGGTTTCTCATTCATATTAGACTATTTATTATGGTTTTTGGAACAAATACTTGGGAATTTCAATGGATGTGCTTTAGGGGTGATATGTATGTAAAACTTATAAGAATTAAACTGTAAGATAAATGTGATTATTAAATTGTAATAAAAACGTCTAGGTTATGGAATGTGTTCTTTGAATAGGGTTTTTTCGATAGATACAGTCTTGGTGCGGCCCAACCGCAAAACAAAATGATTCAGTTTTTAAAACGGAAGCACATTCTATTGGATGCCACATTGTCGCTTACATCAGATGAGATGGCGGTCCAATGCAAACCTATTATCAAAAAAAAAAAATGAATCACAAATTGATTTATCATATTAAATTATACTAACCTTACCCCATTAGAGCGTTGAACTTGACTACAGCTCTGCTATTAATTAGAAAATGATTTCTGAATTCGATAATACTTTAAGATTACATAGATATTTTTATAGAATGAGTAGCAATAGGAATATGATTCACCTGATAGTGGTTAGAAGTACCCGTCAAAATTATGAATATAATTATGTAACATCATAATGTTAACTCCTAAACTACTTAATACCCCAGTAACATTTAGACTCAAGTGTCAAACCTGTCAGTTTTCATTTGAAACAAAATATTTATAAACAAATAATACCTATCGTTAGATTTGTATTAAAACGTTCTTAAAAGTAATGGGTTCAAATAAGTACCTAGATACTTCATAAGCCGAAGTGTAAACACTCACGTAACACGATAGCAGTTTTCCTGGCAATTTTTCTGATTCACTTTATTTGACACCATAAATATCAATAATAATGCTTACATAATTCGAATTTACTGAAACATTTGACTATGTTTTGGCTCACGTTTGCCGTAACTAAAAGTCTCAGTTTAAAGAGGAAGGATTTTTCATTTAATTTACCTTCAACCTTCAACACATTTCAGTCGAACCAACTCGTCGGTCACCGAACAAAGATATTCAGAATGAGTTTCTTCGGAAGCGTTCAAGTGTAATCTAATCGGCCCACATCCTATTCATCACGGCGCGACCTGGCACGCGTACTTCAAACTCTTATTACAACAACTGCAAACCTTATCACCGGGTGATATGGATTATAATCGTGGTGTATAAAAAATAGGGGCTTCATTTGAATCGAACAATCAGGGTTTGTGGTACAGACGGCGAGCGCACAATGGTTCGCGAACGAGCGCGAGAAATTATTATCTACCGAATGAAAATGGGAGAAAAGGAAATATTTCAACAACACTTTACGTTACAAAAGTCACTGATTATGTCACCATTTTAAATAAAATACGTATATCCACTTGACAGTTACCGCTAGCAGACTTTTTTCCGACCAACTGTTCAACGTTGCCGCTCAATAGACGCGTATGAAAAACCACGCGACCTCTCCTGATAAAAACGTTCATTTACATAGAATGATAGACTTAATTAAAAAAAAAAACAAACATTTCAATAGTTAATGAAACAAGGAATCATTTTAGTGAAAAATGTCAACTTTAAACTCACAGCTTCTTACCAATAAACCAAATCTAAACTTAAATTTTTCTCCTGATTTCCCGCTAATTTTATATTATGTTATTACAACAAACTTACGCTACCTTTTACAGTTTTATAAACTCATTGAAAAAAAAAATTGGCAGTCATAGGACCTGCCGATAGAAGTGAAAACTTGCTGTTGCCCTGGTACTGGTACCTAGGGGCAAACGCATTTAAAACTCATTTAAAAACTAGGGGCTCTTTTATATTTCTGTTGTCCTGGTATCTGGAGATAAACGCTGGGCTGTTGGAGGTAGGTAATCGAAACTGGCCGTTTTTACCGAGTTTACCCGAAGATTTCATATCCGATCCGATCCATTATCATATCCAAGCGTGACGATTGATGAATCCATTTCACAGCCCACGAAAATTCTGTCTATAGCGCGCCTAAAGAAGTTTTCACTTCAATAAACTATATTTCCTCTTAAATAATGATAAAATATAAACAGATGATAAATGAGAAGTCTACTAAATTAAATTATTAAAATGAGTCCTCACAACGCGGCCATTGTTCCCGTCGCGACGGCGAAAAGTGAAAAAATTGAAATTACCAAAAAACATAAAAATTGGTTTTACGCCATTTATGATTATTTCTGAAGATTATAAACCACAGTCAATACATATCTGCGCTACCGATTATTAATAAAAACGTGTTTCCGAACACTTTGTAGTTGTAGCTCTGTACCTTGTACCAGGGACAGTTGACCGGAAAAAAATGTGGTACTGTAGTGACCAGGGACAGGCAAGTGGATAAGATAGTTTCATGCCGTAAATCATAATACTATTGATTTCTTATGATTATGCGAATTTCTTAGAAAATAAACGAGAAAATACCGTACTTTCGCCGAATTTTACTTTTCATAGTTAGAAGCGGCGAAGAAGGCGGGAACAGCAGGGCATGTATCTATGGTAAGCAACACAGCACAGTGACACGCAGCTTTTGAAACACGAAGAGTCCAAATAATTACCTAGCCCTGCATTGCGCTCGTCAACAGGTATAAGATGATTTATCTCGATGCTATGCTTCTGGAAATATTTCCCTTCAAACAGAACACATTACTCCTTGACGGTGTACCGTAACAGAAAAAGGTGTGGTACTTCCCCAGTTGGACTCTGTAAATAGTTTTACCAAGTTGTTTAGCGCATTAGTATTGTAATTCAATAAGAAAAGTTGCCAGTACACATTTTTTTTCCATAATAATAAAGTGAAATTAATATTGAACACAGATCAAACGCTTTCAAACGCCAGTCGCGTTCTGAAGATAACAGCAGACGTGATGTGGGCAGATGTTAATTCCTAGAATGGGATTCGATTTATTCCACGAATTTCGATTATGTTTTGAATTTGCGGAATAAATGGGATCTGGAGTGAAAAATTGACAGCTTGTTTGGTGAACAGGCCTGAATGTATTGTGTAGGCTTCTGTGAATACCTACAAATTTTGTACGTCGGTAAATTTGTTTGTGATGACTTGTTCGTGGTATTTACTTGACTTTGACATGTTTATCTATTTTCATATTTATGTAGATTGGTACATTTAATTCTTACTAATATCGTCAATTAAAAGTTTGGATGGTTGTTACTTAATTACCCCGGAACCTCTCAACATATCAGGTTGATATTTGGAATACAGTTATATTATAGTCTGGAACAGTATATTTAAATATGCTGTATGTAATGTATGTATGGTCCGGTCGTTTTCTGGTTCAGAATGTCTCCCTGGCGATCCAGCGTGGGAACGCCGCAAGTTTAATGGGTATTTTTGGGCGGGGATCTGACGATCGCGGGACTGTTTTTTTTTTTTTTAATATTTAATGTTTTAGTTGATTGACATGGTATTATATTAGTATGTATTATATTTTTTATTATAGAATAGATTAGTTAAATGTAATTATTTCTGTCCTTGTCAAATAAATAAAAGTTGGTAATAAATATTAAAATTTATCTATTTTTTTAAATATGTAATATACTTTTATCAGGAAGAAATGAGGAGAACAGGAACTACGCGGGGAAAATCGTGGGCTCTGCTAGTAATATTAAATAATGTGGTCAAGTGCGAGTTGGACTCGCCCATGAAGGGTTCCGTTGCAGCAAGTAACATAATATACATAGTACACATAGTTCTTCTAGTTCCTTGTAACTTTGATCGAAGTTTCAATAATAGTAATTTATGACGTACTAAAAAAAACTGCTCATCAGATCGAGTTCAAACTAATTTTCGTTGGTAGTTTACATGGTAATGTACATCATATATTTTTTTTAGTTTTTTCATTCTCTTACTTTAGAAGTTAGAGGGACACACATTTTACCACTTTGGAAGTGTCTCTCGCGCAAATTATTCAGTGTAGACGAAAATGATTTTAGAAACCTCAATATCATTTTTGAAGACCTATCTATAGACCCACACGTGTAGGTATGATGAAAAATTTTTTTTTAAAATTTTTGTTTAAATCTTAATGCGGTTCACAGAATACATCTACTTACCAAGTTTCAACAGTGTAGTTCTCATAGTTTCGGCAAAAAGTGGCTGTGACATACGGACGGACAGACAGACAGACAGACATGAAGAATCTATAAGGGTTCCGTTTTTACGTTTTACGGAACCCTAAAAATATCCCTGTTGTTTTTAGCTTCAAAGAAAGCCCTTCTTCTCTGTCATTTAAGTATCAATGTATTCCACGGGATAGTGACATTATTACGAGCTTGAATCTCCTTGTTACTTTTACCCATAGGTTTCAGCAGTAGGAATTTAAAGAGAGCTGCTGATGTTAATACCTACTATTCTATAGGTATTGAAAAAACAACACTTTTTGTTTCCACGCGATGGTTAAGATAACGTCACCGCCATCCGCGTCACAATGGAAAGGCTCCGCTAATCTGTTCCCCACAAAAAGTCCGTTAATCTCTCCCCGCTCGACGACAAACAAATTGAAATGTACCCGCACTCGGACGAATAAAATTCTGTGTCTTATGGTGTAATTTTTACTTAGACTTTTTCTGTTCTTTTTAGTGGTAACTAACAGCGCTTGGTGGTATTACCAGCTAAGTACGTCACGTAATTTTCCCGTCCTTAAATTAAAATATCCAAGTGCAGTAGCCTACACGCTATTTCAGACTATAATCTGTATTCCAAATGTCAATTCGATCCGATTAGTCGTACTGACAGTACTGACGTGATTATGCTACAAATATATTTAATTTTTAGCATTTATAATATAAGTAAGGTGGTCGGATGTTCTATAGTGCATTCCAATAAGCTGTGTAGAAAACCAAAACAAACCAAAACAAAGGTGATACCATAACATAAACATCGTTTAATCTTAGTATTTTTATGAAATAGCCTTAAAATATTTTTCACAAATAGAATTCGACTTTATTGCGATCTTAAATACCATATACTTAGATTTGTATTGATCAAATAATTCTATACTATCTTATTTTAAAAGTTATATAAAGTAATGGTAGGATGATAGAAATATGATTTTAAGTACTAGCAATTTGATCTGTGTTTCTCAAACTCTCAATGTTGCATTCAAGACATTTATACTTCTTTTCATCAAATTATTCTTATTAAGTACGCGCCTATTTTTCTAACATACCCATATTGCCCATCATGCCCATATTGTGAAAATGCCCATTTCCATTATATTCCAGTATGGATTAATTTTACTCTATTTATTTTTGTCATTAATTTAGAATTTTTAATTATAATGTAATTTGATTTTAATATAATGTATTATTTGATTTTTATTGTAATGGGATTTTAAATTGACGTCTACTTTTTTTTAAATTATTGACTTGTATTGGTAATATTTGAATACCTTGAATATGACATGCAACTACTCGTTATCAATAAAAGAGTAAGAGTATGACTAAAGAACTCCGAGAAAAAGGTTTCTTGTGTCGTAACGAGTTGAGAGAAAATCGCAAACCTCTAAATACGTGTTCCACATTACGCTGTTTACTATCAAAAGCATGTATAGTTTTCACTCTAAAATGACATACATTTTGTGTTATTTTGATCGAAACTTTTGTATGTGTTTACAGAATATTACGTCATAGTGTAATGATCAGTTTTGGGTAGTACGAGGACAATTCGAACGAGATATTTTTTTTATAAATAAATACTGGTGGACAATTTACACACAATACCATCTGACCCCAAACTAAGCAAAGCTTGTGTGATGGCGGCCAGATAGCTGATATAATACTTATATAGTTTGAAATACATTTTTATTATACATAGAAACACCCAGACACAGTGCAAACATTTGAATTCATCACACAAATATTTGCACTGGGTGGGAATCGAACCCACGACCCTCGGCTTCGCAGGTAGAGCTACTACCAACTAAGCCACGAGGCCAGTCTTATTTAATTATTGTTAAAAATAAAAGGAACGTTTTCACATAAGGAAACATCTAAATTACTTTTCTTCTAGTGTTACATTCTTCTCCGAACTCAAATGCTTTGCCTTTCCTTTTTTTACGTGGGGGAAATAAATGTACGTATGCCCGCCATATTCTCATTATGAAATGAGAGGAAATCTCCATCTACCCTCATTTGGGCTTCAAAAATTGCACGGTGACTAACACTACACACAAGACTAACCATATCATCAGGTTTCTCCAAACTAAGTGCGCTATGCACACATTTATTTATTAGAGGATTTCGCGACGCCGATAACTGTAAACTGGTTAGTTTTCGGTTATTGACATCGTGGTCATCGCGTCGTAGTTGAAATATATACCTATGTTTTTTATTTTCCAATGCTTCCCGAACCATTCTTGCGTAGTAATGACATTCGGTAGATAGAACCTTCGGGTCGTGGATCTCGATCCAATGACCAGTTTTAGCATCAATCAAAAAAATGTTCAGCAATTGCAGATTCTTGTGCCTGACGATTTTTTACAGCGGCAATGTGTTGATTGTTCCAAGTCCCAGCAGCAGTGGGAACATTTATTTGGGTGTTTATGATATGCATACATATATATTTAGCCTTTTTATGCGGCGAAAATTTAAAAGGGCAAGCAATGAAAGGTACTACAAACTATCTTGTAAAACAATGGTTGAGAAATGCTGGTCTGTCATATTTTGAGTGACATCGATTTGTTTACCTTTTATTCACAGAGAATTGGAATGAGGTATAGAAAAATCTAAGAAAATATTCGCTAACTTCAGTTTTTGTGTCTTTGTTTTTCGTGTCACAAAACATTACTTTTACGCTAAAAACCGGTGGACTTGTGACTTGACTTGGATACAACGGTTTTTTTCTCATCACTGGTTGTAACGGTAAAGGAAAACATCGTGAGATAACTGGCGTGTTCGAAAAAAGAGACATTTTTGGCCACTTGTCTACGTGATGGTCTTGACTCTCTCCCTATAAGAGAAGGCCCCAAGTCCCAGCTGTGGGAGCAGAAAGTGAGCTAGCAGTGCACTGGCTTCATCACAGATATTATACTATGATATTTTGTGCCGGCCCAATTGCCTCGCCTGATGGAAATTGACGGTGTGGTCGAATATGACGCACGCTCATCTAGAAAATAGAAGTATCTCTCAGGCTACAGTGACGCCGGCAACTTATTCCACTCGAAATCTTGACGTATATGAAGAATGTTTGTTTCTTTTGATGAAACTCAAACCGTTTGGTAAGAATTGTGGGAACATCCATAATTCAGATATTACGCCGAAATACACCTTGAACTGTAGTGAGAAAAAGAGAAGGAAGTATAGGAGAGAAGGAGATTTATCCATAAATACCCAATACATAAGTAAGTTTTCAACATAAAGTTCAGCGGCATCAGATCCCACATCCTTGGCAGATTTGTCGCGCGATGCAAGCAATGCAAACAAAGAAGCCATACGTCCACACGTGGGCGTTCCCGCCTGACTAATGTACGGCGCGCCTCGGCCCGAACCGTGTTCTAGAGATTGGTGCAGATGTCACCCGACTTGAATGACGGGAACTGATGAATCTGTTGTCATTCTTAATTATGTTCTTGATGTACTGAGCGATTTGTTGGAATCACGTGCCAAAATACTATTAAGCAACGACACTCTTATTCAAAAATGGGTTCAAAGTCTTAACATTAGTAAACATTTCAGTGAAATTGCTAGTTTATCGATTTTTTTATAAGACATATTTCGAAAAATGTGCAACTGATCTTCGTGATCTAATACCCCCATGCCCTTTATGGGATTGCTTCAGAGCTTGAACAGTGTGGTTTACCATTTCATAGTTATCGTTCCAAATACTCGGAACGAGAAAATTTTAATCCATTTTTGGGGTAAGATGCAGGATGAATAATTCGTTGCTTTAGTGTTTTTTTCGCAATGTTTAGAATCTTGGTGATTTTAAGTCGAGGGTGAATTTGTTTCTTCTATGTAAGCACGCCTCATCGTAGACCGTAACGTTACTTAACATCAGGCAAGATGACGGTCAAGTGTAAACTTATAGTAGTTTAAAACCCGTTTTATATGGATATTTGTTTGTGTACATAATGATTAACCCAACTAGTTTAATTGAAATAATTATACATGGGATTGCTAAACGAAACGATAACTTTTCAAACGCAGTTACGACGTTCCCAGGGAAATTTCTAATTTCATTCGAAGATTTCAAGCAAACGACAACTATTACGACCCTTCAAACAAATATCACAAACGGGTTCAAGTTTCGAACAATAAAATCGGCAGCTCAAATTCACACAACAAACTTCCCAATCAAGTCGTTCCGAAATCTCTCCGTCGGCAATGTCTCCGTTCTCCGTTCAAGACGTTGATTTTCTCCGATAATAGCTTTATGCAGCTATAAACAAGGAGTCGCGGATAAGTACGCACTCTCTCTAATCCTGGACGATGCGATTTGATGGCATTGGCCGGGTCCGGACATACATAGAGGTGTCACAACACTTTTCTAACGTTCTTTTGACATAGAGCAGCGGTTCACTATCAACTTACCAGATGGTAAGCAATAGTGTCATTGAGGGTGAATGTTTCATGTGACGTATATGATACCTGTTGATCCTGACCTAAGAATTCAAGACTAAGCCATTTATATCTCACGATATAGTGAATTCGACAGTTTACTTTACTCTTACGTTTTACATATATAACAAATAGGCTTCGTTCAAATTTTGGGTAGATGAATAATAAAGTTTATTTAATACACAAGGCTAGAAGTCCCTCGGTTTCACTCGTGTAATACTACTGATCCAGTTATTTTCCTCAATCAGACCAGACCTAATAAAAAAATTGCTAATGTGATTTTCCAGACTATTATCTGACTATTAATGCACTAAATTTCAGCCAGATTCTTGCAGTAGTTTTTGCTTGAAATACGAACTATCAAATTTACAACATTGGGAGGATTCTTACATTGTGAATACGAGTATAACATTTTATCTACTGAAATTATTTTTTTGTTTATGCGTGTCCACGTGGGTAAGTTTCTGTAAAAATAATAGTTACTTATGTTAATGAAAACGTTAGTTTATGTTAAATTAACAATTTATAAACAAATGGGTTTCATTTTAATAGACTATTTATTTTATTGTTGCAGTTATTAGATTTGCACAACACAAAAAATGCTATAAGAAGTCTTAGATCACTCTATAGAATTCCTTCTTGAAGCGGTAAGGTGAGATCTGAAGGAATCTTAAGACCCTTTTTAGGGCGAGTCGGACGAGTCCAATAAATTGGAGGGCGAGTCTAGTCGAATGGTCCGCGCTTCCTCGCCGTATGTGCAGATGTTGGAGATAAGAGTTTAGGAAATGCGGTCATTATTGCGTAGAGCTCAGTTCCGAACAAGTTAGAGAAATCCACTACAAATACTAACAACCGTGTTCTAAGCTTGACTTAGACCAATTATTATCCACATAGCTGCACGATTTCGACAATTGTCGGATGCAAGACTAATGCTTGCATCTTGCGTAGAAATAATGAAATCTGTGTCCACGAAGCGACAACGACACGACAGCCGCACGTCTTGCGTTCGTCATGCGGTACAGGTGCGTGCTGCAAAAAGTCACTGCTCGACCGACTCGTCAGACACACGCAGTGTTGTCATTTTACTCGTTGCTGTGACTTTGTCACTAGATCTAGTGAGTGTTGTCATTTTTTAGGGTTTCGTAGCCAAAACGGGACTCTTATACTGGATGGACTCATTCCATCCGTATGCCACAGCCACATTTTTCCAAAACTATAAAAACCATACTGTAGAAACTTTGTAAGTGGATGTATTTTGTAAACCGCATTAAGATTTTCATACAAAAAATGAAAAAAAAGAAGGGGTCACTTCTATTTTTTTTCAAGGGCGAGTCCTACTCGCACTTCCGTGGCACTAGGCTTCCGTGGCAGCAAGTAACATAATATTAAAGTTACAATCAGTGTTTAAACAATAGTGAATTTGTGACGTATTGAAATAAAACGACTTACTAGATCTCATTCAAACCGATTTACATTGAAAGTTTACATCATACATTTTCTATATTTTTGCCATTCTCATATTTTATAAATTACAGGAGGGGGTAAAATGTGCCTCCCCCCTCCACTGTATCTTTAAAATGAGAGAATAACAAAACTAAAAAAATGTATTATGTATCCAAATGATGTATGCAAATTTCTACCGAAAGTTGGTAGTATTGGTAAGTAGTTCTATTGTAATCTACATAATACACTGTTATTAAAACGTCGATCAAAGTTCAAACTAAATACAAGAATTTTATATTATGTTACTTGCTGCTATGGAGCCCTTCAAGGGCGAGTGCAACTCGCACTTGGTCACTTTATTTGTGATTTAGTGACAAGAAAATCTGGTGATTTTAGTGACTTTTTCAGGACTAACGCATCAGTTACGTAATATCTTATTATAGCAGTAGAAGTAGACACTTGCGGTTGTATTATTTTTATGTGGTTGCGACAAAAATTCAAGATAAGAAGCATAAGTTTTGCATGTTTCAGTGAGATATTACATAACTGATGTGTTGAGTTGAAAGTACCTAGAAATCACCAGATTTATTGTCACTAAATCATAAAAAAATATATCACCAAAGGCATCAAAAACTCACTAGATCTAGTGACAAAATCACTGAAGCGGCAATACTGAGCGTGGCTGGTTATTTGCATTACTTGCATGCAGCAGCGTGGACATAGCAAAGATGCAAAAATCGCTTATCGTCATTTGTAGGATGCATGCATTCGACAAAAGACGCGTGCGTGGACAAATAGGCCTTATAGTCCGAGATCCCAGAGCTCCCAGACGTCACCTATTTTCCGATGAATGAAATGTGGACGATTGAGTAGAGCTTTACTATTCTATGGTAGAGCTATGAACTATGTTCTATAGGTAAGAGCGGGAGACTGAGTGAGACATTTATTAGGAAATATTTACTTCAAATTGAGTTTAGGGGATAAATGGCCCCTTAGATTGGTCTGTCTAATTGGAAAAACTTTAAAATAGTTGTCTGACGAACACATTTACAAATGGAGCATGAGAATTTAAGTGAAGTTAAATTATTATTTTTAAGTTGTTAAGCAAAACGGCTTACGGAACGTGTCTGGGAGTATTGGAACCTTGTTTTTAAGGATGTTGCCTACAACATACGTGAAAATCATTTATGAGAAAATATGTGAAGTAAGTAACGTTTGTATGTACCTTCATTACCCCATATCTCAAAATTGGCCGTCTTAAGCTTTGGTCTGGTGATCATGACGCACAACGTCAAAAATTGCATTTTGCCGCAGCTACCAAGGTTCCATACCAAAATTCCATATTTACCCGTGAAGCACACCGCACACCGCAGCGTTGAACCGAGAATGACGCCGCGCTGTCGTGCCCAAAGTGCCAAAGTGCCGTGACCAAAGCTTTGGTCGCTGCAGTGACGAAGTAAAGACCCAGCTATTTCTTAGCTACTGCACGAGTGTCTACACGGTTGAGCTCTGGACCAAATACACGAAGGCCACCATGAGTGAGATGCGCGTGCAGTACAACGACGCGTGGCGCGCGATGTTCCGGCTGCCGCGGTGGTGCAGCGCCAGCGGCATGTTCATGGCGGGCCGCGCGCCCGGCTGGCCGGCGCTGCTGCGGAACCGCACGGCGACCGCGCGGCGACCGCGCGAACCGCGCTGCTCCGCTCCCACAACACTCTGGTGGCTGCCGTCAGAGACTGGGACAACAGCCCACTTCACCATACGTGGAGGGCGTATCACGCGCCTATTACTTAATTTGTGTCAACTTTTTAACATTTATATAATTTGATTGACATTTGCATTTATTAATTTTAATTATTTTAGTTATATTTTTATTCATTTTAATTTTTCAATTCAATTTAAATTCAAATTTTCAATTTTTCATTTAATTTAATGTGTTTTAAGCTTATAATATGGATTTTTAATCTGGAATAAATTACTTTCATTTCATTTCATTTCATTTCATTTGGTCTGGAGATCATGACGCACAACGCTGCGGTATGCGGTATGCGTTGCCGGACACTCAATCATATGAAAAACGTCGAGTATGTTCTCTTGTTCCGTCGCAGTATGCGTCAGCGGCGAGGGGCAAGCGCGGTGAAGTGTGGAGGTGTACTCCCGCACAGCGCGGCGTCATTCTCGGTTCAACGCTGCGATGTGCGGTGTGCGTCACGGGCCAATATGAAATTTTTCGAAGACAATTTAACATAATTAGTTCGCAACTATCCTTCTTTATATAAAAATAAAGACAAAAATCATAAAAGTTTGATAGAAAATTACAAGTTTGATAAAAAATTACAGAAAAATTGATCATGTTCACGTCTACCTTGGTAGCTGCGGCAAAATCAACTGACCACCTCTCCGCAGGGACGCTAAATGCTGCGTCGTGACGCTGCGTTGCGGCGCACACCGCAGCGTTGTGCGTCATGATCACCAGACCAAAGCTTTAGCAAGTTAGCGAGTAAGCATGTGTTCTTAGTACTTATACTAGCTCTACTCAATCGTCCACATTTCATTCATCGGAAAATAGGACGGTGACGTCTGGGAGCTCTGGGATCTTACTCTATTACCTAAAATAGGACGGTGACGTCTGGGAGCTCTGGGATCTTACTCTATTACCTAAAATAGGACGGTGACGTCTGGGAGCTCTGGGATCTTACTCTATTACCTAAAATAGGACGGTGACGTCTGGGAGCTCTGGGATCTTACTCTATTACCTAAACTGTTGAATGACGTTTTCATTTATTTTGTTTACGTGGAATTATTTGTTCCTGTCAAAAATAACGTGAATTATTTGTTCATTATAACATCAGCGATCTGCCAGTGAAAGTTCCATTAAAATTGATAGAATGCTGTCCCGCCTGATGCAAAGTAACGATGCAGTAAAAACTGGAGTGCACTGACCCAGAAAAAAAAACAATAAATGAAATACTCTATTAATTAATACACCTAAATTGTACTTGATGGGTAGGATCCACTGAAGCACCATATTTTATTACTAAGGACGAGCTAAACACATTCCTGATGGTAAGCAACACGCCACGCGTTGTACGATTAATGTGTGTGAAGTCAAATTGCTTCGTTAGATTTTTCAAAAAGTCACATTTTCGAGTTTACGTGAAGTTTTGTAGAAAAAGCGAAACGTGAAGTATCGGAAAAACGACCTAGAAGTAAACTGTATATCCCGCTACAAGATTATTTATCTCTAAGATATTCGTAGTACAGCTGTGAGTACTAAACTCTTGTAGTAAAGTAAACGGAGTCCCAAATATTTATCGCCAGCATCAAGGCGCCGAGCAGCGCGCCATTCTTCAAGGCTCTTATCTCACAACCTTCCCTCTGGCTCCAAATTCTTCCTTCACCAACTTTCCTACCTTCCAGCAAAACTGAGATACTACCCTCAAACTATCGCCCAACAGCAAACTGAAACTACTCTTACAACTCTCTCATCAAAGTTTAATTTTGAATAACCGACGTCCGAGTATTAAGAAAACACGTAACTAGTGAAAATTGTTGCTCTTGATATGGACTTTATGGTATTGTGTTAAAGTTGAAAGTTGTGGAGTGGTAATTCAAAATGCAGTAAGAGTGTGTCCCAAAAACTAGCGCACTTCAAAGGGATTTATTGTAGGGACGAAACGTTCCAAGTTACGTACTATTTCGGTTTTATTTCTATTTGATTCCAGTTGGGAGGTTGTTTTGTGTTGTAAAGTTTTTTTATTGTTAACTTGTGTTAGAATTTTTAAGGAAAATGTATTGGATCATTTGTCAAGTACTTAATCGAGTGGAAAATTCTATGTTGTAAATTCTTTAAGAAATGGTATTATAAATAAGGGTATGTTTATGTCGTGGATAACAGCACTGATAATAAGGTTAAAACCGCACGCAGGTACTCTTTGTGGAGTCCACCTGGGAAAGTACCACACCATATTATTCTACTGTCATGCAGTAATGTGCAAACATAATTGTTCTTCAGTAAAATCACAGTGCATAGACATAAAACCTTATATATCTAGGTGATGAGCGCATTGCAGTGCTAGGTAATAATTTGGACTCTCTTCATATTTCAATAGCTGTGCGTCACTGTGCTGTTATGGACACAGACATATGGCTTACCATCAGGCACATGTCCTGCTCGTCTCGTTACTCTATATAGAGTTTTTACCATAAAAATCATGTCGGTCACGTGATAGATACCATAAGGTTTTTGCCCTGTCAAAAACTGTTTAATGATAATAATAATAATATAATAATAAAAACTTTATTGCTGAAACATACATTAACAAAAATAGATTTAACAGCGAGCCCCGAACTAGGCGAAATGATGATGAATGATAGATAGATAGATAGATACTCTTTATTGTACACACCATAAACAAACAAAAAAACACTTAAACAGGAGAGAATAACAATAAGACTAGTGTTACAAGCGGCGTTTAATGATTCTAAAAAAGCTTCGATTTCGAAAACATTACCCTCCTTGAGCCCTCCGGAAAAAACACTGCGTACTGACCCGTGCTATATAGAATTGTACCAACTCCCCTACCAATCCGAATTAACAATGCTCAGAGTATTTGCTCTAATTGAATGTATGAGGTCCCGTAAGCAGATTAGAACCACCCTTATAAGGAGCAGGGTAAATGGCAACTGTGTATCGGTCTTAGAATAATTTATGATGCAACTGTGCAATTTATATTTAAATGTGTTCTAAGCTTAAGGTGGTTTAAGTTTTGTTGTTTTTAAATAAGTTTTTTTTTGTGTTTAACGCTTTTAACTTATGCTAATATTATAAAACTGAAGAGTTTGGTTGAACGTATTAATATCAGAAACTACTGGACCGATTTAAAAAAATATTTCATCATTGGATATGTAGGTACGTGATTCCTGAACGCTAAAGACTATATGTAAATGCACCAAGGGCAGAACTGGGGCGGGCAACTAGTCATAAATATAGTAATGTTGACCACCATTACGCCTGATGCAGTGAAAATGCGGTGAAAAACTGACTTTTGCACAAAATTAGCAGTCGGATTGGCGATAGCAGTGAAAGCTTCAAATTTAGAATTGAAGTATTAAACAGCAAGAATATAATACAACTAGCTGAACGCGCGCGCGTCGCTACGCCATCTATCGACAATTGGTCGTACCAATTCAAATTTTGAACAAATTCGGTTACCTTAGGTTCCAATGACGTAACCTTTAAAATATGACATACATATATGCTGTCACGCAACGAAAGCTCTCAAAAAGCAATATTTTTCCCGTTTTTGTTACATTTTTCATTCATGCTCAGTTCCTGTGCATAGTAGCGTAATGTTAAATAGGCTATAACCTTCCTCGATAAATAGACTATCCTGCAAAGAAATAATATTTCAATTCAGACCAGTAGTTCCAGAGATCCTTGCGCTCAAACAAACAAACACACAAACAAACAAACAAACTCTTCAGCTTTATAATATTAAAGTATAGATGTCACTTTTATAGCTACAAATATTCTATTACTAGCAGTGCCCCGCGGTTGACCTTAGATGATAAAAAGTCGCTTTGCGTTTTTTCAGACTATAACCTGTGTTACAAATTTCAGCCCGATCCGTTCAAACGTTTCTATGTTATTTAGCAGCAATCCATATATCGAAACATTGACATTTATGATATTAGGAGGAAGGATACAACGATTATGCATGTTGGTGTTGTACGAGCTATGCATCGTACACTCACCTCATTCACCTCATTTTAATTGTTAAGTCATCATATTTGCACCTCTACACAAATCAAGCAATTAATCATTAGTTCGTAATTGACCACCGCGTCGCGTACTTATTAGCACTCAAAATCAGCACTTTGCATCCCATCAATATTATTAGCAATAAATTACATTTAATCAATATCTTAGTATTTTCATTGAACCAGCCTAGGGATCGTACAGGTGTCATGAGACACAACGTTCCACTTCGATGTTACGCTGCACTACTTCATTTATACATGGGTGACGCGAACTGATAAGATTTCTTGTTACCGGAAAGAGCTTAACGTGGCTTAAGAAACTCACTTCAATAATAATGAATAGTAGTCACAATAGAGCAATCTCAGTATTAGAATGTTTTGAAACCACATTCCGAGCAGGCTCGGAGGGTCGAGGCTCAGCGGGATTATCGGAGCTCACTCCCTCTTCCTCGCGCCTGCTGACGGATTACAAGCGTCGTGAGAAGATTGCGTGGAACTGATTTAGAAATACACCGGGTGCAATACAATTGATACAGGCATTTTTAAAAAAAAATGTGGCGAAGGAAAACATCTTCAGAATACCGGCTTGCTCCAACAATCATCAGTAGAATGTGGAGCGCTATTATACAATTATGTTTAGAGTCAAGTTCAATGCAGCGCAAATTTTAATTACAACAGATAAAATTTCTTGTAGCTTACGTAATAAAATCTTCTTATATATAAAATTCTCGTGTCACAGTGTTTGTTTCCTTACTCCTCCGAAACGGCTATACTGATTTTTACCAAATTTTATATGCATATTCAGTAGGTCTGAGAATCGGCTACTAGCTATTTTTCATATCCCTAAGTGTTAGGGGTTGTTCACCCCAAACATTTTTTTTTTAATTTTTGGTCAAATTTTTTCGTTTTTTTTTTTTTATAATGTGGCGTTAAAAAATACATACAACCCTAAATTTTTACCCTTTTATCACCAACCCCTGTTTTTTATAGCCATTTTAGTAATTTAATCATTTGACAGTGATAGTTCACTGTCAAATGATTAAATTACTAAACGACGGGACCGATTTGAATGTTTTTTTTTTGTGTGTGTATTCGAAGATGGTTTAAATTCACAAATAAGCCCGGCAGATGGCGCTGCAGACAGTGTCTAGGTTATGTCCGAGCGAAGCCGGAACGGGCCGCTAGTAAATCTATAAACTAGACACAAGTTAAAATCGTTTACAGTAGAATTTCTACTATTATTAACGTTTTAAATAAATTGCCTTCATTATCTATATTTTTACACTACAGAAAGACGGAACTAGCAATATATGTGTTTGATGGTAACCAACACGCATGCCCATAACAGAAAATGGTAACAAACATAACAGGAACAGCACAGCATGCACATAACAGAAAAAAATCACGCAGCTATTTGAATATGAAGAGTCCAAAAAAATCATTAACTAACACTGCACTGGGACCGTCACTCGGAGATATAGGGCGCCTTTACATTAGCTCGCTAGCAGCGCGGCAGCCGCGAGACAGCAGCGGATGCCTTCTCATTACAAATACAGCCGCGCTGCTAGCGACCTAATGTGAAGGCGCCCATAAGATGATTTATTTATATGCCCTGTAATTTATCTGGAAAAAATATAATCTATTGTAATGATTTCAACGCAACACTAATAATACGAAATAATCAACTAGTATCGTAGTATAATGTTACACAATACGGTAAATGTTCATTGTTGTACAATGAATACAAGCTCAGATTGAAAACTCTACAATAGTATTGTTATTTCTCTCAGTGGTCTAGCTTCGTTCCAGTGTTGCCACTAAGATAACTTCAACAGACTTCTCTTTACAGCGTTTTCGTTGACCGGAAATTCGTCCCCGCCCCACATTCAAAACTAACATTAAAATTAAAAACAAAGAGGGTAGATTTCACACTCCAAAAATACAAAACAGAACCGTGGCTCTGAATACACAGTCGAGCTATTATCACCCGCTATTGTTCGTTTGACTTCGGAACACTCCGACTCTAGACACGTAGAGATGTCGGTAATTTAAATCGAATGATTCGAATGATAAAACTGAATCGATGGTTTTATTAGAAGTGGAGAATCGATGGTTTTATTTCAAAAAATGTTAAATTAAACACGTGTGCGCATAATATTTTTTATTCTGTATTTGTAACCTAAAATTAATGTCAAAATATCCTTTTTATCTAATATTAATAAAAATATAGAAATAGTTACAATGTCAGAAAATAGTACATTTATAGAGTCAAACATACTCGTAGTTATGATAGAAACTGGTGGATATTATTGAACATCACTATCCAGGTCCAAGCTTAAGCCCGGCTCGGCTAATTTTAAGGCTAGATAGATAGCTTATACTATATTTAAGTAAGTGTTAGATCACTGATAAGATCTGATGAGATATGATAGTAAGAAATATAAAATATATTGCATCATACACTGAACATTATTCAGTGGAATGCCTCTCGTGGTAGTTTTGCATAATTTAAGGTTAGATTGTGTGGTGTGACACATTTCTACCTATATATTATTTAATAAGAGAAACAGCTTGACACAGAATAAGTATAAATATATATTATACACATTCATAATATATAGTACCTAATTGCCTTAGCAAACATTTTGCTCTCCTAGACGACGCTATAAATTAACTATTATAAATAAGGTATCAAAAATGCATTCAATAAAATCTCTAGATACACATTTTTATGAATCACAAAATAAATTCAATTCATATTCTTTGTGCGAAATAAAATATTGACGAAATCCAGCAATCGAATAATCGCTGCAATTGAAAAATTCGATTCGACAATCATCCATGCCAACTCTAAAAACCAAACAGAAGCGTATCTAGAGATGTCACTAACAGTGTTCGCGGATTTTAAAGAATAATATAAAACCTGTTAGCAATTGTTGATGTCGCTAATTATTTTTGGAGTTGACGAGAACTAATGATGAGTTATTTTATGTCAAGTCCAGCTTTTTAACTTTTATCTTTTTATTTTGAATTTAAATTATGACGCTGTTTACAAAGTGTAACATAAAAACGACTTTCGACTTGAAGAAATTAGGATTAGAATCGTAGCTAAAAACTCACTTAGCTGACGCTTTCTCCACCCTATATGTGCTGGTCTTTGGAAAGTCAATCATGAGTCGCGTTTTTGAGTTACATAAATATTTTTTCTTATATTTACTGACTTAGTGAATTAACTGCCTCGTTAAGCCCCCATAAGAGTGCAGCCCAACGAGTGGTAAGTTTTTAATAGTTCCGTGTATAGTACGGTGACTGTGCACATAGCAGACACTGATCGATCATACTGTCGGTCGGTACAGGGCAAATTGATTTCCTACTTAACTCGCTATTTTTTGTGTGTTAATTTATTTTTTCTGGGGTTGTAACTCAATTAATAGTGAGCATGCTCATAGAACCGTTGATAGATTATTTTTTATATCACTTTATAAAAAACACCTCTTATTATTTTATTTGTTACTTTTATAAGTTTAAACTTGACTGCCATCTCACCTGATGTTAAGCGACGATGCGGTCTACGATGGAGCGTGTTTACCTAGAAAAAACCGATAAACTCTCAATTTGAAGACACAAAGACTGTAACCATCAGGGAAAACCCACTCAGGCAACGTATTCCACAGCCTAGATGTTTTTATCACAAAAAAAGAGTCAAATATCTTCGTTTTTGTCTTTGGAACATCGACCATGAAACGATGTCACATTTTAGATACAGTTATAGATACAGCAGATATTAAAACAAAAGGTTTTCAGAAGGGTACAGCAGATATTAAAACAAAAGGGTTTCACCCATAGATTTCGTTTTTTTTCGAGTCCCACTTATTCTCTCAATACACGGACTTGAGAGCCTTCGATCACAGAAAGGTAATCAAGCGTACAGCACGGTGTTTCACCACGGTGGTCAAGATATCTCTCTTGAAACAAGCTAGTTTCCTGACGATGTCTTTCTACACTGTATTATATGCAACAATGACAAACTTACATATTTGCACTTAAAAATTTAGATGGAATTTAAACCTATGATGATCTTCTGATCTCACTACTCAGCCACCGCAAGTATAAGTAACATGACTGGCTCTTTCTTGCGCTTCTGAGTATCAGAAATAAGTAACGGCTGGTCTAGTCGGGAGAACTGTCTATTTAAAACCTCTGGTTCAAGTGCCATGCGCACCACCGTCTTGTGGAAATCATGTGTTTAATACCACTAACTTGAAAAAGGTGAAGGAAAACATTGGGAGGAAACCGCCAAGTTCCTGGGCCAGCGTGGTAAATACTCTTTACTCTCTAATTGCGAGAGAAAGTCGAGTCCTAGCTGTGGGAGCATTTAGTGGGCTGCATCCTATCCTACTAATATTATAAATGTGAATGTATGGATGTTTGGATATTTGGATGTTTGGATGTTTGTTGCTCAATCACGTCCTAACGTATGAACGGATCGGGCTGAAATTTGAAACACAGATAGATTATAGTCTGGAAGAACACATAGGCTACTTTTTATCCCGAAAAAACAACGAGAACAACGGGAACGGGAACTTCGCGGGTAACACCGCGGGGCGCTGCTAATAATACATACAAATAGCAAGAACCCATAGAAAATGAAATATTTACAACAAAACCGCAAAAAACGATTTTTGTCAACTTTGACTTAATAGTTGCGTACACCCTACCAGATGTAGGTTTTGAGACAACTTTTAGGGTGTCAATATACAAGTATTTACAGACTTACAGCTGGGTATCTCGAATTACGAGATTCTTATCTTAAGCATAAATGACTGGACTATAAGTTTATAACAGAAATGTCACCAATTTTAGGCCATTGAAACTGTTACCGAGTGATGTAGCTGTCTCAGTCGAAGTTTCAATTAAAAACAAACAAACAGACAAGTAAAACAGATTGCGTTTCTGTTTGCTTTTAGCTACTTACTGAAGTTGCAGAGTTGAGTTTGAAATCCCGCCCCTGTAAACCCTTTCTCGTATTACAACACAAATCGAACATGCGTGATAATAACAACTTGTCCTTTTGACTTTGCTGTGTTGAACAAATTGACTGTGTGACAGTCAAATAATGTCAGGGTTTTTTATGAGTTAAGATTGACAAGAAATGCATCTGTCGGTAAAGGTGCGCTTACACGAGGGCAATAATCGCTCGGCGATACGAATGGACCGATCTGGAGTAATTAATGGAACAATTCCAACAAATTGCGGCAATTATTTCGGCAATATTGCTTCTAATTCCTCCAGATATGTCAAATCGCTCAATGTCGCAGATACGAATTGACGAATATCCAATGGGCTTGGAAATTCCTAGCAATTTTTGTATATATCTCATTCGCACTTGTTTCGTTTCCAGCTTGCCGTCTTGCTTCCGCGGGGAGAGCGAGAGGTCGGGTGGCGCCTAGTTGATGAAGTTGCGCCATGTCGCTCAATATTGTATTGCGCAGTATTGATGCTTGTTGCCGTTGCCGTAAATTGCTTGATGTCTTCGTGACGTCATAGTTTACGAGTATTGACTGGAATTGAGCAATTTTAGTTGCCCGAATAAGCGCACTTTTAGCAACGAAACAATCAATTTCAACACAGGCTTTGCAGATATTGGAACATGATGAGTTGCGTAAAAAGCACACAATAATACATAAGCAGCCCACTAAATGTTCCCACAGCTGGGACTTGGAGACTTTTCTCGCAAAGAGAGAGCCAAGACCATAGTCTACCACGCTGGCCCAGTGCGGGTTGGTGGATAACTCATGACCTAGAAAGATCCTAGGTACATGTCGGTTTTCTCACGATGGTTTCCTTCTTCGTTTGTAAGTTGGCAGGCATTACGCAAATGGCTTCGAAGAGATAGTGGTGCGCGTGGGATTTGAACCCGGGGGCTCCGGATCGACATTCTCGTCTAAACCAGCCTTAAAATAGCAAAAAACGTGACTAGTAGGTACATACGGCTCGAAAAGACCAACATGACGCTTAATTAGGCGAAAACGTAAATTCGTAAAAACGTAAAGTCCATTTTACCACCAAACTAATGAAATATAAAATTCACAAGCCACCAACAAAGCTTAGGAACCGAAACCGATAAAACGATATTTTTATTAAACTCATATTTCGTCTGTAAATAAAAATACAAGTAGCTTGTAATAAAACCAATGTAATATACAGTTTATGGAGTATAAATAAAATGGCGGAAAATGGAGAATTTTATGATGACTTTAATACTGATATGTCCGTGGCAACAGGATCTGATACTGTGGAATTAAAAGACTCGACCGAATAAACGTCGCAATAAATTCGTATTCTGTATATTTATATATTTACTAGTAAAGATGTCGAATGTAAAATCTATGGAAGTATGTATTTCGTGTTAGAAACCATACATAGACCAGCAGTGGGCTATTGAGTATGTCAATTAAAATTCAATAGTTCATTAATAGTGCCCTCGATAGCGTAAAGTTAAAAGTGATAAAGAGGGCGCGAGCGTGTCGGTGCGCGGTAAAGCTCCGGAGTTTATAGCCGCGGTTCGGGCTATTTGCTTGATGCACTGGGCTCTTCCGCCGCGGTACAAGTTGTAGAAGCTTAACGTAGTAATAGCAGTGTTCGCTCGATACAATTATAAATTGATTGATGAATTCTAAGTGAGAGTAATGACGTTAATCGTCAATACTCGTCAAGGATTGCTTGATTGTATTCAAAGTTAAAAATTTCCATCAACATTAACAATACTCATACGGTAACTCATGCTCATCGTTATGCTAATACATACCTACTCATACACATCCTCATGCGGACGCTTCCAATAAGACTACAAGTTCGACTGTTTTCAGATAATTATGATGAATAAGCCTAGTTATAATAAGGCCCAACGTGATATTGTGGCTAAAAAAGCCGCATGCACTTTTAAATATTTTTCCAATTACAGATGTACAAGTTTGTCATCATCATTGGATTTAACTGTTGTGGAAAACATCGTGATAAAACTGGTATTTACTAAGATATGCATCTTTAGAGGACGTGAGCTATCCGTTAATGTGCACTTGTCGTCAATAATCAATCCACATTCCTGCACTGTTAGACGTTTACCTCTATACCACGCCACTCAGCCTAATCTTAGGCTTTACGTTTCCAACAGCCATTTATCTAGCTAGACCATCGATATAAACCATGAAATGTGCCCTCCCAAATTTCAGGCGCACGGCATTAGGTATGTCATCGTTGGGAAAAGTGAGCTCGCTCTTTCCGTTCTAGTCGGTTGCAGAAAGCGGTGAACGCCAGACGTTTCCACCTATCACTTCTCGTTGTCAACAACCAAAATAAGTAGAACCACAGCATATCTCGTCGCTAGCGATTCTAGGGGTCAGGTAGATTGGTTATGTGTAAACCACTTACGATACACACAGAGACGAAGTTTACTACCAATTTTAAGGTGCTCATCTAGATCATATCATTCCTTTTTTCTTCTACATAAATTGTCCAGTGTCGTGGGCTATGAGTTTGACTCTCTCCTTGTCAGAGAAGGCTCCGACTCCCAGCAGTGGGAATACAAATAGCTTGTTATGTTTATGTACGTTAAACTTTTTTCACCCAAATAAAATCGCTGTATTTTACACCTTGCACCTTGTACATCGAATGAGCGTCGGATGTTTACTGGCTGAACTGCGATGTAAAATACGATTTTTCTAACGTAATATTTTTATTCGCGAGTGAAACGAACCGAGCCGGGCTGAGCACTTTCCGTCGTTATTAATAGTTGATGTTAAATACAGACGATGGTTGCATAACTTACACATTAAAATAATAATGCAATAAATAAATAGTGCTAAAACAGATTGATCTCTACAATCCTAACCATTAGTAGTGAGTTTTTTACGCTTTATATTTCAAAAAGTTTATAACAAGAAGACAAATACTTACATAAATGACTGAAAAATTAAATGGATATTGGGGGATATTTTCCACACAATACTACCTAGCCATTACTTAAGCTAAGCTTTTTACATTATGACTACATTGCGGATATAATGTTTGATCATCACCAATTATTGTCTTTAACTTTATATTCTTAATCCCATTACTGGTACTGAGTTTCTTATATTCGTGCAATCCAAATCTTGCAAATTGGGTTGTAATTTCATGCACCAAGTTGACAAAATCATGTACATTTCGTCAGTTTAACAGAGATATCGGGAACTCACTCCACCAAGCATCATTGGCTTCAAAACGTTACTATACTTTTTGGATATTTAACTAAAACATATATATGGCTATCGAATATGTTCTACTAAGAAGTTTTCGCATAATATGCGTTAAACATTTCTTGAAAATTCTTTGTATAAGTTGGCGTTGTCTTGATGTGACAAACTTATGTTGTTAAGTTTATCATAAGTAGTTTATTTAAGTTTTGATTTGTTAATTGCGATCGTACCAATAAAATATCTTTGACCACAATTAACACATGTACATACTCGTAATATTCCTGGTCAACCACCACGACGCCTTAAAACAATGTCCTAATAATTGTTGTTTCTGTTTGTTGCAGTGGAAGTCTCGGTGGGGAGTCGTCACCAAACTATCACCAGCTGCAGGTCAGTACCATGTCACAAGGACTTTATTACTTATTCTCTGTTTTATAAGTATCGTCTGATTATAATATCGTATAACACTCATGTACCTCTTAATATTATTTGTGAATTTTGGTATTTACATTTTTTGTCGACTAAAATAAATCAACTTTTGAGGCCATTCGTACTAAAACAAAAAGCAAATTTACCACGCTTATGATTGCTTAGCTAGATGGCAACACTTCGTCTGAAACTCGTCGTTTTATGCAAGAAACCGTAGTTTTACAAAACATTTTGTTGGTTTTACCCGCAATAGAGTATCCCTCAATGCAAATAGACCATATTAAGAGAAACATAAAATTAAGTTTACTGTTATCATAAAGGACCTGGTACGCAATATAAACTTCGCTCCACTTCACATACGTACTTGCGTCTAAAACCCTCAATTTTCATAAAATAAAACGGTCAAACTTATGATTAAGTTTACCGACGGACAGAATTACGTACACATAAAGTTGAGTAGTAAGTCATAGAAGAACTTCCGTGAGTTACCACTTAATTCGAGTTTCGTAAGCTGAGGCATTAAGTCTTCGTGTTAAGTAGAAATGAGATGGAGGGTAGATAAGCGATGCAGCGGGCGTGGACAGGGAAAGAGCGGTAGCGACAAGCGATGTGTGCAGTTATTTTGATGATGCGTCCTGCATATTGATGCCCCATTCGCGTTGCTTTGTGCATTTCATATACAAATATTTCCGTATCATTGAAAAATATAAGTTGTATCACCATGAACAATAAATTATAGTTCAGTTCTAAGTTCTGTGTTTACAACAATTATTTTGCTGCTAGTACTAGGGGCTTTACTTCACGCCCAGTGTAGTGTTGATGAATGAAACATGGCTTTAATATTTAAGCAAATAACGATGTTGAGTCGATTACTAGTGGAATCCCAACCAGTAGTGATCGGCTCAACAGACGAGCGCTAGAATTAGGTTTAAAATGTTCCAAACTTTTTGCCTCTTCTTCTCCAAGAAATCCAAGAAATAGTAAAAAAAAAGAATTTTAATGACAAAGATCATGGCCCCTGAAGTCTGTGGAGTGGCTTATTTAAATAAAAATAAAAAAAGTGACCTGTATTGGGGCAAGGCACGCTCTTAGTAATATTAAAATATCTTATAACTTGTACCACACGAGCCAAACCAACTTCCCCACGGCCTATCCCGCGCATTAAGGCCGTGATTTTTCATGAAATATTTCACCGTTTTGTGTAATTTTCGTGAGCATTAGAAGGGTACGGCATTAGTGTTAAACACTTCTTTATTGCTGTTTTACTTGATTACATTTAAATAATTACACTGGAAATGAAAACAAGCGTTACAAGTAATTGGGGGTTTACGATAACTGTGGTGACAGGTTGAGGGGGCAGCCATTTTAAAAATTCAAAGATAAAATATTTTATATATCCGGGTGACAAATGCAGCGCCGTACAGCACTGATTTGTACTCTTCATGTTCCAATAGCTCCATAGCTTTGAGCTTTTATGAGCGGATGTGTTGCTTAGCACCAGACGCATATACTTTTCGCCGCGTCACTCCTTACAAAAAAAACTTGACTTTGCGAACCACCTAACCGAGTTCGCAAATGCTTCTAAAAGGGTTAAAAACAAGACATCACATTTCGAATAGTATTCTGATGTCACTTTGTAGTTTAAGAATGTATTTTATTTAGTGACGGTATAAGAATGACTCGCGCCTGGTGGTAAGTAATACACCTGTACATTGCAAAACAGTCCCACGCTTTTTGAACTTGAAGATTTTAAATTACTGCACTCCACGCGTCACCCACACACAGTTACATCTTTTGACCCTTTAATTTTTCTAGAAAAAGTCGAAAAAAAAAAAGTCGTTTTTGTACAGTACTACTTAGCGATAGGATAATTAAACAATGTGTGGTACTTCCCCAGACTCTTGTACTTGGACTCTGCAAAGTGCATACTACTACAAAAATACCAACTTAAAAAAATAATGTGATCTGTCAAAAATGTAGTACCTACTTATGTATATCCAATTTGCTTTCTTAAATTTCAAATTAGTGTTCCTTTACATTAGTATTCAAATTACGGACACAAGAAATCAGTATCGCGAGGAATCCTCACAAGACTCAACATGCAAGTATCGTGTTACTCCATAACTCACGCAGAGGGTGGCCACAAGTTTGTATTCCACTACAAGAATCTATACCAACAATATAAAACTTGATTTTTTGAATACGGTACATCCGGGACTACTTGACCGATTTCAAGAATTCATTCACAGTTAGAAATTTTCGTGATCCCTGAGTGCTATCAGATATAAATAAATATTGGTGAACAATTTACACACAACACCTTCTGACCCCAAACTAAGCAAATCTTGTACTATGGCGGCCAGATAGCTGATATAATACGTCTATAGTTTTAAATACATACGCATTATACATAGAAACACCCAGACACATTACAAATCATTTAATTCATCACACAAATATTTGCACTGGCTGGGAATCGAACCCACGACCCTCGGCTTCACAGGCATAGTTACTACCTACTAAGCATCTACTCGTAGATTAAGTAAATTTATGCAAGCATATATATACTTATACATATGTACCGTGGTACATATGTTTATAATAAGTGAAGCCAGAAACCGGATCAGACCGCTAGTTACTTATGAAAGTAGTGAAGAATAAAGTTATTGATATATTTAATTTAATTTATTTCTTTATTATTAACAAATACCTACCTTTTAAAAATACGCTTACTAATAATTAGATATTCAGGTTATAATACCGTATTTATTAGTCCTATTTGGACGGCATTGCAATCAATGAATTAAGAATATTAAAATGTTCGTTAGCAGTGGAAACACTAAGTGCGCTTTTTCCTTAATTTTTACATTGCAACGTCTTTACATTATTATGGCAATACGTGGGGCTATTTATACTTTAGAAACATTAAAGGGTATCTTGAAGCACCTCTCCGGGTCCAAATCATCCTTAACGTCTTTGATGTAGCAGAGGTAGAGTTAGAAGAGGTTTTACTCTCCTTGTGTGATAGAATCATCTTGGCTATGGAATGTTTTGCCTGAGTGTTTAATCCCGCTGGTTACAACCTTGGCGTTTTCAAGGCTACAGTGAATAGGCTTGTTCTAGGTAAGGACGCTCCACCGTAGACCACATTGTTGTTTGTTAAACATCAAGCGAGATGATAAAAACAAACCTTTCATTGAAAAAAAAACTATTGCTCTTTTAATACTCTAACCGCGTCTATTTCCATTTCATGTTTTTCTCCATCGTTAAATTGCCTGGAAAAGATCGTTTTAGCGATAAAGTAGCCATTTGATACACTAGCTTTAAAGATACTTCATTTTGTTGATTGTGTTTTGTTTGGTGGATAATAAAAAGTTTTTTTTACATTTATAGGTTTACACTTGACCGCCATCTCGCCTGATGTTTAGCGACGATGCGGTCTAAGATGGAGCGTGATTACCTAAAAGAAACCGATTCACTCTCGATTCGAAGACACCAAGATTAAAACCATCGGGTTTCTATTTTTCTATCTATTCATGCCGCAACGATGTTACAAAGTATTCTAAGTCCTCCGTAACATCATAACGCTGTAAAGCGGCATAGAGGAGGCGGACTGCATTTTATAGCATAGTTTGGAAGTCGTGTAAAATCCTTAAGGCGGCAGGGGGAGTCTCATCGGCGCGCAACTGCAATAAATAACGGGAACAAATTAAAAAGTCCGCCTAGTATTGCACACTGCATGACGCCGCGGACCCAGGGGGCGAGCTGCTAACTTTAACGGAGTTTAGTTCCTTAAGATAGGGAACTATTTCTATTTGGCGTCCAGTTTCTTAAAAATGCAGTAAATAGAGAATTTAAGCTTCTTCTGAATTTTGTATTTTGGCACGTTTCTTTGTGTAATAAGTATGTTTTTACGCCTTAATGTCAGTAATACCATTGATTTGTACCATTGATGGTACAAATGACACAACTTTGTATCCTTAGTACCATTAAAGAAAAATGAAGATATTCCCCCGTAATTGTCAACCGATACTTATGGAACTAGTGATACAACTTTGTATCTTTAGTACCATGAAAGAAGAGTAAAGATATTCCACGTAGTTACATTTTTGACATTTAGTATAGAAAAAAAGTTCTAGGGTTCAGTACGAACTTGGGTTCGAAATTTTTCTTACTCTCGACTTATTTATGAAGTCATAGGCAAGCAGCATGATGCTGATATGCTTATATCAGGCTGTGTTGCAGTTATGTTAAGTTCACAGTATGAAATGACTTTAATGAGGATTATTAAAACAAACTCAAACGAGTGATTATTTCACATGGATAGATGTTGCTTCCACATTTATGATGCATAGGTACTGCCAAGGGCTGGAACTGTTTACCGAAGCCCCCAAAAGTTACAATCTGGTAGTATTTAAGTTTCGAGTGATTAAGTGGTATCTTCTAGGTAAGCGTGCTCAATCCTACAACGCATTGTCACTTACCATCAGGTGAGATCGTGGTCAAACGCAAACCTAATCCGTATAAAAAATAAACATACCTGCCGTATAGAAAAAAAAAACATACCTGCCGTATAACAAAATAAACATACCTACCGTAACACTTCCGGTAATTTTTTCAGGATTTTTAAAACTTTTGCATCGCCAATGGTAAAAATGGTAACTGTATTAGTTACCATTTTCATGTTTGGCATGAAAATAATATTGGAAACCTTCAAATAACAAAACTTTTCCTCGGACACGTCGTACTATCTTCATTTCCGAAGCATCATCCGTCGATGCCGCTTCGCAAATTATTTGTAGATATAATTATGAAAATTCCAGTTCAAGGTTTAGGTAGTAATTTATTCGTTTGATACATGAAATAATATGTTTCAGACTGACGTGAACCGACCTTATTACCACTTTTACGGTACTTTAAATTTGTTTACTTGTACCATTCATGGTACTAGCGATACATAAATATTTCTGATGGTACTACTGATCTGCAAATAATTGTCTCTAGTACCATTAATGGTACTAAAGATACAAAGTTGTATGTGTCATTATTTGTACCATCAATGGTACAAATCAATGGTACTACTGACATTAAGGCGTTTTTACAACTATATAAGTATTGTATCAGCTATCTCTTAGTTTGGGGTCAGATGGTGTAGAGTGTGAAATGTTCTCCAATATTTATGTTACACATTTATTTTGATGTTTACTCTTACGTGTTTATAATCTTTTTTTTTGTAACTTAGCCAAAGCGCTAATAAAATAATAAGTTGAACCGCGATTAAGTCCTGAGTGTTGTTTCCAATATAAGTGAAAATCCAAAAGCTTTAAAACTTTACCTAAATTTTGTCAAATATTAAGGGCTTGAAATGTGCTGCATGTAGTCTAATACTGATATTACAAATGCGAAAATTTGTAAGAATGTATGGTTGTTAATCTTTCTCGCAAAAAACTGCTACAGGGATTTGGATGAAATTTAGTACATAGATAGATAATGGTCTGAAACAACACAGACTATTTTCAATCCCGAGAAAATAACGGAATCTGTATCTATGCTGGAGAAACTGTGGAGCGCTGTTAGTTAAGTAATACGTAAGCATATTTATGTTTATGATTATGTAAGCATTTCTTTTATTTCTATATTTTACATGATAGTTTTTATCTTCAGTTAGAAGACGGTATCCAAAGAAGTAAAGAGTGACAAAAATTTCAATAAAATACCATATTTCTTCTCAAAAGATTCTAACGTTATTTTTCTTACCTTTTCTAGCTAGGTATACTACACTTGACAGTTATTTCACCCGATGTTAAGCGACGATGCAGTCTATGATAGAACATGCTTATTTATAAACAATTTAAAAAAAATTAAACCCACTTCAAAACCAAAATATGCACTAAAGAGCGAAAAATACATTATATAATTATTATAAGCGCTACTCACTCATCTATTTGAAATCGGTGCCAAAATTTTTTTAAAATAAAATTTTGTAGTTTTATGTGTGAAACAAGTTTTCATTGATGCATTTACACAATTTCGCGTAGACAGGATCGAATTTCATAACATTTCATTGGCTGTCCTCGTGGCTAGTAACTCTGCCTGCGAAGCCGAAGGTCGTGTGTTCGATTCCCACCCAGTGCAAATATTTGTGTGATGAATTTAAATGTTTGTACTGTATCTGGGTGTTTCTATGTGTAATAAGTATGTATTTAAAACTATTTAAGTATTATATTAGCTATCTGGCCGCCATAGTACAAGCTACAATTTTTTTTATTTATTATTTTTAAAATCAACAACAATGTCATCCAAATAAAATTGTAGGTAAATCTTATTTTTATGTTCTTATTTCAAAAATCACCCGACCCATTTCGATATAACTTATATGGGACCATTCGGGAAGCACATCCATCCGAACAAAAAAAATAATTTAATCGGTTCGGGCGTTCTCTAGATACAGATGACATACGTACATAAAAAAACAATAACGGTCGAATTGATAACTCCCTTTTTTTTGGAAGTCGGTTAAAAATGAAACTGATTCGCTCTAGATTTAACGACACTAATATTGTATCCACCGGGAAAAAGCCTCTAAGGCAACGCATTCCAAAGATTGAACTTAATATACAACCTACAATAGAAAACATTATTTGCCACATTAAAAAAACCGCAGGAAATTAAATAGCAAAACATTATTCCATAAAAAAATAAGTTGGTCCAAACTCTAGACATTTTTCTCATAATAGCCGTATATTGAAGATATTACTTTTGAAGAAGCACTATCCTACTAAACTAAGTTATACAAAAAACTGTCCTCCATTCCCTAAGATTGCGTCGTAAAATCTATAAGAATAATATTACTTACAGGCCGTCGCCTCCTGATGACGTAATAAATAAAATTTCCCTGTACTCTCGTCCCTTCGACGTATTCCGACTATCGCCCGCCTGGGGATGGAGAACTAGTGATTGTGATAGGGTCTGCTTGTTTTGGATATTCAATTTAGTCGATATATAATGTGATAAGAACTTTCAGGCTGTAGAATGCGTTGTATGAGTGGGTTTTTCCCGATGGTTATTATCTGGTGTGATCTAGAGTGAATCGGTTTCTTCTAGGTAAGTACGCTTAATCGTAGACCGTGGTTATGAGATGGCGGTCAAGTGTAAACCAATAAAAGTCAAATAGTACAACCTTTAAGTAAGTCTAACTTCGAATTGATAATGGAGTTTTTGTTTAAGCTTTGATTGAGAGATAATGTTTTTATACAGTACTTACTTATGTATGTGTGTGTTGGCGTTGCAGTACAAAGTTTTCTAATTGTATAGAGAGAACAATCATCCCAATGAATAAGATGTGTACATGTTGCAAAGCAACCGGCAAGCCCATAATAGCAGAGCACTACGCAAGCAATTTTTTGAAGATGAAACCACACCACCTAACACTACATAGTGTATCACCAAGAGAAGAAAGTTTTTTCTTTGCCCAGTAATTTCTTCAGAACATCTTTCGAAAACACACGGCATCTGCTAAATTGCATTTAGCCAGCTTGGTGGATTGTATCCACGAGTGTCGGCTTGTGTGAGAACGCATCTATTTCCAGCAGTGATAAAATAGAGAGGTCTGCTTATGCAACACACTGTGACCATGTTATGGCGCTTAATATAGACATCAGTTATTTAATATACTCCTAATGCATACATTTACAAATTAAAATAGTCAATTTCAAAAAGAGCAGCATTTTAGGTACTTAAAGCTAAAATCCAAATTACCGGTGTTACTTTGTTTATCATTCATTTATTTGCTTTGAATTTTAACTTTTATTTATAGATACCTGGTTATTTTGCGACATCTAATCTAAATTTATGGAAATTATAACTAATACAATACGTTGATAATAATGTAAGGTCTTATAGCGAAAAAATATTTAAAGAGACTTGACTTTATAAGTCTTAAGGCCTGTTTTCATATTGATTAGTGCGAGTGAGTAGTGCAGGTGTTGAGTAATTGGTAGGAAACACGTGTGGACACCGATTGATTATTGCGAGTGCATAGAAATCATTCGCGATTACTCACTAGCACTCGCACTCGCACTCGCACTAATCAAAATGCAAACCGGCCTTTACTCATCTATGTTCATATTCGTTTATTTGGTGAAGCCAATTTACACGATATAAATAATTAATTAGTTGGCACTAAACATAAAATTAATAAGTAATCGCACAAAACAAAAAATAACCTACAATTATAAAAATGTATTGACATTTTTTTTATTAATTATTACAAAACTCATTCATTAATGTGGACATCACTTTGGAGCTTGGAAAATAAAAATAAAAAAAACATTTGGAATCATCAATATGGAATGTAAATTAAAAACCAATTATATACCAATTCAAATATTGTATTACACATAGTAAATCCATAATTCAATAGACTGAACACAATACTACCCCGCGCAGTACTGCAATGCCACATAAAATGGCCGCTAGAACAGAGCCCCAGCTGCAATAATATTCCACAGACACACACAAATGCGCACTTCGTTTTATTATTCGTCGTCGGACCCTTGGTAGGTCTTAAGGAATTCGAATTACGGCTTTTATGAGCACAAAATCTGTTTAATGTCTCTACATGGGGGATGTGTATAGTCTAACGGAGCATGGACGATGGAACAATAGAGGGCTAACGCAAGTAGCAGGCAAATTGCGATTTTAAATGGGAATTTTTGAAAATTGTATTATTGTCCAGACTGATAAATAATAGTAGTTTTTAAAATAAATAAATAGGTCTAATGTCTAATGATTCTGGATTAAAACACTCACTCAATCGCGTATTGGCAAATCATTTTCTTGTTTTATATTTTTATATTTACATTTAAATTTTGTGTTCTATTTTTTTTTCTGAAAAAATATCTGAATATCTGACTAAAATTTAGAAAAAAAACCTAAATAAAAACATAATTATTAACAATGGGCTATGACAAAATATGAAAACATAATTTAATATTTTATTAGTCACAAAAAAATTAAGTTTGTAATGTAAATAAAAATACTATTACATTTCAATATTAACAATTATCGCCTAAGAAAAAACACATATAAATGTAAAATATAAACTTAGATAAAAGAAATGGTTGTCTGTAAAGTCGGTTTACTGACGATAGTTAATCGTGACAACGTCTTAAAAAATCAGTACGCTGATAGCGCGAGTAGTGATACCGCTCGACTTGGCGGGTGGCGCCCTCAGCGCTCAGCTTCGTCCGCATGGCACGGACGACGAACTAACGGTAACGGCGGAACGTTACATGACGTCATGTTTTGCGGGCGTGCAGCCGGCTTCACCGAATTATAATTAAGACGTTATCACGTCAAAAATTTTGTTCTATAGTCTACATTCAGTGCTAATTCACTGATGTTGATACAGATTATTAACGCAGTATTCGCTATCTAACGCTTTCCATTTTACGTAAGCGACATCACATGCTGAAGAAATTTGATTAAGTTGTATGTCTGTAGGTGTAATGCTCTGAATCATCGTTACTGTGTTATGGCTCATCAGCGGGAATGGGAGTTTTGTAGTCGAACCAAGTAATTACAAATAAATTCGCCTTACTGAATTATAACATTACTGCGCATAAGATAGTCCATTACTTCTTTTATTGTTTTCTTAATGTTGTATAGTATTACTGTATCGTAGCTGTTGTGTATTTTTTACCATACATTACAATATTAATACTTTGCTGATGCCACTAGCGGTCCACCCGGCTTTACTCGTGGTACATAATAATTCTATGGCCTACCGGCATATAATATAGCACTCCGGTACCATGTACCTACATATAAAACGATGAAAGGATTTTCGAAAGAGGCCCATTAGTTCCTGAGATTAGCGCGTTCAAACTAAACATCTCTTTACTTTCACATCATAGTTTATAGCACATATTATCATAATAGTAATATTTATACATATCCTGTATATTTTTGTTTAGTGCTACTATAACTGAATTGTGATTTTCTTTCTAAGAGCTTTTATGACGTCATAAAAATTACCTCTAATAGTAAAAAAAATAACAAACGCCAAAAACTCTGTAAAAATTTAATTTACAAATTATACAAAGAATAAAATTTCATGTAAATGTAATGAAAAGCAAAAGTAAAAAGACAAATAATCTTATATATAAAATTCTCGTGTCACAGTGTTTGTTTCCTTACTCCTCCGAAACGGCTTTACTGATTTTAACCAAATTTTATATGCATATTCTGTAGGTATGAGAATCGGCTACTAGCTATTTTTCATACCCCTAAGTGACAAGGGTTGTTCACTAAGGCAAAACAACGTTTGCGGGGTCAGCTAGTTATTTTATAATATTAGAATTTTCTCTCAAAAAACTATCTCATTTTTTTATCAAATTGTTCACTATAGGTAGGTATATTTTGCTGGACTAAATTTAAATTTTTAAAATAACTACTGCTAAAGATCTGGTATTCCACAGAGGCTGCAGAGAGGGTACAACGGAAAATAACTTTAATTTACTATCTCGTTAAAAATGGCGTCTGAGGACTGCACAAGTGCATAGTTACTGATAACTTCATCAAATATTAAGAAACTGTAGCGAAAACTATGTACTATTTTAGTATGTCACCATTATTTGTTTGATTTTCGAGTCTATTTTATATTGTTATACATCTGAGTGAGGCTCCGTAACTCATTAACGTATGGGGTAATTTTGATGCGGGTTATATCTTTGGAGAGCTAAAGCAATCGATCGTAGCCGTGGCGTGAATTAAATCGGACTGAATTTTATTTCCCTTTTAACTATAGCTGTCCAGTGTTTAAATTATGAAAAACTCATTGGCCCACTAATTGTTCTCATTAATGGAACTTAGAGCCTTCTCGCACAAAAAGAGAGTCAAGGCCAGAATCAACGCTGGCCCAGAACGGCAGGTGTACCGCCTTATTCTTCTGCTTTCTGCTATGCTTTGATTTGTGACGCAGCTGAAAGCAGACAACTACTTCTGCTTTCAGTTCCGCTGCATACGGAAAGCAGATGTAGTTGTCTGCTTTCGTATGTGTTACCAAATTGGCCGATGACGTCACAAATCAAAGCATAGCTAAAAGCAGGAGAGATAGACGGTAGACCTGCTGGTTGGCGGCTTAAGCCCGTCCTCAACAGATTCATGAAACATGCCGGTTCCCTTATGAGTTTTACTTCATTCTTAAAACCAGTGATGGGGAAAAAATTGTTAATTTATACTTGTGGTACTTGTTGTTGTTTATTTATAGGTATAAGCGGAATCCCTCTTTTATTTTGAATCACAAAACCTGGCTTAAGCTTCACTTGTCTGTTTGTATGCGTTTCACGACGAACACATCTAAAATTTCTAATAATGTTGACTTGCGTTCTGCGGAAATGTTTGGATTCATTTTCATTTTAGAGCTTTGGATTTTGTTAGTAAAACCGGTAAATCTCTTAGCATAAGTTGCCCACTAAATGTTTCCACTGCTGGGAATCGGGGCCTTTTCTCGCAAGGATTATGGCCTTTTGTCCAAGGCCATAATCCACCACGTTAGCCAAGTGCGGGCGGATGGATGACATATGACCTCGAAAGATTCTAGGTACATATCGGTTTCCTCACGATGTTTTCTTTCAACGTTTTAAGATAACGTCATTACGCACATGATTTATACAAGAAAGTGGTACGCGTGGTGTGATTTGAACCCGGGGTCTCCGCATCAACAGTCGCCGTTCTCTCGACGAGACTAGCCGTAATTTAAAATAAAGAATCTCCTGACTTCGCCATAATCTGCCAAGTCATCTAATCTTGTCGCGTCAACGCCATAACGATATGAGCGGTAAATCATCGAAGTCCCAAACTTTAAACTTGGCTCCAACCAGCAGCCATCCAGTTTTTCCCCTCGCAGCGACCGGCGGCCATAAAACGCAGTGAAGGTATTTTGCATAAACTTGGAACTACTTGCGATAGTTCACAGTAGGGATCGCGCGCGGATAAATTTAGGAATGGACGTGAAACCATTGTAATCCGTGTAAACCGACTTCAATTTAAAGTTATACTCGACTAAATTTAATGTTTTTTTATAAATTGGCTTTTTAAAAATGTTGCAATAAAACAACAAGGTATCTACGAATACGTCGAGGTAAATACATTTTAGATTTTAGTTGATGTTTTAAAACCCGCAACACTGATTTCGATAAAAATGGGACCACCTCTGAAGTTTGTTCTAACAAACAAAAAAAAAAAAATTGATTCACAATTGGCTGGGCTATTGCGCAACATACATACAACTGGACTGACTTCGAGGGAGAAAAACCTTCTTTTTGAAATGGGTTAACAAATAAAAGAAATTAAGTTTCATTGAAAAGCATTAAGATCAAACCAGCAAAACGTTACTTTCACTATTTATTATCATAAATAAAATTGTATTTGCTGTTGAATGCTTTTTATAATCTATCAAAGTTTTTTAACAGATGCCTTAGAAATTTCCCGAATAGGGTACAATCCTCAAAAAAACTAAGTAGCCCATTAGTTAGATTGCCAAAAAATATTGTACACGTATTTTTTCTTTTGTTTCACAAACAAAAAATGACGAAGATACAGCGCTTCGAAATTTCGTGTGACTTCACTTGTGAGTACGTCAGTCAGTCAGTCAGACCACTCTCGAAGTTTGATGGTCTATATCTTTGACGATTTTTAATATTATGAAAAAATACGTGACCAGTATTGACCAGACTAATTAGGATGATGTATTTTTGACCCAGTCCGGTACCCTATTAGAAAGTTTGTATTTGGCAATTAAATAAAATATTCAACTCTCTAATAGTTAGAATTCAAAGAGCTTAGATCAAACTGGGCGAACATGTCATACGTATCCCGTGAATTCATTTAAAAATTAAAAGAAAAATCACGTTTTTTTATTTGGAGAGTACTTTCACGTATTTGTTTTATTTGTCCACGGAAGCAAGGGTGCAGCGGGTATTGGGTGCAGCGAGGCGAGGCGGCGGGAGACAACTGTCGTATAATCAGGAATTTATTGAAGCATATTGAGAACGTTATACGCGTCATTGGAAACAGATTTTATATTATGAAATTGTTATTATTCAACATTTTTTTGTCAAAAGTATAACTCATCGACTTAGGCATTCATCTAATGGTAAGCAACACCGATACACAGCGCTACGCAGCCGTAAGAATAGTAAGTTTAAGTCAGAAGGCGTTTTCTTTTAGTTTAAGAAAGATGAGTTGTAAAGTCCACATGGGATCGATTACATTGGTCTCGTTATAAACAACTTTATAACTTAAACAACGTTTTAACAACAACAGTTACTTAGTTTTATAAATTAAAATATTGGAAATTTTTCAAATAGGTTAATCAGCATGAATATAATAGGTAATAAAGGGTAGCGTTATAATCATCTATAAATAAACTATTGATGGTTTTAATGAAACTTTGATTTTAACCTCCGACGCAAAAACTATAATAACAGGGTGTTAGTACTTCTATGTTCTAAATGAACTGACTTTGGTTTTGATTCCTATTTGCTTAAAAAGCAAATTAGTCGAGAGTATTCATGGATTTATATCATGAAAGTCAGTTTTACCGTTTCAAAGTTTTCAGCTTTTTTTTCAGGATATGATAGGAATCCCAGACGTACGTTGACCGATTTGTATCTAATATTTTAATATACATAGTATACTTGTGATCATGAGCAACAACAATAATGATTTGAAACCGACTCGTACAGCGTACTACAAGTGTTATGCTTAACCTTCTATTTGCTGTTGTACAGAAGTTCTCTAGAAAAATACTTCACCGGCAGCACATTTTAATAAAAATAAAGTAATACAGTGACAAGTTCACGCCCTGGTTGTCAAGTTCAAATTCACTTCGCTTTTTCGTTGAATATTCACGATTTCGTTACCAAATAAAAAAACTACTCGACCAACTATAAGCCAAATAGAATTCATCTATTTCCAAGACAGCTAGTACATTTGTTTCCACCAGCGAACCGCCAGAAACGTATTTTCAAAGCGAGAAAAAACTGGATTCTTCTGGAACAAATTGGTTTCTCTCAATAAGTTCGTGTCCCCTGACAATGCGAATTATTTTCGTGCCTATCTTGGTTTGCCAATTTGGGGGTAATTTATATTTTTATTATTCGACAGAATAAATTATCGACTGGAAGAACATTAGAATATTAAATAATCAACTTTGGATTTGAATTGTGTTTATAGAAATTTATGGCATAGAAAGAGAAAATGTTTGGCGTTTGAAATGTTATTTTTGCTCGTAAAATGTATTTATGACTTGGAAACGCGGAATAAGGTAAAATATGGGGAGAATAAATCTGGGTGTTTGGTAATTATTGTGTTTAAAGCGAGTTAAACGGACGAGTGGGCGAAAAACGGGAACATTTTCGTAATAATGACTTAATAATTTAATAAATATAATCGTTGAAACCAAAATAGAACTACGAGTGAATTTGGCCAGCAAATAGGTAATTAAACTTGTACCTATACTTGTCCAAACTCTACTTTTTCAAGTTTTGCATTTATAACTTGTATTACTTATTTATGTGGCCATAAATTGGTAAATACTGTCTGTTTATATGTTAACGACGTTAGAATACAAATTAATCTAACTTAACTTACCGTAAGTTTATAATCTCACGTATTTTATTACAAGGTGAAGATTGTTACAGTTTTGCGATGATAAATACATTATATTGTAACATATAGAAATATGATAAGTATCCCTTAGATATTCTAACTATAGAAATCTTGTTAGTTTTATACATAATGGTATTCGTAGGTATAACTAAAGCACCGACTCTCTGAAATCCCACATAAAGTTTTTTTTTTTTTTTTTAATAAAGAGTGACGAGACGAGCAGGACATATTATGCCTGATGGTAAGCAACATGCCTGCCACATAACAGCACAGTGACACCCAGCACCTAGCACCGCACTGCGCTCGTCACCCAGAGATCTAAGTTGTTATATCTCTAACCCCTGTAATTTCTAAGACCTCTTTGTGGATTGTAGTTAATAGTGTGTCTTTATTTTAAACGAATAAAAGGGACTAAATATGCGTTTGATGGTAAGCAACAAGTCTACCTAAAGTACCACAGTACCACTCAGATATTGGATATGAAGAATCGCAATCACTACCCAGCACGGCACTACGCTCGCTACACAAAGTTTTTTTTAATAGAGTGACGAGACGAGCTGGACATGTGCCTGATGGTAAACATGCCTGCCACATAACAGCACAGTGACGCAGGTATTGAAACATGAAGAGTCCAAATCATTACCTAGCACTGCACTACGTTTATAACCAAAAGATTAAATATATTATATCTCTACGCCCTGTAATTTTTCTGGAAACATTGCCCATCAATCCGAAACACAGTAATGTTTGCACTTTACAGCTTGGCGGTAGAATAACTGGCAAAGGTGTGGTACTTCCCCAGGCGGACTCTGCCAAGAGTCCTGCCACTACTAAAATTATCTGAATATTGGGGGATATTTTGACAATTGACAACTTCCCCTGGTTGAATCTGTCCTACACTAATAAAAGTCCTACCACTACTAAAAATGAAACTCTTTTTGCTGTATTTTATCTGGAATTATTGTCTTACAAATCGAAACATTTTAGTATTTTTTTATAGGCTTGGTGTTGGCTAACACAGGTGTGATCTTACTCAAGACAAAAGAGTCTTACTACCACATAACTGACTAATAAATTATTTACCCTGTTTTGTATTGCCATGTATTAAGCCAAGTAAACTTACCAGGAAAAAGAAACTTACAGCCGCTTTTCAGGACAAGATGCTAATAAATATTTCTACTTACAAAACATCTGGTTTTGCTACGATTTTTGCTCTTTTTCCTTTGTGGCGGTATCTTCTCGTAAAATCTGTTAAGTCTCAAGGAACTAACGGCGCTCACACTCCATAAAGTTCTTCCTTGAACACATTAATATTCCGAGAGCTGGCGTCTGAAAAAACTTAAGCCCGGGCAATGTTTGGACTCGAGATTATCCTATAAGAGAAGTGGAATGGAACGCAGTGAATCATCTTCTTTTTTTTAACTTTTATCGGTTTACATTTGACCGCCATCTTGACTGATGTAAAACAACGTTGCAGTCTACGGTGCAGCGTGCTTACTTTGAAGAAACATATTCACTCTCGATTTGTAGTCAACAATATTGTAACCATCTGAAAACACCCATTCAAGCAATGCATTCCTATGCAATGCATTCTAATGCATGCCTAGACGTTCTTATCACAAAATTATAGTCAAATCTCTTCATCCGAGTCTTTAATACGTCTACCTACTAATCTATACTAATATTATAAAGCTGAAGAGTTTGTTTGTTTGTATGTTTGTTTGAACGCAAGGATCTCGGGAACTGCTGGTCCGAAGACTATTTACTATGTCGTTTATTGTGTCGCGTTTTATTGAGATTTATTGTGTCGCGAGACACGTGTCGTGGTTTTGACGCGAACTGGCGCCCATACAATTTCATAATGTCAAGTGCCTGTCGCGGTCTCCGGTCGCAGATTTCTGTCGCGGTCTCAGCGCGAACTTGACAGATTTTTCGTGAGGTGTGAATTGAATTCTATCGCCACGCTCGGGTATGATAAGAAATCTTCAGATAAACTCGGGACCATGGCCATTGGCCATCTAGAAATGCATCAGCCAATGGAAAATGCTGAAAGGGCGTGATATGGGCATCATGGCATGGCCATCTAGAAATGCGTGAGTCAATGGGAAATGCTGACGCATTTATAGATGGCCATGCCATGATGCCCAGGCCACGCCCTCCGGTTATACCCGTGTAGTTTCCAAAGTAAGCTATCAAATTATGAGTTATAAGTTTTCACTTATATCGGCAGTTCCCATGGCTGCCAATTTTTTACCTTGTACCTTGGTTTCTTTGACATCATAAACATCAAAACTTTCTATCGATAAGGTAGCTCGCATCAGCCTTGATACTGTTTGAACAAGCCAGTAAAATCGTTTCCTATGTGAGAACCAACTAATACTTGAACTTATTTATCCTACCAGGGTAGCATAAAACAGTTTAGTAGTTCCTATAAATTCTTGTTGCTTGACAACTGAGCGGATGAATTTAGCGTCACGCCGTAAGTGCTCTTATAGGGTAGAAAGGAGAGGTATAGCCTGGCTAAACTGTGTGCCGTCTTACATTCAAGGCTTTATGGAGCAATATCCTCTGCAGGCTTGACGCGGGAGTGAAGTGATGGATGTCGAGATTTGCCGCTAGCTGCTTCACTAGGTTATTAGAATTTCTTGGCGCTAAAAAGCTACCTTATTAAAGAATATATGGAGCGGAAGATACTATCTTTAGGTGGTTATTTTAGGTTATATAGAATGTAGGTTCCATTATACATGCTACTAATACTAAAAATGCGGAAGTCTTACTTTTTCACGCAAAAACTGCTGAAGGGGTTTGGATAAAATTTGGTGCACAGATAGATATTGGTTTGGAGTTTCTCGGGATATACAATTATACATAGGTTATTTTTTTACCCCGGTTAATTAACAGGACCAATACGAAGGTGAAACTGCGAGGTGCAGCTGGTATTAAACAAATAACAGTTACGTAATCTAGACAATTACGCAGTTTTCGAGTACAGTCAAAATGAAATAGATATATTAAAAGTTTTTTTTACGAGCAACGCAGCGTATTCATTTCCAACGCAGATCCCGTTCCCATAATTATCCCTAGATGAAGAACTTATGGGCTATTTCAGACTACAGATAATCCATCGTAGACCGCATCATCGCATAACATCAGGCGAGATGGCGATCAAGTATAAACCTATGAAAGTTTAAAAAAATAACTGTGTTCCAAATACACGTCAAAATTTATCAAAGAGCAAAAATTGCCGTGAGATATGAAGGATAATTTGATTTATCTAATGCATAAGTTAACTGAGTCTAAACAAAGGTGCTTGCGAATAATACCTCAAAGTTACCTTAATCGAAGAGGATTCCAGCTGAGCGGAGTTAAATTTATATCAATGCCAATAAGAAGCAGTCGGCGGCTGAGAAAACAGCGCCGAGATACCCGGGGGGCCACGGGATTAGCGGATTTGCAGGCGGGAGGGAACATCAGTGACTTAGGAAACTACTTTTATACTTTAAAATAAGGATTTGAAGTCCAAGTACATACATAGGGTTATGTGAAATAGTTCCTTCTGATTAGTGATTCAAATAATTTTGAAAGGAAAACTTGTCTATCTGTATTTAGCCTTGTTGATTTATTTTTATTTAGGGAAAATGTTATGGGCTCGCGTCATTGACATGCTTATGTAGCGACGTAATGTCGGAGCGGCGGTGGAGCTGCAGAGTAGAACGTGCGGGTTAAGGTACAAGTTCGCGCTGAGACCGCGACGCGAGACCGCGACAGGAGACCGCGACCGGAGACCGCGACAGGCACTTGACACTATGTAATTGTATGGGCGCCAGTTCGCGCCGCGACCGCGACCGCGACCAGTCTCGGTCTCCTGTCGCGGTCTCGGCGCGAACTGGCGTCCATACAATTCTATAGTGTCAAGTGCCTGTCGCGGTCTGCGGTCGCGGTCTCCTGTCGCGGTCTCGCGTCGCGGTCTCAGCGCGAACTTGTACCTTTAGACGCTCTATGGGTGGGTGACAAATAGTGAGTTCGCGTCACGCTCTTCACCCAAAATATTCCACAATAGAAAATGATCCCTTGCGTTTTTTTAGGTTTATACCGGTCACCGTCCGCCAATTCTAGGGCCTATAATTTCTCCTCCGCCGCGGCTGTTGATCTCCAATGTTACACGAATATAGCTTTTATTATCTACAAGATTCAAACAGGGATTATAATACTATGGATACTATTTGGACGAAAAAGTTGGTCTCAATCGCGGTTGGTTTGGAAATACCCGTAGAGTGTTGGGGCTTTGTTGGACTTGCAAATTGCTCAATATTTAGATGTAGTTGCGGTTTTGATGTAGTTGTAGCTCCACAAAGTGACATCCTTTCATGGTTGATATTCCAAAAGGGCAAAGAAGATTGACTATACTTTGTAATAATAATGTCTACAACTCTCAACTTTGAAAAGCGTTGACCCAGTGGATAATTCGTGATGGATTTATATCCATCACGAATACAGTGTTACTCTTTTCATTTTAATTTAATTCCACTCTCTAACAACTTACGCCGAAACTCTACAAACCGTCAAAATAGCATCGACAAATACCACATTGGGAGGTTTTTTCTAACTTAACTAAACCTTTTACATTTTTTAGTAAATAAAACATTTCTTCTGATAGTTTTCATCTTTTTTATTTCTGTTACATATCGTATGAATATTAAAAGTATTAGCCAGCCAGATTTCTAAATGTAGTAACAAACGATACGGCTGAATATCATTCAGGCCGCCTAGTTAAAAGGTAATGTATATAAAAGAGGATAGGCTGTCAATTGAACATCTGATTAAGCTAGTTGGCTGCGATATATTGTTTTATGTATATACAAATGTGAGTTTTGAATATTTGTTTTTTTTTTTAAATATATTATAACTTATATAGCTTATATATATAACTTATACACAAATTGACATATTATTTTGCATCCTAAAGTTGCCTGGACGAGATCGCTTTAAACGATAAGGTCGCTCACTGTCACATTACTTTACAAATTATTTCAATTTTTTGTGTTTTTTAACCGACTTGAAAAAAGGGAAGTTTCTCAATTCTAAATCAGATCAAATATCTGCCAATATTTGCCGATATAGATAACAACGTGTATAAAATAAACGCTCAACATATCTCCAGTTCTCAGCCCCCGCGATATATTCAACAAACAACCAATATTGCATTAAAAAGCAGTAGCCTGCAGCTATTCCTGTCCACAGTCTAAACTACCCTTAGTTTTTAATACGAGACTTCAAACAACCCCTGAACAAGCTATTGCGAATTTATGATCACTGCCCCGTGAGAGAGGGTAAAACGTTAAAAAAATAAGTTTGATCTGCAGGACCTTGTCATTGTGAAGATGTATACTGTTTTAGTGGCTAGCAGTGCCACTTAATGTACCGTACAATTAGTCATTTTATTCGGTATGAAAAGTTGTTCATTTGTTATTTTCATATTCTTTTGAAGTTATCGGAATTCAGGGTTTCGTTGAAATGTATTTAGTAGTTTTGGCATGAATGAGTTCCAATCACACGACCATACAACTGTTACACCGTCGTTTGTTTTCAAATATTTTTTAATGTCAATAATAGAAGTACGTGAAATTGACGCTAGTTTAGTTATAATTATTCATAAATATAGTAAAATTTACACTGTATGCTTATGGTGAAACGTAAGGAAAATAATGTTTTTGTATTTGATATATTCATTTATTATTCATTACATAATTTACAAAAATATTATTCTACGTGTACAATATTTTTGATTATTGTTTCACAAACAAAAATTATGAAGATACATTGCGTAGAAGGTTCAACTCGTTTCATGATACGATTTAACTATAAAGAGACATTATACCTCCCCACCCCAGAAGGTCATTTATCTCGGCGGATTTTTAGTAATTTAACAAAATAAAAAATACGTGCCCTACTTTTTCCCATAATCTAATTGAGGGATGGATTAAAATGGTTTATTATTGTTTCTGTCGTTACTCTAATTTACAAAAAAAAACAAAGAACGTAAAGAGTTACAATTGTTACTGCGACAAAGTCCAAGCGTAATCGTTTGTGCTCTGAGCCATGTTTTGTGTACAAACACGTGAAATTGTTAAATGCACGTCTGATATAAAGGTTGTACTCGCAGCATTAGCATAATGGAACAGAAAAATAAAACGAGTATGGTATTAAAGTCAATGTTCAGTTAAAAAAATGGTAATAGAAAAGCATCGGCGTCGTTTAAAGCTAGAAATGTTTATTGCTTGTGTTCATATGGCTCCTTTGGTTCTTGATTCTCTACTAGCTGAATTGATGGATACTCACGACAATAAATATCGATTATTAATTCAGGCGAATCCATCAATTAATTCGGAGTTACGATTGGTATAAGTTACGCCTGGTCTAGTCGGAGGAACGGCAACTGCCAATCCGGAGCCCCTGGCTTAAATTCCACGCGCACTACTATCTTTACTTAAGTCACGTGCGTAATACCGCTAACTTTAAAACAGTGAAAGAAAACAATTACATCATTAGGAAACCGACATGTATGTGCATAACAAGCAATAGCAAACAAAGCATAGGAATGTTTTTACAAGTTGGTTTATTTCTTGAATGTGAAAAATGTAGTTTCGTTTACATTTTCAACCGAATTCAATTCGGTTTGATGCTTTTTTTGTTTGTTACGCGATAGCCCCGCCAATAATTGTGAATCAATTTTGATGGTTCTCCTTCTTTTGGTAGATTATTGTTCAAACTTGTTGCATACAAATTGTATCGTAATCGGTGTGCTGGTTTATGAAACATGAACAAAAATCTTAAATTTACTTTCGTTTATCTGGATGACTTAGTGATTGATCAATCGTCGGAATCTAATTTTATATTTAAGTCGGTTTTCGTTTTATCGGAGACAATACATTATAACGATTGGTCTTGCTACTAATGCTTACCTAATTCTTTTATTTTGCTATATTACTTTACAGTACCGTTCTTAAATAATAGAAGTTAAATATAATGATTATTGTAACTATGTGTTATTGATTAAAAATTTGAATTTTAGTATGGCTGTTAATTGACGAAAAATATCAGGATTTTATTTTAAAAAAACATGGACCTACATCGTATCTATCAAATAAGTATGAACATCTATTTGTTGATTCTCGATTTAAAGACATCCAGGATAGAGGTTTCAGCTAACAAAGAATGCAGGAAGGTATTCCAAAGCCTAGCAATATAATGTAAACAATTAACTAAATACATAAATACAATTATATGTAAGTAATTATAATTATATATGGATAATTCAGGTGTGCTTAGTGTGAGTAGTTAGTTAGGTATGTAGTGTATGTAGTTCTCATTGTATTATAGTTTTGTTAATAAATATAAGTTATTAATATTCATTGAAATCTATTTTTGAAATTGATTTCAAGACATTTTTATCTTTTAGCGCACCACATAGAGATATTTCATGGGCTGTAAATTGAGCTTAAGGGTCACGCTCATAAATAAACGTAATTTGCAAATGAAATCGGAAACATGACCATCTGGAAATATATTAGATGCATCATCTTGTCTAGATGGCCATGCATAGAAGACTTATTTAGACGACAATGTTTTGAAGATTAATTCTCATCTAGCAGCACACTCCGGTTTCACTCGCGTAGTTTCCAAAGTGTGCTATCTTATTTTGAGTTATAAGTTTTCACTTCTATCGGCAGTTCCTATTTTCTGCACATTTTTGAATGAAGGTTCTATTTCAAATAAGTACCTACTAACCCACTTAGCTACGAATTTTGTAGCAACCCGCTACTAACATCGTAGCATTTCGTAGCTCCTGGTACAGCGTGTTAGCTCCGGGCTACGTTTAAAAATATGTCAAAATTATAAAGAGACTGTTCGAGGAATTTTCCCCTTGAACCGCTTTGTAAAGCAATTTGATGGAATTTGTTCCTTAATTTAATATTGTGAGGTAATAGATAACGTACGGGGACATAGATTAAACAAAACTCCGTTTAATAAGTGACACGGAAAACATGTTTGTGAATTCATGGCATAATCACTGCATAAATTGTAACATATAAATAAAATTTAAAGTGTCTGTTTGTTATTCCAATTAACAGCTTATTACATAATGCATTTAAAAATACTCGTTTATAGGTTTTTTAATCTGTCTGTCTGTTCCGGCAAATCTCTTATGTAGTGGGACCAATTTTAACTGGACTTTCGCTGGTAGGTTAGCTATCATAAAAAGTTATGTATTCAACTATTTTAGAAAAAAATACAGTGTCGCAAAAACGAAATAACAAAAACATAACATTCAGTTTCAGTTATGTGGGTAAGACTGTGGGACGTAATTAGTTTTGTATTAAAACTTAAAGTTACCAATGTTGTAACGTGCGTGCAAATGTGTTTTAAATTGATAAAGTGATTTTTTGCTTGATTCAAAATATATAATCATTCAACAATTTTTCTTTATTTAAACGACATACGATGTCATCATCATCATCATCATCAGCCGTAAGACGTCCACTGCTGGACATAGGCCTCCCCCCTAGATTTCCACAACGAACGGTCCTGCGCAACCTGCAACCAGCGGTTTCCAGCGACCTTTGTGAGGTCATCTGTTCATCTAGTGGGTGGCCGTCCAACACTGCGTCTTCCGGTTCGTGGTCGCCACTCGAGAACTTTTCTACCCCATCGGTTGTCAGTTCTGCGAGCGATGTGGCCTGCCCATTGCCACTTCAGCTTAGCTACTCTTCGAGCTACGTCGGCTACTTTAGTTCTTTTGCGAATATCCTCATTACGGATTCTGTCGCGCAAAGAGACTCCGAGCATAGCTCGCTCCATAGCTCGCTGTGTGACTTTGAGCTTTGTTATGAGGCCCACAGTTAAGGACCACGTCTCAGTTCCATAAGTCATCACTTGCCAGTGATGACATGACAACACGCACTGATTGAAGACTTTCGTCTTCAAGCATTGGGGTATTTTGGACTCCAAGATGTGCCGTAATTTCCCGAACGCTGCCCATCCGAGTTGGATCCTTCGCTGGACCTCTTTGTCGAAGTTGGATCTACCCAATTGGATCTTTTGACCCAGGTAGACGTATTCGTCAACAACTTCGAGTGTGGTATTCCCAACAATAACCGGTACAGGTGAGACATGAACATTTGACATGACCTTCGTCTTGTCCATGTTTATCCTCAAACCTACCTGTTGGGATACTCTACTGAGGTCCCTGAGCATAGCACCGAGGTCCTCCATCGACTCCGCCACAATGACTATATCGTCGGCAAACCGAAGGTGAGTGATGCATTCGCCGTTGATATTGATGCCATGTCCGTTCCAGTCCAGTAGCTTGAAAACATCTTCCAGCGCGGCAGTGAACAGTTTCGGAGATATAACATCTCCCTGTCTCACGCCTTTCTGTAGCCGGATATGTTTTGTGCATTGGTCCTGTAATCGGACAGACATTGTGGCTTTGCTGTAAATGCACCTCAACACTTCGATATAGCGATAGTCCATGCGGCATCGCTGGAGAGACTGAAGCACCGCCCAGGTCTCGATGGAATCGAAGGCTTTCTCATAGTCCACATACGCTATACATAGTGGCCGATTATACTCCTCGGTTTTCTGTATAATCTGCCGAAGCGTATGTATGTGGTCTACGGTACTATAGCCTTTTCGGAAACCGGCTTGTTCGGGTGGCTGGAAGTCGTCAAACCTGCGTGCGAGACGATTCGTGATTACCCTCGAAAACAACTTATAAACGTGTCTCAGAAGTGAGATGGGTCTGTAGTTTTTCAACAAGGTGTTGTCACCTTTTTTGCAGAAGAGCACCACCACACTTCTGCTCCACGCTTCTGGCGTATTACCGTCAAGTATGACGGAGTCGAACAGCTTCTGGAGGACTTTAAGTACCGGTTTTCCACCCGCTCTCAGAAGCTCAGTCGTAATTCCGTCGTCGCCAGGTGCCTTGTTGTTCTTAAGTTGTTTGAGGGCCATCCTAATCTCATACAGGCTGACTTCCGGGATGTCTTCGGTAAAGTGTCGGGTCAGCTTGGCTCTTGGGTCTTTTGCCATGCTAACGACAGGTCGTGTTTGCGTAGAGGTGTATAACTGTTCATAGAACCTCTCAATCTTCTCCAAAATCTCAGCCCTCGACGAGACGACGTTACCACTGTCGGTCTCCAGTTTGGTCAATTGACTTTGCCCAAGTGACAGATTTCTTGCGAACACTTTCGAGCCTTTATTCCGCTTGATCGCTTCTTCAATACACAAAGTATTGAAGCAGCGTATGTCGCGTCGCACACAAGTAGAAATCTGTCTATTGAGCCGTCGGTATACCGTCATGTCGACCGAAGACTGCAATCGCATATCTCGCCTAACCGCCATGAGATTCAGAGTATGATCGGAGAGCTTTTGGGTTCTATTCTGGCGTCGGCTCTTATAAAATTCCCTGCCAACTGCTTGAACAGTTTCCACCAGCCTGTCGTTTATTTCATCCGCCGTTACGCATTCATCTAAGGCTTCGAAGCGATTTTGAAGGTCGAGTTGAAAGTTGTCGGGATCTTCGATTTGAGCATAATTTGGTCGGAGCGTGGACTTCATTAGACGTGATCTTTCGAACTTAATCTTTAGATTCATACGATGTATGTGTGATATATTATAAATAATATCCATTTTACATTATTCCAGTGAATCCAGCGCTGAATTGCTTACTGGAATAATGTAAACCGGCACTGAAAAGCATTGGCACCGGATTAATGCTTTCCAGTGCCGTTTTCCATTTTTCCAGTAAGCTGCCAGCGATCGAAACCAGCGCTGGCGCTGGTTTCGATCGCTGGACTGGAATAATGTGAACCGGGTACAATATTATGTGTGTGTTATTATCATATGCCACCGTCTGCAGAGTTGGCTCAAATGGGACAAAGTTTTTAATAATTTTATTTTATTTACATTATATGTATTTTTTTACCTTTCGTGTAACCCTATGAACTATGGTAGGGGAGCTCAAGAGGGGATTTCGGGATTTACTCCAGCGCGGCAGATTAATATACAGTTGGAACTTGTACCCCCGGCTAAGTATCTTAATCGTAAAGTATCAAATATGAGCCCCATAAATAAGGCCGATTAAGAAAAAAATATTTTTGATCATCAGAAATTCTCGAGCTCGTCAGACTAAAGTAGGGCGAGTTAATTACATGCTAAAAAGTGTATATTCCACTAATCTGATAATTCTACAGTGACGCAAAGAAAGTAGAGGGCTACAGAGTTTTTAAAAGGTCATCTCTATATTCTAAAAAAAAAATTAAAAAAAAATCTGGTGGTAAAAAAATAAAATATTATTTTAAAGAAAATAATTCAAGGATAACGTAAACTATAATATCTAAGGATTCCACAAGCCGAAGTAACAAAATTCATAGCTAATTAGCTCATAAAGCTAATTTTTCGCATTTGAAATTCTATAGCGGCGCCCTCCACTGATGAAAAGGTAATTTTTTTTAAATCTTCTTATTAGGTACCTTAGCTTTGCAATCCAATAGGTCTCTATGATGCTCGAGTAACTCCCCATTTAGCATCGTGGGCTCCCCTACCACTATTGACCGCCATCTCGTCTGATGTTAAACGACGATGCGATCTACGATGGAGCGTGTTTACCTAGAAAAAACCGATTCACTCTCGATTTGAAGACACCAAGGTCATAACTATCGGGAAAAACCCACTCAGGCAACTCATTTCACAGTCTAGACGTTCTTATCACAAAAGTAGAGTCAAACCTCTTCGTCCGTGTCTTTGGAATATCAACCATGAAACGGTCTTCTCTTCGAGCTACGAGAAGTCCGATTGAAAAAAGGGCAAGGTGGTATTAGATCATGCAGATCAGTTACACACTCTCTGAAGTGTATCCGATAAGAAACCGATAAGCTAGCAATTGTTTAAATGACAAATGATTGTAAGGGTCCACAAGCTCTGGTTCCACTAGGCCTGAGTAGTTGAGCGTTGTTCGCCTGTTCAGATATTAATGAGATCTGTCCGTCGTGAATATTAGATCGGTTGGCGCGGCGGGGTCTCGACCGGCGAGCGCGGGTTCGGTGTGGCCAGGGATCGGTTTATTGCTTCACACATGGATACGTGAAATGTGGTTTATTGTACACAATTCATTACGCACTAACACATATATTTACTAATCGTACTAATACTAATATTTATAAAAAATACAAAAGTTTGTGAGGACGGACGGATACATGTTAGTTACTGTTTTAAAAAATACTGAACGGTTCGGAAAGAAATTTGACATACTACAGTAGGTATTATAATCTGGAATAGTATTTAAACTACTTTTTATCCTAGGAAAATAACAGAAACGGAAATTACGAGGGTAAAACTGAGGAGCACTGCCAGTAATCATATATAACTGCATATTATGTCTTTATAGTTTTACTTACGGTGTGCTCAGCTTTGCCCGTGGATGTAAAATATGGCTTTTAGGACTCAGGAATCACCCAGTATCAGTTCAGTAGTTCCTGAAATTAGTGCGTTCAAACGAATAAACTCTTAAGTTTTAAATTATTAGTATAGATATTAGCTATGTCTTCCATAATTGCATTACCTCTAGCATTGTTTAGTTTCGGACCAGATAGAGTTATGTGAGAAATGTCTAAGAATATTTATTTATTTAGTAACACCCTGCGACTTTATTTGGGTAGTTCCCGTTCCTGCTTTTTTTTTTTTTTATATAGCATGTGCCTGATGGGAAGCAACATGCCTGCCACATAACAGCACAGTAACACGCAGCTATTGGAACATGATAGTCCAAATCATAACCTAGCACTGCATTGCGCTCGTCACCCAGAGATCTAAGATATTATGTCTCTAAGCCCTGTAATTTCTCTGGAATCATTGCCCTTCAGACCGGAACACAGTACTGTTTGCACATTACTGCTTGGCGGTAGAATATTTGGCAAAGGTGTGGTACTTCCCCAGGCGGATTATTATTATTTTCCGGTGATAAAAAGTCGTCTCGTCTGTGACCTACAATACTGCAGTCAATAAAATCTATTTGTATTCAGAATTTCAAGCCGATTCATTTAATTCATGTGATTGAGCAACAAACATCCAAACTTTTGGATAAATATTATATGTAAGTCGAATAGTAGGATGGCGACTGTAAAACTGTCCACGCTTCAGTAGCTCAAAGTCAAAGTACTTTATTCATAAATGTACAATTTACACGTCAATTAATAAAAACATAAAAACAAAAGAAAAAGCATACAAATTGTATACATTTTCAAGGTTTAAAATTACTACTTTACTGTATTATAATAATTATTGTACAGAAAACTTGTCGCTTGCCCGCGATCCCCAGTTATCCTGAGCCCCTATTTCACGGAACTATGTAAAACTCGAGACTTATTTGACAAAATGTATGCACGTCCTAAGGAGAGATAAGACGAGCGGAGCCTTTGTGAGCTTGTTGTGGGGGGAACGGGGGAGGAGAGCTAGCGGGGAGGGGCGACTGAGGTCCAAATATTTAGACTAGAAACTGGAAAAAATTATTAATATTTAGTTTAACCGTTCCAAGACTGAAACCAAACTGTTAATTATCACCCTGTCAAGTTATTTAAAATAAAGTGGCCAAGTGCGAGCTGGACTCGCCCATGAAGGGTTCCGTTGCAGCAAGTAACATAATATACATAGTAAACATAGTTTTTTTAGTTCGTTGTAACTTTGATCGAAGTTTTAATAATAGTGTATTTATGACGTACTAAAAAAACTACTCATCAGATCGAGTTCAAACCAATTTTCGTTGGTAGTTTGCATGGTAATGTACAACATATTTTTTTATAAAGTGGCTGTGACATACGGACCGGCAAACAGACAGACAGACAGAAAGATACGACGAATCTATAAGGGTTCCGTTTTTACGTTTTACGGAACCCTAAAAAGCGACGAGCTACCAATTTTTCGACGATGGAAACTGTCGTTACATTCTGTGTCTTCAAATCAAGAGTGAATCGGTTTTTTTCTAGATAAATACGCTCCACTGTAGAACGCATCAGCGATTAATGTCAGGCAAGATGGCGGTCGAGTGTAAATAAATATAAATTAAAAAAAAGTTAAAAAAAGATCATTTTTTCAAAATTCATAGTCATAGGAACTGCCGAAAGAAGTAAAAACTTATTACTCAGAATTTGATAGCTTACTTTGGAAACAACGTGGGTGAAACCCGTAGGGAGTAGCAATGAGATGAGTCTAATGGGAAATCTACATAATATATGTATATATCTCAAATCTGTCTTTGGCGCGCCGAAATAAGTTTTCACTTCAAAATATTTCCCCGCTCGAATCTTGCTCCGTGGCCGCATGTGTTGGGTTAGTGCTCCGGAAGTTGAGGATCGCGTCATACGAGCGGTTCCCTCACATCGGACTTTGGCTAAGGGAAATTTAATATTCGTCGGCAGAAATTTTCTCACAGTTTATACTGACTTTACAAACTTATTTAAAATACAGAAGAACATACTTTCGGAAACTATTTTGGGTCGATTGAAAGGTAAAATTCAAGGATTTACTTTTTTTATAGTATAAAGTAACGAGACGAGCAGAACATGTGCCTGATGGTAAGCAACATGCCTGCCACATAACAGCACAGTGACACGCAGCCATTAGAACACGAAGAGTCAAAATCATTAGCTAGCACTGCACTACGCTCGTCACCCAGATATCTAAGATATTATATATCTAAGCCCTGTAATGTTTCTGGAAACATTGCCCTTCAAACCAGAACACAGTTTAGCTTGGCGGTAGCATAACTGGCAAAGGTGTGGTACTTCCCTAGGCAAACTTTGCCAAGAATCCTACGACTACTAAATGACTGAACTTTTCTTGTGTCATAGTTAGGTAAACAACTCTTTATTGTTCCCAATATAAAAATAGGTGAACAAAAAGAGATAACATTAACGGTAGTGGCTACGTTATAGCTATAAGCATCACTTTCGAGCAATCGAATAATAAATAAATAAATAAATAAATATTGGTGGACAATTCAATAATGGAGGGAAACATTAAATAGAAAGACGGGGGTAGGATAAAAAGTAACGTAAAATATCATAATTAACCACATAAACTGCGACCTAGTGGTAACAACGTCCATTTCACAGTCAGAGGGTCCTGGGTTCGAACCTCACTTGAACAGTTGAGTATTTTTACAAGTAAATATAAGTGTGTCATCACCACTGGCTTGAACGGTAAAGGAAAACATCGTGACGTAACCGGCATGCTGTAAAACTACATTTTTCGAGAACCTGCGTCATCCACCAGTACTTGTAAAACGCCTCAGCTATCTCCTTATTAAAATAGACTAAGAGTGGAAGCATCAAATTAAAAATAAGCTACTTATGCTCAGTTGCAGCTATGAACAAATATGCGTCTTTTTTACGTTGTCAGAGGATAAAAGTAATCGATAAAGTCACTTCTGGTTGCGTTGGTGTTAGCAACTCAAGTGGCAGTCTGCTCATATCTATAGTAAGACCGGTAACTGTTGAGGTAAACGTGTTCTAGAATGAAGACCACTGATAGGCAAACGTAGCGTAAAGATAGCGGTGTGCACGGAGGCACCGCGACAGGCACTTGACATTACGGACGCCAGTTCGTGCCGAGACAGCAACATGATACCGATACATGACTGTGTCGAGAGACACGTGTCACGGTCGCGACGCGAACTGGCGCCCATACAATTCTATAATTTCAAGTGCCTGTCGCGGTCTCCGGTCGCGGTCTGGTGTCACGGTCTCAGCGCTAACTTGCACCTTAAAACACCTGAAACTAGATCGAGTGACAACATACGTAAGACAACAGGATTCAAAGGTATGGCTGTGGAATGTCATGGGAAAGGCACATGTCAAGCAGTCGACTAGAATAGACTGATGATGATTATTTCTCAAAGTAATTCTTATTAACTCCCTTAGTTACCGAGTAGCGGGTCCGCAAATGAAGACAGATTGCTGTCACGTGTTAATTTGCCCTTAGATACGCAATTAACGTGATAATACGAACGCAGTTCTGAGCATTCAACAACGCCAGGCAGATAATTATTTTACCTAATATCTTGACAATGTAGAAAACTTACGAATAATGCATAAAAATAATATGCAGTAAGCAAATTCTGTTAGTTTTCGAAACATTGTTCCTCTTACCCCAAAACTATTAACTACTTTTCATGTTCCAATAGCTGCGTGTGTCACTGTGCTGTTACATGGCAGGCATGTTGCTTACCATCAGGCAAATGTCCTGCTCGTCTCGTCACTTTTTATTTAAGAAGAAAAAAAAGGAAACTATAAATAAACATTTTGTTGTCTTATTAGTTATTTGGAAAACGAATTTTATTAGTTTCAAACTTTGTTTTGCCCTGTATTAATTAATTAATTTTAGTGAGTATGCCCGACTCGTGGGTTTTTTTAAAGTGGTAGGTTTTCATTTGACCGCCATGTTACCTTATGTAAATGCCCGCGCTACACGAGGTTTGTTTTTCAAGTTAGTAAGCAAGCAAGCTAGTACTTCTAGCTTCGTGTAGACAAAACTAGCGTTGCGTAGCGTTGTCTAGACGAAGCTAGAATTATTAGCTTGCTAGCTTTGCTAACACTAGTTTGCTATCCTATCTTGAAAAACTAGCCTCGTGTAGCTCGGACATAAGTGACAATACTGACTTCGATGGAGCGTATACTCACCCAGAAGAAATTCAACGAATTTGTTTGTAACATACATTCACAGAACACTTTTTTAATAAAATAAATAAATACATACTTATTAAAAAAATGGTTGTCTGTAAAGTCGGTTTACTGACGATAGTTGAACGTGACAACGTCTTTTTCCTTTTAAGCGCCATCTAGGTAAAACATTCTGAAGCTTTTTGAAAAGCTGTTCAAAGCGCCATCTCTGGGTACATCATTGTACTAGCACAAGTTCTCAACCTATTAAGCCCGACTCCCGACGCGGCCGGCGTCGTGACGTCACACAAAAAATCATAACTAAAAAATTAAACCAAATTTTGTGTGTCTGTAAACGACAATGTACTGATAAATATTATCACCTATCTCTTAGGCATCAAAATAAACTAATAATCGAGTATGTTTATCATGAAAAAATTAGGTTTTAAAGTCTCAAAACCGGTTTTGCCCAAATTTGGCCTCTTGGGGCTCAAGTGATTAACTTCATATCGTCGCTTTTCTAAAACATGGACAGACTCCTTAAACGTAATACACATTTCACTCACTAGATGGTGCGAAAAGTAATAACTGAGGTAACGGCGGTAACGTTACAAACATGACGTCATGTTTTGCGGGCGTGCAGCCGGCTTCATCGAATTATAAGACGTTATCACGTCAAAAATATAATCTTGGTAACGTCATTTACGTAAAAGCAATGCTATTTTATGGTAAAATAAAACGAGCTGCTTTTGCATAATATATGGCTATAGTTGATTAAATAAGCCAGAACAGATGTACCAAAATGGTGCTGAACCAAACTTTAATCAGCAGAAGTTTCTGTTGTATAGTTTGGTTACTTTCCAGACTTCTGTACAAAATTACTAAGTTGCTAAACGTTCACAGCGCCGCAGATAGTACTGTGGTCCAAATTAGAACGCCACCGCAATTCGTCTTAATTTGCCAGCGGCAGACAATTGGGACCTTCGTGTAACAGAAATGAACTAAGATCATTGACCTCTCGCAGCCTTGAGAGAACTCGACATGTAACAAATGTAGTGGGAAAATAGAGTATACGACATCCTACATTATTTTGGGAAATATCGATGAAATTTATTTGAAGAGTCTTACATGGTGCAAAGACTTTTTCTCTCTTCTCACTTCTCGGTTCTCACTTTTGTGCGTCCTTGCAAATTGAGGTGCGTAAGAATAGACAGTCCACAAAATGATACTATTGCTGGCACTCGAGGCCTTCCCTTGCATATTTCCATAGTTTCCTAATGATGATTTCCTTCACCGTTTTAAGTTAGCATATAACAGTTGCAATAAACACATAACTTCAAAAAACCAATGATTCGCATAGGATTTGAACCAGGGGCTTCGAATCTGGCAGTTGCCGTTCTTTCAACTCCGACTTTCGACTAGACCAGCCATCATTTTAATATAATAATGATTGAGATTGCTTATGTTTAAAGCTACATCGTGTGTCAGCAAGTTCTTTAATATAAAATTGTTGACAATGCTATTTTTACTCCAAACAAAAAAATCTCTTTGCCTTTTTGGTACTAGAATGCAATAATAAATTTTGCATGAAACGTTCCCCTCTCGGCAAGCTAATCATTTCGGACAAATATTTGCTAATTATTTGATTGAGTTGAACCCTACAAGCCGATCTGTTTGGACAAGATGGGGCTTTCAAGAGCCTAATTCTTTGGATATTTAAACAGGGTCGAGACCAAAAAACTACATTAATTATTAAATACTAGCAGTTACCCGCGCTGTAAGAGTTATTCAACGTGAGCCTTATAGTAGGAGATCCCGCTATACAACGGCCTTCACCGTTATTTGTAATTTATATGTAATTTAATAGGTCAATAAATATATTGCGTATGGGTTGCCTAACAAATTTTAGTCCAGAATATGTGCTTAATTAATAAATGAAAAAGTTTTGCTTCGATACTGCATTTTGCAACGGTCTGATTATTGAATTGAAATTAAATAAAATGAAATATTATTTTATCATGAACACGGTGGTATAGAGTTGCCTGCGAAAACCCAGTCCGAAAGTCCGGTTGCCTAATTTTTAAAAGTAAAATATTGCTGTAACCTTGGCCAATATCTCGGAAACTATAAACTTTAGGGCAAACATTATTGAGGTCGTTATTGTAGAAAATACAATTTTGCATCTTTTATGGCATGAACACTTTTCTGTGACATATACCGTCTACGATTTAATAAACTCTGGACTAATTAATTAAATTACATAGACCTTTACCGTCTATGTCTTCATTTGGACAGACGGCTGACATGGAAGAACCACCAAAAAAGGAAGAAGCCAGAAAACAGTATAAGAGTATGTACTGGCTAATCGGACGAGGATCTCCTTTGTCACTCGAAAATAAGCTACTTGTGTACAAGTGTATTATAAAGCCAATCTGGTCATATGGCATCGAACTGTGCAAGCAATTCCAATATAGAAATCCTACAACGGTTCCAAAACATTGTACTAAGAACAATATGTAATGCACCATGGTTTGCTCGCAACACAGAAATACATGATTATGTACAAGTACCAAATGCCCTGCAAGAAGCGAAGAACTACTCTACAAAGTACAAGGAGAGACTCACAAAACATATAAATACCCTAGCAAGGGATCTATTAAACAGAGATACAGAGATTGTACGATTAAAGAAGTGGCATATCTTGGATCTCGACATACGAGAGTGAATAATTTTTATGTACTTTTGGCAATGCTTGCTGAAGCATGAGCCTCCCACCATGAAATATGCCAAAATCTGATTATGACAATATTGTCGATTGCAGATGATTAAAAAAAATAAAAATTAATTACATAATATAAAATACGTTTCATCAAATAAACATCTCGGTGAAGGTCGTTGTATAGCGGGATCTTAGACCATTAAGCATAACCCGCCAGTTATAAACAGTATGACGTGGAAACTATCAGTATCACGTATAGGTGCTCAACAATCTAATGTCATCACTTCACATCAAATCACTTATAACCAAATTCACGTTCGATTTCACAGATTCGTCGTAGATTCAAAACACGGTAGTTACTCTTGAGTATTTTGCCACGTCAGTTGTACACTTTAGTCTTGTAATTAACAATACTCGCGCGATCTTAAAAGTTACGACTAGCCTAGTCCAGAGAACGACGACTGCCGGTCTGGAGCCCCGAGTTCAAATCCCACGAGCACCACTGTCTCTTTGTAGTCATGTGCGTAATGCCGCTAACTTGAAATATTGTAAGGAAATTAACTTGTTCCGGGAGCTTTCGACATTCAAGGACATAATATGTCATCTATTAACCGGCACTGAGCCAGGGCATGGATTATGGCCTAGAATCACTGAGTCCCAGAAGTGGGAACATTTAGTGCTTAAGAACAATTTTACAAAGTTTCTTTCTCCCTATCGCAATCTTACCCACGTTATCTCTTTCATTCGCTGGAAGCTTCACTTTATCTCGCTGAGCAACTAATGAACACCATTAGAAAGTTCCCCACCTTCAACGAAATTAATCTAACCGCCGCTCAAATATTAGAGAAGGGATTAAAAATTAAACAGCAGTTAAAGTTTTAATGTGCCCCATTGGACTGATCGCGTTTTGGCGGAGGAGCGGGTGACGAGTTTCCGAACTGAGTTATTATTATGAGAGGTAGGACCGGCGGCTGGTATATACAATCTATTCATTGGAAATAAATTCTTTTAACGTATATTTTACGGCTGGTCTAGTCTAGGCGGCTACCAATCTTGAGCCCCGGGTTGAAATCTCAGACGCTCCACTGTCTTTTTGAAGTCATGTGTGTAATGCCGCTAACTTAAATATGGTGAAGAAAATTATCGTGGGGAACTGACAGGTAACTAGCATCTTTTGAGGTCACGTGACTTTTATCAAATTGCACTGGGCCAGCATGGTGGATTATAACCTTGACTCTCACCTTGCGAGAAAAGGGCCCGAGTCCCAGCAGTAGAAACATTTAGTGAGCTGCATAAGTCTAGTTATGCTTTTGTTAACATTGTTTGGCTGTTTTGCCCGCATAAGCCAATTATGGGTTATGTAATGGTTTGATATTTTTTTGAAAATTGTCGATCAACCTTGGAAAACTTCACGGAATTAGATCTCAATAGAGGCATAAACTTGTTGAGCCTATATACCGGATATAAGTGCATTACGCTGGCCCTCACTTATTACATTTTTATTAATAACTTTAATGGCCTAATAACGATGGAATCTTTTGACCTGCCCTAACAAGACCAAATGCACGCATTTATTAGGCAACAAATCAGACAGAAGACAACAATCGGTACATCTACGTGGAGTGGTAAACTAACATAAATTAAAACGAACTTTCAAATCCTTAGACATATTAACTGTGAGTTTTCAAATCTGTTTTCGGTACTCCATCCAAAAGAAATGTTAAAAAACCCACCCATATTTCATAAAACATAACTCAATAAAGCAAAAGAACCCTCACGACTTGTTCCCACTTCTTGACACTCGATTATTCCCCTCTTTGTTTCTAATGAAAAATTGCTCACAAAAATAAATCCGCCAAAATCCAGTAATGAGATAAAAAAATATAATAAGAGGAGAGAATCGCTCGAAATGCTGCCTTCAAATTTTTACGTAAGTTGATCAACTAAACTTTTCAATTTTTCCTGAGGGGATTTTCTTGTAATTTTGCGGAGGTGTCAGGACTGTGCTTGTTTTATTCTTTTTTTATTTGGATTCTTTTCATTTTAGGTGATTGAGATAATGTCATATTGAAATTTCACTCACACTAAAGATACAACTAAATTTAATATTATTTAGGCTTAGGATTCAATTTTTTTGAGCAATTATAGCCCTTCGTTATTTACTCAAATTAGAGGTCCTATTTCTTTTTTCAACCTTTTTTGTTTTAGGCTTGATCTCTTGAAAACTTTAGGACCTTATTCGCAGAGTCCGCTTGCGGAAGTATCACGCCTTTTCCAGTTTTTTGTAATAATGTTCAAAGGTTACATACTGGATTCTGTTTTCGAAGGGCAATGTTTTCATAGAAATTCCGGAGCATATTTAAAAATAATTATCTTATAACATAGTCCACCACGCTGGCCAAGTTGGTTTAGCAAACTATGCTACACGAGCAGGTTTTCTCATGATGTTTTTCCTTCACCATTTTAAGTGGCATTACGCGTATGACTTCGCAAAAGTGAAAAGTGCGCGTGGAAATTGAACCAGGGGGCATCAGTTTGCTTTCTACCCACTAGACCAGCGTAACTTTAACTTTATAAATAGAAATAAACAAATAAAATAAATAAGTCTCTTATGTGTTCGTATTTCAAAATCTATTGAATCGGAATATAAATGGAATAACGGGTAGATACAATCGGACATTACTAAACATGATATGCAATCTGGAGCCGAGTCCTGCATTCAAGACCGCATGTGGACCGGCCCGCCTTCCTCGCTGCATAATGTAGCACCCACAGATTACAGAAATAAAACCAGATGGAGCGTGCAGAACAGAGCTACTGAAGCAGACAAAGGAAATACAAACGCCGAAGCAAATACAAACTCCAGTCAGTATGAAACGGACTTCCGTGTTGTACGGGAGTCCCGTGTGATTTTAAGTTTTGTTTTAAAATATGCCGTTTTGTGTCTTCGAACAATGTTCCCAAAAACAAAAATAGGAAAGAGGAATATAATTTCATAGGAAAATTTCAATATTTTTACTGTTATTTAGATAATTTAGGCGATTATATTTTGGTGATGAATGGAACACAACACCTCAACGAAAATAGTTTAGTGTGGCGATACTAAATGGAAATTATTTTCCCTGAATTTAGGGTAAAATATAGATCATGTATTTTTTTAGATACTCGTAGACCAAATTATTGATGGGCATTGTATTATTCAATTTAATTTAATTTAAGTAAATGTTAAATTTGTGAAATGAGTAATTTATGACATAAAAATGTACAAAAAACAAAATCATTCATACATCCTAAAATTTGTATTTGTTTATTTCGTTAGTTCCACCACTGCCCAAAATATTACAAATTTTGTTTCCTCATGAATCAAAATGTTATACGGAAGAGATCGCTTTTAGCGACAAGATCGCCTTTTGTGCCCATTTTGTTTTGTTATTATATGTGTTACTTCTTGTCAACTTTGTTTATGGTGCCAATAAAGTGTTTTGTATTATATTATTGTAATGTCATTCGATATAAATATTATCTAAGTGAAACGGCTATATAATTGGTTATAAAATGATGGTTTATAAAATAATACATTTGTTGAAGGAAGATATTTTTGAAGTTAATATTATGCATAACGTTGTTTGTAAAATGAAATAATTTTAAATTGTAAAGTTTTTTAATATTAAAGTCAAAATACTTTATTCATAAATGTACAATTTACACGTCAATAAATAAAAACAAAAGAAAGAGTATACAAATTGTATACCTACATTTTCAAAGTTTGAAATGACTACTTTACTGTATTATAATAATTATTGTACAGAAAACTGTCAAGCATTTTATGAGTATAATATGTTTTTATAACAATTGTATAAGTTACGGTGGTCTAGTCGGGAGAACGGCGGCTGCCGATCCGGAGACCCCGGGTTCAAACCCCACACGCACCACTGTCTTTTCGAAGTCATGTGCGTAATGCCGCTAACTTAAAACGGTGAAGGAAAACATCGTGAGGAAACCGACATGTACCTAGAATCTTTCGAAGTGTCATGTGTCATCCGCCAACCCGCACTGGGCCAGCGTGGTGGATTATGGCCTTAACTCTCTCCTTGCGAGAGAAGGCCCCGAGTCCCAGCAGTGGGAACGTTTAGTGGGCTGTTGATGATGATGATGATGATAACAATTGTACTGACCCATGTCAAATTTTTGTACACATTTTTATAGGACTTTGCCATCACTCTCTAAAAATTCGGTGTAACTATAAAAAGTTCGATCGATAAGCCAGCACTTTAATTTGTTTTTGAAGCTGCCGAAACTTGGGGCAGATATAACTATTTTGGGAAGAGTGTTATAAACTTCAGGGTTTGTGAGTTAGCTTCCGTGACCTTGTAACTTGTGAGAGAGTGTGATATGACATCCAGCTTGTCCGCGTTACGTATGTTTCGAGAATGTCATAATACGGTTACTTGATTTTAAAGTCTTGTTTTGTCAAAAAAAAAAAAATTGGCAGTCATAGGAACTGCCGATAGAAGTGAAAACTTGCTGTTGCCCTGGTACTGGTACCTAGGGTCAAATGCAACTCTTTTATATTTCTGTTGTCCTGGTATCTGGAGATAAACGCTGGGCTGTTGGAGGTAGGTAATCGAAACTCTTTACTGATTCTGTTGCCCTGGTACCTACCTGGCCGTTTTTACCGAGTTTACCCGAAGATTTCATATCCGATCCATTATCATATCCAAGCGTGACGATTGATGAATCCATTTCACAGCCCACGAAAATTCTGTCTATAGCGCGCCTAAAGAAGTTTTCACTTCAAAAGGTGAATAATAAGTGAACTGTTAAAATTTTATCAGTTATGATTATTTTGTCAGTTTTTTTTTGTTTGTTGATTGGACCTATAACATAATATGCATTTTATCAAAAATAGTTTGGTGGTAAAGATGGTTGTTTTAATTTTTGTTTAACCTATCTAAGCGAGTAAATTACACTAATTTTATTATTTGCGATTAAAGTTAATTTCTAGTTGCATGCAAAATCAATTTTTTTTTCTTTATAGAATGGAAATAGTAGTAACAAAAAATCCTTGCATAATCGGTGTAATAATATTAATATTTTAAAATATCAATTGATGTGTTTATTATACGTGAAGATTTCCCAAGCTAAGACAACAATAGTGGGACTTTTTTCTTAAGACTGACAACATTATACAAGTCATTTGGAACGTTGATTTGACAATTTTACGTCAACATGACTAATTACGGGCCTCACAGTGTTGTTCACGAAGGTTCCATCTGTGTTTATTTCTGTAATCTGTGGTAGCACCCTTTATTGTATGAATATATTGTGCAGTTTCAACGTCGAATGTGTCAATAGAAAAACATCATCGTTTATTGACTGGCTTCATGGTTTAGTTGATGGTAAGTCTACCCACGAAGCTTAGGGTCGTGGGTTTGATTCGCACCCAGTTCAAATATTTGTGTGATGAATACATTTTTTTTTTTTTGGGTGTTCCTATGTATTATAGGTATTTATTTAAAAATTGTATAAGTATTATTACCTTGTATAATTTATGTTATGAACCAAGCAATAAATCGGGTATTATTCAGAATGATCCCGGTCACTATGAAAAATGTCCACTGAGAGAGGGCAATTTGATACCTAATAAATAATAAATGAACGAGAGAAAGTTACTTTCTCATGCCAAAACTTATGAATAAATATCTAAACAAATATAGATAATACAATGAAATATATGTATTTATTTATTTATTTACGAAACGCGTTCGAACAAACGAACTCTACAGGTTTATAATGTTTAGTATATACATACGAGTATATATCTACATTTACATTAATGTATCTACTCTGACTGGATGAAATATCGTACTATCAATACTTACTCATTCCATTCCCCGACATAATCTAACCCAACACTTAAAAATAAAAATACTAATAAAAGTACATGTGATATTGCTCTAATATTAGAGGTATGATAGTTCTAATTTCAATCAACCCAGAACAGTACGCTAACATTTTATGTTTCCAGTTATTTATTAATACGTTCTGCAAATAAATAAACTCCAGATAACCATAATGTTATATCGATATTGTAAGTATCGTTATCTCTCATAACAGCTAATCATAGTAATCCCCCATTTCCATTCGGCCGGGCCGGCTACCGTCGCGCCGGCCGGCTACCGGCGGCGGCGGCCGTCCCGGATTCAAGTCAGGTGCGGCTCGTAAATGTGAATATTGTTCCTTGAAGTGCGCTCGCTATCGTACCTACCGCTCGGCGAAGATGTGCGATTTGAGGCTATTCTTAGAACACGGCTTTTGGGATAATCAAGTAGGTATGGTTTAGTGTCGACGTTATTGTGATTATTGAAGTGAAAACTTTTTGGCCCCCACAGACAGATTTCTCGTGGGCTGAGAACATGAACATTCCGAATCATTGCTTGGCTCCGCGCTCAGAAACCTGAGATACAAGATCGTTGATTAACATTTACTGTTATATCATAAATTTAAGTGGCATATTCATGTTCTCTCAAGTTTATTAGTAATGAATGAACTCATTTCCATGAATGAAGCCATTTCCGTGATTTTTTTTAATCCACACAACAAATAACGCTTTTAGCGATAAAGTCGCCATTTTTGTTTCACTAGCTTTAAGGATATGTCATTTTGTGTATAATTTTTCGTATTGTGGACAATAGAGTGTATCTCTCTAACTTATGCTACATAGGTTTACAAAACATGTAATTTTACAAAACCCTGCGAAACATCTACAAATAACCACAACATTCCCGCCCTCCCATCAAAATGCAAATAATGTTGATGCCAAAACCAAATACTAACCAAATGTCGCATCTCAAGCCCGAGGGCCCGGGAACACCCTCTAAGTGCATATCCAAACATTCTAAATGCATTGAAGACATCAAAACGACACTCGGTGACAGAAACTGTGAAGCAGAAAATAACACGATCTCTGGTAATGCCCTCACTCGGTTTCAGTTCACTCATTTTGTCAAATAATTATGTAATTTTTTTTTTATTATTATACAAATAATTCTAATGTGAGTATTTCGATTGATCATAAAAAAAAAGGTAAACATAATGTATTTGTTAACAACGGTAGCCACTAATTATTTATTATATTAGTTTTTGACATAATCCTTGGTATTATTGATATGTGTAAATTTAGATCTTAAATTATGTCACATGAAGACTAAATTAATTAATTAGTCATTAAACAAGATTGAGAATCAAACGGTATAACTTTCACAAAAATATTTTAAAAATGTGTCAACTTGTGCCCGTTTATCACAAAATATATCACATTCTGGGCATTGTTTAAGGAACGCGTTAAGACCACGGACGATGCGGCACATCGGGCTATAGTCTCTCGACTTGGTGCGGCTTCGTTCAATGGCAAAGAGTAATAAAGTCAAAAGATTATATTCGTCTGTTGTTTGGTTGCATGTGTTAACCCCTGGAACTGTTAGTTTCTGACTACTGATTTCTACTGATTTAAAAATGAGTTTTTGTCATTACACAGCTTTAACCACCGAAAAAACATTACTATTTATGTATTTATATTCATCGTTACACTCCTTAATTAGTCAGTTGCGACGCATTTTAAGACAAATTCTATTATTTGATTTCACTAGTTCATAGTTTTTTTCATACTGCTGCCGCAAAAGATGTTAAGTTGATGAAGCTTCACTTATGATTTGTTTTGTCAAAAGTAACCTCAAATTTTTGAGGGTAGATTAATTTTTTTTAGTGTTATCCGGCGCTGAATCCAAATGGGCTCCCTGCCACTTTTATCACATAATATCTATTTCTAAGTGTGGACACGTTTCAACGAACTATTTTTTTTTTTTTTTTTTTTATAGCATAGAGTGACGAGACGAGCAGGTCATGTGCCTGATGGTAAGCAACATGCCTGCCACATAACAGCACAGTAACACGCAGCTATTGAAACATGATAGTCCAAATCATTACCTAGCACTGCACTGCGCTCGTCACCCAGAGATCTAAGATATTATGTCTCTAAGCCCTGTAATTTCTCTGGAATCATTGCCCTTCAAACCGGAACACAGTAAAGTTTGCACATTACTGCTTGGCGGTAGAATATTTGGCAAAGGTGTGGTACTTCCCCAGGCGGACTCTGCTAAGAGTCCTACCACTACATAAACTATTATGTTAATTCAACATAATCATGATAGTATTATTAACGAACGTCCGAGTTTTTAACCGACGACCTAAGAACTTTCGAAGATGAAAGCTTGGTATTTGACTGTGAAACATAACGATAACTTAAATTGCAATACCCGATTGGGGTACATTGTGTTGCGACGTAATTTTGTTTCAAATCTATCTGTATAATCATTTATTTTATCTGCAGCAATAAACGATTGAGTGTTGAGTATTGAACAATTTTTTGATAAAACAAAACAGCGAGAAGTATTGGTATTTCACTATGTTCCGGTTTGAAGGGCAATGTTTCCAGTGGCATTAAAGGGCTTAGAAATATAATATCTTAAATATCTAAGTGACGATCCCAGTGCAGTGCTAGGTAATGATTTGGACTCTACATGCTCCAATAGCTGCGTGTCACTGTGCTGTTATGTGGCAGGTATGTTGCTTACCACCAGGCACATGTCCTGCTCGTCTTGTCACTCAATAGTCTATACCATTAAAAAAGTATATTCAATGTAAAATATTCTTGGATAAATAGAAGATATCGATAAAATTCGTATTTTTTTTACCTCATCGTAAACTGGTATCCCTATCCACAAGTGTCATATCCCGTTCCCCGCAACATGTCCCACGCCCGCACCCCGCACCCCGCACCCCCGCACCCCCGCGGCCGAGAGGGGCGACTAGACACACAGACTTGTTTATTTTCCCGTCTTAATGCAATGCAAATGCCTTCAATTCAACATGTTGTGTACAATGCATTCGGCGAATGAATGCGCAGCTTTTTTTAAGGTACATTTCTGTGGTTTGTAACATTACACAGTACGAGTATGAATTTGTTTTGTATATACATATTTTTTAGTAAATCTTCTATGCTTAAACAACAGCGTAGTTGCGAGAACGTCAGATATCACATTCCTGAGATCATAGTTTTAAATCCCGGACATGTTTTTTAAATCGCTACTGGTTTTACGGCGACAAATACATGTTGAAAGCACCAACATATTTATTCCAAATAAAAAATCTTTCGAGGACATGCGTTTTCGAAAAACTCGCACTTGACTGGTGTTTTTTTTTAGTTTTGTAGGTTTAGATATTTTTTTAATGTGGTCTAGGGTGGGTTATGCCTTGGCTCTCTCGAGAAGACAGAACGATTTAAGCTTCAGTGGCTAAGGCAGAATAAGATCGGAAACTTTTCAGTTTTCACTATGAATACTTTTCCGTCTTTATTTTCTGTCATCCATCGCAATCGAATGTAGTTTCGCTCCAATAACGCATTGCTCGTTTTCAGAGCGCGCAGCAAAAACGTGTCTTAAAGAAAGCACGTCTTGTCGAAACGTAGAGAGCATCCAAAGAATCGACCTAGCCGAGTGCCTTTCAGTGTTTTGAATAGGTCTAGAATATTCTGCCCGAGAATTTATTGCCTTTTCATTTAAATATGCAAAGTTTAATGTAGGTCTCGTCTGATAAGAGGTAGGAATTTTAACGTGAATTTCGGGTACGCTTCTGCGGTATTTTATACTCTTTGGAAGTTTTATTTACGTTTAACAAAAGGTTGGAAAGTTTTGAATGTTCAAAAGTTTTATGCGTTGTGAAATGTTGAGGTCGAAGTAATGACTAAAGTAAATTTATTGAGTGGACAAATACTGAATAAAGATAAGTAATAACAATTTTAAAATAAACGCGAATGTTTTTTGGGTTTGTACATGTATATGAGTGTGTACATACATGTATTTGTTGTCATATAACTTTCAGTGATGGCTAAACGGATTTAATAAAGTCAAATACATGGTCGTATTTTTCCAAATGATTAAATTTTTACGAAAAAAAAATGACTTTTACTTTTGTGACAGACTGATTTCTTTCATGACTTTTTTATTTTATTAACAACTCTACCTGTCTCAACTGTAACATCTTATAATTTCTTGACGTTTGAGCATTTGGATAATTAGAAACATCAGAATCTCAGCGAGTTTTGTGGAATGTACTTTACAAGTCAGCTGTCAGTTAGAGGGAAAGAGGGACGGACCTCTTAAGATGAACGTAAAACTTATTTGCTTAGATGTTGCAAATGAGGTATCAATAGCTAGCATTTTTTAGGGTTCCGTAAAACGTAAAAACGGAACCCTTATAGATTCGTCATGTCTGTCTGTCTGTCTGTCTGTCTGTCTGTCTGTCTGTCTGTCCGTCCGTATGTCACAGCCACTTTTTGCCGAAACTATGAGAACTACACTGTTGAAACTTGGTAAGTAGATGTATTCTGTGAACCGCATTAAGATTTGAACAAAAAAATTTAAAAAAAAAGAAAAATTAGGGTTGCCCCCCATACTGAGAACTGAAACTCAAAATTTTTTTTTCATCAAACCTACACGTGTGGGGTGTCTATCGATAGGTCTTCAAAAATGATGTTGAGGTTTCTGAAATCATTTTCGTATTCACTGAATAGTTTGCGCGAGACACACTTCCAAAGTGGTAAAATGTGTGTCCCCCCCCCTCTAACTTCTAAAGTAAGAGAATGAAAAATCTAAAAAAAATATATGATGTACATTACCATGTAAACTACCAACGAAAATTAGTTTGAACTCGATCTGATGAGTAGTTTTTTTTTAGTACGTCATAAATACACTATTTTTGAAACTTCGATCAAAGTTACAACGAACTACAAGAACTATGTGTACTATGTATATTATGTTACTTGCTGCAACGGAACCCTTCATGGGCGAGTCCAACTCGCACTTGGCAACTTTATTATTTTTTATTTATGTTATCGTGGATTAAAACATCCAGCGTGTGCAGAATGTCTGTGAATCTGCTTCTAAGCTGCTCAACTTTGTAAGATTTTTAAGTTTTTTATCAGAAGATCAGTTTACTCTGCGTATATTTTACTAATTAAAATGTAGGCATATTAAAATTCGAAGAAATTCTTCACGTGCTTAGTATAAGTAGTTAGGTATGTAGCGTAGTGTAGTTCTCATTGTATTTTAGTTTTGTTAAGATCTCTGTCCGTTTCAAAAACTTCTTCATCCCTAAATCTGTTCCTGAATGGACTAGCCGTAACTTTTGACTGGTAATATATGTATATTCCATAATTCAACCACGCTTAAAGCAAGTAGCTAATTTATCGCTCGATTTGAATCCCACAAATGTGCAATGCTGACGCGTGATGCGCGGTGACCACACAATACTTTGGCTGCAATAACAGCCTAATAACTACAACTAAGTATAATATACCAGCTGTTCGCGCCACCGACCACAGTTATAAAGCTGGCCGCGTGACGGCTGCGGGCTGCCGGACTATTTCAACACTCGCGAGAGCCCCTGGATTGTTTTATAACTCAACATTTCACTTTATTTTTTTGGTGGGACTCTTTTTTTCAGAAGGTACCACTTTTGCCAGTTATTCTGCTGCCAAACAGTAACGTGCAAATTTAATACTACTGAGTTCCAGTTTGAATTTTGGTTGATAATTTACAGGAAATTAAAGGGCAAAGAGATACATCACCATCTCTGAGTGACGAGTGATGTGCAGTGCTAGGTAATGACTTACACTTTGCAGGCTGCGTGACACTCTGCTGCACATTCTGCTCACATGACCTGCTTGTCACGTTACTCTACACAAAAAAAAATAGTAGACACTACTTATATTATATTTATCAAGCACAGATTCGTGTTTGTATGGTGTACTGTTCACATCTTTGGGACGCAAAAAAAAATCAAAGTCTTGAAAATCGCCGCAAAGTTGCTGACTGATCGATATGTTATCGAATACATTTTGGAATGTGTGCTCCCGTTTTGCGGGATCTAATTTTACATTATGTATTTTTATATTGGATCGATTTGAAAAGATGACTTCGTTCTATGGCTGATGTTCCTAAGACAGGAACGAGAAGGTTTGATCTGGATGGAATTTGAACCATAAATAGGTAAGAGTCTCGAACAAAAACACGAAATTACTTTTATCGAACCAAATAAAAAGAACTGAAACTACACAGTTAAAACCAGATAACACGACTAGTAACGTATATGCTTTTTCGGTCATTTCGCTTTTGCATTTCGTATGTTAGCAGAGCTACAGTGCCTACGGACGATTTTCGCACAGCAATTCGCACGAAGGTCCCATCCATATGGCGACGGGCGTAAGACAGTGAAAACAATATCCTCCAAACGATAGTGACACGTATGGATTGCCCCATCCAGTACAGATGGGGGGTGCATGTGTTGATGAGGGAGATACTGTGATGATAGCTTATTTTATATTTTATGGGATAATATGTAGGTACTATTTACTGTACATACCTAACAAACATAAGCACATCATTATTTTTAACCGATTTCAAAAAAGGAGACGGTTCTTATTTTAGTTGTAAATTTTTGTTTATTGTATACTAGCGGCCCGTTCCGGCTTCGCTCGGATCATAACCTAGACACTGTCTGGAGCGCCATCTGCCGGACTTATTTGTGAATCTAAATCATCCTCGAATCCACTTGTACACACACAAAAAAGTAATTCAAATCGGTCCCGCCGTTCAGGAGGAGTTGACTGTCAAATGATTAAATAACTAAAATGGCTATTAAAAAATAGGGGTTAGTGATAAGAGGGTAAAAATTTAGGGTTGTATGTATTTTTTGACGCCACGTTTATAAAAAATAGAAACAAAAATTTTTGTCCAAAAATTAAAAAAAAATGTTTTGTGTGAACAACCCTTATCACTTAGGGGCATGAAAAATAGCTAGTAGCCGATTCTCATACCTACTGAATATGCCTATAAAATTTGGTAAAAATCAGTAAAGCCGTTTCGGAGGAGTAAGGAAACAAACACTGTGACACGAGAATTTTATATATAAGAAGAAGATTACGCTATAGCGTCGCCGTATATTCATAGATCAATCACACTTTAGAAATGGTCCCATGTAAATTTAATCGAAATCGGTGAATTGGTTTTTGAAATTGGAATTGGAACATTTTCATTTATCGATGACATTTTCCTTATCTTTTATTGTATTTATAGTGCACATGAAGTCATATGTGGTGAGAATTTAGTGAGTTAGAGTGAGAGTTTAGAAGTTAGTAAGAATAAAAAAATTGTGAAATAATATTTGGGATGGCATCCCGATCTATTTGAATAATCACGTCAAAATCCGCGAATATGTGGTCAGGCGCCCGTTGGGATGTTCACACGTTTGAATTATTTTTGATATTGTTGCAATGATGTACGAGATTTATCTGGTCGAGACTATTGCTGCACATGTAAGTGAATTTTTCATGTCTTTGCATACTAAAATAGTTTACCGTTATTACATACAAATTTTGGTACTTGTTAAGTGTGTTTTAAAGTTCAATTTCATATCACAAATTCGTAGTAAGCTAACGTTTACTGCATCGAACAAATAGGACGTTTATTGTCCCAAAATGCCACACACAGCCATTCGAGATTACAATCACAATTTGGGTTGCAATGCAACGACAATGTCACCCGATGGCCTTTGATACTATTTCAACTGGCGATCATATAATCAGCAATGTTGTCCAGAGTGTTTTGGCGAATCGGTGTTTTAAGCAAGAATTTCAGCAAATTTCTGTTGAATTTGTTTTTTTTACAATTACAAAAAAAATGTTTTTATAGTAGTAGGACTACATGCATTTGCAGAGTCTGTCTGGAAGTACTACGCCTTTGTCAGTTGTTTAAAAACATCACTGTGTTCCGGTTTGAAGGGCAGTATTTCCAGTGAAATTACATGTTACAGTTATAGAGATAAAACATCTTATATCTCAAGGTGAAGAGCTGAGTCCAGTACAGTAGTCTTGGAATGGTCATGTTCCAATAGCTGAATTTCTTAAGGCTGCATTGGGCAAGCATGTTGCTTAGCATCAGATACATTCTGTTGCTTTTATTCCTCTACATTACCAATAAAAAGGAAAATGTTTAGTTTTTAAGTAACTGAACATCAGGAAATCTTTGATAAAAAAAAAGTTTGTTGGTGTGTATAGTTTTCTTTGGCAATGCAGACAGTTTTAGTTTTTGAAAAACTCCTCACTACCACTCCTGTTAAGGTACACGCGTGGCGTTAGTGTCGTATTACTGTCTGACACTAGATAGTGTTTCTATAAAATGCTAAGTTCAAGAATTCCGTCAAAAGCCCTGAGTGGTGGCGCAGATTTTACATCTAGTTTCACGGCTCATGGCGTGTTCCGTCTCTGTGGCGAGCTTCGACGTGGAAACTACATTTCTATTTTAGATAGATTTTCTAAAAATCTAGTGTCCCGGAGTAGGATAGACGCCCGATGGCAGGCAACATTCTTTGTTATTCAAATATTTGGTCAGCAATGCTCGCCAACTCATACTTTACGGATTCTTTTTTCTTTGCTTAAACAGACAACAAAAACGCACAAAATAAATTATAGTAGTAGTCTTTAAATCGAGAATGAATCGGTTTTTATCAAGTAAGCACGCTCTATAGTAGATCGGAACGTCGCTTTATATTATACTACAGGCTCCTGTTATTCTGCAACGCCGTACAAAAATCATGCGACAAGGAGAAATGATCGAGGGCTGTTGTAACCCTCCCCCCCCCCCCCCCCCCTCTTTCGACTGTACTCAGTTGGACAGCTTATTACTATACCCTTCTATCATCCTAAATAGGTTTCCTGGTGGTTCATTTACTACGTAATTTTTGTTCACGGGCCTGTAGTCTATATGAGGCGTGATGGCAGTCTAGTGCAGAGTGGCGCCTTCTGATAAAGTTTGACTCTACTTTGTGAAAAGAACCCGGGATTTTTCCAATGCAAGTTTTTGGTCTTCAAATCAAGAATAAATCGGTTTGTTCTAGGTAACCATATTATTTATAGACCGCAGCGTTGCTTAGCATCAGCAGGTCTACTACGATGTCCGATAAACGAAATATCGGCTGAACTTATGGAAGTTTCCTACCTCGATAGACAATCGGTCGGTTGATCGAATCGGTCGTTTCCTTCGATCCGTCCCTCATCCGACCTAAGTCTTTAACTTCCGACCGAGATGTATCGATCCGAATGTTTTTCGTGGTAGTCTACAGATCCGATTCAGTTGTCGGTCAGATCCGATCAGTTTGTTTTCGTAGTAGACCTGCAGGCGAGATCGGGCTGAAACATTAGTGTACATATAACGGTTAAAACATGCACGTCACATCGTGGAAAACTTTCATTTTGTATCTGTTTTTCTTGGGATATTCCGGTTTTCTCAGTCGATATTTTCTTGTACAACAAGTACTGAATAAATGTATGGATTCCTTAATACGAGTAATATGATAAGTCGTAACGCAACAGCTTTCTTTAATGCGCTACAATTAAATAATTCTGAGTATTTTTATCGCACACTTGAATAACAAATTTTCCACGCTGATAAGGCTGTCGGCTTAAAACTCGGATAGACTGCTATATTATAATATACATGTTATAAAACATTGATTAAAAAACAAAACACCAAAATGATATCATTTTAAGTGAAATCCATTGTTATATCAGAAGCCACGATAAAACTTCGGCCAGTAAATTGAATCTAATCACCGTGAAGCTTAATGGCTTCATTACGTTTTTATGACCACAAACATGGACAGGAACTGTATTCTGTAACTACATGAATGAATAAGACTCGTGCGTAAGAACTTTGTGAGTGCCTTTTTTGTGACGAGTCCGATCATATTTCTAATGTAAAAACAATCGGCGCTGCTGCGGTTTTGAATGACGTCATATCGAAATTTTCGGGGTGGTTAATACTATAATGATTTTTGTCGGACACAGTACAGACACATACACACCCTAAAGGGTGAATATGTGTGTGTAAGACAACAACTTTTAGCCTTGTGTGCTAACCTATAGTATGATTGACATTAAAAATTGTCTATGGTCAACTATGATATGCCACTTTAACAATTAAAAAAACTCGGCAGTCATAGGAACTGCCGGTAGAAGTGGAAACGTATAACTCGGAATTTGATAGCTTATTTTGGAAACTACGCGGGTGAAACCGGAGGGCGTGGCCATGAGTAATGCTGACGCATTTCTAGATGGCCAATGGCCATGGTCCCGAGTTTACCCGAAGGTTTCTTATCATTCTCGAGCGTGACGCTAAAATTCACAGCGCACGAAAAATCTGTCTGTGCCGCGCCAAAAGAAGTTTCTAGTTCTATATTGCCACACAAATCCCGGGTTTGTCGGACCACGTTTTCTGTTATGAGTTTCGCTGTTACAGAATAAAAGAGCTAATAGGTATGTGGGTCAGAACCGTGTATCGAAATGTTTATCGATAACGTGTAAACACACCTACGCCAGTTGTTTTACCGCCAAACATTGTTATTGAGTTCTGATTTGAAGGACAATATTTTCAGCGGAAACCGACGACATAAATTATTATTACTTGCATTTATATAATGCGTGTCACTGTTCTATTATAGGTAGGCATGTTGCTTATCATCAGGCAGATGTCCTGCTCGTCTTGTCACTCTATACTATAAAGTAAAATCTGTTTCTTACCATCAGGTGCATGCTGTGCGCGTCCCGTCACTGCGTATCACGGAAAATAACATAACTTCGTCTCTACTTCCCACACGTATCCCTAACACATCTTTCCAAGCAATGTACATTGTACAAGTCGCTTTCACAAGCCTTTTTTCATTTAATACGCCCGTGTGTACGTACCCAGGAACAAGGGGTAATGCGAAAATATGTTAGTTTATGAATATTTTAGCAGGTAAGTTATGGGGCAAACATTTTTGAGGTTTATTTACCCCGGCACCCGAGCCTAAAATATCATGCGTGGCTTCGCGGATGCCAAGTTACGGGCTGAATAAAACTGTGCGGAAAAATCTGAGTTTCCTTTTTTCAAAATTAATATTTTTAGAATAAAAATCGAAAATTATTAGGGTATCAAATAAATAAATAAATATTGGTGGACAATTCACACACAACACCGTCTGACCCCAAACTAAGCAAAGCTTGTAATATGGCGGCCAAATGGCTGTGTACAATTATATAAGTAGTTTATAATGATATAATACTAACTTATATTATTGTAAATACATACTTATTATACATAGAAACACCCAGACACAGTGCAAACATTTGAATTCATCACATAAATATATGCACTGGGTAGGAATTGAACCCACGATCCTGGGCTTCGCAAGCAGAGTTACTACCAACTAAGCCAAGAGACAACCCAATTATTAATGCATTCGTATTTATAGAATGCAACGTTGCAAGTTAGTTAGTTGTTATTCGGATACATTTTAGAGAGTGTGTAGCTGACCTATTATTCTCCATCAATCTGCGCCTAGCACCTTATTTCAAATTTTAAAGATTTGAATGAATCCATCGGATCTTATTTTTGTGAGAGAAATATCTAAACTGCGAAAAATACGTTGCTTTATGGGATATTATCTGATAGAAATGAAATAAAATGTAGCGCATTGACTTAAAAAAAATACAAAATTTCTAGACTGTAAGCTACTCAGATTATAATAAAGTACAATCTTACGCTTAAGTTTTTGACGTGATAACGTCTTATAATTCGATGAAGCCGGCTGTACGCCCGCAAAACATGACGTCATGTGCCGTTACCGCCGTTACCTCGCCTTATTACTTTTCACACCATCTAGTAAGTGAAATGTGTATTAGGTTCAAGGAGTCTGTCCATGTTTTAGAATAGCGACGATATGAAGTTAAGAACTTGTGCTAGTACAATGATGTACCCAGAGATGGCGCTTTGAACAGCTTTTCAAAAAGCTTTAGAATGTTTTACCTAGATGGCGCTTAACACAAATACTAGTCAGTACCATTCCATCAGTATTTTCTTAAGACGTTGTCACGTTCAACTATCGTCAGTAAACCGACTTTACAGACAACAATTTTTTTGCTATGTAGATCTCGCCTAATGAGTTCATATTTATTCATTTATTTACCAATGAGCAGATACAACGTAAATACGTATCTCAAAGAGTTGGCATTTACTGCGCATAGAGTTAGAACAAACACTTTACACCGAAAACACGGGTCTGATCGATCTTGTCTTGTCGCTCATGTAGTTGGTATAAAGGAACTGTGAGGATAAACCTGATCTATAAACTTATTCTTTGTCTAAGACGTACCTATTCTAATTAAAGGTATATGTAAATTATAGAATTGTATAACATTCGGTTGCCTGGAAGAGATTGCTCTGAGCAATAAGGCCGCCATTTAAAATGTCAAGCTTGTGTTCTTTGTTTCTTTTGTAATTTTTCTTTTGTGGCTTTTAATAAAGAGTTATCTTATCTTATCTTAACATTCCAAATCTACTTGTGTCTAGAATCTATTTATATTGTTACTACTAATGTGAAAATTTGCTTTATCGACGATTGAAATGGACATCCACATTCTCTAACATACAGAACTGTAATCTGCTTCGTTCCGCTGTTATTTTGAGGCAAAGGTTAGATTATTCAAATGAAGGATTACCGTTCAAACATAGTTCTTAATTGAGCTTATTCAGCGAGAGCCAAAGTTAGCCTAACTCAGTTTAAACTAACCAAAATGATAGATATCTAGCTCTGTTGCTAATACGGTCTGTAGTAAACTTACCCACAGTATGGGTATTGTTACTAAGTGATTATGGATTTTTTTAAACAAATAAATCAAATTCCATCGATCTGACTACTAAGTACTAAAAATGCGAAAGTTAGGATGTCTGTAGTTCAAGCACGTTGGAACGGCTAAAGGGATCGAAAGATCCTTAATCGTCGAGGGTGCGAAATGTAAGGTATGGGAAATACCTAAACCAAAATCGATCATTTAAATTAAAAGATGTATTTTATTACAGTAAAGTAAATAAATCACGAGAAGTGGACAGTGAACAATAGGATGCTGATAGTGAAGTTGAAGCACTGGCTTTTGTTTTCTTTTGCATTAATTATATTACAGCACTATAACATTCCAAAATCTAGCTTATCATGCCAAGTTCTGTATGTCAACTATCATAATAAATAAATAAATATTGGTGGACAATTCACACACAACACCATCTGACCCCAAACTAAGCAAAGCTTAGTTTGTTTTCATACATTTCCTTGTTTCTTTTTACTATATTAATATTACGATGTTTAATACACTGAACTTAGCAATAGAGTTTGTTACCTTCAATTAGATTTCACCTTAAATCTTTTCAAACAAAAAAATGTCTAACCGCGTGATACACTTTGGTAACTATATTACATCAAATGACGAAAAAATACAAAACTAACTTTGCGGTCGGGTTTTAGGCGGGGAAAAATTATTTTCGTGTTTTTATTTCAGAAGCTATATCTATAAATTTTTGTTTAATAGCGTCTTGTACTGGTCTTTATTTTGATATAATTCACATTAAAATTAGAGTTCATTTACATAAAAACATCGTAAAATTAAAAAAAAAACAAAAAATATTTTTTTGGCGGGAAAATGGTCCAGATGATTTGAAAAAATTAAAAAAAAAATGTGATATCAAATGCAGTTATTTTTGGTTTTTGCGAGTTTGTTATTTCGTATACAACACATTTTTAAGCCACAAAACCGCTGTCTCCTATAAAGGAGACAGTATAATTATTAATAAAATACCTTATCGACTACTTGAGAAATCGGAAAAAAAAATCTCAAGTGTCAAAAATGTTACTTTACATTTTAAGTACATTAATTATAAACAAACGATACCGCTAGAAGTGTCTTGAAACGCTCTTGAGAATAATGGGCTTAAACACGCACAAATAACGCGGCACTTCATATGCCGAAGCGTAAACAAACGCACTTAGGTAATCTGAAACCCGTTTTCCCGCCAAAATTTTAAAATCGATTCGTCAAAAGTGTAGCAAGCGGCTAAGTTGTACTTTATCTTAAAATTTCAACCATAAAAAGGAGAAATTTCCTAAAAGTTAAAACACTGGGTAGTGGTTAAAAGAAACAAAATATTGAGTAAAGTGATTTACTGCAGTTCTCTGTATTGACCTCTCAAGGCCCCGAGCTTAGGCTGAGTTATGACATTGATTACGCCAAGTTCCCGTCATCGTGAGTGGTGAGGAAGGTTGTGTACGGCCGTGTAACGCCAATAATATATGTCGCTACTAATTCGGGTTATATAATTTGCCTTAAGGCTTTGGCTTATAGTATAGAAAACTAGCAGCGTCCCGCGGTTTTACCCGCGTGGTTCCCTTTCCCGTTGTTCTATCGGGATAAAAAGTAGCCTATGTGTTTTTCCAGACTATAACCTAACTGTGTTATAAATTACAAGTAAATCCGTTACTACGTTAGGACGTAATTGAGCAACCAAACATCCAAACCACATTGACATTTATAATATGAGTATAAACTTTACAAATCATAAATTCATCAAAAACCGTATGGTCCCTTAACATTAGATTGCAGCCATGTGTAATTTATCAACGAACGAAAATCTAATATTATAATTGTGATGATGTTTAGAAGATAATTGACCGCCATCTCTCTTGAAACAAATTCAAGAGTAACGTCACTTACAATAAAATTATCTGTGTAAAAAACTAAAATAAAAAAAACTGCCGATAGAAGTGAAAACTTATAACTCAGAATTTGAAGCCTACTTTGGAAACTACACGGGTGTACCGGATGGCGTGGCCTGACCATCATGGCATGGCCATCTAGAATTGCGTTAGCATTTTCCATTGGCTCACGCATTTTTAGATGGTCATGCCGTGATGGTTAGGCCACGCCCTTTCAGCATTTCCCATTGGCTGACGCATTTCTATTTGGCCAATGGGCGTGGCCCCGAGTTTATCCGAAGATTTCTTATCATACCCGAGCGTGACGCCAGTGACGCTAGAATTCAATTCACACCCCACGAAAAATCTGTCTAAAAGCGCGTCTGCGCGCCAAAAGAAGTTTTCACTTCGAAATACTTAGGAGGTGTCAAGGGACATTCTGATGGAACGAAGTTGTACAAAATATTGCAACTCTTTACTGTTTCTGTTGCCCTGGTACTGGTACCTAGGGGCAAACGCAACTCTTTTATATTTCGGTTGTACTGGTATTTGGAGATAAACGCTGGGCTGTTGGAGGTAGGTAATCGAAACTATTTACTGTTTCTGTTGCCCTGGTACCTACCTGGCCGTTTTTACCGAGTTTACCCGAAGATTTCATATCCGATCCGATCCATTATCATATCCAAGCGTGACGATTGATGAATCCATTTCACAGCCCACGAAAATTCTGTCTATAGCGCGCCTAAAGAAGTTTTCACTTCAATAATGTCAAATAAAACATAATCAGCTTGTCATTTAGGTGCAGCTGTACAAAAGCTTTGTCATGGTGAAACTACAAATTATCCGAATAATTAATACATAAATATAGTACTTATACAAATTAACATTCATGTTTTGTTTTAGTTTACCTCACTCAAAAGTTCTAGTTTTGCCATATTCTTTTACCAAACGTCATTGACAAAATCATCTACAGTGTAATATGCTTTGCTCATTGTGTAGTTTTGGAAGTGAAAACTCCAGGCGCGCCAATACAGATTTTTCGTGGGGTGTGAATTGAATTCTCGCGTCACGCTCGGGTATGATAAAAAATCTTCGGGTAAACTCGGCACCATGGCCATTGGCCATCTAGAAATGCGTCAGCCAATGGGAAATACTGAAAGGGCGTGGCCTAGCCATAATGGCATGGCCATCTAGAAATGCGTGAGTCAATGGGAAATGCTGAAAAATTCCGTGTAGTTTCCAAAGTAAGCTACCAAATTCTGAGTTGTACATAAGTTTTCACTTCTATCGACAGTTCCTATGACTGCCAATTTTTTATTTATTTTAGTTGTAAACCTAGTTTCATTGAGACCTCCCACTTGAAATCACCACTTGAATTGACAGCACGGTCATTTAACTAATTAGTGTAAAGACCTGTTCACACCGGAGCGGTATTCACTACCGCTGTGGGTAGCGGTAAATACCGCGCGGCATCCGCATTTGTTCCGCGCTGTATATTGTACGTACCGCCTGGGTAGGCGGTATTTTTTGGTGTGAACAGTACCGCCTACCGGTTTTCTCGGGTTTCTCTAACGCAGGCGGCAGCGAATACCGCTCCGGTGTGAACAGGCCTTAATGCGTGATATTTTGTTATAGTTTAAAATAAATATGTATATGCTAAAACTAAATATTGGTGGACACTTCGCATATGATCATTATCGCCATATGACACCTTCACACGCAACACATAAGCAAAGTTTGTACTATAGTAGCCAGACATATGATATAATATTTAGTTGTTAACACATACTTATTAAGCATAGAAACACCCAGCGACAGAACAAAATTTTGTATTAATCAGACAGATTTACTACTACCTAACTAAATCACGAATTTGTAAGTTAATTTAAATACATTATGACCAAACTACGGCAGTAAGAAGAAAGTAGATAGAAGGAATCACAAGACAAAATGTCCGCCTAATTAGATGCCTAAAATGTTTCCGAATAATTCGGGAGCGATGGAGGATCCCAGATTATTCCCGGATACATGCGATATCCTCGGAGATTTAATTATGGAGTTTTGATACAAAATCAGGAGGGAATTTGAGAGTTCGTCATCGTTTTTGATTAGGGATTTAATTTTATGTCGCCGAGGAGCTTATATTTTGACTTTATTTTGGGGTTTTATTTTTTCAAGTTATTTTGCCAAACATGCTCAAGAAATACGTAAGTCAAACATTTTTGTGTGTTTAAAAAAAATCAAAGCTAAATATTTGATATTACATAACAGACAAAACAATAAAATCTGAAAAATCTAAGCATAAAAATGTTTTTCCAACTTCTTAATGGTACAAAGATGTTATGAAACTTCTGGGAACACTTAAGATTTAACTTTTAGGCAAATCTTGTAACTTTACAAAGTTGAAAAAAAGTATAATTAATTGAAGTATTTTTTTCTCTTTTTCAAACAAAACGGATAATATATGTAGGTACCATTGTCACAGCCCAAGTTTCTCAGTGTTGGAAATATAAGACTTCTCTCGATAGGAAAGAGTGAAGACCATAATCTACCACGTTGGCCCAATGCGAGTGCAGATCAGACTTGACTTCTCAAGATTCTTGGAGCAAGCTAGTTTCTTCACATTTTTTTCCTTTACAGTTAAACCGACTGGTCAAAACAAAGTGATACATCCACACCCGAAGAATTACAAAATACGTTGGAAGAATACGATCCTCACGCATGTCAACCTTACGTTCTAGTTACTCCATTGTTATAAGTTATCTCAATAACATTAAACAATTCAAAAACAAAAAGAACAAAGTAAAAATGGTAGCAAAAAGACACAAAATACTGCAAGAATAAACAGCCAAAAATACAGCAACTTTTAATCCCGTATCCCTCGACAAAATAACACCTTTGCTCGGAAACACCTGTACCCTCCCACAATTGTGTATTCTTACTCTGTATAAGGTTCTAAAAGCGCTGTGTATCGGGGTGAACAGAAACAGGTACTAAAACAAAAGATATTAGGTCGTATTCATTGTTTTGATCGAGTATAGGTTAGTAGATGCCACGTCGTCTGATTTTAAACGACGGTGGGAACTACGATGGAGCGTACTTAGTTACTTACACATGTAGCTTACCTATGAGAAACTGATTCACTATCGCCTAGAAAACTCAAATTTTGCAAGATCAACGATGACACGAAGTCGTTTCTTCGAGTTACGAGTAGTCCGATAGAAAAAGGAAAGGTAGTAAAAAATGTAGTTATTTTGTGGTTGAATCTTTTGTAAACTCATCTGAGGCAGTAGGTACTACGAGTACATTATTTGTTATATACTCAATAAAAAATCCAAAATAGCTAAATGAAAATACTATTATTGTATACTATCAGCGCCCCGCGGTTTTATCTGCGTAGTTCCCGTTCCCTTTATTTTCCAAGAACAAAAAGCAGTCTACGTGTCACTCTATACCATAATCTATCTGTGTTCCAAAGAACAATGGCAAAATAATAACTAACTTCAAACGGTGAAGGAAAACATCGTGAGGAAACCGACATGTACCTAGAATCTTTTGAAGTCATGTGTCATCCACCAACCCGCACTGGGCCAGCGTGGTGGATTATGGCCTTAACCTAACCCGAAAAACCCACATAGATTTTTTCCGTGATCTACTACTTACAACTCCAACTTAAATATATTTATTATAACTGTATCGTTTTTGTGTAACCCAATTAAAAGCTATATCCATAACTACTGTGAATGTAATTATATGTTGTCTCTTAAACTGGTAATTGCCCTCCAAGACCGAATTCAAACGAAAATTAGTCGGATGTTACAATTTAATTACAGGAACTGTATCAATCATATCGTTAATAATTATGTTAGCTATTGGAAGCATACAGAGTTTGATCAGAAATGCAAACAAAAAGTCGTATTTTTTATTTATTTTTTAGTTTAACCTGAGTTGTTCCACAGCTGGGCATTCATGAAATGTGGTATTCATTGAAGATGATACTTTGCACGTATTAACACAGTGTAACGCAAAATTTGAAATACATCCTACTAATATTATAAATGTCAATGTATGGATGTTTGTATGTTTGATGCTCAATCACTTTTTATCCCGGGAAAACCACTGGAACGGGAAATTCGCGGGTAACACCGCGGGGCGCTGCTAGTATACAATATGTGAAATTAGATGATGCCACTATTTAACTAAAGTGAAAAAATAAATAGTGCCAACAAGAGACAATGAAAAATGTTATTTTCTATAAATTAAATATTGTGACAAAAAACTTTACCTAAAATTAAAACTAATATTTGATAAAATGGCGTTCACCGATTCAGATAATATTATGAATAAAATCCCATCATATCAAAAAATCTACATAGTGTCTACTTAGCAGACCCAAAAATCTACTCTACCGACTTTCCCGTCCCAGTTTAAAAGCCCCCAGGTCCGTGATTTGTAAGTGGCTTATACATAATTCCACTGTAATATCGTGTAGTGCGCGTCAACCCCACAACCTGTCATTTGATACACTCCAAGAAAGCCAGGCCGGTTTGGAAATAGGCTCGTAAGTAGTGGGTTCGACCGAGCTCATTCAGAATTCGATTTGAATATTCCTTTATCAAGTTAATTGTTTGATATACTAACAACAACAACTAAGCGGTTTCATCCGCTTCCTGTTTCCGTTATTTTTTTATGATAAAAAGTAGCCTGTGTATTATTATAGGCTATGGCATGATTGAGCAAAAAAAATTTCAAAGATCAAAACATTGAAATTTTTCCATTTAAAATATTAGTAGAATAGCCTCAATTAAATACATCATTAAATAGAGTTAGTTATGATGACAAATGAATGCAATACATCTGCACTTGTAAAAATAATAATCAGCAGTAAAACCCCTCCAGTTTTAATGTACAACCTCATAATTGTGAATTTCACGTTGTAGCCACTACGCTACCCACATTTTGTTATATCTTAAGAAATAAATAGAATTGCAACATTTTTTACCAAGTCTATATCAACTCAACGTTAAAATCAACTCCGTAAAATGACAAACAGGTTTGGAAAATTAAATGCACACATTTCGATACTTCAGCAAAACGATAAGGACGGGCGTATGCCAACAGCACAATGCAACCAGCGTAATCTGCGAACATGTGCAGTCAAAGATACTTTCAACGACACATCCAATTTTCAACTCTACCTCTACGTACTACGGTATCGTTTTCCTAAATTAACGTAGAAATTCTGTAACGCGTAACCAATAACTCAACATCTTAATTACACTTACGGGCGCAGTAATAAAGTTTAATTTTGAGTAGCAGGGCTTGGACGAGGTTATGCATTGTTTACTATGTTACGCCAAATTGTGTTTTGAGTTGGGTATAGTCGATGTTTAAGCTCTATTGTAATTATTGTACTTGGCTCATGGTTGTATGGCAAAGTCCACCAGTACGGAGCAGTTGTGGCAGCTATTGTTCTGAAGTTTGACAAAGGTTTTGAGTCGCATTGATGCATAAACGCATCCAATAGCTTTTCGTATTGAATAAATCATCAGCTAAGTTTGTACAATGTTAATATAGATTATTCACATAGTATAAGCATAAAAATGTATTCCTTCATTACTACAGTCGATGGTGATGAGAATGTGTAAGAAATCTTAATCATCTGAGCTTATTTTTGGAACATACTCTTTTGGAATTTTAGCTTGAGCGAAATGGTATATTTTTAACACAAACATGTATCAAAAGGTTTCACTGTACCAAATAATTTAGTTTGGTCGTACCCAAAATAACAACTACTATCCCATAAAACAAGTGAAAACATTGAAAAACGGATAAACCGACACTATTCTAAAACTAATATTTGCTCTAACGGTGGGAAATAGCAATTTGATACAAAATGAAAAACTACGCGCTAAAACTAAAAGTGAGATACAAATCAACAAGTTGGTAAGTCAGGCTAGTTGTCCGGAAACTACACTTGAGTCGCCTGAGGATTTAATAACAGTACTGAGTCTGTACCCTGTACCATGAGCATATAACAGCGTTAATTCTTCAACTTAAATAACGTTGGACATTTTGTGAACGGTAAATGTGGCCCGTATCCCCTTGTGATAAGGTCAGCAATTCCACTGCATGAAATATTGAACGTCAATTGTTTCAAAAACTCCTCGCAATAATAGTTCATAGTACCGAGCCCTGGAGATATTCGAGAAACTTCTCCAGATAAGAAAGGAATAAAAATATCACGGTCGAGACATTTCTGACGCATTTTGTTCGCAAACTTTGGAAGTTTGAAGTATCGTTGGCATTTGTTTGTCTCCCGATCTTGCTTTGCTAACCTTTCTATCCTAAAACATTAGTTGAGAACTATTTTTAGGGTTCCGTAACACGTAAAAACGGAACCCTTATAGATTCGTCATGTCTGTCTGTCTGTCTGTCTGTCTGTCTGTCTGTCTGTCTGTCTGTCCGTCCGTATGTCACAGCCACTTTTTGCCGAAACTATGAGAACTACACTGTTGAAACTTGGTAGGTATATGCATTCTGTAAACCGCATTAAGATTTGAACAAAAAAAATTAAAAAAAAGAAAAATTAGGGTTGCCCCCCATACTGAGAACTGAAACTCAAAAAATTTTTTTTCATCATACCTACACGTGTGGGGTGTCTATCGATAGGTCTTCAAAAATGATATTGAGGTTTCTAAAATAATTTTCGTCTACACTGAATAATTTGCGCAAGAGACACTTCCAAAGTGGTAAAATGTGTGTCCCCCCCCCTCTAACTTCTAAAGTAAGAGAATGAAAAATCTAAAAAAAATATATGATGTACATTACCATATAAACTACCAACGAAAATTAGTTTGAACTCGATCTGATGAGTAGTTTTTTTTTAGTACGTCATAAATACACTGTTGTCGAAACTTCGCTCAAAGTTACAACGAACTACAAGAACTATGTGTACTATGTATTAATGTTACTTGCTGCAACGGAACCCTTCATGGGCGAGTCCAACTCGCACTTGGCCACTTTATTTGTATTTGATTTCTACTTTCGTCACAAATTCGAACGAAAAATACTTCAATGGTTTGACTCTACTTTTGCGATAGTGTGGAAAGCGTTGTCCGGGTATGATTTTATCAACGGTTACAATCATTGTGTCTTCAAGTCAAACATGAATCTGTTCATAGTGCTGTTAAATAAATTATATAATATGATTTCGTCTACGCAAGCAAAATCCATCGCAGACCGCATCGTCGCTTAACATCGTTCGTGATGGCGGTCAAGTGCAAAAGCTATAATAGTAAAAAAAAAAATTTTTCACGTAAAATTGACTACTATTGTAGTAAATTATATTATACTAGATGCAGTTCAACACAACACAAAAAGTACAAACGCCTAGCCAGAACGTTTGCGCTACTTACATACGATACCAATATTCTTCGTGACGTTATTTCTAACTATTTTCTCATTATGTTTTCCTTTTCCATTTTAAGCATATCGAGAAAATTGTAAATCTTTTATTACTTATCTAAAACCATTTATTTGATTATTTTTTCGTACGGCGCGTACAATTCAAGTTTTTAACAAGTCGTAGTTTTATTTCTGGTATGTACGGGGTGTTGAAAATGCCACTAAAATGCAAGATTACGAAAATTGGCAACCTCACCCACATGCTTCGGATAATGGAATGTTGGTATGCAGGGTACGCTTGCAGGTGTAATGTTTGCTGCTTTGCAACGGCGATTCATTTGGGTATTTAAGAGCTTTTTTAGCCCCACAAAAATCCGAAAATAAAATCGTTTTTAACCAACTTCAAGACAGGTTCTTTCTTTAGCGAGCATTGTTTGCTCCAAGTTGTCTGAAACGATTATGAAATAACATATTTTTGTTTTGTTTATAGGTATGTACTTTCTTTTTGTAATCTAAATTGCTTGTTGAAAAACCAAATCTAAAAATTGTATACATTGATTATATTTTCACATACATAGCACTTGTCACTACAACTACTGGACAATTTTTATTCGCTTATTGCTTTGGGAAATTCTTTAGTATCCGAAAATATAATAATTGAAGGGATATAGGGTTTTGAATTGAAGTCATCTTATCGATTCATTTTCGACTCGAACAAAGTGATTTAACTCCACCATCGTAATGAGAACATTTATTATATTTATCATTTATTCAATTGCATCATGTACTTGACTTATAACTTAAATCTGCCTAGTACATGTAAGGGCGTAGCAATGCAATTATATTAACTTGGCTTGCAACTTGAGTAGGTGGGTGATTCCTGATGGATAAATTGTTGGTATTTTTAATCCAAGAGTAAATCGGTTTCTTCTTGCCTAGTGCGTTACATCGTAAACTGCATTCAAACGACCAAAGTCCAGTGCAATCCAGTCCCATCCAAGAAAAAACAAAATTCATTCACTTTGTCGAATTCAAAGCTGTCGTTTTTTGTTGCCTTATTGTATTTCGCTCTTTCAAGTAAAGTCCCACAGCACTAGCAAAATCTGAACATTGAGACATGCACATAAAAATAACAAAATTGATGTGCAGGCACAGTTTTTCACTAAACGCTTATTACGTAAATACGATACTTACATAAAAAATACCTAACTCTCTATTTAGAGCTAATCTCTAAAACAGCTGAACTAAACGTCACTGTAATATCGGTAGCAGTTAGCTAATGTTATAAGAGTACGTTCAGATGACAAGCGCTCAACGCGCGTTTTTATAACGCGCGTTTACAACTACATACATTTTATTCAGGCTGTACACATGTTAACGCGCGTTGAATATAATGTATGTAGTTGTAAACGCGCCTTATCAAAACGCGCGTTGAGCGCTGGTCATCTGAACGTACTCTAAGTACCCAAAAAAAAAATGGGCAGTCATAGGAACTGCCGATATAGAAGTGAAAACTTATTACTCAGAATTTGGTAGCTTAACTTGGAAACTACACGGGTGTAACCGGAGGGCGTGGCCTGGGCATCATGGCATGGCCATCTAGAAATGCGTCAGCATTTCCTATTGGCTGATCCATTTCTAGATGGCCATGGCATGATGCCGAGGCCACGCCCTTTCAGCATTTGCCATTGGCTGACGCATTTCTAAATGGCCAATAGCCATGGTCCCGAGTTTACCCGTAGATTTCTTATCATACCCGAGCGTGACGCTAGAATCCAATTCACAGCCCACGAAATATCTGTCTAGGCGGGCCTAAAGAAGTTTCCATTTCAAAAATTCAAGAATGTTATGTGTAAAAAAATATGTCGATGCAAAATTCGCCGTATAAGCTAGAAATAATTGCAATGAAATAAAACGAATGACTCAATGTTTGAGCTCCACTCGAGCTCGCATCACCCGCGGTTGAGTCACGAGTCTCGACACCATCAGATCATGAATAAGCATGATTGTTATGGCTCCACTCCTTCCCATTATCACACCGCTTGTCTTTCAGATATCCTCCCCTTGGAGAACTGTTGCACTACGTATCAGTAACAGAACTTAGAATAAATACTTCACTAGATTGTGACTATTAGGCGTTACTTAAACATCCGGGTGATACAGCGATGGACAGGGGAATGATTGGAAATATTTGGATAAATAAAAAAAAATGCGGTTTCATGGGACACCAGGTAAGAGAATAGCTAAAGTTCCCTTGAATAATACAGAAGCAACACAACTTCCAACTAAACGTTTTGTATAATTTTATTATTTATGGCAGGTACGATAATCTGAACAATAAAGTTAAAGGACTCATCACGGGCAGTTTTTTTCAGTTCGGTAGCCCTGCTATGGGAACGTGCAAACCATTATCCAGCACTACACTGCGCTCATCACCCCGAAATATAAGATGTGTTATCTCCACGCCCTGTAATTTCACTGAAAACCTGGCCCTTCAAAACTACACACAGTTATGTGTTCACATTGCTGGGATAGAATAACTGACAAAAGTTGTACTTCCAAACAACGTTGCTAGAGTGTCATTAGTTCATTTCCAAACAGCAGCATGACATTGAGTTGATATCGGCAGGCATGTTGCTTACACAATGTCCAGCTTGTCTATTCCATAAAAATCTTAATAAATAATGGGCTCCTTACACATAGTAAGTAAGACTTGGCAAAGTTCCAAAGGATTAGCATAAACAAGCAATCGTAGAAGGTATGTCACTGGTACTGATACAACCAGCAGTTGTTCGGTTGATTTACTGGCACGCCGCTCCCGGGGTTACTTACAACGGGAAAAAGAAACTGCAAACGATATCTGTCAGTAAATAATATCTACGGTAAGCGGAGGGAGACGTAGACTAGTCTTGAGTATAATTTACTAGCAGCACCACGCGGTTTTGCGCAAGCAATTGCCGTTCCCGTTATTTTTCCGTGGCAAAAATTACCTGTGTGTTATTCCAGACTATAACCAAACTGTGCTTCATAATTTCAACCTGATCCGTTCAATACGTTATGACGTGATTGGGCAACAAACATCCAAATATTGCCATTTATAATATAATATTAGTAGGACAACAATAATAGCACTTTGATTGATCATTTATAGTTTTAGATATGTAGATAATGTGTATGTAGGTATGTAGATTTATTGAACATACCAAATTAAAATAACTTAGAAGTAAAACAATTTAAACAATTAAATCTAGTGTGCCAAATAGCGGTTTTATCGCTAATAGGAATTTCTTCCACGCAGTGAAGAAGAAAAACAAATGTCACAAGGCATGGTAGTGTTCCCATTACAAAACAATCAATTTGTTTAACTTGAAAGCAGCGCTACTTTTTTCCCCATTACTCCCCAATATGGCAAATAATAATATGGCAATAACACGCGGGCTCGTACGGTACGACCGTACGGAAACGGTCGTGTGATCTGGAGGCATTCACGTCGAAAGTCCTTGAGGTTCATCCTTCCCGCACGGTTCCCGCGCGTGTGCAGGGACAGTTACGACCGACTGATGGCACTCCAACAACTTCGGTTGTTTTGGTAAACTATTGTACAAGCAATAAATTGATAACATTCTTTATATGACGTTTTGTACGTTAAGTATTGTTTATTTATGCTTTTAATCTTCTTAATACTTGTTTGTTTTTAATCGACTTCAAAGAAGCAGGTACTCAATTCGGTTGGAAGTTTTTTGAAGAGAAAACTTCTTTTGACGCAACACACACACAGGTTTTTACTCAAGCGTCACGCTCGTAAATGAAAGAAATCTTCGGGTGAAACCGGGACTTAGAGGACTTATTTAGACGACAATAAATAAATTGGTAAATAATTTACGGCTGGTCTAGTCGGGAGAACGGCGGCTGCCGATCCGGAGACCCCGGGTTCAAACCCCACACGCACCACTGTCTTTTCGAAGTCATGTGCGTAATGCCGCTAACTTAAAACGGTGAAGGAAAACATCGTGAGGAAACCGACATGTACGTAGAATCTTTCGAAGTCATGTGTCATCCACCAACCCGCACTGGGCCAGCGTGGTGGATTATGGCCTTAACTCTCTCCTTGCGAGAGAAGGCCCCGAGTCCCAGCAGTAGGAACGTTTAGTGGGCTGTTGATGATTGATGAAATAAATTGGCGGACAATTCACACACAACACCATCTGACCCCAAACTAAGCAAAGCTTGTATGATGGCGGCCAGATAGCTGATATAATACTTATATAGTTTTAAATACATACTTCTTATACATTGAAACACTCAGATTTATTTATTTACCCACAATGCATTGAAGATTTATTCCAGACCAGCAGCGCCCTCTGGTTTCACTCGCGTAGTTTCCAAAGTGAGCTATCAAATGTTGAGTTACCTATTTCAAATATTCATTTCTGCTTAATCTGCAGTTTCTACGTGTTACTTCCTTTACATAATTATATTTTTTACGGTTTCAGTCCCAGTTTTTTTTCAGTTCGGGCGCGCTGCAAATTATTATCTCCTCCAAGCCTGCCATTAGAAACTTCTTACCAAAATACAACCTGTTTATGTTCAATAGACGTGATTTAATATGTGGAAGCTATGCCAATCCTACTAATATTAGAAATGTCGATGTTTGGATGTTTGTTGCTCAATCACATCCTAACGTATGAACGGATCGGGCTGAAATTTGGAAAACAGATCTGTGTTCCAAATTTCAGCCCGATCGATTATAGTCTGGAAGAACACATAGGCTACATTTTTATCCCGGAAAACGGGAACAACGGGAACGGGAACTTCGCGGGTAACACCGTGGGGCGCTGCTAGTATTGTAATAAATTTTAATACGTAATACGTCCTATATTTATTGGGTAAACGGGTAATTCAAGTGTAATACGGCCAGTAAACCCGACTCGATGTACATAGTATCTACCTATTTATTGTACTAACCGTAAATAAATATAGTAGCTCACAAATCTACTAACCCGTACGTATTCTTGAACCGCAATTCCATTAAACAGAACGAATATAAAATTAATTAATCCATAACTAAACACAATAATTTACGATTTCCCATCCGGGCAGCAATGGCGGCGGAAATTAAACCGTAAATATTAGAAAAATACATTTATTATGTGTCCGCTGTCGGCCAGTCGGCCCACTGGGCCGAGGCTCGTGTGCGGTGAGGATAGAATATTATGCTTCGTTATGCATAGAAGGTTTATGGTCGCTGTTTGATGCCAAACATACGAGTATTTTATTATCTTAGTAAAATATATAAAAATTCAGCGTCATTGAACTCATTTTTTAAGTGAACATTTCTTCTGGTGCACCATATACAGATTTTTCGTGAATTGAATTCGAATGTCACGCTCGGGAATGATAATAAATCTTCGGGTAAACTCGTGACCATAGCCATTGGCCATCTAGAAATGCCAAAGCATTCATGATGAACTATCAAATGCTGAGTTATAAGTTTTCACTTATGTCGGCAGTAACTATGACCGCGTTTTTTTTAGTATAGAGTAACTAGACGAGCAAGACACGTGCCTGATCGTGAACAACATGGCCGCCTATAACAGCACAGTGACACATTCTCTCATCTATCGGAACATGAAGAGTCCAAATCATTACCACTTACCACTGCACTGCACTCGTCAATTTCCTGCCTGCAATTTCAATTTCACTGGAATTATTGCCATTCAAACCAGACCACAGGGATGTTTCCCTGCTGAAACCCTGCAAAGAGTTCAATTACTACTAAAAAGAGTACCATATTAAAGGTATGTTTTTATTCCAAATAGTATTTATGGTACTTTTGTGGCTGGAATTGGATTACGCTAACGGGAACTGGATAGCGTCATCATATTATGTGATAAAATTGTCAGTATGTAGTATTTTAATCGCTGTAAGTTATTTTTCTTTTTATTAGGAAATCCTTGTTTACATACGCTACATACAAAGTATTGTATGTAGCGTGTGTGTCCCGAGCAGTTCAATTCCTGGAATAGTATAAGGTTAAACGTGGTGCGAATTTAAACTTGAGGCCGGGTGTTTTTCCCGTTTTCCCGTGTGGGGTGTGGGAGCCAAACCGCCGCAGAATGGCGACACTGCAGCGCCGCAATGTTGGGTGCAGATTTTAACGACATACCTAGTATCAATAATATAAACTTCCAGCTTAGCTTGGATATTGTCATATATAGAGACCATTAATCGAAATGAAAACTAACTCATCTCTCAAATTGGATCAAATTGCACACGATATTCAAATTTGATTAAAATCGTTTCAGTAGTTTGAGAGTCCATCGCGGACTAACGTACGTACTTACGATGTAAGATAAATTACAGGGATCAGAGATATAATATCTTAGACCTCTGGGTGACGAGCGCAGTGCAGTGCTAGGTAATGATTTGAAGTTTCATGTTCCAATAGCTGCGTTTCACTGTGCTGTTATGTGGCAGGCGTGTTGCTTACCATCCGCCGCATGTCCTGCTCGTCTCGTCATTCTTGACTATAAAAAAAATGATTTAGTATATATATAAGCGGATAGCAATGGAGAGCGAGCAGTCTCTCGGCCCACTTTTAAGATTTTTATTATAATCAGCAGCTTATACAGTGACGTGGTTTAATTTGATCTCCAGTACTAGTAACACCTACAGTGGTGACCCCGAATTGATTATTTTTTTATAGTTTAAGAGCTTATATCATTTTCATAAACTTTTATGAGCGCGTAGTCGACCAGTGAAGTACAAATTCTAGGTACATAAGTACCTGCATACATCCAAAGTATTGCTTATTGTGATACATTTTTAAAATATTTGAAAAATTAAACCTGACTAACTTCCACCGAAGTATAAGTAAATTTGTTCATACGATGACTATATTGAAATGAATCAAAATACACGATTCTGCAGCGGTGTTTAGCGGTGGTGTATGGTTGCATGCCGTGCATAGCTCTCCGATCGATGTGCCTTATTGCACCACCGGATATGTGAGGAATGTCGAGTCAGTAAGTAGCTGTTTTAGCTCCACTGTCACACTAATATAACAATGGTGAAATTAAGTAGCGTTGTAAATCTGTACAAGTGCATTTATTTTTTCTCACGTATCTATTATAGCTACATAATAAATATGTACTTATCTATATTGTATATTCATTATGTAGTCTAAATCGTTTATATAGCAAAGGGTTATCTGGAAGAGATCGCTAGCGATCGTTAGCGATAAGATCGCCCTTTGTGCCCATTTTGTTTTGTTATTTTATGTGTTACTTGTTGTCAATTTTGTGGTGCCAATAAAGTGTTTTGTATTGTATTGTATGTAACGGCGATAATCTCTGTAAAATAAAGGTAATTAGTCTTTGCAGAGTCCTCCTGGAGAAATACCACACCATATACCAACACAATTACCAATAAAACCAATCAAACCAAAACCAATATTCCAATACAATTATTGTACTGCTAAACGGTAACGTGCAAATATTACTGTGTCTAGGTTTGAAAGGCAATGTTTCCAGAGAAACTACAGAACTAATCATCTAAAATCTCTGGGTGATGAGCGCAGTAGGTACAATAATTATACGTTTTGTCATAGAATCTTCATTTTCCAATAGCTGAGCGGTACTGTCCCGTGCAGTGTGCAGTTATGAGAAGATTTGTGGCTTACCATCAGGTGTTTGTCTTATTCCATCCTTATTTAACTAAACAAATACTAGTAACTTTTTAGTGTTCTCACTATGTTTTCCTTGATGACAATCTAGTGCATTGCAAATGTACTCGACAAAATACTTTGAGGTGCATGTGGGATTCGAACCGATGACCTCACTGTTGTAAATCAAACGTTATATTTGCTAGGACACTATCACTGCCTCAGTCTATTCATCAATTCCTAATACATTACGTCGTTATCATATCAACAGCCTTGTCACATTAAGTGTACAGTCGCAATGACCGCCATGTGTCGCGTATCGTAATGTGGTCATAACTACTGCCTAGTGGCGCCATCTGTTCGCCGCACGTGCTATCGTTATCACTCCATCATCTCAACTCTATCTAATTTTCCACACAATTAGCCATTTTGTGGTAAATTTATTTAAAGCAAATTGGCAGTCGTTAAGGACTAGATTAGACTAGGGTAGAAATTAAAACTTATAACTTAGCATTTTGACGATAAGTATCCCAAGTCGAGGTCGTATCCTCTGAGGTGGTTTTTCTCTAGTACTCGTACGAGATGAACTCTTTGAGTATGGTAGGTATATGCTGTATGTATCTGCATAGATGTGGTTAATAAGATTAGATTACTCGGGCCCTGCGCTTTCGTAGTCCAAAGTTCGATAGGCTTTAGAAGTCGCGCGAGGTTAACTGTTATGGGTATTTTTATTTAAAAAAAGGACAGAGTAGTCTATGAACTATTATTGTAGGCTGTATTTCAAACAAAGCCATCTGTTCATCAATTCCAACGTAGTTGAGCCATAAACATCCAAACTTGTGAATTCATAATATTAGTAGAATTTATTTCTATGCCAGGGCCTGTCATTTCTCTAAAAATCCCTCACAACCAGCAAATTCTTTAAATTGTAAAATTCAATTGAGATGCAAACATAACTTGTGATTTGATAGGATCTCTCGTGAAACACTCAGTCAAGCAACACATTCTACTCAGAATGCGGCTAAACTTTCAAAACCGAATTCAGCAATATATCTCGCATCTCCGACCGCGGGAGCTCGGCGAGCGTCAAACTTTCAAAAATATAAGTTGCGGCAAACGTTTCCCTTCGCTCGGCTCACCCGCGGATATTTCAATATCCGCAACTTGTGTTCAATACTATATCGGGAACTTTAGAATGTGGGCTACTTTGTATTTATTTCCATCTGTTTCTGGCGTTAGATTCTGTGAAACGTTTGTCTATGATGGGATGATAAATGGGTCAAAAATATGCCATTCTAATTAGTTTGTCAGGTAAATAACCGAAAAATATGAGACACGTATTTTTTGTTGTATCAAATTATAAAAATCGACAAAGATATCCTCAAACTTTCGGAGTAGGGTGCTGTGTTGTCACTTCTATACATATATAAATCGTACATAAACGTGACAGCACTCGAAACTTCTAAGCACCATGTCTTCGTTATTTGCTGTTTGTAAAACTAAAAAAAACCTTAATCTTATCTTATACCTTTAAACGAGCAATTCTTGTACCTATATAAATATGTATATATATATAGAATCTGAATCTCGGAAACAACTCGACGGATTTTCATGAAATTATGTATGCAGGGGTTTTCGGGGACGGTAAATCGATCTAACTAGGTCTTATTTAAAAAAAACTCATATTATGCGCGTTTTTAGACAATGAAAAACTGTCACATTAGACATTAGAATGTGAAGGTAAATTTCGCCGCGTGACGCGACAGCATAATTAGCTCAGACGGGAAGTCGGGCGCTCATAGCGGTCACGAATTAGTAGCTCCGGGTTCGAATCCAGACGTGTTCTCTTTTTTTTTCAATACGTTTTTTTTTAAGAAAATTTATTTCTTGGAGTCTTTTATCCGTAGGTATCTAAGTATATTTAGTATTTAAACCGAGCAAAGCTCGGTCACCCAGGTACTTACTTATTAATAATCTAACTGATGGACTTATTAGTTTTTTTAGTCACCACGCCTATTACAAATACGACAAATTAATTTAATCCGGAAATATAAAATTCGATGTTGATTCAAAACTAAACTCAGAAAGTCGACAAGGTTTTACAATTTTATGAAATCATCCTAACCAGACCTGTTCCGGTGATACGGCAAGGTTTCAGATAAAACTATGATGTCATCGACGTAAGAAAGTTTTAGGTAAAAAAAAAACACAGGATCAAGTTTAAAGTTAAGTCGGGCTGGATGGACTATTTATGTGTCACAAGTGAGTAATAGGTATTAACAAATGCTTTTTCTTAGGTTTATGTATATTTGTAAATTTTAATAACAGTTTTTAACAGTTTTTCCTATCTTTACGGATATTCTTGAATCCGTTACTTAAGAGGGCTCCTAGTGCCAGAAAACGAAAAAAGGACATTTTCGACGCCGCTCACTGAAGTAAAGAAACTAAAAACTATGACAAAAAAAATATTGACGTGTGGGTACAATCAAGAAGAAGCACAATAACCGAATAGAATTTTAAAAATAGATCAGAATTTTTTACAATAAAAAAATAAAAATGACATTGAAAAAACCCGTTTTAATTCGAGTACTCGAAATTATCAGCGATGACCCCACATTATTTTTTGGTAATAAAATTCCTAATTGTACGTTCTAGTAAAGTAACCGAACACTTTTTTAAATTTATGTTTAATTATTGAGTAATTTAATAAAACTTGGTCAAAAACGGGCTCCTGATTTAATATTGATTTTTCCTCCAAACTGTGTCATGCTATTCTCGACTTTATGTATATCGTATTAAGAAACGCGTCGCGCGGGTGAAAACTGATTTTTCCCTGGCATTAGGCGCACTCTTAAGCTGACTTGCTTTTGATATAGGAGCCGGAAGAACTAATCAATATTCGTGGCGGGTTCAGAGATTCAGAAGATTGATAAATACACACTTGAATGCACTTAACTAAAACAAAATTCTCAAAAATATTGTCACTTCGGCTGCCTCATTGGTAAAATCAAACTCTTCCGGGGCTTAAAATAGGGAAAGATACTATTTCATAACCAATTATATCATACGCCATCACACAAGCTTTGCTTAGCTTGGGGTCAGATGGTGTTGTGTGTGAATTGTCCACCAATATTTATTTTTATATTTATATAATTAGCAAAGAAATAAATACTAAAAGAAACAATTGAACAGTACTGGAGTGATTTGGAAGAAATTTGGTTAATAAATAATAGTCTGAAATAACATAGTTCATTTTTTATCGATCGGAAGCAGGCAGGTGAAACCAGGGAATTTTACCAGTTACATGAATGTAAATATTGTAAGTTACGTCTGGTCTAGTCGGGAGAACGGCCACTGCCGATCCGGAGACTCCGGGTTCAAACCCCACACGCACCACTGTCTTTTCGAAGTCATGTGCGTAATGCCGCTAACTTAAACCGGTGAAGGAAAACATCGTGAGGAAACTGACATGAACCTAGAACTTTTCATCCGTCATCCGCCAACCCGCACTGGGCCAGCGTGGTGGATTATGGCGTCAACTCTCTCTCCTTGCGAGAGAAAGTCCCGAGTCCCAGCAGTGGGAACGTTTAGTGGGCTGTTGCTGTTGTTGATGATGTTGAAATATTTAATTAATTGTAAACAAGTAATGTAATGATTGACTCCGTATGTTTTTCTTTCGATCTTAGTTGTCTTGATCTATTTATGAGACATAACTATTAAAAACTATTGCATAATTTTAATAACTAAAATAAAAATAATTACGTATAAATTGATTAAACTAAACACAGCGACACTGTTTAAGGGTCCCACACAAAACTGCGATGCGATGCGATGCGACGCCGCATTAGATGAACTTGCGATAACGAATTGCTCCGATGCGGCGTCGCATCGCATCGCATCACAGTTTTGTGTGGGAGCCCTTACAGCTGACAGACAGTAGCAGCTGGCTATCTTTCTTGCTCAGACACACTCGGCGGTCCCGAGTTTACTCGAACGAATATCTCACTTAAGGCCGATTTAAACTAAACGAGCATAGAGCTAGAGCTGGAACAAGAGCATTCTTTCTCGATCTTTTAGTGTAAACAAAATATCGTTCTTAGCGTTTTCCATATTATATATTCCATAGAATCTTTGCGAACGCAAACAAAACAACGAAAGAATGCTCTACGTTTGTTTACACCAAATGAATTTGATACAGTGGGGATAGAATGAGCATTCGCTCGTCTGATGTAAATCGGCCTTTACGAACGTGACGATGAGCTTCATTCACAGCGAAAAATGTTGTGTGTGCGCAAACAGAATTTTATTTTAAAAAAAAAATGGTTGTCTGTAAAGTCGGGTTACTGACGTTAGTTGAACGTGACAACTTCAACTACGCCTTAGAGCGAGGTAACGCCGGCGGCGAGGTAACGGCGTTAACGGCACATGACGTCATGTTTTGCGGGCGTGCAGCCGGCTTCATCGAATTATAAGACGTTGTCACGTCAAAAGACTAGGTTACATTTAAAAGTGAACTAACAATTTGAACAACTCGCGTAGTGGCGGCCACACAAATACACTGTTGCAGATATCTCCAGTTTACGAGCACCTCTGTGACGACATTAACTCGCCGGAAATTGCGAATAAAACCGCGCTTCCGTTTATGGCGACGTTCAATTGGAGAATAGATCAGAACACTAACTGTACGTTTTATGGGTTTCGAGTTAGTTGACGTATCTGAAAAAACAAAACGACATTTTATTTGGTACTAACACAAACCCGAGCAAAACTCGTTCCCGTTACTTGCTTGTGATAAAATGTAACTTATATACTATTGACTGCCCTCGTGGCTTAGTTGGTAGTAGCTCTGCCTGCGAAGCCGAGGGTCGTGGGTTCGATCCCCACCCAGTGCAAATATTTGTGTGACGAATTCAAATGTTTGCACTGTGTCTGGGTGTTTATATGTATAATTAGTATGTATTTAAAACTATTTAAGTATTATATCAGCTATCTGGCCGCCATCACACAAGCTTTGCTTAGTTTGGGGTCAGATGGTGTTGTGTGTGAATTGTCCACCAATATTTATTTATTTTATTACTATAATGCTTGCTTACTATAATGTTTTCCAACTTTCCCGAGCGTTTTGAAATGAAAAACAGTTATATTCATTTATTTCAATAAATTAAATAAAAATATTGGTGAGCATTTGAGCATTTGTCACACAACACTGTCTAGCCCCAAACTAAGCAAAGCTTGTGCTATAGGAGCAAGATAGCTAATACAATAATTGTAAATGCATACTTATTTATATAGAAACACCCAGGCACATAATAAATATTAAATTTAGTAATCATCACACAAATATTTGCACTGGGTGGGAATCGAGCCCACGACCCTCGGCTTCGCAGGCAGACTTAGTACCGACTAAGCCACGAGGCTAGCCAAACTATTGACGCTAGCAAGTTGTATGCAGGCACTGTTGACATTTTCTGGTTTCTATTAGATCACTATTATTCTTGTTGTCATTTGATTATTGATCAATTAAGAAAATGTATCCTTTTTCTTTGGTAGATATTAATAAAGTGTATCTATATTATACATAAATGTTTGTATTGTTACAGGTAAGCCTCGGAATTGACATCCTACATGAAGCCATAAGGGTAATGTTATGTAGGTATCGTTGGTCGACAGCGAAAGAAACCACCCGACTCTTACACCAGGCTATGCTGGAGAAACCTGTGGGGATTTAGTTAGAACCACCACTCATAGTGGTGTGGAGTCTTATACACCCATCGTGTCTGCCGCGGACGGTGCGTAAAAGTATTTCTCCCACACAAAAAAGATTATGTAAGTATGGCTGCATATTTCACCGTTTTCAAGCGGTTTTGGCTGTAAATTGTAAAAGCCATAAGATTATAATCAAACTACGTCACAAACTTACCTTTTTTAACATAACCTAACTTTTTTTTATATAAATTTGCCACTCCACAGACTCCGGGGTCCGTGACTTTTGTCATTTCAAATCATATTTATTTTTGACACATTTCTTGAATTAGCAGAAGAAGAGGAAAATAAGAGGCTCCCCTCTTTCTTCTGGGAACATTTTGAACCTACTAATACTAGTGCTCGTCTATTGAGCCGATCACTACTGGTTGGGATTCCGCTAGTAATCGACTCGACATCGAATCTTTGCCTAATTGCCATTTGCCTAAGCCGCCTCCTCCCGGCCCAGAGCCTCCTAACCTTACCTAACCTCAAACGTTAGCTGACGGTTTTTTAAATTTGACGGTGACATACAAAAAGAAATACAGCGTTATTCCGATTACAGAAAGAAAGCTAGCACAAGCCAAACTGAAAAATTAACTAACCCAAAGAGCCAAAATTGAGCTCAAATCAAGTTTTGTTATACAGCAGATATTAATAATCGAACCGAAATGAATGGGTACCGAGCGCAGTGCAGTACTGGGCAATGATTTGGACTTTTTTGAATAGCTGCGTGGCATTGTACCTACTGTTATGGGCCGGCATGAATAGAATAGAAGAAAATGTTTGTATTAACATAATTATTTTAACAATCTATTAACATTCTTCACTCCAAAGTATTGTTAAACAATGAGTAATAGCGCTTAAAATATGTTTTGTCAATTGTGTAAAATAGTTTAAATTAATATCTCAAAGATTGCTGTAAAGAGGAAATACAATTAGAATTCAAACATAAAAATAATAAATGAATGGATAAAAATAACAAAATGATAATTAAATAGGCAGAGTCATTTTAAAATGTCAAATTTGAATGTCATATACATCGTAATTAAAATTCATATAGGCTTTTCATGTTGCTTATCATCAGGCTTATTTATATCCTGCTTGTCCCGTATCACAACTAAAAGCGAAAGTTTGTGTGTCTCTAAATGTGTGTTTGTTTTCATGTATGTCTGCTATGACTAACCGGATTTGATATTATTGATCATCAAATAAATCACCTAAATTAAAACATACGCTACTTTTTCTCTCCTTAAAGTTAGTAGTTTCGTTAAGATATTTAAAATATATCTCTATATTTTAAATATCTTATCTTAAATATATATTTTGAATGGCTGAACGAATTGCAATGAAACCAAATACAGAGCAAAAATATATTTATTATCTTATTTAACAAACACTATCTTAAGCCGCGCAAAGAATCTTAAGCCGCGAGTTACACTGCGGGACGCAGCTAGTCCTACTAATATCACAAATCACAAAGTTTGGATGTTTGTTGCTCAATCACGACGGACTTTCTGATCGAATCGTGTTAAAATTTAGAAAACTGTTAAACTATTGTCTGGAATAACACTATGGTATGGGCTGTATTTTATCTCGGGAAAATAGCACGAAGGGGAACTACACGAATAAAACTGCAAGATACAGCTAAAAGATAACAAAGATGTCCATAATTCATTTAGAGTAGACCATCTTATATACACAAATTCTAATATTATCTAAATACGACTGTTCTTCATTTTAAAGTCGGTTAAAATCACCGCTCCTACAATCTATTTGTTTACAAACAAAGCAAATTGATTGCCGTGTAGTTTCCTCGAAAATGGATTGTACCGAGAGCTGGTAGTTTGTTGATTAGCGTTGCTTGGATTTGAACTCTGTGTGATACTCATTTTAAGGGTTGTTTTAGAATGGCATGATATTAAAACTTTCAGTATGTGTTGTGTTCATTAGGTTTTTGATAAACAGATACGTTTTTGTAAAATGTTTGGATTTAGCTAAGAGTTATCTTGTTGATATTTTTTTTTCGAATAATTGAGAATTGTTACATTAAAATGTTTATAATAGCTATTTTAACTTAAAGGAGACGGCCCATTTTCCATGGGCATTTGCCCCACAGAAAAAGTGCAAGAGACTTGACCAAAATTGGATCATTGTATAGGATTTTTAATATATATTGAGGAACCGTTTATGTTTTTATCCTGCATAGCGGGGTTTAAAAGATATCAACTAAAACATTGAAAAAAAATAACGCCGCAAGTAGGTAATCAAGAACGTGATTATGTACTTACTACTAAAAGAAGGTAGTAAATTCATTACTTAGCGACGTACTGTGCTCAGAATAATGTCGACTCAACAAAGAGAAGGACCGGAGATTCGGCCAAACCACAAAAACATTACAAAACCTTTGGAAAAATAAAGAAATTCCATGTGTTGTGTGAGTTTCGAACGAATTTTTACTGTACGCAAACTTCAACTGAACAGAAATGAGAAAAACATGGCTGACTTTGACTATACTCTGTGCACAATGCACATAGGACATAGGTACAAATGAAAGGAGAGTTCTCTGTTCTCCGTTTTATTTATTTATTGGGTACCTACTGACCCGAAGACAAACCACGAACTAAACCTTAACAGGCTTATTTAAATTCACATAAACTTCGGTAGCGTGTTTTAACGCCGTACAACGCCATCTAGTTTCGTTTTATGGAACTACAGTACCTTAATACAAAATTACTTATACATAGTCATTAAGGTACTTTTTAATCACCAATTTGCAATCCCCGCTTGGCAGGTTAGTATTGAATGTACAGTTTGAATTATTTAATTATATGTTATTTTAATTAAATAACTTGTTTAGGTCTCCGGGGCTAATCAAGTACCTAAACTTGAAACGACTTGGGGCAGAAATGAGCCGTCTCCTTTACTAAATTCAACTTTTTTCAACAGAATAAGGCTGCCTTTTGCCACCAACTAGCCTGATAGGAACCGACGTTGTATCTAAAGATGGAGCCCGTTTTTCTAAAAAGTGTTTAATGATATTCTACAAAAACTTCGATATTTGAATTCAGTAATAATAGTTTTTCAATAAGAATAGGTTGATCACCAAATCACCATACAACATTAACCTATTCATATTTTATGCGAAAACCGTTTGGTCAATAATCATATTAAGAGCGGGCCTAGTGCCAGGAAAAAATCAAATTTCACCCGCGCGTCGCCCTTCCCCTCTCCAATACGCCGCGTCGCTGCGAGTAAGATAGAAGCTACGATCACTCAAGGTCATCGTTCCCCGAAATCCAGTATATGAAAACATTCAGATTAATCATAGATGTTTTTAAAAAAATACATCAATTTGTTTTTTATTGTCTTTATACACACAATAAACCATTTATTGAAAAACAGTCGAATGAAAGAAATTAAAACTAAATATGACTGAATCACAAGATTTAGTCATTTATTTATTTAATATGTAGTCGTGTTTTATAATTAAATAAATGCGTGTTTTACGATATCATATATAAAAAGGGCATCAGTCTATTGCTTAAAAAAAATGTGTGCACTTAGACCGCACAGTAGAAGTGATCACTTTATTAGGAGTTTTATTTATTTATTCTGTAATAATATAATATGTAACCGCAACTTTGATACATTTTATAATACTAAATAGCATGACCATGTTAGTAGGATAAATAGAAAAAAGACATTAATCAAACTTTGTATTTTTTAAATTAAATATAAATCAAAATAGCACAGCGACACTGCAGTGAAGAGCAGCTGTATCTTTTTCATTCGGGTACCCTTGGCGGTCTCTAGTTCACCCGATGGAGCTTTTCATCTTGGATCGCAACAGATCAGCTTCACTTACAGCTCCCGGACAAAAATCTGGCGCACCACCAAAAGTAGTTTTCATTCCGAAAAAAGGAATAGATTTCATCCCCACGTCACTCTTCTTCCGCCGCGTTAGCGCTAATACGAGAAAGATAAGAGCTAAGCTCACCTTAGGTCATAATATAACTAAGTACAGTAAGTACACGTAACATTACGATAAATCACAGATACTGTAAGAGTTACTAATGAATGCGCGTGTAGGTAAAATTATTAAGTTTCTATTTTTACATAGTATCTAAATTGAGAACAAAGAACGAAAGATGTTGAAAGAAAGAACGGGTGGACTGATATTGATGAGTTTAGATAAATATGTATACTAGGTTTCTGATTAACCTGTACTCTGCATTTATTTTTGGATAATTCAGGTAACATTGTATGTGGATGCTAGAACTAATAATGATTAGGTAGATAAATATTTAATAATAATGAAATTTACATAAATATGTAAGTAATATTTTTCTATTTAACAACCGCCAAACAAACAAACACCTCAGTTCAAAATACCAGAAATCAAATTACCTAATGGTTGTTTCACTTAATGTTGTTGTTATTGGTTTAAATATATTTAAACTAGGTAGGTATTAGTATTTGTAATCATTGTACATAATATTTTCTTGTTTTTTAAAAGCACAAACATGTAGATTATTTACCAATCTATTTACCCGAAAATACGTTTCGTTTTCAAGTATGGACAATGTGTGGTTGTGTCGGTTTCCATCTGTGTAACAAATAAAATAAAGTGGCCAAGTGCGAGTTGGACTCGCCCATGAAGGGTTCCGTTGCAGCAAGTAACATAATATACATAGTACATATAGTTCTTGTAGTTCGTTGTAATTTTGATCGAAATTTCAATAATAGTGTATTTATGACGTACTAAAAAAAAACTACTCATCAGATCGAGTTCAAACTAATTTTCGTTGGTAGTTTACATGGTAATTTACATCATATATTTTTTTTTGAGTTTTCATTCTCTTTAGAAGTTAGAGGGGGACACACACACATTTTACCACTTTGGAAGTGTATCTCGCGCAAATTATTCAGTGTAGACGAAAATGAGTTTTAAAACCTCAACATCATTTTGCAATATGCTCGATATGCTCAATATGCTCGATTCGTTCGAAACTCACACATCGCGTTTTTTTTTCAACGTTTTAGTTGATATCTTTTAAACCCCGCTATGCAGAATAAAAACATTAACAGTTCCTCAATATAATTATATTTAAAATCCTATACAATGATCCAATTTTGGTCGAGTCTCCTGCACTTTTGATGTGGGGCAAATGCCCATGGAAAATGGGCCGTCTCTTTACATTTGGCCTGAAAAAATAAAAAATACGAATGGTACTCCGCCATTTCTGTGTCGCGATCGTCCGACGCCATGACAAAGAAATTTTTTTTTTAAACCGAAATATGTGAATACGGGTTGTATTTTATTGTAATCTACTAAAAAAACTATGGAATGCAAATAATAGGCAAACGTGGTAAAGTTAATATTATTTATAACATATTTGCTCGTAAAGGGTCTCTTATTGAACCAATTTCTGTATCGTAATGTATCTTATTACGTACTTGTGCGGTAACGTAATGTAAAACGCACGGTTTCAAAATGCTCCGTCGAAAACGAACGGTACCTTTTTAAATCTTAGTAAAGAGTTTTTATGTCAGAAAAGTTGTAAACATTTTAGGTATAAAACTAACTAAGTATAAGAAATAAAATATAATGAGAAATATTTAATTTATCAATTTAATTAATTTTGACCATAACTCACAACAATTTATTTAAAACAAAACACAAACATATTCAATTACTTTATTACTAATGTCTTAATGTCATACTAGCTGGATCAGTGCCCTTGCTTTAAAAAAAGCGCTGATGCGCGCGCATTGTTAATCGGTGAACAAGAAATATGCCAGCCAATGGGAAATGCTGAAAGGGCTAGCCTCTGCTAATTATAGCTCTCGCCTACGGCTCGAGCTAGCAATATCGCCTCGGCTGTAATTATCAACTTAGCGCACTTATATCATAATATACTATTGTGTGTTGTGTTCTTTTATTAGTGCTGTGAAATCCAAAACTTTTTTACAACGGGCGTAATATGTAAACTTTGCTTTTCGTGATAGGATTATTTAATGTAGTAAGTACCTAGAAGTTAATATAATAGTAAACTATATTTCAAGGGCTTTCTGGTGATATATACATATAGATATATAATAATACAAATAAATAATAATAAAACAATTTTTTTTTTTTTTTTTATAGCATAGAGTGACGAGACGAGCAGGTCATGTGCCTGATGGTAAGCAACATGCCTGCCACATAACAGCACAGTAACACGCAGCTATTGGAACATGATAGTCCAAATCATTACCTAGCACTGCACTGCGCTCGTCACCCAGAGATCTAAGATATTATGTCTCTAAGCCCTGTAATTTCTCTGGAATCATTGCCCTTCAAACCGGAACACAGTAATGTTTGCACATTACTGCTTGGCGGTAGAATATTTGGCAAAGGTGTGGTACTTCCCCAGGCGGACTCTGCTAAGAGTCCTACCACTACAAAAATATTATATTATATAATAATATAATATAATATTTGATAAACTGTGAATCCTACTACTATTATAAAGGCGAAAGTTTGTAAGTATGGATGTATGTATGGATGTTTGTTACTCTTTCACGTAAAAACTACTGAATGGATTTGAATGAAACTTTACCACAATATAGCTTATACATCAGAATAACACATAGGCTATAGCTTATACATCAGAATAACACATAGGCTACAATTTTTGAGGTTTTTAATGTGAGGTCGTAAAAAAAAAACACATTTTTTGCGCTTACATTGCAAACGCTGACTGAATCCTACAAGATAGATCAAAACAATTTACTACAGTATTGTACAACTTAAAAAGGTCTACAAAAAAGTCCGTGATGGTATATGTTTATCTCTTAGGAATAACCCACAGTAACCATTTTTTATCCTTTACTTTGTACGAGAAATAATGGCTTATTTACGAAGCGATTTTAAGCAATACAGTATTAATCCTTATCCAATTAAGTATCTTAAATACATTGTGCATTTAATAAAGATCAATATGGCTTTTTACAGCATGTAAATTAAATAAATATTTTCGAAGATATCACAGATTTAAAATGCAGAGTCATAGCAATTTCGGCGATAAATACCGTTTAGGTGATAAATACCGGCAGCGGTGCCAGGCGAACGGGGCGTGGGGGGAGCGGGGTAGGTGCGGTGGGGAAGAAGTGGCTCATCGCTGAGTGCGCGACCCGAACGCGGGCAGACGCGTGAGGGCAGACGTCGTTGACGGTTGTGTCCGTTTTGCGAATTTTCAAGGCACTAGCGATTTGATAAAAACGTATGGTCGCCTACTTTAAGTAATATAGGCCTAAGGTTAGTTATTGCCAGGTTTCTTTTTGGTTAGGAGTTACACGTACAAAAAGATACTTCATTTTTACGAATTATTTCATTGATAATTCAATTACTATATAGATAGGTTACTTACAGTTAATTATAACAAATTATATAAATAGGTTAATTATAACGAATTACTTCATTGATAATTCAATTTCTATATAGATAGGTTATTTACCGTTAATTATAACAAATTATATAAATAGGTTAATTATAACGAATTACTTCATTGATAATTCAATTACTATATAGATAGGTTAATTAAATAGGCAAGGATTGCATTAAAGTACAATCATAACAATAACTACCGTACTGTATTTTTTGGAAGTATAGAAACAACACGTACTTAAGAATTATGCCGCGAAAGCGTAAGTCTAATCTTTCCCAAAGCTCTAATAAAGCTCGAACTATGAAAGTAGCTAGACTTAACGAGACGTTTCCACAAGCCGAACTGCGAAGGCTTAAACAAGCAGAGCGTGAGGCAGCTCAAAGAGCTGCTGAGACACCAGAGCAGTCCCAAGATAGACGTCGACAGCATGCTGAGTATCTAGCATCTCAACGGGCTGCAGAGACACCCGAACAGTCTCAAGCTCGACGTCAACAGAACGCTGTATATCTGGCATCTCAACGGGCTTCTGAGACACCCGAACAGTCCCAGGATCGACGTCGACAGCATGCTGAGTATCTAGCATCTCAACGGGCTGCAGAGACACCCGAACAGTCTCAAGCTCGACGTCAACAGAACGCTGAATATCTGGCATCTCAACGGGCTTCTGAGACACCCGAACAGTCCCAGGATCGACGTCGACAGCATGCTGAGTATCTAGCATCTCAACGGGCTGCAGAGACACCCGAACAGTCTCAAGCTCGACGTCAACAGAACGCTGTATATCTGGCATCTCAACGGGCTTCTGAGACACCCGAACAGTCCCAGGATCGACGTCGACAGCATGCTGAGTATCTAGCATCTCAACGGGCTGCAGAGACACCCGAACAGTCTCAAGCTCGACGTCAACAGAACGCTGAATATCTGGCATCTCAACGGGCTTCTGAGACACCCGAACAGTCCCAGGATCGACGTCGACAGCATGCTGAGTATCTAGCATCTCAACGGGCTGCGGAGACACCCGAACAGTCTCAAGCTCGACGTCAACAGAACGCTGAATATCTGGCATCTCAACGGGCTTCTGAGACACCCGAACAGTCTCAAGCTCGGCGTCTTCAGCAAGCGACTTACATAGGGTCCCAAAGAGCTACTGAAACTGTTAAAGCTGCTGAAGCTCGCAGACGCGCTGTTGCTGAAAGGGCACAACAGCGACGATTAATATTTACAAGAAATGCGTGGGGAGTATTCGATAAAGCTGCATTTGAGTACGATGAAACTCTTGATTACGAAAGCCACAAGCTTATAAAAATAGAAGCGATGAATAAAGAATGCAGTTTTTGCGGTGCTCTTAAATGGGAAGAGGAAGCTGCAGGCATGTGTTGTTCGGGAGGAAAAGTAGTTCTTCCTTCAATAGACGAGCCTGTTGAACCTCTTAAAGAACTTTTTTCAAATGAAACAAATGAGTCTCGCCGTTTTTTAAAAAGCATAAGAAAATACAATACATGCTTCCATATGACATCTTTTGGAGCTGATAACATTGTGTCGATGCCAGGATTTTGCCTGACTTTTACAATCCAAGGGCACAATATACCACATGAAAATTCGTGAATTTCAAAGTTATCAAATTTTGTATCTAGATACTTGACATGAAGCAATTAAATATTAGTTCTATCAATTTTGTGATTTGGCACTGCGCAGGTGTGAAATTGGGGTTGAAATGGGGGATGAATGTCAATATGGAAGTTCCCACCCGTAGAAGATAAAACCATGAAACTGTGTATATAGACACTTGACACGAAGCAAACAAATGTTTGTTCTATCAATTTCGTGATTTCAAACTGCACGGGGGTGAAACTGGAGTTGAAATGGGGGATGAATGTCAACATGGAAGATCCCAACCGTTCAAGATAAAACCATGAAACTCTATGTATAGGCACTTGACACAAAGCAAATAAATGTTTGTTCAAGCAATATTGTAATTTAGAACTGTACGGGGATGAAATTGGGGCTGAAATGGGGAGTGTATGTTGATATGGAAGTTCCCAATCGTTGAAGATAAAACTTTGAAACTCTTTATATAGATAGGCACTTGGCACGAAGACAACTAAATGTTTTTTTTATAGCAAAGAGTGACGAGACGAGCAGGACATGTGCCTGATGGTAAGTAACATGACTGCCACATAACAGCACAGTGACACGCAGTTATGAGAACAGAATAAAGCTAGCAATTTTGTAATTTTGAACTGTATGGGCATGAAAATAGAATTGAAATGGGGGACGAATGTCTCTTACGCTTTAACACCTAAACAACTAAACCGATTTTTATGAAATTATTTTATTATAAGCTGTTTTTAGTAACTGTAAATGTGTCTGGGTATAAAAAATAGATACTGCCTGAGTTACCTTAGTATTTATTTTGCGCGGACGAAGTGGCGGGTAACAGCTAGTATATAATAAGAATATGTGATAATGATCTAGCCGGCACGTACGGACTGTTCCACGAGTTTTCTTCAAACGCGTGCAGGGTTAACCAAAAACATATATATCAAGACACATGCTGGAAAGTTTACCATGAAATATACATTCTCCTTTCTCCCTATTTTAATAGATCTAATGCTCAGCAGACGTGCCACGATGGATCGTCTGCTGATAAACATATTCATCAAGTTTGCATTTCTTTAATCTGAAAAGTTTATGTTAAAAAAATACTTAAAACATTATTTTCCGCAGACCTCAATTCATAAATATTTTCTGATCGTTTGTTTCAATTGTCACTAAAACTTAAAACTATTAATTTATTCATCATACAAAATTTATTATGTACACAATGACTTGTTTGGGTTTTTGCATGTACTACCACAGATTGCTCTTTTATTAAATTGAATTTTTAAAATTTATTAAATTTATTAAAAACAATGTTGGTAAACTTATCTTTTTAACAATAATAGATACCTACCTACTTTTTTACCTATTATTGTACATACTACGAACCTATTCAAAAACAAAATTTGACTTACCTAACTAAAACATACATTAAGTACCTGACTAAAATTCCAAAATGTTTACGTTTAGTTCTCTTTTTTCGCAGAAAACTTATTATCCTTTCATCCCATTTTTTTAATTCACTCACGTATTTGCCTAACAGAGCGTCCGTAAACAACCTTCCACATCGAGCGTTGCCCGACAACTGACCAGGACCCAAAGGTCTATTTAATATCTAACCTGGTACGCATAAAGTCGAGAATAGCATGACACAGTTTAGAGTGGAAATTAATTTGAATTCGGGAGTCAGTTTTTGACCAAGTTTTATTTAATTACGCAAAAAATGAACATAAATTCAAAAAACTATTCGGTTACTTAAATAGAGCGTAAAATTAGACATTTTATTAGCGAAAAATAATGTGGGGTCATCGCTGATAATTTCGAGTACTCGAATTAAAATGGGTTTTTTCGGTGTCATTTTTATTTTTTTATTGTAAAAAAGTCTGATCTATTTTTAAAATTCTATCCGGTCATTGTGCTTCTCCTTGGTTGTACCCACACGTCAATATTTTTATTGTTATAGTTTTATCTTTCTTAACGACGGTGAGTGGCGTCGAAAATGACCTTTTTTGCGTTTTCTGGCTTTAGGCGCGCTCTTAATAACTAGCTGAAAGCGCGCGCGTTGCTACGCCATCTACTGAAAATTGGTCGTACCAATTCAAATTTTTAAATTCGGTTAATTTAGGTTCTAATGACGCAACCTTTAACATATGACACATTAATGCTGTCACGCAACGAAAGCTCTCTAATAGCAATATTTTTTTCCCATTTTTGTTACATTTTTCATTCATGCTCGGCTCCTATTGATAGTAGCGTAATGTTAAATAGCCTATAGCCTTCCTCGATAAATGGACTATCTTAAAAAGAAAGAATCTTTCGATTCGGACCAGTAGTTCCAGAGATCCTTGCGTTCAAACAAACAAACATACAAACAAACTCTTCAGCTTTATAATATTAGTATAGATAGTATAGATAAATATTGGTAACGCGAAACTGTAGATGTTTGGATGTTTGTTCATCACGACGGAACGGCTCAATGGATCGGATTGACTTTTGGATTGCAGTTAGATAATAGTCTGGCATACAAATAGGCTACTTTTATCACCAGAAAATAATTTATCAGTATTATTGCTGAAATTGACCTCTTCAAGGCTACAAGCCAGTATTTTTCTAGGTAATGCGTACGTTTGTTATAGACATCCTTTCCATTCCCATTTCCAATCTGAGTACACCTAATTTTTTGTGTATTAAAAGTGGCATTATAAAAGTCATCGTGTAATGTCGGACAAAGCTGCTCTGAAGCCAACTTAGCTTTTAAGCTCCAATAAACTGTGGTGTTTAAGAGTACAACCTGTAATAACGTGACAGTAAAGCCTTTGTTTATTCGTGTTGCGAAAAATCGTAATCTTGTAATTTTACTGCATTATAAAAGGTGGGCCTTAATGTGGGTAGTAATCAAAATACAAGCTGCCTAAGTGGTGGGACTCTTACAGCTTTCGCATATTAGTATGTGACAATCTATTGTGTTTTACATTTTGAATATAGATTGTTGATGTCTAAATTAATTTAATAATTATTATCAATTGAGCAGAAGTAAACCAATTGAATGAATGTAAGAATTTATATTGACAACTGTTCGATCTTTCCCATACAAAGTTTCACAAAGGAATGCCCTTCAACGGCTTAGCTCCATCTACTTATAGCGCCAACCCCTCTAAAACTCTTTTGAGATGGCGGGTAGAAGTGAATGGTATCCCACCGGCGCCCTCTACACTAAATGACACGTATATAAACTCAAATCCCAGTATTAAATATAATACTATAGTGAAATACACGGTAAACAAAATAGAGGTGATAACACGGCCCTCCTGCGCACGCTGCCAACCTTGGCAGTGTCACAGTCTGGTGTAGTTGCTGTGAACAAAATACACAATTTATTCATTTTATCAAAGTTAATTTTACTCATCCAGTATTATCCACTTAAGATGAGTAACTTTCCCAAGCAGTTGCGCTGTCACATTGTCGCAACTCAAGGTACGTCATTATTACCACATTCTCCATAAATCCACTTAAGACGAGTAATGAATAGCTTTCCCAAGCAGTTGCGCTGTCTCATTGTCGCAACTCGAGGTACGTCACTACATTACCCACATTCTCCATAAATCTCAAACATACACCTTTCCCTAGCTGCCGCCTGGTAACTCTAGATACACGGCATTAAAGTCATAGTCAAAGTCAAAGTCAAAGTTCATTATGTTCACTCTTAATGCTTTCTCTAGCAGTTACACTCTTAGGCCGACACAAGGTACGTCAGTTTATGTCCAAGGTATTACGGTTTCACACTAACGCTTACTTTGTCAATGGATCGAAGCCATTGCACTTCACGATATTATTCAAACGTTAACTCATCAGCAATCAATCATAATACCCGACAACATCCTAGAGCCATTGCACTGCTCGATTGGGTTTGACTTTCAATTACATATATCTCCAAGTCTACTAATCGTACCTATTCAAGGTTTCATATTTTTCTCACATGTGGCCTTCTATGTAGTTTTTATAAACGCTCCCAAGTGATATTTATAGCGAATTAAAGGGTCTCATTTTTTTAAACAATACCAAACAATTCATTGGTAACGTACATAGCTCGGCATCATCTGACTAAAATCTTTCTAATTTCAACCATAAGGGTATCTTATAACTGCACTGAATATAACCACTTTGTAACCCAGCAACTACGGTAACCAAATTCAAATCAAAGATGTAACACTTTCTATTACTGTATTAAGTTTTAAAATGCATGACCTTTTTCAAACAGTTTCCCTGAAAGATATTTAAACCAATATCTAACTGATTTACACTTTTTATCTATGGTTGCTGTGCCTCGCAACAACTCTTCCACAAAATAAGCTACTTCTCATAAAGTTTCATAAAACAGTATCCACAAACTTAAAAAAAAAACCGAAGGTGTTTCATTCTACGAAATGGTCTGATTGCAGTTCCCGGAATTGAAGGTTTTTTTACAGTACCCCCTAACGAGATAATAATTAATAGTTTTAACTTGTCGGTGATATGCAAAAATTTCATTTGAAATGCAAAAACAAGGTTAAAACAATTTTTAAAATCGTTTCTTCAAAGTAAATCGTAATATAAAACTGTTGCTTACTCACGTGTACATTACGCACTTACTGAAACCACTGATCCAAGAATAACATTTTTAACTAACTGCGGGCGACGCTTGCTTTTCCGATTATTTCTCATCACCGTTGTGATTTCCAGGCGTGGTGTTCATAGCACTTCTTATATTATCAATTGAGCAAAAGTAAACCAATTGAATAAATGTAAGAATTTATATTGACAACTGTTCGATCTTTCCCATACAAAGTTTCACAAAGGAATGCCCTTCAACGGCTTAGCTCCATCTACTTATAGCGCCAACCCCTCTAAAACTCTTTTGAGATGGCGGGTAGAAGTGAATGGTATCCCACCGGCGCCCTCTACACTAAATGACACGTATATAAACTCAAATCCCAGTATTAAATATAATACTATAGTGAAATACACGGTAAACAAAATAGAGGTGATAACATAATGTTGTTCTTTCATTTAATATTTTTTTATCAAATAAATTGATAATTGGATGAATAATTCTAGATGGGCAATGACCATGGTCCCGAGTTTACTCAAATATTTCTTCATTCCCGAGCGTGACGCTAGAATTCAATTCACAGCCCACGGAAAAATCTGTCTGTGGCGCACCATTTTGCTTCAAAAATAAACAGTCGAATGGATACCATTTTTTAAACTCTGTTAAATTGTCATAGATTGCTTGTAAAACTATAGCCCTAACTCAACCCGTTAACCTAACCGACCGTTTTAACCAGCGCCCATAAATAAGGTCGCAACTAACCGCCGAGGAACTAACCCCATCATTTACCATACTTTAACCACGCACGAGACGCTCGAAATTTAATAAACAGCCGTTTATGTACAAGTTAGTTCACCATTTATCAGCTGCTCTAATAGAGGGCAGCCAGCGGTATTGATGGCGCGGAAGATGAGAATGTGTGGTCCTTTTAACAGCGGAGAAGTAAATTAGTATACAAAAATAAAGTCGAAATTGAGTGGAATTAAACTATTTAAGCTAATAGACGTGCCAAAAGGCTCATAGGCATCAACACTCTTGTGCGAAAAAGACTTCGAAGTCTTGAATATCGCCGAAAAGTTGCTTGCCTTTCGGTTTTTTATCGGATACACTTCGGAGAGTGTGCGACTGATTTACATGATCTAATACCACCTTGCCCTTTTTTCTTTCGGAATGCTCGTAGCTCGAAAAAGTGACATCTTTTCATGGTTGATGTTCCAAAGACACGAACGAAGAGATTTGACTCTACTTTTGTGATAAGAACGTCTAGGCTTTGGAATGCGTTGCCTGAGTGGGCTTTCCCTGTAGGTTACAATATTTGTGTCTTCAAATCGAGAGTGAATCGGTATCTTCTAGATAAACACGCTCCGTCGCGTCGTAGACCGCATCGGGCGAGATGGCGGTCAAGTGTAAACCTATAAAAGTTAAAAATATATAGTAAAATTAAATTTAAGTAAAATTAAAATTTTGAAAATTTTAATAAAATTAAACTAAATGTTAATCAAATAAAAATTTTTCAAAATTAAAATGAAATTTTAGTAAAATTAAATTTCCGTAAAATTAAAATTAAATTTTAACAAAACTGAAATTAAATCAAAATCTTTTTTATTAAATATTTGGCTAAAATAAGATGAAGCGTAAATTTAATTTAACCGCATTGAAATAAAAAAAATGAAACAGTAACTAGTACTATATATATTTTTTTAATTTATAGTTCTAGTCGGCGTATGATAAGTCTTATGTACCATTTCAGGCTATTTATTTTATTATTTATCTTTATTTATTACTCGTATAATCTACTCGTATCCAGCTTTAAAGTTCTATTCTAAGTTTTCTAAGCTAATTCGTTAATTAGTTACGGCGTTATTGATCAACAAACATCCAAACGTTAGTAATTTTAATGGGATTAATAGTAAAGAAATGTGCTTATTGTTCGTACCTGCTGCGCCGTAAAACTTATTTTACCCGCTACTCGCTAACAGTACGTACGATTTTCTTCAAATAGGGCAGTAGCGTCTCCGTGGGTCCACAGCGATTACAAGGGTCGCCAGGCGGCTGGCGTCTATGTGGCTTGTAGCTAATTGTTTAATGTTCATCGTCAAGGAAGTAGCCTGACTGACTGACTGCAACCGGATACTTTTAGATGTTTCTAGAAATTAAAAGAAGACAATCTAAGAACTTCAATTTAAAAAACCCGACTGCAAAAATCAACAGGTATCTAAAAGAACCAGAAGCGTTTGAGAGGAATCTGACAATATCTCGTCGAAATCCATCCAACCGTTTCGAAGATACGTGGGAGTAAAGAAATTTACAAACATACAAGATGCGCGCGAAAAACGTAACCCTTATTTCAGTCGGGTAAGAATCAAGACCAAAGAGTTTACATACCTATACTTCAATCAAGACTCACTTTTAGATTACACCACTAGCAGTGCTCCGTGTTTTTTTTTCTGCGTAGTTTTCGTTACCATTATTTCTTTGCAATAAAAAGTAGCGCATCGTCATTTAACATCAGGCAAGATGGCGGTTAAGTGTAAACCTATAAAAGCTAAAAAAAAATTTGTATGCATTTAAAACTTCAACCCGATCCGTTCATATGTTACAACGTGATTGAGCAATCAACATCCAAATTTTGGAATTAATAACATTAGAAGGATGCTATTAGTATCCCGCAGTTTTACCCGTGTAGTTCCGGATGTCATTTTTTTTCCGGGATACGAAGTAGTACCCATACTTTTTTTTTACTTTTCTTTACTTTACAAACTAAACAAGTTTTATCTATACTAATATTATAAAGAGGAAAGATTTGTTTGTTTGTTTGTTTGTAATGAATAGGCTCCGAAACTACTGCACCGATTTCAAAAATTCTTTCACCTTTGGAAAGCTACATTATTCCCGAGTAACATAGGCTATATTATATTTTTTTTTAAATTAGGGATCCTTACTAAATTGATATCTAGGTTATTATTCGAGCGAAGCCGGAGCGGGCCGCTAGTTTTAAATAAATGGTAAAAACGCATTTGTATTCTCCTAGACCTGACAATTTACGTTGTCTTGAAAAAACAAAGTTATTTATGTTTACCTATATTTTAGCATAGTAGTTGTGTAGAAGGTCTGGGTTGAGCCGTAGGGAACTCAGTTGTGTAGAAGGGAATCAAAAGTACCCACAGCACAATCAGTTGAGCATAGTAGTTGTGCCTTGGGTCCGGAAGGTTTTACACATGACATTTTAATATCTAAATGTATGAAATTTTTTACTTAAAACCTTTTATCATAGTTCGAGGACACCGTGAAATGTCTGAATGTGTACCTACCAGCCAGAAATTAAATATTCCCAGCAAAAATCCCTTCGCAGAAAACTGACTAATCATTTTTTTTAGAATACCTTTTGTCCCTCAGAATTGTAGACGTAAAACAAATCTCTTTCGTTCGTAATTGGCAAATATTTAAATAAAATAATTAGTACAACTCACGGGCCATTTTCAACTTAAAACCGTTTAGAACAGTGTCTAGTTTTGCATGTAAAATTTATCAACTCATTCCTAAAGGCGCATTAGGTGTATTCAACCTTGAAGGACGAGGAAATAGAGTTTATTTCGGCTTGGCATTGTGGTCAACTCGTTAACTGGCGCCAATATTGATACAAGCTTGCAGTTGGAATTATTGACGAGTGTTGTTTGAACAAAAATCGACAAATTGCGCCGCGTCGGCTCGCGGGCGCGCGCTAGTTGTCTCCATTGAGAAATCTGTTGGCCATATTATTTTTATTATATTGAATACAAGTCGATACCGATGACTTTGTCTGCGTATTGTTTATGTTTCTAGGAAAAGCCATCTTCGCCTATCACCTTACTGAAGGCTTGACTCAAGCTCTTTTCTTTTAATGTTCTATTTTATAAGCTTTTATTTAACTTCTAATGTATGTATGTTTGTTTCGGTGAAATCTTGCTACTACACTTTTTTGGACTTCTGGACCGATAAGCTTGAAATTATGAAATAATGACGTATTACACTGTAGCGAAAAGATTAGGCTCTACTTTTGTAATAAGATAATCTAAACTTGGAACACGTTGCCTCAATTGGTATTTCCTGATGGATATAAAATGGGTATCTTCAGATCTAGAGGGAACTGATCACTTCTAGATAAGCACGCTCCATTGCAAAGCACAGTGTCGCGGAATCATAAAACAGGCGAATTGAACGTTAATTGTTAACTTATTTATTATTAATAGCACAAAAACACATTGTCTTCGAGTTCATTTGTCGTAACAAACGTAGATTTTTTTTTGTGTACTGAAAATCAGATAATACATACAACATAAACAAATTAATTGGATAGAACATTAAAATGAAACTAATTTCACTCCACTTTCGTAATATGAACAAATCTGTAGAATGCATTGCCTGAGTGGAAATTTTTCGATATGTAGATAGTGTTACTGGATGCCGGAAGGTAAATTGCTGTTAAACAACAAATATTTAGCAATCAACTCTGATAAGGCAATTATACACTTTTATACCTGGTATTAAACGTCCCAAATTGTATTTAAAACATTTAAATTATTCGTATTTAAATATTTATGTTTTAATTCATTTTAATGAATAAACTGAAATTGCTACTTCATTCACGTAAGCTGCTTTTCGTCGAATGCATTTCGGAGAGTGTGATCTACATGTGAGTATCTTACCCGTTTTTTTTTTATCCATTTAGGTTATTTTAAAAGCGTTTTTTTAAATGCGTTGCCTTCGAGTGGGTTTTTGTGTCTTGGTGTCTTCAAGTCAAGTGTGAATCGATATTTTCTAGATTAGTACATGCAATGATAGACTGCGTCGTTACTTGTCATCAGGTAAGATGGCGTGCAAGTGAAAACCTATTATTGTTAAAACAATGGTTTTATTGGTAAATTTCATACTAAAACCACTTCGATCAAAATGCAATTTTAATCAAGCGATTTTGATAAAAAATTCGTAAGAAGTGAGTGATTTACAGTTTAGAAAATCTCCTCGAATACATCGTGCAGAGCGGACGTATCGTTAAACTATTGTGCAAAATAAATAATACCAAGTTTGTCTATTTTGCACCTTACGCTGCTTACAATAAATTCTAATTTTAATAACCGAAGTGCTAAGTGTTTGGACATTTCAAGCCTGAGGAATATTATAGCACCGCTGCAGGTAACCTCCGCTAAAAAGAGACGGACTCGTTATTTTGTGTCCTGCCCGCACTATCTTTTTCGGACTTTGTACCACGCCACGGATATGAGTAAAACTGGAAGTGGCTCCAAGTCTGGAGTTGGGCGCGGGCGTAGCGACTCACAGCTAAACTTACTATCGAGTTCAGATCCGGACATCTCGAGAAGCTCTAAAGTCCTACCTCAGAAGCGGAAGCTGACTGACGATAACGCATTTCTGAACGAACAAGTTGGTGAATTACGCACACAAATGGATCAGATGATGGCCATGTTGAAGTCGCTGGTCTCTAATCAAAGTGAGTTCACACAGAAAATAGCGGACGATATTTCGATCATAAAAGAACAAATGGCCAACATAAAATCGGCTACAGACCATCTCACTATTGAGCAAAATGCTATCAGGTCAGAAATGCTGATATTGCAGAAAAACAATCAGATTACTGAAAAAAAGGTGGAAAATCTACAACATGCTGTTTCCCTACTTAACATCGATACGGACGGGGCTTCATCTATCCCAAAAATGAATAAAACTACACAGGAATTAATAATAGCCGAAATAAACGAACGTGAAGCTAGGAGTAAAAACCTTATAATAAATGGAGTCATGGAGCCCATCGCCTCGAGCAAAGATGACCGGGCAAAACTCGATAAAATCGAAGTATCACGAGTATTGAACAACATTGAGCGCAATTGTCCAGAACCACTTTATATATTTCGACTCGGAAAATACGATAAAAACAAAATTCGGCCCATTAAGGTGTGCTTCACGGACCATAACATTGTAAAATCTCTACTTCGGCAACAATCTAAATCCGATTCGTCATTTGGTAACGTCAAGTTCTACTCGGACCAGACACCTGATCAGCAAAAGTACTTAAAAGGCCTTCAAGATGAACTTAAGCAACAAATTCAAAATGGAAATCACAACTTTACAATTAAATATATTAGAGGAACACCAAGAATAGTAGAAAAAATTTCAAAAAAACGACAAGCAATAAAGGCGAACACTAACATGTACCACGACTCAAGTAAAAATATGGAAACGACATATCAAGTCGTAAATAGCTTCAGTGATTTAAACACAAGCGGGAAATCGTTAAAATTTTTATACTCAAACATACGCAGTATTGTGAAGCAAGGTAAATTTGACGATCTCCAATGTATAATTAAAGCTTTTAAAGTTAAATTACATGTTATTATTCTAACTGAAACTTGGATAAAATCTGATTCGGAAGCAAAACAATTTCAAATTCCAGCATACACGCACTACTATAATTTCAGAAATGATTCAAGAGGTGGTGGTGTATCAGTGTTTGTTAATAATGACTTAAAACATAGCCTAGTTGAAGAAACATATAAGAACTTTAATCATTTTTTATGGGTTCACATTGAAAATTTTTGCGTTGACGTTGGTGCTATCTACAGACAATCAAATAATAAACAAACAGAAGACTTTTTAGACACGTATTCAAAACAATTATACAACTGCAAAAGAGGACTTACTTTTGGCGATTTCAATTTTAACTTATTAAATACAGAAACTGATACTACAAAATACAAAGAAGTGATACATGAGAACGGCTATAAAATACTAAATAAAGTGGAAGATGCCTATTGCACTCGGCTAGATAGTAACTCTAAAAGCATTTTAGATCATATATGCACGAACTTAAATCAGACACAGTTTCATTTTGGTATTATTGACTCTCCATTATCAGATCATAAATTAATATATTTTGAAATAAAACGCTATCAGCCAAAAACAATAAATAAAGTAAGCTATGAGGCAGTTGATTACGATAAACTATATGAAATAGTTTCTGATTACACGTACAATAATGAAAACTACGTATTTGGTGTATTAGAGGATAAAATAATTAATTGCATAGAAAAAAGTAAAGTTACTAAATACAAAATGTTGAATCCACCTAGACAAGACTGGATAAACAAAACTATAATTGATAAAATAAACACCAGAAACATATTATGGAACCTGCATAAACAAAATCCGATTAATGAAAACATAAAAGACAAATTTATTAAAGAAAGAAATCAAGTACATAAGTATATACAAGACACAAAAAGTAAATATTACAAAAAAGCTTTTGATGATTGCAAAAAACAACCAAAAAAGATGTGGAAATTGTTAAACAGTCTTGCCGCCAACAAAGTTTTTGAAAAATCACTACCAAAGCAACTACAAGCAAAAAATGGTCTTATCACTAATGCGAAAGAGATGTGTGAATGTTTTAACGAGTTCTTTGCTAATGTCGGGGCTAGCCTGGCGGAGCAAATACTTAGCTCTCAGGGAACAATCACAAGCAATATGTTAACGGATGGTGCATCTGTGAGGGGTCCTTTCTTAATTCAAAATTTTGAACTAACAACCACAGGAGAAGTACTAAAAATAATTGATAATCTAAAGAATAATACTAGCTCAGGATTAGATACCATCAATACAAAATCAATCAAATGCATAAAACACCATATAGCGGAAGACCTGACAGGTTGCATCAATAAATGTATTTCTTTAGGTGTTTTCCCAGATAGCCTAAAAATAGCTAAAGTTACACCAGTATATAAATCCGGATCAAAGTGTGATCCGGGAAATTATCGCCCAATTTCAGTGTTACCAGTCATCTCAAAAACATTTGAAAAAATTTTGTATAACCGCCTTGAAAAACATCTAGCATCATTTGACTTTCTCTATGCAAAGCAATACGGCTTTAGACCAAAATCTAACACACTTTCAGCTACAATGGATCTTGTGACCAAAATTAAAATGGGAATTGATAAAAAAAACATTGCTTTAGGAATATTTATTGATCTCAAAAAAGCATTCGACACGGTAAGTCATGAATTGCTACTAGATAAACTTAAAAACATAGGGTTGTCGGGTCCTGCTTTTGATATTTTTAAATCTTACTTATCAAACCGTCATCAAATTGTCAAAATTGGGCATAATCAGAGTAATCCGCAACCTATAACTTACGGCGTGCCCCAAGGTTCCATTTTGGGCCCTTTACTGTTTCTTTTGTACATCAATAGTGTACATACTATTGGGCTAAAAGGAGATCTGACGCTATACGCCGATGACACATGTTTATTTTATTTTGGAAATTCCATTGAATCTGTTATAGCTGAGGCACAAGCTGATTTGGATTTGTTAAATCGTTGGTTCAGAGCTAATTTACTTACAATAAATACTTCCAAAACAAATTACATCATTTTTGCCTCTAAAAACAAAAATATCGGTACCTTCTCCCCATTAAAGATTAACAATGAAATAATTAATAAAATTGACCAAGAAAAATACTTAGGCCTTATCTTAGACAGCAAATTAACTTGGATCCCACATATAGAGAAAACTAAATCAAAACTGACTTCACTAACAGGTGTCTTAAAGAGAAATGTGCGTTGTTTTTCGGCACAAATACGTTACACTATTTATAACTCCTTGGTCAAACCACACATAGATTATCTTATAGAAATTTGGGGCGCTGCTGCAAAAACAAATTTGTGTAAACTACAAATTGCTCAAAACAAACTTATAAAAACGTTATTTCATTACGACTATTTGACTCCTACGCAAAAAATTTACAAAGAAACAAAGTTATTAAATATCTGTCAATCTTATATATACAATACCTGTATACTTATTCGAAAAATTATGAACAAAAACATACACGTAAACACAACTTTTACCAAAGCGCAGAAAAGTAAAATGCGATTAAGACGCGTAAAAGATATTTCTCTTCCTTCGATTCGTACAAGATATGGTTTGAAAAGTATTGCGTTTGAGGGAGCTATGTTATATAATAATCTACCTAAAGATATAAAAAATTCAAAATCCATGCCTACATTCAAAAGATTACTTAAATTCTACGTGGCTAACAAAACGCCAAATTTATTATGAGTATTTGAGATAAAAAAAAAGGTGCGACAAAAAAAAAAAAACAAAAAACATATATTAATTTATTAACACACACATTTTGTATGTCAAATATTCATTAAATAATATAGTGTGCATATTTATCAAGTACTAATATCATTAGTATGCTTGATATATAGGTACATATATGTATGTAAATTTTACGGAAAAGTAACAACTACACTGCTAAGTATATGTATATAATTAGGTAACAGTAAAAAAAAAAAAAAACGTTTGTCGTTTATAATATGTAAAAGTCGCTGAGCCGCTTCCAGATGCACATATATCCGTGGTTATTTTACCTGCGCCTGCGCCGAGTCTTTTGTTCCGCCACACCGGCCGATGCCCGAGCCGACCTCGTCATACAACTACTTATTCTAATAACTACCCTCTGTTTTTGTGGTAGATACAGTTCGCATGTACTATGTAAAATATAATTTTGTAAATATTTAGCTTTTTCTCATGTAAGTGAAAATGTATATTTTTTTTATGAGAAATAAATTGTCTTAAACCCGAGAAAATTATGTTCGGCCGTTTATTTTTATTTGTGCCATTTACAAGGCATTTTTTGACGTGACAACGTCTTATAATTCGATGAAGCCGGCTGCACGCACGAAAAAACATGACGTCATGCGCCATTACCGCCGTTACCGGTAAATATTCTACGAAGATAACTATGTCATGCCTCTAGACTCAGTTTTCCCACCGGAGGGTCTACCGCCGAACGAAAAATGTCATCGCTTTGATGTTTCTCTCTCTTTTCTTTTCGCTTGAAATGATAGAGACAGCATTAGCAAAGTGATAGCCGATTCAGTTAAGCGGTAGAAGCGCCGCTATTTTAACCGACTGAAAGAAGGGTTATGTTTTTCGCGCGTATCTTGTATGTTTGTTAATTTCTTTATTTCCACGTATCTTCTGAACAAATGGATGCATTTTAACAATTAAGTTGTCTTTTAGTATTACAATTAACGTGGTTGTTACACATATTGATTGGGTAAACGGGGAACTCACGTGCAATAAAGTCGGTCAAGCCGACTCGAGTTACACGCGAGTTACCCGTTTACCCAACCAATATGAATTAAGAAATCGTTATACTCTTCTCAATCACCCAAGTGCAATAACATAATATTTTTATGTGTTTATTTTTTGCAGTCGGTTTTTTTTAAATTAAATTTATTTTATTAACCTCAGTTGTCCCACTACAGGTAAAGGTCTCCTTCCCTCCATTCAACATACACAGGTATTTACGTTAATGGACACGACACGACACGTCCGTGTTAACACTATCATTAAAATAAAATTAAAACGAAATTAATTATCACTTGACGATTCGCATTCTCGTGTACGTGTAATTTAATCCGTTGTTATATTACCCACCGTTTATATTGAATAAAGACTTAATCGCAAAAAAATATTTAAAAAGTAGGTACCTATTTGGTATTTCTACCGACCTACCCACCTTTTAAATACTTTTTTGCGCTATCCAAGGTCAACTGTCATAGATTTTTTGAAAAAACACTAACTGGTTCGTCAAAATCTCAAACTGCTGCTTTGACAAATAAATAAATGAAGCTACTCTAAAATAAAATCATAATCAAATCAAATAATGAAATCAGCGCCCCGCTGTTTTACGCGCGTAGTCCGGTTCTTATTATTTTCTAGGGATAAAAGTTAGTGTTCTATACGATTTTATAAAAAAATATTTTAAACTAGCAGTGCCCCGCGGCGTTACCCGCGAAGTTCCCGTTCCCGTTGTTCACGTTGTTTTCCAGGATAAAATTCCTAAGTGTTCTTCCAGACTATGATCTATCTGTGTTCTAAATTTCAGCCCGATCCGTTCATACGTTAGGACGTGAATGAGCAACAAACATCATTCATACATTGACATTTATAATATTAGTAGGAAGTAGGATAGTAGGATTGTCAACATTAAAAAATGTGATGAAAAAGCTGTTTTTGTTGGTGGACGAAAGGTTTGAAAACAGTTAACATTCTACAAATATTATAAATGAACAAGTTTGGATGTTTGTTGTTCAGTCTCGTGAAGACAGTTTAGTGGATTGGGTAAAAATTTACAACATAACAGTATAATCTACAATAAAATAAATAAAATAAAAAAGCCCTTTATTTCCAGTTAAATTTACATTTCTTATAATCTATGTGTATTTATGTGTTAGTTTAATTCAGTTTATTCTATGTTATTTATTTGTATTTAATCTATGTTATTCTTTTTTAATCTACTGGAACCCCAGATTGGGTGTAGGCCTCCTCCAAAGATGCCCATTTCGTTCTGTCTTTAGCTACTTCTATCCAGTTTGGACCAGTTATTGCTCTCAAATCATCTTCCCATCTTGTAGTAGGTCTACCTCTTGTTCGTTTTCCTACTGGTCCTTTCCAGAATGTTACTATTTTGGTCCACCTATTATCAGTTATCCGGGCTACATGACCTGCCCATTTCCACTTCAGTTTTTGTGCGTAGGTTAGAGCGTTCGTTGCTTTTGTTATTTTTCTTATATTACTGTGACGTATTTTATCCAGCTTTCTTATCTTTAACATACTCCGTTCGAGTCCTCTCTGACAGAGGCATATCTTTTTTCTTGCTTCAGCTGTGAATTTCCATGTTTGGCAACCGTATGTCAAACATGGTAAGAGGCTCGAGTTCATGACTTTTGTTTTGAAGGCTTGTGGTAGATTACTTTTAAAAATGTCCTTGAGACCCCAGTACTTGTTCCATGTTGATTTGATTCTTTTCTCTATTTCTATATTTTTGTTTTTCTTGTCGAAACTTATAGTTTTTCCAAGGTATACATATTGTTCAACATATTCTAGTGGTTTGCCATTTATTACTATTGGTTTTATTAGGCTGTTTGTCATTATCTTGGTCTTTGTAAGATTCATTTCCAGTCCCACCTTTATACTAGCTTGGTGTAGGGTTTCCACCATGTTCTGTAGCTGTGAGGATGACTCGGATACCAGGACCAGGTCATCCGCGAATCTCAGGTGGCTCAAATAGGTACCGTTTATGAATAGTCCTCGTTTGCTCCAGTCTAGTTTGTTTATGATTTCCTCAAGGACGGATATGAATATTATTGGGGACAGCGGGTCGCCCTGTCTTACACTTCTTTCTATTGGGAAGCTAGGGCCTACGGTTTCAAGCTTAATTTTACCCTTATTGTTTTTGTATATGGATTTGATGATATTTACATATATTTTCTCCACTCCTTGGTCTTCCAGGCTTTCCCAGATACTCCTATGCGTTATCGTATCAAAGGCCTTTTGGTAGTCGATGAATGTTATATATAGTGTTCTTTGTTTTTCCTGATACTTTTCTATTATCAGTTCCAGGGTATGGATGTGGTCAACCGTTGAAAAGCCTTTTCTGAAGCCTGCTTGCTCCACCGGTTGTATTTTTTCTAATGTACTACTAATCCTTATATTTATAATTGTGGAGAATAATTTGTATAGACTCGGCAGCAAACTGATTGGTCGATAATTGCCGATATCCTTCCGATCACCTTTTTTATAAATTAATATAATATTGGATTCGGACCATTGGGACGGTGTTACAGAATTTTGCAAAATCATGTTAAATAATTCAGTTAATGGTGCAGCCAAAGTCATGTGTCCTTTTTTCAGTGCTTCATTTGTAATATTGTCTGATCCGGGGCTTTTGTCAAATTTCAATTTTCTGATTGCTTCAATTATTTCTGTTATATCTATTGGTTTTATGTTCCCTTCATGTGTGATATCTATTTCTGTTCCCGAGTTTGTTGCTATTGTATCTCTGTTGCTGTATAGATTTCTGTAAAACTCTGTTGCGGTAGCTATGATATCGTCTCTAGTGAACAAATTTGTATCTTTTTTCTTCAGTCCTTCTATCCAAGTTGTATTAGTTCTGAGTTTCTTATATGCTTTCTTTGTACTTCCAGTGCTTTGTAGATATTCTGTTATTGTGTCTTGTCTATATTTTTTGTAATCTGTTTTAATGTATTTATTTACTATTTTATACAGTGCAGATAGTTCATTTTTCTCACTTCGTGATTTGTTTTTAGTTTTCTGTAATTCCTTTCTTCTCTTTAGTAGCCTTACAGTATTTGCCGATATTATTTTGTGTTGTTTGTTTTCTTCTCTCATTGGGCGGGCTTGTCTTAAACTATCAGTAATAGCCTTTTCTAAACGATCGTAGCAATACTGTACTGAGGTGTTGTCGCAGATGATTGGAGCTGCAGATAGCTGTGATGTTAGGCTGTCGTTGTACTTGCATATTTCGTCTTCGTTCTTTAGTTGACAAATTAGGCTATTTGTAAATTTAGCTCTTGAGGTTTTTACTGTGGTTAGTGTTATTGTTGACCTGACTATTCTATGGTCCGAATTGTAGTTCAGGTTCATCGTCTCAATGTTTTGGAATATTTTTGTCTCTCTAATAAAAGGAATCTACAATAGCACTTAGAATATATATTATTTCTTATCGCGGAAAAAATAAGGAAACATGAGTTACGCGGGTAAAACCAATGGGAGCTGCTAGTTATTATAAACAAAAACTGTTGTTGTTAAAAGATGTTCAAACAATCGCCTAAAATCCTAACGTCCCCATTTTGAGTCTGACAATGAACCACAAACTCTAAGCATCTTGACTACTACCTTGCGTCTATACGACCAATCATTCAACGCACCATATATAGCAAAGCCCTCCTACTGGCTTCATCTTGTATGGCACGTCCAAGCCAATGTGAACGGTACCTTTGTTCATTGTGTCATCGTGTGGCTTTCATTAATTTAATTGTGTAGTACTTTGTACTTAATTACTCTGGATTTAGAGTTTTGTCGAGTTTAGGTCGCGGCGGGAATGTTGGGGAGTTGTTAGCTCTATAATGATCCGTAATGGTGTATTTTGATGGCAAACTATTGTTTTTGTTGTTTAATCTTACTTATTTTGTTGTAAGACTTTTTGCAGAGTTTGATTGGGGAAGTACCTACTACACCTTTTCCAGTTATTCCAGTATTATTTCATTAGTTAATTAGCTATTTTCAGTAATGTGCATTTATCACCTTGTTCTGGTCTGAAGAGTTGTTGTCAGGGAAATTACAGGACGTAGAGATAAATCATTTTATATGTCTGGGTGACGAGCGCAGTACAGTGCTAGATAATTTGGGCTATTTACATTCTAATAGCTGCATGCCACTGTGCTGTTATGGGTGTGTTGCTTACCATCAGGCACATGTCCTGATTGTCTTTTCACTCTATAGTATAAAAAAAACTGTAGCTGTTATTTTTAAATAATTTACGACCTACTCTGACGGGAGAGATCTCCGGTGGAGTGAAATTATAGAGATATTGGCGTTTTAATATAAATATACCCTTACTTAAGTTTAAGATTAATACCTTAATTACAAAGACAGTTTACACCACTATGCAACAATGTAACATTTAACTTTCACAAGTGAAAAATAAACTTTTTGATCACTAGTATGTTAATTACTATCAGCGTCCTGCGGTTACACTTGCGTAGTTCCCCTGAGATTTCTTACAATAAAAAGTTACCTATGAACTATTCTAGTATACATTCTATCTTTGTTACATATTTCAACCTGATCCATTCAGTTGATCAAACGTAATTGATCAACAAACATCCAAACATTCTCATTTATGATATTAGAACGATCTGTCAGAGAAAGAAACTTAACAGACAGACTTAAGGAAATGTCTTAGTACGTTTAGATTTAATAAAATTGCACAAAAAATCTAAAACCTGTTGTGAAATCAATTTGATTTTGCGCAAACGCGTAAAAATAGAAGAAAGAAATTGTAATATCGGGATGAAAGGTTCCTGAGACAGTATTATTCCGAATCCGTAATAAGTATAAAAAGTGATCGGGTTACTTGTAGGGCTGGCGCGGAATTTTTCAAGACTGAAAAATAAAACAAACTTTAAAATTTTATTGTATTATAAGTAGCTAGTGTTTTCTTTCGGATCGTTCCCAATCATTTTATTTTTTGGGGATGAACATATTCATTTCAAAAAATATTTTGGAGATAAACCCAACTTAGTTGAAAAGCTCAACCCGATGCTTACCGCCGTTCCAAGGTGATGTAGGTAGTAACAAACATTCAATTATTTTTTTAAACTTTTCTCAAACAGCACAATCTAGACCCAAATTAAGCTAATTGTATGTTAATTTGCTTAGTTATAGCTCGATAGATCAATACCAGTATTAACGAGTACAAATTTGGAAATACATGCTTATTATACAGGGTTACTAGTAATCAGCCTGCATCCGTTTAAAGGCATGTCCTGTATATTTTAACAAACAACTTTTGTTCTACAACTTTCGTTAAAACTTAATAGATAACCCAAAAAACAATGTATGTGTTGCCCTTTTTTGTACTGTTTAGCGACTTTTTAGTGTTTATTCACTTCGGTATTTTTGCACGTTAAAGAGCGTACGCGCTCTCGTTACGAATTGTTACGAAGATTTCGATACTTTTAGATCGTGGAAATGCACTTTTTATTTATTTTGTAAAAGAAAAAAAAACATTTTTTTTTAACTGTAAAACAAAAGCTGACGTATTGAATGTACCTAACATCCCCTTAAAAGGATGCAGGCTGATTACCAATAACCCTGTATACAATAAGTTACGGCTGGTCTAGTTGGGAGAACTGCGACTGCCGATCCGGAGCTCCGGGTTCTAATCTCACCCGTACCACTGTCTTTTTGAAGTTATAATGCGTAATGCCGCTAACTTAAAACGGTGAAGGAAAACATGGTGAGGAAACACGTACCTAGAATCTTTTGATGTCATGTGTCATCCACCAACCCGCACTGGGCTAGCGTGGTGGATTTTGGCATTAGTTGGCGAACCAATGCCAAAATTAGGGGTCATTAGGATAGAAAGCCCCGAGTTCCAGCCGTGGAAACAATTAGCCGACTATTTATGCATAGGTACATAGAAATACCCAGACATAGAGTAATATTATATGTATTCATCGCACAAATATTTGCACTGCTGGGAATCGAATCCACTACTAACAGCTTTGCGGACAGACTTTCAACTAAACCTCTCGGCCAGCTTGCTAATGTCACATTATCATGACTGCTGTTTTTTTATTATTCTGGTGTAAGGTACAACCAGTCGTTTGTAATGCACGTGTTTACACATTTAATAATTATGTATTGTGAATGTATTAGGTATATAATATTGAAAGTTTGTTCAGCCCTATCGAAGCCTATTCAAGGTGAATGCCCTGATTGAGGTCTTACCTCGAGTTTATTTTTACGAACGTTGTCTTTTGACGACGGTTTCGGTAAAGGATTGTATTCAATTTCTAGGATTACTTTTCCTAGGATTTTTTTAGCAAATTGGGAAAATAAGTGAGCTAGTTTGTAGGTAAGGTTTCAATGACAGTTTCAAGATAAATAAAGTTAAAAAAAATGGTTCTCTGTAAATTCGGTTTACTGACGATAGTTGAACGTGACAACTTCAACTACGCCTTAGAGCGAGGTAACGCCGCATGACGTCATGCGGCGAGGTAACGGCGGTAACGGCGCATGACGTCATGTTTTTTCGTGCGTGCAGCCGGCTTCATCGAATTATAAGACTTTAAGTTTTACTTACTTTAACTTTAAGACTTTAAATGTTTTGACGTGACAACACGTCAAAACATTGCTACTAGCGTTTCCTCCCGGTTTCGCGTATGCTACGTTATATAGTAGTCTATAGCACTCAGGGATCACGTACATTTCCAACGGTAAAAATATTTGGCATCGACCCATTACATATTTTTTTTAATATGTATTGGTGGAAATTTCGCACATAGCATGACATAGCTCCATCTGCCCCCAAACAAAGCAAAGCTTGTACTATGGAACCCAGATAGCTGATATAATACTTGTATGGTTGTAAATACTTCCTTATAATACATAGAAACACACAGACACAGTACAAATATTAGTATTAATGATACAAAAATGTATTCACTAGTTTTAGAGATTATCGCGTTTAAACAAAACATTTCTTCAGCTTTAGAATATAGTGAGCATAGATAACATATTATTTACAATTAAGAATGTAGGTACAATAGACTAGGTTTACAAGACAGAGAGTGATCTTATGATATACTAGCAGCGCCCCGCGGTGTTACCCGCGTAGTTCCCATTGGTCCCGTTCTCGCTGTTCCCGTTGCTTTTCCGAGGTAAAAAGTAAAAAAACATTTATAATATTTGTAGGATGGTCTTTTCAATGGTCCCCAAACTGGGTAAAGCCTATATTTTGGTTGAATTTATTTCTTTTGGCCTCTATCCAGATGCCCTAGATCCAGCTGAATGGTGAGACGAGACTGTAGTTATACGAGAATACAAATTGTGACGAATTTACTTTATGACGAATCGCCTATAACCCTTCTTCAAGACTAGAAAGTTTCGCAATAAGAAACTTGTTTTAGTTTCATTTATTTATTCGGGCCCTCAATTAGTTAACATTCATCAATATTAAAACAAAATGTTTTAATTTTGATGAATATTAGCTACGGTTCGACTCGTTTCCCCTTTCAACTGAATGACAATCTAGGGTAGGGCGAGAATAGTGGTTGACTGGCCTTTTGGCTTAGTGGGTAGTAACTCTGTCTGCGAAGTCCAGTCATCGACGGCGTAGCGTTAGAGCGACAGCGTAGCAGCGAAGCGGGACATGTACGTTGGACGCTTTTCGGACAAGTGAAATCTTATGAGTCTGCGTCTTGAATAATGCGTAATAGAATTGCATGTATCTGCGTATATCTTGCGTATATCTGCGTATTTCTGCGTATATCTTGCGTATATATGCACTAGGAACAAAATCAAAATTTAAAATCTTGATATAACCGACTACCTCAGATTTGTAATCTGTACAACATTCTACTCGTCAAGCTCTTTCATTTGATACCCACATTGAGGTAGGTTGTGAAGAAATATTTTATCCGCCATTTTTTGGAGGCGGGCATCTTGAATCGATATTAACCAAACATAGCTAAGAACCACCGCACGGCAATTAACCATCAAATAAAAAAACCACATCGAAATCAGTCCATCCGTTTGGGTTATGTGGTGCCACAGATATACATACGTACAGACAGACAGACAGACATACAGACTAACGTAGACGTCAAAATTATAACACCGTGTTTTGGCCGTGGTTTAAAAATACTCAGTAGAGCAGCCAAGGTACGATCTTGTGACCTCACAATTAAGGATTCAGACGTCATCACCACTGAGTCACGATTGCATTTCTTTTAATTATTGCTTATCAAATAATGTAACGGATTGATACATCTTTCTTTAACGAATAAGTTTGCACTTAACTATATCCCGCAAATATATCCCGCTTGGTGTTATGCGGGTTCTGATGGATCACATCGTCACTTAACATAGACTAGAAGAACCATTGAAAAAAAAGAACATCAGGCGAGGAGCTGTGAATAACAAACCTACCATTGTAAAAACACAAAAAATATACAAGTCGATAGATCATAAAGATCAGCTGCACACTGTTCAAAATCAACCAGATGAAATATTACATACCTACATACATAACACCCCATTAAATGTTGCTATTGTTGGGACTCGGGGCCTTCTCTCGCAAGGAGATAGTTAAGGCCAAAATCCACTACGCTGGCCCAGTGCGGGTTGGTGACTGACACATGACTTCAAATTTATTGAATTATTCTAGGTACATGTCGGTTTCCTCGCGATGTTTTCCTTCACCGTTTTAAGTTAGAGGCATTACGCACATGATTTAAAAAAGACAGTAGTGCGCGTGGTTTGGAAATTTGAACCAGGGGTCTCCGGATCGGCAGCCGCCGTTCTCCCGACTAGACCAGCCGTAACTTACGGCACGGAAATGAAATATTAATAAACATCAATTACATTATTAATGTCCAAAACTTTGCACTTGCACTTGAAAAACGTTCTATGTCTAGTTTATTACACGTTTCCAGATCTGTTAGAAATCTTTAGTCATCTAACAAAAATATAGTATTATATTGAAATAGCTTACGCCTACAGTACAAGTGAGGTCCATACGCTGAAAGCCAACTTTTCTCCACTCACCGCTACGAAATAAAAACTAACCGACGGACCTATTCATTTCGCTCGCTCTTTTCGCTCTTTTCATAATCGCTCGCTCAGCTCATTTCGCTCCGATGGGTTTTTATAATGGTTTGCGCTAGTTTAGAGCTAGTTGAGGCTGTGTAAATATTCTGAGGTTTTTTATTCGTTTGGATTTTTCTATTGCTGATGGAAATGGACGTAGGACGGAGAATAGTGTTCGCATCGCCTGACTTCAATATGGCGAGGGAATGTATTAGCATTTTGTCAAATTGACCCTTGTTTCTTAGGTTATAATAACCGTATTACAATACTTGACGTATTCTATTTTGTTCTTCATTAGTAGTATTTTGTCCAATATTATATGTTTATTGTGTTATGTTGAAGCCGCGATGGCCTAGTGACGAGGACGTTAGGCTCATGATCTTGAGAACATAGGTTTGAATTGCGCATGCACTTTTGAGAATTTTGTCAGTTATTCAAGTGTAGAGCAGATGTAGGTACAAGTGTGTCATCACTACTGATTTTAACGGTGAAAGAGAACATCGTGAAGAAACGGATATTATGTTCCAAGAATGACGTCTTTTTGCGTTATACACCAATCCACACTTGACCTACGACATTAACTAAAACCTTGTCAAACGATTTTCGCTTTTCTCGACATATTTTTTGCATTTCGACCCTCCCTGTGACAACTATTGGCACATATTATTTGGTGTTTCAACGGTTCGTTTGTCATACCATGCTTCAATCTCCTTCAAAAACTTTCCGTTTCATACAATAAAGTACAAGCAGCTCACTTTATAATTTCCACAAATGGGTCTCGAGGACTTCTCTCATAACGAGAGAGTCAAGACCATAATCTACCACGCTGGCCAAGTGCGAGCGGATAATGCATGTTCTCTAAATATGTCTCAAAATATTTCTCGCCATGTTTACCTTCACTATTGAAACAAGAGCTGAAGAAAAACTAGTTACATTAGGAAATAATCTGAGATGAAAACAGGCTTCGAATCTACGATATCACGTTTTTAAATTGGATGTTCTGGTTACTATTCTACAAAGGCTTTGTTGGAAAACTACTTTTCCGACAGTATGATAAATAAATAAATGAATATTGGTGAATATGTTTTACACAACACCAACTAGCCCTAAACTATGCAAAGCTTGTACTATGGGTGCAAGATAGCATAATGTTTACACAATTGTAGATATAAACTTACATATATTATGTACATACATACTATGTGAAACACACTGATATAAGTAAAACACTTGTATTCATCACACAAATATTTGCACTGGGTGGGAATCGAGTCCGCAACCTACGACTTCGTAGACAGACCTAACAACTATGTAAACCTTTTAAGATATTCTTCTAAACCATTTCTATTCTAAGATTCTTAGAAGAAATCACATTTAGTAATAAGACCAACGATTGTAATGGTAGGATTTACTGTTTATTCTTCGTCCCGTATGGGTTTTGTTGTGTGCAATAAAGAGAGTCTAATATCTATCTAACCCAGTCGACTACTACGGGGCACTAGCCAAATGGAATGAGATTAATTCATCAGAATAATAATAACTATTTAATTAAGAACCCCATTCATCAAGCACCTCGATGAGAAATTAAGCGGATCAAAGATAAGGTCATCCCAAAGGTCAGATATCGTCCGTGAACCGGGACGAGCCGTGGCCCCAGGGATGAGTTGTGACCCCTTGGGCCAAATTATGACCCGTTGGACGGAATTGATAGCGGATTCAATTAGAGGCATTTGTTTTATGGCCTGCTAGTTTTGTGACACGAATATTAATGAAGGTTTTAGGCTTGGTTCGAGATTATACAATGCATATTACAATAATCACATTATTTTACTAATATTACATATGTCAAAGTTTGGATTATGTATGTTTGTTGTCTTAACAATTTGAATTTGAAAGTTAGACTATAGTCTGTATTAACACATAAGTTATTTTTTATCTCGGCAAAATAACAGGATCGAGAACTGCGCGAGTAAAACCTCGGGAATTGCTAGTATTGTAGTCAATTAACGGTTTATTGACGTGTGATGTAGTTAAAAAGCCAATTAATTAAAAATGTTTAGTGGTTATGGAATTTTCATGATACTTGAAAATGAATTTTGTAATATATATTTTAAATCTCAACTTGAAAAAATCGTGTAATCAAGTCACTTATTTAAACTCACACATGCTATAATTCAAATTGTGAGTTTGAATATTTATAATCCAAAAAAAATTTGCTACCAAGTAAGTAGTATCGTGCCAACTTTATTACGATTCCGGATATTCCATTATGAATTCAAATGTTTGCACTGTGTCTGGGTGTTTCTATGTATAATAAGTATGTATTTAAAACTATATAAGTATTATATCAGCTATCTGGCCGCCATCATACAAGCTTTGCTTAGTTTGGGGTCAGATGGTGTTGTGTGTGAATTGTCCACCAATATATAATATATAATATATATATTCGTTTAACGGTATTACTTCTCAAAAAATCACAACAAAGAGACAAATGGCGATGATTTAGAGTTCAGTTCGCGTTTAAGTAGCTGCTTTACATACTTCTACTACAAGCAGATGAATTGCTTAATACCAAAAAAAGTCTCATTATTTATTTGTGCTTGCTTCTAACTGTGCTGGGTTCAGACTGGCATGGCAATATGTGGACAATATAATAAATAAATAAATAATAAATATTGGTGGACAATTCACACACAACACCATCTGACCCCAAACTAAGCAAAGCTTGTATGATGGCGGCCAGATAGCTGATATAATACTTATATAGTTTTAAATACATACTTATTATACATAGAAACACCCAGACACAGTGCAAACATTTGAATTCATCACACAAATATTTGCACTGGGTGGGAATCGAACCCACGACCCTCGGCTTCGCAGGCAGAGCTACTACCCACTAAGCCACGAGGGCAGTTTAATATGGTCTACGATGGATCCTTACCTAGAAGAAACCGATTCACCCTCAAATTCCTCACTCGTTTCTAAATTTTAAAATAAAAAAATACAGCAAACTATTTTATTCATTAAACCCTATCAAAATTACAAAAAAACACAACATTATCCCGTAGACGGTTACCCCAAACCCAGATATAATATATTCAGTTTAGTACCCTCGCGAAAACAAAAGACCGTAGCAATCTAAAACAATAGTGCCCCGTGCAATTAGCCCCCTTAATGCAGTCCCTGTAATTGTGGAAATATGTAAATGTAGTCACGTGGGGCGGATGCCTTAATTGTTTCATTTTAATCTATGGGGACGATGGGAATGTGATAAATGTGTGTTGTTTGAATATCCTTTACATACGAAAACATTATTTTACATTTTTCTATCAATCTATTGAATTATTTTGATGTGACGGACGTCTTAAGCTTCAATTATTTTAATTAGTCCTTATAAAAAATAGTGGCTTTTCAGGAGTGTCGTTAGACACAAAAACTTGAACAACTAAATAAGTGCATACACAGAAAACGTTTTTAGGGTTCCGTAAAACGTAAAAACGGAACCCTTATAGATTCGTCATGTCTGTCTGTCCTTCCGTATGTCACAGCCACTTTTTGCCAAAACTATGAGAACTATACTGTTGAAACTTGGTAAGTAGATGTATTTTGTGAACGACATTAAGATTTGAGCAAAAAAAATAAAACTTAGGGTTGCCCCCCATACTGAGAACTGAAACTCAAAATTTTTTTTTCATCAAACCTACACGTGTGGGGTGTTTATCGATAGGTCTTCAAAAATGATGGTGAGGCTTCTACAATAATTTATGCCTACACTGAATAATTTGCGCGAGAGACACTTCCAAAGTGGTAAAATGTGTGTACCCCCTCTAACTTCTAAAGTAAGAGAATGAAAAATCTAAAAAAAATATGTGATGTACATTACCATGTAAACTACCAACGAAAATTGGTTTGAACTCGATCGGATTAGTAGTTTTTTTTAGTACGTCATAAATACACTATTATTAAAACTTTGATCAAAGTTACAACGAACTATAAGAACTACTATGTGTACTATGTATATTATGTTACTTGCTGCAACGGAACCCTTCATGGGCGAGTTCAACTCGCACTTGGCCACTTTATTTAATACCATTTACTACTCAAATGGGACTACAATTTGAACAGTTTTTGTTTAGAGAGGAAAATGGCAATCAAAAACCTGGAACTAATACTTCATGATAAATTCGTATTTTTCGACCACATTACAATGTAGACCTACACTCCTCCTTCATTTAGGTAGTGGTAGGGTTCTTTTCAGAATCCAGTGGAAGTAGCACACTTTACTCCTTTATTACGCTGCAAAGCAGTAGAAACATGACTGTGTTCTGGTTTGAAGAGCAATGTTTCCGGAGAAAATTCTGGGATAAGAGATGACACCTTATACCTTTATACAGGTGACGAGTCCAATGCGATGCTAGGTAATGATTGGTACTCGTCATGTTCCAATAACTGCATATCATTGTGCTGTTATGGTGTTGCTTACCATCAAGCATATGTCCTGCTCGCCTTGTCTCTGTATACTATAAAAACACACTCGAAACGTATAAAGGGCTTACAAAGAAAGTGTCTTAGTATTTTGAGACACCAGGCTTGAAACAGAAATAAAACAAAGACAAATTGACTAAACTCACGTTTAATAGATACCGTGTATCATTGTAGTTAATGTAAGTTACGGTGGTCTAGTCGGGAGAACGGCGGCTGCCGATCCGGAGGCCCCGGGTTCAAACCCCACACGCACCACTGTCTTTTCGAAGTCATGTGCATAATGCCGCTAACTTAAAACGGTGAAGGAAAACATCGTGAGGAAACCGACATGTACCTAGAATCTTTCGAAGTCATGTGTCATCCGCCAACCCGCACTGGGCCAGCGCGGTGGATTATGGCCTTAACTCTCTCCTTGCGAGAGAAGGCCCCGAGTTCCAGCAGTGGGAACGTTTAGTGGGCTGTTGATGATGATGATAGTACCTAGTACTGATAAATCTTTTATGTCCCTAAAATATAAAAGAAAAAACTTTCATACCATTAATCTTTCTATCTTACCATTAATTCTCTTATCGTACGTTATGCGGTCATTAATATTTATCGCAAAGTTTGCAAAATAATTATCGGCTCATCTCCTTATCTCCTTTCCACATAAATTCCCACCCTTCTCTGCAGCTTAGTTCAAAAAATCAATCTGATACACAATGCATGTCATAAATTACTGATTTAACAAGTTGCACCCCTATTTTTTACTCTAAAATAATGGAACGAAAGATTCAAAATCTTCTGGCAAAAGAGATCTATAGGGCAGACTTTTACCGTCAGATCCTATTAGTCCAAAATCGGTAAAATAAACTAAAATGACATCAGACCAGCGACAGATGGAAGTAGACTCCATGTCGTATGAATATTTTTGATGGCGCTACTGTTGTAATTTATATTGAGACTAAAGTCAAGTTTAGTTAAAGAAGTGATGTAGTTCAACAATTTGGTCACAGGTCGTCAATGTTGGCGCGTAAAATAAAAAGAATATGTGAATATGCGGCCGGGGCTGGAATATCCATTAACGAATGCACTTACGGAGCTTGACCGTCGTTTTGTGCTGAGGTAGACGTGATAGGTAAATTTTGATGCAACATCAAACTATACGAAGTGTAGTGGTGTAGATTTGACCAATATTTATTTTATATTATTAGAGAGTTAAATTTACAGACAACACCACTTTAATTTTTAAAACTAATTTAAGAAAAAAACAATGAAATAATATATACATATAAGGTTATACTAAGTGCCATAATTGGTCGCCTTTTCGCTAACAGCAAGATAATTAAGACACGACAAAGAAACGACAATAGATAATAACTACAGTATCGTCACTTACGAGTATAATACTTAAAAATATACTATTCGTAGTATTATCAATTGAGTAAAAGTAAACCAATTGAATAAATGTAAGAATTTATATTGACAACTGTTCGATCTTTCCCATACAAAATTTCACAAAGGAATGCTCTTCAACGGCTTAGCTCCATCTACTTATAGCGCCAACCCCTCTAAAACTCTTTTGAGATGGCGGGTAGAAGTGAATGGTATCCCACCGGCGCCCTCTACACTAAATGACACGTATATAAACTCAAATCCCAGTATTAAATATAATACTATAGTGAAATACACGGTAAACAAAATAGAGGTGATAACACGGCCCTCCTGCGCACGCTGCCAACCTTGGCAGTGTCACAGTCTGGTGTAGTTGCTGTGAACAAAATACACAATTTATTCATTTTATCAAAGTTAATTTTACTCTTCCAGTATTATCCACTTAAGATGAGTAACTTTCCCAAGCAGTTGCGCTGTCACATTGTCGCAACTCAAGGTACGTCATTATTACCACATTCTCCATAAATCCACTTAAGACGAGTAATGAATAGCTTTCCCAAGCAGTTGCGCTGTCTCTTGTCGCAACTCGAGGTACGTCACTACATTACCCACATTCTCCATAAATCTCAAACATACACCTTTCCCTAGCTGCCGCCTGGTAACTCTAGATACGCGGCATTAAAGTCATAGTCAAAGTCAAAGTCAAAGTTCATTATGTTCAGTCTTAATGCTTTCTCTAGCAGTTACACTCTTAGGCCGACACAAGGTACGTTAGTTTATGTCCAAGGTATTACGGTTTCACACTAACGCTTACTTTGTCAATGGATCGAAGCCATTGCACTTCACGATGTTATTCAAACGTTAACTCATCAGCAATCAATCATAATACCCGACAACATCCTAGAGCCATTGCACTGCTCGATTGGGTTTGACTTTCAATTACATATATCTCCAAGTCTACTAATCGTACCTATTCAAGGTTTCATATTTTTCTCACATGTGGCCTTCTATGTAGTTTTTACCCGACTGCGCGACGCAATAGTAAATGTAGTTTTTATAAACACTCCTAAGTGATATTTATAGCGAATTAAAGGGTCTCATTTTTTTAAACAATACCAAACAATTCATTGGTAACGTATATAGCTCGGCATCATCTGACTAAAATCTTTCTAATTTCAACCATAAGGGTATCTTATAACTGCACTGAATATAACCACTTTTGTTGGCAACCCCGTTTTAAGGCGCAAGGAGTGGCAACATCGTGCGACTTAAGGTGGCTGGGGCCTGGCGACGGAGAAGGGACTTTAGCTCCAGACAGCGCCCACGGCGGACGTACAGTGCTTGCTTTCGTGTCTTTGTGTGACTAATTGATTATTGCTGTTATTAAGGTTATATTAAATGTTGTAACGGTTATGTAAATATCGTTTGCTTCACTCTCCCAACCTTCTGATGTAGATTGCTTACATCAGAAGTGGGATACCACGAGGCCTAGCTCACCATTTAATCTTGAGTTTTATTAAAGTTTTTCAAAGCAAAACTTAGCGTTCGGATTATAATTGGTTCCAAAATGAAGGCGCAAAAGTAAGCGCAGACATGTACCAAAGCGTGGTCGTTTCTCATCAAGTAGCAGCACAAGGGCAGACAGTGACAGCAGCTGGTCTGGGATTCCACCATAAGAACCCTACCCAGAAACTGACAAAGTTATCTCTTACAAACGATGCCGCAACTGTGAGTACAAGTGCTAAAATTACTCAAATAATTATAATACCTGATTTTGATCCATTACGTGAGAATTTTGTTTCGTGGTTGAATGTGATGGAAACAGGCTTCGACATTCTCATGGTAGTCTGATTGGACATCAGATTTTAAATAAACTCAAAGGTTCTGAAAACATTCGTTACGACTCGTTTTCGCTTAATGATTGATAATTTGGTTGGTGATATACACAGTAGGGTACATATAACATAAAACTGGGAAAATGAACTGCTGTTAACACTACTCCCAGAGAGGGTAACGTTATAAAAATTGCCCTACAAGTGTATTCGCCCGAACGCTTAATTTTGTAGGTAGTTCTAAAACGAACTAGTTTTCTGATGATTATGACCCTAACATCGGTTCGAGTCTGTAGAATGTTGTAATTGTGGCGGGAACCACAAAAGAGTTCAGTGCACGGTAAAGCGCAAGTTTTGTAGAAATTCAAAGTGTTATCACCTGTGTGTGATTGTAGTATATTTCACTATAGTATTATGTTTAATACTGGGATTTGAGTCTAAATATGTGTCATATAAAATAACAAGTATCTAAATAATCAATTTAAAGAAATGGGTGTGACTGAAAAAATCTAGTGTAGATTGCACCGGTGCGATACCATTCACTTCTACCCGCCATCTCAAAAGAGTTTTAGAGGGGCTAGCGCTATAAGTGTATGGAGCTAAGCCGTTGAAGGGCATTCCTATTTGAAATTTTATATGAGAAAGATCGAACAGTTGTCAATATAAATTCTTACATATATTTAATTGGTTTACTTTTACTCAATTGTTAACAAAAGAAAAAATAAATTGAGATGAATTGGGGAAAACAAGAAATAAAGTACGTGCAGACGACTAAAACAAATGACAAATTTTGTAAATAGATACTTGTAAATGGTGCAGGTTGCAAACGAGTTCATTGATACGGGGGTGGTTGCTCAATAATATCCTCAAAAGTAGCCAAAGTAATGAACCTTCAAAAGCTCTCGTAGGAACGCCTTGTAACCATACAAGGTTTTTTTTTAAAGAGAGTGTAAGGATAGTAAAGAATATTGCACGAGTGGATTTTAAAATAGATTCTGTTTATGTAAAAATGAAGTCGATGGACGTTCTCGATGAGCTAACCGGATAAGACTTAATATTACAGAGTTACCCTTTTTATGTGTGTTCGAATAGGTGAAACACTAACATTTGGGTACATCGATGAATTAGCTGAGGTTTACAGTGTAGTAGTTAATTCAAATCTACTTACACTTTTTGTTATATATGAGGAGTGCATATGTATAATAACTTTTGAACTTGGAAAGGTTAGTTAGTGGTTATGAGATGACTATTAGCCTATAGAGCGACAAGCCCGTGCAAGTTAAGCCGTAAACAGTACAAGTGCGAGTAAGTGCGTAACAGTACAAAAGTATATATAAGAGTCAGTTTCAAAAACATGACTGTGTAAAGATTGATTATATTCAGCATATGCGAGTCAGTGAGAGAGATAGTAAATGCCGATAATGGGTATAATAAAGATTGTCAATTTTGATCTGTGGATTGAACTAATAAATTATGTGACGTGTTGGCAAGGTAATCGGTGAGTGGCGCTAATGATATACTCATGGTGGTTACTGATATTGTGGTGCATACATAAAATTAGAATGGGTATTAAGGTGGATATGCTGACTATAATTATTTTGAATCATCTTATCGAATTATTTTGAACTAGTCAGTTCCTTTTTACTTTATCCAATATATTAGATGTTAATGTGATAAATGTTTACTTATTATGTTGAATATGGAGAGTTTAACAACTTCAGAAGATTTAATTGGCACATTGCTAGAGACCAACAGTGAGCTAAAACAGAGATTTCCTAAGCCTAACGGAAAGAGCAGCTGTACTAGGCACTGATTGGCTTTGGTAATGACTTATTTTGGAGAGTTGAACAACTTCAGAAGATTGAATTGGCACATTGCTGGAGACCAACAGTGAGCTAAAACAGAGATTTCCTAAGCCTAAAGGAAAGATCAGCTGTACTAGGCACTGATTGGCTTTGGTAATGACTGAGTGGTCGTAGGGATTGCCTAAGTCTAAAGGCAACAGCCCTCGCTCTGGTTGTTCAACTTATGTATATGTATGTAACGATGGAACTTTCAAGAATTCCTAAGAATGAAGGTATTCGTGAATTGATTTCAAGTTGTCATTATCGCATAAAGGAACTGAATATGTCATGATAGGCCGAGCTTTGTTATTTTTTGCATAGATGGTAACACTAAGTTTTTAACATTATAGATTTATCGTGCCTGGGGCAGGCACGGTGCAGGAGGGCCGTGTTGGCAACCCCGTTTTAAGGCGCAAGGAGTGGCAACATCGTGCGACTTAAGGTGGCTGGGGCCTGGCGACGGAGAAGGGACTTTAGCTCCAGACAGCGCCCACGGCGGACGTACAGTGCTTGCTTTCGTGTCTTTGTGTGACTAATTGATTATTGCTGTTATTAAGGTTATATTAAATGTTGTAACGGTTATGTAAATATCGTTTGCTTCACTCTCCCAACCTTCTGATGTAGATTGCTTACACTTTGTAACCCAACTACGGTAACCAAATTCAAATCAAAGATGTAACACTTTCTATTACTGTATTATGTTTTAAAATGCATGACCTTTTTCATACAGTTTCCCTGAAAGATATTTAAACCAACATCCAACTGATTTACACTTTTTATCTATGGTTGCTGTGCCTCGCAACAACTCTTCCACAAAATAAGCTACTTCTCATAAAGTTTCATAAAACAGTATCCACAAACTTAAAAAAAACCGAAGGTGTTTCATTCTACGAAATGGTCTGATTGCAGTTCCCGGAATTGAAGGTTTTTTTACACTACCCCCTAACGAGATAATAATTAATAGTTTTAACTTGTCGGTGATATGCAAAAATTTCATTTGAAATGCAAAAACAAGGTTAAAACAATTTTTAAAATCGTTTCTTCAAAGTAAATCTTAATATAAAACTGTTGCTTACTCACGTGTACATTACGCACCTACTGAAACCACTGATCCAAGAATAACATTTTTAACTAACTGCGGGCGACGCTTGCTTTTCCGATTATTTCTCATCACCGTTGTGATTTCCAGGCGTGGTGTTCATAGCACTTCTGATATTATCAATTGAGTAAAAGTAAACCAATTGAATAAATGTAAGAATTTATATTGACAACTGTTCGATCTTTCCCATACAAAATTTCACAAAGGAATGCTCTTCAACGGCTTAGCTCCATCTACTTATAGCGCCAACCCCTCTAAAAATCTTTTGAGATGGCGGGTAGAAGTGAATGGTATCCCACCGGCGCCCTCTACACTAAATGACACGTATATAAACTCAAATCCTAGTATTAAATATAATACTATAGTGAAATACACGGTAAACAAAATAGAGGTGATAACAGTAGTTTATATCAAATCGTTACAAAATATTTCCGCTAAGTTAGGATTTCGTAGAGATTCGTTACTTTACTCGATTCACAATATAGCATTTACACATAGGTTCAAAGTAGAACGATAGAAAGATACGAGTACTAATTTGAAAAAAAACGTACTTTTGTTTGTACAAAAAAATAATCAAATCTGTTTTTTTTTAAATAAGTACTCGCATCAACTAAGACCTACTAAGAAAATGATAACGTTTCTGAAGATATTCAATTTCCTTCGTAAAACTTTCGTAGTAATACAACAGCCATTATTTCATACATCACACCGTATCCATTTCGTCCGGTCAAACTTTTTACGACCCGGATATAACCGGATTTAGGTTAACTAGTTCCGGACGAATCGCCGGAGTTGTCGCGCGCAAGAAAAGTTTATTATTAGTGAAAGTTGTGGGTAAGTCGGAAAGTTGAGGGTAGTTCAGGCGCGACCATATTGGAAGTAATTTTTAAGCAATATTCTACAAATATTTTAAATGCCAAGTTTCAATGGATGTTTGTTACTTTCGATCACGTTATTTTGAATAAATGAATTAATGAATGATGTGACTGACTGCGTTTCTAATTTCAGGCCAATCCATTTTGGCTGTTTCGACGTTATTGAGTAACAAATATTATCAAAATTATTGCATTACAACATTTATATTATACATTTTCTCAAAACAACTTTTTCTTGAAACTTTTTAGATTTTCTTATTTTCGGATAAGATTCAAATAAGTCCTTTCTTATATTTTTTGTTGAGGTGGGTACAATAGACATGTCAATGATTTTAGAAGCATCAGTCAAAATAATTTGCCAAAAACTGTTAGTTATATAATAAAAAGGATTAATAACGATTTCGAAAGAAAAAATTTTAGAGTAAAAAATAAATACTTTTCGCACCAAACATAATTAATTACAGTGTAAGCTGACCTTTACAAATCTATTTATAGTTCCGGGAATAGTGATATAGATCCGGTTCGCGCTTGATCCGGGTCCACGGTTTATTGTTTACAAGTTTAAGTGGAACAAAACTGAGCCTTTTATTGTGGAAGGGAAAAGGTGCGTTAAAACGAAAGTTAGAACTTTCCTACCGGGATTTCCATAGTGGGTTCATTGTTGGAGAGGAATTTGTTAACTAATTTAAGGTCGATCGGGTCTAATCCTTACTTATGCTCACATTTTTGTTCATTATTTTAAAGAATGGACCCCGTAGTTTAACTTCATAAAGTAAAGATGATTTTAATACTTAATATAAAAAAATGGTATAATACAGATTCTTAAAAATTTAAAAATTGCAATAGTTACTCGTAATCGTATTTGGGTTATTAACTGGATTTTGTAGTTGCAAACTTTAAAAATATCTATTTAAAAGCTTAAAAAAGTATAATTTTAACCCCAAATACTACGTAACTATGCAAGCATTATCAAAAGCAGCAAACACATTATTATTAATTATGTACCTAAAAACAATCTCTCGCAACAGCAAATGATGAAACATAAATACAGCCCATTGTTAATAATTTAATATCATTCCGATTCCCACCGCGTCCCACGCGTGGGCCTGTGGGGTAAACAAACCGTTATTCACAATCGATAAAAAATAATGGGCGAAATTTAATGGCAAAGTTTGTAGTCCGATGTATCCATTTCATATGAAAATTTCATTATTCTACGCGTGGTGCCGCGTTGGGAACAAGGGAGAGAGGTACTCTCGCTGTGGTCAAAACAATGAATGCTTTAAAATTACTTATATTATTTTAATTTATTAACGTTTATATTAAAAACGTTTTGGTTTTTTTAAAGTTCATCTGTCTGATACGCTGACTTTAAATAAATCAACATTGTTGTAAATTAATTTACAATCAAATAAACTGAAACGAAACATTCTAATAGCGTCGTTTTTGTCGCTACAAATTTTTTCTTTCCGTTAATTGTTGGTAGAAAGAAATAAGGCCTGAAAATGCGGCGAAATGGTTCCAGTAAAGGATGGTACGGCAGTATTTGTTTCGCGCTCGACTTGGCGGGGGCACTGCCGTGCCCCCAGAGTCAATAAAATCTTAAAGTACATTTTAAATCAAAAACTACATTTTTTTTACATACACAAAGACAAAAATTCCCAAAATGCATTATTCATTATTTTTTAAACTTTGTACAGCCTTACCTTTGACCGCCGTCTAGCCTGATGTTAAGCGACAATGCAATCTACGATGGCACATGTTTACCTATAAAATTCCGATTCACTCTCGATTTGAAAACATCAAAAAGTAATCATTTAATTTTAGAATGTGAATGTTCAGCCCGGTCACTAGTGTCGAACGCAGTATCCGCAGTTAGAGTGACTCGCGTACGGGCGCGCAGACCGCCATACATTCAGCAGTAACTTTGAAACAAGTCATAGAATCAGTAGCAGTTACTACAGTTGTACCTGACCTGGCTGTTCTGATATTTACCGACTACGACACATTTTTTGTTCTAAAGTCTTGTTTATGTAGCTTGTAACTTGCTAAATAATTATTAGTATGCTATTTTGTTCAAACTTAGTCGCTATGCTATGAAAGTACGTTGTAAAATATGTTGATTAACTTTAATTTAAAAAATCCAACTGCAAAAAAACAGCATAAAAAACCATTAAAACTATCTAAAGACACTTACGCGATTGAGAGAAATCTGACGATATCTTAATGGTCAAAATCCATCCAGCCGTTTGGAAGACACGTGGGAATAAAGAAATTTACAAACATACAAGATACGCGCGAAAAGCATAACACTTTTTTCAGTCGGGTAAAAAACAATGAATAATTTTGCATAAGTCATTGTTTGTTGCATATTTAAAATTAATGTTTAATAGACATACATATTTTGAAAATTAACAAGTTATCGTGAGTCTGCTTGTAAAAACAGACTACAATTATTGTATTGCATCCTTGCGCATACACAAACATGCAGATTCACTTACCGTGGTTAAATAGTCATGCAACTATCCCCGATTCGATCCAGAATTCAATGCGATTCCATATACCTTGTTCATGAACTCCGTTCCGTGTTTATAATACTTGTACAAATACATTACTTTTTTACTGTAAATACCTTTTACCAATAAGCCACAAAACTAAGCAGTTGAAGGAAACAGTTGCCATTTTTTGGTAGTAATTTTATAACACCCACAACACGCTTTCGAACGCACTCCTATGAAGTGCGTTGTAATCGATATTTTAATCAATTTTATTCCAATTAATTGTAAATGAATGTCGCATTCACAAATTATCGAATAAGCTCACATGCTACAGAATAATTACTAGTTACTATCCCCGTCACAGTGTAAACAGCAGTTAGTATGAGTCTAGTGGACGGAATTTACACGCATATAAATTAGCCTGAGCCGAGCGATTTGCATCCAATCTACACATTATGTTACGATGCTACGAGGTCTACGGTGCTACATTGTAGCACGATTCGTTAAACTTTATACTCGAACTCTGAATTTAACTGACGAGTGTCAAGATTGACACTCGTCAGTCCAGTTTCTGTTAAACAGTTCTGGGTTGGTCTGGAATGCAGAACTCAGAACTGTTTTAAATAGTTTTTACTGGTTCCCTTAGTTAGTTGGTTGGCTAGTTCCCTTTTTAACTAAACCAACTTCAAAAACAAGGTTCTCAATTTCGTTGTTTGTTAATTGTGTTTTTTGTTTGTTTTAGATCGATTGATTGATTCGTAGATCTAGTTCAGACGCGGTCCCGTATCATACGTTTTATCGAAGTCGTTGTGGTGGTAGCGGAAGATATACGAAAACCCTTTCACAAACCTTTGATAACTTAGTAATAGAACTAATGAAATTTGATCGAGGGCATGACTACAGTTTAAAATTGAAGTCGGTTTTTGTTATTTTGGAGAACAAATATACTATGATTAATTTATCTATAAAGCCTATAATTACTATCACAAGCAAACACAGTTCCCTAATGAAGTAAAGCCTCATTGTACAAGTGACCCGGGGTGGGGGCTGCGGGGTGCACCCTTTATATTTTTAAATGTTAATCGTGTCTTTGACGTTAGTTCAAGTAAATGTTAATTACCATGACTGTTTTTGTAACAATATTGTTGAAATAAATTGTGAAGCAATAAAATTGTAATCAATTTTTTATTAAGGTTTTGAAAATGCCGTTGATTTTTAGCAGTTGTTTTTAGAAACGAACCTATGGTCCCAGGTGATCTCTGCTGCCTGCCGATCGTTTGTTCGTTTTTAGTAGTAGTATTAGCCGATAGTTTTTAGCTGTAAGTTATTATATAAACTGCCTAGAAACTACCACATTTTTGGTAGTTAATATTCCGCTAAGCAGCAATGTGCAAACATAAAACTGTTGCAATTTGAAGAACAATTGTTGCAGCAAAAATGCTTGAAAGACGAGTGCAGTGTCATACCAGGCAGTGATTTGGACTCTTGATTTTTGTATAGTTGCGTGGTACTGTAATGAGCAGGCGTATTATTTACCTTAAGAAGCATTTCATGTGCGTCCATTATTTTAATTTATTGTGCCTGTAACAATTTTGTATCATTAACACTCAGACTACAAATAAATTGTATAGTCAGTGTATTACATACCTCTACGAGGCATGAGTAATTTTTGTATCGGGCCTATTTTAATTCTAAGTATTTTGGGTCGTGTTATCTTATCTATAGACGACAGTAATATGTTTATTACTACTAAGACTTAGGGCTTTTCTTTTGTGTACGAAGAAAAAGTCAAGGCCCTAATACGCCAAAAATAATAACACTAATAAAATCTCTAATTTATGATCATAGTCTTAAAGTCTTAAATCCAGTTTTATCTGCGCACCCCTTTCGGGATCGAATGCAACGGATCTTAAAAAGCAAACAGAGAGAGCACGTGTTAGGGACATAAATAAAATTAGGGTTCTGTCTGCGCCGTTAAAAACTCATAAAATATACCTTCCGGTACTGTGGTACATGTAGGACAGTGACTTAACTTTAAACCAAGTGGGTTCCCAGGTAATTCAGTATAGTTGGAACAAGTTATGTATTTGTAGTGGTAAGATTTAGACGTAAGATGCTTAGGTCGTATTTGTAGGGTGTTGATCGTAAATAAAAACTCAATAGGTATACGTTTTGTGAACATATTTATAAATGAATGATGATAATGTTGGTACATTTACACAAACGATAGAACACATCCGTTCTAATTTGAAGAGCAATATTTTCATTTTCAACCATATCACAGCTCAAGATGAATAACGCAGTGCAGTTCTAGATATTCTACAACCTATTCAACTCTTTTCACTATAACTTACCACCGCATTACAATCCTTACCATTACTTTTACATTTCCTTTTTTGAGTTCGTGTAACTAAATCATTTTCTAGGATCAAAATCCTTATAATACATGGAAAAGTTGAAATGTTTGTTGCTAAATATATTGAAACAGCTGAATGGATCAGGATAGAATTTGGAACACACGTAGAATAAAGTCTGAATAAGTGCATTGGCTACTTTTATTGGCATTTTATTGCGGGGCAATTACGATAACAAGAGCTATGCGAGAAAACCGTGAGTCGCTGGTATTTTTTTGTATTTTTGATTCGCGTAAGTTTTTTGTAAATATTTGAGCAAAACAGCAGTTCAAGTTATACAACTGACCGAGCCTCACAACTTTCTAAAGCCACTTTTACTAAAGAGCTTCAGCTTCCAGGAGAATAAAGGCCACTAACATCGCATCCTGTTCGACGTTATACCCAGATATAACAGTTAAAATCGCCATAAAGAACGACCGCTCATATCCATACACTGACAATGGAACCCCTTTCAATTTGTACGGAACCCGGCGGATTTACGAGTCCCGACTGCGCCGCAAAGTTAGGGGCCGGTCAGACGTAGGCTGCATAAATTAGCGGAATAGCGTGTCTGAATCGGAGAGGGTGCGGCAAAGGGCAGGGAGCCAGATGTGAACTTTCGGTGCTCAAAAACTCTCGCACTTTGTGATAGAATTTTAAAATGTCGTTTTAAGTTACATGGGTTTTCACTACACTAGTGACTACCGATTAAATTGGCATGGCATAGTTTTACCCGCGTAGTTCCCGTTCCCGTTGTTTTATCGGGATAAAAAGTAGTCTATGTGTTCCTCCAGACTATAATCTAAATGTGTTAAAAATTACAGTTCAATCCGTTCATACGTTAGGACGTGATTGAGCAACAAACATCCAAACATTGACATTTATAATATTAGTAGGATTGAAGTCCGGTTTTGTTTTTACGGAGAAAATAAACTACTATTTCAGTGATCTGTTTTGTGTGTAACGTAATTATATAATAAATTATTGAGTATCATCAATTATTTAGTATCGCATGTTCAATGTGCTTAAATAATGCAACGAGTCCCTAATTTCGATACAGTTTAACATTACGAAAAGTAATTTTGTCAGTTTATTCGTTAATTTTGTGCATGAATATGCTTCGAAATATCAAATTATCACTCCAATATTTACCATGTTTACAATTTTTAAATATTTTGAATGCATGTTGTGACTTGTGACTCATAACCGTTTTACCGCTGCAAGCCGCAAAGTTGCAAGCTTGTCAGTTGATTTTGGAGAGTGTGCACTGTGCAGCTTAATATATTAAGTACTTAAACGCCATCATACCTGATGCTAAGTAACGATGCGGTAATTACTAATTTATCATTTTTTTCACTTTCTATTTCAGTTCTCAATCTCAAAACCTTTTTGTTTATATAAGTTTAGTTCAGTTTATTTGAAGCCTAGTTATTACATTCTTACATAATTCATCCATATTTTTTATGATGTCCATTCTGTATCAAATAATCTATGCCCATTTAAAAATACCTCTGCACTGGCGCCGCTGCACCCATGAGGGCAAAAATCGTGACGTAGATCGCTGAATCCGACGGGTATTGTGATTTATGTTTACATCCCCTTACCCCATCGATTAATACCTAACTTTATTTTGTGTAATCTGTTAAATAAATTTATTTCTTTAATTTCTTTATTCTAATCAAATTGTAGATTAAGCAGCCTGAGTGGATTTTTCTGATAGTTACAATCCTGAAATTGTCAAATCTAGTGTAAATAGGTTTCTTCTGGGTAAGCACGGTCCGTCGTAGACCGCATAGTCGCTTAACATCACTCGAGATGGCGGTGAAACCTGTTATTGTAGAGCTGCGTCTACGGTAAGAGAGCCGAACACGAGCGGAGCACAAGCGGAGCACGAGCTGAACACAATTCGTCTAGCGCAGCGCGCTCGTTCGAGGCTTGTAAGTCGGTCCACACTAGACGAATTGTGTTCGGCTCGTGCTCCGCTCGTGATCGGCTCTCCTAGCGTAGACGCACCTTTATACGTTATTTTCTTCGAAAAACAAAAACCATCTTCAATTTAAAATTCAATTTAGACACTCGACTAAATTCCATAAGAGGCAATCCCTATGACCTCGAGACATATTATTATGACAGTCAATTTTAGTTTTTTGTTAATATTTCAAAAACAACCATACCGATTTCAATAAAATGTATTTGGAACTACCTCTAAATCATTATCTACCGAACCAAAAAAAACATGGCATCGAATTGATAGCTTCCTCCTTTGTTTAGATTGGTTAAAAAAAATATTTCTAGCCCACTGCTAAGCACAACTGGTTTTGTGTACCCCAATACAGATCTTCTTAGAGTCTTTGGAACGTCATGCGTAAAACGATATCGCTTTTCCGAGCAATGATAGAAGGTTTATTAGATTATGCAGATCAGCACCACACCCTCTGAAATTTACATACTTCTGTATTTGACCACCAAATCACCTGATGGTAAGATATGGTGTGCATGTGGAGATAATGAAGAATGAATTTTAATCCAAACTGAATATTAAAATACTGTCCAGTATATAAAGTAATGCCTATTCCGTTAGTATTTCATTAAGATTCTTATCAGTTTTAGTTTACGCAAGTTTCAAAGACGCACGGCGAGTTTAATTACAACTATGAGACTAAGCCGTAAGTTTTGCATAAAAACTGTTGCGACTGGACTAATTAGGTTAAAACGTAGAACCTCAAAGGTAAAACTAACTTAGAGTAAGGTCTACTTTGAGCAGACCTTGGAGAATTTTCTGTTGAGATATGTTTTGATAGAATTACATCAAGTAAACATTTAATTTAATATATAAAAATCAACGTCATTGTTATAATATTTTAGTCTACACGTATGTAGTAAAACTACCCTATTATGCGTCTAAGATTCTTACTGTAGCTAACACAAGCGTACATATATTAAAACAAAAAAAGAGTAAACAGATCTCAGAAACTGACCCTCGTCGCGAATACAACGTTCAACTACAATTATTGTGGTGTGTGTTTCTGTGTGTGTACGTGTCCACACGTATGTGTATGATCTTATGCTCGTGTGCGTGTTTGTGTGTGTGAGGGTGTATGAGGGTATGTATGTGTGTGTTTATGAATGCTAATAAAAAAAATACCTGAAAATCTTTAGTTTAGATATAATGATTCGTAGTGGTAGGACTCTTTCCAGAGTCCGCCTGGGAAAGAACCACACCTTTGCCAGTTATTCTACCACCAAGCAGTTATTTGCAAACATTACTGTGTTCTGGTTTGAAGGGCAACGTTTCCAGAGAAATTACAGGGTTTAGAGATATAACATCTTAGATCTCTGGGTGACGAGCGCAGTGCAGTGCTAGGTAATGATTTGGACTCTTCGTGTTCCAATACCTGCGTGTCACTGTGCTGTAATGTGGCAGGAATGTTGCTTACCATCAGACACATGTCCTGCTCGTCTCGTCGTCTATACCAAAAAAAAGTATTTGTAATTCCAAAAACCGTATTTTTTCGTTTAGTAGCAAATAAGATCTGTTAGACCAACCTATCTGAAGAAAGAGCTTTAAATAGGTTGGTCCACAGCCGCCGTCGAGCCTACTGATACCAGCTTCTATGTACATAATGGCACCATTAGACGGTGAATCCGACGCCAGCGATCGTTTGACTTCTCTTTAATACGGTTTTGCTTGACTGTTTGTAGAAAATAAAGTTTTTTCTTTAAAAAATACTGTTAGTGTTATTCCTACACTTTGTTACAGACAATTTAGGCTTTTGCAAGATTAGAATTGTCACTTAAATTGAATGTCTGATTCTTGCACTGTATTTGTTTTGATTGCTAAGTAGAATTTTTGGAGTAATGCTTGAGTGCTAGTTTGTTGAATTTAAGGCCATATTGCCATCAAATATTATCCAATTAGGTAGATCCAACTACGACAAAGAGGTCCAGCGAAGAATCCAACTCGGATGGGCAGCGTTCGGGAAACTACGGCACATCTTGGAGTCCAAAATACCCCAATGCTTGAAGACGAAAGTCTTTAATCAGTGCGTGTTGTTAGTGATGACTTATGGAACTGAGACGTGGTCCTTAACTGTGGGCCTCATAAAAAAGCTCAAAGTCACACAGCGAGCTATGGAGAGAGCCATGCTCGGAGTCTCTTTGCGCGACAGAATCCGGAATGAGGATATTCGCGAAAGAACGAAAGTAGCCGACATAGCTCGAAGAGTAGCTAAGCTGAAGTGGCAATGGGCAGGCCACATCGCTCACAGAACTGACAACCGATGGGGAAGAAAGGTTCTCGAGTGGCGACCACGAACCGGAAGACGCAGTGTTGGACGGCCTCCCACTAGATGGACAGATGACCTCACAAAGGTCGCTGAAACCGCTGGTTGCAGGTTGCGCAGGACCGTTCGTTGTGGAAATCTAGGGGGGAGGCCTATGTCCAACAGTGGACGTCTTGCGGCTGATGAATGAAAAAAAAGGCCATATTGCAAAAAAAGTACTTAAGCTTTATTTATGGGGGCCAAAAACTAATTCAATATTTGAGTTAAATCAAATCGTTACAACAACGACTCAAAGAAACAAGATTAAGCACAAGTTTCGAAGCTTTCTCTCGCAAGCGCAGGGTCAAAGCCCTACAAGGCCAATTTGGCGGCTGCTTGTATTGCTGAAATGTATCTGTAGAAGGTAGTGGTTTCCTCACAAATTTTTCCTTTTGCAATTAAAGCCAGCCATGATGACAAACTTGTACATTGTTTTTTTAAAGGATCTATTAACGAGACGAGTAGATCAAGTGCCTGATGATAAGCATCGTGCCTGCCTATAACAGCACAGTGACACGCAGCTAGAACATGATGAGTCTTTACCTAGCATATAAGATGTTTCATCTTTATGCCTTGTAATTTCCCTGGAAGCATTAATTACCCTTTGAACTGGAACACAGGGATTTTTACACATTACTGTTTGCCGAGTACTTACTGGAGAATAACTGGCGAAGGTGTCGTAGATACTTCCCCAGGTGGATTTTACAAAAAGTCCTACCACTACGAAACATGATTTCTATTGAAAGCTATTGTGAGCCCATCCTTGTTGTATACTTGTGTTACTTTCATTCTGTCGCTCTAAATTACGAAAAAATGGTTGTCTGTAAAGTCGGTTTACTGACGATAGTTGAACGTGACAACGTCTTAAGAAATCAGTACGCTGATAGCGCGAGTAGTGATACCGCTCGACTCGGCGGGTGGTGCCCTCAGCGCTCAGCTTCGTCCGCATGGCACGGACGACGAACTAACGGTAACGTTACATGACGTCATGTTTTGCGGGCATGCACCCGGCTTCATCGAATTATAAGACGTTGTCACGTCAAAAAACAAAGAGTTTACGCAAAAGTACGCTTAAGTATGGTACATAACGTGTACTTGCATGGTTTTCCCGCAAACACCGATAAGAACCACCACAGAAATCACTAATGAAACAATTGTGATCGTAAAAGTCACATCTGTGTCGTAACCGAGTGATAAAACAAGGCAGAATTATCGAGTCGAGTGGGTCGTCTGCAGCCGGCCGACTCGTCCGGGATTAAGGTAACTAAATCACATCACTAGCACTCGCACAACTTAGACGAGATACTTAACGAGCCAGTACCTGAAACCTATCCAACTTAGGTTGAGTAGCTACAACAGCTCACTGTTAAACATGGCCTATTGTGGATGGACTACGTCGTCGTTTAACATCAGACAAGACGATCAAGTGTAAATCTATAAAAATAAAAAAACTTTTTTTTTTAATTTGAAAAAAATCACAAACAAAAGAACACATGCTTAAAGATAGAGAAGCAAATGACTAGGTAGGTACTTTATCACTACGAGCGATCTGCTCTGGGCAATCAAAACCTAAGTTAAAGATAAAATAAATTTGCTCTTTAAACTATAAGGTTTGCTCGGGAGAAAATGTAATGTTCTTGTGATATTCTTCAAAAAGTGATTTCGAATGCCAGGTATTTAAAATAGATTATATTCAGAAATAACATGTAAGCTGATTTGAACCCCGGAAAAATAACGGGAACAGAAAGTACGCGGTAGAAACTAAGCATGCATGTACTTATCGCACAGTTTTGTGACACGACCACGACCATGTGACCCTCGTGACCCCCCCTTGGACGCATGTCACCCCTCCACAGGCAAAGCTGGATTCGCTCTTGAAAGTTCGGATGTTTTGGTTTGTTGCTCAATCACGGAAAACAGATCTGGAACTTTTTATCGAGAGAAAATAACGTCAATAAGAGATACACGTGTTAAACCGTGGTGCTCTGCTAGTCTCCTTTAATAGATAATGCTTTTTTTCTTCGAAGTTGGTCCATGTTTGAGCACCAACAGGTATGTAGGTATATCTCAGGTACTGCATTCCACGAGGCCACCATTAGCCTGTGCGGGCGAAACAGCCAAAATATGCTAATCCATCAGCCATTACATTTGCATCGCTCCGGCGCCTAATGTCGCTAATCATGACGCTTAATTATGCGCCCTGATTAACGACACCGGGAACGGAACGGGAACGAAACGGGAACGGCGGCGGGATCGGTGTCAAATGCTGGATCTCCATGATATCTGATATCATTTATCCAAATTTCAGATGAATTGAGGATTCTTTCAATTCTATGCTTGGCGTTTCTCTGAGGGAATTCATCCGCAAAGAAGTAATTCGCCAGAGAACTGAAGTTACCGACATAGCTTGGTGTGTTAGCAAACTGAAGTGGTAGTGGAGTGAGTGACGATATTCAAAAGGCTGGTGGAGGCTGGAGTCGTAACACCGAGGATCGGGCTGAGTGGCGTGTTTTGGAAGAGACCTATGTCTAGCAATAGATGTGTATAAGTGTATATAGACTGGTGTTGAGTCCGTTTACAGTTGCAGCCGTTTTCGACTGCCTCTTTTTATGGAGAGTGCACAGTCCTATTATTATTATCCTATTAATATTATGAATGCGAAAGGTTGGATGTTTTTACATGTTGTTTGTTGCTCAATCACATTGTAAGAACAGAAGAGGTCAAGCTGAAATTTACAATACAAATTAAGTATAATATTTATGTAGTTTGAAATCATAAAGGTTTACTTACTTGTCATTTGAGATTGGGTAATAAGATTATTGGGTAATAAAAATTTGGAACTCCAAATTTTTTGGGCTACAATAATCTTATTACCCAATCTCAAATGACAAGTAAGTAAACCTTTATGATTTCAAACTACATAAATATTATACTTAATTTATATTGTAAATTTCAGCTTGACCTCTTCTGTTCTTACAATGTGATTGAGCAACAAACAACATGTAAAAACATCCAAACTTTCGCATTCATAATATTTATAAGATTTAAGTTTTCTACAATTATTATTAATTACTTTTGTTTCGTTTCCTTAACTAATTAACCAACTCCCAGCAGTATGCTGCCGCACGCGGAAGTTCCCGGTGTTCCCAACAATAATAAACCCACACGTCCAAACAAACACACTCGGGCTTGATTGATGTGGGCTGTGAGCGACTTTTATGGGCCAGAGCTTCATATTTCATTGTAATTAACAGTCAGAATGGCGTTTGATTAGTTCAGAAGTTATGTTTATCATCAGCTCTTGTACTACTACGTAGGTACGTGAGTACGTTCGCCACGACATGTTTGCTTTTTTTTTTTATATAAAAAGTGACGAGGCGAACAGGACGTGTGCCTGATGGTTAGCAACATGCCTGCCACATAACAGCACAGTGAAACGCAATTATTGGAACATGAAGAGTCCAAATCATTACCTAGCACTGCACTGCGCTCGTCACCCAGAGATCTAATATTTTATATCTCCAAGCCCTGTAATTTCTCTGGAAACATTGCCCTTCACCGGAACACAGTAATGTTTGCACATTACTGCTTGGCGGTAGAATAACTGGCAAAGGTGGGGTACTTCCTCAGGCGGACTCTGCCAAGAGTCCTACCACTACAATTCCTCTTGCCTGAGGATTTCGTTTTCGGTTTTCGCTTGACCAACATTTCGTCTGATATTAATTTAATGATGTGGTCAATGATAAAATATGCTAACCTAGAAAAAACCGATGCACTCTTGACGATTATACTTACTCAGTAGACGTATTCCATAGCTTAAAGGTTTATACTAGATTTGAAGTTACCATCGGGAAAAACCCACTCAGGTAACTCATTCCACAGTCTAGACGTACTTATCATAAAAGTAGAGTCAAACCTTTTTGTTCGTGTCTTTGGAACATCAACCATGAAACGATGCCGCTTCTTCGAGCTACGAGAAGTCCGATAGAAAAAAGGCAGGCGTTATGAGCAAGCGTGTTGCTTACCACCAGGCACATGTTCTACTCGTCCATACCATAAAAAACAGAAACCCAGACACAAAACAAATATTTGTGCAAAGAAATGAATGTAACAATTGTCTCAGTAGATTGTACACCCAACTCTCGACCGCCGGCGCCATTATTCCCGACACGTGTCTAATTAGGGAGCCAGAGACAGTTGTCTCCTGTGACGTCAGTGATAAGGTCAAGGGCACCTGTCTCCCTCGCCTGTCCCCCGTGATCCCCGGCAAGGACGCTAGATAGCTTATCTGCTGAGGCTTACGTCAAACGGGGACATATCACCCTTGGAATAAATTTAGTTACACGCTGTACGTAGGTGTATTAACTTTGGAAGCTGTCTTTGTTCACATTGGACAGTTGGGATGTTAGTTTTTGAAGTGAAAACTTATTTTGGCGCGCCTTGACAGATTTTTCGTAGGGTGTGAATTGAATTCTATCGTCACGCTCGGGTATGATAAGAAATCTTCGGGTAAACTCGGGACCTTGGCCATTGGCCACCTAGAAATGCGTCAGCCAATGGAAAATGCTGACGCCTGGTCATGCCATGATGGCTAGCTAGGCCACGCCCTCTGGTACACCCGTGGTTTCCAAATTAAGCTATCAAATTCTAAGTCATACATATGTATTTAAGTTTTCACTTCTATCGGCAGTTCCTAAGACTGCCAATTTTTTATTCATAGCTGGTTACCTCTTGTCAGTCGTTTTGCTAGATGTTAAGCAACAGTGTAGTCCTTGATAGAGCGCGCTAGGCTACCATTGACAGCACGCGAGATTAAATCCATCAGGAGATATCCAATCAATGCATTCCAAAATTTAGATATAGGTACATATTAGAAATGTGGTATCAAACCGAGTAAAGATACTCAAGTTTTGGAACATCAATTATGAAACGATGTTGCTATTTGGAGCATTAACGAAAGAACTGTTAATATTGTTGGAACTTTATGTTATACATTGATTATACATTTTGTTATACGTCAAATGAGAAACAGCCGCACACCTGCTAATACGCGAGATGATCATTTTTGGTCTCCTTTTGCCATATTGATGTAAAATTTGAATCAAGAGTTACTTCAGTTTAGTACAAAGATTTATAATAATTATAGTGTTTATTAGAAGAAGATTGCAGAGTAGGGAATACAGATGTTGCCTTTTTGTCGTTTTTACCGGCTGCCTTTTGATGAGAGTTCTTTCTTTCCCGATACAGAACATCAGATATCGGAAAGTCATTCCACCAATTTTCAATTGCGATACCTCTGTTCGCACGAAAGGGTTTGGCTACTCGTTTATTATCCGTACAGCTGTGCCTTGGAGGAAACTATCGACGGTAGTGTTCCCGCCAGCTTATTGTAAGAAGATGAATGTATTTAAATAAATGGTCCATTATTTTTACAATTAAAAGTTATTTAACAAAGAGAAATAATAAACGTGATCAAACTTTTCATTTAATAACGATGCATCGGGAAAATGAGATAGCCTCTAATAAACTTGTTAATCTTCTTACCAATGCCAACTAGTAGAAAGCGTCAAGTCAAGATCAACAATTAGTTTTACTTGTCCTTCTGATTTGTACATTGCCAACTAATTTACTGCTAAGTTATGGCTGGTCTAGTCGGGAGAACGGTGCCTGCCGATCCGGAGACCCCGGGTTCAAACCCCACACGCACCACTATCTTTTCGAAGTCATGAACGTAATGCCGTTAACTTAAAACGGTGAAGGAAAACATCGTGAGGAAACCGACATGTTTGTACCTAGAATCTTTCGAAGTTATGTGTCATCTACCGCACTGGGTCAGCGTGGTGGATTATGGCCTTAACTCTCTCCTTGCGAGTGAAGACCCCGAGTCCCAGCAGTGGGAACGTTGAGTGGGCTGTTGATGATGATGATGATGAACTAATTTACTAACTTGGCCACGGAAGTTAGGTTAGTTTTTTTGACATGAAAGCATGCCACAAATTTAGATGCTAAAAAAATAAACACCATGCTGAGTTAAATTTACAGTGTCTTACGTAGAAGAAACGACGAAAAAACGATTTACTATTAATTTCTCCAGTCAGTCTCTAGATGTCATCATCACCGGGTGAAGTTTCTGGCAAGTCAGTTGTTTAATTAGCATCATACACGCCCCGGCGGCGGCGCGGGTGGCCTCGTTCGGTAACTTGGCGACGCTTTCATAACTTAAACGGCTTGTTACTTGCGCTTTAGTAAACTGCAGCGAGGGGCTTTCATTGGCATTGTCTATGATTTTGGAAGTCCGTGTCTATACAGTAAAGTGTTTTACATTAGTCCCTTTCCGAATTTACCCCTGTTGTTGAAACAATTAAGTATGCTAATAGAATATGCTACTGACTTTAAAACGGCGAAGGAAATCATAGTCAAGAAAGTGGCATGTACCTAGAATATTTCGAGTGTCATCCACCAACCCATGGCGAGCCAGCGAGGTGGATTATAGCCGTGGCTTTATCCTTTCGAGAAAAGCCCCGAGTCTACGCGGTAGAAACATTTAGTGGCATACTTGAGTAAATATTCAATTGTGGATTTAATTTAGGGTAGGGCCAGCGGACTTCACTCCAACCATGGATTCAGGGATACCGCACGTGCCTTTTTGAAAATGTTCTAGTTATTAAATATTCAATTTATTTAACGACTATCATTAAAAAACTAAATTACAATAAGATATACACTCACTATACTACATACATACACTGACTAACGTTTAGCATAGGCGAATTATCCATATTATATCAATGAAAATCTACAAAAAATTACAAACATTAAATATACAATACAATATACAATTAAAAATTTTCAAAATTTTAATGTCATTTTGTCATTTGTCAAATGTCATTTTGAGTGTCGTGTTTCTATCTTTGCTCTAAGTTTTAATAGAGTAAGATCCCAGAGCAGCCAGACGTAACTTATTTTCTGATGAACGAAATGTGGACGATTGAGTAGAGTTAGTAAGTACTAAGAACACATGCTTACTCGTTAACTTGCTTAGACGGCCAATTTTGAGATATGGGGTAATGAAGGTACATACAAACATTACTTACTTCACGTATTTTCTAATAAGTGATTTTCACGTATGTTGTAGGAAATATCCTTAAAAACAAGGTCCCAATATACTCCCAGACACTTTCCGCCGTTTTGCTTAACAATTCTAAAATAATTACTTAAATTTTCATACTCCATTTGTAAATATGTTCGTCAGACAACTATTTTAAAGCTTTTTCCCATAAAACAGACCAATCTAAGGGGCCAATCATCCTCTAAACTCAATTTAAGTCAATATTTCCTAATAAATGTCTCACTCAGTCTCGCGCTCTTATCCATAGAGTCATAGTTGAGTTTGGGGGATGATTGCCCCTTTAGATTGGTCTATCTTATTGGAAAAGGCTTGAAAATCGTTATCTGACGAACATATTTACATATGGAGCATGAGAATTTAAGTGAAGTTTAATTATTATTTTGAAGTTGTTAAGCAAAACGGCCGACGGAAAGTGTCTGGGAGTATTGGGACCTTGTTTTTAAGGATATTGCCTACAACATACGTGAAAATAACTTATTAGAAAATACGTGAAGAAAGTAATGTTTGTATGTACCTTCATTACCCCATATCTCAAAATTGGCCGTCTAAGCAAGTTAGCGAGTAAGCATGTGTTCTTATTAGTACTTACTAACTCTACTCAATCGTCCATATTTCATTCATCAGAAAATAGGTGACGTCTGGCAGCTCTGGGATCTTGGACTATACCTAAGGTATATGCCGTAGTGTCCGCGTTTATGATTAGACTAACTTGAACTACGTGAAATAAAAATTAAATATTTAAGTAGCTCAAGTAGTCTTTTTTTCTCATTTACAATAAAATAATTATTATTTACAACTAATTTATAATCAAGACGATCAAATCTCTTACTAGTCGAAAACTTAGCATGTTGAGCTCGCTAATGACTATTTGAACTTCAAAATGTGATAATAAAATAATATTAGATTCGCTGATCGTGGCCCAAGCTGCTTCACGGTGGCCCATCAGTGGCTCGAATTAGGCGTCTCATGAGCGGTTTTGTCATAAAACTCATTATCTTTGCCATATTCCCTACCCACGGAACAGAAGGCCTTAAGAATAAAGAGCGCAGATACTAAACTGCAAAATTTGTCATAACTCATTATTTTATTTTAGTTTCGATGAATTGACAGATAATCTACTTACTTATCTTGCGTTATATAATGTATAAAATGTAGTTACGCTTTGTTGTTTTACATTTTGTAAAACGTTTTGCTTAAAACTTTGCTGTGATATCCAAAACTTAACTACAAGAGTAATAATTGAAGAAGGTAGGTACGAGTATTTCTTATAAGCCTTTTGGCACGTCTCTCCACTAAATCTAAGACTTCCAGCTTGTGTTTATTCGATACATTCCAAATATGTGAACAGTACTCCATAGAAGAGCAAAGGAGACGGCTCATTTCTGCCCCAAGTCGTTTCAAGTTTAGGTAATTAATTAGCCCAGGAGACCTAAACAAGTTATTTAATTAAAATAACATATAATTAAATAATTCTAACTGTACATTCAATACTAACCTGCCAAGCGGGGATTGCAAATTGGTGATTAAAAAGTACCTTAATGACTATGTATAAGTAATTTTGTATTAAGGTACTGTAGTTCCATAAAACCAAACTAGATGGCGTTGTACGGCGTTAAAACACGCTAGCGAAGTTTATGTGAATTTAAATAAGCCTGTTAAGGTTTAGTTCGTGGTTTGTCTTCGGGTCAGTACGCAATAAATAAGTACTACGGTGAACACTCCTTTCATTTGTACCTATGTGTACAGATTATAGTCAAAGTCAGCCATATTTTTCTCAATTAAGTTCAGTTGAAGTTTACGTACAGTAAAAATTCGTTCCAAACTCACACAACACAACAACACATGGAATTTCTTTAGTTTTCCAAAGGTTTTGTAATTTTGTTGTGGTTTTGCCGAATCTCCGGTCCTTCTCTTTGTTGAGTCGACATTATTCTGAGCACAGTACGTCGCAAAGTAATGAATTTACTACCTTCTTTTAGTAGTAAGTACATAATCACGTTCTTGATTACCTACTTGCGGCGTTATTTTTTTTCAATGTTTTAGTTGATATCTTTTAAACCCCGCTATGCAGGATAAAAACATAAACGCCGTTTATGTTTTTATACTGACAGTTGCCCATGTTATAACCAATGGCAAAGTAGACGGCCCATTTTCATAAACGGTTCCTCAATACATATTAAAAATCCTATACAATGATCCAATTTTGGTCAAGTCTCTTGCACTTTTTCTGTGGGGCAAATGCCCATGGAAAATGGGCCGTCTACTTTGCCATTGGTTATAACATGGACAACTGTCAGTCTTGGAAAAACCTAACACCTTTGAAAGAATACCTAGTTTTTAGCAGTTAATTTAGCCTAGAGCTCAATAGGATCCAGAATTCAGGGAAATACTCACATGTTTAGCTAACTTTGGAGAGTGATGACAGTCAGTCTTATCGTTTTAACAACATAGGACTGAGAAGCAACCAGTATCTAAAAGCCAGGAATGCACCATTTTGTTTATGCTACAGTTGTCCTTCTACTCTTTGCCTTTGTCTTCACTAGAGAGGTATTTTTAGGAGCCCGAGGGTGTTGGAGACATATTACGAGAATCGCCTCCGTAATCGAGGGACGTGTGAATTGCACGTGTCCTTTTAAACCATACTCTGGGTATTTGGGAAGAGATAGGGTGATCTGTGTACTTACTCGTATATGCTGGTTTCCTGGTGTATGTGCCTTTTTTGTTCCGAATTCGGAACATACATTTAAATCAAAAATATCTACTCGACCTATCGTCACTACGTCTAGCCACGACTAGTGGCCAGTAGTGGTAGGACAATTGACAGAGCCCGCCTGTGGAGGTACCATGTTTATGTCATTTATTCTACCGCCAAGTAGTCATTCATGTGTGCCGCTTTGAAGGTAAATGTTTCCAGAAAAAATACAGGGTATAGAGATAATTATTATAAAATATCTTTGGGTGACGAGCACAGCGAAATGCTAGGTTATTATTGGACTATTCGTGTTTCAATAGCGTGACTCTGTGCTGTTATGAGCAGGCGTGTTTATCACAATCAGGCACATGCCTAGCTCGTCCTGTCACGTTTTATTAAAATACATGATTATAATACATAGAAACCGTCACAATAACCATCTCGTTATTAATAAAACCAGTGCAGTGAACAACTTGAAACAGTATCAAACAATCTGCTGTGAAAAAGATAAAAATGCCAATAACACGAAATCTGATTGTCACTATCACCGCCCAGACCGTTCTTGGCACAGTGTTGCCAGTTCCGCTAATATGTCCTACATTTTTGCTCTTTTTCACATTTTTACAGCTTCAACGCGCAACTTGTCGTGTTGCCAACAGAAATAAAAGTCTTGCCATAAATTGGGAGGCTGTAAAAGTTTGAATTGGTAGAATGAATCCGGTTAGCGGTACCTGCGGGTGTTAGCCTACTTTTGGAGACTTTCAGTTCTGAAAATTAGACTTTATATTTTATGGTAGGAAAAACTAACTTACCTATTTTAAAACATAACTTGAGAACGATTTTGTAAGGCAGTAGAGGCCACCCAAAACCATCTGTCCTATATTCCCTAAAGAAAAAAAACTCACATTCAAATAGGGACTGCTAATCGACGCAAAAACTTATAGCTACAGATGTACTGCTAGTACGCAAAGTCATAAGATGACACCCGTGTAAAAAGCGTCTAACGCACACGTTCCGTTCGTCTACTCCGACGCCGCTCCAACACTACATCGCTAAGTTCCTGTGATATTCTGGGTTATTAATTTAATATGGAAACTGGAAAAAAATTAGACCAGTGTTAAGCAGTTTTATACAACGAACGGTACAAATCCTATATTATACTAATAAAGTATACTACTTACGCTACCACTCCGATACTACGCCGCTATGCGCCGCGCCGGCACCGGTCCGATGCTATGACGCCGCCGCCGCCACCCGACATTATAGTCCGAGATCCTAGAGCTCCCAGACGTCACCTATTTTCTGATGAATGAAATGTGGACGATTGAGTAGAGTTAGTAAGTACTAAGAACACAAACATTCTTACTCGCTAACTTGCTTAGACGGCCAATTTTGAGATATGGGGAAGGTACATACCAACATTACTTCTTGTATTTTCTAATATGTGATTTTCACGTATGTTGTAGGCAATATCCTTAAAAACAAGGTCCCAATACACACAAGGTCCCAAACACTTTCCGTCAGCCGTTTTGCTTTAACAACTCCAAAATAATAATTTAACTTGACTTAAATTCTCATGCTCCATTTGTAAATATGTTCGTTAGACAACTTACGTGAAAATCACTTATTTGAAAATACGTGAAGTAAGTAATGTTGGTATGTACCTTCATTACCCCATATCACAAAATTGGCCGTCTAAGCAAGTTAGCTAGAAAGCATGTGTTCTTAGTACTTACTAACTCTACTGAATCGTCCACATTTCGTTCATCAGAAAATAGGTGACGTCTGGGAGCTCTGGGATCTTACTCTATTAGCATGGTCGATGACGCGAACTCATATGATTTTGCAAAACCAAAAACTGTACGCGCCTAAAAACTTTTCACTCCAAAAATATAAGCTTTTCTTTGTAACATTAGTATGGATAAGTAGTAATAATATCTAGCCAATATGCGAGCACAGGGCCGTAATCGAGTCCCATGGGGTGTCACCGATCAATCAATTAACCGCGACGGCCGAACTAAGTACCGTTTCATTTTGCCAGGGACGGACCCAGGATGTGACAGGGATAATGAATATCTAGTTTAAGAGATGGGTCTCTCTAGGGACGCGCTGGCATATTTGTAATTGATGTGGGACGTTGGTAAGGAATATTTTAAATTAATTAAAATCTAAAAATATACCATAGGAACAAAAACTTAGTAAAATATGTTAAATAAGAAAATAACGATTATTTTTCGTATTTTAGTTTGAAGTAGGTACAATCTTTATAGAGAAAATACAGTGCTTAGAGATAAATCATCGGATGTCCCTGGGTGAAGATCGTAGTGCAGTACTAGGGAATGATTAGGACTCTTCATATTCCAATAGTTTCGTGAAACTGTGTTGTTATGCACAGGCGTGTTGCTTACCATCACATTCATGTCTAGCTCATCTTGTCACTCTGTGCTATAAAAAGATTTAGGAGTTTTTGTTTGGTTAAAAACTTGGTTTGGTTGGTGTTGAAAAGCCAAAACAGCAAGCCCTGTTGTTGTTTTTCCAAGACTCTTACAAAAATACCGTTACAAAAATTATTGAGACAAGTTTTGTGTACAATTAGAGCTGCATGGTCAGTTTTCTTCATTGATAATAATAGGTTTTCACTTGATCGCCATCTTGCCTGGTGTAAAGCAATGATATAGTCTCTACGATGGAACCGTTTTAAGTGATCTTCTTCTTATGGTGCCGTATCCTTCCGAAGGTTGGCAATTAGTACAGCTACTTGCACTCTGGACACCGACCCACGGAAGAGCTATCTGGTACTTTTGTTGTACCAATCACGTAAATTTCGCAGCCAGGATATTCATCTTCTACCAGGCCTTCTCCTGCCCTGGATCTTCCCTAATCTTCTTTTCAGTGATACCAAAAGTCAAACTTCTTCATTCGAGTCAACAACCAAGGTACAACAATCATGAAATGCGGAGATGCTATTTCGACCTACCAGCTCCGTACTGTTCGATAAGGGACTATTCAATAGGTATAATTATGGTCATAATTATGCAATTTGTTGCGGATAATTAAATGAGTATGTATAAAGTAATAAGTATAAGTAATAAGTAAAAAGTAATTATTTATTTATTTAGTATGTAAAGTATATTTCAATCAATATATTTTTAAAGATAACGCAAATGTTCAATAAATACTTTAAAAACGAACACAAAAAGAACCCTTACCAATATGTACACAAAAACTCGTAAAAGAAATACCCAAAATATTTCCTAGCGAGAAAAAACAGCTTCATGAAGTATTCCGAACAAACTGTTCTCATGTTTATAAATCAGTCGCAATCATACCGGAATTTATTCGTCCCGTCGCCGGTTACGAGCGGTTCGAGGCGGCTCGAACCGGTTGGAACCGGATCGAGCCGGTCCGGGTCGGTTACCGGCGGCGCGGGCCGGTCCTAACCGCAATCGATCAGGGGCGGGCCAGGTGACACGGTTACAGAGACACTCTGAGTGCGAACCGATGTTGTACATCGCAGTGTGTGCGTCGGAAACGGTTGTAGTACATGAACTATTACGTAGATATGTTCATCACTGACACATAAATATGTGTATAACAGGTTTTATTTAGTTTTGTCCCACCACACACACATTTTTTGCGGGCTGTGAATTGAGCTCAAGCATCACGCTCGTAAATAAAAGAAATCTTCGAGTGAACTCGGGACCTCGGGAAATGCTAACGCGTTTCTAGAAGGCCGTGGTTAGGAGGCTTATTTAAACAACAATCATTTAAAGATCTACTCCAGACCAACAGCGCCCTCCGGTTTCACCCGCGTCGTTTCCAAAGTGAGCTATCAAATTTTGAGTTAAAAGTTTTCACTTCTATCGGCAGCCCTACTAGGTACTTCCAATTTGTTTTCTATCCGATTGTGGCTTGTATAAGTGAAATCTTTTTATTTTTATCGTTCCAAAGAGTTGAACGAAGAGATTTCACTCCACTTTCGTAACAACGACATGTAAATTGTGGAAAACGTTGGCTGAGTGTGTAATTCATGGTGGGTGTTTTGAAATCTAGAGGAATCGGTTTGTTAAGGCAAATGCGAAAATCGTAGACCGAATCGTCTCTTATCATCAGGTTAGCTGGCGGTTAAGTGTAAGTACCTCAAAAATATTAAACGAACAGCGATTTTTTTTTTAATTATTCACGAACAAAACCATGAAAGGCAAGTCTTAGTTTATGATATAACTAGAAAACACAACAGCATTGAGCAAATAATTACAAACAATGAGCTTAGTCCAGTTTTAGCAGTGTCCTCTTCTTGTTCAAGGTACTGCGTGATTTGTCCTATAGAGGCATATTTAACTATAAAAATCCGATTCACTCTCAATTTGAAAAAGTACGGAAAACCCCACTCAATAAACGCTGAATTCTTGAGGCTGTTCTTTATAAAGAACTCTGCATTTTGTTTCATTTCAACAAACACACAAACGTTCGACTTTATATTATTTAGTACTTAGGATTAGGAAGAAAAAGATTACAAAGAGTGTTTATTCAGTAGGTATAGGTATAAAATTATAAGTTAACTAGCGACACAATTCGAGTAGCTCGGACTTTGTTATATAAAGACCAGTAATCGATTAAAAAAATATCCTATTGTTCAAGTTGGCCTAATTACACTTAAACGCTAACTTTCTCAAACATCGGTAGACTTAGTGAAGAGTTTACTAGGAACAGACATGATACTGAATCTATATACTAAGAAATGTATAGTTTCCTTAAAATATCTGTCTTTATATAAATCCGGTTCTATGTCCGTTGCTATCGTCACTAATGGCGGCACAAAGGCGCTAATGTGAAAGAAATTGTCGCTCCCCCCCCTCGCGGGGTGGGGACGAGTCGGGACTACTGGATGTGATTTTATAATTATAATAATATAAAAAAAGGTTTGCATTTTGCGTGCTTGCTAATTTTTTCATTTTATTTCATCCAATTTTTTATTCTTGACTAGCAAGGCCTCGTGGCTTTTCAGCATACTTCCTATTTCCGTAATTTTCCTGAGATAAAAAGGTACGTATGTGATCCAGTCTTAGTAGTCTATCTATGTTATATCCGACTGTGTTTTGAATTCCAATCGGATCCGTTCAGTCGCTCCGACGTGATTGAACAACAAACGTAAGTGAGATTTATCACGGGAACAAGAACTACGCAACTAAAACCGTAGGACACTGGCAGTGCACAATATACATAATGTACATACATACAAAGTCAAAGTCAAAGTTCTTTATTCATAAATGTACAATTTACACGTCAATACTGCATACTTAGAAGCAGCGATGTCGGTGACGATTACAGCGCCGCGACTTCAATTGTTTTTCCCATTTAAAAAACTAATCGCCAACCCTAAACGTTTTACTTAAAAAAAACACAGTAAATGACGATTTCGGCTGAAGCTAAACTTGAGCTAGAGAGCAGTCAGCAACTAACAGGCAGACCGCAGTCCGTTTGCGGACTATGATAAGTCGAACCTCGGACCGAATAAATATTGATTTCAAAACAAAATAATAAATAAATGGGCAGCACTTCATTATGATCACTTGTTTTTTTCTGGACCTCGTTAAAAATCCCGTGGTATCCGGACCTCCCTAAAACTACTTGCCGATCCCGGGCTAGACAAATTATATCACAAGTCTGTATTTGATCCGTTAAAATATGTGTCAACCACTTGGATTTTTACAGCTAAATTTAAGCTGTACTTTTATATAACTGACATAATCGGTGAGCCCTACATTGGTGTGATGGCGATACCCTTAAAGGTTCGCTTTTTACCGCCGGAACCGGAAACCCGGCGAGCCTTCAGGAAACGCTCGCGTGTTTCCCGCCACTCGCATCGAGACAAATTGCAGCGCACTTCCGGTTACACGGGTTATTGGACAACTGGCTGTACGACATACAAGAAACTACTTAAAATTATGATGGTGCTAACATAACAGTATCAAAATAAGGTTAGCTAGAAGATATCGCTTTCAGTGACAAGGGCGTAAGAGTGATTTACAGACAGTGGTGGTGGATGAAACACCTTTTTTTTCTCCTGCATTGTCTTTGTTTTGTTGCCTGCAATACACAATATCTATTTCTAACAATACCCAGCAAGAAAGTATAAATATGATAAGTTCTCTTCACGTATATCGACTACTTACGAGGTATGTTCTATGTATTGTATGTATATGATTGAGTATAGCTTATTGTTTGTTTCGTTTATTGCCCGTGTTACTACCCGTCTTACTACCAGTAGTAACACGGGCAATTATTAGTTAATAAAAGTTTCCAAATTGTAGAGACTGTGATTGATTTTGACTAATTAAGTCTGATAAACAGTTGTAGTTAGTCCCAAATGATTCAGAAGGAAGGTTGTTGAAAATATTTGGTCTTGATCAGAAACTTTTGTGTCACTTTCTTCATTCACCGCTGAGTACTCAGGTTTACAAAACTGGCGGGAAACCGGGTTCCTACGTGCGTTGCTTACGCTTCGGCTTATGAAGTTATAACTCAAGAAACTATCTAACTATATTTTATTTTTTAATTTATTGTATACAATTTAATAAATACGAAGAAATTCAAAACCTGCAATCGATAGCATAATTTGTTTTTTTTTTTAATTTTCAATACTTACAAATCATTATTCCGCCAAAATTTAATTTTGTGCTTCAATTACACTTCATAAACTTTTCAATACTTTCCAATAATGTTAATATTTTCTGTTTATAAGCGACGAAAAACGGAAAAACAAGTCGACGTGTATATTTTTTACACATCATTTTTTTCAAAGTAGCTCAATTGTAATAATATTTTTTTTTGTTTCAGGTAAACCAAAAAAAAAACACTTTATCGGAGTATGGACTTCAAATGGAATCTATTGACAACATAGACAACAATAAAAAAAAATATACATCAAAATCTGTTAAAAATCATAAACATTTTTTTTTGTAAAGCGTTATCAATATCCTTGAAGTTGTTAATTTCCAAACGACACCACTAAGGCTGTATGAGACTGGTCTTCCACTTGACTCTCAGTCTAGCTTAAAGATAATACTTTGTAAGAATAGTCACGTAAAAAAAAACGTATAAAATATTTACAAGAGATATTACTCAACCTTCTAACACACAAATTTACAGATTTTAACAAATTGTTTATAATCATCATTAGCCCTGTCCCAATACTGAGGTTTATCTCGTAAGTAGTAATTATTTTTTATACAAAACAAAATAGTGATTTGTGCAAATATTAGACAATGCAATGTAAACAAGTTTTATTGTTATCGATCTAAATTGAGATTTAACTTAATATAACGACGAATAATAATCAACGATATCACGAAAAGTTAAATGAAATAACTAGAGGTCATCCCCGGCGACCCCGGCTTTGCCGGTGGTACATAAATATATAGTTCATTTAGCCGGTAGCACTCAGGCACAGGTCAGAAAATAGTTACTTCTCAGGGACCTCGTACACATACAACAGTGAAAGTTTTTTGAAATCAATCACGTAGTTCCTGAGTTTAGCGCGTTCAAGCTCTTCAGCTTGATAATCTATATTTATAAAAATCAATGCCACTTTTCGTTGTGAGTGATCTCCTCCTAAACGGCTGGACCGATTGGAATGATTTTCTTTGTATACGTTTGGATAGAGCCCTGGATGGTTTAGGTTCACAAGTCAGCCCGGCAGATGGCGCTGAAGTTGGTACCTAGGTTATTATCCGAGCGAAGCCGGAATGGGCCGCTAGTATTAGTATAGATATTATGGTCAATAACTTCATGGCATCAGACACGTAGGTAATAATAACATTACACCATATCCACACATTGTTCCACGCAGAATTAACATAAATATGGTTTTAGTGTGTACCAACGAATATTCAGGGAGCTAATCGGATCGGATAAGCTATGTTTAGCGCAATCAACGCAGCCATTGGAATTCCGCCGAATTAATTTTACATTGCCTATCAAAAGCTACTCATTTCCTTTAATAAAAGAGTTATAACAACCCTTATTGTAATACCGGTAGGGCTCAAATTGAGACGGCACAATTTAGAATTGAATAACCTTTGTAACTGCTGCTTTGCTCCAATGTTGGTGTTAAGTGCTTTAATTAAACCTAAGTATGTTGATTATAGAGCTCTAAAGTAAGACAAAACTTACCTTCATAAATTATTACAGCCTACACTGCTATCCCGTCTGATGTTAAATGATGATGCGGTCTACGATGGAGCACACTCTTAGACGATGATGCGAGCCCAAAAAGATGGAAAGAGAACGTCTTTCGTAACATGAACAGGAGAGACACAAATAAGAAAATGTGGGGAATTCTGTACAAAAGTGCAGAGAATCTCCCTCTGTCATGAAATAAAATTGTAAAAAAAACGTATAGTTAATTATAAATGGAAAATTATACCAGCACAATATCAAGATTATTGAAGACAATAATCTTGTTCATTGCAACAGAACAGTCCCATTAAGTAGAACAATACACGACCATTTTCGAGAACCGGTACAGTCCGCGAGGTATAAGCTGAGCTTTGCATTAGTGTGAGTGATCACCAAAAGTACAGTCAGACAACGAAATAACTACACATCTTCTACACCAGACATTGCACCATAGTCACTTTCTTTATCACTCTCGTTATCATTTTCACTCTCGTCTGATGTGTCGTTTGTTTTAATAATTAATCTTTCCGTTATATTGTCCATAACGGCGTCGTATCCATGAAACTTTTTTTCTTCTTTTATTGCATGGTCACAAACATTTTTCCATTCCTGTACAGTGATACTTTCAATTTTTTCATTTGCTAACCTCATTATTGTATCCATATTCATTGACACGTTTTTTTTCGCGACGTATCCTTTTATCATTGCCCATATATTTTCAATCGGATTGAAATCTGGGTGATCTGGTGATCTGGTAGACGAAGGACGCTGTGACCATGTTCTCTTAATAAGGTGTCAATTTTATATTCAATAAATCGTTGTTTATTATGCAGTATCAATTGATAAAGTTGTGGTTTAAGCATAGATATTGAGTGATCGATGTTGCGTAACTTGAGCCAGTCAATCATATCTTGTTTGCGACTATTTGAGTTGGGAGCGGGATTCTGTATCGAATTGTGGTAAGATGCGTTGTCAACTACAATAACGCTTTTGGGCTTCAAATTGGGAATTAATTGCGTTTGTAACCATTTTGTATAGTTTTCTGTATTCATATTGTTATGATAATCACCACTTTTTCAATTAGCTTTAAACAAACATCAGCAGCGCATTTGGTATGAAACCGTCCTCGCCGCCGGCATGAACGATTATCAATCGATTTCCTTTAGAAATAGGTTTCTTCAAACCAGAAGTGCTGCCATCTGAATATGATTTTGATGAAGTGTGAGTGGTGTCAATATATGTTTCATCGGCATAAACGATAGGTCTGCCCTGAATACGGTATTCGGAAATTTTAAGTAAATAAGTTATATGTATAATATCTATGTATAATAAGTATGTATTTAAAACTATATAAGTATTATAACAGCTATCTGGCCGCCATCACACAAGCTTTGCTTAGTTTGGGGTCAGATGGTGTTGTGTGTGCATTGTCCACCAATATTTATACGTAGGTGACGGATCTCATGCTTTTCCATTAAAAATTTTCTGTTATTCTCTGTCCTTGTGACCATTTGAATCCTAAAAGAGATACTTCTTTTCGCAATGACCATATTGATCCTGGATAGTTAATGTCAGCCTTTAATTTTTCATGAATTCTTTTCATTGTTGGCACCTCTTTGTCAGTAATGTGAAAATTATGAATTGTTCTACGGATTACTGCTTTATCAAAATCATCAATGATTATTATATTTTTCCTGCATCTGGTCTTTTTCGGAGATTTCAATTTGGTTCCATCTTTCAAAACACGTTTACCTTCCAATAAGACTCTTTTAACAGTTGACAGTGGAATTCCTGTCGATGTCGATACCAATTGGGCTGATGTAGTCACACTTGATATGTCTTTAAAATAGCTATTTAAATTACACAAAATTTCTTTTACTTGGCTATTTAATGGTTTCCGTATTTTGCGCTTATTTGTGTTGGCATCCATTTTACTAACACTTATATCAAACAAAAACAAAATAATATTAAACACGTCACGCTGCAGTCTGTACAAGAGGTGAAGTGCGTGTACGTGAATGTACACTCACACAAATGCAAAGCTCAGCTTATACCTCGCGGACTGTAAAGGTGCGTACAGTCCGCGAGGTATAAGCTGAGCTTTGCATTATTGTGAGTGATCACCAAAAGTACAGTCAGACGCAGGACGCTGTGACCATGTTCTCTTAATAAGGTGTTTCTTCAAACCAGAAGTGCTGCCATCTGAATATGATTTTGATGAAGTGTGAGTGGTGTCAATATATGTTTCATCGGTATAAACGATAGGCCTGCCCTGAATACGGTATTCGGAAATTTTAAGTAAATAAGTTATACGTAGGTGACGGATCTCATGCTTTTCCATTAAAATTTTTATGTTATTCTCTGTCCTTGACCATTTGAATCCTAAAGAGATACTTCTTTTCGCAATGACCATATTGATTCTGGATAGTTAATGTCAGCTTGTTGTTTAAGAGTTTGTTGTCTGACTGTACTTTTGGTAATAGATGCGTATGCATGTGATCACTCACACTAATGCAAAGCTCAGCTTATACCTCGCGGACTGTACTTATGTATATTAACACATTGGACTCAAGAAGGCCGCATCGAAGAGCAAGTTGCTGAAGATAATTATAATAATCTTGTGTAAGAGCAAACATTACCTACACAAATTAATTCACACTAGACTACCGTCATGCATGAAGTACAAGTACATTTTGTATAAAACTTTAAACCGCCATCTATGAGAGACAGTTCAGTATTAAAGGTGTTAATAATGTGCAATTATCACATTAGATGTTGCTAGTGTCGCTTCAGACAAAGCTACATCGCGGTATCGAAATACTACACGTACCGCAGGGAATTTACGTGTATAGTGCAATTCAAAATCAGAGGACTATACAAAGTGTTTTAGACTCAGTAGACTAGTAGACCCACCCTTAGGACTGTGTTGTTCACGTATCTATATACAACCTACTAATATCATAAAATCTCCAAGTCAAACTTCAAACCTTATAAATGCCAAAGTTTGAATATTTAGATGTTGGTTGCTCAATCAGGTCGGAACTTCCGAAAGAGTCTGGTTTAAATTTGGAATACAGTTAGATTATAATCCGAAATAATATTAATAACAATTTAACCCCAGTAAAATGGCGGGAATGGAAACTTGCGCGGGTAAAACTACAACACACTGCCAGTTTGACTGGCCTCGTGGCTTAGTTGGTAGTAGCTCTACCTGCGAACCGGAGAGTCGTGGGTTCGATTCCCACCCAGCGCAAATAATTGTGTGATGAATTCAAATGCTTGCACTGTGTGTGGGTGTTTCTATGTTTAATAAGTATGTATTTAAAAACTATATATGTATTATATCAGCTATCAGGCCGCCATGATACAAGCCTTGCTTAGTTTGGGGTCAGATTGTGTTGCCCACCAATATTTTTTATTTTATTTATTTTAGTTCACCATATTTGCTACAAATGTATTGAATGTGTTTGATGGTAAATGTTTTCACATCATAAAGTAGATCCAACCGTTTATTTTCTTTTTGACAGCACCAATAGAACGTAACTGCGTCATGTTACGCAAAAGTTCACTTTTAAATGCGAGGTTTTAAAAATATGACAACTGCTTAAATTTGCTCCTTGATCCCGTATAATAATCATCTTTGACAAACTGAGTCCATAAGTGCAGTATTTTTTTTTATAAATTACATAAAATAACAAACGTTTTTAAAAATTTACGTTCTATGGGTGATGTTGATAGCCATAGAACGTAAATTTTTAAAAACGTTTTTTGTTTTATGTTATTTATAAAAAAACTAATGCACCTATGGACTCAATTTGTCAAAGATGATTTTTATAGGATCAAGGAGCAAATTTAAGCAGTTGTCATATTTTTAAAACCTCGCATTTAAAAGTGAACTTTTGCGTAACATGACGCAGTTACGTTCTATTGGTGCTGTCAAAAAGAAAATAAACGGTTGGATCTACTATAGCTATGAAGCATGTGTCAACTAAAGATGGTTTGGCAGGAGTGTTTTAGTCTAGAACCTCACTATCGTCATGCCTTCAAAGTTTACAATCCGAGACAAGCACTCACCACAAGTCCACAAGTCTGCAAGTTACAAGTCGGCGTACGCTAACGAGCCTCATCCAATTTAAGCGACTTGTCAACTGACGTTTTAACTTTTTATTTGCTCTGATGTTGTGGAGTTGCGAGTTGGAACGTCTTGGGGACTCGTTTCAAAAGTTTTTGCGAGATTTCTCGTTGTGGTTTCTTATGACGTGAGGGAGACATTGACTGCGTTATTACAAAACCTGAATGAAGCTCAATTTTGACTATTATACGTCACAAGTTAAGTTTTTTTTTGTCGATAATAAGTGACAATGCGGTTCATGATAGAGCGTACAAATCTAGATGAAACTAATTCACTCTAAACTTGAAGATATTCTGATTTTCTCCATTATTAAATACCCACTCAGGCAACGCACTCATAAGTTTACATACATGTTCTACGAAAATTGAGTTAAATCTCTTCTTTCCGTTCTTTGGAACCATGAAACGATGTCTTTTTCTGAGGCCAAATGAGCACTGCAGTGCAATGCAAATAAAAGTGGCCAAGTGCAAGTTGGATCCGCCCATGAATGTTTCCGTTCGTTGTGACTTTAATCGATGTTTTATTAATACTGTATTTATGACAATTACAAAAAAACGGCTTACTAGATATGCATCGCTCAGACCAATTTTCGGTGGAAGTTTGCACGGTAACGTACATATATGATTTTTTTTTAGTTTTGTTATTCTTTCATTTTAGAAGTTACAGGGGGAACACATTTTACCACTTTGGAAATCTCTCGCGCAAACTATACAGTTTAGAAAAAAATAAAAAAATCTCAGTAATATTTTTAAAGACCTATCCATAGACACTTACTACCCCACACGTAAGGTTTAGAGGCAAAATAATTTTTGAGTTTAATTTCCAAGTATCCCCAAAACTTTTTTTTTTTATATGTTGGTGTGAAAGTCTTAATGCGGTTCACAGAATACATCTACTTACCAAGTTTCAACAGTATTATATAGTCCTTATAGTTTCAGAAAAAAGTGGCTGTGACATATGGATGGACGGACAGACAGACAGATTTGACGAATCTATAAGGGTCCCGTTTTTTGCCATTTAGCTACGGGACCCTAATCAGATTATTAGATCAGATCAGTTGCCCACTCTCCGAAATGTATCCGATAAAATTCCGATAACCTCGCAAGGTACCCAATTAGTTTTTCTCGAATATTCGGCAGTTTTGACGATGAAACGGTGTAACTATCATTGTTACTGCGAAAGTTTGTAAGGACAAAAATATTTGTCACTCTTTTATGTATATATTATGTACTTCCAAATTGATCTGGATAAAGCTTTGAACGGAAATGTTTTATGATGTGAAATAATAAGCCACTTGTTAGAAAGCGAATTTCAGAGAAATCGGAACCAAAGGAGTAAATTGCGGGACGTTCTACAAAAGTGATTTGAAAATCTAGTTTCGCCAATTTTCCTGATGCACAATTCAGATCACAAAGAAGGTATACCGGTTCCAAGACGATTTTCTAAAAACCCCGACCGAAGCATTTTGACTTCTCTTTGATTATACGAACTGCGAGTGAAGCGTGTTGTCATTCTCAACAGATACAATCTCGGAGTCTTTGAATCTCAAATAAATTGAGATAAGTATTCTAGACAAGCAGGTTGCTACGGTTCAAATAAATACGTCATCGGTTTCTTCAAAATGTTTTTCTTTGCCATTCCAACTACATAATATCTCTGTGTCCTAAATTTCAACTGCTTATCCGTTTCGATATGATTGACCAATAAACATCAATACAAACTTATGCGTTTATAGCACTGGTAACTAATACTGGTTGGATTTAAAAGTAAAATAAATATTCGTTGTATTTATCTAATATATCTATACTAATATTATAAAGCGGAGGAGCTTGTTTGTTTGTTTGAACGCTAGGATCTCGGGAACTACTGGGCCGAATTGAAAGATTATTTTCTGTTGGATAAGTCCAGTTATCGAGGAAGGCTATCGAGGAAGGTTATTTAACATTACGCTACTATCAACAGGAGCAGAGCATGAATGAAAAATGTAACAAAAACGGGAAAAAATATTTCTTTTTGAGAGCTTTCGTTGCTGCATGTGTCTATCTTTTAAAAGGTTGCGTCATTAGAATCCAAGGTAACCAAATTCGTTCTAGATTTGAATTGGTATCTACGACCAATTTTCGATAGATGGCGTAGCAACGCGTGCACGAATCAGCTAGTGAGTATATAAAAATCAATGCCACTTTTCGTTGTAAGTTAACTCCTCCTAAACGGCTCGACCGATTTGTTTCTTTTTTGTATACATTTGGATAGGGCCCTGGATGGTTTAGATTCACAAATCAGCCCGGCAGATGGCACTGAGTTGGTATCTAGGTTATTATCCGAGCGAAGCCGGAACGTGCCGCTAGAAAGAAATTGATATTACGTTTGTATGTTTTTCCTTTAACGTCACTTTTTAACAACTCATTGGATGTACAAAATATTATTTGGTCGATAAGTCGGCATTTTAGTACGTACGTATAAAACTATCTAAATCTACCTCATTTAATGAAAAATAAAGTGACATCGTCTCATGGTTATATTTTAGTTACTCGGACTTGGCTTGAGGCTTGACTTCACTTCCGTATTAAACGTCTAAACTGTGTAAGAACAGATATTCCCTGATAAGTATAAAGCGACTAAGTACAAACTAAATATTCAAAACTACATTTTAACTAAGTAAATATTACCGATAAAAAATTAGCCAATTTATTTTTGAAGGCTCGACGCTACAAACATAAAAACAAACAGATATTTTTAAAATCTTATTACACGTGGCTAAATTAAGTCGACTGAATTTAGTCGCTTCTAAATTTAGTCATTAAATTTAGTCAACCCTTTTTATAGATGATTATTGTGAGTTATTCTACAAGAATACTGAATATCAGTGTTAATAGAATTAACTGTAAAGCCAGTAAGTGGAGACAGTCTCCCCACAAGTTGTCTGGGAGCGAAATCTGCCAAGACTCGACCCAACTTTGTAAACTGATCTTCAGCCACACTTCAGCTCAATGACACAGATTAACGCAGAGAGATAAGTCTGAAAATCGTACATTAATATTTGAAGCATACATTTAGGCACATTTTATTCACTTTTGTTTCTATTCACGTCACAGACATCGAATAATTAATTATGTATTCACTTAACTGATTTTAATTAAATGTTTGCCAGCAAAATTGATACCTGGATTTTTGCCTTCATTTTTGTATACATTCATAATAATAAATGATTCTGATTGTGAGCTACTGTTCTATTTTTCTGTAAAGTTGGCATACGATAGCTGTGTCGAAATTGAAAAAAAGCTTCGTGAGTATAACCTACAACTACATATGTCCAAAAAAATGTTTGTCTGTAAAGTCGGTTTACTGACGATAGAACGTGACAACGTCTTAAGAAAATACTGATGGAATGGTAGCATTTTTCAAAAGAAAATTTTAATTTCATTTGTTTAATAGATTTGTATGTAAAAAGTAATCAGTAGAATTTAGTCATTTTCAATCAAAACAATGCAAGAAACAATGCAAAAAAGCTTTTAGATGCCGGGGATCGAACCCGGGACATTTCACATGCAAAGCGAACGCTCTACCACTGAGCTACATCCCCGCTTGAACTACTGGTCGAAATAATTAATACAACTGTAACAAACATGCAGCGAGGTAACGACCGACGGTAACGCGGTAACGGTACAAGACGTCATGTTTTGTGGGCGTGCAGCTGGCTTCATCGAATTATAAGACGTTATCACGTCAAAATACAACAACACATAAATAGAGGAAATTCATATAATTGTTTTCATAGGCCCTGACTAAAATACCTACTAAGCAAAGCACGAAAATAAAACCAAAATAAGCAATGTAGTTTTTAACCCAACCAGCATATCTGAATATTTTTCAAGTATTAGTGTATTGTACATTGCCATTATCACCGGTTTTAATGGTGAAAAAAAAAACATCGCAAGTGACATGACTTATAATCTTTTCTTTCTATCTTTAAATCTTATAAAATAGGTTTCTAATTCGACAGTTATTTACACAACACAATCGATCTTCCAATAAGCAAAGTAAATATGAAACGGATTTTTTTTAATTTCAGCAAGGTTGTTATAAACATTATAAAGAATTGTTTCGACATAACAAGATTCCCACACATATCAAGATTTAACCTTAAGCTAAGTAAAACTCGTAATAAAGTAGCAAATAATATTCTTATCTAACTTGGTACGTTTTTCATAAGTAGATAAAAAATGTGTGTCTATTTGCTGATAAGCAAGTTGTGTATCTGCTCATTTCTGAATCTTCACCAAGTGTTGAACTAAAGAAGCCGCAGTGTCTTCAATAAAACCAAATCGCTGACACCGAGTGTCCGAGAGCGAACGAGCGGTGTCGCCGACTGCGACACTTTCATACGATTACACTGGATTAAGTTCAGCCGCCAGCTTGCTTACTTGTGCCTTAATTGTTTACAAGATCGAACATTCTACTGAAACTAGCTGTGCTATGCGATCTTAGCCTCTGTTACACAGCTTAGCTCAACTTTTAAACAATATTTTTTTAATTTTAATAGGTTCACAATTAATCGCCATCTCGCCCGATATTATTGCGATGCGATCTACGGTGGAGCGTGCTTACCTAGAAGGCACCGATTCACTTTCGATTTCAAGACACCAAGATAGTAACCATCGGAAAACCCCCACTCTGGCAACGCATTCCACAGCATTTATTTCCACATTATTTTCACAAAAGTTTAGTCAAACCTTTAACCAAACACAAACAGCCAGCCAGTCAAACATGAAACAATGTCGCTTTTTCGAACAACGAGCAGTGCGACATAAAAAGGCATGATTGTGTTTTAGTTTATAATAAAATAATTATAGACGTGTGGATGATCTGTAACTCATAGGCTTACAATTGGCCGCCATTTTACTGCACGCTACCTTGGATTGTTGTTGGTGGTTTATTAATCATTAACCGACTTCCAAAAACGAGGAGATTATCAATTCGGCCTACATATATAATTTTTTTTAATGTATTTTACCTGATTTCTCGAGAACCGAGGACTTATTTCAAAAATTGTTTTTTTTGTTCGGATGGGTATTTGGTTATGCTGTACTGGATAGTCCCTTAAATAGTCCCATCCCATAAATAGTCCCAATAGTGTATATTTTATGAAAATCGGTAACGTAGTATTTCTGCGAACGTGGAAATTTTCGCCTTCACCTCGTCTGCGCCGCAACTCTTGTATATCAGCGCACTGCCATTCATTTGTATAGAAATTTTTGTTGCGGCGTGCCGCTTATGCTCCCGCGCCTCAACTCCACCTCGACCGTTGATCGTGTGGGCGATGCGCTATAAGGGACTACTTCTAAACCTACCATACAAAGAAAAAAACCATCAAAATGAATTAGCAATTAGCGGAACTATCGCGTAACATTACATTAAATCTATATAAAATTAAGAAAAAAAACTTACAACAGAATTGAGAACCTCCTTCATTTTTGAAATCGGCTAATTTTTTTTTATGTTTTTTTTAAATAAAGAGTGACGAGACGAGCAGGGCATGTACCTGACGGTAAGCAACATGCCCGCCACATAACAGCATAGTGACACGCAGCTATTTGAACATGAAGAACCCAAATCATTACCTAGCACTGCACTGCGCTCGTCACCCAGAGATCTAAGTTGTTAAATCTCTAAGCCATGTAATTTCTCTGGAAACATTGCCCTTCAAACCGGAACACAGTTATGTTTGCACATTACTGCTTGGCGGTAGAATAACTGGCAAAGGTGTGGTCATTCCCCAGGCGAACTCTGCCAAGAGTAATACCACTACAAAACACAACAAAATACAACTGAATTGAAAACCTTCTCTTTTTCGGAAAATAGTTCCATTAAATAGTAAGTAGCGTTTGTGTCGTTCGTGTCGCGTTTTCCCACTAAATCTAAGTTCAATGCAAGTTGGAGGGCTGTTGCCGAAGAATGCTGATACGAGCAAATTAAACGCATACTTTTGAACAAGGGAAATTGAGTTTCCAAGTTTTTACATGTACATGTATACTACTTTAAGTTTCAAAAGTTTTACAAGGTAGCCTTGCAGGTCACATTTTTCTACACCCGTTCATCTTGTTATTAACTAACTTAAAAAAAGAAAGTTCGGAGAGTGTGCGTCTGATTTGCATGATCTGATACCACCTTGTCCTTTTTTTATATCGGAATACTCATGGCTCGAAAAAGCGATTTCGTTTCATGGTTGATGTTCCAAAGACACGAACGATAAGATTTGACTTTTACTTCTGTGATTAGAACGTCTAGCCTGTGGGATACGTTGCCTGAGTGGGTTTTCCTTGATGGTTACAATCTTTGTGTCTTAAAATCGAGACTGAACCGTTTTTTTTTCTAGGTAAACACGCTCCATCGTAGACCGCATCGTCGCTTAACATCAGCCGAGATGGCGGTCAAGTGTAAACCTATAGAAGTTAAAAAAAAAGAGGTTTTCAATTCGGTTGTATGTTGTTTTGTATTTATGTTAAGGCCGATTTACATCAGACGAGCGAATGCTCATTCTGTCCCCATTGTATCAAATTCATTTGGTGTAAACAAACGTAGAGCATTCTTTCGTTGTTCGTTGTTTTGTTTGCGTTTGCAAAGATTCTATGGAATATATAATATGGAAAACGCTAAGAAAGAAGAAGAAATCTTTCGTTTACACTAAAAGATCGAGAAAGAATGCTCTTGTTCTAGCTCTAGCTCTATGTTCGTTCAGTTTATATAAATCGGCCTTTACACGATAGCCCCGCCGATTGTGAATCAAAATGGTTATTTTTTTGTTTAGTAGATCCATAGTTCAAAAGTGGTCCCATATAATATTTTATCGAAATCAATGTTTACGATACGGTTTTTGAAATGAGAACAAATAACTAAAACTTTTTTTTTACCTACCTAGATGATATAGTTTTAGATCCCTGAATTTTATTTTAAATTGAAATCGGTTTTTCTTTCTTCGGCGAAAATCAATAATAGTTACTCGTTTGCACTTGACCGTCTCGCATCTTGTTAGACGTTAAACAATGATGCGGTTAATGATGGAGCGCGTTAATTTACAAGAAACCAATCGAATTTAAACTTGAAGATAAAAGATACAAATTTTAGTGGTTCCAAAAAGATGACACACAAGTTTCCTCACAGCTTAGAGCGCTCATCACCGCCACGTTGCAATCTTTTGTTGATATCTAGAAGTTCTAACCCTTGACGGCCCGGAACGGGAGAATACCCACTCAGACCATGTATTTAACAATCTAATTGTTCTTATTACGAATATTGAGCCAAACTTATCTACTAACCTCCCGGTTATTCGAGTCTTTAGAAGATAACGTGCCAAATAGCTCATAAACAACGACTCTCTTGTTAGTGAAAAAAATACTTCAATCTTAAAATTCGCCGCAAAGTTGGACGATTATCAGTTGTCTATCGGATATATTTTGGAGAGTACGCAACAAGTTCTGATCTGATCACATTTTCCTTTTAACAATATTTTTTTATATTATGTATAGGTTTGTATTTGGTCAGGATCTTGCCTGAAATAAGCGATGATGCGGTCCACGACAGAGCACGCTTACTTAGAATAAACCAAATCAATCTCGATTTGGAGTACTCGTACATTCTGTAAGTCAGTTTCAAGATTAATTCTCAAAAGACGAAAAATTTTAACAAAGTTTCTCACTCCATATCAAAAAGTTTCACAAAATGAGGTGTAAAGCGAGTGCCAATCTAGCCAGATCAACGCATTGGACTTTCGCCAAGAGGAGGATCAAAAAGTATCCCCTGAAATAAGATATTTCAAGCGAAGCTCCCTCTCCCGGCGGTTCCAAATTTAAATGTATCCACTAAACGCAAGCAAACTTAATGTGAATGGAATTTGCATATGAATGTAACAGTTTTCATCACTTTTCATTGCTCCTGCTCCATACGAAGCTACCAAAGGGTATATCTAAGTAGATTTTCCTTTATAATTATGTATCAGATAAACTGTTTGATTTCTATCAATGTATGTGTTAAGATGTGGCTAATTTGTAACAAGAATACCATCATCATTATTGGTCTGTGTTCGTCCACTGCTGAACATAGGCCTCTCCCATAACACGCCACCCAGCCTAATCCTCGGCCTTACGCTTCCAACCACAAGAAGGGCTCTAAGGTGGCGGTTGGCAGCGTAACTAGAATATGCTATACAGAATCGCGAAGTCGCGGGTTCGAATCTTGTCTGTACCTTTCAGTATTTTCTATAAATTTCTAATAACCACTGATTTTAAAGTTAAAGGAAAGGACAGCGCGGAAACCGACAAGTTCTAAGAATCGTCATTCGTCATCCGAAAATCTATACTAGGGCAGTATCTTGGATAATGACCTTGATTCTCTCTGTGTGAGAGTAGGAAAATAATAAAGTAGGTTGCTTCTTCGTATGATTAATATAAATGGCAAATAACTGCTTCAGATAAACATAATCCATCAAGTATTCACGGGCTTACAATTCGAAAAAGGAATTTAACAGTTTCCTTTTGAAGTGCACCCCCTAGCTCTCCCATTGAAGCATTGAACCCACACATCCCTGCGTCTGATTAGCATATCGCATCTCGCCGGAATTTGCATGCCCTTCAAGATTGGGAGGTTTACGAAAATGCGGCTTGCATTCTTTGCTCTCAATAGGACGCTGTCTTTTAGGCTTTTTCATGTCAAAATTATAAAAGAATTTGTTTGTTTTTTTTTTACGATGTTTTGTTGTAATCGTAAAGGCCTGTTTTCATTTTAATTAGTACGAGTGCGAGCGAGTAGTGCAGGTGTTGAGTGATTAGTAGCAAACACGTGTGGACACCGATTGATTATTGCGAGTACATAGTTATCAGTCGCGATTACTCACTCGCACTCGCAATCGCACTCGCACTCGCTCTCGCACTAATCAAAATGCAAACCGGCCTTAAGATACAGCGGATTTAGACCGCAGTTAGTATTTTTATAGTTATTTTTATCGGTAAACTAAAACCGTCGTATTTTATATTTGTCGTATTTTAGATTTTACAAAAACTGCTAATAATTTTGATCATAGTTTTGATAGAATCATACAATATACTACCGGTCCGAACCCCGGTTTTGTCCGTGGTACAAAACATTATAGTCTATAGCACTCAAGCACCACGTACCTATACATATCCAACAGTGAAACAAATTTTGAAATAGACCCAGTAGCTTATGAGATTAACGCTTTCAAATAAAAAACCTCTTCACCTTAATGATATTAGTATAGATGGGATCATTTAGGAAGTCTTTTTTTGCAAACAAAAAAATAATTATCAAAATCAATTCACCCAGATGAAAGTTATGAAGTGACAAACAGAAAAATACAGACGCATTGAAAACCTCCTCCTCTTTTGTAGTCAGTTAAAAAGTAGATACTACCTACTTGTAGTGGTTGGACTCATAGCAGAGTCCGTCTGGAGAAGTACCACCTTTGCCAGTTATTCTACCGCCAAGCAGTAATGTGCATACATTACTATGTTCCGGTTTGAAAGGCAATGTTTCCAGTGAAATTACAGACAGGGCTTAGATAAATAACATCTTAGATCTCTGGGTGACGAGCGCAGTGCAGTGCTAGGTAATGATTTGGACTCTTCATGTTCCAATAGCTGCGTGTCACTGTGCTGTTATGTGGCAGGCATGTTGCTTACCATCAGGCAAATGTCCTGCTCGTCTCGTCACTCATTATTAAAAAAAACCTAAGCATTAAGTAGTGTTGACACATCACAAATTTAATGTCGGAAGTCAGTTTTGTCACCTCGTATTTCTGATACGTATCTTTCCAAAGACGCCCCAGGAAAGTTAAAATTAAGTTAAGCCTGTAGAAGCAATCAGTAGAGAAAACAAGGAAACAGACAATTTCCATTACTTTAAAAATAACAAGACGAACAGGCGAGAACACTTTAACATAATTATATTGCACAAACTTAGGGTACGTATTGACGGTAAGAGATCTTTCATACATTTGAAAAAAAAAATTGTTAAAGAATTGCTTACGAAAACCTTCCTATGCAATTATTGAAAGCTGATAAAAGAACCGATTTTAATAAATCCAATCTAAAAAAGATCTTTAAAGAACCTGGTTTCACTTAAAAATAGAGCGCATTTAAAACCCCTGTTGTCATCACGTATACAAAACATCATCATCATCAACAGCCCACTAAACGTTCCCACTGCTGGGACGCGGGCCTTCTCTCGCAAGGAGAGCGTTAAGGCCGTAATCCACCACGCTGGCCCAGTGCGGGTTGGCGGATGACACATGATTTCGAAAGATTCTAGGTACATGTCGGTTTCCTCGCGATGTTTTCCTTCACCTTTTTAACTTACCTGTATTAGGCACATGACTTCGAAAAGACAGTGGTGCGTGTGGGGTTTGAACCCGGGGTCTCCGGATCGGCAGACGCCGTTCTCCCGACTAGACCAGCCGTAACTTACACAAATAGAGCAGTCAAACTTATAACACCCTTTTTGAAGTGAAAACTTCTTTTGGCGCACCTAGACAGATTTTTCGTGGGCTGTGAATTGAATTCTAGCGTCACGCTCGGGTATGATAAGAAATCTTTGGGTAAACTCGGGACCATAGCCATTGGTCATCTAAAAGTTCGTCAGCTAATGGGAAATGCTAAAAGGGCGTGGCCTGCCCATCATGGCATGGTCATCTAGGACCGCGTCAGCCTATGGAAAATGCTGACGCATTTCAAGATGGTCATGTCATCGTGACCAGGCCACACCCTCCGGTTTCACCCGTGTAGTTTCCAAAGTAAGCTATCAAATTCTGAGTTATACGTTTTCACTTCTATCGGCAGTTCCTGTGACTGCCAATTTTTTTTTTGCTTTGGGGTCAGATACTCGTAGTAGGTACCTACATACATGTGAATAATATATTTTTGGATTATATGAAATTTCGTATCAGTTTCTTGATAGTCTTACAGCCTGAACACATTTTTTTTTAGCATGATCTACTAACATTATAAATGCCAAAGCTTAGGTTTTTGTTGCTCAATCATGTTGGAATGGTTGAATGGATCAAATAGCAATACAACATACACAGCTAGATTTTGGTGTGAAATAACGCATTAGCTACATTTTATGGTAGAAAAGTAACGAAAATGGAAACAAAACGGGTGAAGTCGCAGAGCACTGCTAGTATAATATATTTGATAAAATTTACAGTTCTATCTTTGTCAACTGGGTCTATTAAGAAGCGTATATTTTGACAAATTACAGTCGATAAATAGACAACTTCGTTGCTAAGCGAAATTTAATTTTAATTTTTTTTAACGTTTGGTGTTGTTCTCTGTGTTGTTTGTATTTGCGAAAAAAGAGTTTTGTTGATGATTTCACATAGATAATAGATATCTTATTTCATGAACGTAAATTAATAAAAAAAATCCTTTAAACAAAGTAATAATTGGTGACATTACACTAAGAGCCATTTCTCGCCGGCAGCCATAGGCCGGAAAAAGCCAACAAAACATTGTCCGTGATAAAGTACCCATACTGGAAGTATGACGGTAGCCCCGGTCCCGATCGGTGTGAGCATCGCAAGGAGCAACTTTTCAAATCAGCACTCGAGTCGGCTCGCTCAGAACGGATGCGGACGGAGATTAAAAATAACTCGGGAACGGCACATTCTTACTTTTTAACTCAATAATAGCGAGATTTTGCGTAAGCTATTAATTGATAGTATAAATAAATGCTACTTCCTACTAATATTGTGAAAATGAATATACATACAGATAGATATATAAATAAATATTGATGGACAATTCACACACAACACTATCTGACCCCAAACTAAGCAAAGCTTGTATGATGGCGGCCAGATATCTGGTATAATACTTATATAGTTGTAAATACATACTTATTATACATGGAAACACCCAGACACAGTGCAAACATTTGAGTTCATCACACAAATATTTGCACTTGGTGTGAATCAAACCCACGACCTTCGGCTTCGCAGGCAGAGTTACTACCCACTCAGCCACGAGGCCAGTTCGCGAGGATGTTTGGATGTTTGGGTGTTTAGAATTTGCTTTGCACGAATAGAGTTGAAATTTTGTATACAGTTAAATCATAGTCTGGAAGAACACAGGATTTTCATCCCGACAAAGTAACGTGAACAACGCGGGTAACACCGCAGGGCACTGCTAGTGTTTTATGTCGCGATGATTTGGACTGGCCTCGATCATCGGTTGATGGATCTGCTCATCTGAGAGTACGAACAAAAAAACTATTATTGCTTATCAGAAACAAGCAAAAACCATTGCTTGTATTAAAATCTTCATTCCGAGTCCTGATGCTCTTGCATGTGGTAGCTAAAGTTTAAATAAAAATGAGTAAAAACATAATCTTCTCTGTATAAAATTAAGTATTTCTGTAATCTAGTTTTAATCGCTTATTTCCTGACAGTAAACATGTTTGTATCATCATCATCATATTCTATCGTATTCTATCATATAAATGATCGATTAACATCAGGCGACATGGTGATAAAATGTAAGCCTATTAGTGCCTAATTAAATTAAAACATTGTTTCTTATAACTTTTTCTCTCTTTCCCCAATATTTCCTGTCTTGTTACTACCATTCATATTTAATTACCGTACATGTTTATTTTTTTAGTAAATATTTTATATAAAAAAATGCATATCTGCATATTTTATTTAAAAAATGAATATACTCGTACATAATCGAATTGTAACAACATTTTCTCGCTCCTAAATTCAGCAATCCCATAGTATAAAAGCTATTTTACAGCGCGAACAGAGTTTCCAAGTCTCTAGTCGAAACCTCCAAAACCAATTTCAGTATCACAAAGAGAGTTAGACCAGTTTATACGCTGCACGAGGTTTAGCAAAAATTGAAAAATATTCGTCAAATTTGTAAACGGTGAGTTTACAATTGCGATATTTCGGGCAAGAATATCTTCGGATATCAGATATTACGAAAAATTAAAGTGAATTGGTTATATTATATTTAATATTCACTAGCAGCACTTGGCAATTTTATCCACCTAAGTAGTTTGCGTTTCATGAATTATCCCGCGATGACAAATTAATAGCATATCTAATATTTCTGGCTTTATTCTAACTGTGATCTAAATTTAATGCAATTCATTCAAACGTACCTACGTGCTTGATCCACAAACATCAAACTTTCAAATTGATTGTATCATAAGCATAATTCAAAATTGTTTTTTTTTTAATTTACAGCTAATGACGACTGCGTCAAAATTATAGACGGGTTGTGACATGACTATAAAAATCCTACAATAAAGTGACGTCAGTCGAAACTTCTAAGCACTGTATCTTAATAATTTTTCATTATTGAAATAAAAACAAATGAAAAAATATATGTGAACAACATTTTTGGATAGTTTTAGTGATAGACTCATTCGTTTTTTGAAGTCATTATGCTTATGCCTACGCACACGCCCCCAAACATCTGTATATTATACCTATAACTAGCCATCGTTCTAGTACAGCTGGTGACCACTTAGAATTTTTCCCGCCACCGTAATAAAATTAAAAATTAAAGTCACAAAGCGTTGTCCGTAAACACGCGCGTCAAATATTTAAAATGACTCGTGTAATGGCACTTGAGAGCCGACACGTCCTCCTAACGACATTATGACACTTTACACAGTGGACGCGATGTATAACGTCTGTTGTAATTATTTCACAGAGACTGTGAGATACAGGGAGATTGTTTTAAGCTGTTGTAGTCGTTCACTAGTATTGTATTTATAGTATTGCCCTTTTTCACCGCCCTTGACGTTCAAAAGACTCAAACAAAGAGATTTGATTCTACATTCGTGAAAAGAACATCTAAGCTGTGGAATGCATTTCCTGAGTGTGATTTTCCCGTTGGTTACAAGCTTGGTGTCTTCAAATCAATAATGAATTTTCTTTTTCTAGGTAAGCACGCTCATTGTAGACTGTATCGTCAAGTGAGGTCAGGGGCAAGGGTAAACTTGTGATCTTTAAATTAATAATGTATTTTCTAAGAAAAAAACAAAAACCGATTTCAATTTACAGTAAAATTTAGACACTCCACTAAATTTCATAATAATCCCTTACTAAGTAATCTAAGCAAATGAAAATAAATATTAATTATTTGTGTTATGCCGCCACACCAGTTTCGATAAAATGTGTATGGAACCACCTCTGAACAAAGATAAACCAAACAAAGAAATAATCATCAAAATTGATTCACAATAGGCGGAGCAGCTATCATGTAACATACATACAAAAATAAATAAATATAAATAAATATTGGTGGACAATTCACACACAACACCATCTGACCCCAAACTAAGCAAAGCTTGTATGATGGCAGCCAGATAGCTGATACGTTACTTATATAGTTTTATACATACTTATTATACATAGAAACACCCAGACACAGTGCAAACATTTGAATTCATCACACAAATATTTGCACTGGGTGGGGATCGAACCCACGACCCTCGGCTTTGCAGGCAGAGTTACTACCAACTAAGCCACGAGGGCAGTCAAAATAAACATACAACTGAATTGAGAACCTCCTCCTTTTTTGAAGTTGGCTAAAAAGAAATACTAGTCAGACTCGCCCATGAAGGGTTCCGTAGCAGCAAGTCACAATATAAGACAAAAGTTCATGTAGTTCGGTGTAACTTCGATCGATATTATAATCAAAGTGTATTTATTTATGACGTACTAAAAAAAACTACTTACTAGATTGAGTTAAAACCAATTTTTGTTAGCAGTTTGCATGGTAATATATGTACATCATTTGTTTCTTTGAGATTTATCATTCTCTTATTTTAGAAGTTACAGGGGGACACATTTTACCACTTTGGAAGTGTCCTTTCGCGCAAATTGTTCAGTGTAGAAAAAAAATATATTAGAAACCTCAATATCATTTTTGAAGACCTATCATAGACATAGATAGTTCTCATAGTTTCGGCAAAAGTGCCTGTGACATACGGAGGGACAGACAGACATGACGAATCTATAAGGGTTCCGTGTCTACGTTTTACGGAACCCTACAAACTACGTGGGTAAACCCACACGGTGATATTATTAACTTCTATAACCTAAATTCCTTTATATCTGTTCCTGCTGTGTACTTCCATCTGGTTCCCAGCCCCGGACCCGCCCGTGCATTATTAAACGGCAGTACAGCGTCACGTATCTGCTATATATTAGCGGGGCGTCCGAACGGGGTCTGCTAATATCAGGCTCCGCGGGGATTGCAATCACTACACGTTTTAAACAAACAAATGTACGGTTTTACACAATTTAATGTTATTTTAGATGGAAATCAGAGGCAAGTATAACTGGAAATTAGTTTTCGCCGCTGTACTTTTAACATTTATTCAAGCTTTACCAGTATTTTTTGATAGCAGTATAAACTTAATTATTATCACCAGTATCATTGTAATTTTTTGAAGCCCAGTGCGAGTGAGTAATCGCGACTATAGTTACTACACACTTGCACAAATCAATCAGTGTTAAACTATTTAGATTTCTGTGGTGTCCACACGTGTTTGATATCAATCACTAAACACCACTACACTACAACAATCGCACTCGCACTAATCAAAATGCAAACATGCCTTAAATTTATTATGTACTTACTAGTGGAAAGCCTGTTAAATCGGTGGTTTCAGACATTAGCCTCAACAAATGGTCAGACATACTACATCTTTATTATGATTTTGTGTCACACATACTTGCGTAAACATTTAATGATAATCTATTAATGTGGAACTACAAAATGGAGACTTCAATTTCGTAAACATAATATACGTACATACATAATGTATGTTTGTATGAGGTTGTGTAATTCATAACAAAGTCAGTGAGTCCAAAGTTGTGTAACTCCTATTCCCCGGTTTGGTCTCTCAGTTCACCGCGCAGACATATCATTCGTTCCGAGTTAGCGTACAGCTAGAAAGTTTTGCAAAAGTACTTAGGATTAGGGTTAAAGGAAATATGGATTAAGAGACTATTTATTTTCCGTGTCACTGTTGAATGCTATTTTTCATAGGGGCAAGACTCTTTGTAGAACCCGCTCGAAAGAAGCATGTCAAGAGGAAATCTTACCATATCTTTGCTTGTAATTCTGTCGCCAAGCAATAATGTACTCCGGGTTGAAGGGTAGTGAGGAGAAGTTACAGGACAATCAAATAAATCATCTTATAGCATTATTAATGTATATTTGTTTAAAGACATATTTATCTGTTTCATCTATTTATATTAATTTTATATTAGAGTGTCAAGACGAGCAGGACAAGTACCTGATGGTAAGCAATGCGCCTGCCCATAATAACACAGTGACATGCAACAATTGGAACATGAAAATTATTCCCTAGCACTGCACTACGCTCGTCACCCAAAGAACTAAGATGATCCATCTCTATGCCCTGTAATTTCTCTGGAAACATTGCTTTTCAATCCGGAACATAATTGCCGGTAGACTAAATTGACAAAGGTATGGTTCCTCCCCAAACCTTGCAAAGAGTCCTGTCACTACAATATTATGGGCCGTCATGTTGTTTACCACTGTACCACTGTCACCACAGATTTTGTATATTGCATCTCTGTATTTCATATTAAAAAATACAAAACTTGACTTTAGTAGCTCAAGTTTTTAAACCTGCAACCTCAAACACATTTATACCAATGATAAATATTCTAAAGCTATATGTCAAAGCCGGTCATAGTGCACTACCCCAGAGAGACACCTCCGAACACCGCCTATTCACACGGCACACAGTAACCATAAACTCCAGAATCGTTTGATCGCAACTTCAACCAAACTGTTTCTCATTCATTTACCCTCACAGATCGTTAGTTCAACTTATCTAGCTAGCCTCCGAAACTACCAATCGATAATAAACCTTACGACGTGGTAGCAAGGTTGTTAATTTTAGAGTGATATGTGCGCGACCATAGTTTGACAACGCATTCGTCGAGGCTTCCTACGGGGCGATGCGGAAATTAGATGACGCAGCTAGAGAGGCTATAGAGATGGGGTATTGTCGATAAAGTTAATAACATTTTTTTGTTGGTTTTTACCTTATTCTTTTATCGCGAATTTAATTGACACAAATCTCACCTGCTCCTAAATAATTTTACATTAGAAGATGTTATACACTGACCTGTAAAAAAACTGCTAATTGTAGTAATGTGAAAGTTTGGATGTTTAGATAAATATAAATTGATAGTTGCTCAATGACGACAAAACAATTAGATTTAAAAAAAAAATTTGGGAAATAACACGGAAGCAAACTGTTTAGGTAAAATAACGATTGCTGTTAGTTGTATGAAATTTTGAAATAAACAATTATTAATTAAGTATCATTTTGCGGTGATACTTAAAATACTGTTTTTATTGTGTAGTTCAGACTAGCAGTGTTTTAGATTACGTCAGTATCTTACTAAAATATAATTTTGAATGTTATGCCTCGTCACCTATGTAATAACCGGTTGTTCCTCCGGTCCCGTCCCTGTAAACCGCTTATAAATGGTAGGTACTTGAATGTTTTTGGAATGGTACATGCATTGGTAAGTAATTTTTGACAATTATAAATTAAAAATAAACAAGTTGTAAAAAAATACTTACATACCTATACGGCAGTCCATCAGCCTATGTGCAGTTTTAGGCCTGTAAAACTTTAAAATTTAGCTTTAAATTTTAGTGATTCGCTAAATTCTTATGACGTGTTTGACCAACGATCATCATTATTTTTATTAGTTAAATATTTTACAAACTGGTTAGTTAACCATTTTAACTTTATATCATTGACAGCAAGGACATTTTTTTTGGAATACAAAGGTTATGTGCTCCAAAATACAAGCCCATAATCAGACAAATTCATGACCAAATAAACTTTAGTATTTATTTTACAGAAGTGATGTTCAAAATACCTAATACTACTCTAAGAGTATGTCAATACTCTTAGAGTAGTTTTCTTCGTCAAAAATGAGCCCAGATTTTTGTATTTTGGCGACGATATCGATAGTTAAACTTTATTGTAGCCTACGATGTAAGGATATCGATAAAGTGCTCTTTAACCCCTATCCCGTATCGTGCTCGCACAAGTCAGCAATTTCCCGCAACGAGAGGTGATTTATTCCGCAGCTCAGTATCGCGGCGGGCTGTAGGCTCCACACAATCAACGCACTTGTGTCGCGAGACACGCAGCCTTCTGCAGCCTAACTTTTTGTTTCTAAACTAACTTTTACAAAATTCACCATAACATGAAAAGCTTTAACCTATTCTCTAAATACCAATTACGAGGTTGCCTGGAAGAGATCGGTTATAGCGATAAGACCGGAAATTGTAATACTAGTTTTTATTTGGTTTTTTATTCTCATTTATAAGTGTTTTAATTTTTGGTCTGTATCTATTTAACTAAAATTTGAATTTGAATGTCCAAATAAAACTTCCCTAGACCTGACTATTTTACTCATAACCTACCCTGCAAAACAAATACAGGGTTCAACGTCGAAAATAACAGTAATGTTATAAATAAATGTAATTAAAATTATATTTTTTTTTGAATATGGTACAATGCGATGTGTGAATACAGCTGTCTGCTGTCTTTTTGTTGAGCTTGCATATACTTGCTTGGATACATTTTTCTTTTACTGTCATGCTGCGGCCCCACCTATGAGGCGAATATTCGTAACGTGTTGGCGCAACAAAAACATCGTATTCGGACTAAGACGATGTTGGTGTCTACATTAGCAGGCGAATATTCATGTCAAATTGGTGCGATGTATTGTGCTTTGATTATTTACTTGTCTAGATAGACCGCTCCGCGTAGAAACATCAGAAATATATGTTAAAGTTAAGATAAGTTCGTCCTGTCGGTTTAATTGTCGCAACAATGACGTTGCGCGGTTTTGTGACATTTTAATATTTGCGTTATAAAAGTATGCATAAATTACCAAGGACGATTGAAAACAACTAAAAATATTAGCTGATATCGGTAAGTAACCTTTACATTACCATTTAGTTAACCCGTGAGGAGGCGCGCCTTAAAACATTACACGGATGGGCGCGCGCGAGCAATTCGCTCACGCTATTTCAAATGTCATTATCTACCAATTTGTCATATTAATTAATTAAAAACTGGTTCATTTGAGTAAAACGACATTATATTTACTACAAAATAGGCGTTTTACTAAAAAAAATATACAAAAATGCAGTTTCTCTGCAAAATTAAAAATCCTATAAAGTTTGGTTGACTTTTTTGGCAGTCTTGAAGAAAAAAATTGTAAAAAAATTAAAATAGCATATAATTAAAAAAACACTCTTCCATGAAATCTTGACAAGTGTGCCTCTCATAAGACGGTTGACGCAAGAACGTGACGTGCTCCGTGCAGAGTAATTTATGACCCGAAGTACACGCTTTTTTAGACCGTCTATTTTTCAATCTGGGGCATCTGGCACAAAATCCACTTGGTCCTGGCCCTTCTTGAGCGTTGGGAACAGGTACAAAACGCTTCATCAAAAATTTGAGATCATATAAAACATTTTGCATGTAAATTCGTCATGAAATATGTGGTTTTACCAGCTCCAATGCCACTTGTTTTAGGAAAACACGTTGAAACGTCATCTGCAGTTTCGTCTGAAGATTGCTTGGTATCAGTTTCATGAGAACTTTGTATGACGGAACAGTCGCTTTCAGGGCTATCAACACGAGTGTGGTCTTCATCATCAGGTACCGAATGATCATCAGAAAGCTCGCTCAGCTACGAAGAAACTTGAGCATCTTGTCTTTCATATCTATCGCCCATTGTACTAGTATTTGTTAGCTAGAAAACCAAATAAACATTCCATTACAATATAATTTTGATTGTAAAATCATATGATGTAAAGTACTAACAGATTTGTTAACGTTCAAACACACATTAAAAGTAATAACTGTAGAACAAAATACAAATTATGAAGAAAAAAATACTTACGTGGATGGGCGCGCGATGAGCAAAACGCCGCGCAGCGGTTCACACCCCCAACAAACACTTCACTACGAGGCCACCGCGACACTGAGCGGCGCGTGAGTTGCGTCAGGGGAGAGAGGTTGAATAGTTAGGAAGGTACCTAGACGCTTGACGAGCTATGAAGTCCGTAGTAACAAAAATATTCTGGACGAAGTTTTGTGTGAGCAAAATGCTCATAGCGCGCCTTCTCACGGGTTAAAGAAGTAAACGATAGATTTTTAATACATATAACTTTGTCTCAAGACGGCGTCGTTTGCCGCCAAATTTACAGGGTTGCCTGTTCTTGAATTTAATTTTCCGTTAGTGTACTGTTAATTTTTAACGAGAACGAGAGAGCTACTCCGCGAGATCCTGAAAGCGCGCGAGCGTCGGGAGCAGGTCGCCGTCATCTTCTGCAACTTGTCCAAAGTGCAACTGATTTGCATGATCTTATCCCACATTGTCCTTTTTTATCGGAATGCTCGTAGCTCAATAAAGCGACATCGTTTCATGGTTGATGTTCCAAAGACACGAACGAAGAGATTTGACTCTGGAGTAAAAGTGGGTAAAATATATTTCGATTTAGAGTGACCCATAATTTGTTTTAATTTAATTCATGGCCAATAGCCATGGTCCCGAGTTAACCCAAAGATTTCTTATCATATCCGAGCGTGACGCTAGAATCCAATTCACAGCCCACGAAATATCTATCTAGGCGCGTCTAAAGAAGTTTTCACTTCAACAAGACGTTAGAGACTGATGAACCCTGCGCAACACCCATTGTACTTTTATTTTTCTTATTTTGCTAGCTATAAATTTCCCAAACATTTCATATGCATCGTTTACGCTTCCTTTGACATGCTCAAATACCTCTTGCATCTGCCTCTCTGAGAATAAATCATTCTCTACAATAGTCATGTTTTAATTTTATAGCATTGATATCTTGAGATATATCTAATTTAAGTGAATTGAACACTGAGTTGAACGAATTATAGGTCTCTATAAATCGAAATATATTTTCCCCACTTTAACAGGAAATACTTGGGGAGCCTGTATCACTTAGCACGCATACCATTGACATAAGAACAGTAATAGCAGGGACAGCGACAGACAATTGTTAAACTTGTGTTTGAAACCTGGCTTCGTACTTTTGTCGCAATTACAGCGCAACGCGTCATCTAGACAAGTCAATAATCAAAGGCATTGTGCCGAATAGGGTTGTTCAGATTGTTGTGCGTCGAGACGTAGGCAGTAATTTAAAAATGAAGGAAATAGTGGTTTTGCATCATATGTCAGTAAACTATCATTTATTAAAATTGTACGAGTATCATTTACGAAATAATATGAAAAAGAGAACAATGAGGAGATGGTGGATGACTACTATTCATAGAAACCGAACGATGTAAGTATTCTGGAAAGTAATCTCTTCTTACCGCAGGCGCAAGAAGATAGCCGTGAGTGTATAATAATTGTTGACGATTGGCTGGAACATTTTCGTTTTCTATTTTTAATTGTATTTTATATTCTATTTTTCCTGTGACTTCAGTTGTTGCTTTAGTTACCTTGGTTAAGGAGCGTTTTGGTTAAATTTTGTAAATGTTTTAAATAATTTTAATAATTTTACTATCATTGTGCGCCTTTCTCATTTCCTATATTCACCAGCTAGTTACAGTCCACCGCTCCCCAATAATTATAATTTCACTTTGTTTTTCTCATGTACAGTACAGGAATGGAAAGTATGTATGTTATCTGACTTAGCCGCAGAGAGTGGCATGGAATTTCCTGGATTTTTACGTATGTCAACATCTGGCTTTGAAATACTGCTACAAAAAGTCGCACCATTAATTACCAATAATAGTAAAAATAACGAAAAACACGCTTTTAGCACGCACTAAAAATTACAAAAGCATTTGAAATAGCCTGTCCACCATCTTGGACGTCCGCCATATTGAATTTAAGTCACGTGACTATTTTTTTCGTATTTTTGACAGCAAACCCTTTCATTTGATACCCATATCATGGGGGTGGATTTCAAATAGCCAGTCCGCCATCTTGGGTAGGGCGCCATATTGGTTTTGTAATGACGTTTCCTTTAGTAGTCATGTATTGTCATCAGAATTCAGAGCGTGTGTGAAATTTAATACTAATCAAAGACCGAGAAGTGGGTCAAATTAAGATTCCAAGATTTTCTACATACATACTCGTAGTTATCTAAAAGTGAAGCTAACAAAAGCGTGTTAAAAAAGATACGAAATTCAGAAAAGCTAGTAAAGCTATCCAATACTTAAGTCTTTAACATTCCTTTTGTGACGTTTGAAATTGATTGTATGAATTGTATAATTTATGGGGAACCTTACCTGAAATAAATGAATTTTGATTTTGAATTGACGTAGGTCAAGCGAATATTGCCGCGACAAATCCCTATGATTCGCGCCAGTTTACCAAGAGCTCTTCGATGCTTCATCGTCTTGTTGCGCATACATTGCGATAACACGATGTACCCGGCCACACTAATCGCGCTAACACGAATATTCGCCGTAGGACGCATGTGAGTCCGCACCATCAGAATGATATTATCCGGATTATTAATCCATATCTGAGTGTTGATGAGCCATATCCATGTCAAGCTGTAAGTTTTGCTGCATTATCAACTGTTTTTGAAAGAATATATGGGCGCACGAATGTTAGCTGACCCTATTTACCAAATTATTCACATGCTTATTCCATCTTAGTCGACTATCAATATTGAAACCTAGAAACTTGATTATGTTATTGTTATTTTTAATACTTACGTAAGGACTTGTGACAGCTACCCAGCCATGACTAGTAGAGATGATCATAAATAATATCTGGATTAGTCATGTGCGGATGTAGTACAGTCGTGAGAAGGGCAGTAATATGTCAGTAACTCTTGTGTAGGTGAGTCATCTTAGGGGTAATTTTGTATAGATTAGTCATGTCAGGGGCAATCATAAATATCGTATTCGTTGTGTAATTTTATGTTTATGCAAAATTTTGTGACGATCGTTTCATTGATATTTTTTACCCTATTATTTTATTTGTTGAATTATAAAATATTAATTTACTCATAAACAGTTTACCTAAATATGGCTTATATTATGAGCAGGTAATTTCAACCGGAGGCCGGGGCCGACCACAGACAGACACGGAAAGCCAAATTCTAAACAAATAAACAGATACGTCTAACCGCATTAGCATAAACTGGCTTCTACATAACTCCAAGCGCGGTGCAACCACAGAGTAATTAATGTACAGAAAATTACATACGTAACTTGATACCTACAATCTTAAGTGTGCTTAAATTCATAATTATAAAATACTAGAAGTACACCGCGGTTTCACCCGCACAGTTCCCGGTCCCGTTAATTTCTTGTAATTAGTAGTTTGTGTGCTATTCTTGACTATAATCAAGGTATGTTTCAAATTTAAACCAGGTCCATCCAAACGTTCCAACGTGATCGAGCAATAAACTTCCTATCATCCGAATTTTAGCATATTAGTAGGATATCAATGTTTGGGTGTTTGAATGTTCGTTGCTCAATTACGTCGAAATGTCTGAACAGATCGGGTTGAAAGGAATCCTGTTTGATTCTAGTCTGAAATGAAACATAATGTAGGCATTTTTATCCCGGAAAAATAATGGGAAAGGGAATTACGTGGGTAAAACCTCGCGGCGCTGCAATATATGTCCTTAAAAAGTGGGAAGACTTACTAAACGTGCTTTCTAGCTATGCTAAGTTACTTCTTCTTTTTATGGGTTGAGACTGGGATCCTGTCTATTAGGATTATATTATAATTATAAAGTCATTTATTTCCATAAGAACAACAGCACATGAATACTAATTGATATTGTTGAAATAGTGTCATACATAGCTGGCTCCGCAGTTTATGTGTTGGGTCCCAAACTAGGCTTGGCCTGTATTTTGGGCACCCGAGAGTATAGTTTAATGCAGCTCTGATCGGGTTGCCAGAAATTTTAATGACTTGACAATATGTATTATATAATAATAAAATTAATGAATTTAAAGACAACGGATTACATTTACATAATTAAATTAATAGATATTTAACATTTCATTTCATCTGTCCGTGCATCAAGTAAAAATATCAGAATTAAATTAAAATCATATCAAAATTAAACTACAACTAAATTTAAATTAAACAAAATCAGCTTAAAATCAGAAAAATAAAAAAAATACCTAAAACTAAAACTAAATCAAATTAAAATCAGATCAAAATAAAATCAAAGTCAAACAAAGCTAAATTAAAGTTAAGTGAAATTAAGTTTGCTTCAATTAGCAATGAAAGCCTCTTCAGGAAAGAAAAGTGGAAAGAAAACTGGCTTTTTCCGGTGCATTGGAATAAATCCTAACAATTCTATTTTAAATTAGTGTATGTGATTCCTGAGAAAAATACTTGCTTATGTTATTTTTACCTTGGTTATCGTCAGTCTCTTCCTCACCCCCTTTTTCCTCAAACGGTGTTCCAGATCCGCCACAAACTTTGTCGCCTTCGTGCTCTTAGGCCTTGCTGCTTCAACTGCTATTGGTATAAAATCATACACTGAACCCAAACATGCGTGTTTGCGTGTATAATATTGAGTAGTTCTTAAGATTGTCTTCTGTTGGTTGTCTACTCCGTGTATCAGCGTAATGTTTCCACCAGTTTCCACCCTTCACGCCTGGGAACGGCGGCATTTGCCGTCAGAATAATTAAAATGGATAATTAAATTCATTAGTATAAATTTTAACAAGTTTTGAAGCGGATTTTAGAGCGTTGAGCTGATTTTACATGTCATTTTGTGTTTTCGTTTCGAATTCATTTTGTGAAAGACATTGTTTTCATTTTCGAATGGCCAGTTTGTTGTGCATTTTAAAATTATGTTGCGTTTTGCTGTTATGGTATGAAAAATCCAATCCCATAGCATATTTCAATCGACCCATCCAATATTAGTATAATTTTTTTGGTAGTAATTCTAACGCCAAGCAGTAATTTCGAAAGACAAAGTTTCCAGAGGACCTACAAAGCACACGAATAATATCTCATATCTCTTAGTGACGAGCGCAGTGCAGTTCTAGATAATTACAGACAGAGAGACACTATGCTGTTATGGGTAAGCGTGTTGCTTCACATCAGGCTCATGTCCTGCTCGTCTTGTCACTTTTTACTATGAAAATGTTTTTTTACTAATTGGTTTATTCAAATTACCGGTTGTTGCCATTGACAGATGGACAGTCTGTTTGAAAGTTTTTGCAAATAAAATATAGGCACGTTAATAACGCATCAGTAATCACGAGCAATCGTTAATGCGTACTTTGGTTCAGCCCGAGCTTATGTTAATATAGATTGGGAACAAAAATACAAACGGTCCGGTTTGGAACACGCTGTAGGTAGGGCGGTAGGGCTGTCACTACTTACTAGTTTTCGTTTTACTCTATTGACACAACCACCACTGTATTAGGTACATGGTAGTCGCCTTCTATGAATTCAAATATGTAAACAATTCACTGTACACTATTTATTTATGTTGGTAATCTAGGTTTAAATAATTCGTAGTCCGTCAGTTTAAAAACCAATTGATATCATAATTATGTTACGTTCATCAAAAATCATAGTTTTTGCATAACTAAGTCATTATCATCATATTTTTTTTGGTAGGTCCTTATCCCAATTTTATGTGGGATCGGTACAACATGTACGTTTCCTTCATTCGTCTCTATCATGTGTCAAATCTTTATTGAGGTAAAAAAATATAATTCATTTTTATATTAATACAAAAAAATTTAGACATCATTTTATTAAATACCACAATCAATTATTAAAAATTAGTTCGTTTTATCAGAAATAAATTAATATTTATGATTAATTTCATTGAAAATAATAAGGGGTCACAAAGATTAGCAAAATGGTATCATCTCTTGAACAAGAAACTTCTAACTTTGAACATCGTTTCTTTCAACTTAAATATAAGAATTGAGAATCATTTACAATTGGTGTCAAAAAATTAGCAAACATTAGCTTTCTTTACGAGTTTAAACAACACAATACGAATAACAGTATTAAATCATATCATATAATTGTTTTAAGATCTTTAAAAATAAAAACAAATAGATAATTATCTAACAAACTTTACAGTTGAAAGTTTTATTCTGAAATATTCTTGATGGAGCGTACTTATTGCTACAATCCCCCTAAAAATCTATTCAAACTTTGTCAAAAAAAGTGCAGTACAGCGCTAGGCCATAATTTGTATTCTTCATTTTTTTTTTGTAGTTTATATACCATCACAATGTTGTTCGTCTTGTCACTTAATTTTAATCACACATTTAAAGAATATTTTTTTTACAAGAAATCTTCAAGTGCCAGCCCTGTGTATATTTTGCTGTGCGATATCGTTTATACAGGATGATGAGACGGCCGGCCCGGGGAGGCTGGGGAAGATTCTGCCAACTCAATTAGCTAATGAAAACCTACTGTCCCGATCGTCTTCCGAGCCTCTTGTGCATGAGTCGATATTTTTAATTAAATTTTTGAGCCCCACAGATTACATAGCAGTTCCTATGAAACGCGAGCCACAGATTACGTTGTAACTACTTTAAGATCCGATCTGATCTTGGGATGAGGTATAAATTTATATTGCGTTTGTTTTTATTAGGGTTTGGTTAGTGGGTGAAATTGGAACCAGTTTCAACAAATCACAAGACCTATGTCCTAGCTCTTATTACCATTATTTTGAACTGTTAAAGGTTTGCGTTAGACTTACATCTGATAAAACATCTTGCACGCATTTTCCACTCCGCTGCGTTGCTATGCTATCATGTGGGTGACGCGAACGCCTGAGATACTCTTCCACCAAAAATTTAAAAACGCGCCTAAAAAATTTTTCACGAAAAACATAACTATGCCATTGTTAGGACTTAGGAAAAGGTTCTTAGTGAATTTACTAGTTCTGGATGCATTTCTACGAAAGTTTGCAAGCGATCCAAGCAGAATTAAAAAAAGGTATTTTATGGACATAAATATGCGTATCACCCGTCTCCGTCAAAATTGGTTTCTGTGCGGATCCCGTGGGGAGCGGGGCGCGATATTGAGGAACATGTGCTCCGCCGAATGGAACATACAGACAAAAGAGAGATTATTTTGTTATACGCTGGTAGCACTGAATTTACTGCACCCATTGACCCGGGAGCTCATATGGGTTCAGCGCCGAATAGTATGACTCATCATGTGAAAAACCTTTAAAAAAAATTGAATCTACCCCCAAAAATGTTGAGGTTAGTTTTGACAAAACAAATCATAAGTGAAGTTTTATGAACTAAACATTTTTGGCGGAATTAACGACAAAGTCGTACAAGCCAGAAAACCAAGAACTGAACTGAACTAAACATTTTTCGCGGCAGTAGTATAAAAAAAACTATGAACTAGTGAAATCAATTAATATAATTTGTCTTAAAATGAGTCGCAACTGACGAATTAACCCAGATTTTAATAGCAGTAAGACTCTTTGCAAAGTCCGCCGAGGGAAGTAACACAGCTTTGCCAGTTATTTTACCGCCAAGTTTTAATGTGTAAACATCGCTGTGTTCCGAATTGAAGGGTAACGTTTCCAGTGAAACGTTGTTTAGACCTAGTTTTGCAGACTATTAAAGTATCATTGAGTATCATTGAAATTACAGGGTATAGTATTATAACATCTTATATGTCTGGCACAGCGCAAAGTTACGTAATGTTTTGGATGTGTATAAAACATGTGTAATGCCGTGTCACTGTACTGTTATGGGCAGGCATTTTGCTTACCATCAGGATCATGTCTTTCTCGTAACTTTATACTTCAAGAAGATGTATCCAGAACTGTTATTGTTTTAAAGTTCGGCTGCAGCAAGCATTAGCTTACTCTATGTTCACACTGCTAGGATACGAGGCTTATTTCAGAGAGAGTCAAAGCCATAATCTACGCTGGCTAAATGCGGGCAGCAAACGCTTAACGTGGTTACAGTAAGTCACCATATCCATATTAAACATTTTCCGTGTAGTCTTAATTTAAAAATTGTAGTATTCGTAGCTTGGTAACCTAATAGCCAAAATGTACAGTACCTTAACAGTGTAGTCGTCGGTTCAAATCATACATTGATGTCTCACACGTAAGCTGTTGTACCTCCAAAATCGTGATTTTACAGGAGAGCGGTCCAAACACAAAATGAATTAAGTTTTATTTTGATTCAAATTAATTTGAAGCTACTAAACAAATAATTACACAATAAAATAGACAACCAAAAGAGAAGGGAAAGAAAGAACATCACTAACGTGATGATGAGCTTCCTACGTCTACCGGCCAGCCATACGACGACATCACACTAGGGTTTGGTTTAGGAATATAAAACTGGCTGTTCATTTAATTTTTGCTATAAAATGAATTCGAAAAATCACTTTACCTAAAAATAGACGAGACCCTCTGAATAAAACAGAACGACAACAAAAGAAAACTACTCGAAAATAATAAAAAAGTAATGTTGCCAAGATTTATCAAACTTAAAATGACGTATCGCTAATGTTATGGCAACCCTTTGGTCTATTGTCCAGTAGAGTACATACCACGCTATGGTAACACAGAAACCCACTTACCATCAAGGGTTGTATACTGCCGATGTAAGTACGCCATTGTGCCGCTAAGACGGCAATGAAAGTGCGTAAAGTAGTGCTTATGACAATAATATAAATATAATTGTATTATAGGGTTGAAGGTCAAAAGTCGAAGAAAATAAAGTGTTATTTTTGTGTCTTCCAAAGTAGAAAAAGTTCTGCACCACATGTTATTAGATAAGAGTCCAGTTTTCTTTCATAACTTGTTATTTATAGTTGTTTTCTAAGTTCTGTTTATGAAAGCCTAAAATGTGTTTTTTTATTTTACTGGATGTTTGATAGATGGGTATCTAAAAAAATAACGGGGTCGTTATTTTGTTTTCGGGACAAAAGTAGCCTATTTTTTCCATACTAATTTAACTGTGTTCTTAATTTCAACTCAATCCGTTGAGACGTTCCGACGAGATAATTGCAGACCTATGGCAGTTAACTTTTGATTATATAGGAACTTACAAAATACAAGTACAAACAATATACGAGTACAACGTTAATATCATCTATGTTATAATAAGAAAGATTTTGTGATTTTACGAAAATTACGCAAAGAAATTTCGCACATTTACCTACAGTTTTTAGAGCGAAGAAGTGCAGTTGTCTATTTTTTTAACTATGCTTAAATATCAATAAAATCGATAATAAAACATTGCACACACTATCATATACTATTTATTTTAACACACACGTATGAATACTGTTGTGTTTTTGAAGTGAAAACTTCTTTAGGCGCGCCTAGACAGATTTTTCGTGGGCTGTGAATTGAATTCATTCGTCACGCTCGGGTATGAAAAGAAAGCTTCGGGTAAACTCGGGACCATGGCTATTGGCCATCTAGAAATACGTCAGCCAATGGGAAATGCTGAAAGGGCGTGGACAGGCCATCATGGCATGGCCATCTAGAAATGCATCAGCCAATGGGAAATGCGCATTTCTAGATGACAAGGCCAGATAGACATCCCCGGGGGGGCTCGGGCGTCCCCGCAGTCTCCAGGCTAGCTCCCCACTGGTGTATTCGTGTTGTGTGTTGTGACCAATGGTCAGTAGTGTGTGGCCTAGTTCTACTGCCGTTTTCCCCACCGATTTCCTCTCCAAAAAACATGAACAAAGTCAAAAAAAGAAACAAAGTTAAAGAGCGGCTGCACGCCTTGTCAGTCAAAGTGCACCTCACTAATATTCGAGGTCTGCACTCAAATCTCACTGCAGTCCACCATCACCTCGAGACTGAGCAGCCGACACTCTTGTTTCTTACGGAGACGCAGATAGGTTGTCCGTCGGACGTGGCGTACCTAACGTATCCAGGCTATACCCTGGAGCACAAATTCCGGCCTCGTGCTGGAGTATGCCTGTACGCCCGTGACGACATCTGCTGTCGGCGTCTCCGTAACCTTGAGGACACTAGATTTTCTGTTCTTTGGGCACTAATGGACACAGGCATAGACAAAATTATCTACGCCTGTGTGTATCGGTCGCACAGCGGAGATCTGGAGACGACTAGGCTCACGGAGTATTTAGGTGAGGCGGCGGACGCGGCTCAACAGAAGTACCCTTCGGCCCAATTAGTGTTACTGGGGGATTTCAACGGCCATCATAAGGAATGGCTGTACCCATACCGGGACACTGATTACGCTGGGCAGGAAACAAGAAAGCTAGCTTTATCGTTAGACCTAACCCAGCTGGTCCAACAGGCCACAAGAGTACCCGACGTTGAGTCGCATACACCTTATTGCTTAGACCTTCTGCTGACAACTGATCCAGACCGTTATTCGGTGGCGGTATCGTCGCCGTTAGGCAGCTCCGACCACTGTCTGGTGAAATCTGTATCTGTCTACCATCCGCCTGATCCCAGCCCTAGAGGCAACCGGCGGTTGTGGCGATACAAGTCAGCAGATTGGGATGAGATGCGCTCTTTCTTTGCGTCTTACCCATGGCAGTCATTGTGCTTCGCTTCTGGTGATCCCTCAGTCTGCGCGGATGCTGTGACTAATGCAATTCGAACGGCTATGGAATATTTCATTCCATACTCCGACATCTCATTATCCAGCAAAGCTCGCCCTTGGTTTGGTTCTCAATGTAAAAATGCTGAAGCATTTAAACATGAGGCCTACCTAGCCTGGGTTGATGCTCGACAGCGTAAGGCAAGGGACATACACCAGAAGAAGAAGGCGTTCAACAAGGCTGCTAAGGCATGCAAAAAGGTTCTTCAGAGGGCTCGGTTTGACCACATTAGTCGAATAGGGAATAAACTAGCTTCGTACCCAGCGGGCAGCAAAGCGTTTTGGTCCCTAGCTAAATCGGTCGAATCGAACTTCTGCCGCTCCTCACTACCTCCAATGCTGAAACCTGATGGGACACTGGCTCACACTGCAACGGAGAAAGCAAACTTGTTTGCAACTCAGTTTGCGGAATCTTCGCGTCTAGATGCTGGTAGCGCGACTCCTCCTACTCCACCTGGCTGTTCGACTTTTATGTCAGAGATACGCATTCGCCAAAAGGAGGTTCGCAAAGTGCTACGCAATCTGGACGTGAATAAAGCCAGTGGCCCAGATGGTATTCCTGCTCTAGTATTGAAGGCTTGTGCGCCTGAGTTGTCACCGATATTGACACGCCTATTTAGACTCTCTCTCCAAACTGGGCTAGTACCGAAGTCTTGGAAGCTTGCCAATGTGCAACCTGTGCCCAAAAAAGGTAGTCGTGCTGACCCTGTCAACTACAGGCCCATCTCAGTCACGTCCATACTCTGCAAGACTATGGAACGTGTCTTAAACCACAGGCTCCTGACGTACCTAGAATCGAACGACCTCCTCAGTGACCAGCAATACGGGTTTCGCCGAAACCGGTCCACCGGGGATATTCTAGCGTACGTCACTCACATCTGGAGTGAAGCTATTGAGAAACACGGGGAAGCACTTGCAGTCTCCCTGGATATCTCGAAGGCTTTCGACAGGGTTTGGCATGATGGCCTTATAAGCAAGCTTTCTAGTTATGGTTTGTCTTCTGGGTTCATTGCTTGGATATCGGACTTCTTGAGGGATCGATCCATACGAGTCGTCATTGATGGCTGCTCGTCGGATCAAATGGGTATCAATGCCGGAGTCCCACAAGGGTCGGTACTCTCTGCGACGCTCTTCCTGCTACATATCAACGATCTGTTGAAGCCTGGTATCTATGGGTACGCAGATGATAGCACCGTTGTAGAGAGTTACATATCTAGCGCAAGAGCCACTGGGCAGCAAACTCAGGTACTGAGAGAGAGTCTGATCGAGCGTTTGGGCTTGACCCTTGATGCGGTGTCCAAATGGGGCGATGCCAATCTGGTCAAGTTCAACGAGAGTAAGACGCAGGCGTGTCTGTTCTCCGCTAAAAGGAGTCCTTTCCAACTGACTCCAACTTTTAGAGGTGTATCCGTGCCGGTCTCTGACCGTCTTGAACTTTTGGGCGTTACTTTGACCTCTACGCTCAACTTTGGCTCGTTTATCGAGTCCAAGGCTAAACTTGCTGCCAAAAAACTTGGTGTCCTCTCAAAGGTGCGAAGGTACTTCAAGTCTGAACAGTTGCTTACACTATATCAAGCACAGATTCGCTCCTGTATGGAGTACTGTTCGCACCTTTGGGATGGATCGGCTAAGTATCAGCTGGAGGCTCTGGAATCGATCGAGAGACGTGCCAAAAGGCTCATAGGCAACGACACTCTTGTGCGAAAAAGACTTCAAAGTCTTGAACATCGCCGAAAAATTGCTAGCCTATCGGTTTTTTATCGGATACACTTCGGAGAGTGTGCGACTGATTTGCATGATCTGATACCACCTTGTCCTTTTTTCTATCGGAATGCTCGTAGCTCGAAAAAGCGACATCGTTTCATGGTTGATATTCCAAAGACACGAACGAAGAGATTCGACTCTACTTTTGTGATAAGAACGTCTAAGCTGTGGAATACGTTGCCTGAGTGGGTTTTCCCCGATGGTTACAATCTTTGTGTCTTCAAATCGAGAGTGAATCGGTTTTATCTAGGTAAACACGCTCCATCGTAGACCGCATCATCGCTTAACATCAGGCGAGATGGCGGTCAAGTGTAAACCTATAGAAGTTAAAAAAAATAAAAAAAAATGGTCATGCCAAGATGGCGAGGCCACGCCCTCCGGTTACACCGGTGTAATTTCCAAGGTAAGCTATCAAATTCTGAGTTATAAGTTTTCACTTCTATCGGCAGTCCCTATGACTGCCAAGTTTTTTTGTTAAAGTGAGTGTCAAAATTGAGAATAACTAGATACTGCTCTATGGACGTATTTGGACCACTATGTAAATATTAGTTATTATAAACACCAAGCAGTAAATAAAATAAAATCACATCCCAAGTTTCAAGAACATGTTATAAAACAAAACTCTCGTAGAATATTTCGATATCCTTTTAACTCGGCATCGGAATATCGTTTTCGTACTAGTCAATGGCTTAAAATTCCCTAAGCTCAAAAGGCATTCACGATTTCTGAGCGTTCAAAAAAGGAAAAGGGAGGTTTCAAAAAAGAAAAGAAAAAAGGTGAAATTCAAATTCGCGTCGGGATTCAAGCCTTCCTTCGGGACTCAAGGGCTCGCTTATTTATTGCGATTCAGATGAAAAATCCATTCGCGATGAAATATAAGTTTTTGTCCATGAGCGGTTAGACTTGAACCTCGTGGCGTTGGGGGGAAATTTTGCAGAGTTTTAAATATAATCTTAGCAGACGGGGCGTCTCTTGTTATGTAGTAGTTTTATTTATGCAATGAGTACTTTATTTATCATTAGATTGCAAGTTGAATATAATTATATTGTGGTTAATATGACGTATAATTAACCTGGCTAATTAGTTATTGTTTTGAAATGATATCTGTCAATTTTTTTTTTCTCATTTTATTTGGGGACATTGAGTCATATTTGACTATGTCAGTCCCGTATTTAACACACAAATTACATATCAGCACCGAGTAATAATTAGATAAAAGAAGTTCTATTTTTAAACAGCTGACGGGCCGACCTATAAAGCATTCTAGCAACGTCCGACATAGGGTCGGCTAAGACGCTTTGGATCATTCCGACATCTAGGATGTTCAATAAACATTTATTTATCCACATGCAATTATTAATTTACTTGTAAACCAAGTGTAAAACACAACTTTCATTATACAATGAAACGAATACATAATTTGCTTTAAATTACCATAAAAGTATTATGAATAGTATGAAGAATGAAAGTTTGGATTTTTAAGGTTATTGTGGTTGTCGATGAAGACGTGATGGCTTAGTGGTTACAACGTGCGATTCACAATCGAGATATCGTAGGTTCGTAGATTCGGATCCCGCCTGCACCTTTGAATGTTTTTCAAAGTTGCGGAGAACATCGTGAGGAAATCGGCAGGTCCCAAGAATATATCGAGGTCATGCGTCAATCCACAACCCCATGGTGGATTGTTGACGAGAGAAGTGACCTTACGAAAGAAAATTCATTCAATTCACTCTCGACTTGAAGGTATCAATATTGTAACCATCGAGAAATACCCACTCAGACAACTCGTACTAACGATTCTTCGCTGAATAACACAAGTCAAAAAAATCATGAGGAGACATATTCACAGAAAAAGGAAGTTCTTAGATAAGTCGACTCAAAAATTGAAAAAAAAACATAAAATGTTGTCTAGTCTAAAGTAGTCCCATTATGGCTTGATTTGTTTGTGATTCTCCACAGGGTATAAGCACTTTTACTACAGACAAGAATACTTAGCTAAACTATAGCTATATTGAGTGTGCCGCGAGCAGACAAGCGTCGCGCAAGCGGCATCTGATCATGAGTTTGACATACGCAGCAGCTATCGCTCTCTTTGACTATTTTTTATTTGAAAACTTATGTGTAGCCGCGTCGACCACTGTATCAACATCAACATCAACAGCCCACTAAACGTTCCCACTGCTGGGACTCGGGGCCTTCTCTCGCAAGGAGAGAGTTAAGGCCATAATCCACCACGCTGGCCCAGTGCGCGTTGGCGGATGACACATGACTTCGAAAGATTCTAGGTACATGTCGGTTTCCTCACGATGTTTTCCTTCACCGTTTTAAGTTAGCGGCCACTGTATGGTAGGGTAAAATTGTATGAAATTAAATGAAATGAGGTTTACTTGCGGAAACATATGTACAGTACCCGGCGATAAGTATTGCACATCGGCCTTTGGAGGGAGACAGTCGGCTGATTTCGGCTTCGTAGAGCATTATCTCCGTCACACACTACCTATGTGACGTTTTGTCAGTCGTTGTTCAAGTGCGATAGAGTGCGGTCGCGTCCAGTTAAAAAAATATATATAGAGTTGTTAACACCCCCAAATTTAAATAATTTAAAGTTGTACTATGGCATCTTTAGGAAAAACAAGGGAAACCTTTACGAGGTCAGTCACGCCAAATTATCTACAATGTTTATAAATATTTTCTAACCTTTTCAATATTTTTAAGCTGACAGATTTAAAAAAAATGAAGATAAAACTGTAAGTTGTTATTTTAAGAAGGTTCAAGCGCGAGTTGCAAATGCCACTGGAATTTCAAGAAGAACTTTGAACAATATATTAAACGAAGTCAGTACTGAAACACATTCTACTGAAATTAAGTTTAGCACTCCAAAAAAAGGGAGACCAAAAAAGCAATTTCGTTTGGATATGGACGATTTTGATTATGATGTTGTTCAAAGAATGGTGTATGATTTTCACTTACGATTTAATGAACTGCCAACAATAAAGTCATTAAAAGCTAAATTATGTGAAGCTATTAATTACAATGGGTCTGAAAAGACGTTGAGAAAAATACTTCACGAGATGGGATTTCGGTTCACTAAAATGGAAGACAATCGAAAAGTTTTAATGGAAAAGCACGATGTAAGCCTCAAACGAATGGAATATCTCGATAAAATGCGCAAATTTCGCGAAAGAGGAAAAAATATCGTCTACATGGATGAGTCTTACATACATACATCCCACACTAAAGGGAAATAGACTACAGGCCCGTGAACAAAATTTACGGGTCAAATGAACCAGCAGGAGACCTATGTGGGATGATAGACGGGTACAAAATAATAAGATTCAGCACTATGCCGTCACTTGTAAGCTGTCCAACTGAGTGCAGGTGAGAATTCAAAAGTGCAAGTAGAGTGGGTACATTTTGATCAATTGTTTCTGCACGGCATTCTTACCATCCCATAGATCCGTGAAAAATAATGAGAAAACGCGTAGTGCCGTACAAAAATAGTGATCCACAAAGTCGGAAACATTATTGATAATCCGGAATTTTTGAGGGAAAATTTGGTCATTTGATACTGTACGGCATCGGTTCCATACAGTTGCAATACCTCTTCTAACCCATTATTCCGCAACGCCGTACAAAAATAACGGTCCAAGAGAAAATGATCGGGGGTTCAACTTCCTCTTTTCAGTGATCCGGAGAGGTGATTTGACACAACGTAAAATTAATTTATTCCGAAAGTATTTTGTCCATAGATACAAATTTTATACGTGCCGGACATTTTTGTTAGTCCAAAAGTCAGTAAATGGCAAAAAACCTCCAGAACATTGCATATGACGAAATGTACTTTAGGGTGATAGTTGGTACGATTTTTTAACGACATTCTGATAATTTATTTGAATTTAATGTATGACTAAGAAAAGTTAACGCCGTACAAATCTGAAAGTTCATATTAAAGGCCAGTAAAAATATAATTTAACTTACAAATTTTCGTTCCCAATTTATTTATTATAAGGTGTATGATCACTTACTGAGCATAAAATAACAAAATGTTGACAGATTCAGGTGGATCTTTAAGCGTCATCTTGAAAAAAACGTTTTCTCGGGAACTATGTACTTTAGGGCAAATATTATTGGAGTCATTATTGTAGAAAGTATAATTTTACACCTTTTGTTGCCCAAAACTTTTTGTTAAACGTACCGTTTACGGCCCATTTAATGAACCGAGTTTTTTATCGCTGCTGATAGCTTTTGAGATATTTATATAAATAAGACGCATCAATCCATGTTTAAAGACCGGTTTATTATCTACAACTTTTGCCAAAATTGTTTTTTTTTTAAAGTCTGTAATATTTTAAGTTTGAAGAAGTTTAATGTTGGACGCATCACTATATTGCCATAACTAACATACACACCTCATGTGCGTGAAAAACCTGATCTATATTTATTTACTTATTTTTTATCAGAATTTTCATGGTCTAATAACCGACCACAAACAAAACTATTGTTTATTTTAATACAATTCATTGATTTATAATATTTTTGGCGGAATAAGAGATTTTAAACGTCTTATAAATCAAAAAGTATGGACATTACAAAAAAAAGCTTTTCACAAAAGTTGTAGAAAATAAACTGATCTTTAAGAATAGTTCAATTCGTTTTATTGATTAATCTAATATTTCAAGAGATATCGGCCGTGATAGAAAAACCGGTATTTAAATGGGCCATAAATCGCAAACGGTAAGTTTCACAAAAAAGTTTTCTTGGAACAAAAAGTGTAAAATTTTATTTTCTACAATAAAAATCTCAATAGTTTTTGCCCTTAAGTACATGCTTTCCGAGTTTCCGAGTTTCTAACTAAGTGGTACATATTTTGTTTGATTAAGGGTTAAAATGTACGGCATTATTTTTTTCCAATTTATTTACTTGAATACTATTTAAAATAATGATAATATGTTGAAGATTCTTATAGTTAATTAATCTATGGTTATTCAAATAATTGAAAACTTGCATGTTTTGTATTCCTCTGTTACTTTTTTTAGAACACTTTCTTTTGTACGGCATTATTAAACAACAATAGTTTTTAGCAATGTCATGTAGAAAAATAAGACGCCGTACAGGATCAAATGACCTACCACCTTTATAAATGAAGTATACGATGAAATTAATGTAATTATCGGTGAACATTCAATTGAACAGTAATTTTTAGACGGCATTATTTTTAATTGTCCGTTTGAGTGCTAGATAATCATTTGGAACCGATGCCGTACTTTTTCAAATCACCTCTCCGGATCACTGAAAAGAGGAAGTTGAACCCCCGATCATTTCCACTTGGACCATTATTTTTATACGGCGTTGCGGAATAATGGGTTAGAAGAGGTATTGCAACTGTATGGAACCGATGCCGTACAGTATCAAATGACAAAATTTTCCCTCAAAATTTCCGGATTATCAATAATGTTTCCGACTTCGTGGATCGTGGATCACTATTTTTGTACGGCACTACGCGATTTCTCATTATTTTTCATGGATCTATTGGATGGTAAGAATGCCGTACAGAAACAAATGACCAAAATGTACCCACTCTACTTGCACTTTTGAATTCTCACCTGCACTCAGTTGGACAGCTTACAAGTGACGGCATTGTGCTGAATCTTATTATTTTGTACCCGTCTATCATCCTACATAGGTCTCCTGCTGGTTCATTTGACCCGTAAATTTTGTTCACGGGCCTGTAGTCTAAAATCTTGGAGTGATGATAAGAAAAAGGAGTAAAAAAGCCAATTTCAAAAGGGCAACGTTTGATAATAGTTCATGCAGGAAATGAAAAATGCTTTGTACCCGGTCCCTTTTTAACGTATAAATCCACGGATACTACAGGTGACTATCACAATGAAATGAATAACGATAACTACGAGAAATGGCTGGTTAATCAATTATTCCCAAATATACCCAGTGATTCCGTTCTAGTTATCGACAACGCACCCTATCACAACAATAAATATGTTGAAAGACCCCCCAACTCAAACATCATTAAACAGGAAATGATCAACTGGTTAAACAGACATGAAATTCCAGTTGATCCAAAATTAACAAATACCCAGATTTATGCTATTATAATTATGTCAGCACAAGGAGAGGTATATAGAGTTTTCCGTGGACAAAGTACTTGCCGAACATGGGCACACTGTGTTGCGATTGCCACCGTATCATCCGGATTTTAATCCAATTGAAAATATAAATATGGTCTCAACTAAAAAGCTGTGTAGCCTCTAGAAATGTGGGTATCAAATTAACTAAAGTAAAAACGTTATTGACTGAAAAAGTAAACATGATCGGGACTGAAGAGTGGAAAAAGGTTTGCGATCACACAATCAAATGTGAGAATGAATATAGAAGCATTAAACACGGTTTAGACTTTTACACTGATAGACTAGTGATAAATACGGCTATGACATGATTATATGTCCGTATGTCATTATCATTAAACAGGAAATGATCAACTGGTTAAACAGACACGAAATTCCAGTTGATCCAAAATTAACAAAAACCCAGATTTATGCCATTATACTCGTAATTATGTCAGCACAAGGAGAGGTATACAGAGTTTTCCGTGGACAAAGTACTTCCCGGACATGGGCACACTGTGTTGCGATTGCTACCGTATCATCCGGATTTTAGTCCAATTGAAAATATATGGTCTCAACTAAAAGGCTATGTAGCCTGTAGAAATGTGGGTATGAATTTAACTAAAGTAAAAACGTTATTGACTGAAAAAGTAAACATGATCGGGACTGAAGAGTGGAAAAAGGTTTGCGATTACACAATCAAATGTGAGAATGAATATAAAAGCATTAAACACGGTTTAGACAATTACACTGATAGACTAGTGATAAATACGGCTGATAGTGACAGTGATATTGACCTCTTTGAGAGCACAGATAGTGAAATAGAAGTAATTGAGAATAATAATAATTATTATTTTTATTACAATGTCTCACTTTAACAATAGGTACAATGGTGTTTATTATGTACACTACAGCTGTAATTTTCCAAAATAATTAAATACGTAAACATAATGTGAACATATTTTTAGGGTTCCGTAAAACGTAAAAACGGAACCCTTATAGATTCGTCGTGTCTGTCTGTCTGTCCGTATGTCACAGCCACTTTTTGCCGAAACTATGAGAACTATACTGTTGAAACTTTGTAAGTAGATGTATTCTGTGAACAGCATTACGATTTTTTCAAAAAAAAAAGTAAAATTAGGGTTGCCTCTCATACTGAGAACTGAAACTCAATTTTTTTTTCCATAAAACCTACACGTGTGGGTGTCTATCGATAGGTCTTCAAAAATGATGTTGCGGTTTCTAATATAATTTTTGTCTACACTGAATAATTTGCGCGAGAGACACTTCCAAAGTGGTAAATTGTGTGTCCCCCCCCCCCTTCTAACTTCTAAAGTAAGAGAATGAAAAAACTAAAAAAAATATATAATGTACATTACCATGCAAACTACCAACGAAAATTGGTTTGAACTCGATCTGATGAGTAGTTTTTAGGGTTCCGTAAAACGTAAAAACGGAACCCTTATAGATTCGTCATGTCTGTCTGTCTGTCTGTCTGTCTGTCTGTCTGTCTGTCTGTCCGTCCGTATGTCACAGCCACTTTTTGCAGAAACTATGAGAACTACACTGTTGAAACTTGGTAAGTAGATGTATTCTGTGAACCGCATTAAGATTTTTACAAAAGTTTTTTAAAAAAACAAAAATTAGGGGTGTCCCCCATACTGAGAACTGAAGCTCAAAAATTTTTTTTTCATCAAACCTACACGTGCGGGGTGTCTATCGATAGGTCTTAAAAAATGATGTTGAGGTTTCTATCATAATTTTTGTCTACACTGAATAACTTGCGCGAGAGACGCTTCCAAAGTGGTAAAATGTGTGTCCCCCCCCCCTCTAACTTCTAAAGTAAGAGAATGAAAAATCTAAAAAAAATATATGATGTACATTACCATGAAAACTACCAACGAAAATTAGTTTGAACTCGATCTGATGAGTAGTTTTTTTTTAGTACGTCATAAATACACTATTATTAAAACTTCGAACAAAGTTACAACGAACTACAAGAACTATGTGTACTATGTATATTATGTTACTTGCTGGATCGGAACCCTTCATGGGCGAGTCCAACTCGCACTTGGCTACTTTATTTTTAGTACGTCATAAATACACTATTATTAAAACTTCAATCAAAGTTACAACGAACTACAAGAACTATGTGTACTATGTATATTATGTTACTTGCTGCAACGGAACCCTTCATGGGCGAGTCCAACTCGCACTTGGCTACTTTTTTATTTTATTTTACTCTAACCTAAAGCCATCACTTATAGAACACTTATTGGTGTATTTTATACAAAGAATAAAAAGAATTATTAAAATAAGCAAATTAAAATTGTTTTAACAGCTCCTAATAGATACCGCACTGTTTGTATTTCGTGCTACAGAGATGACGCTCTACGAAGCCGAAGTTGGCCGATTGTCTCTTTCCAGGTGTCGATGTGCAATATTTATCGCCGGGTACTGTAGATAAATTAGGTGACAGTTCAATCTCGTCCATTATATTTTCCTCGTAAGAGGTATGCAATTATTTTTTCTTTTTTTTCTTTATGACTTTGTGTCACCGACATGCTATAATGTAACAGCGTTGCAGCGTAGCGTCGGACGTCGGAGCGTGACGTGTACGTTAGACGCATTTTGGATTGATGAAATTATATTAGTTTACGTCATCGACATACCATCCTACTATATTATAATATGATAAATTTCAATGTATTGATGTTTGGATGTTTGTTGCTCAATCACGTCGTTACGTATGAACAGATCGGGCTGAAATTCGGAATACAGGTAGATTATAGTCTGGACAAAGAATTCAATTCAATTCAAACACGTACGATACTCTATCCATCTATCTATGTTATTTATCCCAGCAAAATGCGTTCTCAAGTAGCTATACAACCGTATAGTTATGTATACAGTGTACTACAGTAACGTATTGTGCAACGTTTGAACTATTTAAATACTAAAATTCTTTATTCAAAGTTCTCACATCTATCGGCAGTCCCTAGCTCAGTCCTTTTACAGCGTAGATACGATATAGGTAGTTTAGTTGTGATAGGGCGCGAAGAACCCTCGGCGCTGGAAGGTCGTATTACCATACCGGCGCCATGAAGCGTCTGTGCCCCGTCTGCGACTAACAGATGCTGTTTATAGTGGGCTTGTTGGAAGCTGGATTTATGATGGCGGTTATTTAGAACTAGATCCATTTATGTTGTGATTGTCTGCCGATTGTAGTCAATTTTCGTTTAGGTAGAATTTTCGTTTTATGACAGTACTAGCCGTGTTCCCCTGGCTTGTATCGCGCTCGTCACCCAGAGATATAAGGTGATATGTATAGTGCCCTGTCAAATGTTTGCACTGTGTCTGGGTGTTTCTATGTATCATAAGTATGTATATAAAACTATATAAGTATTATTTCAGCTATCTGGCCGCCATCATACAAGCTTTGCTTAGTTTGGGGTCAGATGGTGTTGTGTGTGAATTGTCCACCAATATTTATTATTATTATTATTTTTCTGAAAACGTTACCGGTCAGAGACGCGTCGCTGTGTTCTCGTACAGTTGTGTTAGCACATTACTACTTGGTGTAATGTTTACTGATTTATATAAGTGTGAGAATTACACAGGTAAAACTGATAGGAGCTGCCAGATTTAATTTAAAAAAATACAGTCTTTTTCGTATAGTTTTTTTTTTTTAATTTGTTGTTATGACCCAAGTATTCATCGAGTGAAATGTCTAACAATTATAAATATAAGTTTTAAAAGCAAAAGCTTCAAAGTTATACATATAAGTATAAATGAGAATAATAAGCAATTCATAACTCATTCAATCGATCAAAAAATCACGTTAAAATATCCACTCATTGCGGTAAATCTCCGCCGATCACGCGCTGACTCGGCACATTCCTAACAAATGACCTGTCAGACTTGCCCGGTCTTAATCCAGTCAACTGCTTTATTATCGACTTTGTACAGTATTCATTTGACTTTATTACTCATCATTGACTTATGTCATGTTTACTTAATTTTTGCACATCACAAACATTCACAGCGAATACTACCTACTAAATAAATTCGCCACAACTGAGACTCAGGATCTTCTCTCGCAAGAACAATCAAAGGCATTATCCACCACCCGGTCCAAGTGTAGGTTGGAGAATAATGCATGTTCTCGAAAGATGCCTTTCTGAACTGTCAGTTTTTTTTTTTTTTTTTTTTTTTTATTTAAAATTGCTCCTCCACAGACTCCGGGGTCCGTGACTTTTGTCATTTAAAATCTTATTTATTTTTACATGTTTCTGGGATAATCAGAAGAAGAGGAAAATAAGGGGGGAGTTGGGAACATTTTAAACCTAATACTAGTTAGTGCTCGTCTGTTGAGCCGATCACTACCGGTTGGGATTCCGCTAGTAATCGACTCGACATCGATTCTTTGCCTTATTGCCATTTGCCTAAGCCGCCTCCTCCCGGCCGAGAGCCTCCACTACGGCTGCATTTCTGTCCCTGATGGCCATCTGTAGGTTGAACTCTCGGATGGTCTTCGGTGATGCAGCCAACGCTCGCCGCACGAACCGACCGATGGCGTCGTCGGTGTCGTCAGCGTAGTACGTGAAGGTCCCCGTGTGTCGTGAGATTGCAACAACCGCATGGGGCACGCTCTCGTGCAGCTTCATGTTTGCCTTTGTTTTTATTGCGATTACCGACTCATATGTCAGTCCCTGAGCTTCATGGATGGTGAGGATACGTGACCCTGTGCCTGACCCATAACCCTGGTTTGTCAGGGTCTCTTTCTCCTCTTGAGTGTGAACTAAGAAGAGGGTGTTTGGTAGGGTGTTGGGTATTTGCGCTCCCTTGTACCTTTTCTGCTCTAGGGACTTTATACGGGATGCTGAGGAGTACATACCTGAGTATATTTCCCTCAGCGCATATGCGACATCCATCGGATTGCGATGTGTGCAGAGCAACTCCTGGCTGATCTTTGTTACCAGGTTTGGGCGGTGATACCTCATTTCGAAGAGATTTTCCCTGTCGATATAAGGCAACTGATTGACGTCTCCGATGAGGACAATTTCACCAACATCAGACAGCCTTGAAGCCATCACAATGGCTCCAAAATGGTTCATGAGAGCTTCGTCTACCATGAGGCGACTGAAGCTTTCTCTTCCGAAACCATTTACCAGAGCAGAAGCCATGGTTCGCACTCTGGTTTTGACCAGGTTTCCGATACGGTGCGATAGCTTTTCTCTTAGATCTTTTGCTGCCTCAGTTGTTGTAGTGATGATGGCGTCCTTGTCCACATCAAAGTGTCTAATTACCCATGTTGTCTTTCCACATCCTGGAACTGTCGGTTACATTTCAATGTGTTCTTTCACCGTTAATTACAATGACAATAATTAACTTGTATATCTGCACTAGAAACAACAACTACTTAGAGGTGCAAAAAGGAGTCTAACTTAAGCCTAACGATGATGAAATCGAACGCTTTACCACTAGACTACTATGGCTTTTCTATAAATTCAGAACCTAGGACAAAACTAGTAAATTATAATGAGATTTTACTAATCTAACTACTTACACTAAGCACATCTGAATTATCAACTCTTCATTCTCAATAGACCGATGAAGTCTAAAAATGATCAAGAGATATATTTTAGTTTGAATCTAATAAACAGACATAATTTCTTTATACTTACCCCTAAAAACTAGCCGTAAAGAAAAATTTCACATTTTTCCACTAAATAACAAATGAATACCATTGACCTTTCAACTCTGAAAGGCGCGAGATTACAAAAAATAAAATATTAAACAGCTTGTTTGTAACAGACAACTTCGGGCAACATTATTCACAAAAAAGGTATTCAAATATTCAGGGCATAGGGCCTTCGTTGATTTATGGTAATCGCCACCTTTGTATCCCACTTCACAACTATCGCCCTGTTGATCCTACTAGAAGTACAAACTGGGATTATTGATATGGAAAACTACTTTACAACTCAGACAGAAAAACTTCGACGTTACTGAAATTATAAGCATAGTATAAGCAGCTCACTGAATGTTCCCACTGCTGGGACTCGGGGCCTTACCTCGCAAGGAGAGAGTCAATGACAAAACTCATCACGCTTGCTCAGTGCAGGTTGGTCACTAATCACTAATAAGTCACAAAAAAGTTAAAATTATATGAAAACAACGCAGTGCAGTTACGCATAAACAAATGTCACGTCAAAAAAAAATACCAAGGAAACATTTTTGTTGGCAGGATTTTTTGTATTTATTTAATTAATTAAGTACTTGACTGAAAACGATTATAATATAATACATGTAAATGACTATTTAATATCATAATATCACACTGTAAATACAACATAATTTGTACGTTATTATTTAAATTTGAGTAATAGATATCTTTTTTTTTATCGCGTATAGGTCCGCGTTTGACCACCAACTCGCCTGATGGTAAGCGACGGTGTGGTCAAAGATGACGCACGTTGGCCTAGAAAGTACCAATTCACTCTAACCTTGAAAAGTTCTAGATTGTATCACTCAGGGAACAAGGAGGCATATCTTTTTTATTTGACGTGTAACAGATGTTATTAATAAATTAATTTGGCTATGGTAATCGCTCAGAGCAAAATCTTCCAGTCAACCGTAATCGGTTCAGCTGCACACTCCCTACAAAGCTCTCAAATCTAGAAATACCATTTTTTTTAACTTTTTAGTTCGCTAAGCCTTGAGTAACAGTTCGGAATATAGTGGTAAATGTCACGTGATCTATACTAATATTATAAAGAGGAAATATTTGTTTGTTTGTTTGTTTGTAATGAATAGGCTCCGAAACTACTGGACCGATTTCAAAAATTCTTTCACCTTTGGAAAGCTACATTATTCCCGAGTAACATAGGCTACGGCAGATGGCGCTGCAGTTGATATCTAGGTTATTATTCGAGCGAAGCCGGAGCGGGCCGCTAGTATTAAAATAAAATGGCGGGAAACTTCTCATAGCCACCAATTTAACTAGTGGCTTCATACTGTCAAGAACGGAATCACATTTCTGAATTATGACGTTACACTCCAGGATCATGCCTGGTCATAAACGACACAAGTACAATCTCGTCGCCGTCGGATTTAGAGCTTTATTTCGATAACCATAAGAAATGGTTCGAGACGGTGTTTACAGCGGAAATTATTGTAAACACATTTCACATTTTGACACCGTAAGCCGCAGTCAATTTTGCAGGTTATCGACTTCTAAGCTCAACTTTATGTATCAAGAAATGGAGCGGAAAATCTTTTATCATATTTATCGGCGCGTTGCTGTGTTTTCACGATTTGAGCCGCGCGCTGTCAATACGGGATTTAGCGGTGAAAAGTTAATCTTTTATGTTTTTTTTTTGTTTTGTGTATCGTCAGTGTTTGACGGATTAGTGCGGGGTTCAACTCGGACGTGTGTATCGAAGGGGGTTGTGTAAAATTGAAGCGTTTAAATGGTGTGTGAATGGTTAGAGCGATTTATTTGGATATTTGTGTGGGATTTTTATGGATAGTTGCATTTTTGTGGTTCTTCAGTAACATTGATTTTGTTTTGTAATAATTAAAAATAATTTTAGAGAAAATGTAGCTCAATAATTATTCTAAAACCTGAAGGAATCCCAGAAAATTAGATTATAGCCTGGAATACCAGATAAAAGTTACTTTTTGTTTTGAATAACGTACAAGTCCTTGGTAAATAGCATTTATCATAATAATAATTCTACAAAGACAGCGTCACGGGCAGATGGTAGCTACTAAACGATCCTACAAAGTCAAAGTCAACGTCAAAGTACTTTATTCATAAATGTACAATTTACACGTCAATAAATAAAAATAAAAACAAAAGAAAGAGCATACAAACTGTATACATTTTCAAAGTTTGAAATGACTACTTTACTGTATTATAATAATTATTGTACAGAAAACTGTCAAGCATTATATGAGTATAATATGTTTTTATAACAATTGTACTGACCCATGTCAAATTTTTGTATACATTTTTATAGGACTTTACTACTACTATTACTACAAATGCAAAAGTTTGCAAGAATATATGGATGTATTGCTATTTCACGCAAAAACTACTGAAACTACTGAACAGATTTGGATTAAATTTGGTACATAGGTAGATAACAGTATAATAAATAAATATTGGTGCACAATTCACACACAACACCATCTGACCCCAAACTAAGCAAAGCTTGTATGATGGCGGCCAGATAGCTGATATAATACTTATATAGTTTTAAATACATACTTTTTATACATAGAAACACCCAGACACAGTGTAAACATTTGAATTCATCACACAAATATTTGCACTGGGTGGGGATCGAACCCACGACCCTCGGCTTCGCAGGCAGAGCTACTACCAACTAAGCCACGAGGGCAGTATGGAAAAACACATACGCTATTTTTATCACAAAAACTTAACATGACCGGGAATGAAGTGGTGAAACTTCGGAGCGCTGTAAATTTAATATAAAATTTTTAATCTGTAACCAGCCAGTCTTACCTTATTTATAAAGCTGATATTTATAAAGAATTAATTACTCAAAGACACGACTCACGATTCCACACCGTTTCCATAAAGATAAATATCATGTAGCGTCCCGTTTCTAAGCCACAAAATTAATTACGGCAAAACCTTGTTAATTTGCATCAACCCTCTAATCTGTTTTCGGGTGAACTACACCTTTCGCATTAAATTATCTTGTTGGCTCCCGAGAGTACCTGGATTGAGGTGTCCCGCAACGAATACATTCATTATCTTGGGTTTGTTTGAGAATCATGATTTCGTGTGTGTCTAGGTGCTTGTATAATGAGGTAGATAGAAACTCTTTATTGTACACACCAAAACAAAACAATCCAGTAAAAGAGAAACATAAAATTAGTGTTACAACCGGCGGCCTTATCGCTAAAACCGATCTCTTCCAGGTAACCAGGCAGGTTAATAAGTATGTATTTACAACTATTTAAGTATTCGGGAGAACTGACAACCGATGGGGAAGAAAGGTTCTCGAGTGGCGACCACGAACCGGAAGACGCAGTTTTGGATAGGCTCCAACTAGATAAATAAATAATTAAATAAATATTGGTGGACAATTCACACACAACACCATCTGACCCCAAACTAAGCAAAGCTTGTGTGATGGCGGCCAGATAGCTGATATAATACTTATATAGTTTTAAATACATACTTATTATACATAGAAACACCCAGACACAGTGCAAACATTTGAATTCATCACACAAATATTTGCACTGGGTGGGGATCGAACCCACGGCCCTCGGCTTCGCAGGCAGAGCTACTAACCCCTTAGCCACAAGGCCAGTCATCAAGATGAACAGATGACTTCACAAAGGTCGCTGGAAACCGCTGGTTGCAGGTTGCGCAGGACCGTTCGTTGTGGAAATCTACGGGGGAGGCCTATGTTCAGCAGTGGATGTCTTGCGGCTGATGATGATGAAGTATTAGGGGCGTCCCACCGTTTAACCCGAGTAGTTCCCGATTCTGTTAATTTCCTCGAATAAAAAGGGCTCTGCGTGTTATTTCAGAGCATTATCTTTTTGTGCACTAAGTTTTACCTAAACCCTTTTAGAAGCTTTTACGTTAAAGAGTAACAAACATACTCCTCACATTCTACCGAACTTACGGGATTATAATTATGTTTATGATTATTATCTAGTATTACGTATACCAGCTATCAGGTTCCCATGGTACAAGCTTTCTGGGCCACACAAGAAGTGTCAAGTGTGGGTTGCCGAAAGATAAAATCATCAAAAGAAGTATTTTTAGACCACATCAGCTTCTTCGCGATGATTTCGATACAATGTAACATTTCCGCAGGTAGATCTTGCAAAAAAATCATACCTATGGACTAGGTATCTACGTTCCAAGCAATTTCTGCAATGAAGTTTAACCACAACTTTTTTTGAATTCTCTTAATATTATGTGAAAGTTTAAATGCTTATTATGTTATCACATTAAAAGAACAAAGCAGCTCTACCAGAAATTCAGAACTCAGATAAGTAATAATTCAGAGCTGTATATAACATTTATTATCCTGAAAAATTAAGAGCTTTTTAAAATATGGAATTAATATTTATCTAAATCTTAAATTTGCAAAGTAGTGAGTATATATTAGATGTAAGTAAGATACAGCGAGAGTAATATTATGCACCTGTCCCATAAATCCAGGCAACAAAAGCGCATGCTCTATAGCAGCCGACACCGCGCCGCCATTGTGATGCAAGCTCCATAGGAGCCGGGAAATGAAATGTTTTAATTTTTACATTTTCTGACATCGAGGTATGCTTATGATCACCGAGACGATTAATAGAAAAATAATTATATTTTACTTCAGAAAATTTGAATTAACTGACTGTCACTATAGATCTGAGAGAAGGCCAAAAGCATATTTTTTTTGTTGGGAAGTGCTAATAGCTTTTCCTCGCCGTCTACCGTGAAGGCATACTCAACACTATGGACAGACATGGGGCCTCTACCAAAGCCCCCCCAGATTTCTCCTGGTCAGGGTTCAGGGCCGCGGGGTTATTTTTCAAACTCACATGAACAACCCTGACCGTCACCGCTTTTATGGAGCGTCAGTAGACCCTCCAAGTTGCCACCGAGGCAAGATGTTGTATGATACCCAAGGTGCTCCACGTAGAGGTGGTTGAGCCCTAGCAATGTGTACATTTAGCATGCTGCTTCTGCTTATATGGATCACTATATACCATTTTTTCTGTACAACGGCCATTTATTGTTCTTTTTTGGGTTTATTCATAACACATCGAGTTTTATGAAGCTTCATCCCAGCTCTGTCGAGCCTGCACCGGCGCGCCGCGATGTTCCGACCCGTCAGCCACAATTTATGCTCGCATCCCGGCGACTCCGCTGATCTATGTGCATGCACCTTTATTTTACAAAGGCTTAGTACCAAAATAATTTATGGGTGGTCCTAACTCGTCAGCGATCTCTGTGTACTAAAATAAAGTTTGTGTTGGGATATGAGGACAGAAATATCAATATAAGCTGGAAAGTTAGTTCATGTATTTAAGCAAGTAATATTATAAAACGGAAAGTTTATATATTATATCGTAATGTTTGTTGCTTAATCACGTCAAAACAGCTGCAGATGGAAATATTTCCGCTTCGAGGAAATGCACAGATTCGCTCTAGTAAGGAGCTAGAGTCTGGAATCTATTAAGAAACGAGCCAAACAATTCATAGGAAACAATACCCGTATTTAAAAAGCACTTCAAGGTCTTGAACATCGCCGCAAAATTTTCTAGCTTTATATTTTTAGCGGATACATTTCAGAGAGTACGCAACTGATAAAAACCAGAGTAGATTTTTCCCAATAGTTCAGTCATTTTAGTAAGTTCGCCTCGGAATTCGAGATACCCAGCTGTAAGTCTATAAATACTTGTATATTGACACCCTAAAAGTTGTCTCAAAACCTACATATGGTAGGGTGTGAGCAACTATTAAATTTCAATGTCAAAGTTCACGAAAATCGGGTTTTTGCGCTTTTGTTGTAAATATTTCATTTCCTATGGGTTTTTTGCTATTTGTATGTATGATTAAAATTGTAGAATACAAAATTCCCTACATATTTTCCTTAATATACTTTTTTATACGGTAAACTGTGATGCGGTGACTGGGCGCTCTCCGCCCTCTATCTCGAAAACGGTTCACCGTATAAAAAATTTTTACAAACAAAATTATTAGATAATTTTGTATTCTACAAAGAAAGCGCAAAAAACGATTTTTGTGACCTTTGACCTTGAAATTTAATAGTTGCTCACACCTTACCATATGTAGGTTTTGAGAGAACTTTTAGGGTGTCAATATACAGACTTTTTAGTATTTACAGACTTACAGCTGGGTATCTCGAATTCCGAGATTCTTACATAATTTAAGCTTAAATAACTGGACTACAATGGTTACAATCTTGGCGTCTTCAAATCGAGTATTGGCTTGTTCGAAATTAGCCAGCTCCACCGTAGACCGTGTCGTCGCTTAGCATCAGTAGAGCCTGCGGTCAAGTGTAAACCTATAAAGTAAAAAAAAACTAATTTTACGCAGCTCACGTCATCTCAAATTTTCACCACCAACCGTTAAAGTACATTGGGTCACTATCGTTGTCACTTCATAGTGAGTCAGGATGTCGCACACAATAGCCGGTAGTTAGATAGTTATTCTCCTCATACGTCTTGTTCCGAGTGCGAACAATAAATCCAAGCGCTGACGCTCCATTGTGAGTGGCGATGAGACGCGAATGAGACGAAACGGAATGAATCTCGCGCGAATCTCGTTCCGAATTACATCCTCGGAATATTTTATTAAACGCCATTCATCTCTCATGTCAGTGCACTGCAATGTTTGCAGTTGAGTATTCTATGGGATTGGAATATTTGTAGAACAAGTAAGTTAATTAAGAATAAAATGTTGCGTAAGTTAAATAATTTTCTCGCAAAAAACCGACTTTAATTTTAGATTAAAATCAGCTACAAATGTAAACAATATATACAATATAAAAAAGTAAAAACGCTCGACAATTTTTTTTTGAATCAACTTAGCACACTGTTCCAATGAGACAGCGAATATATCACCCAGGTAAACCAATTTCATATTTTTGTTGATATTTAAAAAACTACTACAACAATTTCAATAAATAAGACCGTCTAGGCTGTAGAATCCGTTGCCTGAGTAGTTGCTCTTTCTCGATGGTTCTAATTTTGATGTCTTCAAATCGAGAATTAATCGGTTTCTTTTAAATAAGTTCACCCAATCGTAGACTGTATTTATCGTTTAACAGCAGGCGAGATGGCGGACAAGCACAAATAGACCACTAACAGTTTCCCACTGCTGGGACTCGGGGCCTTCTCCTGCAAGGAGAGAGTAAAGGCCATAATCTGTTACGGTGGCCCAGTACGGGTTGGTGGATGACACATGACTTCGAAAGATGCTAGGTTCGTTTCGGTTTCCTCACGATGTTTTCCTACACCATTTCAAGTTAACGGCATTACGCACCTCGTCCACCTTGTCGCTTAACACCAGGGAAGATGGCGGACCAGCGTAAACTTATAAATAAAATGGAAAGAGAACAACCCGAGTAACACCGCGGAGCGCTGTTAGTCATTCACATATTACAGGAAGTATAGCAAAAATTTGAAAATGTACAAATGTTATACAAATACCTTAAAGAAGTTAATTTAAAAGCGCAGGTTCCCGTTAGTCCCGGATTGAATGAAGGTCGTTCCCGGGATGGCTCCCTGGAGCGTCGTTTGTTCCTAACTGCATGCATTACTGTCCCACGGCTTAAATCATGCTCTTTTTGTCACTATACTGCCTTAAAATATGTTTGGAACATAATTTTTAAAAGAGGAGAATGGAGCAATGTTTTCTAGTTACGGCTGGTCGAGTCGGAAGAAAGACAACTGCTAATCCACAAGTTCAAAACCTATGTGCACCACTATCTTTTTGAAGTCATGTGCGTAATGCCGTTAACTTAAAAACGATGAAGGAACAATCATCGTGAGGAGACCGACATTTACATAGAATCTTACGAGGTCATGTGTCATCCACCAACACGCAAAGAACCAGCGTGGTGAATTATGGTTTTGACTCTCTCCTCGCGAGAGAAGACCCCAAATCCCAGCAGTGGGAACGTTTAGTGGGCTACTTAATAGCAAGGTTTTTAGAATTGCCGATATGAAGAATTCCTGGATGAATAAAATGAGTCAAATTAATACGCAGATTAAAGCCTTATTCACCATCATCATCAGCCCGTATTCGTCCACTGCTGGACATGGGCCGCTCCTATTTATTTATTTATTACAGTTACCCAAAAACTTACAGCTAGAGCCAAAACGTTTTAGAGTTTATAATGTACACTACCTGTAATACACCACTCAGCCCAATCCTCGGTATTACGTTTCCGACCGCCACCAGCCATCATTCGTATATCGTCACTCCATCTAGTCTCAGGGTATCCTACACTACGTCTACCGATTTGCGGTCTTCATTCTAAAACCCGTCAAAGCCTTATTACACTTGGGTAAATTTAGTCCACTAAATTCAGCAGTAAATTTAGAAGTCAGATTAGTCAATTGAATTTAGAAGCTGAATGGCTTGCTTCCAAAGTCTTCCTGAATTTAGTATGCTAGCTTACTGAATTCTATTACACTTCACTGAATTCAGAAGTGACTAAATCGAGTCGACTAAGTTTAGCCAAGTACCTATAATCTTATATATAAAATTCTCGTCTTATATATAAAATTCTCGTGTCACAGTGTTTGTTTCCTTACTCCTCCGAAACGGCTTTACTGATTTTTACCAAATTTTATATGCATATTCAGTAGGTCTGAGAATCGGCTACTAGCTATTTTTCATACCCCTGAGTATTAGGGGTTGTTCACCCCAAACATTTTTTTTTTAATTTTTGGTCGAATTTTTTGTTTTTATTTTTTCATAATGTGGCGTTAAAAAATACATACAACCCTAAATTTTTACCCTTTTATCACCAACCCCTGTTTTTTTATAGCCATTTTAGTAGTTTAATCATTTGACAGTGAACTCCTAAACGACGGGACCGATTTGAATGTTTTTTTTGTGTGTGTATTCGAAGATGGTTTAAATTCACAAATAAGCCCGGCAGATAGCGCTGCAGGCAGTGTCTAGGTTATGTCCGAGCGAAGCCGGAACGGGCCGCTAGTATGTCTTATAATAAAGCAGCTTACTAACTGACACGTCCTACTGCGCCACTTCGACACTACGACACTGCCGTGTCAATGACGCGAAACCACAAATTATTCTCTTCTTTAAAATTGTTGAGCTCAGCTAGAAGTGTTTTCACTTCAAAAAGAGATTCTGACGAATTTAGACCATTTTTATTAAAATAGGTTAATACATAATTGAGTAAACCCATTACCTCATCATCTGGTTACGAAAAGCGCAACATCCCCAAACGAAGCGCCACATAAAAATAGAACGGTACTTAGCCGAAAAGTTCCCAGTAGAAAAATACTCATTGTAAATACAGGAGCCGACATCTGTTTTTGTTCAGTGAAGCAATATCACTTACTTTTGACGGAGGCGACACTTTCGCGGTTAGGTTGGGGCGAGAGCGTAGTAGTGAGCGAAGCGATTTGATTTGGTGAAAAATAACAAGGTGTAGAAAAATCCTTAAACTGAAACTAAATTCAAATTAAACAAACATACTTGCTCAGACAACGTATCCTACAGTTTAGATATTCTTGTTACCTACGCATTGGGCCTGCGTGGTGGATTATGACGTTGACTCTCTTCTTGTGAGGGAAGGCCCCAAGTTCTAGCAGTGGTAACACTTAGTAAGCTTATGATTTACGACAGTGGAGGTACAAACATTTTTATTCGAGTCGAACATTAACCATGAAACGATTTCGCTTTCTGAAGTTCTGCAATCCGATAGAAATATTATTAATAATTGATGATGATAATACGAGTAACGTATTTATCTAAAAGAAAGTGGTTCACTCTCGACTTGAAGACACCAAGATTGTAACTATCGCGAAAAACACAAAAACTATTTTATAAAGGACGAGTTTAGGGTGATAGCACTAGCAAGAATGGTGACTGATGGTAATCGTCACGTCTGCCAATAACTGCACAATATCACGCAGCTATTCGGACATGAGGAGTCCAAATTATTACCTAGCACTGTACCTCGTCGTTACCTAGTAATATGAGATGATTAAGATATGTATGTGCCCTCCAATTTCTCCGAAAACCCTACCCTTCAAACCGAAACAGAGTGAAGTTTGCACAATACTGTTTGGCGGTAGAATAACTGACAAAGGTGTGATACTTCCCCAGATGGACTCTACAAAGATTCTTACCACTACACTTCATTCCCGATTATCTCCCATTGGTTAGACTATAACCAGCCCCGCTCATCAATGCACTCTCTCCCAGCTCAACCAGGAAATGATTATAACTTGAAAGAATGACATTTGTCCCTCGTCCCAGCAGTAATGCCCGGGGTTCTCGAAGTTAGCGCGTTAAATCTTGTTTGGAGGCAATTTATGCATTTTATCTGTACTTAGTTCCGCTCTCCAAGTTTCGGCTTCACGGGCAACGTTATGATAACGGGCTGATAACGACAGGTTGAATAATTCAATAAACATTCTACATGTTAATAAGTTATGAAAATTTACTTTTTAAAATCCCCCTAATATTATAACTGTCAATGTCTCAATGTTTTGTGCTCAATCACATCGTAATGTATGATCGGATCGGGTTAAAATTTGGCATACAGTTAGATTATTGTCTGGAATGGCACCATCCAGACAGGAATGGAAAGACAAAGTAAAGACTTACAAACACGATAAAATAACGGAAACGGGAATTGTCCGGGTAAAACCGCGTGACCCTACTAGTTTTATACAAATCTCGTATTACGATGTATGTCGTATGAGTATGTGTGCTTACGACCTCTGTAATGATTATATCAACCGATTTAATGATTCTGTCCTTTTTGACGTGACAACGTCTTATAATTCGATGAAGCCGGCTGCACGCACGAAAAAACATGACGTCATGCGGCGTTACCTCGCTCTGAGGCGTTCCATTTAAGGCTTGGAGTTGAAGTTGTCACGTTCAACTATCGTCAGTAACATTACAGACAACCGATTTTTTTTCTTGGAATAGATTGCTGCTCTTGCATTTGAAAATCTACTTTATTTTGTTAGTTTTGTATAATCTCTATCCATTATTTTATTCTCTAATTAATAATTTAGCTATCCACTCATTTATTTTTATTTTTGATGGTAGATGGTAGATGTGCACTTTAAAGAATAATAATTTTACATAGCAAATTCGGAGTTCTAATATTTGTGTTCTCCCTAAAAAATGGTACCAGGCATTTAGAATGACTTTACCTGAAAATTTGGGTATTTTACAAACGAAGTTAAAACCATAATAATTAAGGTTTTAACTGAGAAATTCGCCATTTTTGTTTAGATTCTAAACGGGCCAAACCGTAGCTATAAATTCATTTAAATCCGGAATAATGTGTGTGTATTGTCTGTACAATCACTCCGTGCAGTAGGTAATGACATTCAGGACAACAATAGGCCGTGAGTTTTGACGCATTCAATTTATTCTATTGACTTTCATTTTAGATGACACAAACAATATTTGTATTGTTTCTGTTTATTTAAGCCAAGGGAATCGGTAGAGGTTCAAACTTTCATCGCTAAATGACGTTAGATTTAGTTTGAAAAAGTCAAATTAAATGTGCTAGCTAGGATTTATATTTAGATTTCCCGTAGTGGTAGGACTCTTAGAAGAGTCCGCCTGGGAAAGTACCACACCTTTGCCAGTTATTCTACCGCCAAGCAGTAATGTGCTAACATTACTGTGTTCCGGTTTGAAGGGTAATGTTTCCAGAGAAATTACAGGGCTTAGAGATATAACAACTTAGATCTCTGGGTGATGAGCGCAGTGCAGTGCTAGGCAATTATTTGGACTCTTCATGTTCCAATAGCTGCGTGTCACTTTTCTGTTATGTGGCAAGCATGTTGCTTACCATCAGCAACACATTACACAAATATCCTGCTCGTCTCGTCACACTTTATAATGTTACTTACCATCAGGCACATGTCCTACTCGTCTAGTCACTTTTTATTAAAAAAAAAAACTTTCTGATTTGCGGGAACTAGTTTATTTGCATGCCAGCTTATTATAACTAAATTTGCTGCTAATTTCAAATATTTTCCTTACTCAGTAGTATCCGATGAGTTTTTTTTTTGTCAAAAATAATAATAATAAATAAATATTGGTGGATATTTCACACACAACACCATCTAGCCTCAAACTAAGCACATCTTGCAAATCTTACTATGGAAGCTAGATAGCTGATATAATAGGTACTTGTGTATTTTTTGAAAACATACTTATTATCCATTCATAGAAAACACCCAGTAGGTACCTACACGTACATATATATATGTTATTGTATTCTACAAATAAATATGACTGGCCTTGTGGCTTAGTGGGTAGTAGCTCTACCTGCGAAGCCGAGGGTCCTGGGTTCGATCCCCACCCAGTGCAAATATTTGTGTGATGAATTAAAATGGTTGCACTGTGTCTGGTTGTTTCTATGTATAGTAAGTAGGTATGTATTTAAAACTAAGTATATAATTATTATATCAGCTATCTGGCAGGCATCGTACAAGATTTGCTTAGTTTGGAGACAGATGGTGTTGTGTGTGAATTGTCCACCAATATTTATTTATCTATATATATAAAAGCGAAAGGTCACTCATCAAGGAATCTCAGAAACTACAAATGCTAGGAATCTGAAATTTTGCATGGAGGTCCTTTTCAGCACGTAGGCGCACGCTAAGACGGGGTTTTGCGAAATTCAACCCCTAATAGGGTGAAACAAGGGATGAACGGTTGTATGAAAATTCGTCATTTTCAAAGTTATCAAATTTTGTATCTAGACACTTGAAACGAAGCAATTAAATGTTTGTTGTATCAATTTTGTAATTTCGTATGGGGGTAAAATTGGGGTTGAAACGGGGGATGAATGTCAATACGGAAGTTCCCAACCGTTGAAGATAAAACCATGAAACTCTGAATATAGACACTTGACACGATGCAAATTAATATTTGTTCTAGCAATTTTGTAGATAAAAAAGCAAATAAATGTTTGTTCTAGTTTCGTAATTTCGAACTGTATGGGGGTGAAATTGGGGTTGAAATAGGGGATGAATGTCAACATGGCAGATCCCAACCGTTGAAGATAAAACCATGAAACTCTGAATATAGACACTTGACACGATGCAAATTAATATTTGTTCTAGCAATTTTGTAATTTCGAACTATACGGGGATGAAATTGGGGTTGAAATGGGGGATGAATGTCTCTTATGCTTTCGCACCCAAACAACTGAACCGATTTTGATGAAATTGTATGAACGTGTTTTATTATAAGCTGTTTTAGTAACCGTAAATGTGTCTGGTTATAAAAATAGGTACTGTCTGAGTTACTTTAGTATTTATTTCGCGCGGACGAAGTCGCGGGTAACAGCTAGTTTATTTATATACTGGGTGAGTACTTATCGAATCCACGACCTACAACTTTACCTACAACTACCAACTTAACCACTAGGCCAGTCGACCATTATAATTATTATTTATTAATTGATATTTCGTTTACTTGTAATCAAATATCCTTTATACATTTCACAATGTACGTACAAGCACAGGTGGCGAAAACAAAATAACGTACAATCTCTAATATGTGGAAGAATGTCGCGCCCGGGGCGATCTCTCAACAAGGGTTGTTATCAGATTGGGATCTGCAGCGCTCGACATTTCCCTTCAGGCTGGATACGCACTTAAGCCATGTTCGAATGCATGTTGTTTTACAAAGAGACATTTTGTCGGCTTTTATAAAACATTGCAAAATAATATCTGCTATTTTATGAAACACTAGCAACGTCCAGTGGATTTAGCTGTATAATATCCGTTTCCGTGATGCTTCTACGATAAAAACTGTATATATGCCTGTGTAATATTTTAGATTAAAATCTAACTGTATTCCAAATTTCAATCCCATCCGTTCTACGGTTTTATTTTATACATATATGTGTACCTATATGTAGATAATCTGGAATAATAATAATAATAAATAAATATTGGTGGACAATTCACACACAACACCATCTGACCCCTAACTAAGCAAAGCTTGTGTGATGGCGGCCAGATAGCTGATATAATACTTATATAGTTTTAAATACATACTTTTTATACACAGAAACACCCAGACACAGTGCAAACATTTGAATTCATCACACAAATGTTTGCACTGGGTGGGAATCGAACCCACGACCCTCGGCTTAGCAGGCAGAGCTACTACCAACTAAGCCACGAGGTATATGTGTACCTATATGTATATAATCTGGATTAATACATAGGTTACTTCTTATCTCGGAAAAATAGCGGGATCAGGAATTACATGAGTTGCTTGAAACCTCAGGATGCCACTAGTTAAATATAAAATGAAACTCAGGAAGATGCAGTGTTAATTCTCGTTTAAAAATGTAAAGTTGGAACAGCTTAACGAAACACACTGAAATTTAGAACGCATACTATATCACAAAAGTCTGGAATATCACACAAGCTACTTTTCGTTGCTTAAAATATAACAAACAATTGTGCAATTATACCAATTGAAGTTTAAAAGCTACACTCAACAAAATAATAACTATGATACAAATAACCTTCCTGAATAATAAGGTTTTTATTGGTCATAAAGATAAAGATATTTGCAAACTAGCAGCATAGTGCGAGCTGCAGATAACTAGCCGGATGGCTGTGAGAGTAATAAAGCCAGCCGATAATTCCGTAACAGCACGGTTCCACTGTTAACAGCACAATTGGCGGGGCAAATAAAAACTGCAATTGTGAGAGTAACTGTCTACAGCGGAAACGGTGCCATGGAATAAAAAATACAGTAAGGGAATATCGATTTTATTGCTTGAAGGTTAAGGTCAAGGTTATGTTTACCTACCATCTACTCCTGCAATCTGTTCTACTTGTATCATATTTTACGACTAGTGTATCAATGTAATACCCTTACCCATTTTTCTATCAGACTGCTCGTAGCTTGGCAAAGCGACATCGTTTCATGGTTGACGTTCCAAAGACCTGAATTAAGAGGTTGGATTTTACTTTTGTGACGACAATTAATTAACAACATTTTAGGTTATTACGAGATCAACTTATTCTCAGAATAAACATTTTTTTTGTATGTAAAACAAGAGATTAACAATTGAATTGAGAAATCTCCTCCTTTCTTTTAGTCGGTTAAAATACTAATATTTCTTTCGACAGTGAGAGTACTGTTGTTTACAAATAGTACTTATAACTAACAGAGATACATGGGAAGAAACATACACAGTTGTTCGTTATTGACTTTAAAGTCACTACGGCAATCACGCTTTATAGTGACGTTATCATTCATAAACGTCATGCGAGATGACGTGCTAGTGTATGTAAGACTATCATTGTTACGAAAAACTTGCTTAGAGACTCACAAACTTTCGCCTTTACATTATAATATTAATGTTAAACATTGTAGAATGTACATTAATTTCTTGCAGCTACATATATCTCAAAGAGCGGGGCAGTAAAGTCTGAGTTAGGCTATCCCGTGAAATAACTTTCCCTTCAATAAACAGACGAATGCCGCCTCCACAGCACTTTCGTCCCGGAAATTACATCGCAGCCGGGTGTCGACGCTAGTCAAGATCGAAGTGACTCACTGCTTAGTGACGGTAGTCTAGCTTTCTACTTTCTAGTATGTACCAGACTCTGCCTTCGAGTGTGATTGTGTTTTGTCTTGAACTTGCACTGTACACACATTATTTTCCTTTTGAAAACATTAGATACTTATGCCAGCAAAAACTGATGTATTTTTTGACGAGTAAACGTGAGGAATCAGGCGCATTGGGTATTTTTTAAGATGGGAAAAACAATTAAACTTGTGACACTGGCACTACTCTTTTAACTTTTATAGGTTTACACTTGACCGCCATCTCGCCTGATGTTAAGCGACGATGCGGTCTACGATGAAGCGTGTTTACCTAGAAGAAACCGATTCACTCTAATAATTATTATGAGAACTGGAATAAGTAAAACCAAAACACCGCTAGTGTTTTATAAAAGACAAAAAACATAGATAAAACTTCACATTTTTATTCTTGATTACTCAAAGTCCCCCACCACAGAGATTACCGTCTGTGTGCGTCTAACAGCATTAAATCTAGCGTTTTTAAACAACTACAAAGCAAGCTGGTCTCGCCAAAGATATATTAGTTCTGTATTAGCTGCGTCCACAACCACTTTGTCCCCTAACGAACCTTATACAAAGGGGCTGCAGGAAATCTACGCTCTTTTAGTGTTGTTTTAATACTGTACTCATAGTGAGCTGCTGTGAAGTCAGTATGGAAGATAAAGCGGATTTTTGTTTGTAGTTAAATAATTACAAATTTACGTATTAAGAAAAAATGTTAAGAACAATATTTTTCTCTCTGAACAACCTAACTACGTATGTGTCAATGTCTTAGTTAAAGTATAAGTAAGGTCAGTGTACATAATATTTGAAGTCTTTTTCGCACAAGAGTGTCGTTGCCTACGAGCGTTGGCATGGGTGGCGCGTTTTTGCGGGTTCTATGCCAGTTTTCGTTAAGTGGCCTTAATTTTATATAGTTTGTTTGATGTAAGTATACATATATGTTTGACAAGTAAATCATGTAATAGGTATTTTGTGTGTGTTATTTAATAATAAAGAGTGACAGTACAAGTACGGGATGTGGTAATAGTAAGCAATTACCTACTCGCCAGCTCATAGCAGGATAGCATCACGCAGCTGTTCGAACATGACGAGTCCAAATCATGTTCTGTGTGTCATGTCACGTCAATCGAACTTCACTTGTCACCCAGAAGTTTCAATTTTTATTTCTATGCCTTGTAGTTTATCTGGAAACATTTACCTTCAAATTGAAACATAATATTAAAATTGGTACATTAGTGGTTGGCAGGCAAAGATAACTACGTAAATTCGTAAAAGGTGACTGACTGGCAAAGGTGTCGTGTCCCAGGTCGACTCTGCAATGAGTCCTGAATTTTTCGTAAATTTGTAATTATTTAACTACAAAAAAAAATCGCTTCCTCGTCCATACTGCCTGTATTACAGCAAACAAGTGAATCACGCAGCTGTTTGTATATTCAGCTTCATTTTTGAGTGCGAACAGCTATTTGTCCGGCGCTCGCGGAAACGAGAACTTAGTTCATTAGCGTCCGTTTACTGAAGCTAAATACACTTGTTTTTAAAAGCAACCATTATGCTCTCGAAATATTGAAGCTCGATTTGGTGTAACATTTGTGATTTTATGGAAGTGACATTTTCATAAAAATAGGTAAATCAATAAAATTTTTGCAATTGACCGCCTTCTCCTCTGATGTTAAGTGGACACAGTCATGTCGTGAATTAATAAAAAATAATTAAAATTACTTTGTGTTCTACAGCTTTCATCACTACAGCATACTAAAAAATACTCCTATGTAGTTTTCGCGATTTCAATTCATATTAGCGGCGGTAGTCCGAGCCTACACCCGTGGCAGATATATAATACAGACTATAGCACTCAGGAATTACGTACAGATTCAACGGTGAAATAATTTTTGAAATCGGTCCAGTGATCCTGAGATTTGAGCTTTCGAATAAAACACATCTTCAGCTTAAAGTATTAGTATAGATTACACATGACTTAATCACAATCTCATGCGGCGATTTTAACACTCCTAAAGCGTCGAAGTATTAGGTTACGATGGGGCTGGCATAGACTTGTTGTCTAAAAGCCCCCATAAAAAAAAGAATAAAAAAAACGAGGTAATTAAATAATAATATAGATAGTGATTAAGCTACAAATGAATAGAAGATGAAGAATCAAATGACACAAATAATACAATCAAAAAAATAAAAAGCTGAAGTAAAAGAAGGAGGCATTAATCAGTTGCCTATTATTTAATTTTTTCATTGCATAAATGAAGAATAAAACGACTTGTTTGGCCAGACATAATTGCATGCCTCTCGAAGAGGCCAGTTTGTATGGGAACTTTTAAAATGTTTTGTATCATCTTATCACTAAACAGCAATAAAGATTTTTATACTTGTATTTGTACTTAAGTCCTGTCTTACAAAATATGTAACACAATTACGTTTACAATAGTGTGTCCCTGCGTAACTCAGAATTTACGCTACAACCGAATTTGTAAAATGAAGTTAAGTTAGCGTCGGGACTGCCCAGTCTCCCAAATCGGTTTCCCAGACCGCCGCGGCCCCGACTGCACTCAATCTGTTTGTCCTGATTCTAATTCAGTTTGCTCCCGAGATACATGGCAATACCATTACCTGGCGCCAGGAGAGAGGCGTTCCGGCGGCCCTCTTCTCGGGAAGGAATCACCCATTCTGGGTAATTGTTTGGAGCTGGTAACACTTTGAGAATATTTAGAAGAGTTAATTTTGTTAATTTATTTATTGTAAATCTGAAGTCAAAACTTATCCATCGTTTCTCTAACTTTTAGACTTATTGTATAATTTCCTTTTCTCGACTAAATTTCATATTTTTTGTAAAATCTAAAAGTCTTGTGAAATATGAAAAAATAAATGTTTCGTTATTTTCCCGCAAAAATAGCTTATATTCTATTACAGCCTATAATCTTTCTGTGTGTCAAATTTCAACCTAATCCGTTCAGCTGTTCCGACGTTATTAAGCAACAAACATGCAAACCTTGATATTTAGAATATTAGTAGTAGGTATTTCACCACGAGGTCAGTCAATCATAAAACTTTCTTAAAGTTATCTGTGGTAGTTCCTCCACTATCGAACGTTGAACTAACACAAAAGTTGCAGGGATCTAAAAAACTGTAAATACTGGCGTATGCACTTGTTTAAATGTTGTTAGTTAAGTCTCAACCCTCGAAGTCAGGGCGGACGGCTAGTCTTACTAAAATTATAAATACGAAAGTTAACACGTTTGCACGTTTGGCGTTTAGATGTTTGGGCGTTTGACCGTTTTTCCTCAATCACGTCTGAGCGGTTTAATTTAGTATGTTGAAATTTAGCACACAGTTAGATTCTAGTCTGGAATAGTACTTTAAGCTACATTTTTATGACGAGATAATAATAGAAACGGGAACTATACGAGCAAACCCCTGGGGCGCTGCTAGTACAACAATAAATTTCAAACAGAAATCATCATTCCCCTCCCTGTGTAAACAACTATGAATACGGATTCTAGTAATGAAGGAAATAAATGCTGTGCTGTATAAATATTAATAGGGAGATATTCAGATTGGACAGATTTCGAGGGGTGTTAGGTAGAGAGTAGCTTTAATTCCAATTTCTCGAGTCTATATCAAAATTTTATTTTGACAGTGTAGAGAAATGGGACGAGCAGGACATGTGCCTGATGGTAAGCAACATAACAGCACAGTAAAGCGGAGCTGTTAGTGGATGTTGGAACACGAATAGTCCAAATCAATTTTCTACCTCACGAAGCTCATCACCCAGATGATGATGAGATAGAAGATGATGTGTCTCTATGTCCTTTAACTTTTTAAGACAACCATTCAAACCGGAATTGTTGTGAAAGTGATGTTTACAAATTACTTACTGCTTGTCACTTGAATAATGTGTCAGCGTTACTGTGTTCCGGTTTGAAGGGCACTGTTTCTAGAGAAATTACTGGGCTTAGAGATATAACACCTTAGATATCTGGGTGACGAGCGCAGTGCAGTGCTAGGCAATGATTTGGACTCTTCATGTTCCAATAACTGTGTGTCGATGTCCCGTTATGTGGCAGGCATGTTGCTTACCAACAGGCACATGGCCTACTCGTCTCATCACTATTCAATGTAAAAAAAAATAATTAACTATCTATCTATCTGGATATAGGTTCAAGTATCTTTTTTCCGCTTCCGCTTTTGGAAGTGTCAACACGTATTTTAGATTGGCTTACAAATTAATTGTTAAATAATAAAACTAAGTGCACCAACTAACCTCAAAGTTTTCACAAGTACAAAGCAGTGATAAAATAGAAGTTTGGTGATAAATACAGATGGATAATGGATGATCTAGCCAAGTTTCAAGTAAATCACATCACATTAACGACAATTGCACATTTGAAAACAACCAAAACAAGACAGAATCAACTAAAAATAGTAAGTCACTTTTAAACTAAACAATAACAAACTCCAGCTGATTGGATCAGATGTTGCCGGTATTTAGACAACATAACAAAAATACTCGTTCGGATACACGAACTGTCAAATCAAGATATATAAGTTTGACCCATCACTTTATTCGATATTGAGTCGATTAAAATCGACTAATACTCAGATTACTAATACCGGTACTACGAATGTTGCCAACATTGAAGGAAAGTCACTATTTTGGTAAAAATACTTACATTAATTTAAAGTACACTGACAGAGTTTTTTAATAGTAATAATATTTTTTTAAATTATAATAATATTATGGAGAAAATGGACACTGACAATGTGACTATTAGGTTCCAACCACGACAAAGAGCGAGTTCGCTAGGAAGTCTGACAGATTCGTCAATATTTGAATCTACAAGAATTAGCTTGCCGGATACACTGCATGATCAAAGTGAACTTAACTCTTCATCAAAACATAAAATTACAGAGTTAGAAAGTCGCCTTGCGTCTGCAAATAACGAAGTTGATAACTTATTATTAGAGAATGGTCGAATGAAAAAGGAATTAGAAAAATGTGTTAAAATAATCGATTTATACAAAAAAGTTGATGTGAATAATATTCAGCATTCTCCAATGCTGTGTAGAAAAAGAAGGAGACCACGAGATTCCCTGGATATGGAAGATAATACGACTCCATCGTCGACTAAACGGGTTCATCCATTCATGTATGAGAAACAACAAGAAATTATAGAAGAAATGACCGGCCAAATAAGGCAGTTGCAGCAATGGCTAGATGAAGAAAAATCAAAAAATAACAATAACAATAAACAAGAAAAAAATAAAATAATAAACCAGAATAAGAAAATTTATCTACATACACAATCGAGACACAAATCGTTTAAACAGTTACAAAAGAAAATAAGGAAGTTCACAAAGAAAGTAAATAAACTCACAAAGGAATATACTATATCTAAAAAAGAAAATAACGAGCTAAAACATGAGATTTCAGAATTAGAAATGAAGCTAAAATGTACAAGAGATGATACCAATGTTTTCACTCAAGAGCTTATGGAAAATACAAAAAACAAATACAAATATACTAATAGAATACAACATATAAAACCAAATAATAATGTAGTAGACGCAAATAAACGAAATATTACTGTTTTCTCAGACAGGATTGGGCAAGGACTGGCAGCCAAATTAACTAACAATATAGGACAACATTACAAAGTTATTAATATATGTCATCCAGATGCAAATTATGAGCGTACATTAAATAGTTTTAGTGAGGTAACAAAAAATCATAATGAGAATGATATTGCCGTAATCCTAATAACAAAGCTCGAAGAAACTATCAATTACAAGACAAAAAGGCAAGAGTACATAAAACGTCTGAAAGAAATTATAAATAGTCCACATATAACTTTCAATATTATTATTAGCGATATACAGTTTGACGGAGTTAATGATATGACTATATACAAATTGAATGAACAAATAGCACATCTAGCGAGCACTGCAGATAATGTTAAGTTTGTCGATCTAAACATCAGAGATAGTAGCGCCAAAGTCTACAGCTATACCCATATTAAAGAACTAATTTTAAATATGATAACAATGACCGCAGGAGGCAAGAAATTTCAAGGCTCAACGGTTCTTAAGTTTGTTAATCTTCATACCCAAGACACTAGTCAGAAAAACACAAATTTTCAAACAGAAATAAGAAAAATGAAGAACAGATAATACTGCATGCAAACGTACAATGTATAAATAATAAATATTTAGAAATTGAAGATTTTCTCAACAACTGTAAATGTGATGTATTTTGCATATCAGAAACATGGGCGGAAGATGAACGAGTACAAAATATGGTTATATCGAACTACGAGTTAGCTACATATTTCAACAGAAAATTTTTTGTACATGGGGGCACAGCAATATTCGTTAAACACGGTTTAGAATATAAGGTACGACATGACATAAATAGAATATCATTTGAAATGAACTTTGAATTATGTGCTATAGAACTGAGAGTATCTAAACTTGTAATTGTTTCAGTGTATAGGCCAAGTAAGGACATACATCTATTTTTTGAGTTACTTACGAAATTGTTGCATAAAGTTAGTTGTGAGGGGAAACAAATTGTATTAGCGGGAGATTATAATCTGAATGTTTTAAAAATAGATCAAAACATAAAAAAACTGTTAAGTATTATAAATAACTATGACTGTAGGCTTGTATTAGAGACGCCGACAAGAGTGCAAGGAAGTAGTGCAACATGTATCGACAATTTTATTGTAAATTTTGACAACTGTAAAGGCTATGTATTGGACCATAAATTATCAGATCATAAAGTTATTAAGCTGGTTTTAACTGGTAATTTGGATTATGATAGCAATATTAACAAAATTTCTAGCTACAAAAGAATTATGTCAGAAAATAACTTTACTTATTTTCACTATTTATTTCGAAAGGATTACGTGCAACTAAGAAATCAAATTATGTCTTGTGATGATTGTAATGTAAGAATGAATATTTTTCAGGACGCAGTTAAGTTTTATTTTGATATAGCTTTTCCCAAAAAAATAAATAATACATCTCGCCAAACAACGAAAAAATGGACGACAAAAGGTATAGAAGTATCAAAACTAAAATTATTAAATTTGGAGGCATTGCAAGAACTCCAACCGTCAAAAAAGAGAGAAAGAGAAATAAGACAGTACAGAAAGATTCTGAGAAAAGTGTTTATAGCTTCTAAGAGACTGCAGTATAGTCACAGAGTAAAACTTGCTAGAAATAGAGTAAAAGAGACTTGGAATATAATTGGTGAACAAGTGAAATTTAAGAAAAAGCAAAAAAATAAGACAGGTTTCACAACAGTTAAAAATCAGACTGGGATCGAAATAACAGATTGCCAGGAAATAGCAGATACGTTTAACATTTTTTTTAAAAATATCGCCAGTAAAGTGACTCAAAATACAAAAATAGATATTAATAAATGTATGGAATATTTAAAAAAATCAAATAAGCCCGTATCGACACTAAAATTTGACCCAATTGATCTTGACGAATTAATAATTATCATTAAAAATATGAAGCCTACAATAACACCTGACATATATGACATTAATAGTAAGACATTGAAACAGCTGATCTTGGACAATGAATGCTTCGTAGAATTATTACACCTAACAGTAAATGATTGCTTAGAGCAAGGTATTTTTCCAGATAGCTTAAAAGTTGGCAGGGTTATTCCCTTATACAAGAAAGGGGATTGCACTGAGTTAGACAATTATAGACCAATCTGTATTCTGCCAACAATATCAAAAATTTTAGAAACAGTAATTAAAAATAAAATACTACAATTTTTCGAAGACAATAATTTATTCACACCATCACAATTTGGGTTTCGCAAAGCTAGGTCCACAGAGATGGCTATTCGAAAAGTAGTTTACTATATTTTGGATTCATTAGACAAATCGAAAAAGTGTGCAAGTATCTATTGTGACCTTTACAAAGCTTTTGACTGCCTAAGGCATGATATACTTATGTTAAAATTAGATCACTATGGCTTTAAGGGTTCTGAATTGAACATGATGCGTACATATCTTCAAAATCGATGTCAAAGTGTCTCTATAGGTAATATAAACTCTACAAGGGAAACAGTAAGCATAGGAGTGCCTCAAGGTTCAATTTTGGGACCGTTACTCTTCTTAATTTATGTAAATGACCTTGTAAATGCGATGCCAGATTGGACCTATATCAGCCTGTTTGCCGACGACACACACATTGGTGTTAGCGACAAATGTAAACAGCAACTTGATGCAAAAATTTCGCATGCTGTGACTTTAATCAAAATGTGGTTTAATGCAAACGGGATAATTTTAAATGAAAACAAAAGTGTTATTATGCATTATAAAACGAAAAAAGGTATACACGTAGGAGACACAATTAAAGAAAACGTATTTCTGGGCTATACTATCGATCACACGCTCAGTCACTCAAATCACATCGACAAGTTATGTAAAAAAATGTCCAGTGCAAACTATGCACTGTTAAAATTAAGACCCCTTTTGGACAAAAACTCTATTCTGTCGATATATTATGCCTACATACATTCTAGAATAAAATATGCTATAACAGTGTGGGGTAACGGTGCAGATATACAAAGAGTCTTAAAACAACAAAAAAAGGCTATAAGAATGATGTTTGGCCTACGAAAATATTCGTCCGCAAGACCTTATTTTAAAAAACATAAAATCATGACTGTGATATCGCTATATATATACAACTGTCTACTAGAAATGTTTAATGAAATTGGGAAATCTGTAATAACAAAAAAAGAGCGATATAACATTAAATGTACACTAAGAAATGAGGATCAGTGGTATATGCCAAGAGTAAGACTTGCCAAAGTTGAAAAGCAAGGGTTAAATAATAAAATAGCAATGTTAAGCAAACTACCTAGATGCTTAACAAAATTGCATTTAAATGATTTCAAAAGAAAGTTAAAAAAATTCTTTGAATCAAACCCGTTTTATTCTATTAAAGAATTTATGAATTTGAAATTGACAGAATCTTCATTCTTGTATATGAACGCTGACATAACCGACTGAAATAAGTGGCAACAAAACAACTAAATATTTGTTGTAATGACATTATTTGTAAATGCTGTAATGTAATTTTATTAATGTAATGTAAGTTTTTTTTTTCTTTTATGATTAAGTATGATGACAAATTACTGTAATGACATCAATAATATCAAGTGAATTCACATGACATTTTGTAATTAATATTAATTTTGTTAAGTCATTGATTTAAATACAATTTTATTCTAATACATATTTTGACTAAATTCTTTATTTTTACTAATGTATGATTTTATTAACATATACCAACATTCATAATTTGATTTCATTACAGATATTTTCACTAGACATTTAGACTTTCTTATTTTTATGATTTTAATCATTGTAAACTGTGACGTACCTGGTATAACATATGTAGTTATAAGGCTAATAAAGATATTCTATTCTATTCTATTCTATTCTATTCTATCGCACTATGCATATATTTACTTACAATTATACTAATAACAAGACTGTTGTTGTAGTCCTCCATACCCCCCAACGCCGTAGGTCATTTTTCCGTCAATATTGGTAGTCACTTTTTCACACAACACTTCTTAATGATATCGCTAATCATTATGATAAATAGTTAGTTATAATAGGGGCATCATTCTAACAATATAATATTGTAGTATACATTTTTTTTTTTAATATTGGTGGACAATTCACACATAACACCATCTGACCCCAAACTAAGCAAAGCTTGTATGATGGCGGCCAGATAGCTGATATAATACTTATATAGTTTTAAATACATACTTATTATACATATACCACAACATAATTATTAAATATTATTAAAGAATAATAGTTTTTCTTTTACTTGCAGGTAAGCAACTAGAATAAATAACACTGCAAACTGACTGATCCACGTCCACACGAAGAAGAGGTCAACTCGAAAAGGTAAGTATGGAGTGTGCAAAGAAATTATACCTACATACTGGAATGTGGATTAATGGAATGAGAAAATCAAATGACGTTATTAAAGCCGGGTCACACAGAGGTGATCCGATAGCGATAGCGATCCGATAGCGAGACGATATTTTTTGTAATGTTCGAATTTGTATGCAACCTGATACACAGCAAGCGGGCGCGATCCCATACTCGGTATCGGATCGCTATCGCTACCGGATCGCCTCTGTGTGACCCGGCCTTTAGAGAATTTTGTTTCTCACACTCGGTTACTGTCATGGTAAAACATTTTTGGTAGATCTACCTAAAAAAAAATCAAGGGTCCCATTTGGATATCTATCGGAGTCAGTAGAATCCCTCATTTATTTTATTGGCAGTTTTAATTTTTACTACTGTATTATATCTATACTAATATTATAAAGCTGAAGAGTTTGTTTGTTTGTTTGAACGCAAAGATCTCTGGAACTACTGGTCCGAATCGAAAGATTATTTATTTGTAGGATAGTCTATTTATCGAGGAAGGCTATAGGTTATTTAACATTACGCTACTATCAACAGGAGCCGAGCATTAATGAAAATTTTTACAAAAACGAGAAAAATATTGCTATTTGAGAGCTTTCGTTGCGCGACAGCATATGTCATATTATAAAGGTTGCGTCATTAGAACCTAACGTAACTGAATTTGTTAAAAATTTGAATTGGTACGACCAATTTTTGATAGATGGCGTAGCAACGCGCGCGCGTTCAACTTGTGATTTAATAAAATTACAGGTGTAAGGACTGACGACAGCAATGAACATTTTTCGTAATTTTCGTAGTAAGCAAAGTTAATGTTAAATACTGAATTACTATTACCATTACGCATTTTAGTGACTCGAACTTACTCACAAGATTTCATCCATTCAAAAGCATTTAACGCGCATGGTCAGTCCGCTGCTCCGCCGCCGCTCCCACGCTACGCCGAAGTTATATGCTATTCCGGACTACAATCTGGTTATGTTAAAAATTTTAAGCTGATCTAAATAAACCTTATAATATTGTGATTGCCCAACAAACACTCCCAACCCAAACTTTCATATTATTATTAATCATATTAATAGGAACCAACATTTCATTAAGAAAAGTGAAAAGAGAATTCCAAAATGATCCTCAAAATTTATTGTAAATACAATTATTTTCTCTCCTTCCTTTAAACTTCTCACTACATTATTCACGTAGTTTTCTTAAACAGTCATTTTACGACTTACAAACACACAAGTAAATATTTACTCTATGTGCTTTGTTTAAAGCTCAAATTGCAATGCGCCATGATTTACGAGGTTTTTATTGTAATACGGTCCAGACAACGCCCCTGTAGGGTTAAATATTAAAACAGAAGTTACCGGACGTTATAACCGAGACGTGACGCGCTGCCCTTCGTGACAGTAAAGAAATATATTAGGAATAGATATTATTAATGCACTAACAGCACCGGTAAAGGGCTAGAGCTTTGGCTCAAATTTGCTGTGTCAAGTTTTTTTTTTGATGTGTCATACCTCTGAAACTCTTTAAGCTCTGAAATCGATCGGGAAACGTGCCAAAAGACTCATAAAGACGCGAAAAGGGCTTCAAAATTTTGAACATCCTCGAAAGATTGCTAGCTTATTGGTTTTTATATTTATCGGTTTCACTTTGGTGTGCATAAGATCTGAATGATCTGAATGATGAATTTCATCTTTTTTTTTGTACTATTTGAATGCTCTTAGCACGAAAAAGCGACATCGTTTCATGGTTAATATTCCAAAGACACGAACTAAGAGGTTTGATATTAAAATTAACGTGGTTGTTACACATATTGATTAGGTAAACGGGTAACTCACGTGTAATGAGGTCGGTCAATCCGACTCGAGTTTCGGCCGCGTCCGGCGGCCTTTTTCAAGGAGAGTGTACGCGCCCGATGGCGTCCCGTTTGGCACTGACAGTCACTGGTCAGTGCCAAACGGGACGCCATCGGGCGCGTGGGCTCATTACACGTGAGTTACCCGTTTACCTAATCAATATAAGAGGTTTGACTCTACTTCTGTGATAAGACCGTTTGAACGTAGGCTGTGGAATGCGTTGCCTGACTGGGTTTTCCTGATGGCTATAATATTATTGTATCTTCAAATCGAGTGTGAATCGGTTTCTTCTAGGTAAACGAGTTCCATCGCATCGTTGCTTAGCATCAGGCGAGATGGCGATCAAGCGTAAACCTATAAAAGTTAAAAAAAAAAGTTTGAATTACCTAACTCAATTTTTTGAAAACATTTTAACTCACGTAATCGTGTGAAAATTTGTGGAACACAGTGGAAAGTAAGGTTTTTTCTGAAATAAAAATATACTAAGTACGTATGTTGATTCATCATCATCATCAACAGCCCACTAAACGTTCCCACTGCTGGGACTCGGGGCCTTCTCTCGCAAGGAGTGAGTTAAGGCTATAATCCACCACGCTGGCCCAATGCGGGTTGGCGGATGACACATGACTTCGAAATATTCTAGGTTCATGTTGGTTTCCTTACGATGTTTTCCTTCAACGTTTTAAGTTAGCGGCATTACGCACATGACTTCGAAAAGACAGTGGTGCGTGTGGGGTTTGAACCCGGGGTCTCCGGATCGGCAGCCGCCGTTCTCCCGACTAGACCAGCCGTAACTTATGTAATCACGTATGTTGATTAGTACAAGTGATTTTATTGACATCCGTTGAGTAGTTTTAGGACAAACTGTATTTGAGTACCAAACAACCAAACTTGCCCTCCTCATAATCATATCTCATACTCATAATGTTAATATTGCAATAAAATTGCAGTCATTTGTACAACTACATTCATCGTATTCAAAACAAAACCTACTAACCCTCCTCAAACTCCGCTTACTAGTGAATCGTAACACAAGTACAGCTATACGCCATACACTGCAACTTAACTGCTAACAAGGCCCTTTGCATGCGGTGGCTGACGCGCGATGGCTCGCGATTCTCGTGTTTTTCACGCCGACACGCGGCCCGCATATTTTAGTGGTAGTTAGGGTATGAACGCACAATAGCTGTTATGGGCTAAGGGAAATTACAAGTGCTTTTGATTTGAAACACAAAATAGAAAAGAAAAGAATTGGCAATCATAGGAACTGCCGATAGATGTGAAAACTTATAACTGAGAATTTGATAGCTTACTTTGGAAACTACACGGGTGTAACCGGAGGGTGTGGTCTATTGGCTGGCGCATTTCTAGATGGCCATGCCATTATAGCCAGGCCACGCCATTTCAGCATTTCCCATTGGCTGACGCATTTCTAGATGGCCATGCCATTATAGCCAGGCCACGCCATTTCAGCATTTCCCATTGACTGACGCATTTATAGATGGCCAATGGTTAAGGTCCCGTAAGTTTACCCGAAGACTTCTTATCATACCCGAGCGTGACGCTAGAATTTAATTCACAGCCCACGAAAAATCTGTTTAGGCGTGCCAAAAGAAGTTTTCACTTAAAAAAATATTGGAATCACTGTTCAATTACTTTAAAAATCTACTAACTAAAAAAAAATGTGATATGGTCTGTCCAATCCGATTAAAGTTTCGGCAATGGCCGGCGGCCGTTTTCAAGGTGAGTGCGTGCGCGTGACGGCTGCCCATTTGGCACTGCGAGCAGCGGCGTGGCGCGTATACAAGCTTAACGTCTGCAACGGTGCAGGTGAAGAGGTGCGAGAGGGAGGCGCAGGTGTACACTCAAACTTTGTTAGACCTGCCTGTCAGGAACGTTGTAGCACACTGAACTCATTATATCCTCACTAATACCACGAACACAATGCCGGTTACATCTTTCTAGATGGTGTTATGTGACAAATATTCAACAATGTATTATTGTAATTAATTATCAGAAGTAGTGCAGTTCTAGACAGTGATTTTAAAATTCACAGCCTAGTGTTCTACAAATGTATTTCGTGGAGCGTCAAAAGATCCCTGGTGCATGATTACCCTTATCCAGATATGCTTGGCATGGATAGCTTCGCAGTGTGTTGGATAGTTCATAGGATTGATTGCACATTGATGGCTGCTTTATCGCTAATGGGACTTGCTTTATGCCATAACTTTTAAACAAATTTCATTTTATATGCATAACTTTTTAGACACATAGAAAGTTATATACATAACTAGCAGAGCCCCGCGGTTTTATCCGCTTAGTTTCCGTTCCTGTTATTATCCCAGAAGAAATATACATAAATATTGGTGGACAATTCACACACAACACCATCTGACCCCAAAATAAGCAAAGCTTGTATGATGGCTGCCAGATAGCTGATGTAATACTTATATAGTTTTAAATACATACTTATTATACATAGAAACACTATATTATTAATATTAATAGTAAAAATATAAAGTAGTAGGACTCTTTGCAGAGTCCGCCTGGGGAAGTATCACACCTTTGCCAGTTATTCTACCGCCAAGAAGTAATGTGCAAACATAACTGTGCTCTGGTTTGAAGGGCAATGTTTCCAGAGGAATTACGGGACTTAGAGATACAACATCTTTGATCTCTGGGTGAAGAACGCAGTGCATTGCTAGGTAATGATTTTGACTCTTCATGTTCCAAAAGCTGCGTGTCACTGTGCTGTCATATGGCAGGCATGTTGCTCACCATCAGGCACATGTCCCGCTCGTCTTGTCACTCTTTATTTAAAAAAAAAAGCTATTATATGTGTTAATCCAGCCTATTACCTAACCATGTTCAAATTTCAACAGGGTCCATTCATACGTTACGGCGTGACTGAACTTTTATTTTTATTTTTTCGAAACTCTATAGTAGGATTATTAACTTTATCAAATGCCTGTAATAAGTCAAGATATTTAAGTTTAGATCCGTTTATAAACAACTAGTGTTCCGGTAAGACTCAGGATATTCCAAAAGCTGCGTGACTATGTGTTGTTATGGACAGGCACGTTGCTTACCATTAGACACATCTCTTGCTTGTCCTTCTCATCATACCTCACCATACTATAAAAAGGCCAATAAACTCTGGACCACACACAGAGACGACTTTGTCTAGTAGTAAGTCAACCTGTCTGCCTCTGCGTCGCGTCCGCCTATTCATTACACTAAACATGTTTTTTGTGTGATGAATGTAATAATTTGTTCAGTGTCTGGGTGTTTCTATCTAGAATTAGTTTGTATTTCCTATTATAAACGTGATTATATCAGCTATCTGGCTCCCATAGTTTGGAGTTAGATGGTATTGTGTGTGAAATCTCCACAGTCAATATTGGACAACGAAATTGGACAATACTCGTTCTAAGAGGGAATTAAAGAAATGGCTATTGTTTCTATTTCATAATTTTTTTTTGTTTTTTTAAATTGGTTAATTATTTTATTAAGCTTAACTTGCAACAAATAGCATAAATAAGTTAAGTATCCTAAAGTTAGATGTTTAATATATTATAGGGATGTAGGTTTGTAGGTAAACTTAAGTTACTTACACATTTTATTATTCTTACTTGTATTTTAACTAAGAACCTGACATAAATTATTACGCTGAGTACTAGGAGTATGTCACTATGTGACACATATTGCACGTCCGTAATTGGGCACACTGTTTGTACATTTAAGCTACTTTTAAGATATTTGTAAACACAGTATGGCAATTGATACATTCTTATTCTTATTATATTTAAACATAAATTAATAATATTTACTCGTTTCTTTAAATTGTAAACATTTAAGATTAATATCAGACCCGACCGTATTCGATGGATTCCAAACGTGAAACTCCAGTACTAGAACTGGGACATCAATTCCATTCGAGCTGTGCATCACCCGGCTAGTAAAGCTAGTAAATAAAGTACAGCTAGTAAATACAGTATGGCCAGTACGCTCCGTACATAAACCGATCGCCAACGGTCGCTATATTTTTAAATCCAGTAGTTTATACCAAAGTGGATTAAATTTTGAACTTTAACTGTGGTCGTAAAACGCTGGACGATGGCTGTGTCTGATAGCGTCGGATAGTTTATGGAAGACAAGTCAGGGTACTTTACAAAACTTATGGTTTTTTTTAGAAATAAAGTGTGACAAGACGAGCAGGACATGTGCCTGATGGTAAACAACATGCCTGCCACATAACAGCACAGTGAGACGCAGATATTGGAACATGAAAAGTCCAAATCATTACCTAGCACTGCACTGCGCTCGTCACCCAGATATCTAAGATGTTATATCTTGAAGCCCTGTAATTTCGCTGGAAACATTGCCCTTCAAACCGGAACACAGTAATGTTTGCACATAACTGCTTGGCGGTAAAATAACTGGCAAATATGTGGTACTTCCCCAGGCGGACTCTTTCAAGAGTCCTACCACTACAAAGTATTGAAGGATTTCAAACATTAGGTCACCTGAGTTATATGTTAGTTCCATCGAGTTTAAAATCTTTGGTCACGTTCTAACAGTTCGTTTACAGGGTTATTGCGGTCGTTAGTGAGCAACTTTGTTATGTGTTTTGTGCTTTTTAATGAGAACCCGAGCAGTTTACCCATCGATATAATAAAGCTTTTGAGAAATCGGAGTTCAATTAAAAAAAAAAATTGGCAGTCATAGGAACTGCCGATAGAAGTGAAAACTTATAAACTCAGAATTGGATAGCTTACCTTGGAAACTACACGGGTGTAACCAGGGGGCGTGGCCTCGCCATCATGGCATGGTCATCTAGAAATGCGTCAGCGTTTCCCAATGGCTGACGGATTACTAGATGGCCAATGGCCAATGTCCCGAGTTTACCCGAAGATTTCTTATTGTACGCGACCGTGACGCTAGAATTCAATTCACTGCCCACGAAAAATCTGTCTAGGCGCGCCAAAAGAAGTTTTCACTTCATTAAATAAGTGACGTTCTATTACGGAAATAAGGACTACCTAGGATGTGTTCCTCAAGGGCTGAATGCTAATTGCCAAAAAAAAATATTTTTTTTAATATTTAGTAAAAGTATTTAACTTTTCCTTTAATGTATGCACAATCCATCGTAAACTAAATCACTACTCAAAATCTAGACAGGTCATCCGTCAAAAAACCCAATTTATTCAGTCTCAGCCGTTTCTAAACCGCCAATTTAAATTACCCTGCCAGTCGGTAACTGCAGAAAATTAAACCCATAAAAATTACCCTTTTACCGAAAACTGACCAATCCGATGGCAATTTGTTCGTTTCCAAAATACAAGAGCCAATCATCATCAATCATGCGAACCTTTGAAATTCCGGTCACGTAGCATCGCGTAGACTGCGCCGTAGAGCTCTACGGGATTGTAGAGCTTTGTGCTCTACGAACTAAAACTGGAGCAAATGTGCAAGGATGCGTTGGAACAAAGTCTTTTTAGGGTTCCGTAAAACGTAAAAACGGAACCCTTATAGATTCGTCATGTCTGACTGTCTGTCTGTCCGTCCGTATGTCACAGCCACTTTCTACCGAAACTAAAAGAACTATACTTTTTTTTTTTTTTTTTTTTTATAGCTTTGAGTGACGAGACGAGCAGGTCATGTGCCTGATGGTAAGCAACATGCCTGCCACATAACAGCACAGTAACACGCAGCTATTGAAACATGATAGTCCAAATCCTTACCTAGGACTGCACTGCGCTCGTCACCCAGAGATCTAAGATATTATGTCTCTAAGCCCTGTAATTTCTCTGGAATCATTGCCCTTCAAACCGGAACACAGTAATGTTTGCACACTACTGCTTGGCGGTAGAATATTTGGCAAAGGTGTGGTACTTCCCCAGGCGGACTCTGCTAAGAGTCCTACCACTACTGAACTGCACTGCACTATACTGCTGAAACTTTGTCATTAGATGTTTTCTGAGAACCGGATAAAGATTTTTACACAAGGGGTTTACCCATACTTCGAATTGAAACTAAAAAAAAATGTTTGTCTGTAAAGTCGGTTTACTGACTATAGAACGTGACAACGTCTTAAGAAAATACTGATGGAATGGTAGCATTTTTCAAAAGAAAATTTTAATTTCATTTGTTAGATTTGTATGTAAAAAGTAATCAGTAGAATTTAGTCATTTTCAATCAAAACAATGCAAAAAAGCTTTTAGATGCCGGGGATCGAACCCGGAGCATTTCACATGCAAAGCGAACGCTCTACCACTGAGCTACATCCCCGCTTGAACTACTGGTCGAAATAATTAATACAACTGTAACAAACATGCGGCGAGGTAACGACCGACGGTAACGCGGTAACGGTACATGACGTCATGTTTTGTGGGCGTGCAGCCGGCTTCATCGAATTATAAGACGTAACAGGAACGGAGCATGAATGAAAAATGTTACAAAAACGGGAAAAAATATTGCTTTTTGAGAGCTTGCGTTGCGTGATAGAAAATATCTATCTTTTAAAGGTTGCGGCTTTAGAACCTAAGGTAACCGAATATGTTCAAAATTTGAACTGGTACGACCAATTTTCGATAGAGATGAAGTAGCAACGCGCGTACGATTCAGCTAGTCATTAATAAAAAAACAAAACAAAATGACAAATGCCAATAACCATGCCATCAATAATTGTTCTCATATACGTATAGGTATGTACATCATGTATGTATAAGTACGTGCTTCCATGAAACAGCTTCCATATTACTGAATCTTATCGCTAGATAGTGTTATGTATAACAATGCCACAAAACAAAATGCTGATAAAGTTAAAATTCAACCTCAACAATTTAGTCACGCGTCAAAAGTTCCCGCTCGATGTTGCATGCGGCTGCATCCGACGCGTTGTGTTCACACTTTTGTTGCCAATTCCAACGTTTTTGTTGCAGCGTGCCGCGCGCGGCCGACCGGGTGTTAGGATTGACTGGACGTTCGCTCATATGTGCAATTTGCAGTTAAATGTATTTTTATGGAGAACAGTAGAGTTTCATGTATTCGAACTTTCATTAGATAAGATAGACAAACAGTTTTATTGCCAACAATCATTATCAGCCTACCTTAGTCCACTACTTGGCATAGACTTCTCCCACTTGCCACTCAACTTCTAGGCATAGGTTTCTCCCATACGCTACTCAGCTCTATTCTCGGCTTTTCGTTTCCAACCACTGCCTGCAGCCTTACGTATATCGTCACTCCATCGAGTTTCAGAACGTCCTATGCTACGTTTGTCAAATCACGGTCTCCACTCTAGAACACATCTACCTCAATGGTTTTCGGTACTACGACAGATATGACCAGCCCACTGCCACTTCAGCTTGCTAATACGTTGAGCTATGTCTATAACTTTGGTCTACTGATGGTCTTCTTAATGCCCAAAAATACAAAAAAAAAAGCCTTCAAGTTAGTGAAACAAATGGCGACCTTATTGCTAAGAGCCATCTCTCTTGATGGCAAACGATTTTTTGTCTTATTCTTGGTTTTCAATAATTGGATTCTATTAATCGAGAGTGGATAGATACATTCTAGGTAACCACACTATCATTGATTGTATTATTACGGAAATATTCGAAAAATCTTACTCTGGCACTGTATTCCACAGCCTAGACTGTTCCAACACAAACGTGTAGTAAACCTTTTCGTTCCAGTCTTCAAAAAAAAAATTAATTTACTCTCGATTTGTAGACACCAAGATTAAAAATTCCGATGAGAATACAACATATAAATACAACATTATCGCTCATCTCGTTACAAAGCAGCCGTCACACAGTATCCCACCCTATCACACCAGCCGCCACTCAAACTTGCAGCTTCAGGTTGCTGTGACGTGCGTCAGGGGGAGCGAGACGAGGTTACCGCAGCGAGGTAATGAGTTTACGCTCATTGGAGGTTCCTTGCATCTTTACAAACGACTTAGAAATAGAGTGTATACTTGATACTTCATATAATTATTACGCTCGCAAGAAGTTAATACTTCATCTCTTTAGTCTTGGTGCTAAGAAATCAAACGTCAAATGTTGAATAGATAATATCTGTAAGAAGTTTTAACTTAAAGTAATTTTTAATATTTACTAAAATGTGGACAAACTAACTTCAGGGTGTCAGTTTTTAGTGATAATTTAAAAAAAAAAACTCACATTCGGCTGTTTTACTAGTATTCGGCTGGGTAAACCGAATTCGATTTTTTTTTTTATTAAAGGGCAATTTTTACAAAAATCTTAGTAATAAAAACTTCCCACGCACACCACTGTCTTTTAGAAGTCATGTGAATACATCCTGAGGAAATCGGAATATTCCAATAATCTTTCGAGGACATGCGTTATCCACTAATCTACTCTGAGCCAGTGTGGTAGATATGACCTTGACTTTCTTCTTGGAAGATAACTATGGCCCTGAGCCCCAGCAGTGGGAATATTTGTGTTTGTAATGAACACTAAAGGTACAAGTTGGCGCGGAGACCGCGACACGAGACCGCGACGCGAGACCGCGACGCGAGACCGCGACGCGAGACCGCGACGCGAGACCGCGTCCGGAGACCAAGACAGGCAATTGACACTATGGAATTGTATGGGCGCCAGTTCGCGCCGCGACCGCGACCGCGACCTGTCTCGGTCTCCTGTCGCGGTCTCAGCGCGAACTGGCGTCCATACAATTCCATAGTGTCAAGTGCCTGTCGCGGTCTCCGGTCTCGGTCTCCGGTCGCGGTCTCGTGTCGCGGTCTCCGCGCCAACTTGTACCTTTAGAGTTATAAAATATCTCGGTATTATCAACTTTGTCAGTTACAATAAATAAATATAAATATGATGAAGTCTGTGCTGTCAAACTTGAGTTCATGTAATAATTCCCATATGCTCGTCCTGCGAAGACCGAAGTGATACCTCCGATATCTTCAGGCCTCAATGGAGTTTTGACAGGTACATGGGGGAACTTATAAACTGCAACACAATGAAAACTCAACTTTATAACAAACGTGCCAGCTTCCAAATCAGAAAAACAAATAGCGAAATTGACATTAAGATTTGTACTGAAAAAATATCTTTATTGTGAGGGGTTAACATTTAAAATCGGTTGAAGAACAGTTGATCAGGTAAAGATTGCTCACGTTAGAAATTCAGGGTTTTTGTTAAGTGAATGGGCTTTTACAGAGCCCTTTGTCGGTTATTTCGGTTAAATGAACGTGTCGGATTTCTGTTTCATTTGTTTTCGAAATTATTGAGGAAAGTTTGTGAGGTATCGACAGACACCACAGACTCCAGAACATTCTGTTATTTGTCAATTTATTTACGTAAAGTTTCTGAGTTTGTTTGATTCATAATTCGATGAGTTTTTGGCAAGTTCTTTTGAATTATATAAATACAACTTTACCGCTGTATTTGTAAGTTAAATTTAGCATAATCTTGTCTTATTTAGTTCATTTGGCGTCATAAACCTCGAAAAATTGCGCACCAATCTCTTTGTTTTAATATTTGCTTATTTGGTCGTGCTAAAAATTACAACTTTTAAAGTTATAATATTTACCGCCCTTATTTATAAAGTTATTTGTAATTTAATACAGAAGTACTAAAATGTAATCATGATTCTTTTTTAAAATTCAAATCATTGATAAATAAAAGTAAATTACAATGATAATTACATTACACTACATTCTTAACTACGTAGGCTACATGAAATACAAATGCAAAACGAATGAAATGAAATAACTCATCCAATAAAACAATTATATTATTGAGCAATAAACCCCCATTCCGGCTCCACTTGGATATCTGTAAAATATATAGAGCACATGACGGGTTGTTTGTCCGCGATTTGAATAATAGAAAATGGTTATAAATAAATAAATATTGGTGGATAATTCACACACCATCTGACCCCAAACTAAGGAAAGCCTGTATTATGGCGGCCAAATAGCTGATATAATACTTATATAGTTGTAAATACATACTTATTATACATAGAAACACCCAGACACAGAGCAAATATTTGAATTCATTGCACAAATATTTGCACTGGGTGAGAATTGAACCCACGACCTTCGGCTTCGCAGGCAGTGTTACTACCCACTATTAAGCCATGAGGCCAGTTAATAATGTCGTAGTAAGTATAATGGCGCAATCTCAATAGATAAACACATGCTGTCACGGACTTCACCGCACGTGAACGCATGCAACGAAAGCTCTCAAAAATAAATATTCTTCCCGTTTTTGATATATTCTTCATTCATGCTTCACTCCTATTGATAGTAGCGTAATGTTAAATGGCCTTCCTCCATAAATGAACCATTATCAACAAATAATATTTCAATCCAAACCAGGAGTTCTTGAGAGTATCACGTTCAAACAAGCAAACTCTTCAGCTGTATAATATTAGCATGGATAAAAAAATACATTTGGATGCTAAAGTATGACTAAATAACATAAGCCAACCTGAACCAGTCAAGGCGGGTTGCTAGTTTTTAATAATATACAATTTTAAATCATTTGAAAGCATAGGTACTTGATCTAAAGAATTTACGAAAATTTTGATCCAGAATTCAGTTTCCGAAGCAGCAAATTTTCACGAATCTACCTACATAGTAAACGGAAAGTATGAGTCATTTCGACTCGATCACTTAGCAGATGAAATCCTTTGAGTTAAAGAGAAGTTGTGAAATATATTGAAAGTTTCAGACGCTTTTTGAACATGTATTTCATTTATGTATTTGCCAAAACTAGTACATACTACACTTGTATTATATTTATTTTCTATAAATTATCATTTTTCGAACCAACAAAATTTCGGTTCGAACAAAATTCAACGGCAGACGTTTTCAGACAAACGCAAAAAAATATATGTAAGTAGTTCTCAAGCATGTCACAGGTAAGGTAAATGTATTTTGTAGTGGTAGGATTCTTGGCAGAGTTGACCTGGGGAAGTAGCACACCTTTGCCAGTTATTCTACCGCCAAGCAGTAATGTGCAAACATTACCATGTTCCGGTTTGAAGGGCAATGTTTCCAGAGAAATTATAGGGCTTAGAGATGTAACATCTTAGGTCTCGGGGTGACGAGCGCAGTGGAGTGCAGTGCTAGGTAATGATTTGGACTCTTCATGTTCCCATAGATGCATGTCACTGTGCTGTTATGTGGCATGCATGTTACTTACCATCAGGCACATGTCCTGCTCGTCTCGTCACTGATTTAAAAAAAAACGTTTGGTAGGTATCTTTACACAAATTTAGAATATGAACCGTCCAAATCATGACTGGTAGTCATGCTACCAACCAGGTAATGATTCGGACTCTTCATTTGTGTCTATGCACATTTCTACTTGGCGGTAGAATGACTGGCAAAGGTGTGTTACTTCAACAGGTGAACACTGCAATGTGTCCTACCACTACCACTTATTTATTGGTATTTTGTATGGCAGACTAGTAAACACACGGCGCCACATCTCTGCCCGCGAGTCTGTAAAACCATGTAAATCAACTTAGAAAACCCATAAATGAACGTCACCATAATAAATAGTCTTGGTCATTGAATCGTCACAAATGTGTGTAAAATGCAAGCGATGTTCAGCCACGATTACCAAACCAAACATACCCACAAGTCACGCTAAAACACACTTTCGCTCTACACGATAAAGGTCAACGTTCATGTAAATCAAACTTTGGTTTTCATTTCCTTAAAAATATACGTTAGTTGACAGTAAAGTCGCTCTTGATGAGTCGTTTTAGAGGTCAAAGGGAGCGCACAGTAAAGTTTGCGCTGAAGTGTATGATAAACTTGGAGCTAGACTCCCGTCGCGGTCTGTTGGTTGTTGTGATGTATGGGAGGTATTTTGCGGGCATTTTATAGAATTTTCTAGAATGTGCTGGAATGTCCTGGAACGTGTTATTGGCTGACGCAATGTTCTAAAGTGCTGCATTTTGTTTGTGTCAGCAGTTTGTTCGAGGGTTACAGGCTGACTTGAAGATTTGATTTATTTTGTTCAATTTAGAATGGATTGGAGATTTTGATATGAACAGTAATGTATCAAAACCTTCGTTCAAAGTTTAGCAAAGCAATCATTTATTTTATTTTGTTTACAATCTACGTAAGTAAAACTTGTCACAAGCGCAAACCATTTTCATGTACATACCTACCACTGCCCTTTCTTATTACCAGGTTCTAACGCTCAAAGGGTTATCTGGAAGAGATCGCTACTAGCGATAAGATCACCTTTTGTGCCCAAAATGTTCTAATTTTTAAGTATTATCATTGTATTCCTGTATTATTGTTTTGTGGTATAATAAAGTGTTTTGTATTTGTATTGTACCTAAAAATTTCACATTTATTGACTTAGGTAAGCTTTGAGCTAATGTTAAGATTACGTTAATATACATAATATATGTACAGTAATTTTATACTTAATAACTTTGCGTTATACTGGGTATTTTGCGTGATGTTAGATAATGACGCGGCCTTAGATTTACTCGTACCACATATACAAATAAAGAATACAGTAAAACAACAACATATTACGGAAACAAAGGGCCATCTTATCGTCAAGAGCGATCTCTTCCAGACAACCTTTTTTACAATTAATTTGTAATAGTTACAACTATGGTGTGACAAAATAAGTACAAAAAGAATGTACTTATTGTAACTAAGCCGTAACAACAACTACCTTCGGAGATTCGGCGTTCCAGTGACTCACAGTGACTTCGAAGCTACGTACACCACTGTATTTTCAAAGTCATGTGCTTAATGTGGCTAACTTAAAATAGATAAAGGAAAACAACGTAAAGAAACCGACATGTTTCTAGAATATTCCGAAGTTACAACTACAGCGCTTAGAGACATAATATCTTAGATCTCTGGGCGGCGAGTGCAGTGTAGTGCTAGGTAATGATTTCGAGGACTCATCATGTTTCATTAGCTGCATGTCACTGTGCTGTTATGTGGCAAGCATGTTGCTTACCATCAGGCATATGCCCTGATCGTCTCGTCTTGCACTGGAGCAGCGTTATGGATCATGACAGATAGAAGACAGACTGACAGAAACACTTTATTATACACATCAGACGACAAATACAGTGAAAAAACAATAGCAAATAAAATAACTTATAACTAGTACCATACAAGGCTGCTTTATCGCTTTCAGAGATTTCTTCCAAGCAACCATTAATCTATACTAATATTATAAAGCTGAAAAGTTTGTTTGTTTGTTTGTTTGAACGCAAGGATCTCTGGAACTACTGGTCCGAATTGAAAGATTATTTCTTTGAAGATAGTCCATTTATCTAGGAAGGCTATAGGGTATTTAACATTACGCTACCATCAACAGGAGCCGAGCATGAATGAAAAATGTAACAAAAACGGGAAAAAATATTGCTTTTAGAGAGCTTTCGTTGCTTGACAGCATTTGTCATATGTTAAAGGTTGGGTCATTAGAACCTAAAGTAACCGAATTTGTTCAAAATTTGAATTGGTACGACCAATTTTCGATAGATGGCGTAGCAACGCGCGTGCGTTCAACTAGTAGCCAAATATAATGGCCTAGGCTCTTTCTCCGCAAGAGAAGGCCCCGAAGCCCAGCTGTGGGAACATTGAATGGGTTGCTTATGCTCTTTATGTCACAAAGTAACCATTTTCACCACTTTTCCAGTTCATTTGCTAATCCATAAAAAGTATAAGCTACAACTAAAAGCCGAAGCTCCAGAAGACGTTGTTAAGATTTTACAGTATAATATAAAAATGTTTTTACATTTTAATATTCCCATTCCGCTGAAAACTCATATCCTGTGAAATATTCAGGCGCACTCTGGTTCAGCCGGTTCCAACGTGACTACAATGCTCAAATATTGGGTTATACGGAAACAACGTACTGTGGATCGAAAGGGATCGATAGTGGAAGGACTCTTTAAGAGTCTTGGAGGTATTATGTTAGTTGTTGTTGCCAAAGTAATGTAACATCTGTGTGTTTTGGTCAAACTAAAACACAGATTCATCGTTTTCAGATAATAAAAAGGATAGAGATAAAGCTTTTATATCTGTAGGTGACTGCAGTACGGTGTATAATAGCTGTGTCACACGGTGCTGTTAAGGGTAAGCGTGTTGCTGATCATTTGACTCATGTTCTATCGTTTTGTGTTGTTGTCTAACTTTACTGTGTTCCACAAATTTCAACCCGCTCCGTTCAGATGTTTCAATGTTATTGAGCAACAAACAATCAATGTAAAGTAAAACGTCAATGTAAAGTAAAATGATTAATAATTCAATAAGCTCCTTTCGATTGCTACCCTTTCTGTTTAAACTTGTCCAAACTCCAGCTAAATGCAGGATATAACATAATCTAGACTTTATTGTCTTGTGCTGTAAGGCGGGTAAGGTGGACGCAGTACCTGTGAATAAGTGATGCCATTTGTGGTTCCACATTCTTTATATTATGTACGTAGGAACTACTCCTAGGAAGAGTTTCTCGTGTATTTCTTGCTTTCTTGAAAATTACATTTGTATTAATTTTATACTGGCCTCACTCTGCGGTCTTACCCAGTTTGTTCCCATTCCCGTTATTGTTTCGGAATCATCATCATCAGCCTATCTTAGTCCCCTGCTGGACATAGTCATACCTCAATGCTCGCCACTCATCCCTATCCTTTACGTCTTTTTCCACTGCCTGCATCCCTGCCTGACTCCAGGCAGTGGGTGTGTTGGAATAAAAAGTAGCAAATATAATATTACAAGGTTTATTCTTTGTTCTGAATTTCAACGGTTGAGAGTTCTAACGTGATGGAGCAACATACATCAAAACTTGCGAATTTATAATGTTAGTAAGAAGAACGCCGCAGTGTTACCCGAGGCTTATCAGTTTTTCGCATATTTTTTTTGCCAAACAATTTACGCAAATGAATCAAATAATTAATAAGTATACCACAAGAAACATTTGCTTTAGAGGGATATAAAATAGCCTGTGTATTGACCAAAGTAATTTGTTTGCTACATATTTTATTTTATAAAAATCTGTTTGAGCTATTTTAAAGATACGTAATATATACTCACAATTACAAACACACAAAAGTTTCGGCAAAATTTGTGTGATTGTTTGTAACGATCCGCACCTGTAACAAATTAATTTATCATCATCGTCACTACATACGAGTACCTAGTATAAAACAAAGTCGCTTTCTCTATCCCTATGTATGCTTAGAGCCTTAAAACTACCCAACAGATTTGGATGCGGGTTTTTTAATAGATATAGTGATTCCAGAGGAAGGTTTTTATGTAGAATACATGCATAGTACAAGAAAGACTGATAATTTTAAAGATTTCTAAAGCGATTATATAAGTATAAACACAATTTTTGCGCTTAAATTGCAAACGCTGGCTGAACCCTACGAGATAGATCAAAATAATATACTGCAGTATTGTACATACACCTTAAAAAGGTCTACAAAACAGCTCATTATGGTATATGTCTATCTCTTAGGGATAACCCACAATAACCATTTTTATGTATTCGTATATTAGTATTAGCATTGCACCCGTGCGAAGCCGGGGCGGGTCGCTAGTTCTTTAATAAGTTACGTCTAATGTAATTGGATATTTAAGTAAGTGATGTCAAAGTAATCACTATTTCATAAATATGACATGTACAGAAAGTAGGAATAAATGAGGATTATTCCACAATTAGGTACAGGAAAGCATTGTGCACCCTTACATGGAAATAATGTCACGTGGCCAAAATGAGAACTAACGCTGTCGTCAAGCCAACCAAGGTTGCCGATGCCCGATTTTCCGATGCTCACTTCCTCCTGACAATGTCACCCAAGTGCAATTTCGTGGTACGCCTAACCATTAACAGTGCTTTGACCACCATTTCTCGTGACTTCAAGCTCCTGTCTCAGACCCAATGCACACAATTGAAGACATTAACTAAAACTACCAACCACAACAAGCATCTTAAATAAAAATCCTTGTCTCACATAACGCACAATAAACTGATAATATATTACAATAAGACAATAGAAAGCTGTAAGTAACTCCCGCTGCGCTGAGACGATCGGAACATTGAGACCGTCTCGTCAGGCTGGCGCCGAGTCCCGAGACCTTTCTAGACTAGACACGGCTGTCGTGGCGGGCTAGGAATTATGGGACTCAAATGTTCATAGACAGAAATAAGGAATGGGTTTATGAATACTCAGTTCCACTCTACAAAATAAGGTCCAATTACATTATACAATACGACAAATAGACATAATTGAAGTTATTTTGTAGTTGTAGGTCTCTTTCCAGTGTCCAGTTATTCTACCGCCAAGCTGTGACGTGCACGCGTCACTGTGATCCGATTTGAATGCTTCCAGAGACATTGCAGGGCATAGACATGGATCACCTTATATTTCTGGATGACGAACGCAGTGTAATGTTAGGTAATGATTTGGATTCTTCATGTTCCAATAGCTGTACGTAATAATGTCAACCATACAACGATGTTGCTACGAGCTACGAGCAGTTTGATAAAAAAGGGCTAGGTGTCTCAATCATCAAAGTTTATTTCATAAATATATAATCATATTTTTTAAGTGCAGTATGGCGTCTACGTAGGTAGTAACAGGCAGGTACGACTTATGTAGGTATGTACCGATCAACCACATCTGGGTCTCGCGTGAAAAGTATTACCTGAAATGAGCGTATTTCCACACTCACAATATTGTTTTTCAAACAAATCCTAATCCCCGGAAAGGCCGATCCAATTTGCCAAACGAGATTCTAAAATCCGCGGTTATTTTTCGCATTTTTTTCGCCACAAACAGAACATTACCGATTTCCTCATTTTTCCTAATATAAAACGTGACTTCGTTCTTAATATGAAGTAATTTTAATATTGGAATGAGTTGACCGACAGTGGACGTAGTTTGTAAGAGATTTAAGTTTTTAAGTGCCAGTCTGATCCCGCCGCTCAGATGTTTTTAAACTGCTTCTAAAGGAAGGGTATTTGAAGTTAATGCACCTGTTTTGTAAACGTGACTATCTGTGTTTCTGTAGCGCCAAACCTTCAAAAGCAAATCGGCCAATTTTGGTGTTTTGAGATTTATGGTAAAGCGTGCGTAGTCAGAAGTAACCAACAGTGGCACTTAGTAAGTGCGGAGAGAAGTGAAAACAATACACTATGTACATAGGTACGATTACATACAGACAGTACAATAAAGACATGTCGGTAACAGTTACGGTGTCGCGAGTTCAATTATTTTTCAACGACTTTAAAAAAGGAACAGGTATTCAATTCGGTTGTATGTTTTTGAAGTGAAAACTTCTTTAGGCGCGCCTAGACAGATATTTTGTGGGCTTTGAATTGGATTCTAGCGTTACGCTCGGATATGATAAGAAATCTTCGGGTAAACTCGGGACCATGGCTATTGGGCATTTAGAAATGCGTCAGCCAATGGAAAATGCTGAAACGGCGTGGCCTCGGCATCATGCCATGGCCATCTAGAAATGCATCAGCCAATAGGAAATGCTGACGCATTTTGACATGGCCATGCCATGATGCCCAGGCCACGCCTTCCGGCTACACCCGTGTAGTTTCCAAAGTAAGCTATCAAATTCTGAGTTATAAGTTATCACTTCGATCGGCAGTTCCTATGACTGCCAATTTTTTATTTGTTTGTATGTTACATGATAGCTCCGCCAACAAGGATGATGACTCCGTCAGATACGTATTTTTTTAACAAATTATTAAACATCGACAACGATATAGACCACCAAACTTCCGGAGTGAGGGGTTGTGACGTCAAGTCTATATAAACATCGTATACAGGCGTCGCGTCAGTCAAAACTTGCCTAGTGGTGACTCCATTTTCATCTTTTTTTTTTGTTTGGTGTATCATAATGAAAAGGTAATCATCCCATGCAAATTTTATCGAAATCGATGTAGTGTTTTTTGAAATACAAACAAAAAATTAAAATTTGCTTTTGCCTGGATGCCGTTTTTGTAGATATCGCAAAAAGTATAAAATTTACTAAAGTGTCTGAGTATATTTTTAAATTAAAAATAGGTTCTTTGTTCAGAGAGAATTAAATTTTCTCAAAAAACGCCCAACGGCTACTTAAAACATTTTTCATTAGAAACTATTTAATTTAGAATTCTTATTTTAGAAAGAGAAGGTTTCGCAAAAAGGAATGCTTTGTTGTGTTGTCCTGAATTATCAGAAAAACTATTCTTACTACGCACTAAGCAGACAAATTATTAAAAGAAGTTTCCCCTGCGCCCGCAAAAAAACGTGGAAAAGTTTGTAAGCAAGCGAAAGATCTTTGCTCTCGGCCTCGTCCAATTGGCTAAATGCACTAAGCCTGAATTAGATAATAACTCAGCGGAGTACAGACTTGTTGCTGAGCCAGCGCTGCAGACGGCAGGTCGCATGCCGGCGGCGGCACGGTGCGGCACGCTGCGAATCGCTGCGGCACGCTGCGCATTTAAATGGCACGTCGCGGGAACTTTATAGAGGACTTGAAATAGTGTCGTTTGTGCGACAGTTACTGTCGCGTAATGGCCGCCTGGCCAGAACTACAAGTAATTGTAACTTGTAAATAATAATAACTTGTAAAATTTTAAAGTTGGAAGTAAACATTTATGTTTAACTAAGTTATATTCACGTTTGATATGATCGGTCCAGTCCAACTAATGTTCCAACTTCCAAAGTTCTTGCCAATATAATTATATTTATTTTGTAAAAAGTAATTGAAACAGCTGGACTCTGGGCCAAACTATTTTTTTATCTGTGCCTGGGGTTCTGAGGCGACTATTGTTGCCGTCTTGGGTCATCTTCTTAGGGAAAGGGGACGTGATCCCCACTCAGGTCTCTATATGACCCAAAACATTTCTCTGACCATACAACGTGGAAATGCCGCGAGTCTGATGGGTAATTTTGATCGGCGCGAAGATTAACATATCTGAAGAGACTATTGAAAATTGAAAATGGAATATGTCAAAGCTTTTATAATTTGTATTTGTGTCTCATTATTTTACACTCCAGTTTATTACTTGTCCGTTTTGTTCTATCGGTCGTTCCCGATACAAGACTCGCCCGATCACGTATGCGCTCGTTTTATTGGCGAACTTTGTGTTTTTATTTGGCGCGAGGTTGAGATTGCAAGTTGTAGTGGCACGGAACCACGTAGGGAGCTGCTTCAATGGGATTTGTCAGGTGGGTGTGGGGGATAAGTATGCTCTTTGAGCTTCTAGTTCGCTGTTTAGAAGGAACTTTGTCTTTATCGATAGACTTACTCGGTAGGAAGTCAGCTAGCGAAGCCGTAGATTGTGGGTTCGATTTCCACCGAGTGCAGATTTTGTGTGATGGATACAACATTTTGTTATATTCCTGTGTGTTTCCATGTATTAATACGCGTGTATTTCCAACTATATAAGAACTAGCAGTTCCACGTGATTTTAACGGCATTTTCTAGCGATAAACGGAAAAGTAGGTCTTCCACGTCATTATCTATGTTTCTAGTCCGTTCCGTTCTGCAGTTCCGATGTGACTGAGCAACAAACATCCAAACATTATTTATCATCTAAACGTATAACAGAACTTTTGAATTTAATATATTTGTAGGGAGTTTGACATCAGTTTTAGATTTCATAGTACAAGTTTTGCTTAGTTTTTGGGGCTACATCATGTTGTTTGTAGAAAATATTACATATTATTAACACTATGTAGATTAGCGATAAATAAAAGTAAGCTTTCATCCTGATTACGTTTTTAAGATAATATAACACCCCCACCTCCACCACTCAAACATCACAACCATTTTAAAGGAAATGAAGTGTCACAAACCGTCAAGAACATGACGCTCCCCGCACACCTTGCAACCAACCATCACTCTTCTAAATAAATAATGAAACTTACCCTCGTGTTATAATGAGTTTTACCGCTTATCTTCACTTGTCTGACAAGGGTGCAAACACTGCAAACATTTGGTCCAATGTTTGGGGTCAATTGATTTCAAAGCGCCTAGTTTGAACCACTTCAAACTGGATTTAACCGGCTTGATGCGAACGTTTGGAAGGTTAATTAAGTGGACAAAGAAGTGACCTGTGCTTGGTTTTGTTTGCTTTTGATATACATCGTTTTGTGATGAAACATTTCACAGAGAGCACCCTCGTTAATTGGAGTACTGGTACCTGAGGTAGCAGTGTCGCAAATTTTATGCAGCCTGGCGAAACAAAATCTCGTACCTACTGAATCTTGTACCAAAGATATATTTTAGTATTTAGCGTAAGCATAATTAATTTATGTTCTCGCTGCTGGAAATCGAGGCTCAAAAACAAAGTGTCTTTGTCAAAATATATTTACCATGCTTAGATATATGCTGGTTGATGGATGCCACGTATCCTAGAGGGTGGGTTTCTTGAAACAAGTCGATTTTCTCACTATGTTTCCATCATTAAGTCTTTAGTGGTGACAATAAAATCAGTCAAAAATCAGTCAAAGGTCATGACAATTGTGTATCAGTCATTTTATGGCCTTTACTCTCTCCTACTATGAGAAAACTCCAAGTCGCAGCAGTGGGAACATTTATTGGACTCCTTGCATCTCTAGTGTAGATCTGCTTCTTTTCAATATGTCACTATCACATCGTCACTTAACATCAGGCGAGATGGCAATGGAGATCATGTACAAACCGATTATCGAGAAGAAAAACCATAGCCAAACTCCACATGAGATGAAAAAAGACACAGTGAGGAAACCCAAATGTACCTAGAATGTTTCTAGGTCATGCTTCATCCACCAACTCGCACTGGACCAGTAAACCAGCATGATAGATTTTATGGCTTGGACTCTCTCGAGAGTCAAATCCATAAAATCTACCATATCCATAATCTTTGACTTGCGAGATAAACCCCGAGTCCTAGCAGTGGGACCATTCAGTGAGCTGATTTTTCTTTTTCATCCTAAAAACGTATAAAACTTGTATTTTCATCAAAAACTACGTCATCCGCCCAAGTGGGCGATACCGCGAATAAAGTTAAAGTTTGGAGCTCCCGACGTCTTCACACCTCCGCGCGTTCCGCCGGCAACGATTCTAAAATGAAATTGGAAAGGTGAATAAATCACCGGGAGGAAACGTGGCTTCCTGGGCCGAGTGCAGACGAACAAGACTACTTAAGATTTTATATTATGAAACATATAAATATTAGCTTCACGATTTGATATGAGTAGAATCCGATTGAGCATTAGAAGTGTAGTAATGTAGTGGTAAGACCCTTTGTAGAGTCTGCTTATGGAAGTACCATAACTATGCCAGTTATTATATTTATGGCCAAACAACAGTGATGTTCGTGTTTGAAGGGCAATGCTTTTAGATAAATTACGGGGCATAGAAATAAATCAACTTATATTTCTAAGTGGTGAGCGCAGTGCAGTGCTACTACTACAGAAGCCTTTATTGCTGTTTGTAGGAAAGATAACATTTTAAAAATTGAGCCATACTGGCCTTTTTGAGAAGCATGCAATATGTTATGATTTAGACTCTTCATATTCAAATAGCTGCATGGCACTGGGCTGCTATAGAGAGATGAGTTACTAACCACCAGGCGCATGTTTTAGTCTTCCCATCACTCTAAATTTTAAAAAAATTACAAAAGCTTGCGTTCTACCGGCAGTAGATCTCGCCTGATGTAAACAACGACGATGTGAAAAGTATGTCATACTTCGGAGTGATTGAGTGATGAGTGATTTAGACTTAAAGAAATAGTAAAACGGTTCAATTTGTAAGACTGCTGCGACCTAGGAGTCGTAGCAGTCTTACAAATTGAACTGTACGACTGCTAAATTTGGCGCGGCGCATCGCACCTTCGCGCCCGCGTAGAATTGAGGCCATACTTCAGAATAATGCCCATAAAATATATCTAAACCTCTTATCCACTTGACTGTCCGCGCTAGCACATTTTTTTCCGGTCAACTGTCCAACGTTGCCGCTCGATAGAGGCGTATAAAAAACCGCGCGACCACTCCTAATAAAAACGTTCATTAAAATAGAATTATAGAATCAATTTAAAAAAGAAAAATATATTTGAATAGATAATGAAACAAGGCATCATTTAAGTTTAAAATATGAACTTTAAACTCACAAATTCTTACCAATAAACCAAATTCAAACTTAAATTTGTAATTTTTCTCCTGATTTCCCGCCAACTTTGTATTATGTTATTACAACAAACTTACGCTATATTTTATAGTTTTATAAACTTATTGAAAAAGTAAATTATATTTCCTTTCAAATAATGATAAAATATAAACAGAGGATACATGAGAAGTCTACTAAATTAAATGATTAAAATGATTCCTCAAAACGCGGCCATTGTTCCCGACGCGACGGCCAAAAGAAAAAAAAAAGCAATGGCTGAATAACTTTAAAATTGATTAAACGCCATCTATGATTATTTCTGCAGATAACAAACCACAGTTAATACATATCTGCGCTACAGATTATTAATAAAAACGTGTTTCCGAACGCTTCGTGGTCGTGGCTCTGTAGTACCAGTAACAGTTAACCGGAAAAAAAAATATGGTACTGTAGTGACCAGGGACAGGCAAGTGGCTATTACAGTTCTGTAAACGTCATTGTCTTTATACATAACGTATCTCTATGTTAATAAGCTAATATCTGCAATTTGTCCTATAAAAGCGGAGATAAAACGCCAAATGTAACATTGTTTGGAAATTAATAATTTTATTATGTTTTTTTTTATTGAATGAATAGAATAGAAAGGCATGATAAACCTATTCATTTTATTTCCGTAATATACTAAAGCCAAAGAGGTGTTTTTGTTTGAACGCGCTAATCTTAGGAGCTACTGGACTTATTTCAAAAAATATTTCACCATTGGATATGGTCACCCGTATATACATATTTAAAATATATCCTGGAGTGCTATACGGTATAATTATATAATATACCACAGGCAAATCAGGGTGGACTTTTAGTAATTATATTATGTTTTTTAAAAATTTGAAAAAGTTTATAATCATAAAATGTATTCAAATACGTTCCAAGTTTGAATTAAAAATCTTTGCCTTCACGATCATACGTGTACCGCTCCCGCCGGTGTGAACACCCCTTCCTCCGAAGTAGGCCACAAGCGCCATAAATTGTCTACTATTTTCCGGTCGAAAGTTTTATTCTAAACTCGGGGTCCTTCGTCAAAGTCACTTGGTGGTAAATAAAAAAAGTTTTCCCAATGCGGCCCGGAATTGATTCCACTTGCGGCCCGTTTTCATCCTACTTTCGTTCGCTTTTGTCCCGTTTTGACGCTGCGTGTCATTGTCACGTTGTCACTTGGGACAGTTCCAGGAGTTTGTATGCTGATTTTGTGTGTTATATGTGAGACATGGGGAAGTGAATCGTATGAATATAGATTGTGGTTGGAGAATGAGATACAAGTTATGTGGGTTGGGTGACGTCGTTTCCAGTAGAACTGACGTTTTTTATCACAAGCTCATCTTATTTACATAATCTGCTCTCTTTTGTAATGAGCCAGTAATAATAAGAAACCATATTACTTTAAAGATTAAATGAGAGTTAGTTGCGATTTAAATTATTATTCAATCACCTTGACGTATCCAGTTTGCGTTTAGTGTTTTAAAGCAATAAGAAAATAGTGAAATGAATAAATACAAAACGAAGTCATCCCGCTGCCAAAAAAAAACAAAAAATATTTAGCAAGTGGAGTAGGTATTACGTATTTCCGTCATTTTATATCATAAAAATATCTATTTCGAGTATTTCTATTTATTGAAATGTAAAACTGGCATAGGTGCGAGAATTTGTCCGAATTTAGAAAAACGAATTACCCATAGAACTCTATTTATTTCAGGAAATAAAAATCCAAGGAGCTGCTATTATTATTTAAGTGACATATACTCTGGTTTAATAGTGGAGTAAGTCACCGATATTTCGAGGCAGTTTCATCCACCGTGTACAGGTAGACATACCGTGATTAATAATGCTAGTATAGTGAATAATCGTGATAGTTTAAAACAAGCCTATGAATATGCTATTTCAGATGTTCTAAGTTATACATTTCAGAATGATCCATTCAGTTCCTATGACTTGCTTGAAATACAATCATCCAAACTTTAACATTTTTTACATTATTAGGATAATGTCCCTCTAAAAAGCTAATTCCACCAGCCTTCATAAATCTTCCATAAACATTCCATGTACCAACAATTATGTACAAAAATGAATTAATTCTATCTGATTAAACCCCGGGGCTGCAACCCTTACCCTTCCCGGGCAGAGCAAACTTTGCTTCATTTCGTGCATAGTTGCCGAGTAATTGTAAGTATTTGGTATCAGCTTTCATCTTGTAAGGCTTCTGTGTTCAGGGTGTTGAGTTCTGACAGGAACCTGCTCTTTTGAGATGGTTTTCATTAGGTATTTGTTAGACTTGCGAGCTGTTTGCTTTGTCTATATATTGCAGCTATATACTTCCTTCGTTTTAACACTGACACCGGAATCTAGTAAAAATTTGCTAGTTACCTTTATAAGGCATATATTACTTGTTGAAGTAAACATTTCTTTCGGCACACCACACACAGATTTTTGTGTGGGCTGTGAATTGAGCTCAAGCGTCACGCTCCTGAATGAAAGAAATTTTCCGGTGAACTCGGGACCATGCCTACAAAGAAATGCTTGACGTATTTCTAGATTATTATGGCCATGTTTAGAAACATTGTTATCTGGTCTAGAAACCATGCTAAGAACACTTATTTAGACGACAATGCTTTGAAGATTTATTACAGAGTAGCAGTGCCCTCCGGTTTCACCCGCGTAGTTTCCAAGCTATAAAATTCTGAGTCATAAGTTTTCACTTCTATCGGCAGTCCCTATGACTTATAAAAACTTATTAACTTAAACTTATTAATTAAACAATGAATTATATCGTGATTATGCCACGTACAATATAAACATTATGTATTCAAATCGAGAAAGTTTAAAAACAATAATAGCCCCTATGACTGCCATTTGTTTTCTTGTATAGGAAAAGTATGTTTTTCTATGTTAAAATGCGTTATATATTTTACAATACCAGCGCCCGTGGTTTTGCCCGCGTAGTTCGAGTTCTCATGATTTTCGCACAATAAAAAGTAACTTTTTTACATTTTATTCCAGGCAATAACATAACTTGTCGTAAATTTCAACACGCCCCGTTCAGTCGTTTCAACGTGATTAAGTTAAAACATCCCAATACTTACATAATACTTAATACAATACTTTCAAACACAATTATTGCTGAACACATCGAAGTTATTCATAGACCGATGAAGCTGTAATAAGATCTAATTATTATTACAAATGTATGAGTTTGTTTGTTGAGCAATAAACATCACAATCACGTGTTTTTTTATTTAATTTAAGAAGTGAAGCTGAAATTTAGTTCATCGTAAAAAAAACTGAAATAACACTTAGGCTGCTTTTCATCCCAAATAAAATGAACAGAATTGGTATTTTCTAAATTTTACAAAGACCAAAGAGTAAAGGACATTCTACTAATATAATAAATGTAAACATTTGGATGTCTGTTGCTCAATCACGTCGCAACATCTGATCCGATCGAATTGAAATCGGAATAGACAAGTTATATCTAGTTTAGAGTAACTGTTACTTTTTATCAAGGGAAAATAATGGAAACGAGAACTATTTATGGTATTCGTTAGAATTAGGATTAGTAAGGTAAAACAACATATCTAAAACATAGGACAGGTTTTGTTATAACAACTCCAGCATACATCTTTAGCAAGGCGTCGCTAGCTAATGAAATAATAATTAAGTTCTGTTGCAAATTTTAACTTGAAAATAAACCTTTCCGAGAAACTTAAAATAAGCAATCAAAGCAATCAAGAGTACAGGATAAACGAATTTATTAAAAGCTCCAACATTCCTCGGAGTCGATAAAACTTGGGCTGAAAACACGATCGCAGCGATCGGGAACTTATCCCTTCTGAACTAATTAAGACATACTGGAAGGGTTCCTTTGTTTTTAATAATATTTCTTCTTCTGAAAACAAAAACCTACAAATTTAAATCGACCAGAAGCCATCACTAAGTCATCGAGGTATATGTAAGTAAATTTTAATTTTTATGTTCATCGTTCATATTCCAAACATCACTACACCGATATCGATAAAATGTATATTTGACCACCTCCAAACTATGATCTACCAAACAAAAAAAACCGTTAAAACTTATTCACAATTAATTGGAACAGCTACCGCGTAACAGACATACTTACAAAAAATATACAATACATACAACCGAATTGAGAACCTCATCCTTTTTTGAAGTCGATTAAAATGAATAAATATAATACATATTACGCATTTAGGTACACTAGGATGTGCAATGCATTGACTTTGCTTTCATGGAGTTTAAAACAGGCAAACAGTTTCCAAAATAACTGTGTCCCTTCCCTATTTCCATATTCCATAAGGAAGCATATTTAGAGATTAATTTTACGTTTCACCAAGATTTCAACCATCGTTTTAGAAAATTTTATTGAGAACGCTTTCGAAGAACAAAAGTTCTCCCACTGCTGAGCAAAGGTCTCTTCTTATTTTTTTATGAACGTCAATCAACAGAAAAACAAAAATTGTGACGTGTAAAGTTTTGGAACACGTACATACGTATATTATTAGTTTCCAACGTAGCAAGAGAAGTGAAATAAGTTTTAAATAGTCCATGTGTGATTTGAAATGTTTAATGTTTTTGTACTAAGTAGGTAGTGCCTCGCGCTTTTAACTGCCTAGTTGTTGTCCTCGTTATTATGCTTAGGATATTAAAACTAGCTTATGTGCTATTTCAAAGAATAATCTATGCTCCTAATTTCAAGATCCGTTCAGCCGTTTTTACGTGATTGAGCAACAAACATCCAAACATTGACATGTACAATATTACTAGCAGCACCCTGCAGTTGTACCCGTTTCGTGCCCGTTCCAGTTATTTTCCCGCTATAGAAAGTTACCTAGCTTTTTTCTAGACTAAACTGTTTTTGTTCCAAATTTTAACCCGATCCATCCGTATCAACGTGATGGAGCAACAAAGATCCAAATTAGTAAGCATTTGTAAAATTTCTAGGTTAATAAGATTATAAATATACGTTTCATAAGACTCTTCTAGTTAATCTATCAATCTTTTAATGAATACATTCCGCGGTTACGATGCTACAATTCCTCTTTTGTTTCTAAACAATTCCGTTTGACAAATTGTTTTTGTTGTGTTTTCGTGAAGTTTGGGAATTTTTCTTTCACTCGGCGAAGGAAACGGATGTCTTTCGCGTTAATCGTGTTTAAAACCATTCAAGAATAAACTCTTAGAAAGTGTTGTTTAGAAAAAAACAATGTTTATTTAGTTAAGATTTTATAATAACTGAAATTATTATTTATTCCCATTAGATACATCAAAACTATGCTTCTTCGAGCATTTTCTCGTAAATAGCTGTCTAACTTGAAATGTTTGTTAAGTACATTTTTTTGGTTGGGTGACAAAGCTTCTGATTTCTATTTAGGTATTATAATTATTTTTACAAACGCATTATCAAACTTAGGGGGAAAAATTCTAATTTCACTTGCGCGGGGTCACTGATTCAAGTCTCGCCTACATCTAAATCTCCACCATCTTTTGTGTTTTTCATCCTTAGGGCTTTGGCTTGAGTAAACATCGTGAGGAAACCGGCATGTATCAAGAAAGACATCTTTCGAAGACATTCTGTGTCATATCTTATAGGTTAGTTCGCACTTGACCAGTGCGTTGGATTATGGGGTCAACTCTCTCCGTCAGAAGCAGTTTTGCTTCTGGTCAATGAGTGTATAAAATGGGCTATATTACAAAATAAATTTTAAGCAATTTCAACATCATTAAAAATGAAAGAGGCTGAGAGAGATAGACCTTTACTTGTTGCAAACTTGTGTCTTTGAGGTTGCGTGACGTTACGAACATCGAAAGTTTCTTTGCCCTTACACTACACTCAAAATTTTATAGATTTTTGGTTCGTGTAAGTTTCGAATGAATATTTAGAATATGGTAGTAAGGACTACTAACGAATAAGCAGACATCATCAGCCTGTATTATTTGGCATATGCTGAATATAAGCCTCTACTAATGTTTACGTTAATGAGTTCAATTGCCCGCTTGTTTTGTTCAATTCAGAAGAATCATTACTATACGTTTCGTCCAATTGCCCGCTCGTTTTGTCCAATTCTTCTCCATAACTTCATGCATCGTCACTCCAGAAGGAGCGTAATCAATAAAAACCTCCCCAATCCCCCAATTTAAGATTTACAACCACGCAACTCAGTCCATACCTCAATAATCTCCATGTCTCATCCCTTCACAACCTCTAAGGGGCTATCAGATGTCCCGGATAATATGGCGCCAATATAACCGGGACAGGCGTCGGGTTACAATCGGGACGGTGTCTGTGACCGGGCCGGTGGCCGGTTATAACTGGTGTTAATTGCTATTGGTGGCTGATAATATCGCTAAGGAATTTGATTGTGTAATGACAATCCATCTGAGTTGGTTGCTCTGGGTATATTAGTAATTTGAATTGGATGGGTGATGATTGTGCATAGAGACAGACAGGTTAAACCTACTATTTTTATTTTGATACTGGCTTGATAGGTTAGTTTTATATTTAAGTACCTGTAGAACGTCGGAATGAACAAGACATGTATCTATGCTATGGTTAACAATCAACCTATCCATAACAGTACAGAAACTTTTTTTACGTGCGTCGCAGCTGTCTGAACAAGAAGACTGCAATAGAAGGCCCAAACAATTGTAACGTCAAAAGAAAACTAACTGACAATTGAATAAGAAGAGTCCAAATCATTCTACACTGAACTGTGATCATTAATCAGAGAGAATAACTAGAAACTGCCGAGAGTGATACCATAGACTACAGGCCCGTGAACAAAATTTACGGGTCAAATGAACCACCAGGAGACCTATGTAGGATGATAGAAAAGTATAAAGTAATAAGATTTAGCACTATGCCGTCACTTGTAAGCTGTCCGAGAGGGGGTTCCAATCCTCGATCATTTCTCCTTATCGCATGATTTTTGTACGGCGTTGCGGAATAATAGATAAGAAGAGGTATGGAAACTATAAAAATTATAAACTTTAGATTTTTAATTATTAGTTTGTCAGAAAAAATAACTATGATGTGCCGACAATTTACAGTGTAAATTTAGTCATTTGATTATGTACGGCATTGTTTCCATGCAGTTTCAATACCTCTTCTAATCCATTATTTCGCAACGCCGTACAAAAATCATGCGACAAGAAGAAATGATCGATGTTTGCAACCCCCCCTCTTCAACTGTACTCAGTTGGACAGCTTACAAGTGACGGCATAGTGCTAAATCTTATAATTATACTCTTCTATCATCCTGCATAGGTCTCCTGGTGGTTCATTTACTACGTAATTTTTGTTCACGGGCCTGTAGTCTACCACTATAAACATGTATTTTGTAATCGAGACTAGTTTTAGTAATAACAAAATACTAACGTAATAGAATAAACACTATTAAACACTCAAAAACTCACTTATGATGACAGAAAAAAGGTTAAAACACGATTATGATCACAAGATCGCTCAAAACACAATTTAAATAATTACTCTATTTGTGAAAGTGGGTAGTTACAATAAAATTATAAAGTCAATAATATACAGGGTTATTGGTAATCAGCCTGCATCCGTTTAAGGGCATGTTTTGTATATTTAAACAAACAACTTTTGTTCTACAACTTTCGTTAAAACTCAATAGAAAACCCAAATAAAAAGTGTTTGTTGCCCTTTTTTGTACTGTTTAGTGACTTTTTAGTGTTTATTCACTTCGGCACATAATTTTTTGCGCGTTAAAGAGCGTACGCGCTCTTGTTACGAATTGTAACGGAGAGTTCGATGCTTTAAGACTGTGCAAATACATTTTTTATTTATTTTGTAAAATAAAAAAAACCTAAATTTTTTAAAACTGTAGAACAAAAGTTGACGTATTGAATGTACCTAACATCCCCTTAAAAGGATGCAGGCTGATTACCAATAACCCTGTATACAAAGAAGACCGAACCGGACGTAACGTCAAAATACAACCAACAGGCAAAACTGACGCCAAATAACATTTTTTTAAGGTAGGTAGCCTTTCGAAGCGAGCGGCTATAGCGTCACTGACGCCGCGACAGAGAGATGTTCCATACAAATGTATGAAATTCTAGTAACGCCATTCTAGCACAGCGACACTAACGCAGTGCGGTAGTGTCGCATTTGTATGCAATATCCATCTGTCACGGTGTCAGGGACGCTATAGACATAGACGCTTGCTTCGAAACGCTACCTTTAGAATACGTTTAGATGAATATAAATATCTCAATACACAAATGTGCCTTCCCAAACTTCAGGGCGCACGGAATCATGTCATCGTTGGGAAGAGTGAGCTCACTCCTTCCGTTCTAGTCGGTTGCAGGAAGCGGTGGACGCTGGACGTTTTTACCTATCACTATTCGTTGTCAACATCCAAAATAAGTAGAACCACAGTGTATCTCTCCGTTGACGATTCTAGGGGTCAAGTAGATTGGTTGTTTGTAAACCACTTACGATACACACAGAGACGCAGTTTATTACCTATATATATTTCAAGGTGCTCAGGGCACGTCTGTTGGTTTATATCGATGATAAATATGATGTACTCTTACAAGCATCTCGCTCGAAGCTCCAATCTCGATCAAACCCGGTTGCTCCCCGCGGCCTCGTGTTGAATGTCCCGAGACGCCGCGCGAGACCCGCGGGTCTACCCCCGAACGAAAACTGTCTTAGCTTGAATGTTTCTCTCTCTTTTCTTTTTGTTTGAAATGATAGAGACAGCAATAGGAAAGCCATAGTCAATTTAGTTAGGCGGTAGAAAGGCCAGAGCCGTGTCGGCTTGCACCTGGGGTGGGTGACACACTTCCCAAGTCCCAAGGTTGTAGTGGGATGTGATTTGAATACCGAAGTTCAATGAAATTTTGTGTTTTTTTTCTCACATAAAGAGTGACGAGACGAACAGGACATGTGTCTGATGGTAAGCAACATGCCTGTCTCATAACAGCACTGTGATACCCAGCTATTGAAACATAAAAGTCCAAATCATTACCTAGCACTGCACTGCACTCGTCACCCAGAGAAGTATACCGCCGAACAGTAATGTGCAAACATTACTGTGTTCCGATTTAAAGGGCAATATTTCCAGAGAAATTACAGGGCTTAGAGGTATAATATCTTAGATCTCTGGGTAACGAGCGCAATTCAGTGCAACGCAATGATTTGGACTCTTCGTGTTCCAATAGCTGCGTGTCACTGTTATGTGGCAGGCATGTTGCTTACCATCAGGTACATGTGCTCCTCGTCTCGTCACTCTATACTATTTGAAATAAGCTACCAAGTTGACGCAACGCTAGTTTTGTCTACACGAAGCTATAAGTACTAGCTTGCTATTTACAAAATAACAAAAGAAACATATGCATGCCGTAAGGCTAAATATGGCGACCTAAAATTACTGTACCAATATCTATATTATGTGCCCATATTATGCAATAAAGAATGATCTATCTATGTATCTAATTTACTAACACTTGCTTGCTATCCTAGCTTGAAAAACTAGCCACGTGTAGCTCGGGCATAACGTTGTATTTATCTAAAACAAATAAAAAAATGCAGTCCTAGAAGCTGTAAATAAAAGACAAATATTATATAACTCATAAATTCAGTATTAAACAACACTAAAAATGTTACACGGTACCTATAGTTAAAGAAATACTGCTATTGTGCATGTCACTGTCGTGAACTCGCAAGATTTCAACCATCCGACCGTATAATAAAATCCTACTAATATTATAAATGTCAATGTTTGGATATTGACATCGATATAAACCAATGGAAACCTGAATACCTAAAGTTGGTAATAAACTGTGTATCTGCGTGTATTGTAAGTGGTTTACAAACAACTAATCTACTTAACCCCTAGAATCGCTAGCGGCGAGATTTGCTGTGGTTCTATTTATTTTGGTTGTGACAACGAACAGTGATAGTTAAAAACGTCCGGCGTCCACCGCTTTTTGCAACCGACTAGATCGGAAAGAGTGAGCTCACTCATCCCAACAATAACATGATTCCGTGCGCCCTGAAGTTTGTGAGGGCTCATATTTGTATTGATCGTTGGATATTTGAATGTTTGTTGCTCAATCACATTATAATGAGTGAACGTATCTGGTTGAAATTTGGAACGCAGAACACAAACATAGACTCAGGTAGTGGATGCTGGCGATGCCGATAATAAATTAGATCCGTTGCCTTCGCCTATGGGAGTACCGCAGAGTTCGTCGGTTTCTAATATAATGTTCTCTCTCCTACTAAACGATCTCCCCGAAGCAGTTACAAATACGGAAAATCGTGTGCGCGGTGTTTCGTGCTGGACAGTCCCGATTTCATCCCTACGAGCCTTTCACTTCAGCGCGCGACGGATTAGCTTCATTTAAAGCCTACGAAAAAATCTGTATGCGGTGCCCCAAAGAAACATACAACAAAATTGAGAGCCTCCTCCTCTTTTAAAGTCGGTTAAAAACAATACAGTAACGCTACGCTAGTTAGCACAGTAAATACAACGCACTCCAGTGCTGTGCATTACAGCGCGGGCACTCCCGCCGTTTCCGCCCAAATTACCGGCGCCGCGTGATGCACTCGGTGCCGCATGACGCACTCAACTGCGCAGTTACTTTAAAAGCTTTATAATCGGGACGCGAAATAAAAATACAAGGATTTTTAAAATGTCATTGTGCAACATTTTTACAGAAACAGTAGGCAAGCACCGTTCTCAATAAAATCTTCAGCGTTATTACTTTCAAAACAAAAACAAAAAAATGGGACTGCTGATAGAAGTGAAAACATATGGATTTACTTATAAGATATGGTAGGACTCTTGGCAGAGTCCGCCTGGGGAAGTATCACACCTTTGCCAATTATTCTACCGCCAAGCAGTAATGTGTAAGCGTTACTGTGTTCCGGTTTGAAGGGCAATGTTTCCAGAGAAATTACTGGGCTTAGAGATATCATATCTTAGATCTCTGGGTGACAAGCGCAGTACAGTGCTAGGTAATGATTTGGACTCTTCATGTTCCAATAGCTGCGTGTCACTGTGCTGTTATGTGGCAGGCATGTTGCTTACCATCAGGCACATGTCCTGCTCGTCTCGTCACTTTACGATATATAAAAAAAAAAACTTAACTCAGAATTTGATAGTTCTGCTAGTGTGGAATAAAATCTTCAAAGTATTAGTCGTCTAAATATTATGTTTTCTAAGCGTGGCCATCTAGAAATGCGTTAACTATGGTCCCGAGTTCACCCGAGTTCGTGGGTTCGATTCCCACCCAGTGCAAATATTTGTGTGATGAATTCAAATATTTGTGCTGTGTCTGGGTGTTTCTTGTATTAATTATTATTGTAGAAAAAAATATGTATTTCTATTTATTATACCTACATTATTTTAAGTACTAAAAACTAGGTTTAAGGTTACAATAATGCGTTAGCCCCGTATTGAGGGCGTTGCAATTTTGCAATGTGCGTCTTCGACGCTAAACTTTGGCATAATACCCCGTTTAAATTATTCCAGTCCAGCGACCGAATCCAGCGCTGGATACGCTATGCTTACTGGAATAATGTAAATCGGCACTGGAATGCATTGGCAATGGATTGATGCTTTCCAGCTTGGATAGTAGTGGTAGGACTCTTAGCAGAGTCCGCCTGGGGAAGTACCACACCTTTGCCAAATATTCTACCGCCAAGCAGTAATGTGCAGACATTACTGTGTTCCGGTTTGAAGGGCAATGATTCCAGAGAAATTACAGGGCTTAGAGACATAATATCTTGGATCTCTGGGTGACGAGCGCAGTGCAGTGCTAGGTAATGATTTGGACTATCATGTTCCAATAGCTGCGTGTTACTGTGCTGTTATGTGGCAGGCATGTTGCTTACCATCAGGCACATGACCTGCTCGTCTCGTCACTCTATGCTATAAAAAAAAAAAATGTAAACGGGGTATTATTCCAGTAAGCAATCCAGCGCTGGATTCGATCGCTGGACTGGAATAATGTTAACCGGGTATTAAAAACATACACCCAAGCAATTAAACTAAGTACTTATAGATATTTATGACTGTCGGGGTGGTTATCTTTCTTAAATAATTATCTTCGGGGAATCTGCATATTTTTAACGTATTTAGTCGTGAGTTTACCATGTATAAATTTTGTTCTCTTTATTTTATTTTATGTGCTTTATTATACTTTCTGTGATCACTTCAAATTTAATAATCATGTTCTTTGCTGTCATTTGTTGCTCGTCAGTTTGTCATCTAACTATACCTCATTCCAAATGTCTGTGAATAAAAGGTAAACAAACCAATGTCACTCTCAATATGACAGACCAGCATTTCTCAACCTTTGTTTTACAAGATAGTTTGAAGTACCTTTCATTGCTTGCCCTTTTAAATTTTCATCCCAAAACAAGGCTAAATATTTATGTATGGATATCATAAACACCCAAATATATGTTCCCACTGCTGGGACTTGGAACAATCAACACATTGCCGCTGTAAAAATCGACAGACACAAGAATCTGCAATTGCTGAACATCTGATTGATGCTAAAATTGGTTACTGGATCGAGATCCACGACCCGAAGGTTCTATCTACCGAATGTCATTACTACGCAAGAATGGTTCGGGAAGCATTGGAAAATAAAAAAACATAGGTATATATTTCAACTACGACGCGATGACCACGATGCCAATAATCGAAAACTACCCGGTTTACGGTTATCAGCGTCGCGGAATCCTCTAATAAATAAATGTGTGCATAGCGCACTGTGTTTGGAGAAACCTGATATGGTTAGTGTTGTTTGTAGTGTTGGTCACCCTGCGATTTTTGAAGCCCAAATGAGAGTAGATGGAGATCTCCTCTCATTTCATAATGAGAGTATGGCGGGCATACGTACATTTATTTCTCCCACGTAAAAAAAGGAAAGGCAAAGCATTTGAGTTCGGAGAAGAATGTAACACTAGAACCAGTGACTTAGAAAAGTAATTTAGATGTTTCCTTATATGAAAACGATCAATTTATTTTTAACAATAATTAAATCTCGTTCAAATTGTCGTCGTATTACCCAAAACTGATCATAACACTATGATGTAATATTCTGGAAACACATACAAAAGTTTCGATCAAAATAACACAAAATTTATGGCATTTTGGAGTGAAAATTATACAAGCTTTTGATAGTAAACAGCGTAATTTGGAACACGTATTTAGAGGTTTGCGATATTCTCTCAACTCGTTACGACACAAGAAACCTTTTTCTCGGAGTTATTTAGTCATACTCTTAATCTTTTATTGATAACGAGTAGTTACATGTCATAATATTCAAGATATTCAAATATTACCAATACAAGTCAATAATTTAAAAAAAAAACAGACGTCAATTTAAGATCCCATTACAATAAAAATCAAATAATACATTACATTAAAATCAAATTACATTACAATTAAAAATTCCAAATTAATGACAAAAATAAATAGAGTAAAATTAATCCATACTTGAATATAATGGAAATGGGCATTTTTACAATGTGGGCAGGAGAAAAATATGGCAGGTATGTTAGAAAAATTGGCGCGTCCTTAATAAGAATAATTTGATGAAAAGAAGTATAAATGTCTTGAATGCAACATTGAGAGTTTGAGAAACACAGATCAAATTGCTAGTACTTAAAATCATATTTCTATCATCCTACCATTACTTTCTATAACTTTTAAAATAAGATAGTATAGAATTATTTGATCAATACAAATCTAAGTATATGGTATTTAAGATCGCAATAAAGTCGAATCCTATTTGTGAAAAATATTTTAAGGCAATTTCATAAAAATACTAAGATTAAACGATGTTTATGTTATGGTATCACCTTTTTTTTGGTTTGTTTTGGTTTTCTACACAGCTTGCTGGAATGCACAAAGGTAAATTTATTTACCTTGTCAGTACATTTATGTTTTTAAGTGTATTATTAGTTGTATTTATTAGGGTATTTAGTTTTTTTTCTGTAGTTTTATGTATTCGTATGTAGTACTATTAGAATGTACGTCTATCACATAGTCTTATTATTTAAATAGTTATTGTTGCGCACTACGTTTTAAGTTTTCAAATATTTCTGTCCATCCCAAGGTTGCCTGGAAGAAATCGCTTGTAGCGATAAGGCCCCCCGTTGTATCAGTAGTTCATATTGTTTTTCCTAAATTGTATGTATCCTACATGGTGTGAACAATACATTTTCATTCATTAATATTTATGATTTCTAAAAAACTCATAAAGTACCTACAAACCTACATAGATATTTCAGTACATATATTTCAGCAATATAGTGTGAATCTATTTAGCAAAGCGTGAACGAAATATACAAACTAACATACCATTCGAATAATAACATTTCCAGGGTTTTTCACTCAAAACTGAAACATTCTTAATTTAAAAAAAGCGCCATCTACCGCTTCTCTTTTGAAACGTTTTGGAATTCAGCATTTCAGCACTTACAGTTCATAAAACGTTTTGATCAGTGCGCGATAGATGGCGCAACGACGGAATTGTAATACGCCATCTAATGGATTTTTCGTAAACAACTTGAAAAGCGTGGCTGCGTTATGGTTGCAAAATGTTACCGCTAGATGGTGCTTATGATGGTTTTCCATTTGAAGCGTCATCTAGCGATTCTAACTGAAACTACGTTTACCTAAGAGAATAGAAGGTATATAGCCCTGATTTTCCTGAAAACCAGTAACACCACATCCACGGTGGTTTTACTGGTTTGTATTTTTTCAGTGCATTTTGCTAGATGGCGCTACTCGTCCGTTTTGTTAGAGAAATACGGCTGCGGCGGTACCGGTTCTCCTTAAAATGAAATAGATGGCGTTACTAGCATTATAAGACAGCTGTGTCGGGTCTAATCTGGATTGATTGCTTTGTCTTATTTTTCGTGTGGGTTTTACGATCTATGATTTTATAGCTACGGTCTGGTAACAAAAAAGTGTGAAACTGAAAAGCTTACCTAAAGGATTTCTGGCAGGTATCTTTCAGGTAGGTATGGTGTTTTAGTTTTCTAACCACAAATTTTCATTTTTAACCGACTTCAATACAAGAGAAGGTTCTCAAAATAATAATTATATTATAGTAAGATTTTTTGTAGGTGTAGGTACGTGTGTAGCTGTGTAGCTATGTTATTTAATCTCTAATTTATGTCACATTAGTGTAAGTCGTTATTTGTAATGGTACTAATTGATTTGAAATCCTACTAATATTATAAATGTCAATGTATGGATGTTTGGATATTTGGATGTGTGGATGTTTGTTGCTCAATCACGTCCTAAGGTATGAACGGATCGGGCTGAAATTTGGAACACAGATAGATTATAGTCTGGAAGAACACATTTGCTACTTTTTATCGCGAAAAAACAACGGGAACAACGGGAACGGGAACTTCGCGGGTAACACCGCGAAGCGATGCTAGTAAATATATAAATGTGTGTTACGCTATTAGCTCCGCCAAAATTGTGAAGCAATTTTGATGATTGTTTTATATATATGTTTGGTAGAGCGTAGATACTTGAGAGGAGATCCGATATAATTTTTAGTGTAATCCCTTGAGCGGGGTTTGAAAAGATAACAAAAGTTTGCAAACATTTAGATATTTCCATTAACTCCAAAAGCTTCGAATTGTTTTCACAAAATGTATGCAGTTTAGTCGAGTGTCTGAAATTAATTTTAAATTGAAATGTCTGTCTGATTAGATAAAAAAAATAATTACCTGTTTATTTAACAGTACCTATAACGTCTAAAACACAAAGCCTTATAATTATGTAGAATAATTAATAGGTATCAACTGAAAACGATTGTTTCTGTTGAAAGTTCAATAAGTACCCAGACTAAATATTTATTAAATACATTTTAACAAATTAGCTCACATATACTATCGGATTCGATTAGCGAAAAAGTAAGATAACGATAGATAGTTAAATAGATTAGAGTAATAAAACTATATTTATGAAAATTAAGATATTATAACAGAGTGCGTGGTTTTACCCGCTTTCACACAGGTTGGCTAGAATCCGCACCAAATAATCACTGAAATTAGCCGCTGTTAAATAAATGGCGACAGTACCTATTTACCTACGACTTAAGAATAAATAATATAAACAACATCGCTGTGTTCCAGTTTGAATGGCATTGTTTCCAGATAAATTACAGGGCATAGAGATAAAACACCTCTCTGAGTAATGATTGCTTTTCTAGGTAATGATTTTTTGCACTCTTCATGTTCCAATAGTTGTGTGACTCTTAGCTGTTGTGGTCAGCCGTGTTGCTTACCATCAGGTACATAACCTACACTAAAAAAAATAGGCAAAATAATCGAATATTTCGCCTTAATAGCAGCATTAATTACAATGCGGTAGAAAATACTGTTGGGAAACTTCGTTAATAGTTTGTCATCTCGCCTGGACGTCTACTCTCTTTCTACGAAAACGTAATTTCAAAAAATAACTCGCACTTTTCCTACTCCCCTTTTACTTCGTTTCGTCCGATACAACATTGTTTGACGTTTAAAAGTTCTAAGCTTATTCTAATTAGAGTAGGTTTAGAATATTTAATCGGACAAAACGACGCGACGGATGGAAGTAAAATCGCAGTTGGAAAGTCGCGTGTTTATTTCGAAATTAAATGTTCGTAGAAAGAAAGTAGACGTCCTGATCTCACGTGATTATGTTGTGCACGATGAAATACTATGACTCAGGTTGAGTGCCGTTATTTGTACTTCAAGCTTTTGTATTTCGGAGACTTTTTTGCCTCTTTTCATTTATTATGAAGTGTCGAATAAAGAAGTGAAAATACAACCCACTCCGGGCTATTTTCGCCTTATTTTCGGAATGTCACTTTCCCAGAGTAAAGTTATGGCTACTGCAATTTCCGTTATTCCCTCGCCGTTCCGTTGTTTTCTTCGTGAAGTTTGAAGAAAAAGGAAGTCGCGGTTGAACACAAAACACATTAATTCTGGGCGTCGTCATTTGGCCAAAATAAATTGATGCTGCTTTGAATAAAGTTCCTATTTGTCGTGAACCGAGGCTATTACGGGAAGGCTCTGTTTTTTTTGGGAATCTTACTCATGGAACTCGTGAAGCATTGATCCGACTTATTAATATCTGTCGTCCTCATCACTGCGTGCGTCTGTTTACGGCGACGGCGAATTTTGGCTGTGGGCGCGTATGTGACTCGCAAAACAAGATCACACTAATATTATTAAGGTGAAACTTTGTGTGTTCGTCGTAAGTGTGTAAGTTTATTCCTTCGTATTTCTGTAACGATTTTGAACGCTATTAAATACTTTACTTACAGTGTTAAAAGTCAGCTTTCAAAGTTGGTTATCCAATTTTGAAATCTGACCTACATATCTATCTAATTGTCCCTACTGCTAGGAACCTTCTTTTACAAGTAAAGAATCAAAGCCGTATTCCCGCTGGCTCAGTGCGAGTTGGAAGATTACATAATTACGACTTTAAAAAATGTAGGTTCGTGTCGGTTTCCTCCGAATGTTTTCGTCAAAGTCAAAGTTTGTGATCATTACAATCTTATACATTTAAGCTTAAAAATATACTTAGTGGTGCAGACTGGGTTCTTACCTACAACATCACGGATATAATTATGAATCACACGTTCTAGCTACAATCTACTATTCCATTATGATGGCTCCTATGTCTGTTATTGCGACAGGTATTAAAAAATGACATAGCTATTTTTCTTTAAAACTGAATTTGGTTGCAACTTCAAATTTGTCAAAACGAAATGAAAATCTGTTCACCCAGTTGCATATTCTAGGGCAATAAATAAAACAAAATTGTCCAACTGAGAATTATTGAAAGAAGTTGCTTAACAAATAAAGACAAACTAAAATTTATTTATTCACAAATGTACAGTTTACACGTCAATAATAAACTCGAATCCGTGTTCACTGTGAGATTTCGAGTTTCCGTGGTAGGATTTCCAGGCAATTTCCCGGCTTGTTCCCTGTGGGCGCGGTGGTACATACGTCGTGATCTCGCGATGATGAGATTTTAATGATTGCGCCCCCGAGAGGGATATTTTTATCTGTCCGGAACAAGAACGAATACCTAATTTGTGAGGCTGTTTGCGAAAACATCAAATTGATATAATATAATAAGTGTAGGGCGAAATACAATCATGGAGAGGTTGACCTGTTTCGCGGAGATCGCTTGAGGAAGTAACACTTCTTGTTGTATGGTAACATAGAATGATAACGCCTAGAAATCGGGTCCGCGCAAAAAAGTAAGACAAATCATAGTGAGCCAAATTGGCTCACTCCGTTCGAAACTACTATCAGTTGTCAAGGTCAAGCGCTAGCGCATACGTTTCTGACCATTCAAAACATTACGACGGTTTGTGTGGTAAATGGGTTGCACACTAAAGTTTAGTTTTTTGAAGTGGAAACTTCTTTAGGCACGCCTAGATAGATTTTTCGTGGGGTGTGAATTGGATTCATTCGTCACGCTCGGGTATGATAAGAAAGATTCGGGTAAACTCGGGACCATGGCTATTGGCCGTCTCGAAATACGTAAGCCAATGGGAAATGCTGAAAGGGCGTCGACAGGCCATCTTGGCATGGCTATCTAGAGACGCATCAACATTATTGAATCAACATGCAAATGCAATGTAGTTTATATGGCCTAATTAAATGAACTACTAAATTAATACATCATGTAATATAAAATAAATTAATTAATTGGATTCGTGTGTAAACGGAGAAGGGTTAGCAGCATCTACGACACAAGATTTTTCTTAGTGTAGGTGCTGCGTGACTTGTAATATGCTACAAGATATTATATAAGCTTATTTAAGTATCCTGAACCTAAATTGCATCAAATTGTGCTTGTAATTACGTAATAATAAATTTTCATTTAATTTCATTTCATCAGCCAATGGGAAATGCTGACGCATTTCTAGGTGGCCATGCCAAGATGGCGAGGCCACGGTTACACGCGTGTAGTTTCCAAGGTAAGCTATCAAATTCTGAGTTATACGTTTTCACTTCTATCGGCAAATCCTAGGACTGCCAATTTTTTTTATTTTTTTTTATTAAGAGTGACGAGACGAGCAGGACATGTGCCTGATGGAAAGCAACATGCCTGCCACATAACAGCACAGTGACACGCAGCTATTGAAACATGACGAGTCCAAACCATTACCTAGCACCGCACTGCGCTCGTCACCCAGAGATCTAAGATCTTATATCTCTAAGCCCGGCAATTTCTCTGGAAACATTGCCCTTCAAACCGGAACACAGTAATGTTTTCACATTTCTGCTTGGCGGTAGAATAACTGGCAAAGGTGTGGTACTTCCCCAGGCGGACTCTGCCACGAGTCCTACCCCTAGTTTGCGTTCGTGTCGGGGAACATAAGTACGTAGGTAATTAGGGCTAACGCTTATTTTAGTCTGTATTTTGTCTCCCTTCAAATGAAGCGTTTGTATGAAAATTATCGATCTAGGCGTTATGTGTAATTTAATGTGTGTAATTTCTGTAAATCGGACCCAAGTTTCGATAGCTTATCAGATAAAAATGATTACTTATTGACTAATCTATCTAACATTCGAACTTTTTATACACGTAAGTATAATGGGCACGTAATATGAAACTGGAGTTAAATCGGCTCATCGTTTAAGCTTTGCCGTTTAGTGTGGTAATGCTGCCAGCGTACTATGTTACTATCTCTAAATCTAAACCTTCGTTGGTCTAAGAATAATTCAGTCTAATAATAATTCATTACTGAGCTAAGAGATAAAACACCGCCTAACTAAATCGGCTATCGCTTTGCTAATGCTGTCTCTATCATTTCAAGCGGAAAGAAAAGAGAGAGAAACATCAAAGCGATGACATTTTTCGTTCGACGGTAGACCCCCAGGTAACGTGCGCAGTGCGGTGCTGGGTAATAATTTCGACTCCTCATGTTCCAATAGCTGCGTGTCACTGTGCTGTTATGGACAGGCATGTTGTTTACCATCACACACATGTCCTGTTCTTGTCACTCCATACTATTAAATATAAATAATTTAGCTAGATTCTTGTGTAGAGTGACGTAGCAGGTATAGTTTTCATTGTGATTTAGATTTATTAATAAAAACTTTTCCCATACTTAACAAAAGTTTTATTTGAACAAAATTTTAATCGAACTCTACATATCTGCATGAGCATAGTAAGCTTAGGTTAGGTTTAATGAAAAAGTGATCATGATAAAACTCAGTCTTATTGTGACCACGGCAGTTAAGCTGTCATCATCATCATCATCAACAGCCGCAAGACGTCCACTGCTGAACATAGGCCTCCCCCCTAGATTTCCACAACGAACGGTCCCGCGCAACCTGCAACCAGTGGTTTCCAGCTACCTTTGTTAGGTCATCTGTCCATCTAGTGGGAGGCCGTCCAACACTGCGTCTTCCGGTTCGTGGTCGCCACTCGAGAACCTTTCTTCCCCATCGGTTGTCAGTTCTGCGAGCGACGTGGCCTGCCCATTGCCACTTCAGCTTGCTGTTAAGCTGTAATGCTGCCAAAACGGCTTCTATCGAACTTCTCGTAGCTTAAAGAAGCGGCGTTGTTTCATGGTTGATGTTTCAAAGACACGAACGAAGAGGTTTGACTCTACTTTTGTGATAAGTACGTTTAGGTTGTGGAATGTGTTGCCTGAGTGATTTTTCCCCGATGGTTACAATCTTGGTGTCTTCAAATCGAGAGTGAATTGGTTTCTTCTAGGTAAACACGCTCCATCTTAAACCGCATCGTCGCTTCACTTCAGGAGAGATGGATTTAAGAACTAATTATACAATATAGGATTAGATTAGTAGGTCTTTTCTGTTCTAACCCTTAGGTCGATAGGCAATAGAGGCCATCTGATTCCAACTGGCTTAGATAGTACCGTACAAAAAAAGCCCACACTCTCCCATGTTTACAGATAGTAAACAAATAAATCCCCACCGCCCTCTTCGGCCGAGAGCTCTTCACTATTCCACTCATTTCAATCTCCAGCAAATAATCTGATCACGCGGCGGGGATTTCCCGAAGTTGTCCCTCGACCGAGCGAGGGCGCCCGGCCGGGGATGAACCGGGGATACAGTGCCCGCCACTAGTTATAGCAGCACTGAAACAAAAATCTCATGTTATAGATATTCTAGAAAGTTTTGTTATTCATAATACGTGCAGAAGTTTATAATAGCCTTGTTTATAGATGATTCTCGTTTTGATAGATTTCCATTTACATATTTTATGTTTGTACTTGAATGTGTTTGGTAATTTTATTATGTACTAGTTGTAGTAGTGTCTTTGTAGAGTCCACCTAATGAAGTACCTACAATATTTTTGCCAGTTATTATATCACTAGACTATTTTACGGAGACTCTTTCACCGTTATGGCTGTCCGTTTGTTGAATGTTTGCCGGCTTCTTTGAGACAATCGCAATCCTTGAGCATTTTTAAAGGAGGATTAAAAGATTTTTATTTATCGCAAAGCAAAACTGTTGACACGAGTAAATTGTAGGTGCTAGTACTGTTGGTATCTGATGGTTGAAGCTGTAATACACTGTTTATTGTATTAATTTATTGTTTATCATGTCCGCACTTTTGTTAATTGTTTAATATTTATAGTATTTGTCAGTTGAATTGTATAGTCTCATTTTTATAGGTGAATATTTATTATTTTATGTAGTTGTAGATATAAATATGTAGTAGTATTATTAAATGAATGTCGCTTCCCCCGCCTACGAGTATATGTAGGCTGTTTCCTTTGTGCTGGTTGCCTGGAAGAGATTGCTCTCAGCAATAGGGCCGCCACTTGTGGCACTAGTTAATAAGTTATTTCTGTGTAATATTTTAATTTATTTGTGTTACAATGTTTCTATCTATCTATCATGTACAAATATTGAAGGCCACATTATAGAATCATGCCCGTGCATGGTTGCCTGGAAAAGAATGCTCTTAGCAATAACACCGCCTATAAAAATATCAAGTTGAATAATTCTTGTTGTGGCTTTATATAAAAAGTGTTCTTATCTTACTTAACAAACAATATTGTATTTCGATAGGAAGGACGATGTTTCTAAAAAAAATACCATAGAGATAATTCATCATCACAATATAATATATATTTATGTATCTCTGGGTGATGACCGCAAATTAATATTGTGTATGTTTGTGTGAAAATAAACAATACCCGACTTAAATGCAAACATATTTAAACCATAACAGGTATGTATTGGACCTGTAATTTCCAATGTGCCATATAAACCAGCAGCGACTAGAATCCAGGGTGAGGCGGGGAGAAGCAGGATTATGATAATAGGGGCAAAGATTCCCGGGGTAGGCCGGGCCGAGTCAGCCGCTTAGCGATGTAAAACGCGAACATTTTGTTTATTAATTGACCTTATTCGAAGTTTCGCCGGTAAATGGCAGGTGATTCCCAGACGCGCGCCATTTCGGGACGATCAACTTGGAATTTGTTAATTTAACTTCTTGCTGCAATTTTGTGTTTAAAATTAAATGGGAAACGTTTTAATATTAATCTAAGTCAGTGAAATCGTATTGTTGACCGACTTCATGACATAACTTGCATGATCTGATACCACCTTGTTCTTTTTTCTATCGGAATGCTCGTAGCTCGAAAAAGCGACATCGTTTCATGGTTGATGTTCCAAAGACACGAACGAAGAGATTTGACTCTACTTTTGTGATAAGAACGTCTAGGCTGTGGAATACGTTGCCTGAGTGGGTTTTCCCCGATGGTTACAATGTTTGTGTCTTCAAATCGAGAGTGAATCGGTTTTTTCTAGGTAAACACGCTCCATTGTAGACCGCATCGTCGCTTAACATCAGGCGAGATGGCGGTGGGTTGGGTGAAATAAATTCTAGCGTCACGCCTGGGAAACATTACAAATGTCAAAGTTTGGATGTTTGTTGCTCAGTCACGTCGTAACGTCTGAAGTTTGAACGGATTAGGCTATTTGGAATAAGTACAAAGTTCAGAGGTATAATTGACAATTATTTATAGGTATAATAATTACACCAAGTTTTAGTAATATTTCAACAATAATTATACATATATTATAAACGACTTTAACTATAATTATGAATATTTATTTATTTCCAAAACTAATTTATGGCGAAATTATAAAATAATCTTCATTCTCGTTCCATTTTGACAGGTTTGCCTGGCTTCATGAATTTCCTGTATCTGCGCCAAAGAGGCCTACGGGTATTTCAAAAATTCAACACATCAATAGCGCGAGTGCTCCGTCAGAGAACCAGGGCTGGTACACGCAGGATACTGGAAACTTTTCACTGAATTCAAAAATACGTTGCTTTGTAATTCAGACCAGCGGTTTTTGCAAAACTTGTCTGAAGGTCGGACGATGTTGTAAACCCAACTCAGTTGAGCTTGGCGCGAAAAATACGAAATTAAATTACAAATCGTCTTTTTTCCGATTTTAACAAGATTTATGTAGGTTTATTTTAACGAGCAGACCCTTTGTTAACTAATTTAATAACACTACGTATACTATTTTTTATAGGTATACTTGACCGCCTTCTCACCAGGACGTCAGCTCTAATTCAACGAAAACGTAATTTCGAAATAAACTCGCGATTTTCCAACTCCGATTCTACTTCAATCCGTCGTTTTGTCCGTTTAAATGTTCTAAGCCTACTCTAATTAGAGTATGCTTAGAACATTCAAACGTCAAACAATGTTGTATCGGACGAAACGAAGTAGAACGAGAGAAGGAAAGTCGCGAGTTTTTTTTTCGAAATTTCGTTTTCGTAGAAACAGAGTTGAAGTCCTGATGTTATGCGACGGGGTTTATGATTGAGCGTGCTTGCCTAGAAGAAACTGATTCACTCTCGATTCGTAGACACGTAACTATACTACATAACTACACTAAGCACATCTGAGGTCTGACTTATCCATAGACCAATAAAGGTCTAAAAATTATCATCATGATCAAACCATTCGGAAGTGATCAACATGCTAGTGACATTACCAGGCTGAATGTTAACGTCACATAAGCGATAACATTTTGGTCACGCGTAGCATCGACCAAATCTTCGGAAATGTTATCCTACAGCTTGATATATCTATGTAACGGAATATTGGAAAGTTTCACCCCTTTCACAACGATGGAGAGATCGAAAACTTTGTACACTTATCAAACACCAAATGCAATAATTTGTTTAGTTATATATTAGGATTGCACGTACCAGATACGCAACCATCTATTCTATACGAATAAATATAGATAAAGGCAGTGGCGGACTTACAGATGCAGAAGGGGTGGCCCGCCCTGGACCTCTGGTCTTAGGGGCCATTTGCCGCCAGCAAAAGTTGACGTATTTAATGTACTTAGCATTGCCATAAAATACTGATCACCCTATGTAGTTCTTATAGTATAATTATGCTTAGTTTGGACCAGATAGTAATGTCAGCTACGTTGTGGTTACTGTACTATTGTAGATAGGCGTGTTTACTACGCCTTTCAAGTCCATTAATCTATTTTATATTAAATAAAATGTATAGGTTTGTGTACGTTTGAAAAACTCAAAAAATTCTACAAACAAGTTAAGATCTTGATTATACACCTTGATTGCCAGAAAACAGAAGCTTTTGAAACGTTTTATTTGTTCCGTCTCCTTATCTTATCCATGAAATTACAATAATAGTAGCAAACACATTCCTATGACTATTGAAAACAGGTTGACATAATTGCTAAAAGCAATGTCTTCAACATCCTAAAATAGTGTAAGAATAACATTTTTTTTTTAAATAAAGAGTGACGAGACGAGCAAGTCATGTGCCTGATAATAAGCAACATGTCTGCCACATAACAAAGACTTATATATAAGGACCTGGCCAAAGGTGCGACAAAATAGCACAACCGCGTTGGGCCTAAAACTGCATATCTAAAGCCATGCGACATGTGATTCAGCAGGTCTACTACGAAGTCCGATAAACGTTATATCGGCCGAACTTATGGATGTTTCCGACCACGAAAGACAATCGGTTGGTTGATCGGATCGGGCTTTTCGTTCGATCCGACCCTCATCTGACCTGAGTCTATAACTTCCGACCGAGATGTATCGATCCGAATGTTTTTCGTGGACATGCTACAATCCAAATCAGCTGTCGGTCGGATCCGATCATTCGGAGTTTGTTTTCGTAGTAGACCTGCAGTTTATAGCGGTCAGTGCGCGGGTTTTTGCTGGCCGTTAAAATGCCAAAAACTTTCTTTGAAGTAATTGATGAATAAACAAAAATAAAAGGCTTATAACAAACTAGCTGTTACCTGTTACGAAAATTGTTCACTCGTACCAACTCAATAACCTTCTCTGGCTCATGGACAAGAACTTTGCTAAAGATCATCACAATGACCAAATACATAGTTTACGATTCTTTATAGGACATTCAGACAAACATTCATTTTTAAATAAATATAAAACTAGTAGTGCCCCTCGGTTTCACCCGCGATCTCCCCGTTCCCGTTTATCTCGTTGTTTTTTCGGTATAAAGAGTAGGTACCTATTCTATGTGTTCTTCCAGACTATGATCTAAATGTGTTCCAAATTGCAGCTCGATTCATTTATATGTTACGACGTGATTGAGCAATAAGCATCCAAATATCCAAACATTGGCAATAGTTATATTGTAGGCAGTACCTAAATGACTAGATTTTGGCACGTGGTGATCCATTTTACCAATGACAAAATGACATCACTAAATATCAACCACAACGATCATTCCGCGAGCGCCAATTTGGATTTTATCCGTTTTATATTTACAAATAAAATTTCGCATTTCGTTTGGGTAGAATTTATTATCTAAAGACGATAAAATAATGTTTTGGCAACATAAAATAAGCAGTAAAAACTTAGAACGTGGTTATCGCCGTGGCCGTCGTCAAATAAAAACTTAGATCGTAGCTTTTTACTTGTACCTTGAATTATAAAGGATATTATATAAGTTTATATTATATCCTTTCTTATCCTATTAATGTTATAAATTTCAATGTTTCTATTTTTGGAAATTTTGATGTTTGTTGCTCAGCAACGTCGTAACGTATGAACCACAGACAGTCTATTCTGTGATATGAACAGATTGGATTGAAATTTGGAACGGAGTTAGATAGAGAGATAAAGTTGCCTACCTGTTCTTCAAGACTATTATCTATCTACGTTCCAAATTTCTGTCCGATCCGTTTAGACGTTTCGACAGTATTGAGCAACAAACATCCACACATTGATATTTATAATATTAGTAAGCTTAAACTGCTGGAGTGGAGAGTAGTAACGTCACGTCTTCGTAAAAATAGTGCAATGAAATTACGTCACTGGAAACTTCTAAGTACTCTGTATCTTCGTCATTTTCTGTTTATGAAACAAAAGAAAAACACGTGTTCAATACTTTTTAATGTTCTAATTGACAGATCAATTGTTTATTTAGCCATCACGCCTTAGAAAAAAGACACGATACCGCGATAGGTTTTTTTATGTGTCCTCAAGTCATTTACGTAGTCCCCAAATTTTAGAGTTATATTTAGTAAGTGGGAATCAGCCCTAGCAGTGTAAGCGTGTGTACACACTCGCCCGCCGGCCACCTGACAGCCGCTCTAATATTCAAGCTGGCAACCCTATCGCAGTGTGCACCAGGCACTATGTAGCTTCGATGGGGCACTATTCATTTTCAAGCCTCTTAAGAATGCAGAGTGCATGCCAGTGGGTCGCCTAATGGGGGTTTTCACATTGAACGATAACGATAACTGTACTATATCGTTCGATTGGTAGTTTGATATAATCACTAATAAGCGTTGGTTGAAACTGGTCGAAAAGATAAATAATAGGTACATCACAATATTACCTCGAATATATATAGCACTATTGGAATCTCACGGTTACTCTTGCTGGTGCAACACGACTAACTGCTGTCAGTTACTAGGAGAGGACTCGTTCCAGCATCCCACACTTTTGCCAGTTATTCTACCGCAACGCAGCGATGCGAAAACGTTACTGTGTTTCGGTTTGAAGGGAAATGTTTCGAGTGAAATTAAAGGACGTAGAGATAAAACTTCTCATATTTTTGGGTGTCGAGGTTAATCTCAGTGCTAGGCTGGCTTGCAATGATTTGGATTCTTCAAATTCCAATAGCTGTTAGTCATTGTGCTGTTGTGTGCTGGGACATTGCTTACCATCCGGCACATGTCTTGTTCGTCCCATCATTGTATATTAAAAAAAAAACGAAATCGATAATATCTTTGTCACCTGAGTTGACGATTGTCGGTGTCGTTATCGTAGCAGTGTAAAAACGTCCAATATTTAACGTATTTTTGGGGTCACAATCTTTGTTTGTTACTCGGTAACGCCGTGTTGTTAAACACATGCGTTTTTTGCATTAGAGTTGGTCATGTTTGATCTGTATCTTCTTTTTTTATTGACTACAGTTACTACAAGTAACAGCGTAAAAAAGGATATCGGGTCGCAGTATATTTTTATTTTTATAAATTAGTAATATATACTTCTCAGTGTCAATCCCTTTGAAGCAAAAAGCAAACGCTTCGTAACATCATAATAAAAATACCTCCAGTACCACAAACTTACCTAGATCCCTCGAGGACGTCGCTATTAGCGTACTGCTTCAGACATTTCATACAAAGGTTACTAGTTCAAATTATGTCCACTGGGTCGGATAAGTTGGTGTACCTGTTCCTGCTTATATCAACGAAGCCCAAAAAGGGTCCAAACTAAACAGCAAAAAGGTCGCGGCGGGTTCTCAAACAGCGCTCCGTGACCACAATTTGAAACTCCGCCTTTACCTGCGAATACCTGCATTTACCAAGTTTCAGGGAAATATACGGAGATTTTTTTTACGAGTAAAGTTCTTTACATTTCGTGTACCTATTTTATGCACGTTTATATTAAAGATATTAAAATAGTATGGTTTTTGACTGATTAGTTAGTACATAATTTCTGATTGTATTTTGTAAGTGTAAACAGTGAAATTACAGGGCATCGAGATAAAACATCTTAAATCTCCGAGTGACAAGCGCAGTGCAGTGCTAGGTAACTATTTGGACTTTTCATATTCCAATAGTTGCGTGTCACTTTGTTGTTATGTGGCAGGCATGTTGTTTACAATCAGGCACATATCCTCCTCGTCTCGTCACTCTATATTGTACGAATAAAAACAAAAAAAGCTTTAGCGACTTTAACTTAAGAGTGCGCCTAAAGCCAGGAAAAAATCAGATTTCACCCGCGCGACGCGTTTCTTAATGTGATGTACATAAAGTCGAGCATAGCATGACACAGTTTGGAGGAAAAATCAATATTTAATCAGGAGTCCATTTTTGACAAAGTTTTATTTAATTACTCAATAACTAAACATAAATTTAAAAAAGTGTTCGGTTACTTTACTAGAACGTACAAATAGGCATTTTATTACCAAAAAATAATGTGGGGTCATCGCTGATAATTTCGAGTACTCGAATTAAAACGGGTTTTTTCGGTGTCATTTTTATTTTTTTATTGTAAAAAACTCTGATCTATTTTTAAAATTCTATTCGGTTATTGTGCTTCTTCTTGATTGTACCCACACGTCAATATTTTTTTTGTCATAGTTTTTAGTTTCTTAACTTCAGTGAGCGGCGTCGAAAATGTCCTTTTTTCGTTTTTCTGGCTTTAGGCGCCCCCTTAATGATTTGTATTTGTAAGCAGTTTTTAAACGGGAAAAACTCTAGAGAGGTTCGCGTGCCAACATACTAACGTAGTGCTGTATCGACGTAACATCGGATCCGGACTTGTTTGATGTCTTTTGGATAGATGAAATCTTGCGAGTTCAGTTAAAGCTAAAATTGTAGGTGGAAGTTTAAATTTTTTTTGACAATCTCAAGGATTACTAATTATTGTTGTAGCTGGTCTTTAACCAATAGCTTTTAATTTGAATATATTATTATGTCGAAATCTGATTTCATAGTTTCGATAATGTTAGCCATTTTTCATAATATAGAGTCACGAGACGTTACCTTACCATTAGGTGCACATATAGTGGTAAGAAACACGCCTTAGTATAACAGCACATATAGTAGCAGCTATTTGAACGTGAAGAGTCGAAATCACTACTCGGCAGTGCGCTACACTTGTCACCCAAATACGTTAGCTGATTTATCACTTTTGTAGTGATAGTACTCTTTGCAAAGTCTCTCTGCGGAGTTACCAAAAATTTTCCAGTTATTCTACCACCATGGAGTAATGTGAAATATCACTGTGTTTTGGTTTGAAGGGCAATGTTTCCAATGAAATTACAGGGTATATAACTATACTATTCATGTTCTAGTACCTACGTATTGCGCTGCTGTGTTGTTAGGTGCAGGGATATTGCTTCCCAACAGGCACATGTTCTTCTCGTCTCGTCGGTACTATTACCTACATACTTACTATAAAAAAAAAATACTATGGCTTGATCCCAAAAACCTCGTATTCTCCCCACATTTTTCCCCACAATGTGTAGATACTCGAAAATGTTAATAAATAACCTGTCACCACTCGAACGGTAGAGTGGTCATTACGCACTACCCCGCGCGCCACCCAAGCACCGCGTTCATTATTTCGTGACAGCGCGCGTCGAGTGGCGGCCAAACACTCGGTGTGCACCGCCCTAACGCTCGATTACCGTAATGTGTAGCGGGAATGAGGATACCTTTTGTTTTCGTATCAAATACAAATACAAAAGTCTTAATTGCTGTTTGCAGGTAACAGGTAAGATAAGATGATACGATATGATGAGAAGTCAACCTTTAGGCCCCGGAGCTGAGTACAAGGCTATCTTAGTAAAAAAAATTGGAGGTCCTTATAAAAACTGAACGAATAATTCTAAAAATTTTAACATAGATAGGTGATAGGTTAATAGTCTGGAATAACATACCTATAGGCTACTTTTTATCGCCGTAAAATTAAGGGAACGAAAACTATGCAAGTGAAGCTGCGGGGCGCTGCTATTTAATCTCCATAAGTAAAAAATGATGAAATGGATTCCTATTAATTCCTTAAAGTTTATTTATTGGATGACGCGTATTTTTGAAGGAAGTCTTTGTGGTAAAATACCAGTTTCCGAGTGATTCTAGACCCATAAACATGAAAACAATATTGTTGACTTCAAATCAAAAGTGAATTGGTGTCTTATAAATAAACACGCATATACCTTATCGTCGCTTAACATCAGGCAAGATGGCTGTTAAGTATAAGCCTTTAAGAGTAAAAAAAGTATACTTTACTAGTCATATCTTGTCACGTTAACGATTAAAAAATGCATGATTCTCATAGAGCATCATGATTTTCATAGAGCGATAATTAGTACTTACACAGACATTCATAGGTTAAACAATAAAATGCCCTCTCGTGTATCCATCGATGCATGAAGCTGCAACGCACGGCGGGAGCGCTTTGCGAGCCAGCGATGTGTAACGCGTTGTTTGTTTGTGCAGATTTTAATTGGAGTAATTGATTGCGGGATTAGTGCAATTAGCCATGGGATGGGTTCATTCAGTTAGGGGAATAATGATCTTTATTGTTGGGTTAATTGAATAGTAATTCACATATTAGTCGAAATATTTCACAAAACCCCATCTAGCCCCAAACTCGTCTTTGAATTGTTTAAATTATAGAAGTCACAACCGATTTCAAAAACTGACCAATCCAAGGGCATTATGTTGTGGTCACGTGATCGAGTGAGACTTTTTGGGGTGGCCAATTGGCCATACCTACCATAGGTAGATAGTAAGCGATTCGGGGGATCAATGTTAAAACAATAACAATTAAATAAAACTGTCAATTCAAAGTACTTATTTACTAAAATCTCTTAGATCTAAATAAACCCTATACTAAATGGAGTCCAAACTTTGTGTTTGGTTGTGTTACTCTCAGTAATCACAATTTTGTTCCATTTAGTTTAATTATTTATTCTTAAATGATAAATATGAAATATTGACCGTGGTTGAATGATAGAGTGATTCTTTAATAAACAGTAGCTTATAGAACCTTTTACCCATGAAAAAACTAATAATAAATCGAAATAACTAACTCGCGGTACGATTTAACATAAAACTACAATAAATATGCCGTAATTACCAATACTAATTACTAATATTGATAATAACTAAAAACAATGGCTAATTTTTAATTATTTACTGCAAAATAAAAAAAGAATTTTTCAAAAACTAGGTTTTTAGGTATATTACAATAATGCATTAGTCCTGTCACCTTTGTACAGTTGTTGTTTTGTAATTTTACAGATTTGCGTGTTCGACGGCAAACTTATTATGTTATGGAAGTACTAGTATATTTAGCACTAGTTGTACAGTTTAATTCAGTTTAACAATTAATTTAATTCTATAAACCCTGCAAGCTGATGAAACAAAGGCAATACAACATACAATTTAAAATAAATTAATTTGCAGTAATTAGTCACCGGCATGACTCATTAATTAATCAAAAGCAATTAATTTTGAACTAGGTAGCCGTGTTAAATAACGGCTTACCGTCACCGTAACGAAGAATTAATGGAAGATATAATTTATTTGAATATCGAGTTGTTAACGTCATTTTTTATGTATAATAAATAAATTATTATTTATTGTATAACATTCGTCAACCATAACCATAAACGTTGGTTCCACGACCATAGTCCCTATATAGACTACAGCCCCGTGAACAAAATGTACGGGTCAAATGAACCACCAGGAGACCTATGTAGGATGATAGAAGGGTGTAAAGTATTAAGATTCAGCACTATGCCGTCACTTGTAAGCTGTCCAACTAAGTGTAATTGAAGAGGGGGGGGGGAGTTGCAACCCTCTACCATTTCTCCTTGTCGCATGATTTTTGTACGGCATTGCGAAATAATAGATTAGAAGAGGTATTTAATAGTCGTTTCGGCGAACGGCCTTATAGTGAAAAGTCTCGACCAACATCTCGAGAGACTTTCGCTAGACGGTTGGATGGCGGGTCAGATGCACGCGGCGGTCATCCTCGACACAGCACGCATCGTCAGGAGGTTCCTCTCTCTGCAGCCCTAACCACCGGTAGCTTGGGCCCCGCCCCGCTGCTGGCGGCAAACTAGGTTTATAGTTTATTATCATGTTAATATGTTTGAAATGAAAACTTCTTTAGGCGCGCCTAGACAGATATTTCGTGAATTGGAATTGCTGTGAATTGGATTCTAGCGTCACGCTCGGGTATGATAAGAAATCTTTGGGTAAACTCGGGACCATGGCTATTGGCCATTTAGAAATGCGTCAGCCAATGGGAAATCCTCAAAGGGCGTGGCATCGGCATCATACCATGGCCATCTAGAAATGCATCAGCCAATAAGAAATGCTGACGCATTTCTAGATGGCCATGCCATGATGGCCAGGCCACGCCCTCCGGTTACACCCGTGTAGTTTCCAAAGTATTCTGAGTTATAAATTTTCACTTCTATCGGCAGTTACTATGACTGCCAATTTTTTTTTTTTAAATCTAACGTAAAAAACTCAAAAATAAAAAAGAAAAATGAGAAAATGCAAAATAAATCAATATTATAACAATTCAGTACAGAAAAGTACTCGTCTACTAGTAACCCACCCAAACAGCTACTGGTGAAAAAGTTCCAATTATGCTGGCTGCATTGCTTCGCTTGATTGCTATGGCCAGCCTTGGCACCAGGAACATCAAATAGGTTAACTGGAAACTACAAGCAAGACATTTTATCATAGAAAGTAGGTTAAGCACCTGATGGTAATCTGGGCTTGTTCATAGCAGCAGTGCTTTGACACCTACTACTTGAATACAAAGTTTCAAAGGTAATGTTGCCTGAGACATAACAAAAAAGATAAATCCTGTTAACATTTATAAGCCCAAAATTGTCTGAGTATGTATGGATGTTTGTTGTACTTTCAGGCGAAATCCTGAATGAAAAGACTCAAATTAAATTTTGTACACAGATAGATAGGGTAGTCTGGAATACCATCATAAGTTAACTTTTATTTTAACGGTCACATCTGTCGCAGACCCGATAACCGTTGGGGTAGACGGGTTCTGGAGTGGAGACCGCGAATCGGTAAACGTAGTGTACGCCCTGAGACTAGATGGAGTGACGATATACGAAAGACGGTTGGTGGCGGTTGGAAACGTAAGACTGAGGATCGGGCTGAGTGGCGAAATATAGGAGGGGCCTATGTCCAGTAGTGGACGATTACGGGCTGCGGATGATGATGATGAACTTTTAAAGGTTTACACTTGCCCGCCATCTGGATAATATAGTTTAGATGTTTGTTCATCAATCACATCGCAAGAGCTGAAGGGAATAAGCTGAGATTTAGAACGCAGGTATATTATGCTTTAAAATAGGACTTAGGCTACTTATCAATCTGAAAAAATGTAGTGTCCGTAAGAAAATACCCATTTTCTAAATTATACGCGGACAAATTCGCAGGCAGTTCCAAAACGACTTCTACGAAATTATTGTTTTTATGGCTATCTAGGTATAAGTAAAGTAGAGTATTTTTAGCTGCCTTACTATTAATTTTTAAATTGTGGATTTGATATGCTAATATAAACATTATCGAAATTTCACTATCATTCAATTATTTAAATGAGGTAGCCATGGCAAAACAAGTATTCCAAGTCAGCTAGTAATTTTATTAATTTACATACAAATAATATTTAAAAAAATAACGTAAAATTTTCCAATTTATTCCACTGTTATCTAGTATCGTGCAGCATAACTTTACATAAATTTTGCTCGAAAATACATTGATGTTAAAAACTAATATCACTTAAAACATCGTCTGCTCATATTAAATTTATATTTCATCGTTTAATTAATACATCTGTCGGAAGAGTGAGCTCTCAAATTTCCGCTGTGCGTACTCCCGTACTCTTGTACTACGCGCACTTATGTATATTTCAATTTGTAAATGGACTCGTACACGATCAAGCTAAAGTTAGCAGTGATTGTTCAATGCTCATAGAGCAAGTTGTTTTGAACTTTTAACCGTAAAAGTGGCTCGGAACTCGTACACGATATAGTTTGAAGTGATTGTTCAGTGTTCAATGCGCAAGATTTAATCGATGCGAATTTTTTGATAAATAAGGTCTTGATAAAACAGGAATGTTCTATTACGTGACGTGTTTGTCTGTGTTTTAGTATCTTTATTTTGCATCGTAGTTTTTAACGCAGGAGACTGCTTCAAATGAAAGTTTGAAAGCTGATATGTTTGGCATGGTTATAATCTTATAATTTACTAGCTTTTGCCCGCGGCTTCGCTCGCGTTCTATAAGTCGTTGGCATAAGATCTAAGTGCTTATATGAAACTTTCATCCCCTATACATACGACGTTTTCTCGAAACTTTTATCCCCTATTCCACCCCCTTGGGAATGGAATTTTGATAAATCCTTCCTTAGTAGATCCCACATCATAGGAGGAAAACGTGTGTGGAATTTTACGGTTCTAGCCCGAAGCGTTTGGCCTGTGTATTCATATAAAATTTCATCCCCTATTTCACCCCCTTATAGGTGGAGTTTCACAAAATCCCGTCTTAGCGAGCGCCTACGTGCCAAAAGACACCTCCATACCAAATTTCAGACTCCTAGCATTAGTAGTTTCTGAGATTTCGTGATGAGTGACCTTTCGCTTTTATATATATAGATACATAGTATACACTATAATGTCTACAGCGAAATTCTTTAAGTTTGTAATTTTTCCTCATTTGATACAGAAATGTAACTGTTACTTAAGTTTTTCGGTAAGTCAAAGATCAAAGTTATTTATTCATAAATGTACAATTTACATGTCGAATGTTTCCGAGAAATTACAAGGCTTAGAGATATAACATCTTGAATCTCTGGGCAAGCATGTTGCTTACCACCAGGCACATAACCTGCTCGTCTCGTCAGACCTATAATATAAAAAAACGTGGTTCAAATTTGCATTTTACTATTTTGTGCAATGGTAAAACTTCAACATGTTTTCCTTTTAAAACTGTGTATGTCTATCACGACACAACGCGTTGATAATAAGACACTTAATTTTCTTACGAAAATTTTGTGGAATCTGTGAAAGACTGATCCACAGGCAGTTTAATATAATTGCAGATCTGTGCATAACCACCCAATCTTTTATTTCCTCTGTTAATAGTCACTCATAACGAAAGAGGATCAATAATTCGAAAACATCCATAATTCATCAAACTAGTTTAATATAATATATGTTCACGAATGGCATGTGTCCTCGAATGGTGCCATGAAACATCATAATTGTCCCGATATATTGTCCTATAGGTGGCTTACTCAACACCTGCGTTTGAAAAACACTCACAGGCGGTTTTGAACCTACGACGTTACTCGACGATCTTTTCACCACTAGATCGATAAAAGAATACTGATATGATATAAAACAAACATAGTTAGTTCTTTAGGCTTGAATCATTCTTCAAACATATTTAACAATCTTCTTTTTGAATTTTCATCAAACACAATGTAACAAGCCATCAAGCTCCATCAATCCCACCATCAAGCGGACTGACGGTGTCGCGCGCACCCGCTCGCGGCGCAGGGGGCTCATTTCCTGCGGGACACCGCGCGGCCGCCGCGTGACGTCACTCCCCCCCTCTCCCCGCACTCCTTAATACATTCCTCTGATACTTTCGACTTACACGAATTCTGTATGAAGACGGTAATAATAAATGAACTTGATTTGCTTAAGTATTACTTGAGATTACATTTCAAGTTAGAAGTACACTTTCCAATTTAGTGTATTTATTTTACACTTTCCGACTACTTTACGATTTAGTGTACATATTTGTTGGGAGCATCTTCAGATTATACATTCATTTTGATTTCAGGTTGCAGAGTAAATTTAGAGAAATATAAATACTACCACTACCAGTTATTTTACCGTCAAGCAGTAGTGTGTAAATTCTTACGTATAACATTTAAATATATAAATATTGGTTGACAGTTCACACATAACACACATTTACCTAATGTCATTGCTTTAGACTACAGATGTGTCGTCCCAAACTTCAAGGAGCACGGAATTATTTGAACGTTGGGAAGAGTGAGCTCACTCCTTTCGTTCTAGTCGGTTGCAGGAAGCGGTGAACGCTGGACGTTTGTATCTATCACTATTTGTTGTCGACAACCAAAATAAGTAGAACCATAGCATACCTCGCCGCTAGCGATTCTAGGGGTCAAGTAGACTGGTTGTGTGCTCTTACGATACACACAGAGACGCAGTTTATAACCAATTTCAAGGTACCTACTCAGGGCACATCCATTGCTTTATATCGATGCCTACTATAAGATGATGTACGTTGAATCAAATCATTACCATGCACTGCAGCACTGCGCCCGACACCCAGAGATTTAAGATGTTTTAAATGAATAAATATTGGAGGACAATTTACACACAACACCATCTGACTAAGCAAAGCTTGTATGATGGCGGCCAGATAGCTGATATAATACTTATATAGTTTTAAATACATACTTATTATACATAGAAACACCCAGACACAGTGCAAACATTTGAATTCATCACACAAATATTTGCACTGGGTGGGAATCGAACCCACGACCCTCGGCTTCGTAGGCAGAGCTACTACCAACTAAGCCACGAGGCCAGTCAAAATCAAAAAGTCAGTTATCTCTATGACCTGTGATTTCACTGGAAAATCTACATAAAATAAAATAACTCCACGGTATTATATGGAAACACTGTTTCACATTTTAGTTACCTATCGAAGTTTACGCTCAGTTGCCCGAGTTATTTATTTTACACATTTCAGCAACGAACATTTTTTACAATTGTGTTACTTTATTTAAATTGGTTATTCTGCGTTTTACTGATGCGAAATTTTATATTTTTCATAGTCAAATTAGTAAGCTGAATCATTTTATTGCTATCGATATACGTGACTGAATCATGTGAATATTAACGAATTTTGCTGAGTAACGATCGATCGTGGTGTGACTGAGTGAATCTCACAGAATAAAACTTTTTGAAGTGAAAACTTCTTTAGGCGCGCCTAGATAGATTTTTCGTGGGCTGTGAATTGAATTTATTCGTCACGCTCGGGTATGATAAGTATGTATAATGTAAGTATTCGGGTAAACTCGGGACCGTGGCTATTGGCCATCTAGAAATACGTCAGCCAATGGAAAATGCTGAAAGGGCGTGGACAGTTCATCATGGCATGGCCATCTAGAAACGCCATGGCCATGGCAAGATGGCGAGGCCACGTCCTCCGGTTACACCCGTGTAGTTCCCAAGGTAAGCTATCAAATTCTGAGTTATAAGTTTTCACTTCTATCGGCAGTTCCTATGACTGGCAATTTTTGAAGTGAAAACTTCTTTAGGCGCGCCATAGACAGAATTTTCGTGGGCTGTGAAATGGATTCATCAATCGTCACGCTTGGATATGGTAATGGATCGGATCGGATATGAAATCTTCGGGTAAACTCGGTAAAAACGGCCAGGTAGGTACCAGGGTAACAGAAACAGTAAAGAGTTTCGATTACCTACCTCCAACAGCCCAGCGTTTATCTCCAGATACCAGGACAACAGAAATATAAAAGAGTTGCGTTTGCCCCTCGATACCAGGTACCAGGGCACCAGAAACAGTAGAGTTGCAATATTCTGTATAATTACGTTGATATAAAACTAGATGGCGCAACCATCGATTTAGCTGGCAGTGTTGAAATTATGCGAATGTACATAGACCTACGATGGTTTAACAAATAAATTGTCTTCTGCCAAAGTGTTAAATAAAATAGACAATTCATTTAAAAGTGAAAACATTTGAGTCACAAGTTTTCACTTATATTGGCAGTTCTTATGACTGCCAATTTTTTTATTTTATTCGAAAGATTTATTTTATTAACTAAAACGGCAAGTCGCCAATTACAATAATTAGCATAATAAAACAAATTTGTGAAATAGGTATCTAGGTTAATTAAATAAATTTATAACAAGTCAAGAATGTTAAAAAATAAAATAATTAGTAATTAAAATAAATGTTAATGATGTAACGAGCAAGACATGCGCCTGGTGGTAAACAACATAAACAAGACCAACAACGCCTGCCCATAACAGCACCGTGCGATATAGCTGTTTGAGCAAACAGTCTACCTAAATCACTAGCATTGTACAGTCCGCGAGGTATAAGCTGAGCTTTGCATTAGTGTGAGTGATCACATGCATACGCATCTATTACCAAAAGTACAGTCAGACAACAAACTCTTAAACAACAAGCTGACATTAACTATCCAGGATCAATATGGTCATTGCGAAAAGAAGTATCTCTTTTAGGATTCAAATGGTCAAGGACAGAGAATAACAGAAAAATTTTAATGGAAAAGCATGAGATCCGTCACCTACGTATAACTTATTTACTTAAAATTTCCGAATACCGTATTCAGGGCAGGCCTATCGTTTATACCAATATACAATTGATACTGCATAATAAACAACGATTTATTGAATATAAAATTGACACCTTATTAAAAGAACATGGTCACAGCGTCCTGCGTCTGACTGTACTTTTGGTGATCACTCACACTAATGCAAAGCTCAGCTTATACCTCGCGGACTGTACCGCAATTATTATTTTTTAAATAAAGAGTGACGAGACGAGCAGGACGTGTGCTTGATGGTAAGCAACATACCTGCTACATAACAACACAGTGACACGCAGCTATTGGAACATGAAGAGTCCAAATCATTACCTAGCACTGCACTGCGCTCGTCACCCAAAGATCTAAGTTGTTATATCTCTAAGCCCTGTAATTTCTCTAGAAACATTGCCCTTTAAACCGGAACACAGTAATGTTTGCACATTACTGCTTGGCAATAGAATAACTGGCAAAGGTGTGGTCCTTCCCCAGGCGGACTCTGCCAAGAGTCCTACCGCTACAAGAGTACACAGATAATATAAAATTAGTAGTAATTAATTAGTATCACCCGCATACATATATGTCGCGATTTCTCTCCTCAGTATAAAAAAAAGCCTTTGGTTTATTCCTGACCATTATTAATGTACACACATGTGCACCACATTTCATCTAAATCACTTCAATCAGAGATTCTCTAAATCTCAGACTTCAGTAGTCTTCGCTTGAAACTATAACACACATCGACACTGACATACAAACTCTCGCATTGGTAATATTAGTAAGATATCTCACGTTACGATGCCCAAACTATTAACGATGAATACTTTTATTGATAGATTGTTTCACGGATGTAAAAGTTGCGAAGAGCTGCGAAGTTTCCCCGCGTCTCGAGAATCGATCACTCGCCCCTTATTGCCCCTTATCTCACTCGATGGGGATTCGAATAACTTACCTCTGCGTTACTTTACCTACCTCCGTTACCTGCGCCGGCAAATTGGCTGCTTCGTACGAGATTTTATTTATGGGTTCATTGATCGTTTGCAACTTGGTCGCGGTAACGTATTAACAAACGCTATGTGGTTCGGGGATGTAATTCAATAAAATTTGAGATGTAAGCCAAGGGAACGAGAAAAATTACACGGTGTAGCGATAACTCAACTTACGCACAAACATTTTTTTGTTTAACTTTAGTGTTGTCCAAATCTATATTTTTACGCTCGGGTATGATAAAAAAGCTTCGGGTAAGCTCGGGACCATGGCTATTGGCCATCTAGAAATACGTCAGCCAATGGGAAATGCTGAAAGGGCGTGGACAGGCCATCATGGCATGGCCATCTAGAAACGCATCAGCCAATGGGAAGTGCTGACGCATTTCTAGATGGCCATGCCAAGATGGCGAGGCCACGCCCTCCGGTTACACCCGTGTAGTTTCCAAGGTAAGCTATCAAATTCTGAGTTATAAGTTTTCACTTCTATCGGCAGTTCCTATGACTGCCAATTTTGTTTTTAACCATGTTTCTACATTGACAGCAAAAGTTACAGCAAAGTTAGATTTTCGAAATATAATTTGTAGGTAAGCCTAACTTAGTTACATTTTTTTGGATCTATACTAAGTATTTGACATAATTACATTATTAAGTTACGTCCTATGTGCCACAATACATATTGCACGTCCGTAACTATTGGGAGCATTGTTTGTACCTATACCTAAGCAACTTCAAGATATTTGTTAACACAGTACTGGCAATAATAAATAATTTATTGGTGGACAATTCACACACAATTACATCTCACCCCAAACTAAACAAAAGCTTGTACTTGTATAAATGCAATAAATACATTCTTATTCATTTCAAACTACAATAGTCGTATAAATTACGGGATAATTATCGTGATTATATATTACATAGGTTAATACCTATGTATGTTGTGTCACAGCACATCACATTTCCCATTTCTATTTCATATTTGTAACATTAAAGGTTCGAATTCTTACCTGCAAAATATTAGGAACTTTTGTCATTTTTATGAAACTTTATAAGTGAAGATTTACCAGTTTCTCATCGCGCCATTGTCTCTGAAAGCGTAAAAAAACACCGGTGTAATAATTCTTTGTAATTTTTTCCGCTCCCATCTGACACGTTTATTCATTTCCTGAAGACTGCACCAGATATTGCAAAAGGATTAAATACCGCTTTTCGAAGTCGGTACCCTCCCGTCGGTCCCCGCCGGGCTAGGGGAGGGGGAAAGGGGTATTCTTTTGATTTAATAACGGACCAACACTGGATTTTATTAAAATTGTGGTTTTGCCCCCGGCTGCGTCTGCATTCTTAGATAGTCGGTATTTTGCTTATAAGAGGCAGATTTTCAGACGAAATGTGATGGAATTTATTATGAAGTAGCGCTATTTTGTTGGAATTTTAAGTAAGTTATTGTGAAGTTTCATTGCTTAATAATGTATTTGCAGTTGTTTTAACAAACTTCAAATACGTAGACTTTATTCATAATTTATTATTTCTATCTGTAAAACTTACCAGCAATTTGCTGTTTTGTTTTCTGTAGTTGAGGTAGTCTTTGAGCATTTTAATTTCATAATTGCACACTAAGTTGGTAACCGTTTATCAAAAAATTACGAGTTATGAAAGAGTCCTTCGTCCATCAGTATTCATCAGTAGTATTCGTAATATTGGTTAGTAATAATAACAATAAATTACAGTTTAGTTACGATACAACTCTTATTCTGTGTCTTATTATTTATCTTGCTTCTTCAAATTTCGCTTACAAAATTAAATTGAAAATAATTACATATAAAATAAAATAAAAAAATAAGTCAGTTAGAGTAAAAGAAACGCTATTACGGCGGAAATATGAGTAGTCAAGTTAATGGTCCTCTTCAAAGGTCGTTTATCAACTACTGAGCTTTTTCCAGGTTGCTTATACAACATGAAAGCAGGAAAATTACACTAAATGTACCGTGACAAAATATATAAACTAGGATCTACCCGGCTTTTTCCAAGTAGAATAAAAAAACAGACATTACTGAATTGAACTCTAAATATTTTTTTCTGAGTGATAGTTAATTTGTTTGATTTTTCAGATAAAATTCTATGTTTTTTAAATTTCTACGAATCTTTCAGTTCTTACGTGACTGATAAACAAACATGCCGACTTTTAAATTTGTAACATTTGTAGCAAGAGATAGTTTGTAACAAGCCTTATAATAAATAATAAATATATTGGTGGACAATTCACACACAACACCATCTGACCCCAAACTAAGCAAAGCTTGTATGATGGCGGCCAGATAGCTGATATAATACTTACATAGATTTAAATACATACTTATTATACATATAAACACCCAGACACAGTGCAAACATTTGAATTCATCACACAAACATTTGCACTGGGTGGGGATCGAACCCACGACCCTCGGCTTCGCAGGCAGAGCTACTACCCACTAAGCCACGAGGGCAGTCAAAATAAATACTCAACACTCCATTAAATAAATTAGCTAAACGTACAGACATATAAAACCGCATGCTTAACTGTAGCTGACCGTGGTAGCCGCAGTGGCAAGAGACACATTTCGGGGCCTTTGACGGTATTAAAAACGGTATCGTTTGGCAGATTTGTAGTTCAGATTGAAACCGGAGCTCTTTATGAGCGTCCGGCACCGGTCCGTATTTACGAGCCAGACATCTAATATCGAAGTTTTGCAAGATAAACTAGATTATAGTATGTGGTTTTTATTAAAGTTGGTCTGCTGTTTTAAAATGTATCTGATGTCAAATTTAGTTTCTAACTAGTAGTATTCTGTGGCTTCAGCCCCGTAGTTGCCCCGTAGTAGCGTGCTGTCAACGTCATATTTAAGGATACACGTATATCTATGCCGCTGCTAAAATAAATTCATTTAACGTATCTGAAGTTACTTTTGAGCTGTTTCTCTGTGTTCCGCGAAAGTATTGTACTTTGGTGCGTGTGATACACTAAAGGGTTTATCGGATTTGTCAGTGTAAACAAAACAGATTTGTGGTGCTCAGTGGAACTATCAAGAAAATTGTGGGTGATCTTGTCAGATTGTGAATAACTTTTAATTTTTACCCGCTAATCAACTTCACAAAAAATAAAAACAAACTATGCACCATAGTGCTTGATAATTTCAACGACTATTGTAAATGTTACCTTGGCCTAGTGGCTTGAAGTGTTGCGTATCAGTGCAGTTGGGTATAGATACCCCAGTTCGAGTTTCATCGTTGAAGTTTCTTTTTGCACATTATTTTTTCGCAACTTGACTGTTCTTACATTATATAAGTGATATATATTGGCCGATTACAAATATATATATACAATTATACATACATACGTTACATATTTTATAACATTTTATAATGTCTAGCGTGAAACTGGTTTGCTGTGCGGCCTGCACGAAAACAGTTAGAGCTCCACAACAGATGAGATGCTCGAAATGTAGCACTGTTTTTCATGCCGTCTGCGTTAATATAGTGGACGTACGTAGTCTCTCAGATGAAACTAAATCCGCCTGGCTTTGCCCGGTGTGTGCGAGTAAGTTGCCGAAATCCGACAGCACGCCAATCCGTTCAGCTGCAACAGCGTCCATCGAGCTGCGAGTCCCAACAAGGAGTGCGACCGCTAGCGCCTGCAGTAGCAAAGTGAATACGCCGGTCTGTTCGCCCGCCATTACCCCCGAACCAGATCCTCTGGAAACGTTAGTCGTTGAGATGAGGCTTATGCGTAATGAAATAGGAGATTTAAAAAATCAATTCCTGCTTCTCTCCGAACACGTTACTGCTAAGTTAGACGAGTACTCCACCAATTGCAAGCGCCTTGAGGAACGCGATAGACAGCGTGAACTCGAAGTGATTTCACTTAGAGCAACCGTCTCAGATCTCCAAAGTCGCCTAAACTTTAAGGCGCAGGTGGACTTATTGAACGAAATTGAAATATCGGGAGTCCCGGAAGCTAAGGGTGAAAACCCTATTCACGTAGCTCAGCTGACGGCAAGGAAAATTGGCGTCAGCATTGATGACACTAATCTTGTTTTTGCAATGCGCGCGGGTCCTCGTCACTCTAAGAACAGCAACAACGTGACGCCTGGTTTACCACGGCCTTTAGTGATCCGTTTTGTCAGACGACAAACAAGGGATGAATTTTTGAGGGCTGGTAGAAGTAGACGAAATTTCACGAGCGACGATATCGGGATTCAAGGGGCTAGTACCAAAATTTACTTCAACGAGCGCCTCACTCAGGAAAACCGTTATTTATTTCGAGCAGTCAAGAAGAAGGCAAGCGAAAATGGCTATAAATACTGCTGGATTAGAAATGGATCTATTCTTGTCAGGCGGAGGGAAGGCACTCAAGCCATTCGCATCAGAACACAGGAGGAACTCGAATGTTCACTGGGCTCCAGAGATACCAGTCCGGGCTTATCTTGCTGACTTACAAACCTGTATTGAAAACTTAGCTCTCATGTTGTTTTTGTTTTTTAAAAATATTTTCCTTATAGACTTAATATTTACTTGTAACTTAAAACCGAACATGTTATATGTATTACTTTTTTGTCATATTTTACGAATACGAGTATTATCGCTTATCTTTACCAGATTTACCAATTCACATCGCTGCATTTCTCATTATACTTCTGTGAATACACTGTCTTTAGCACATTCGTCGCACAATTCAAGAGCCCCTGTACACAAGGCTGAAAGGAGTACAAAGGTGTACAAAACAATAACCGAATTTATTAATTTTAGTGATGGGTTTGTTTAACGATACAGATGACATGGACGACGTAATTTCTATTGCATGCCATGTACACGAATCATTAGAATCTTGTAAATCATTTTTGGCTCAGAACGCAGGCTACAATTTTAAGATTATCGCATTCAATATTAGAAGTTATAACTGTAATTTCGATGACTTTGCCGTGTCCCTATGTCGTTTTAATACTGATTTTGATATAATTGTTCTAACAGAGTGCTGGCTCACAGAAGATATCATTATTCAACCTTTACCAGGCTACAATCATTACCGAACTGAGAAGCAACTCAACAAAAACGGTGGAATAGTTATATATGCAAAGTCCAAGTTTCGGATAACATCATTTGAGCCAAATATTGTAGACGCGGATTCCCTCATGATTCAGGTTGACGAACGGGCTGCAATACTGGGTATCTATCGCTCCCCATCTACTTACAACATCAGTCCTTTCCTAGAGTCTCTGAATTTAGCAATAGACAATCTACAAAGTTTTCCATTATTGGTTACCGCGGGTGACTTCAATATAAATATTTGCGACCCCGCGGACAAACAGGTCTCCTCGTATGTATGTCTGATGGCATCGCAAGGGCTACTACCTGCAATAACAGGTCCCACACGAAGTCGTTCCTGCTTGGACCACATTTTTATCAAAACGAACTCTAAGGCTTTTGGTACAATTTGTTCGTCTTCAGTCACAGATCACTCGATCACAGTAGCTGGTATATCCAGACACATGCAAAAACACAGTGTTCATCTCAGATACCAAACAAAACTTAAACTGGATGACGCAGCCGTGAAACTAAGAAATACGGATTGGTCATCTGTTATTTCCAGTCAAGATGTTGATTCTGCAGTCGAAGCTTTTAGCCATATTATAGAAGAAATTATAACTAAATACACAGAAAAAAAGAAACTGGGTAGGCATGTTACACCTTTGAAGCCGTGGGTAACACCAGGGCTAATTAGGTGCATGCGTCACCGAGACAAGCGCCATAATGAATCCAAAAATCACCCGAATGACGCACTTCGCAAAAATATTTATGTAAGGTATAGGAACTTTTGTTGTAAGCTCCTGCGTGATGTCAGAGCTCGACACAATAGCTTGCTTCTAGAACAAAACAAAGGAGATCCTAAACGCCTCTGGAAGACAATTAAGAACATTTGCTACACCTCCAAACATAATAAAATCTCGACTGACTTACTTAAACCCGACTCAACTGGTAACCCCCTTAATCACTGTAATCAATATTTTGTCTCCGTTGGCCGGAAACTTGCTGATACCATCCTTAGTAAGCTCAACGAATCAGAGGAATCACTGATTAAGTCTTATAAACTCAGTTCTCTAAGCCCGCACTCGTTGTTTTTCATTCCAACCGACCCCCAGGAAATTACTAAAGCAGTTGCTGGTCTAAAAAATGACAGTGCACCAGGCCCCGACGCAATACCGTCTCAACTTATTAAAAAATCCCTCGACTCTCTTATAATTCCTTTAACATGAGTTTAGGGACTGGTACCTTTCCGAACTGCTGGAAAGTGGCAGCTGTGTCTCCCATTCATAAAAGTGGTCCAAAAAGTGTTCCAGATAACTACAGGCCTATCGCACTTCTCAGTATAGTCTCTAAGATACTGGAAAAACTGGTGAACTCTAGACTAATTAGTTATTTAGAAAAACACAAACTTCTGTCCGACAGGCAGTTTGGTTTTCGTCGCGGCAAGTCGACATCAGATGCCATCTCTCTTTTTTCTAATCTAGTGTCTTCATATGTCGACAACGGCAAAAGATGTCTCTCTGTATTCCTCGATATGGCGAAGGCTTTCGACTCACTTTCAGTTGGCTTGTTACTTAAAAAGCTCAGCGCTATTGGTGTTAGAGGTGTTGCTCTCCATTGGTTTGAGAGTTATCTGTCAAATCGCCGACAATTCGTAAAGTCTAATATCTCTAACGTACCCAGCGATATCTTACACATTGAGTATGGCGCTCCACAAGGCAGTATTTTGGCTCCAACTCTATTTATTTTGTATATTAATGATCTTATTAACATCAAACTAGAGAATGCCGATATAATTGCGTATGCAGATGATACAGCGATCATATTTAACGCGAAAACTTGGAAACAAGCTTACGACTCTGCTAGAGACGGATTATCGATCGTTGCGAGAACTCTAGACAGAAATCTTCTCACATTAAATACTAAGAAAACAAAGTTTATTGCATTTTCAAAAACCTGTGTGTCTCTTCCGCCTCCTAATCTAGACCTAAAAATCCACTATTGCAGCTCTGTTTTCACATTACCGCGTATTTCTTGCACGTGTAACTCTATTGATCGCGTTGATCACATTAAGTATCTGGGGGTAATTGTGGATGAAAATCTATCTTTTAAACAACATGTACTCCACGTAGCAGGACGGACGCGGAAACTCATACACGTTATGAAAAATCTCCGAGATTGTGCCTCAATACCACTCTTGAGACAAGTTTATTTTGCGCTGTGTCAATCAATAATACAGTACTGTATTGTTGTTTGGGGCAGCGCGGGGCAGACCATATTCATGACGGTTGAGAGAGCTCAGAGAGCTCTTATTAAGGTAATACTCCGAAAGCCCTTCCGATTTTCAACGGACTTACTGTATAAAGAATTTAAAGTGCTCCGTGTTCGACAACTCTTCCTGTATTATGCCGCCTTGTATACTCACAGAAGCTTGAGGTCTCGTCCCGACTATAGCCTAATAAAGGACAAGCGTGCTCTCTCAGGTAGGATCCCAGTGCCTCGGGTTAACTCTCTGATCGCAAAACGTTGCCCATTGTACTCCTTCCCATGTGTTTACAGTAATATATGTAGAAAACTAAAGAGAGATCAACATGACCTTCCTCTATATTCATTCAAAACTAATGTCAAGGACTTACTCCTAAATATGTCTTACCATGCAACTGAAGGTTTATTCCACGGTATTTACAGCGACAAGTGGACTCGGTACTGAGTGAAGCGGTAACAGTTATTTTTCTTACGTTCCGACTATCCCAATGTATAGTATAGTAGTTTTAGTTATAGTAGTTGTAATATATATTGTTATAGTAGATAATGAATAGTAATTTTACGGTTCTACCTCTATATGCAGTATTTCATAAGTTAAAAAATTATTCAATAGTTAAGTAACATAGACGTATCTTTGAAATTACCGTTAATAATTAACTTTTTCCATTCTTACACAGAATTATATTTGTTTTTATGCACTCGGGCCTCAAGATACAAGCTATGTGCTTAGTTTGCGGCCCACTGATATACTTGTACCCACACATACGGACCGAATGAGTATTATAATGACTTGATAATTTACTTATGTATGTGTTTTGTTAGTCTCTGTGTTTAATAAAAAATTTCATTTCATTTCATTTCATTTCAGTTCTCAATCTCACCGCATTCCAGCGACAAAAAAATAGCCTGTACATACATCTATTTAAGAACCAAACATAATCCGAATCCCTTCATTAGTGTTTGCTTGAAAGATTAACGAACTAAATTACATTAGAACACATTGTGTACACATATAAACTTTCGTATTCATAATATTAGTAGGATACTTTTATAAAATTAAATATTACTGTTTTTGTACGGTGTCATCTTATGCACTAGTTTCCGTTGGTATTAAAATCCATAATCAAGGTAGAAAATGATTATGTAACTATCGTGGGTCATACCTAGACTCGATTGGCGATGGAGTAACGCAGGTGGCAAAGACAGAGGCACATAGCCAGCAATGTGATAATGAAGTCTGTGGAGTATGAGGAATAAAAATATTGAATAGTATGTACCCCACTATTTATCTCATCGTTTATTTGTATAGAATATGTGGGATTTTTTTTTATGGATGAACCGATCAGCATATCACCACACCTTGAAGAGCACTACCTAGTCATCGCAACTCAGGGAATCCTAAGGCGATGATTAGCGACTATTATTAAGCAACTGTCGCAATGCAGTTTGGTTGATTACGTTATATTAAACATCACAAGATAATGTTCAAATTGACTATTTGAGTTGTGACACGGTCTGAATTTCGCGCACAATTGCTCGAAATTGGGACTGTGATAGCTTTTGGTAAGACAGGTTGTAAATTTGCCCCAATAAAACATTTTTAATTTATTTTTTTAAATTAATTAACCTTCTGTGAGAAAATTCGCTACTAGCTCTGCTGTACTACGAAGTCAGTCATTGTTTGATTAATTAATTAACATTATTTCATACTAAATGTACAGGAAATCTATATTATTGATTGAAATTTAATATTTTTGTAGATTATATATTTATATAATTGTTTGTAGATATTTAGTCTAACATTTGTGAAGCGGCTTCGACACATTTTTTTATGTAAACCTTTGAGACATGACAGTCTTTCAGTTGTATATTACATAATACAAGGAGACTTTTGAATTCTTTGTTTATTTGTAAACATCGTACAAGCGTAAGTAATTGCCACAATGTTAGTCTATTGCATCTAGAAAGTAATTGTAGCTCAAACCCTCTACAGTCTATAATCCTCACCGTACAAAGGACCGCCGCTAGTTAGCTTCGCTCAGAAAGCTAGCCGTGGCCGAAACGCCCTACATTCAACAATCCCCGGCATCAAGTGAAGCCAATTTGTCGCCGGAGCACCCTCGACGAAGCAAGCTGCTCCGATCAATTAATACCGGTATTTCCGACCGTTACCGGTTTTTCTCTTGCAATGCAATTTCGAACTCGTTATTGATAGGAAAATTCACATTTTAATTTTTCATTTCGCAAAAATGAATTAACAATGGAAAATTGAAAATATGCTGTTATTTTTATCTTGAATACCCGGTATAATAGAAAGGAAAAAAATAAAAGTAACGATAGTTGCTTAAATCACCAACTCTAAATCATCAGCGTCGTCGTAAAGTTACTCCATCTAGACTCAGGTCGTCCTAAACGACCGTTTCTCGTACCGTTTCTCGGTCTCCATTCCAGAACCTGCTAACCCAATAACCTAATAATCAAGTGATTTAAAATAACATTAAAAAAAAGGCTTTATAATTTCAGCCAAATTTGAGTTGCTTAGTAAGTAGAATTAATTTATCTTACTGCTTGGTCTGTTTCAACAGCATCTGTTTGGCTGAGTCCTGATAATTAGTCAGCTGAAATGTTGATGAACCATTACATTGCTCGAAGAAGCGAGAACCGTCGCAGTAGATAAGCAAACCGCATTTCTAAAAGCGTCGTTAAGAACATCTTGAGACTTGATGGATTGACGATACAACTAAACAACAAACAGTAGTAAAAAGCTAGCGACCGAGCTCATAGCGTGTTTTTTTTACTATAATAGTTTTACACTTGACCGGCATCTTGCCTGGTGTTAAACGACGATGCCTTACCTAGAAATAAACAATTTACTCTCGATTTTAAGACACTAATATTATAAACATGAACAAACGGGAAAAGGCAAGGCAACGTATTCCACAGCTTAGATGCTCTAATCACATATGTAGTACCTAATATCAAATCTCTTTGTTCAAGTCTTTGGAACTTCAACCTCGAAACGATGTCGCTTATTCGGGCTACAAGCAGGCCGATAAAATAAACGGCCAGGTGGTATTACATCATACAGATCAATTGCACGCTCTCTGAAATGTATCCGATAAAAGACCGATAAGCTAGCAATTATGCCGCGATTTTGACGTCGTGTTTTAGGACAAGCCGTGGATATTTATTCGAAGACTGACTGTGAACGAAAATCAATATTGTATATGTTACAAAATAAGTTTTGAGTGTAAAACTATCTATGATCTACGTGTATATTTTAACCGAGTAGGTACATCAGAGCAATCACCAGACCGTATCAATGTATGTATGATACACGTCGATGAATTTGTCGCGTCAATGTGCGCCGATTGTTTTGTCAGGTGCAACGCGTATGTGTTTGGTTTTTAGCTTTGACTGCTCGTTCAATACCTTTCGCTCAATGGACACGCATTTTTAAAACACTGTTTTTTTAATCAATGATACCTGTTCTTACTTTTGACCGCTACCTCGATTGTCTATAGACCATGCTACGATAGAATGCGTTTAATTTAAGAAACAGATTCACTTTAACTCTCTAAACAATCACTTTATAAACTTGAACTTGTTCTAAAATTATATCAATTTCTTATATATTTTCTAGAACATTTTGATTTTTCTCAAAAAACTCTTAAGATGATTGGCTTGCTAAAGGCTTATGCAAATCCTAGCAATTTTACTGTCATTGAAATAACTATACATGAAAGTAAAATAGTAAATTAAATACGAACATCGAACATACATAATATGTTCGAATATTTGAAACGCAATCAAGTAGGAACGCCTGAAAATATTAAGTTAAAATTTGGAACACAGACTAGAGTCTAGAATACCACAAAGCTACTTTTTTATTGATAGAAAATAAGTTGAAGGGGAATGGAATGCGTGTAAAACAACAGGATATTGCTAGTTTTCAAATATAGTTAGTGAAAACAAAAATCGTTACTACGAATACCTGCATAGTAAACCTTTCACAAAATTACTAAATTATTCAAAGTTCTCCACAGAAACTGTAGCAAAGTTGTCGTACCCGGTCGCAACCAATGTTAGTACTTAATTGGTGGTTTTCTCAGAGCACGGCACCGACGGAACTACCGACCTGAAATTCTGTATACTGCAACACTTATATTTGAGTTTCCCAACTTATTGTACACACAGAAAAGCTTGCTCTCTACTTTTGTGTAGGTATTACTTTTTATAGTCAGTGTTATGTTTTTTGTTTCTCGTAGTTTTTAGCGCTTTGTATAGCCAACCTTCTTATCATGAGACAAAGTTTAATTCTTAAGAACAATTCACAATAACAAGAACAATAGATGAAAACCCATCATGCAATCAAAAAATATTGTTTTATTGCAGCGTGGTGTCCAATAAATGGTTAATTTATAGCCGCATCGTGGCTATGATGCCACTGCTTTAATAATAAGTGGCCACGACGTAGCTTTCATGTAGTCACTAAGCCGCCGCTACGACACTGCTACGTAGCCACTACGTGGTTGCGTCTAGTTGCTACATTTTTGTCGTGTCTTCAATAGAAACCATCATGCACCTTACCACAATAATTAACCGACAAACACACATACCTATTTAAAAAAAGTTTTGACTGTTTATTATACGATACCTAGTTACTTTTAATTGTATTGAATCCTGATCTACCTATGTTTTTTTAAACTTTTAAAGGTTTACACTTGACCGCCATTACGTCTGAAATTAAGCGACAAAGCGATCATCAATAGAACGTTCTTACCTAAAAAAAAAACGATTCAAGCTAGATTTAATTATGTTAGGTCTAAATTAAGATTAAAAATTAGATTTAATTATGTCCGCCTTGGGAAGTACCACACCTTTGCCAGTTATTCTACCGCCAAGCAGTAATTTGCAAACATTACTGTGTTCCGGTTTGAAGGGCAATGTTTCCAGAGAAATTACAGGGCTTAGAGATATAATTATCTTAGATCTCAGGGTGATGAGCGCAGTGCAGTGCTAGGTAATGATTTGGATTCTTCATGGTCCAATAGCAGCGTGTCATTGTGCTGTTATGTGGCAGGCATGTTGCTTACCACCAGGCACATGACTTGCTCGTCTCGTCACTCTATACTATAAAAAAAAGCTATTCCATAACAAGCTTAGTTCTCCCGGAAGCTAGAGAATTAATTGAGTCGTCGCCCGAAGGCCGCCCAAGGCCGGTGGCGCCACTGTCGAAACTCTGTCTGACCAGACAACAAGAAATTATCAAACTGTTCGGGAATTGTTCCAAATTCCCGGCGCATGTTTATCTTGTTTGTAATTACTTTTGCTCATTTTGAATTTCCATTAATATTCGCTACTTGAAGAGTTTGTGATTGAAGGACAGGTTTGAGGTTTTATTTAAAACTTAATCAAGAAGAAAACAAAGAAAATAGGTGATTTAAAGCCACAGACATAATCATAAAGATTAGTCATTAACTGCAGTTGTTCATAATTTCTTTTCGTTTAATTTCTTTTTTCCGTAGATTTTCTAAAATCTTATTACAAAATTAATCTTTTTCAAAATAATGTTTTATTAGTCTTATCTTTTTCAGTATAATATCTTCATTGAATTAAGGAAATACACGATAAAACATCATTCTTGCAGTAGTGAGATACTCTGGTCACTAATATTATCACACTAGTGCTCTGCTCCGACTTTGGGCGTGGTACATATAAAATATAGCAATTAGAATCATGTACATTTCTAATGATAAAAGAGTTTTTGAAATTGGTCCAGTAGTTCTTGAGATTTGCGCGTTTAAACATTTAATCTCTTCAGCTTTATACGCGTTATAGTATAGAGTATAGATTACTAACTGGCGGTAGAACTACTGGCAAAGGTTCTTCCTCGGCCGGACTCTGCAAAGAGACTTACCACTACAGAATAAACTTGAAGCAAATTTGCTTGTAACCTTTATCCGCTAATTTATCCACATTAAAACTAATCTGCGTTCCGTAACACAGTCTAGCCATGCTGCTAGCTCGGAACCGGCCACTAATGGCTCGACAAGTTGAGGTGACTATAAACAAGGCTCAGCTCGGTTTTGGCTGACGGCCACACGTTGCTAATATGACCGTGGGACACCGCCGTCGATCAGGATAGACACCGCAAATGTAGCTTAGTTGTATGACGAATCGTTGTTAAATAATATCTCGTATCCTATCGTACTAACATTATAAAATTAAAATTTTTGGGTGTTTGTTACTGGATCACGTCGGAACCTCAAAACGGATCGAGTTGAAATTTGGATTATAGTTAAAGTATAGTCTGGAATAGCATATGGGCTATATACTTTTTCTAATTATTATTCCGCAACGCTGTATAAAATCATGCGACAAGGAGAAAAGATCGGGGGTTGCACTCCCCTATCTTCACCTGCACTCATTTGGACAGATAACAAATGACGGCATAGCGCTGAATAATTATTATTATTTTCTATCTTCTATCTTTCTACTTTTTCTACTTAGGTCTCCTGGTGAATCAAATAACTCACCAGTTTTGTACACAGGCCTGTAGTTTATTAATTACACAAACATTGTGGTAGAAATATTATTATCAAAATACTAAAATCAAGCAAATACGCTCAGATCTAAGAATATAATCTGAGCGTGTTTACGGTATACTGTACATATGTCTTGACCTGGTCAAAAGAGAAGAGATGTTTAGAGTTACTTTGGTTTGGATACGGCCTTAATATTTCTATCCAGTGTCATCCACTATGTTTCCATGTGAACTTACTATATCTACCTGTAATCCGTCTGTGGATAAGATCGTCTAGCCTCACAAGAGCCAGCGCCCGGCTCGGCCTGGGCGGCTCATGGAGCCAACACTAATTTATCACGGGATTTCCTTCCTGTTTTCTTAGCTTAATGAAATTCAACGATATGTACAGTGCAGCGTAATCCATTTAAAACGATTTATTTACTGTCGTAATACATTAACTGAAGGCTTAGTAGAGTCTTATTAGAGCTTGGTCAATAATATCAAAACATCTGAACGGACCGGGTTGAAATTTGAAACCCTGTTAGAATATACCTAGTATGAATATAGATTAACACAGGTAACTTTTTATCCCGAAAAAATAGTGCGAATGGCTAATGACTACAGCACTGCAAGTCCCCGAAATTTTCAGAGGAAAATCTAATCACTATTATTATTATTTCGAAGCTTGGGCTAAGAAGTCATGGAACGATTTACAAACGCGGCGGGCGCGGGTTTTATTTCGAAACTCACGAGGCTGCTGATTTTCGTAGTTTTAGATCGTGGAAGAAAAGGCAACATAGCCAGACACATGCAACAATGTTTTACAAAAAAAAAATGCAATTAAATGTATTTGAGGCAATTTGAAATTTAATTGGGATCATTCATGACTAAAACAAGGAGATTCTTAAAAAAATTGGATAATTTTTGTACGTACCAAGTGATCTAAATCAAAAGAAAAAGAGGGAATCATTTTGCCCTGGTACTCACCAGCCATATCAGCACCTCGGAATATAAACTTACAATCTCGAGTTCATTATATTCCGACGTACATGCACCTTCCATAAAGTTGAATAGTTCAGCATCAGATCTGTCAGGTCAGAAGTCGGTATCGGTATTGAATCGATAGTTGTTCGTTGACTCGATACAGACTAGACTACTTACAGGCGAGTGGAGCAGCGAGTGACGTACCCGATGCTCGGCTCGACTCGATTACGCGATCATTGTGCGGGGAATAATTACTGCATTCAGAATACAGATCTACTTCAGATCGCTCACATGGAATAAGTAATGCAAACTTAACACAAAAAGAGGTATAGAGTAAAAGAAAACATGAAAAAGAAAAGAAATAAATTCTGCTACTTTAAATAGTTTTTCTGGTGGTAACAATCTTAGTGTATTCCAATCGATAGTTGTTCGTTGACTCGATACGGACCAGACTACGGACGAGTAGAGCTGCGAGTGACGTGACCCGATGCTCGGCCCGACTCGATTACACGACCATTGTGCAGGAAATAATTACAGCATTTAGAATAAAGATCGACTTCAGATCGCTGGTATCGAATCAATAATGCGATGACATAAAAAGACATACGTATTACAGGAAAAGAGGACAGTGGAAAAAAATCTTGAAAGAAGTTAAACTGCAAAGGTAAAACCACGAGCCGATGCTAGTAATTATATAATATTCTGCTAGCAGCGTCCAGCGGTTTTACCTATTATTTTTATATGCTATTCTAGAAGTTATATCTTCTTAATATATATAAATCTCCTGTCACGATGTTTGTCCGCGATGGATTGCTAAATCACTTTACCGATTTTAAATTAAATTGGCACACCGTGAGCAGTCTGGTCCAACTTGAGAGATAGGATATTTTTTTTTTCGATTAATAGTCCTTATATGACGAAAGCCGAGCGAAGCCGGAACGGGCCGCTAGTATTATTATATTTCCATCAGTGTTCCAAATTTCTACCTGATTTGTTCAGCCGTTTAGACATGTCTGAGCAACAAACATTCAAACTTTCACATTTATATAATTAGTAGGATAATCTAGTGGTCTTCAAGTATAGAACTGATCGGGTTTTACTAAGTAAGCTCCCTCCATTCAGACCGCATTGTCGCTTTACATCAAATAAGCTGACGGTCAAGTGTAAGCCCCGTGTGTAAACCTATTATTTATCTATTAAAGTCTTTGATATCCAAGATGTATCAGTTATTGTTACCACTTACAATCCACTGGACTATTTTGTTGTTGGATGGGTTAAGACTCTTTCCAATAACTTTGAAATATAAATCCACGAAATATTTTTCTTTCAAACGTTTTTTATAATTTATTGCGCGATTGAATAATTCTGAAGTAAATTTAAAAAATATTTTTCACAAGTCAAGAAAACTTTCCAAATCATACGCGTCAAAATCAAAAACGCCGGTGAATTGTGAAAAATAAAATACGAAACGCTATTGTTTCCAAAACATTCCCCTGAACAGTTCCAACGCCCACGGATCAGACAAAAGCTAAAAACACCCTAAATACAGAAGTAGAAAAACTCAGCACTCCCAACTTATTTACGAAGTCAAACAACAAAAGGTTTTCCGACAAAGAAAGCTATTATCAAAATTAATATACCCTCGTACAAAAGCATTCCGATGATATTCGACTGTGAATACATTCATTCCTTAGACGTTCGATTCCGCTTTCTTTGAGTGAAAATTCGCTCGCTTCGCTTTTTTTATTTCCGTTCGCTTCTTTCGCTTGCGAGGCGACAATCTTTTAGGACGATTCAATGGAGAGGTGCAGCGGTGCAGTTGTGACCTGAGATTATCCCGGCGCCTTCCTATTTGCGAGACGCGTGCTCGGATAGAATTGAATTAGCTGGGTCTTTGAATGTGCTTACTGGATATTGAATACGTGTTTAACAAGTCAATGTTAGTCTGAGATATTGTTTCGAATTGGTAAACTAGGATGATCGATATCTTTTGTGGAATAGTAAGTTACTTTCTGAATAGAAATTGCACTTATTGCAGCGATTTGTAAGATTCAATCTAGTTTCAGTAGGTAGAAATATTCCCATTTAATAATAGTCATTGTGGTCAATTAATAATAGATAGATGATACTCTTTATTGACACACCAAATAAAATGACATGCAAAAAAAAAAGAACAATACATAATAAAGTAGTGCGTAGTACTTATAATATCTTTGTTACAATATTCTAAAATTGTACTTACCTACTATGAGATAATATGTTACTCGAAATAAGGGATTTGAAGTTTGTCTAGGTCTTTAGGTAATCTAATTAGTTGTGAGTGTCCATCTCGGTACAATACGTCAGGGAGGACACATTGAATAAAGACTTTCGTCTTGAGGCACTGCGGTATGGACGACTTAAAGATCTAATGAACTTACCTTACCAAATGCTGTCCACACGTTTAAATTAGGTTAAATAAAATAAATAATAGCCATAATTATGTACCTACCTACTTGATGTTCATGTTGTAGTGTACTATAGATTAAATTTAATTTAATTTAAGTCTAAGTAGTAGTAGCCTCTACAGCGTAGGGCTCTTCTAATCTTTTCCAATCGGGTATCTCGTTTCACATCCAGTTTAAAATAAGTGACTGTTGGTCTAGTCGGGAGAATGGCAACTGCCGACCGGCGCTTCTACCGCCTAACTAAATCGGCTATCGCTTTGCTAACGCCGTCTCTATCATTTCAAGCGAAAAGAAAAGAGAGAGAAACATCAAAGCGATGACATTTTTCGTTCGGCGGTAGACCCCCCTTGGTTCGAATTCTACGCGCGTTACTGCTTTTACGAAGACATGTGCCTAATACTGCTAACTTAAAAACAGTCAAAGAAAACATAATTTAGAACATAATGAATAGAAAACCGACGTGTTCCTAGCAACTTTCTAAGTCATGTGTTATCCACCAACCTGCACTAGGGCAGCATGGTAGATTTATGGCCATGACTCTCTCGCCTTTCTAGAGTCCTAACTGTGGGAAAAAATAGCGTTAAAAAGCGTTTCCCGGTGCGAAGCTTTTATTTTTGTAAAATTTAATCAGTGCTCGCTGATAAATAGTAAGTGTACCGTAAGTAATTCGGTTAGTCTTATATTTTTACTATCAGTCGTAAAACTTTGAGCGTAGCTTACTTTGTACTCGGCCGTCCGTTTTCCAATCTTCGCGATATTCTCAATCCTCTCTACGATATGTGTTTGTTGCCTGCGGTTATTTGGTTTGAAATTCTTTCAATAATACTTTTATTTTCGCTTCGTGAAGATTCGTTTGTAAATATTTATTTCAATATTTCTGAGAAGTCAACAAATCATTAATAGACTGGTTAAATCTCAAACACTATCAACTCCATAATAACTAAAAACTCATAAAGTAAAGTTATCGAAGATTAGTTTACATTGTTAGAAGATAATTTTATCTAGACATACGGCAGTGTGGCCAGTCAAGTTCATTCAAGTAAACTGGCGATTTTTGTTTCTTGTCATTGGAAAACAAAATTACAAAACTTATTTTTTTAGGATATCTATATGGACATTGAAAACACGAGATACAGATAAAGTAACCGTATTATTTCTTCACTAAGGCTTGTCTTGTTTGGGATCGCAATGGGTAGACAAGTTAACTTACTACCGATCTAGAGAATAGGGTGAATTTGTAGTAGGTAATAGACAGCGGTAAAAATAGTGAAGTGCTCAAACACCCCTTCTGCACGCACCGTCGCCGCTGCCGCACCGCCGCTACACCGCCGCTACACCGCCGCTACACCGCCGCTACACCGCCGCTACACCGCCGCTACACCGCCGCTACACCGCCGCTACACCGCCGCTACACCGCCGCTACACCGCCGCTACACCGCCGCTACACCGCCGCTACACCGCCGATACACCGCCCCTACACCACCGCCGCGCCGCCCCCGCACCACTCCCACGCCGCTTTGTCGCCGCCGGGCGTCGCCGAAGACAACAGAATTTGATTTGTTTCGCGCAAACTAAGTAAATCCCAACAGAACGGCGAAATGATGAAAATTGTTTCCAAACATTTCGAAATAATGTCTCTTATTGTCTCCCAAGTCTTTGTGCCGCCGACTCGTGTGGAATTCAATTTCGAAGACGCCACCTGATGTGTCGCGAACTTCGGCTCGAATTATATTTTCATAATTATATTTTTCTTTTTGATATATTTTATTACGTTTTCGCCTTTTTCCGAGGTATGAAAGAATCCCTCAACAAACTTGTCTTAAGCTCAATATTGCGTACATTATCTTTGAAACCATTTGTCGACGCAGACTTCAAATCCTGCTAATATTATAAACGCAAATTTTAGATGCTGGAATATTTGGATGCCCAATCAAGTCAGAACTCCTGAACGAGTCATGTAAAATTTGGCACGTAGATTATAGTCTGGAGTAACACATAGGCTACCTTTAATTCCCGGAAAATCACGGAAACGGGAAACACGAGGCACGAGGCAAGTGGAACCGTGGAGCGCTGCTTAAATACCGATCTTACCTGACCTACCTACCTTATTCTTTGCTTAGCTCAAAATTTGACGTATAATTGGCTCGCGTGTAAGTCTTGGCCATAAGCCACATAAGGCAGGCCACTAAAAGTTCCCACTGCTGGGACTCAAGCTGGGCCTTCTCTCACAACGAGTGAACTGGGGCCTAGTTCGGAGTTCTAGTTAGGCTTCTAAGATTCTTGGAATATGGTTTTATCACGATGTTTTCCTTCTGCGTTAAAAGCAGTGACGATGACAGACTTGTACATTACTTGAAAAAATAAATAGAAGTGCAGTCGAATTTCGAACAACATGATTCTAAATCGTAGGTCTCACCTACTACTACTAACTAGCCACTAGTTCAAAAGTGTTTCGAAAATGGCAGTGAACATATTTTTATACACAACGTTCTACGAATCAATTTGTAAACAAAGTCAAGTTATTATTTTCTAAATAATCTTGGCACGCGACATATTCTCTACAAGGCGACATAACACAAAGTTTCACCAACATTGTAATATGATTTGCACCTCACAGTTTTACTCCTCAATGCTCAGTGTAATTACCGTAGTTGAATCGAACTAAAAATAATATAATACAAATCATTTTTTGAATTCGACTGTTGACAGATTGGCACGTTCAGGGTTCACGTTCACGTTCAAACAAAAAATAATTCAGGCTTTGTTCATATTAGCGTAGAGTTCAAATTTCGAACTTCTTTTAATTAATATGTTGCTAAAATTCCTAAATAAACAAACATATTAAAGAATATAAACCTAGGTCCTTGTCAAGTCGCGTGTTGGATAATGGCTATATTGCCCAGAAGGGTGCGGCTCGAACCAAATCAAATATTTCGGGTTCTATCCCCAAATATTCACAAAATGGAGATTTTTTCTAACCCCTGAGTCATTACCCTCCCTTCCGCGCCGTCCATAAATGAGTCCGGACCAAATCACCGACTAGTCATTCCGCCCGACGTCGCCCGCGTAATTATCTTTACGCGCCATTTGCGACGCCGATTAACGGCTTCCTGATACACCCATTGTGCAGAACCCTTTGTGCGAGGACGCAACGTACAGACAACAAACAGTAGCTCAATAAAAGTTCTACGGAAAAAAACTATGGTCTCATCAAAAAAGGTCATGCGTCAAAAAAGTTATACGAGTAAATAGCAACTGTCTCTGTCTGAGAGTCCTTTCGCGTTGAGTTCAGAATAATATAATTTTCGTTGTAAATTATAAGATTCAACATTTCTAGTAATCTGATCTTCCCGGTTTCAAACTAGCGTGATATTATACAAATGCCTTTTGTTAGCTTTTACTTGTGATTTTAATTGTCCGGATAATCTTATTGGAAGCACCACACTTTGTTATTGCCGTTAGCGTCACTTAAAATTGTTTGGAATCTGCCTGACAAAGGCTTGTAGTCTTTTTTTTTTTTTTTTTTTTTTTAAAAGTCTGGTTTGGCACCAGTCCACAAATCTTTGTCAGGTCTTTGCCTAGCTCTAATTAAATAAATAATAAATAAATATTGGTGGACAATTCACATACACACAACACCATCTGGCCCCAAACTAAGCAAAGCTTGTAAAATGGTAGCCAAAAAAAAAAAATGGTCCCTCTGTTTATTATATTTACATGACTATGTTCCGGTTTGAAGGCCAATGTTTCCAGTTAAATTACAGGGCATAGATATAAACATCGTATATCTCTAGATGACGAGCGCACTGCAGTGCTAGGTAATGATTAGGACTCTTTATATTACAATAGCTGCTTGTCACTGTACTGTTATGGGTCAGGCATGTTGCTTACCATCAGGCACATGCTGCTTGCCATCTGCTCGACTCGTCACTATATACTATAAAAAACAATTAAACGTTTTGTCTCAACTAATTTTGTGATTATTTGTGTTATTTAAATGATTCAATTTTTTCCCTATACAAATAATTGTCTGTAAAAATACCTCCGTATGACCTACATGGATTTGTAGATGAATTTTGTTTATATTGTGGTTTTGTAACAATTATTTTTTCGTTCATATGTTTCCATTTAAATAAACATTTTTATTCAAATAAATAATTATTTTCATCTAAGGAAGAATTTTTTTTTAGATTTGTTTCCTTAATTTCTAGAGCTTATAATTTTGGTGAGTAACTTTGTATAAACGGAAATACTTTTAGAATAATCTACATTTGAATAAAATACTTCTGTATAAAACAGACTAGTCATACTGTATTATATTTATAGTGTGTGCCATAGGGTTTTGTACAGAAGGCAATAAGGAAAACGCACAATATTGGCAGGTTTATTGAGATTGCCAGTTAATCAATGGATTTTTGGGATTATGTCGGATCAACTATTTCGTTACCCGCATTACCGACTGTGTGGAGCTACTTTCCCGGATTTCTGTCTTAATTAAATCAGAAAAATATAATTTTTTTTCAAATCTGCTGTGGTCTCTTTGGAGAGTACCTAACACATCTTTACTAGTTATTCTACTGCCACAGAGGAACGTTAAGTATTAATAATAAAGAGTGCCGAGCCAAGCAGGACGTGTGCCTGATGGTAAGCAACTCATCTGCACAGTGTCACGCAGCTATCGGAACATGAAGAATCCAAATCATTACCTAGCACTGCACTACAGTCGAACCCAGATATATAAGATGGTTTATCTCTATACCGTGTAACTACAAACATTACAATGTTCAGATTTGTAGGGCAATGTTTCCATAAAAATTACAGAGCGATGAGATAAATCATGTTATTTTTTCCTGGTGACCGTTTCCCAGTGTAGTGTTTTTCCGTGATTTGAAATCTTCATATTCAAATTGCTTCAAGGTATACCTATAGGGTTGCCTTTATTGTGAAAACAACTAAATTAATTTGAATGATTTGAACCGAATGGATGGAAAGAGTCAAAAACACAAAAAAATATTGTGTTTTAAGATCGCTTGGCAGAAATTAAAACTTTAATATCTAAATTTTGTATTTTATAGAATATGATGGATCGTAATATTACGATAAATGAGAAACAAGTATAAAAATGAATTGATAAACATAAATTGAATTTTTTTTTTTTTTAATTTAATACAGATCATAACAGTAAACACAGCGTCATGGCAGTGAAGAGCAGTTGACTGTATCTCTCTCGCTCGGGCATACTCGGCAATCTGAATGACTGGCCTCGTGGCTTAGTTGGTAGTAGCTCTGCCTGCGAAGACGAGGATCGTGGGTTCGATTCCCACCCAGTGCAAATATGTGTGTGATGAACTCAAAAAAATGTTTGCACTGTGTCTGGGTGTTTTTATGTATAATAGTTATGTATTTAAACCTCTATAAGTATTATATCTCAGCTATCTGGCCGCCATCATACAAGTTTTGCTTAGTTTGGGGTAAAGTAGTCAGATAAAGTTGTGTGTGAATTGTCCAACAATATTTAAAAAAAAAAACGCAAGGCGTCACAACTATGGTCACGAAAAGATCGCAATAAAGTAAAATATGTCCTGTCTATTAATTGTCGTCAATGGAAGTTCAAACTGTGAAAGCTAAAAAATGATAATTAAAAGATAGTGTAAACAATTCATATCACCTTAATTTAACAAACAATACACCAAAGCCATTCTTTTCAGTTTAATTGAGCTAAAAGCGCCCGCTATATTGTCTAATCCTCCGCTCCGTCCCACCGGCCACCTGAGTCCGTCACTGTCCCGGTCCAGACGTATAAATCTACCGGGATCTACCTGGATGCACCCGGGTACCTGGCTAAACCAGACTTAAATACGTTTCAAATCAAATCAAAATAATTTTATTTCAGATAACATAATCCATTGAGTTAGTAGAAAGATACTTAGTAAACTATTGTTAGTACATAAAAAAGAGAATACAAATTATTGCCATCTAACGACCATTTGACCTCCCATTTATTCCCGACGCATTCCGAGTGGATGGATTACTGCTAACTCCTGATCACCATCCCCACGAAATGCCTCAGGAAGGGAGCTCTGAGGTCTTCGGCCACTACTTTCAAGATGCCGTTGTGACTGCCTCGCACTCGCCTCATTAACGACGCGACTTTCTTCCGAACGACTGCGTGGAAGCCGTCCGTTCGCGTTTCCGCAAACATTTTAGAGGCGCTACAAAAACGAGGCAGACCCAACATCATCCTGAAAATATTATTATATTGGACACGCAGAGTATCCAGCGATCTTTTAGCACACGCCATCCACAGACTGCCAGTGTAGAGACCCTGACAAAAGGCTTTGAAAAGCGTTATTTTGACCTGGTCCGAACACCGAGCAAATCTGCGAACAAGCATGTTACCTCGAATCGCCAGAGCTCTACGCTCCCTTTCGACATCAGCATCATCTTTAAGGTCGTCGGTCAACAAGTGCCCCAGATATCGAAACTGGCTAACCTGCTTGAGAGGAAACCCATTAAGCATAATGGACATATGGTCTGGACGTTTACCGGCGGCCTTAAAGACCATGTACTCACTCTTCTTGACATTGTAAATAAGCCCATGACAAGCAGCATATTTCTCACAAACCTTCAACAGCGCTCTTATAGACCTCGCAGTGGGACCCAACAACACCATGTCGTCAGCGTAGTTGATGTTATTTACATTAACACCACCCACACAACAACCGACACGCATGCTTCTGAGTGCCACTATGAGGTCATTTATGTACAGGCTGAAGAGCTTCGGAGACGACAACCCCCCTTGTCTCACTCCGCACTCCAACCTGTATGCCTCAGAAAAACCATTTGACCATTTAATACGATTCGACTGATTATTGTACCAGTACTGGAATATTTTTCGAATTCCCGTCGGAACCTGCCTGTCTGCCATCTTCCTCCAAAGCACTCCATAATTGACCAGATCAAAGGCACGCGAAAAATCCAAAAAACAGGCATATACAGGCGTCTTTCGGTTTGTATAGTACTGAACAGTATGCTTCACACTTAGGATAGCGCTTTCAGTAGATAATCCTGGACGAAAACCAAATTGAGCGTCACTAATGTCCAGATACTTATCAAGGCAATCATCAAGCAGACTGTCCAGTACCTTGGCTATTGTGGTTGCCAGGGATATCGGGCGATAGTTGCTCTTATCCGAGATGTCACCCGTCCTGTTCTTCACTATGGGCACGACGGTAGTTTTCATTAAGTCAGGTGGTAAGTAAGAGTGACTAATGCACATAGCGAAAAACATAGACAACACTCTCGGCAAATGCACGCCCGCATAATTTAGGTGCTCAATGCTGAGCCCATCGTGTCCAGGAGACTTACCTCGGCACATTTTTTTTATTGCTACTTTTATAAGACCAGCTGTAAATTTTACGGGCGGGTCGTCATCCCGACATACGAACTCAGCACCACTCACCTCAGAATTATCAAGAGGAGATTGCATAGTAAAGTAATCCCTAAACATATTTGCAATCTTCCCTGGATCACTCAGACCATCAACGCTCACCGGGAGGCCAGGCCTAATATTTAGTTTATTCGTAGATTTCCAAAACTTACTGAAACTTTTTTCAGTTCTCTGCTTAGTAATCATGTCCATTTTAATTTGTTCCTGATTATTTTTACACCAGTTTAGCCGAGACTTGAAGACTTTTCGAGATTCAGACATTTGTTCATAAATAAAACCCGAACTGGGACGATTATGTGAAACCCATATCCCGAATTTATGCCTGGCGTCCCGGTGTGCCTCTCCCACGTGCTCGTTCCAGCCACACACTATTTTTTTCCTCTTACTGTGCAAAGGCCTGTGATTTGTACATTGCTTACCAGACTCAATAGCCGCTTCCGTCAAAACTTCTACAATGGTATGATACATCCTGTCAATAACAACATTATGACTTGGCAAGCTACACGTCCCAAAACTGCATTCCCTAAATTCAGGAGGGAAATCAATGTCGCGCAAACCAGTTTGACACAAACTGTGATATACACCTATTTGTGAGTCATCTCTCTCCCCCCATAGTACATTATTACGCGGTACACTTTGTGACAGTAGTTTAGGTCTTACAAAATCCAAGTTACAATTCATAAACATCGGAAGATGATCAGAAACGAATACATCCTCTATTATACCTACATTCAACACAGTTTTGAAAGCCGATTGGGACACGACGCAATGATCCAACCATCTTCTTGTTCTGTGATATGTGTCAACATAAGTATAGCTATTTGAGTCAATACCTAATTTTTCTACATCTGCACATATCCAGGATCGGTCCTTACAAACATTAATCAACTCGGTATAAAAAAGTTCATTCGGGTGAGCATTAAAATCTCCCAACAAATACACACTTTCAACATCAGCACTCTCCTCCACTGCACTAATTTCCCCAAGTACTTCAGTGAACAAAGGTAGATTTTCGTTAGATTTCACAGGCATATAAACCGAAAACACTAATATACTACGATTATTTATACTTGCTTTGATAGCAACCAAACGTGTGCTACTGCATTCTACAACGGACACAGAGTCAAAAATGCCCTTTTTCCAAAGAATTGCACAACCTCCATAAGGCCGCCCTTTTAAAATATAATCGCTACACACAGCAGATTTACCGGTGTATTCGAAATCATTAGAAACTGTACCCAATAATGGAATATCATGATTAAGAAGCCAGGTTTCCTGTAAACATACTACATTCGAAATGCTACACAGATATCTAACATCTTCAATTGAACTTTTAAAAGAATGACAGTTCAAAGAGGTAAACTTGAAAATATTTTTGTTACAATCCATTATTAACAGTATAATTATTTCACTATGACGTTCACATTATTCATTGTACCCTCTTTCTGTTTACTTCCGTACCTAAAATGCACGAAACGTCTGAACGTTATACCGTCTGGCCAGAATTCATTATTCAGAAATAAACTAAGATTAGCTTTAGATACAAATAATTTATACGCATTATATTTTTTAACCGACTTCATTTTTATTAATTTTAAAGAAACATTTTCACCGGTCTTATCTTTAATATAGCTTACAATGTCATTTTCACGCGTATCCTTACTTAATACTGCGTTTCAATACAGCCGAACAATATTACAAACTTCTCCATATTCCAGTTTACATGGCAATGTTTTTAGAGACATTTAAAAGGAACAAAGTTTGCTATATAATTCGAGCAGCGCCGCATGGTATAAAAGGGTAATGTGAATTTAGATCATTCTAATCAGTGGAACACTCTTCGAAATATCTTATATATAAAATTCTCGTGTCACAGTGTTTGTTTCCTTACTCCTCCGAAACGGCTTTACTGATTTTAACCAAATTTGATATGCATATTCTGTAGGTATGAGAATCGGCTACTAGCTATTTTTCATACCCCTAAGTGACAAGGGTTGTTTACTAAGGCAAAACAACGTTTGCGGGGTAAGCTAGTATCCAATAAAAAACTGATAACCTAGCAATTTTACGATGATGTTTAATAAGACTTCGTTTTTTTTTTTCAATCAAGAATGTGGTTGTCTACGAGCCATTTGGCACGTCTCTCAATCGATTCCAGAGGTTGCAGCTGGTACTTACCCGACCCAAAAGATGCGATCAGTACTCCATACAAGAATCCGCACTTGACATAACGTGTGGAACTATTCATACTTGAAGAACCTTCGCGCTTTAAACATAATTTACATATCTCTTTCTCATACACATACACACGCACTCACAACACATACATACACTCGCCCGTACTCAAAGTGCATTCGTGAAACAATTGAACCTGAGGTACTTATATTAATTTGTCTTCTTTATAGGCGTTCATTGATTTATCTTAAGTCGAAACTGTCGTACCATTTTCCTTATTTCTTTTCTCTCATATAGAATCATAATAAGTGATAATGCCAATGTTACAAAGACCAATAACATAATATCTAAACGGAGATAATTTACTGAACTCCACTACGACGGACTTCCCTAGCGTGAGATCATGCAGGGTCCATTTTTGAAATTAAGTTTACTGTGTTGTATCACGATTACCAAGAAAAACGGATAAACCGTGAGGCATGGCTGGTAAATTATATTTGTTTATAGCAAAAATAAGGAGCCTACTAAATTTAATGTGCCCACTGCTGGGACTCGGGGTCTTCTCTCGCAAGAAGAGAGTCAAAGCCATAATTCACTACCATCCACCAACCCGGGTTGGTGGATGACAAAACATGTCCTTGAAAGGTTACATGTCGGGTTTTTCACGATGTTTTCTTTCACCGTTTTTTAAGTTAGCGGAACTAAGCACGTGATATCAAAAATACAGTTGATTCGAATGATCTCCGGGCTCCGGATCGGCAGTTGCCGTTCTCCCGACTTGATGAAATCGTAACAATATTTGTTTGATATTTCGACATAAGCGGTTCACCCCGGTTTTGCCCGTGGTAGATACATAATAGCTTACTGCGCTCAGAGATCACGTATATGTAGGTTTGTTCACCGGTGAAATATGTTTTTAAATCGGTTTTGTAATTCCTGAGACTAACGCGTTACAATAAATTAACTCTTCAGCTTTATAATATTAGTCTATATATATAAAAATCAATGCCACTTTTCGTTGTTATTGAACTCCTTCTAAACGGTTGGACCGATTTGAATGATTTTTTTTGTATACGTTTGTTTAGGGCCCTGAAAGGTTTAGATTTACAAGTCAGTCCGGCAGAGTGCGCTGCAGTTGATATCTAGGCTATTATTCAAGCGAAGCCGGAGCGGGCCGCTAGTATAGTATAAACATTATTATCATTATTATACCTCGATGAAAGCATTACCTACACGTCAAACTAAAGTTCCCGGCCGTCAGTCGAGCGGCGCAGACTCCCTAACTCCTAACTCTCCTAGTTACCAACAAAACCTAACTTCGCTTCCATTTTTCGTTGACAGGTCTGTGTAGATACGGTTGTAAAAGTTTTTCTAGTTTATACCTGGATATTAAACTCTATTGTGTTGGAGATAGAATTCTTAGTTGTATGGTAAAGTTTGCGGATGTAATAAAGATTTAGGCGTTTTACGGTTCTATTTCAAAGATTGATTCAAGTCTTATGCGAGTCAAAAACATGTTTAATGTTTGAGTAATTACGAATAAATACGAATAATTGAGTAAATACGAATTGAATGATGACTTTGAAAACAATATTCCTTAATTGTTTTCAAAGTCATAGTTTTCGGTTATCGTAATAAATATGATTTACTTAGTAGGTATTATTGTTTTTTTACATTGTTGTTTTTGTTAGAAATTGATTAGATCCGTGTTTATTTATTTATTTCAAATATTATAAATTTCAAAAAATGAATTGAGTTTATTTGTATACTTTTATAACAAGCCTACGAGACATTTAAACCCTACCCATAGAGCACAGCTAGTAACTGTTTGAACAGATACAAGAAATACACCCTAAAGTGTTGAAGTAAGTAGACCTATTTACAAACAGCGAATAGAGTTTTTCAACCTAATTAAAAAAAAAGAGACGGTAGGCCGCATCGTCACTACATATTATCAGAGGCGATGGCAGTCAAATACAAACCTATAATCGAAAAAAAACACGTCAAGCTAAAATAAATCGAATCGGAGCCGAAAGCTACAATTTTCATTCGACAGTAGTTATCTAAATTCACTCGTAAAACCCACAGACTAAGTAGAGAGATTCTGTAAAACCCTACATACAATAAAAGCGAAACACTAGAATTTTCTTCTAGCATTTCAAAAAAAAGAATTTTGGGGCAGTATTCCCGTCCTCTATTTTGCTAGCAACAAAATCAAACGTAGACAATGGCACCGCATATTACACGCGAAATCCTCAAAACCTAGCACGTTCAAAAAAACGACGAAAAAAGTAAATAAAAACAGGTGAAATCCGAACTAGGCGAGACAACATGCGCCTACCGGCCGTGGACTTGGCAAAATAAATATAAAAATGTTTCGGCCGAATTTTCGCTGGCAAACGCTTTTACACAGGTCGTTGTGAATAATATAGGACACGGCCTATCTGTGAGTTTTGCTCTTTGTTGAAGTTTGTATTTTTTTTCACATCTGTTAAAAAAGTGCGTGTGTATTTATCAAGTACGCACACAAGAAGTTAAGTTAATAAATATAAGTGAAGTTAAGTTAGTTATATCTATTCCTCGTGCTAAGAAGCCTAACGTTAACTATTTACTCGTAATAGGTAACATCTTCAACACCAGAAAAACGAGTATTAATCTGGTGTTAGTTACAACCCTTACTAAAATACCTATAAGTAGGTACGTAAATAACTTCAGGGTCTCGGTCGGTCACCACGTTGGCCTAGTGCGGGTTGGTGTATGACACTTGACTTCGAAAGATTCTAGGTACATGTCAGTTGCCTCACAGTTTTTTGAAGTGAAAACTTCTTTAGGCGCGCCTAGATAGATTTTTCGTGGGCTGTGAATTGAATTCATTCGTCACGCTCGGCTATAATAAAAAAGCTTCGGGTAAACTTGGGATCATGGCTATTGGCCATATAGAAATACGCCAGCCAATGGAAAATGCTGAAAGGGCGTGGACAGCCCATCATGGCATGGCTATCTAGAAACGCATCAGCCAATGGGAAATGCTGACGCATTTCTAGATGGCCATACCAAGATGGTGAGGCCACACCCTCCGGTTACACCCGTGTAGTTTCCAAGGTGCGCTATCACATTCTGAGTTATAAGTTTTCACTTCTATCGGCAGTTCCTATGACTGCCAATTCTTTTTTTTTTCATTACCGTTTAAAGTTAGCAGCGCTTTGGCACGATTGGTAACATTACCAGTTCCGTTTTACTCCAGTCTCGTATAAACCCGTCAATTTGGTCTCGATGTCTACGTCGACCTGAGACGTGTCTATTTAGCGCTATTATTTAGTGAATCTAGTTGAAACCGCCGGAATAGCGGGCCATTTCCCTCCGTCCCGCTCAATAGCTCTCACGTACATTCGTTCCCAACTATTGAATACAAACGACACCCCATTTTCAACCGTACCACCACCATTTTAAGGTCTAATGAAGGAATTGTGGCCGGTCATTATTCTGTATGCTTTCTGAAGCTGGTAACTAGTTCACGTTTGAGGGAAATGTACGCGATTTCTGTGATATTTTGCGACTGTTGAGGCGTAAAATCTTTTCTTGCCTTTTTTCTGGTGAAAAATGTTTTGAGATATTGCTAATGAAAGCTCGCGAACAAAACGGTTATTTTAGATTGTGATACGCTTGCGGTATATAGCTTTACTTGTATCTTAGTAGCACGTAATAATTTTACTACCAGCAGTCATTTACGCCAAGCAGTAATGTGCAGACATTACTGTGTTTCGTTTAGAAAGCGAATACTATCAGACAAATTACAGGGGAAAGAGATGACTTGTCAACTAAATAATATTTCATTTGGTTGACGAGCGCAGTACCTCTCACTGCACTGCCCAATTATTTGAAGAAAAAATGTATCAGTTACTTATATACCACCAAAATGGAAGAGGAGTACCCGTTTCTATAAATCATACTAATATTATAATAGGTAAAAGACTTCAAAGTCTTGGTCATCGCCGTAAAATTGCTAGCTTATCGGGTTTTTATCGGATACACTTCGGAGAGTGTGCAACTGATCTGCATGTTGCAATACCACATTTCCCTTTCTTTTATCGGAATTCTCGTATATCAAAATAGCGACATCGTTTCATGGTTGATGTTCCAAAAACACGAACGAAGAGATTCGACTCCCCGTTTGTGATAAGAACGTCTAGGTTATGGAATGCGTTGCCTGTGTGGGTTTTTCCCGATAGTTACAATCTTGGAGTCTTCAAATCGAGAGTGAATCGGTTTCTTCTAGTTTCGGTAAGCACGTTCCATCGTAGATCGCATCGTCGCTTAACACCAGGCGAGATGGTGGTCAAGTGCGAACCTATAATAGTTAAAAAAAAAAGGTACAACTACAACACGAAAGTTTGTATGTACGTTTGGATTTTGGTTAAATCTTTCAAGCAAAAACTACTGAACGGATCTGTTTGAAACTTAGTAAATACATAGATAGGTAATAGTCTGGAGTATCATATAGGATACATTTTATCCCAGGAATGGGAACGAAGCGAGCCAAACTACAAAATGCTTCTATTTCGTTGATATAACACAATAATTATGTACGCAATGAATTATTAAAATACTCAAAGCCCAATAAAATCCTATAAAAAAGAACGCCAAAAAAATATCACTATTAAAAAAGAAAATTAATTCGTTGTCTGTTTGTATATTTGTTCTGCATTTATTAAACCGTAAGGTAAGTAACGATATTTCTATATTTATAATTGCAATCTTATGATGTTTGCCATGACGAATACAATGACGGAATTAAAAACGTAAGCGGAAGGAACAAAAAAAAAGTCAGTACTACCGAAGTATAGAAGTGAAAAGTTATAACTAAGAATTTTAGTATTAAACATCACTATACAATGTTGCAACCCGATATCAACACTTGCAACAGTTGCAACAATACGTCACTTGTATAGCTAAAGATAAACTACTATTACGCATGTAGTTGACGCGAAGTGACAATACAGTCACACATCACAAATCGTGTAAAAAACTGCGCCCACAATACGACTTGGCTACTACCTGAAAAATGAAGCACACTCAAAAATGGGCTTTATGCCATGCATGTTAAGATACAGATTACACTGGCAACACCAATTAGTAGACCGCTCACTGACACCCGTCTGCCAGTTTATGTTGCCAGTGTAATCTATTTCTTAACAATAATGACAAACATTGACAAATGTCAAATATGGACTTTATATTTGAGTGTATTTTATTTGTCTGGTGGTAGCCGAGTCGTATTTGCGTCCCGCTCCGCTGCTACACCGCCGCTCCGATGTTACGCCACTTAACAAGTCGGTGACGCGAACTTATAAGACTTTCCCTTACCAAAAACTACACAATACCGCTAAATAAGTTTTTACTTAAACAAAACGTAATCCTAAAAATGGTGCGTAAAAAAGTTACAAGTGCGATCGCCGAACAAAGTCAGTATCAAATTTATTATGTACGGAAAAATTAGAAAGGGTTGGAATAATATTGGGTTTTAATGTGCTCGGGTCTCTGTGACCCCGGGTCTGCGAGGCCTCGCGTCTGAGAGACCGCGTCCCTCCGCCCTCGCCTGTGACGAATTTAAGTATTAGGTTTTTTTATTTTGTCAATTCCTTTGATCTTGAGAAGGCAGAGGTGAGCGGGATTGGTAAGTGCAACCTGTTAATGTGTACGTATATTCTCAGTTTTCCGAGGACAATATTACCTTTCGTATTTAACTAAATATTAGGAATACTATTGACGACAACATTTTTTATTAAGTAACTTCTTAATTTCTCGTACTTATAAGTACAAATTCAAGTCATCACGTTACCATACAGTAGAGTAAATAAATCAAATGAGATTGAGATCAAACAAAAACCTATTAGTTTTAAATAAAACCAATAGGATAAATAAAGTAGATACATTAAAAACTCACTGCACCCCGTGGTTTCTTTCCCGTCCTTAACTGTACGTGTAGTTTCCTCACGCAAACTTAATAATGAATAATTTAAATAATAATAATGTATTTTCGCTGAAAATCTCTCTTTAGATGTAGTGTAGGTTGTTATTTTAGAAACTGCGTCACCTATTTTTAAGATCTTTTTATTGGACCACTTCTTTACCTTTCAAGCAAAATAAAAATCATCGAAATCGATTCATAAATGGTGGATCTATCGCGTAACATACACAAACATACACAAAAACATACAACTGAATTGCGAATCTAATCTTTTATTGAAGTCAGTAAGAAATGTATTTAAAATCATTACAAATCTTTGATAATATCCATGATTGAATGCGTTGATGTAGCGAAAGATGGCTGTTCGTCCCGCGATTAAGCTTCTAATTTAATTAAAAAGAAGTTAAACGAAGCGAGCTCGCAATGAAGCAAAATCAATTGAAACTTTGAGGGTAGATCTAACTTTTTTATTTCCCTTAAATGTTCGAATAGGGACCGATGTAGATAAATTCGCGATTCAAGAGATTTTTTTAGGTGCGGGTATTTTTTACATTTTACTCGTAAAATGCGAAATGTTTTATTTGCTTCGGTCGAGTAAGCAGCGAGTGCTGGGTGAAAAATGTTGCGATTTTTTTCATGGGTTTATTTGGTACACTTAAAAAAAATATAATGACCATTTCAAATAATATAATGATTAAAAGTGACCAAGTGCGAGTCGGACTCGCCCATGAATGGATTGATGAAAAAATTTTCAGTTTGAATTTCAGTTCTAAGTATGGGGCACCCCCGTGATTAGTTTTTTTTTATTTTTTATGTAAAAACCTTAATGCGGTTCTCATAATGCGATTCAACAGTAAAGTTCTTATAGTTTCAGAAAAAAGTAGCTGTGGCATACGGACGGACAGACAGACAGGCATGACGAATCCATAAGGGATCCGTTTTTTACGTTTTAAAGAACCCTAAAAAACAAAGTTTTGTGTGAATATTGACAAAATTGAATATCCCGTACCGTTGCAATCCCACTTACACTCATCTGTGTCAATTATTAATAAAAATTGCTTAGTGTAAATATTGTTTTAGTTGGGCACGGTGTAGTTCTCATTGTAATTTAGTTTAGATCATAAAGGTTCTACCAGTGAAAAAGTATTTTGGTTGTTTAGATGTTCCTTACTCAATTGCATTGTAAGCACTGAACAATTTTGGGTAAAATGAGTCCCTCAAATAAACCATAATTACGAACAACATACATGTTACTTTTTATCCCAAAACGTGAAAACTTATTTTGGAACAGGTTTTTTTTCTTTACTCAACGCAGATAAAGCAGTAGGTAAATAATAATTAATCCTACTAAGAATATAAATGTCAAAGTTTGATTGTTTGTTGCTCCATGTTGTCCATCCGTCTATTTTCACAAACTTTGTCATTTTTAATATTAGTGAGATAATAGTCCAGACTATTATCACATCACAGGTTATTTTATATCTTGAAACATATCGACTTCTAAACAGTACTTTTTCTAACCATTACGCTAACGAAATCAGCGGCAAATGTAAGTATGTACTCGATATACTTACTCCTACTTCTTAATACGGTTGACTACTGTATCTAGCAATCTAGTAACCCGTATCTGGCGTTCCCCATTTCCTACTATTGTGAAAAAGTTCACAAACCCGTGACATATGGACTGCGAGGCCTCCCCGGGCTCACAACAATGACTCGATCTTCAGAATCGAATAATCGGACGTATAATCGAGTAATCGAGTCGGGCCTTTGTGCGCGCACTCGTTAGGACCGGTTTCATCCGGTTCTCGCCGGATCTTATCCGGTTCTTTGCGAAACGAAGCGCGTGTAAGTCTGTTTTTGATTGACACTAAGCCCAAAAATAATGGGCCCTGTCGATCGATACTCCACAAATGAGGGTGAGTGTTTGAGGGAGAAAAGAAAACTTCTGAATACGATTGTACATTTTGTGAAATCTTATCTTAGTCATCTTTGTTTCATAGGTTTTTGGGAAAATTATACTTCCTACTCCTGCTAATAACATAAGTGCAAAAGTTTGTCTGTATGTTTGGAAGTCTTAACTATAATTCCATCAAGGAAGAAAAATAATAATCAGGAATAGTAGGTGCATGTAAGTTACTTTTATTCTGGAGAAATAACAGGATCAGCAAATATGTACCTATGCTAGTGAAACCGTGCGATGCTACTAGTTTCCTAAGAAAATCATTTGTATTACCATAGTCCAACATTAATCGTGATTTCAATAATAAATTACTGATAGTTCTTATTATTTTCACTAGGTCAGTAAAATCATTTTCAGCTAGTTTCGATATCGGTGTTCATAAAATAGTGGTGAAACGAGTCAAATGTAGCATTGGTTGTCGCCATCTAGAATGATCAACGATAATGACTGTTATCGTGGATCGAACTTGCACTTGATTGACACAGGATCGAGGCAAATGTCATATTAAAAGAGAAATCTATACCCAAAAGAGGAATAAGGAAGGTTGGAAATCGATCCAAACCTACACTTCTTGTACTGACATCTACCTACCCGACGTACAAGAAGGGTTTCTTGTACTGACATCTTTTCTGAGCCGATCTCATGTGGCTTTTGTTCCAGCCAAATATTGTCAACAAGTTGACAAGTTATTTGGCTGAGGCAAACCCCAGCAGTCATACAACTTACACATTTTTAAAGGTTTAACTAAATAACTAGCTAAGTTTATTGAGTCGGATTTTCGTGCGCGCGTATCGTAAAAAATATTCTTATAATTTTTCACTAACGCACTAAAAGAAGTATTACTTTATTAATTACGTTCAAAGTAGCTTTATTATTCTCAACCACTACGTAAAAATACAGTAAATAAAACGTGAAGTGAAGCGAGAAATTAAGTGGGAATACCTATAAATGTGATATTTCCTCCCAAATTTTCACTAAAGCGTTTTTGTGGGTATCACAGATCAAAGGCATTCTTACAATAAAGGATTATTGGTTTCTTTGAGGCATCATCTGTGCCGCATCTATTCTTATTATGCGCGAGCCGTCTTGAGAGGTCTCTACATTACTGGATGGAAGATTCCTTCGACTGGGATCGCTGAGCTATCGGATGCACTGTATCTACGCCAACAGTTATGAAGACTTTGAAATTGTTGTGAAATATTCGAATGACATAAAAAGCTAATTAAATCCGTCACTTAGATTATTAAAAAGATATTGTACACGTATTTTTCTTTTTAAAGCACAAACAACAAATTACGAAGGTACAGAGCTTAGAAGTTTCGAATGACGTTTTTTCTTTGTACGATTTTTAGGAAGACGTTACGACCCCGCACTCCGGAAGTTTGATGATATTCTTTTAATTATCTACAAGATGTTTGTATTTTCACAATACGCATAATATCATAGAGAAAATAGTTTTACGTACTTATAAATGGGATGATGACTGGGTCAGAAATATACCATTCTAATAATAATTAGTTCGTTAGGTAGATTGTGGAAAAATATGGGATTCTGAAATGGCACGTATTTTACGGTTTTTCAAATTATTATAAATCGACAAAAACGACTCGGAGTTAGGGAGTTGATGTCACGTATATAGACGTGACGTCACTTCTTCATCTAACATCTATGTAACATACCTATCTTCATCATTTTTTGTTTGTGAAACAAAAGACAAAATCCGTGTACAGTATTTTAATACCCGTAATCTTACTGACGGACTTATTTGTTTCTTTTATCATCATACTTATTATTATTGTTTTATAGTGGCATGATCCATTGTTTAAATTAAAAATACTAGTGATGAGGTAAAAAACTAGTTTCCCTTGACGTTCGTCTCTCGTTTCCACAGCACCGTCGTTACGTCGCCAAGAATGCGCTGCGGTGATCGTGCGATGCGCCGTTAGTCGCGGCGCGGTGCAGTGCAGCGGCGGAGATCAATCTTTATCCACTCGGCTCGTTATCTCCCGGTGGCGGCAGCCGGAGATGGGAGACTGAGCACTCGCGTAATGGGGTCGGGTGTATAACTCGGAGGTAGTCGTATCCATAGTGGTTTAGTGAAGCCAAAGCTTCTGAAGCTACGTTGAGGCATTTGTTTGGTCGGGAAAATAGTTTGTTTTCTCCAAAAAAAAATTACCTCAATTTAGATGTAAATTCAGATAGTCGAGCAAATTTCATAAGAAGCTGTCAATAAATCATCGAGGTATGTGAATGTAAATTTTAGTTTTTTGTACATATTTCAAAAACCACCACAACAATTTCGATAAAATACAAATGACCTCTGAATGAATGAACCCCTCTTTTTATTATCCACCAAATAATAAAAAAAAACATCAAAATTAAATTCATTTACAACTGGGGGAGCTATCGCGGACATACATAAAAAAAACACAGTTACTCCTCTTTTTTTTGAATGCGGATAATGACATGCTAATTAAGGAACGTAGCGTCGGCGTATTAGCAAATTAGGACGTTCTTACTCTTTCCAGTGAAATTACAGAGCATACAGATAAAATACAGATATAGACTACAGGCCCGTGAATAAAATTTACAGGTCAAATGAACCACCAGGAGACCTATGTAGGATGTTAAAAGGGAATAAAGTAATAAGATTCAGCACTATGCCGTCACTTGTAAGCTGTCCAACAGAGTACAGTTAAAGAGGGGGATTCCAATCCTCGATCATTTCTCCTTATCTCATGATTTTTGTAAGGCGTTGCGAAATAATGGATTAGAAGAGGTATTGAAACTGTATGGAACCAATGCCGTACATAATCAAATGACCAAATTTACTCTGTGAATCGTCGGCACATCATAATTTTTTCCGACAAACTAATAATTACAAATCTAAAATTTATAATTTTTAAAGTTTTCATACCTCTTCTAATCTATTATTCCGCAACGCCGTACAAAAATCATGCGATAAGGAGAAATGATCGAGGATTGGAACCCCCCCCCTCTTCAACTGTACTCAGTTGGACAGCTTACAAGTGACGGCATAGTGCTAAATCTTATTACTTCATACCATTGAACTCTTAATAGTTTCATCAAAGCTTCATACCCTTCTATCATCCTACATATGTCTCCTGAAATCAAATTTTGTTCACGGGCCTGTAGTCTAATACCTCTGGGTGACGAGCGCAATGCAGTAGGTAAGGACTGGACTAGTCATGTTCCAATACCTGCGTGACGTTGTACTGTTGTGAACTGGAGTGTTGCTTAACATTAGGCACACATGTTTTGCTCATATCTTTACTATATACCTTAAAGAAAAATGGGCAGTCATAGGTATTACTACTGATAGAAGTGAAAACTTATAACTCAGAATTTGATTGCTTATTTAGGAAAATCCGCGGGTGAAAACGAAGGGCGTGGTCATAAGCACGGGCATCTAGAAATGCTGACGCATCTCTAGGTAGCCAATGGAAAATGATAATGCATTTCTATGTAGATGACAAATGGCCATAGACCCGAGTTCACCTGAAAATTTCTTATCTGAATGGTGACATCGATAACCCTGAGGCCTTGGCTCGTTGCTCGTTCGCTGTCCCTGACCGGCTGCGCAGCTCGCGCGCGTGCGCCGTGCGGAGGCTCTCCCAGGAGCCGCGCGCGCGCACCGACACGGCTAAGTTCGCGCCCACCGCACAGGCCCTTGCTCTACTCAATGACTTACTCGCTCATTCGCCAGACGTTGATATATTTTGTAATAAGCAAGGAGAGTTTATCTCTGTAGTTATTAGTTTCTTAAGTAAGTAGTAGCTGTATGATTACATGCTGTATGTTTGGGTTGACTTACATCTAAATAGTATGTTGTGAATTTTTAAATTGTATTTGTGATTATTATAAATTTTAATGAAATACTGGTTCCTATGCGTGTTGGCATAAGCTGTTAGCATAGTATACAAATGTTCTAAATAAATAAATAAATAAATTATCCTTCCGAGCGTGACGCAAGAATTCTATTCACATTCCACGAAAAATCTGTCTATGGCTTACCAAAAGAAGTTTTCACTTCAAAAATTAATCAATAAAATGATAATCTCGAACCCGTTCGCGTTCCCTAATAAGTTCTCGAAACACCTTTATCACGTCCGCGACACCTCAGCGACGTATTAAGTATTAAGATGGATCGGAACAACTCTTTGTTTCGTGTATAAGTAAGACGGATAATCCCGAGGAGTTATTTGATACTTTCGGAAAATGTTGCGAAATGCGAAATTGGATTCAGAGAAATTGTTTACGAAGCCGCTTACTTTGGAGCTGTGTGTTTATAATCTTTATCAGTTTTTGGATTACACAAGGAAGGATTGGAGGGAGTTGTTGAATTAAGTAATTTTCGATTGTAATATTTTATTGTATTTTTGTTTATCTCTTATTTTATGTATAATAAGTAGTATGTATTTAAAACTATATAAGTATTATATCAGCTATATGGCCGCCATCATACAAGCTTTGCTTAGTTTGGGGTCAGATGGTGTTGTGTGTAATATATATATATTTATATATATTTTTTTTTTTTTTTTTTTGTTTTTTTTTTTTTAGTAATTAATTTTTTTCAGGATCCGTAATGTACCTGTCAAAGATACCGGTCTACAATGAGTGTAATGTGCCGCAAGTGTATTTTTGTTTGAGAAATCGTAAAATTATACTTTTAATATTATTGTAAATGTTAAAGTTTATATGTTCGATTTTTTTTATAATAAAGAGTGACGAGACGAGCAGGATATGTGCCTGATGGTAAGCAACATGCCTGCCACATAAAAACACAGTGACACACAGCTATTGGAACATAAAGAGTCTAAATCATTACCTAGCACTGCACTGCGCTCGTCACCCAGAGATCTAATATATTATATCTCTAACCCCAGTAATTTCTCTGGAAACATTGGCCTTCAAACCGGAACACATTTACGCTTAGACATTACTGCTTGGCGGTAGAATAACTGTGAAAGGTGTGGTACTTCCCCAGGCGGACTCTGCCAAGAGTCCCACCACTACTAGATAATGTATGTGACTCGATCACATCGAAAAAGTTGAACGGATCGGGTTGGGATTTGAAACAGCATAGATCAATAATTTAAAGAACCAAATAGGATAACAGCTTACTTTTTGTTACGAAAAAAAAATACAGGAACGGTAACTAGGTTGGTTATACCTACCAGAACTTCCGCAAGAATTTCATAAAATGTAAAATTGAAAGTCGTACAGTATTTATTTTCATTTATTTGTTTATCAAATGGAGAGTTTTCAATCTATCTACCTAAAACCAAAATTTATTTATCAATGTATTCATTTAGATAATATGTTTCCAGTAGATTACTTCGTCACAAAACACAGAAAGGGCTGCAGCGCCACAAATCTTGAAGCAATCTGCATCCTCGCATGCACTGATTACAACTTAATCTATGCAATACATGCGCTACACTGTCAACTTGACAAATTTATTTAAACATTCGTGGTTGCATTTATTTTCTTGACTATAAGGTTCAAAATAATTTACTCAGGTGTTTAAGTAAAAATGGTAAAGTTTAATCTTTACAAACTATGTTAAGCGGCTATAAACGTACATAAGTTTAAGAGGTAGAAGGTTGAATATTGTCTGACACAACTGATAATGTTAAAGTGTGTGGTGTCAAGACAGATGAAAGGCGGAGTCCAAAGACAATGTGTGCAGATGGGTTTTGTGTTGAATTTGTTTTCGGTTCAGTTGCCGTGTCTGCTGTGTATATTCTTTGTAAAACATCTGTTTGATGTTCAAGAAATATGAAAATATCTGGAATATACTAAGAGTTTGTGTTACAAACAATGTTAACATGATTTCTGCGTCGGGCGTAAAGTCTTTGGTGTGAGTTTAAATGTAAGTAACGTAGTATAACGTCGATAGGGTTGAAAATGTAACTACTTTGTTAATTGAATGCAGATTTATTTTTTTAGTAAAGAGTGTTAGGACGAGGCGAATTTGAGCCTAATGGCAACCAACACGCCTGCTCATATAACATAGTATTACATTACATTACGTGCGAATATAACTAATTGCATAAATCTAACAATATAATAGCATCACGCAGCTATAGGAACAACAAAGTACAAAACATCACTTTTCACTACACTGCGATTGTCACTTAAAGACTGCCATTACAATTAATTAAAGATAACAAACAGGCAAATTAAAGACATGCCAGAACAAATAATGCCATTACGGCATAATTTGTTCCGATTTAAAGAGCATTTTTTCTAGAGAAATTACAGAGGATTGAGATAGATAAATTATTTTACATTTCCTAGTAATACGTACGAGTAGTACTTAGCAATAGTAAAACTGAACCGAAAACAAATTTACATTAAAATTCTTTAGAATGAAAAACAAAACTATGTGAGTTTCATAACACAAAAGAAATTTTTCAACTTCTTGCAAAATTGTTTACCTTTCATTTTGTAGGCAACATCTTTCATATTCTATGTACAGGTAACTTACTACGCCATAAAACTGTACAATAAAGTACTTACCCTATATTTTCTTAAATATAAATCTCGCCGCGCGTGGATTTCTCTTCAACGAATTCAGATTTTTCTTTCAATCAAACTAAATAGGTGATATTTATCATAAATGTTTCAATTCCCGCCGTATATGGGTATTTCAGGGTCGGCAGAACAGTTGCAAGCCGAAAGCGTCGAGTTTTACACATCATTAGGATTCTAGACCTTTGTTAACCATTCCAACACATCATTAGTTATGAAGGGCACTTCAAAATAAAAACCGTAATCTACTTGTGTAATACAAAACATTACAAAGCAATAAATAGTTAATACAATGTACAAATACCAGTGTTATTACTAGTGATCTAAATCTAACTATGGAAAACAAAGCAAAACAATAAACGAACAAATGTAACATAATGATAACAAACAAGTAAAATTTAATGAAGCATATTACAACGACATCAGGAGTAACGAGTTCAACAACTGGGGTCACACTTCGTAAGCCAAAACATAAATAACGAATCTATGAAATCCGATAACAATTTCCCGCCATTTTTGCCGCCATTTTTGCAACAGCGCGCGCGCCGGTATTGCTCCGGGTAGAGTAGTAGAGGTAGTACAGGTAGTAGAGAGTTGAAGAAATATTTACCCGTGATCATAAAAAACATGAAACGACATCAAAACATAAGATTTCGTTCACCATATTTATAACTATTATTGGAATTACAAATGTAATATTCATAACCAGTAAAAAGAGACCCTTTCAGTTTTGTACTGTTTTTGCCGTACCATTCATCCTAAAATCACAGAAATCCCTTTTTTCTAGTATTTTTATCGAAAAGGGTCAACTTCGCCTTTATTTAGAAAATATTCTTCGAAATTCAATAAATCATCTTCAAAATAATACCAATGGAAAAGTACAAAGAAGTCTACTAGAGCCAAGCTTTCGGCATCCAATATTACTTGTGTGGGCGGGGTATGAATAACGGGAGTACAAGTTCGATGTTATTTTACTTGTTTCGTGATATATCTTCTTGGAATCTTGACTTTTCCATTCTTTACGGAATCTCAGCGGGTACTGTTTTTGTAGAAAGCTAGCAAACAGTTATTTGACAAGAGACTACATTAGGAGAAAAACCCTTTTATTTCATGTACAATTGGTAACTCGGTGTCACTGAGCAAATAGTATAGTTTTGTTGTAATAACTAATAAAATATACTTTTTTCAAGGTCCACGTGGGACCCTGCACGCGGAGGACCCTATAAGGATTCCATCTGGCTGATGGAGAACCAACACGGCATCTGTTTTATCTAGTTCCCATTTTATGTAAACATTTCTACAATTGCTTTCACTTTTCTTTTTCAATGCTATCGCTCCGAACGTAATACATTGTAAACTGATGTCAAAACTATAAATATTTAGCTGATGTCAGAACTAGATGTCTGATCGCTTTGGGCTTGCTGTAGCACTAGTGGTTATAGACGTTTTTTTCCAGTAAGACTGTATTTGTGGAATATAAATTTATTGTTTGTTCAGTATAAGCAACCCACAAAATGTAAAATACTTTAAGCACTGACTGCCGAGAGACTTGACGTCTTCCCTCACAAGAAAAGTGGCAAGGCTTTCCGTAGCGCTGGTCAAGTGCGGGTTGGCGGATAACACGACGCTCACAATTATTCCGTCTTTTTCCGTTTTGGATTGTTTCACTAAATAAATTTATTGATAGAAATGGGCTTAAAATTGTTATTGTCCTAATATCCTAACATCCAAATCTATTCTAGCAAATACAAATACAAAAGTCTTCAGGTAAGATAAGACGAAACAAAACATTCTAAACATTGACCCGTACCCTATTGTGATGACAAATTCGGAACTGTGTTATTACTCTTACTGTATTATTTTACTCCTACTGTTACTCTTACTGTGTTGTTTTAGTGTAACAATGAGTACGGTAAAATCACGAATCCACTTTTTGTTCGCAAATTCCCTCTCGTTATATTGGTACAATTTTCCATGCAGGGTAGTCTAATTTTATTCGGAATCGCTCGACCGCCGCTCAAAGTACCGTCAGCAACAAAAGGCGCGCTACACTCGGCAATTACAGTCCTCGTCGGAGAGGTCATTTTTTGAACGTATCTAATGAACGAACATTATTTATGCACATTTGAGTACGGACGTGGGAGGTGATAGGAGCTGGTCGATGGGACAAAAGACAGCGGACTTAATATTTAGGGATGTATTCAATATGTACTACTACTATATTTTTGTAGTGATACCCTTATATGAAAAACCGCCAGGGAAAGAAACACCTAGTAACTATCTATTTTACGGACAAACAATAATGTAAACGTTACCGTGTTCCAGTTTCGAGGGCGCATTCCCAAAAAAATGCAAGGAAAAGAGTAAAATCATTTTATATTTTTGGGTTATTACCCTAGTACAGTTTTAAGCAACAATTTTGATTCGTCATATTAAAGCTTATATGTGGCTTTATGCTGTATTAAGCTGGCGTGTTGCTTACTATCAGATACATGACGGGCTCGTCTGCTCAATCTATGTAATATAAAAAAGATCGAACATTGAATTTAGAAAAAATACTGTGCTAGGTTACGCTCTGCTGCTGAAGTCAAGAAGTCAAGATGGGCTACCTGGGACATGAAATAGACATCCAGAAATAGACCAAGGGACGAGTGATCACGCCCGCCTTGGAACCTGCTAGGCTGTGACTCGACCTCATTTCCACAAGGGCAGTGTTCCAGCGACCAGCTCCGGTAAAATAGGTCAGCTTCGATACCGCTACCCTACCTACCTACCCTATTTGGTACCCTACCTACCCTATTTGGTACCCTACTTACCCTGTATCGTAGACTGACTATGCGATTTCATCGTAGACCGACTATGCGGTCTATGATAGAACCAACTAAGCAAGCTTTTAATACCAAGCAAGTTGGCGATGATGACCTATCAAGTAAAAAATATATTTTTGACTAGCAGCGCTCTGCGGTGTTACCCGCGTAGTTCCCGTTCCCGTTGTTTTTCGGGATAAAAAGTAGCCTATGTGTTCATCCAGACCATAATCTAACTGTGTTCCAAATTTCAGCTCGATCCGTTCATACGTTAGGACGTGATTAAGCAACAAACATCCAAATATCCAAACATCGATAAATCGCTCAAAGTATATTCCATGCACCACACACCCGTTAACAAGTTGAATTGGAAACGAATACAGAGTGTTACAAAACAGGCGGCCGGAGCAGCGAGCAGCGAGCGGGCGGGAGAGCCTCCGATATTAAAATTGATATCACGATGGCCTTTATTGGCCGCACTGGACGTTATTTGGCCGTTATTGCACTCCAACTTTTGACGGCTCTTGTTGGTTTTGTTTCGATTGAAAAGACAAGTGGTGGTAAATATTTATGAAATGAAATTTTTGGATATTTTGTTGAGCGTTTGGATATTTTACTGGATTTTTATTGTTTAAGTACAGATGACAACGAAAATAATTCGAGCTATATTCATTATCATTTATTACTAATTCCAGAGTCATCGGTGTCTAAGACGGTGTCGAACTGTCTCAGGATAAATGGAAGTCAGTCTGTCATCAAAATATTTCAACTTATTGTGAAGTATTTTTTAATAATAATTCAAAATAATGTAATAATATTTTTTTTAATTGTGACAATCTAAGTGAAATAACCTTAGACAAAGAATAGTAAATATATCAGGTTTTTCCGCACAGTTTGTTTGTACCAATTATGAGCAGATAAGGTATATTAGCTATGGAACGTATGTTAGCTATGGAAACAAAGTGACGTGCCGCGACAAAAGTATGACGCTTCAACAAGAGCGACCAGAAAAAAAAACGATCAAACCCGTGCTTTCGGTGTGAAGCGTTTGTTCTAACTCTATACGTAGTATGTAATATTATGTTAACTCTTTGGAAATAACGCATTTCTTTGGTCATAACTACACGATGGAATAGTAAAACACAAAGTAGAGTCAGGCAGACTTTGTAAAGGGATTTTTTGTAGTGGCAGAACTCTATGCAGCGTACGCCTGGGTACCACACCTTTGCCAGTTATTGTACCACCAAGCAGTAATGTGCTAACATCACAGTGTTTCGATTTGAAGGGTAATGTTTCCAGTGAAATTACAGACATAGAGATAAAACGTTTTTATTTGGTGGTGACGAGCGCAGCGCAGTGCTATGTAATGATTTGAACTCTTCGTGTTTCAATAACTGCGTGTAACAGTGCTGTTATGGCAGGCATGGTACCATCAGATACATGACTTGTTTGTCAGGTCACTTTATATTAAAAAAAACACCATTCATATGACATCAAAAAATGATTACATTGTGTATTTTATTGTTTCAGGTAATGTTCAACGTTGCTGAATTATTATTATTACACAAAAGTAAGTCTGAAGAATCTGGCATGACATAGTGATGAAATCGTTCGATATGACGAATGCGAGTTCTTAAGATCGAACTCCGCCTGAAATGTTGAGGGTTTTCTCAAGTGGAAGTTAACAAGTTTATCATTACCATTGGCTTTAACGACCCTGACGATTATGACCCTGACTCTCTCCTTGTGAGAAAAGGCCCCGAGTCCAGCAGTGGGGACATACAAGGCTGCTTGCTGCTGCTAAAAGAAAGTAAACTATTTTTTTTTGCTGTAATAACATTTTATAATATATTTTACTTATGATTAAAAGTACTGTGGTGGTGGTATTTGGGTTAAAATACGTTAATTTAACTACGATCGCAATCATTTTAAATTATTAAAGTTAAAAAACTTTCGAGTATTTACTAACGTAAGAGTGTGCTATTATAGACAGGCGAGTCCCTTACATTAAGCGTATACATCTTGGTCATTATGTGTTTAGAAAAATTATTGATATTTATGGACCCAAAGTTTTGATACAATAAAAAATCTTGACTCACATTAATACTATAAAGTCGAAAGATTTTTTAAATGTTTTTGTGTATTTCTATAACTACATAACGGATGAAATCTAAAGAAATTAAATAAGTACGTATCTAAATTGTACTAAAATATTAAAAATGAAAACGTTTCGATCTTTGTTGCTAAATGACATCGGAATCTATGAACGGGTCGGGTTAAAATTTGGAACACATTTAGATTACTCCCTGATATAACATCTAAGCTACATGGTATCGTGGGAACATAATGGGAACGGCATCTATGCGAGTAAAACCGCGGGGCGCTGCTAGCTAATATATTTTCAGACTACTATGTCTTCAGTTAAAGTTAGTGGTTGTTTAGCCTTGGGCAAGGGTACTGCGGAGCGCAGCAAGTTTTCAAATAACGCTCCAAAATCACGCAAAATCGAGTCAAAGCGACTGCGATATCATCATGTAAACAAACCCCCTGAATCAAATCCTCTATTCCCTCAATTCCGAACACACGTTTCCTCAACGACGTATCGCTCACAAGGATCTGTTTCTCAGGACAAACTAACCTACACTTCTCCGAGAAATTGACTTTAGGATTACCCCACGGCGAAGTGGAAATAGACGAATAAATCTGATGCCGACAGTGACGGGATATGCAATATTTGTTTTATGTTTACTTTTATTTGGAACGGGGAAAATATTCATACGTTTGGGTAATTTGAATGTGATCCGAGCACGCGTATGTCTGATGATAGATCTGTCTTTGTGAGATTTTGAGGCACGATGCCGAAGGAATGATTGTAAGTGATGAGACTTTTTATTGAATGTTATTTGGGGCTAAAAGCTACGCGTGACTTTGACCATGAAAGGTTCAAATTTTTTTTTTAAGAACATTGCATTGTTTTTCAGGTTTAATAGTAGTCTTGTGTTATTCTAGACATACTGTATTTTAATTATTAATTTCAGCGTGATTTAAACGTCTAATTGTCTAATTTTTAAACGAATAAACAGCTAAGTAATGAAACTTCTAATGGCGGCGGTTGACGCCGCGACCGCGACACGAGACCGAGACCGGAGGCCGCGACAAGCATTGTATTTGACATTATAAAATTGTATGGGCGCCAGTTCACGCTGCGACTGCGACCGAGACACGTATCACGGTCGAACTATAGTGCTCGCAGTATAAGTCTGCGCGCGACTGGTGGCGTACTTAATGTTGCCAGGTCAAGCTAATAGGTTCCCTTCCCGTTCATTGGGAACTCACAACTTCATAAAACAGGTACGGGAAGGGATTTTTCAGGGAAGCAATATAACTAACTATTTATAAATTATAGGACAACTGAGATTAGAATGAATGTCTCGAAATAATGAACGCCGTTACAGTGCTGGTTCAGTGCAGTTTGGTTCAGTATGACCAAGTATCATTGGTACAGGTTAATGACTGTCTGAGTCTCTTACCACCAGAAGAACTTTATTTTAGTTAATTACATTATAAAAATCTGTCATTTTCAACCTACACCAACAACGAAATAATGATAATTTAATTTAAACTTGGAAATCTTTTATTGAGACCATAAATAACACTATTTGAAAATTTGGCGTATGAATGCTCTTTGAAGGATCATCTTATTTTTCAATAGGGTTTAGATCACGATGGATCACAGCGGTAACCGCAAAACTTCTTGTCCATGTCCTTTTAACAGTAATGCTACTTAGTACTGTGGGTCTTCTTTGTGCCTCTTTATTAAGGTGGTGATAGACGTACGAACTTAAAGTCTGCGGTTTTTAAGATCGCGAACTTACTTGGCTCGACGTCGGCGATACACGCGCCAACTTACTCATACCGTATCGCGATGTCGTCCACTGAAGAAGCTTTGTGTTATTTAGGAATTATATCGTATTACATTTCAAAAACTAAAAACAATAGACGAAGGCGAAAAGTGTGGGTTAAGAACTGGCTTACATAAAGAGAGCGTTTATCACATGTGAATTTAGTAAGAGAGTTACGTGAAGAGAAGGAAGATTTCCAGAATTATTTCAGAATGCCTGAGCCTGTGTATGAAGAACTTTTGTGTTTAGTCACACCAATTATAGCTAAACAGGATACTTGCATGCGAGAAGCTATTTCACCGCATGAACGTTTAATAAGTGCAACATTACGATTTTTGATAACTGGTGGAACATATAAAGATGTAATGTATTCGTCAGCGATATCAAGACAGTCATTGGGGTACATAATTCCTGAGACATGTGACGCAATCTACTCTGCACTGAAAACATATTTGAAGGTATGTATCATTTATTACATACTTTATAAATAAAATAACTCAGTACAAATAATCAGACTTTATTTTGCAATGGCACATTAACATTAATGCTTAAAATTTCTTAATTTCTAATAAATTATTGTATGCTTGAAGCTTCAAATTTTTGTCTTTGTAGTCGTTGCTTCTAATTTTCCAAAGACAAGGGTTATTTCGGAAAGCTTCTATAAATTCGGTTAGCAGTTCATGCGAATAAGTTCGAAAATCACACATTTTGAGAAATTTCTGAATCAAAATTATCAAAAATTGCAATTTAAACAAGCGTGCGCGTCCACGGACTGGCGAAACAAAATGGCGGCTCGCGCCTCGCAGTGCTGCCACACGTACGAGCCAAGACGAGCTACGAGTAAGATTTCAAACCGGTTGGATCGCCGACGAACTTACTCGGCGGTTTTAAAGTACGCGTACTTACGGTGACACACGCGCGAAAAAGGTCGTCGAGCCATAAGTACGCGTACTTGCTCGCCCGTCTATCACCCACTTTAGATACATTGTAGCCTCTTTAGTCTGAGTGCAGTGGTATGACGCGTTGTCCATTACCACGTAATTGTACGTTCTGAAACGCCTATAATAAAACATACAGTAATTAATACGGAGTAAATGATTACAGAGCATCCAAGCTAAAAAAATAAGTGAAATTTCTTTTGGCGCACCGCCCACATATTTTCGCTTCGGTGGTAAATGAAGCTGACGCTGTTAGGTGAAAGGGTCGATCGGGCGAACGTAGGACCGCAGAGTGTACCCGAGCGAGAAAGATACAATCAGCTGATCTTTACTGCTGTGTCACTGTGTTTCCTATTTTGATTTGTATGTTATGAAAAAAATAAAATTAAATATAACTTGTTTCTCACATTCGTTCTTAAGCACTCACATTTTTTCCCACGGTTATTTATTGACATTGGCGATAAAACAATCAAACCTCAAAAATAAAGCTTCAGCTTAAAAATACGCCGATAATTGGTGGAGATTTGATTGCTATGGTATCCCTACATATTAGTTGTCAAATAGCTCTGCGTTTGGAAAACTGCACTTTTGGCCTGTTATTGTATCGTTCTTCTTCACAACCACGATTGATTTTCAAGAACCAGCCACGGCCAGCACATTTAATCACTTTGGGCATAATAAAAGCTATTAATTACTTTGGAAATTAATAAATACACCAAACGTAAACAAACTTTTGTCTCAACTGACGTAAACAAGAAGTTGAGTAAGTTGACGGCCTGTCAATTAGTTCCAAATTTTGCTACGCGCAGAGTTATATTGCGAGCACTCTAGCGCCCATACGAAGCTAAAATAATGTCAAGTGCCTGTCGCGGTCTCAGCGCGAACCGCCACCTTAAGCACAGATCAGAAAATAGTTACTTCATAACAGATGCATCACTGCCATACTAAAGTGCAAATACCTACACGATAATAACCTAAACTATCGTATACTACTTACCTACTATTACTTGCAAGCAAAAATACACCTTAACACACCCACGTAGACTTGTGAATACCGTGACTTGTCGTCTGCTTACGTCACTGACCAAACGTGCTAGGGTTGTAAGAAATGGTGGAAGGTGGTAGTAGTGGTAGGACTCTTGGCAGAGTCCGCCTGGGGAAGGACCACACCTTTACCAGTTATTTTAGAAGGACCACACCTTTGCCAGTTATTTTACCGCGAAGCGGTAATGTGCAAACATTATATTAGCGGTAAGCATCATGCCTGCCATATAACAGCACAGTGACACGCAGCTATTGGAACATGAAGAGTCCAAATCATTACCTAGCATTGCTCTGTGCTCGTCACCCAGAGGTCTAAGATGTTATATCTCTAAGCCCTGTAATTTCACTAGAAACATTGCTCTTCAAATCGGAACACATTAATGTTTGCACATTACTGCTTGGCGGTAGAAGAACTGACAAAGGTGTGACACTTCCCCAGGCGGACTCTGCTAAGAGTTCTACCACTACAGTATTCCATTAGACAAGCCCATTCATTTGATATAGAGGTAGGTTGTGAAGAAATATTTTGTCCTCCGTTTTGTGGATTGATCCATTTTGAATCTATATTAACCAAACATAGCGACCACCGCACAAAAATAAACCTTTTTAAAAAAATCGACGTCAAACTTATAACACCCTTTATTGGTCGGGGGTTAAAAAATGATTCATAATTAGCTGAGCTATCACGAAATAAACTTACATCCAATAAAAATTAAGGCCAGAACCGCCTCCTTCTTTGAATCCGGTTAAAAAGTCTGTCGATTTTTTTAGGTATGTATGTTTTATAGTCAATTAATACTGGAGTATATTTTAGTTCTACAATGTAGGTAGTTGTAAGTTGTTTTCATACCGTCGAATAAATGAACAAATTAGTATCATTCAGTATGTACATGAATATTCAAAAAAGTATGTCGTCATAAATTATATTAAACTTAATGAGATATAATAAAGATGGGATAAAAAGGTATTTTAGACAAAATAATTTGTATGCATAATCTCTACTGTATCTATTCTAAACAGATATTATACAATATACATATTACACACTACTGTTTCTATATTCTGTGCGATTGAAAACTACCAAAATTTGGCTCAAAAATAAATATTAACAATAAAAACACTTCCCTTGCTACCTGTTTCGGCAATTTGAAATAAGATAAATTACTACTACATTTTAGTGTCTTGCTATTGCAGCCATTCACAATATTACAAAAATGCCGCGACATTATTTATGCGCGCACTCGGTGTTCGTTCGCACGTCAACTTGGGCAACCGGCCGGCGGCCTTGTGATTTTAGTACACCCGGGAGGACCCGAACGAGTAGGTATTTAGCTCGCGCCGTTTAGCCAGTGATGAGGGTGTGCCTTAAGTCCCTAAATGTCCATATATCGAAACACCTACATTTTAACTATCTATTTAAACACCTAAATAAATAATTTAACAAAAAAATAGCCATATTTATATCCAAATATTAAATCATCCAATCTTTTACATAGACACAATTTTAGTTCAAAACTAAGCGACAAAAACTCTTTTCATTTAAAAGTAAAACAGCTCAATTTACATTGTTATTTCCATGATAGTAAAAAACTAGAACTAAATTGGTCTCATGTTCGATTGTCGTCTGAAGAAATACTATTTTAATATTTTATATGTAAATTTGTAGAGACGGCGCGGTGTCGCGCCTAGTTTTGCGCCTAATGTAAATGCGCGTACAATTGTAAACACCTTTAGATTACAATCTAACGAAATTAGATTTTAAAGTAACCAAACCTAACCGACCGTAAGATTACATATTTATAATCCAACTTGTAGTGTTGTAAACTATGTTGTTACTTGTGTGATATTGGTAATTACAAATTTTACGGAGAAATACTATCCATTTCATTGCACAAAATATTTTTTCCGAATACGCAATTCTTTGTACCAACGATTTCATATCTTTTGTAGGAATCCACAGTAATATATACCGTTATCCACGATCCTATTCTCCGCTCTATCAAGCCGTCGCAACTTCAGAACCAGTTATCCCAACTTATAATCTTTGAACTAGTTCCTAGTGAATATCTTTGAACTGGTCCGTCGTGAAATATTACAAGAGCTTCACTATTGTAAAGTATTTGCTAAGAAAACGGTATTACGGACTCGGTTGGGGAATGGAGAACTAGAACTATTTCGTTGCAGCGAAGAATATTTCCTTTTCAAAGTTCTTTGGTTCTTTGAAATGTTGCACTTTGATAGATAATAATACGACAAGTAAATTGTACAATATACTCGTAGACCAATGTTAAATGACAGATTTAAATTCTAGCTTACCGACCACCATGTTCATAGTTATAACAGATACTTAGAAAATTATGATAAAACCAGGACAAAGTAGTGAAAAACTAATATTGTTCATTATAATTTTACAAAGTGTAAAATAATTGACACTTATCTGTTTGATAATATTTACACCTATTATTTCATTTATATTTCTGTATGCAGCGAAACTGAAAGCAGATGTAGTTGTCTGCTCTCATCGCCGTTATCAAGTGAAATAAATATTTAATAAATATTGGTGGACAGTTCACACACAACACCATCATGACCTCAAACTAAACAAAGCTTGTAATTGGCCAATGACATCACAAATCAAAGCATAGCAGAAAGCAGGAGAGTTTGACAGTGTTCCTGCCGGTTAGGCAATGTTTTTCGCTGTTGATGTTCAGTTATTTGTCTAAAGGCCGATTTACATCAGACGAGCGAATGCTCATTCTATCCCCACTGTATCAAATTCATTTGGTGTAAACAAACGTAGAACATTATTTCGTTGTTTTGTTTGCGTTCGCAAAGATTCTATGGAACATCTAATAATATGGAAAACGCTATGAACGAACTTTCGTTTAAGGTGCGCTTATACGGACAACTAAAATTGCTCAATTCCAGTCAATACTTGTCAACTATGACGTCACGACTACATCAAGCAATTTACGGCAACGGCAACAAGCATCAATACTGCGCAATACAATATTGAGCGATATGGCGCAACTTCATTATAATAAATAAATAAATAATTATCTAGGCGCCACCCGACCTCTCGCTCTCCCCGCGGAAGCAAGACGGCAAGCCGCAAAAGAAACAAGTGCGAATGAGATAGTCATAGTCATAGTCATAGTACTTTATTCATAACAGTTTTGTTACATGTCATAAAATAGTTACAATACATCATGTGTACATCATTAAAAATAATATATGATAAATACCATTAATTTGATCCGTTACGGTTTAATACGAATATCTTATTCAATAAAACGATTTAAACGAGAAAATTAAAACGAATAAATAACAATGTCAAAATGAGATTAATACAAAAACAATACATATTATTCAATTAAAAATGATTAAATAAACTAAAATATAACAATGCCGAACAGATATTAATACAAAAAACAATATCATTCAATCAAAAATTATTCAATAAACGAATAAATAACAATGTCAAACAGAGATTAATACAAAAAAATCATTAAATTATAAACTATTAAATTAAATAAGTGAATAAAGACAATGTCAACCAGAGATTAATCCAATCAATCTAAATAATCCCTAAAACGCAGAAAAAAAATAACAATACAGTAGTAATATTATTCATTAAATTTGAACCAGTTAACGAACAATAAATAATCAAATCAATTTTAGGTCGGTCAGATTAGTATACCGGTAAAATGCCTGCTCGATAAGCCAATTTTTAAGTTTGTTCTTAAAAGATCTTCTCGTGGCTGCATCTTTAATTTCAAGCGGCAGACGATTAAACACCTCTGTCGCCGTGACGTGCACCAGTTTGTCCCCATTCGGCAGCACGCCCCCAGATCTCAACACCGTATTGGAGCAGCGAGTGCACAGACGCATAGTAACATTGCCGGACCATGGGGTACGGCAGGATGGCCGCCACGCGCCCCAGAGCAAAACACGCGCCACCCAATTTGCTGCACAGTCTATCGATGTGGCCCTCCCAATTCAAGGCACCGTCCAGCTGGAAACCCAGAAAAGAAGCGGAATGGACTTGATCTATCTTAACGTTCCCGATCTCAACTGTCAGCGCCCTATAGAGTCGGCCAGCCAAGTTGAAATGAATGAACTGAGTCTTATTTGCGTTCAGCATCAGCCCGTTACCCCGGAACCACTTGGCGAGATGACTTGCCACGAGATTTAACTTACTTTCTAACTCATCGAGTGACTGCGCCGTAACAATGACAGCGACATCATCCGCATACATAAGAACGTGCCCATTCGAAATATTTTCAGGCAGATCATTTAGTAGAATGGAGAACATTATATTAGATATATACAAAAATTGCTAGGAATTTCCAAGCCCATTGGATATTCGTCAATTCGTATCAGCGACTTTGAGCGATATGACATATCTGGAGGAATTAGAAGCAATATCGCCGAAATAATTGCCTAAATTAATTGCTCCAGATCGGTCCATTTGTGTCGCCGAGCAATTATTGCCCTCGTGTAAGCGCACCTTTACACTAAAAGATCGAGAAAGAATGCTCTTGTTCCAGCTCTAGCTCTATGTTCGTTCAGTTTAAATCAGCCTTAAGATGATAATCTAATAGGTACTTAAAACAAATACAATTATTTGCTGTTTATAATATTAGTATATACCTATATATAATATCACTGCACATTAGTACTACTAGGACAAAAGCGTTGCGTCCTATTATTGTAATAGGCAATAGAGGCAGAGGCCATATGCGAGGCAAACATTGTGTAGGACGTTCTGAGACGAGACAGGGTGACGATTTACGAAAAGCAGCTGGTGGTGGTTGGAAAATTCAAGGATCAGGCTTAGTGGCGTATTATTGGAGCGGGCTAAGTCCAGCTGTGGACGAATATGGGCTGATTTTGATGATAATGAATAAACCACTGTAGTGATGAATAATAATTGTGACTAAAAATCCATAGAAAACTATCCGTTTAGAATCTGATAGAGCGTATATTAGTAGTGGTAGGAGTCTTAGCAAAGTCCGCCTGGGGAAGTATCACACCTTTGCTAGTTATTCTACCACCAGTACAAGTACAAGCAGTAATGTGCAAACATTACTGTGTTCTGGTTTGAAGGGCAATGTTTCCAGAGAAATTACAGGGCTTAGAGATATAACAACTTAGATCTCTGGGTGACGAGCGCAGTGCGGTGCTAGGTAACGATTTGGACTCTTAATGTTCCAATAGCTACGTGTCACTGTGCTGTTATGTGGCAGGCATGTTGCTTACCATCAGGCACACGTACTGCTCGTCTCGTCACTCTTTATTAAAAAATATATATATATATATATTCGTAAAGACTGTTTTCGCAATTTTTATTGTTCAACAAAAATAACCACTAAACAAGTAGGGTACGTTATTTGTTTCAAATTAGACTAAAACCAAACTTGAAAATCCTCGCAACAAAATAATTTTCCTGACCTTTTCTAAAGTGACCTTCATTCCACTTTATCTTTTACAAGAAAAAATAGCATTTCAGGCTGAAACAAAATGTCTTTACCTCCGCTCAAATTAACATAAAAAGTATTTTCACAGGTATCTAATTTCAGAGAATTTCTTCATATTAAAAAAACATTTTTACTTTAGGGAAAAGCTTCTTAAAAAGGAGGTTTTTTTTCGGGAATTTTTCACGTGTTCCGGTTTATTAGTCCTTCATTAAGTGTTCAAAGGGCGGGATTAAGGGACAAAGCATAAATATTGTAAACAAGGTAAGGCAATAAGGACGAGAGTCCCTTGAGCTCAGCTGCGGCTGAGGAATGAGGGTAGTAGTAATAAAACGAGTCCTTTGTCGCGATTTGCTGATTTATTGCACACTCTAGTGTCGTAGGTTTTGCTCAGAATTGATAGGTTTTATGAAGGTACGAGCTATTTATGTTTCTTTCTATACTTTTATTTTTTTCTGAGTTTTGCTATCATGAAGACTGATAAATTCACTAAAAATACTCATTATTTTCGTCACTACGGCTACACTACCAAAAACTTTGAGATAATCAAGTAATGTGCAGTGCAGTGATTTGGACTCTTTAATGTTCCAATACCTGCGTGCCAATTGTCTTAGTATGGCAAGCATGTGGCTTACCATCAGGCACATGTCCTACTCGTCTCGTCATTCTTATTATGAAAAAAAAAAAATGCTCGCGATTAACTCCCGAGTACCGGTTAAAAAACTCCGCTTTGGTTAAAATATTTGTGTGAAATAAACGAACTAATCTCAAGAGTAATAGGACGTGAATTGTCTTCTGTGTTCCGATTTAAAGAGTAATGTATTATCAATTGTTAGGCTGTTATCTAAACTTTAAATTAATACATACCTGCTTAGTACGGTTAATTACTTATACCGTGGTTTTAGTTAACGTCAAGTGCGCTGCCTCCTCCTTACGTCACTCGATGTTTTAAAAAATAACTAGTTTAAAAAAAAAGTTGTACCAATAATACTAGCCTCATATTATTAGCAAATATAATCTAAGGTATTTAATAGAAATGACAATATAACAAAGGTCTTTAATCTCAAAAAGTCGCCCGGTATTCTCGTCCTGACTGTTCCTAACAAGTCCACATCGTTAAACGCTCCGTAATGAGCGATTTCCGCAAGATTTCATCAAAATTATCCCAATAATAGAAATAAAATGTTCGCAAAAATTGTTCTTATCAAAAGTTGGATAAAGCGTTTTATGGGAGAAAAAAATTATGAGAAAATCCCTCGAGGCGGGGCGCGGGGGGAGGGTAATGAACAGGGTCGCCGTTCCCGCCCTATTATTTTATACACATTTTTACCCTTATTTTTTTCCCTGGACCTTTGTATGGTCTGAGGAAAAGGTGAATTAGGTGTGGAATACCTACTACATTATTTTATTACCGTAGCCGCTCGTAGCACAAGATGAAACGAAAGGAAAGGTTCTACGAAAGGTCTACCAATCGTAGGAACAGCAACAAAGTTTCATATTTTTTTAAATCGGTGGCGGCGGCAGTCCGATTACAAAAATAGCTTGTTTTTAAAAAAAATACACCGTTTCATGGTTGACATTACAAAAAACCAAAGGTGGAGAGTTGTGTATACATAGAAATATACGTTATTAATAAACGAAAATTACGAAATTAATAGGAACGTCTAGGATGTACCCATTACTGATCTGCTTGACCATAATATATATGACTTGCCCTTCTTATCGAACTGCTCAAAGTTCGAAAAAGCGACAACGTTTCATGGTTTTCGTTCCAAAGTCTCGAATGAAGAAGTTTGACTCTACTGTCGTCATAAGAACGTCTAGGCTGTGGAATGCGTTGCCCGAGTGAGTTTTGCTTGATAGTTATAGTCTTGGTATCTTCAAATTGAGAATAAATCGGTTTCTTACAGGTAAGCATGCTCTATGGTAGACCGTATCGTCGCTCAGGCAAGATGCCGGTCAAGTGTAATAAACTAAATAAACAAATAATCTAAAAAAATCGGCAGTCATAGGAACTGCCGATAGAAGTGAAAACTTATAACTCAGAATTTGATAGCTCGCTTTGGAAACAACGCGGGTGAAACCGGAAGACGTGGTCATGATCATCGCTATCTAGAAATGCTGATGCATTTCCAGATGGCGATGGTCATGACATTGGTCATGGCAATGGGAATTGCTGACGCATTCCGAGTTCACCCCAAAAATTCTTATCATTCCGCCTGAGCGTGATGCTAGACTTCAATTCACAGCCCACGGAAAATCAGTCTGTGGTGCCCATTAATAAGTTTTCACTTTAAAAAGAGAAATATCATTTATACCGCTACATCCTATACCTCGGGGCACGCTTCACCTCAGCGAGCGGGTCAGCGTATTCGGGATTACATCGAGCGGTCGATCTCGTATCCCACATCATTTATGGGGGCGAGTGATTAGCCCCCGTCGGGGCCCGGTGCGTGAAGGTCAAAATATGGCAATTCAGGCCATAATAAGGTTATCAATTTACAAAAAAATGTGGTCACAGCGCGGTCGAAACTATACTAATATTATAAAATTAAAGTTTGCGAGGATGGATGGTAGATGTTTGTTACTCTTGCACTTTTTTAAAATTATAGAGTGACGAGAAAAGCAGAGCATGCGCTTGATGGGAAGCAACATGCCTGCCACATAAAAGCAGTGACACGCACCTATTGGAACCTGAAGAGTACAAATCATTACCTAGCACTGCACTGATCACCTAGAGATATAAGTTTATGAGATGTTTTATCTCTATGCCCGGTAATTTCACTGGAAATGTTGCCCTACTGAAAGTATTTGAATAAAATTTGGTATAAAGTTAGATATTGGTTTGGAATAACACGTAGGCTACTTTTGATTCCGGGAAATAAACAGGATCTAGAATTATGCGGATGAAACCGCAGGGCGCTTCTAGTTTATTATAAATCAATATTACAACAATAAACAGAAGATAATTATTTATACATGTACATCAAATACGTGGTAGTGTATGTTATGTTTTTGTATTCATTTAATGTTGATGTTATAAATCATAAAAAAATATTAGCATTCTGAGCTCTTACTCTGTATATAAATTAACTCTCCTCTAAAAAAACCCGACTTTCCCCGTGGTAGGTATATATGTATATCATGTATAGCACTCAGGAATCACGTAAATATTCAATGATGAAAGAATTTTCGAAATCGGTGCAGTAGTTCCTGTAATTAGCGCGTTCAAACAAAAACCCTCTTCAGCTTTCTAATATTAGTATAGATCTCCTAGGTCAGCATCTCAGCATCCATCACTGTCGACTACAACAATGATTCAAACCAGGCAGATTGAAGGCAAAACGCGGAATTAAGTTGTAATATATACACTACGATTGATGACATAAATATCGTTAGTTTTCATATTATTTAGGTACTGCCGAGAGAAGTGAAAACTTATAATTTGAAGTTTTAGTGCTAAACAACATTAATATTTCACAAAACCACACCTATATTGCTAAAGACGCCTTTATATTATGCATGTTTTTAACACGAACTTGCCAGATTTCACCCACTCAAAAAGAGTCAGATATTAGCATATCTGCGACACAAATCCATTTTAAGAGGTTTCCCCAATTTAAAAGTGTACTTAAGAGCGGGCCTAGTGCCAGGAAAAAATCAAATTTCACCCGCGCGTCGCCCTTCCCCTCTCCAATACGCCGCGCCGCCGCCAGTAAGATAGAAGCTACGATCACTCAAGGTCATCGTTCCCCGAAATCCAGTATATGAAAACATTCAGATTAATCATAGATGTTTTTAAAAAAATACATCAATTTGTTTTTTATTGTCTATATACACACAATAAACCATTTATTGAAAAACAGTCGAATGAAAGAAATGAAAACTAAATATGACTGAATCACAAGATTTAGTCATTTATTTATTTAATATGTAGTCGTGTTTTATAATTAAACAAATGCGTGTTTTACGATATCATATATAAAAAGAGCATCAGTCTATTGCTTAAAAAAAATGTGTGCACTTAGACCGCACAGTAGAAGTGAACACTTTATTAGGAGTTTTATTTATTTAATCTGTAATAATATAATATGTAACCGCAAATTTGATATATTTTGTAATAATAAATAGCATGACCATGTTAGTAGGATAAATAGAAAAAAGACATTAATCAAACTTTGTATTTTTTTAAATAAATATAAATCAAAATAGCACAGCGACACTGCAGTGAAGAGCAGCTGTATCTTTTTCATTCGGGTACCCTTGGCGGTCCCTAGTTCACCCGTTAGAGCCTTTCATCTTGGATCGCAACAGATCAGCTTCACTTACAGCTCCCGGAAAAAAATCTGGCGCACCGCCAAAAGTAGTTTTCATTCCGAAAAAAGGAATAGATTTCATCCCCACGTCACTCTTCTTCCACCGCGTTAGCGCTAATAGAAAGATACGAGCTAAGCCCACCTTAGGTCATAATATAACTAAGTACAGTAAGTACACGTAACATTACGATAAATCACAGATACTGTAAGAGTTACTAATGAATGCGCATGTGGGTAAAATTATTAAGTTTCTATTTTTACATAGTATCTAAATTGAGAACAAAGAACGAAAGATGTTGAAAGAAAGAACGGGTGGACTGATATTGATGAGTTTAGATAAATATGTATACTAGGTTTCTGATTAACCTGTACTCTGCATTTATTTTTGGATAATTCAGGTAACATTGTATGTGGATGCTAGAACTAATAATTATTAGGTAGAGAAATATTTAATAATAATTAAATTTACATAAATATGTAAGTAATATTTTTCTATTTAACAACCGCCAAACAAACAAACACCTCAAACAGTTCAAAATACCAGAAATCAAATTACCTAATGGTTGTTTCACTTAATGTTGTTGTTATTGGTTTAAATATATTTAAACTAGGTAGGTATTAGTATTTGTAATCATTGTATATAATATTTTGTTGTTTTTTAAAAGCACAAACATGTAGATTATTTACCAATCTATTTACCCGAAAATACGTTTCGTTTTCAAGTATAGACAATGTGTGGTTGTATCGGTTTCCGGACGGATTGTGACATGTATAGGTACGTTTTAACACGTTATAATGTTGGTACTAGCCTGTTCGGAATTTCAATTACGCGAAATTTACCACTATTACCATTGAACTCTTAAAACACTAAGAAGCGGCACGCGCTCATCTACGATCTCAATGTAAAATCAGGTGACGTCTCCTGATTGAGTCTCAGTCGCAACAGGAGCCACAAGTTGAGTGTCGCGATCGTCCGACGCCATTTTGCCCCACAACAAAGAACATTTTTTTTTAACCCAAAAATGTGAATACGGTTTATATTTTATTGTAATCTAGTAAAAAAACTATGCAATGCAAATAATAGACAAACGTGGTAAAGTTAATATTATTTATAACATATTTGCTCGTAAAGGGTCTCTTATTGCACCAATTTCTGTATCGTAATGTATCTTATTACGTACTTGTGCGGTAATGTAATGTAAAACGCACGGTTTCAAAATGCTCCGTGTAAAACGAACGGTACCTTTTTAAATCTTAGTAAAGAGTTTTTATGTCAGAAAAGTTGTAAACATTTTATGTATAAAATTAACTAAGTATGAGAAATAAAATATAATGAGAAATATTTAATTTATCAATTTAATTAATTTTGACCATAACTCACAACAATTTATTTATAACAAAACACAAAAATATTCAATTACTTTATTACTAATGTCTTAATGTCATACTAGCTAGATCAGTGCCCTTGCTTTAAAAAAAGCGCTGATGCGCGCGCATTGTTAATCGGTGAACAAGAAATATGCCAGCCAATGGGAAATGCTGAAAGGGCCTAGCCTCTGCTAATTATAGCTCTCGCCTACGGCTCGAGCTAGCAATATCGCCCCGGCTGTAATTATCAACTTAGCGCACTTATATCATAATGTACTATTATAACATATTTGCTCGTAAAGGGTCTCTTATTGGACTAATTTCTGTATCGTAATGTATCTTATTACGCACTAGTGCTGTAATGTGTAATGTAAAACGCACGGTTTCAAAATGCTCCGTCCACAGACTAGGTAGAGAGATATGCTCCGTCTAAAACGAACGGTACCTTTTTAAATCTTAGTAAAGAGTTTTTATGTCAGAAAAGTGTGGTCAACATTTTATGAATAAAATTAACTTTGAGAGGTTAATAACATAATAAAGAATCATTAAATTCGTTAATTTAATTAATGTAGACCATAAATTACTTTAATTGTTCTGTAACAAAACACAATAATATTAATTTACTTTATTAAATGGCATATCGGCTGGTTCTGTGCCGTTGCTTAAAAAAAAAGGCGCCGATGCACGCGCATTGCTAATCTGTGATCCATAGTGATTACTTATACTCTGTGCTGTGATCTGTGATCAAGTAAATATTATTCCGTGCGTTTTTTTTCGCTGTATTGTTTTTATTTGAAAATGTCGTCAGAGTTTTGTTTATTTCCTCGCAAATATGTTATAAAACGTCGTATGACATACGTGCGCTTTGATAATTATCGCACTTATATCATAATGTACTATTGTGTGTTGTGTTCTTTTATTAGTGCTGTGAAATCCAAAGCTTTTTTACAACGGGCGTAATATGTAAACTTTGCATTTCGTGATAGGATTATTTAATGTAGTAAGTACCTAGAAGTTAATATAATAGTAAACTATATTTCAAGGGCTTTCTGGTGATATATACATATAGATATATAATAATACAAATAAATAATAATAAAACAAATATATAATAATATAATATAATATTTAATAAACACTGTGAATATATAATAAGAATATGTGATAATGATCTAGCCGGCACGTACGGACCGTTCCACGAGTTTTCTTCAAACGCGTGCAGGGTTAACCAAAAACATATACTTATATCAAGACACATGCTGGAAAGTTTACCATGAAATATACATTCTCCTTTCTTCCTATTTTAATAGATCTAATGCTCAGCAGACGTGCCACGATGGATCGTTTGCTGATAAACATATTCATCAAGTTTGCCTTTCTTTAATCTGAAAAGTTTATGTTAAAAAAATACTTAAAACATTATTTTCCGCAGACTTCAATTCATCAATATTTTCTGATCGTTTGTTTCAATTGTCACTAAAACTTAAAACTATTAATTTATTCATCATACAAAATTTATTATGTACACAATGACTTGTTTGGGTTTTTGCATGTACTACCACAGATTGCTATTTTATTAAATTGAATTTTTAAAATTTATTAAATTTATTAAAAACAATGTTGGTTAACTAATCTTTTTAACAATAATAGATACCTACCTACTTTTTTACCTATTATTGTACATACTACGAACCTATTCCAAAACAAAATTTGACTTACCTAACTAAAACATACATTAAGTACCTGACTAAAATTCCAAAATGTTTACGTTTAGTTTTCTTTTTTCGCAGAAAACTTATTTATCGCATTATCCTTTCATCCCATTTTTTTAATTCACGCACGCATTTGCCTGACAGAGCGTCCGTAAACAACCTTCCACATCGAGCGTTGCCCGACAACTGACCAGGACCCAAAGGTCTAATTAATATCTAACCTGGTACGCATAAAGTCGAGAATAGCATGACACAGTTTAGAGTGGAAATTAATTTGAATTCGGGAGTCAGTTTTTGACCAAGTTTTATTTAATTACGCAAAAATTTAACATAAATTCAAAAAACTATTCGGTTACTTAAGTAGAGCTTAAAATTAGACATTTTATTAGCGAAAAATAATGTGGGGTCATCGCTGATAATTTCGAGTACTCGAATTAAAATGGGTTTTTTCGGTGTCATTTTTATTTTTTTATTGTAAAAAAATCTGATCTAATTTTTAAATTCTATTCGGTCATTGTGCTTCTCCTTGGTTGTACCCACACGTCAATATTTTTATTGTTATAGTTTTATCTTTCTTAACGACGGTGAGTGGCGTCGAAAATGACCTTTTTTGCGTTTTCTGGCTTTAGGCGCGCTCCAGGTAGAGCAATTTTCAATTCAAAATTGTATCAAACAGATGGTTCATCGAGTGAAATCGCGGAGTGTAGTTAGTCAGCTATATTTCTAGGTCACATTACCAAGCGCTTGATTTTCCCACATAATGTATAAGGATTCTGTTTAACTCGGGGCGATATACTCGTACAATGTGAAGGTCAAAATTAGGGATTTATGATTTAATCAGACCGCTTCTCACTCCGTTAACCCAAATACTTGGTAATAGTCGCGGATCACAATTTTACTACGAATAAACTTTATGATTTAAAATGATTTAATAACTAGCAGTACTTCGTGGTTACACCCGTATTGTGCTCGAACTCAATATTTTCTCGGGATAAAAGGTCCTATATTACTTCTTATATCTCCAATAATATGTGTACAAAGTTTCATGATGATCGGTTTAGTAGTTTTCGCGTAAAAGCGTAACGTACGTAGTCTTGCAAACGTGTTTCTTACGGCTTACGCGAGCCAAAACATTGTGTATTTTGCATACAGTCAATCCGGTATAAAATACCCATAGTGTTGCAGTGGCGGGAATTATACTACTTACCAAGGTTGCCTGGAATAAATCGCTTTCAACGATAAGGACACCAGTTGATTCACTAGTATTACTGTTTTCCTATTATTTATGTATAGTTTTAAGGTGTGAGCAATAAAGAGTTATCATTCATTCTTTCATTATATTACTAATAAATCTAGATGCTTAGAAGACATCTAGACCATGCTTTGAATATTTATTGAGTTCACAAGTTCACATTTTTACAATTTGCTAAGTTGAAAGTTGAACCAAAACTCGGCCAGGCCGGTATTTTGGTATTCTTCACCCTCAGTTTGGTTTGTAAAAATTACCACGTACAATATTACTCTTAATAAAAATTACAGTAAGATATACAAGTAAATAATCAGCGTTATGTTAGAGATTGTAGGATTTTGATAAATATTTAATACCTGTACCTAAATAGTTAATAGTTATATTCATTAAAGAGTTAACTAACCCTAAAGATAAGCCGAAATGAACATTAAATTTAGGTTACATTTTATTGCGTACTCCAGTAATGACGTAACTACCTCAACTCTACGTAAATTACTAGTAATTACAAAACTGTATAAGCCCCGCCCAATCTGTGAAATCTGCTGAGCTAAAAACCGACCAAATTAAACTAATTTTTGACTAAATTGTAGAACTAAATTTGTTCTATTTTGAATACACGATGGTGGCGCTTTATAAGTAATACTTCACTCAAAGTTAAGCAGCAAAGTTTGTGCAATGTTGGTAAAATGTGAGCATTAAAATTTACTCGTAACATTTAGTAATAAAAGTGCGACAGTAGCTCCATCTTTACGTCACAGGGTTATCTTTGTGAACGTTACCCTGGGGCCTATTCCTGTGCTATTGAAAGCCGGCTTTAATTCGTAATGACTGGATTCCTTTATAATGCTGGTTTACGTAGAACAGTATTATTTAGAGCAGGCATGCTCAACATTTTTAGCAATGGGTTCGAACAATAGAATTAGTAATATTTTGTGGGCCACTGACGGGCTCTGGACTGCAAGTCAGTTTCAACTCGATTAGTTATGTCATTACACATGCAAAACAGGCGTATCGAGACGTCGAGTTGCGGAAAACAGCCCGCTTACGAATACGAATACCAGGGTGCTGGCTGCATTCGCGGTTCACTAAACCTATACACATAGGTAATTGTTATCAGCTTCACGTTAAATACAGAGGCTAAAATGCTGCTGTAATTTTTTTTTTTTTTTACTTAAGTAGCTCACAGTTTTCAAATGTTGATAAAGAATATAACAATTTATATGAGAGTACAACTATTTATTAGAAATTATGTAGGGGGCCGAAGTTGAGAAGCGTTGATTTAGAGTTTATTTAGGTATATTCTATTGATTATTTGAAACACAAGGCCTTAAAGCTGCTAAAGAGAAATCACTGAAGTTACTACGTGACGAAATGTAACTCTAGAAATGGTTAAAGCACTGTTGGCGTAGTGTTTAGTAGGTTGAAGTGGTATCTCGTTTTTTGATAGTAATATTGCTATATATTGTGTTTGATTCCCATTGCCTTTCATACGTTGACACCAAGTAGCCTAGTGGCTAAATTAAGTGATTCACAATAGCAACGTCGCGTCGTCTGTTAGAATCACATCTGAACCTTTGAATATTTTGGTACTCAGACCTGATGAAGGTCGTTGTAAATTGTATGATGCGGGCGCCGCAAGACCGGTGTTTGTGTGAGATCTTTGGGGTGATGATTGGTTTTAACAGTGGTGAAAAATATCATAAGGAGAACAGCAAATTTCTAGAATCTTTTGCAGTCATGCGTCTTCAGTCAACTCCCACTGGGTCAGTGTGGTGGATTATGACCTTGACTCTGGCCTTGTGAGAGAAGATCTGAGTCCGAGCACTGGGAACATACAGTGAGCTTCTTATACCATGGCACGCTTAATTTCCACTAAGCTCAATACTACAAGATTCTAATTATGGATAACAAAGCGACGAAATCAAAATGTAGTAAAACATATTGAAGAGAGTGGCAGAAAGCGAATACGGAGAGTCAAGGATGGGATTTGGTGGTACAATATTGGAAAATCTTCAATCTGTCCAACAGTGGACGAACAAGGGCTGACGATGATGATAATGATACAAATATTGAATGTCAAGAACATACTTAACAGCGAATTCAACGAAAGAAGAAAGATAACACATGAATTCGAAAGAGTTAATATGTATATAGAAAGGGTAAAACTGAGTAAATAATTTTCATTTTCGTCCTTTGAAACAAGGAAAGGAGATGATATCTGAGGAATGTTAGAGGCAATAATATTGCCCCAAGATGTTTGTCGAGGACACAGTCACGAGGTATTATTCTGTGGCAGTGTATTCACCGACGGACGAACGGCGGCCGAGGTATCTCGAACGTATTTCATGTAATGATGCGAACACTTGAATGGTTCAGCAAATCTGCAGAAACATTTGCACACGCTGTTCAATGTTCCATTGTTTGTTCGTGACGTACACTATGACAGCTTATGTGTATAATTTATACTAGAGAACTGGCAACAATTTATGGGTAAATATTTGAAGCAAGCTGAACAATTTGTCACATACCTCTCCTCATATTCCCCAACACGGAGGTGCAGACCTGGCTGGTGAGTAGAATACAAACAGAACAGTAGCAATAAAATAGAAAACTAGAATCAGATTGAAATTAAGGAAATTAAGAATAATGTTAGATAATAATCAATAAGGTAAGTAATGCTCAACATTACTTTGTTCCGGTTTGAAGGGCAATGTTTCCAGAGAGAATAACAGGGCTAAGAGATATAACTTCTTAGATCTCTAGGTGACGAGAGTAGTGTAGCGCTAGGTAATGATTTGGACTGTTCATGTTCCAATAGTTGCGTGTCACTGAGCTGTAAGTTACGGTGGTCTAGTCGGGAGAACGGCGGCTGCCGATCCGGAGACCCCGGGTTCAAACCCCACACGCACCACTGTCTTTTCGAAGTCATGTGCGTAATGCCGCTAACTTAAAAACGGTCAAGGAAAACATCGTGAGGAAACCGACATGTACCTAGAATCTTTCGAAGTCATGTGTCATCCGCCAACCCGCACTGGGCCAGCGTGGTGGATTATGGCCTTAACTCTCTCCTTGCGAGAGAAGGCTCCGAGTCCCAGCAGTGGGAACGTTTAGTGGGCTGTTGATGATGTTGATGAGCTGTTATGATGTGTCAGGCATGTTGCTTACCAAGGCACATGTACTGCTCGTCTCGTCACTTTTTACTTAATAAAAAATCGAATAGTATCAAATAGAATCGTGACCTATGTGGATTACGCTTTATCACGTGAAGTAACGGGATTTGAAACTACTCTGGTAAAACTACGGTGCAGTGTTAGCAGATAAATCTCTAACCACCACGGACCACGGCTACTACCAGTTTCCATTTACGGCTAAATTTGCACAATTAAGTATACAAACATATTTTCCATTTTAGCATTTATTTTGCAAACCATCAAACTTTTAAATTTATTTTATCTAAATCAAAATTGTGATAAAGTGAGCGTGGCTGGTGATAAGCGCGGACAGATTTACGAGTCCGGTTCCGGCGTCGGTCGCCGGGCCGGCCCGGGCCGTCGTAATCCGGTTCAAGCCGGCACGCTGCAGTGGCCAAATCTTGATGGAGATTTGAGGAATTTCCGCAATTTAAGACGCTGACAATAGCTAACTGAAATTCACGAATTCGAAATGAAGCTACGCCTCTTTACAACTTCGATAAGACAGCGCCGCCACACGAAACCGCGTCCAGCCGGCGACATTATTACTCGTAGTATTGATGAAAACAAAAAGCTACCGCGCTAAGCTCATAGATGGCGCTTTTAAAAATATTTTGTAATTCGTAACTTTTTGTTTCCTTCAATATTTTCTCTTTTTGCACTTTTTCAGATTGTGAAGAACATTATCGAAATTCTATGAGTAAAGCCTATAAATAATAATTTACTTTCCACCGGTTACAGACATAATGAGATTTTTTTCGCCGGATTGTCTTATTTCTGTCTAGTGATTTTAGTGAATGTACGGTCTACAATTACAATAAACTCTTTTTATACAGAAAATTAAACTTAAAGTAAAACTTAAAAACTTAAAGACTTCAAAATCACAAATAGGCACTCGAAAGCGAAAAATAAGTTCATTTAATTATTATAAGCGCTCCTCACTCATCTATTTGAAGTCAAATTGATTCATTCGAAACAAACATTAATTGCATAAAAGTAGCTACAGCAAAAAGCCAACATTACGTGGTGTTCCCAGGCGGTCACCCATCCAAGTACTGACCACGCCTGGCGTTGCTTAACTTTGGTGATCGGACGAGAACTAGTGTTTTCAACGCGCTATGCACATTGTCAATTATATTATACAAACATAATAGTTATCATCATCATCATCATCAATAGACGAGCCCGCAAGTTAATAATCCACAACTATTGCTCATTACAACACGAAAAACAAGTTTTTGAAACAACACCATTTCGCTGCTTTGTAACGAAAGGTCTACAAACAAAATTTTACAAAATTATTTTTATTTCCTAAGTAAATATTTTTTTAAAATTTAAACCATGCGAAACGTTTGTAAAATGAAACATTTACAAATTGCAAGGGAAAAGGTTTTGGAATTTATATCATGCAAAAAGTTGGTTTTAAAATTTCAAATAACAATGTAGAAATGGATATTGCAGCTGGAAAGGAGTTTCGTCAATTACAACAGCATTTGTAAAAAAAATGGTGAAAGTCAAAGTAACAAATAATTATTACATTCTGTATACAATTTATACATACATATCCTAAATGAGTACAAATTTGTATTATATAGAGGGGTTTGGGTAAAGTTGGTGTGGTTTTTTTTTGCAATCAGATTTTCACAAATACCCTTGAGTAAGGTATGTTTCAAATAAGTGACAACAGATCTTTGGCCGCTACAGGAAATGCTGCCACTAGTCCAGATAAAATACCCAATAAAAACTTTGAAAAGCCATAACTCAGCTCCGATATGACTTACAGCAAATCTAATTGCACAATTACCCTAGGAGTAAAGTAATATTTCAAAAAAGCGATAACAAATCTTAAGCCGCTAAAAAAACACGATGTCACTAAGCCCGTACAAAAATCCCAAAATTAATAACTTTGAAATATTCGATTCGATCTGCCATAACTCCGCTCCGATATTACTTAGAGCAAATATGATTGCACAATTAGCATCAAGATAATTCATTGATACAAGATAGTGATAACAGATCTTTGGCTGCTAAAAAAAACGACGCCACTAGTCCATACAAAAGTACCCAAACGCCTTTGTTGTTGTCCAATTTTACTGATTATTTTATAATTTGAAAAAAAAAATATGAAAGGGCATAGTTCAAAATGGGCTATCCGTGGACAAAATGTTCTTGATAATTTGATTTTGTAAAAAAAAATTTTTTGAATGAAAAATTAATGCATTAGGTACCTATTTTAGTACCCAGATTAATAAACTAAAAGTTCATTATAAAAGTATTTTAATCTTTATTTCCGACTTCTCAACCAATTATATTGCCAGTTTTTAATATTTGAATGATGTCGATTTTTATTCTCGAATAATATCGATTTCTGCAAATCGATAAAAAATTGCATATGTTAACAATTATGCGTGAAATAAACAATTGATATCGTATTTAAGATGTTTTCAAGCAACTCTGTAGCTAGCTTTTGACGTGACAACGTCTTATAAATTGGTTTGCCGGGTGACACTTCAAGAAACTGCGTTACGCTCCGCTCACGTTATGCGCTCACAATGAGAGCGAGTGAGAGGGACGCGTGCCTTTCACTTTTTATGTCTGTCTCTCTCGCTCTTAGGCGGGCTAACCATGCCCGAGTCGCCGATTCGCTTAGGCGCCTGCATACAAGTTTACACGTTGCCAGTTAATTGTAAAACGATTGTGTAGTGATAATGTGACAGACTACGCATGAATATTCACATTAAAATTATTTTACCACTCAAAGTCGTTGTCACGTAAAACTTTCGCCCGTATACCGACTTTACAGGCAACCAATTTTTTTATGTGATGGTTTTTCATCGCACCCGCTTTCACTTCACAACGCCGCGAAAAACAATATCATTTACTTTGGGCAGTTGTTCCACTGCCAGCGAGAAAACGACTATTATGTAACGTAACTATCGACTATTTTCTCGCTCAAGAAACGTAAACAATAGATATAATACATTCCGTGTACCTACATAAAAGAGATGCATATACAAACAGTAGTTGATCCCTAACTGTTCACACTCCCGGCGAGTACTCGCTTCACTAGTTTGTCGCTGAGCGACAAGAGCTATGAAAGATAATACTCGCTAAGCGATTAGAACACGCCAACCAGCAACCAGCGGTTAATTTCTCTACAGTGCGGATCTGAAAGTACACGTTTTTTAAGCCGCGAGCGAGTGATGCGAGTAATCACTCGTCTCACTCGCCTACTCGCATAGAGCCGAGCTACACATCTATCGGAACTACGCACTCGCTCCACGCGGCTCGTCAACTCGTTTCCAATTCTAGCTTTATTCGTTCATTGTTGCCAGTGAGACAAGTGCTCAGTGCTGAATAAATAATAGTAAGCAATAATTCCGTACAGCAGTATTAATAATCTACTAACCACTAACTTGTGCATATTTTAGTTATTATTTTAAACAACGGCCATAATAAATAATAGCATCGATTTACAATGGCAGCACTGAATACGTCAATACAAAATGCGTAGTTATCAGCTGTTTGTTTATGTTTTGTTGTGTCACGTGTTTTGTATTTATTAAATTGTGATATGTGAATTTGGTTGATGAAAATACATTCTTAAGACCCTAGCTGACACCTCGGAACTCGATGGCATCATCAAATAACGATTTTGGCTCACCGATGGTACAAAATGTTGTAGTTTTGTTTAAAACATAACCACGTCAACGTTCGCATTACTTATGGGAAATACGAGTAAATAGTCTTTTTGCTACTACCAAAAGATAATATTCTGATATCAACTGCTAGAAGCTATCATGTTTAATTTATGATATCAGTGACAGTCAATGTCCACGTTGAACCCCAAGTCCCTTTTAAATGAAAAATGTCCTTTTTCAGTAAAGTGACTTTTAGATGACATTCGGTTACATTGTATGCAATCATTTCATCTATGAAATGTTATGATGGTGTCATATTAAACTATTATCTGTAAATTGACTTAACCGTTTCGGAAAACACGGCATCCGTGTCATTCAAGTTTTCGTTTTAAGGCGTATGACACGGGAAGCGTGTCAATTTTTTAAAACCATCGTAACTCGCACAAAATCAGCTTTAAAATGTTGCTAAACAATGTATTTATTATTTTTTATGTAAATTATGGCTGTAGCCTTCGCTTCTGGATATTGATTAATTTGAATAGTTTCATGGATTAGCAACCTTTTTTTACTGTTTGAATATCTATATATTTGTATAAACTCTTATGCAAAATTTACATTAGGACACTATATATTATGCTACATTCATTATGACAAAGTAAATTATGGAAATAAACTATGCGTTTTCAAAAAAAGTGAAGATTAAATTAAAAAAACATTAACTTAGGCATTTGTGACTAATATCAAGTTTGTGTTATTTTTTGTACTTGTAGAAACTGTTTTTTGTCATGTTTCGTTTTGCTGACCGGTATTTGATACGAACTTCTCTTTTTTTGCGATGTAATGAGCTGCAACTTCTTTCTCTCAGTCTCAAGAATTATCTGTTGGTTTCTGTGTTTCATTTTGTACTTATTTTTAATATTTTATTGCATAGGTACTCAACATTGGTAAGTATAGGTGACATTTAGATTTTTCAAATCATATGTAATAAAACTAAATAAAGTGGCCAAGTGCGAGTTGGACTCGCCCATGAAGGGTTCCGTTGCAGCAAGTAACATAATATACATAGTACACATAGTTCTTGTAGTTCGTTGTAACTTTGATCGAAGTTTCAATAATAGTGTATTTATGACGTACTAAAAAAAAACTACTCATCAGATCGAGTTCAAACTAATTTTCGTTGGTAGTTTACATGGTCATGTACATCATATATTTTTTTTAGATTTTTCATTTTCTTACTTTAGAAGTTAGAGGGGGGGGGGGATACACATTTTACCACTTTGGAAGTGTCTCTCGCGCAAATTATTCAGTGTAGACGAAACTGATTTTAGAAACCTCAACATCATTTTTAAAGACCTATCGATAGACACCCTACATATGTAGGTTTGATGAAAAAAACATTTTTGAGTTTCAGTTCTCAGTATGGGGGGCAACCCTAATTTTACTTTTTTTAAATTTTTTTGTTCAAATCTACAGAATACTAGATGTATTCTGTAGATTTGAACCAAGTTTCAACAGTGTAGTTCTCATAGTTTCGGCAAAAAGTGGCTGTGACATACGGACGGACAGACAGACAGACATGACAAATCTATAAGGGTTCCGTTTTTACGTTTTACGGAACCCTAAAAACAACATAAAGAATATAATTCATCTTTGCACATGCGAGTAGGTCCAGGTATAATGTGCACAATGTTTCATACAGCTGTCTTCTCACTCTCTGGATATTTTTTCTCAACTTTTATCTCGTAATAATAACAAAAGAATCTCAAAAAAAAACAATTGTCTAATACTTTTATACTATTAAACTAAAAAACAAACTCAAAATATTAGAAACACAATAGTAAAAAAAAGAGTCGTTAATAAACTTCGTCGATTCGACGAGTCATGGTTGCTGGTCTGGCTCTCACTGGCCTCCCACATAAGAAATACTACGGTGTGTTGTGAGGGGAACGGCTCAACTAAGATTACACGGAAGCAGCAATGGATGCGACAGCGCACTTAAAATTTACATCAATTTTTTCACATTCGCATCGTCGATTCGACAAAGTTTAGTAGGGTTAATGGGTTTTCGAGGGGTAAGAGACTAATTATACGGTATTTTTACATAAAACATTAGATAATATATCAAATGTGTCTAAAATAAGCCAAGTGCAAGTCGAATGAACGAATGAAGGATTCCGTACCAATATCTATGAAAACAGCAAAAAATCAGGTCTATTTTATAGAAACCCCATTTCCACACATTTATATTAATTTCATTCTTATGATTATTAATTTTAACACAATGTAGAAATAATAAAGTAGGTAAATAGCCCATTAAAATACATAGAGAATGATAGAAAATCGTCAGAAGTAGAAAAGTTGAAAAATAAAATAACTGAATTTTGAGTTGTGGCTCTTTAGTCTCAAAGCAGCGATTTGTTTTCAATTCATCGCCAAATCTAAAAATGTAGTATAAATAAATGACGTCTCTTGTAAAATTAAACTACGTAGGGCCATCTTCCAGCTTAATCATCAGACCCGGTTACAACCTGCGTAGGCAACCCACTATACGTTCTCATTGCTGGGACTCAAGGCCTTCATTCGCAATGAGAGATCTAGGCTGGGGCTAGGTTATAATCCACCACGCTGGCCAAGTGTGGATTGGTAAATGTCACATGAGGTGAAAACACTAGGTACATGTACTAGGTACTTACATGTCTGTTTCCTCACGATGTTTTCCTTCATCGTTTATAAGTTAGCGGCATTACACGCTGACATCGAGTAGTGCGCGTGGGGGCTCCGAATCGGCAGTCACCGTTCTCCCGAATAGAAGAGCCATAACGTAGACTTTAACAGCGACCTGGACTTTAACACCAATGTACTCGTTTAATTACTGGCATCCCTTAACCATATTCCAGCACCTTCATCAGACCCTTGTTACCATTTAGCACTAAAGTACTCGTCAAGACAAAGAAAACGAGTCCAAACTCGGTGGGGCTATGTCGTTTAATTACTGAATTCCTATGGCAACTTTCCGGCTCCATCATCAGATCAGCATCATATAATTTTCATAACATTGTCTTGCAATAAAATTTACACACGTACTTCTAATGCGAAATTTCTACTGGTATCTGTAACTTCAATCGGTAACTGGAAAGTAGATTTAATTTGCAAGATTTCATAACAAGTATCGAGTTCCGTAGAAACTATTTTCTAATCTGTGCCTCGAGACAAGTGGAACTAAATAAAAGCTTGAAAAACAACTTAAAATATTATACACCAAGAAATTTAAAAAAAACCAGTCAAAAATGACACTCATGTATGAGGTTTGAACCCGGCGCTGACTCTGCCTAAAGCCGACCACTGGGACCACTCAGCCAAACCTACTTGTTGCAATAGTGTCAAAATTGTAAATCATCTGAACTTTATTGACGTTTCTGCATCGCACTTGTGAGTTTTTTCCTCAAAAAAACTAAGTAGCCCGTTAGTTAGATTGCCTAAAAATATTGTACACGTATTTTTTTTTGTTTCACAAACAATAAATGACGAAGATACAGCGCTTCGAAGTTTCGTGTGACGTCAGTTGTGAGTACGATTTTTACTCACGAGTGACGTCGCGACCCCCCACTCTTGAAGTTTGATGGTATATGCTATAATTATCTTTGACGATTTTTAATATTATGAAAAAACAAAAAATACGTGCCCAATATTTTTCCATGATCTAGCTGACGGACTAATTAGGATGGTGTATTTTTGACCCAGTCCGGTACCTATTGATTACTATATTTTTGTAAATAGTGAGCGGCGCGGCGGCAAAGCGACGTAGCGTCCTTCCTGCACGGCGCATCAGCGCTTTCTGCCGGACTTCATAGTAGTGAGCGAGAAGCAAGACTCAGGCCGGTTCGGTCGAGTTAGCGTATTAAAAAACAATTAATTAATGCGAATTAAACAACTTAATCTAAAATATAAAACATCCTTGCCCTTTATTAAGAAATAATACGTTAATCTTTAAAATTTGAATAATGTATGTTCATTAATAACACAGATATTTACGTTTAAAACTCATTTTAGAGGTTAGTTTACGATTTTTTCTTGTCAAGATATCTTTTCCAAATCGTGTTTTGAAAGCAATGGTTCCCTTATAAATATGTTCAAAAAACAAACAAAAAACAAAAAATACGTGCCCAATATTTTTCCATGATCTAGCTGACGGACTAATTAGGATGGTGTATTTTTGACCCAGTCCGGTACCTATTGATTACTATATTTTTGTAAATAGTGAGCGGCGCGGCGGCAAAGCGACGTAGCGTCCTTCCTGCACGGCGCATCAGCGCTTTCTGCCGGACTTCATAGTAGTGAGCGAGAAGCAAGACTCAGGCCGGTTCGGTCGAGTTAGCGTATTAAAAAACAATTAATTAATGCGAATTAAACAACTTAATCTAAAATATAAAACATCCTTGCCCTTTATTAAGAAATAATACGTTAATCTTTAAAATTTGAATAATGTATGTTCATTAATAACACAGATATTTACGTTTAAAACTCATTTTAGAGGTTAGTTTACGATTTTTTCTTGTCAAGATATCTTTTCCAAATCGTGTTTTGAAAGCAATGGTTCCCTTATAAATATGTTCAAGAATAACATATATTTTATTCAACATCTCAAACCCTATACATTTTGCTAAAAATGTGTTTAAAAAGTGCCATTTGGCTCTATTCAGCGCCTTAATTAAATTGTATTAACTCTTTACGTTTAACATAGTTGAGTTGAATCTTTTTTATGGGCGTTGGTTGGTCACACTTTTTGGTTGGAAATGTTATGGTTTCGTATCACCGAAGGCTAATGAAGTAGCAAAGAGTTACATCCAAACTTAAAAGTAATTATGGTACGATCAAGAAGAAAAAGAAGAATGTAGCAGCGTAGCGTCGGAGTAGCAGCGGAGCAGTCGAGTATGACTTGCGCATTATAAACTTTTTGGATAGGTGAAACCTTGTGTGTTTGTGTCACTAACGTACCGTTAGCCGATTTATGTTCCCACAGCTGAGACTCGGAGCTTTACTCACATGTTAGTCATCACAACTGGCACATTTAGTTAAAAAACTGGCCAAGTGCGAGTGTGGGACTCCCGCATGAAGGGTTCCGTACCATTAGCAAATAAACGGCGAAAACCTCTTTGGATTTATTTGAATTTGAATTCCGTATACATGAACCATCGCAGTTTCCACAGAAAGGCTTTCATCCAAAAGTTTTTCTAAAATTTTGATTTAACCTTACGATTTTAACGACGAGGTTGAATACGCGTTTTAGTGTACTAGTAGCAAACTATTTTCTGATCTGTGCTAGTGGTGCCATCTAGTTGGTTTGCAACGGACTAATCGACCAAGAAACGGAATAAAATCAAGTTTGTTTTATGAAAGCCCCCGTTAAATATATATTTTATTATATTTTTAGTATTAGTTGTTATAGCGGCAATAGTAATACATCATCTGTGAAAATTTCAACTGTCTAGCTATCACCGTTCTCGAGATACAGCCTGGTGACAGACGGACGGACGGAGGGACAGCCAAGTCTTCCAATAGGGTTCCGTTTTTACCCTTTGGGTACGGACCCTAAAAATCATCGTGAGAAGTTGACGATGACCAAATCAAAGAAGTGAAAGTGAAATGAAGTGAAGAAGCCAGCATTACACAAGACATTCATGTTTCGAGGACTTGTGTCATTCGTCAACCAGCACTGGGCCGGCGCCGGCGTCGAGGATTATGGTCTTGACTTTTTCTTTGTGACAGAAGAGAAAAGCACTAGTGACATAAACTTAAAGCGGGTTGCTTATGCTCGCTCAAAAACGGTAGTTTTTGATTCCGTTGGTTATTTATTGGACAGTTACCGCACATGATATTAAATTAAGAGAAACAATATTTAGATACTGAAACTAAAATTTTGATAAAATATAACTAAGATAAACAATATTTAAGTAGCAATTATTTTTAGTTAAAAAAATCATCTTGTGTTACAATTTGAAAGCATATAGCTTAAGCTAACTCAAAGACTGAAAACAGCACATATATACGAAGTTTTTTCGGGGTTAAGTTATAATGCAAGTTCTTCGCTTATTGGTCACCGTGATCCGTACTCCTACTCCACATGGTCCCCCTACACAGAGGAAGGCTGTATGAAGTCGTTAAAGGTGGCTTAACATGGAGTGACGCTGACCGACGTCTCGGAGCCGCCGGGCGCGCGCCGGCGACTGAAGCGAAGGAGCTATTGCTTGTGACAGCGTTTTAGAGAAAATACAGGAACGCTGAAACGATGTGACTTTTTAATGAGCGGAGAAATTAAAAGTTTACCCAGTTAAATTAGGATGATGACGTTCGGGAGCCACGATACGACAGACAGTCAAACATACAGAGAGAAAGAGAGAAAGCTAAAAACATGGATATTTATCAAAAATGAAAAACTACGAAATTCTATCCAAATTTTAATTTCCTATTTTAACCTGTAAAGACATTGTTCCGCATTAAACATTATCTTGCGTCCTTTATCAAGCCACAGCCGTAGATAAACTCAAGCTCTAAAAACCTTTATACCAATTTTCATTCAAATCAGTTCTAAAATTTAGCCGTAAAATCGTAACAAACACGAGATGTACTTTCGCATTTATAATAGTAGGGATTGTACGTGGCGTTCAAACAAACAAAATTCTTAGGAATAAATACCTAAATAAAGCCCACGTATAACGTCCCACGTAATCCCCGGGCGAACAAGTACTTAAGAAATTAAGAGCTCGTCCACAGAGCGCGGTATAAAATTAATTGGAATCGTCAAAGGAACTATAACAGGCGGCCTCTACCCGCTCCGGGGTTTAGCGGCCACACTAATCACTAGAGACGAGAACTGCTCAGAGACTACGACCATTTATTGTACTTTCTTAGCTAAAACTAGTTAAATGTTAATCTTTTGGCTCGCGTAAGATTTGAGTATCTCATCGTAACGCTCAGAAATTAAAGAAACTTCGGGAGAACTCGGGACGGCCGAGTGTTCCCGAGCACGAAAGAAACAGTCAGCTTCTGTTTTTTATTTCTGTGTCGTTGTGTTTATACAAGGTATATTCAAATTAAAACGTTCCATTTAAGTTTTAGCAGAAGGAATGTTTTTTTTTCTCTCGCTCGTATTTACTTTTATTTTTTTAATTCAGTTTATTCTTTGATACTTACTTATCTCGCATCTATGCTTGTCTTTCTCACACTAACACGTTACATTCAGAAGCATTTTTTTTACGGGCAAAACAAAATCTGATTTGTTTCTCATTTATCCTATCAATATGATCCATAATACGAGTACCACAGTCTAATAAATCACATTACTCAGTAGTCTTCCTCTATGCTGTAATAATACTACCTAATACAAAATTCAGATACTTAATGAAGTTTTTGCTTCTGCCGTGTCTTCTGCGCGTCTTCTTCTTCTTTCTTGGTCTTATGCGCGTATGTCTTTTTTAATTATTGAGATGCCCTACCATTTGCTGAGATACTTTCAGCTCTAAAATATTAGTGTATAAATAGCAAGTTGTCTCTGGATCTGGGCTCCTCCACTGTCCCAATTAGATCGCAGAGTAACGAGCGGCCGGCGCCGGCCGGGATTACCGGCTTCGTGTACCGCGTCACTTCACTATTACTGCTTTTGTTTAGTTCGCAAAATGTGATTGACGAATTACCTCTGACATTTATACCCGGTTTACATTATTCCAATCCAGCGACCGAATCCAGCGCTGGATTGCTTACTGGAATAATGTAAACCAGCACTGGAATGCATTGGCACTGGATTGATGCTTTCCAGTGCCGGTTTCCATTATTCCAGTAAGCAATCCAGCACTGGATTCGGTCGCTGGACTGGAATAATGTTAACCGCGTATTAAACACATATACTTCTTACTAGTAGTACCTCGTGGTGTTATCCAGGTAGTTCCCATTCAGCTCATTCTCGTAATTTACGTCGATCTATGTCGTCGTTGATTTTTAATAATACGATGAAACGATATTTTGCCATAAGCTACCTGACAGAATAATAATAGTTAGAATGGTAATTATTTTACCTAGTCATCACCCCTATTGTTAAAACTATTTAACATACATCTCGTGTCATGTATCATCATTAAACTATCTACATAGCACCCTTTGTACCTACTACCCTGTACAATATATTATAAACTATCTGCGATCGTAATGTGAATACGTGATTGATCCCTGTAAATAGACATTAGCATAATGCCACGAGCGGGGCGGCTCGATGGAGAGGCTCGCCGACTACTAAACAGGGAGTCTAGACCAGACGCGCGCACTTCACTGGTTATCTCGCTTCGGACACATTTATAGATCATCTGATGGCTATCTAATTTGAATTGAGTTATTCATATTGCAGCTAAAGTGAGCGATTATCGAAATATCACGGATGGTGTTCAAATTTGTGACTAGGAGCGGCCAATAGCGGAGCGGAGCGGTTAGTTGAAAACTACTTAGGACAAAGATAATCAAGAGTTCAAACCATTACCTAGCACCTCACTGCGTTCGTTACCCAGAGATGTATGGTAGTTTATATCTCTTAGCCCAGTAATTTCTGTGGGAACATTGCCCTTCAAACTGGAACACATTTTTGTTTGCACACTACGACTTGGCGGTAGAATAACTGGCAATGGTATGATACTTCCTCAAGCGGACTCTGCAAAGAGCCCTACCACTACAACGCAGTAAAAGCACAAAAAAAACGCACAAAAGCTATTTATTGCACTATCAGTGCCTCCCGATTTTACCTGCGTACTTCCCGTTTCCCGTATATGCCATTCCAGACTATAATAGAACCCTGTTCCAAATACCAACTCCATCCGTTCAGCCGTTCCTATTTGATTGAGTGACAAACATTGACACTGACATTCGTAACATTAGAAGGATAACAATGTGATTAATTTGTCCAGCTTCAAGGCTAAGCTGGTCCGACAGCTCCCCACACAATGCCGCCGCATTACTTGCATAATGCTGGCTTGAGTGAGTATTGGTATTGCATCGTTATCCCTCCATCCAGCCGGTAATGGGCGTACAAAGCGTTAAGCGTCGGTCTCAATGCACTAGGTTCATGTTCCACGTTCATTATACGTTGTAGCTCTATAATGAATGTGCCGGTGTACCGTGCGCTGGGTAGCCTAACTTTGTACTGGTTCAATGTAGGGGTAACCCTTCTGATGTTATAAATCCAAAAATGTCGGTGTTTGTTGCCCAATCACGACAGAATAATCTTTCAGCTAGTAGTATGCGAATCAGTACATTGAACAAAATTTCATTAAAATAAAAGGGCTAAATCAACAATTCACAAATGCAAATAAATACATTTCCAAAATGGGATTCCGATCTTTGATGTCCAAAAGAATATCACTAAAAAGTGGGTCATCTAAAAATTAATTAAAAAGCGAAAGTAGAAATAATGTGGATGATCGATCCCAGCGAGTGTTAATTAAAGCCAGACCTCGTTCCCGGTTCCCGGGCTGACTCGATAAAAAACGATCCCTCAATCAAATTAAGCACAGAATCCAACGAATCATTTATTTTCCAATAAAATATTAGCGACGCCGTCGCACATCGAATCGACTTTGAATCGAATCGGGATCGTTTGATTTTAACCATTTTATGTCGAGAAATATTACACATCTAACATTTTAAATGTCAAACTTTGGATCTCTGATGCTCGTTGAAACTTTTATACGGATCGGGTCAAAATTTGGAATGTAATACCTGGTACTACGCGGGTAAAAGTACAGGGCATTGCTAGTGTTGTATTAGAAAAAAATACCCGAAGAGCAACAACTGGTGACTGTTGGAAACGTAACACTGAGAGATGGACTGAAGAACTGGCAGATTGGCGTATCATGGAAGAGGCCTGTCTACGTAGACGAATATTTACTAGTTAACGCATAAAATGATTTTATGCCATTAACTAGTTTTATTAGATTTTACGCCATTTTCATGGCAATGGAGCAGTCTGAAATTAGAAACTTTTATTATAGTCTGATATTTCTGAATATAATCTAAACACAAGAATTTGTGTATCCAAAAAAATTAAAAGTTTTAGCTGTAAATACGGCCATTTAAGTAATTTGATACAAATTCGAAAAAGGCATAATTTTAGTTTCTGATTTTACGCAGTTTCTTAAACAGAGTGGTACCTGAGAATATTCTGTTCTTTTTGTTTGAAAGTTTTGTAAATCCTGTATTTACTGGCAAAAAATTAAAACGCCCACATACGTATTGAGCCGATACGGTGTGCGAAGTCCTTTATTCGTAAAACGAACGAATAATTTATTTCCCAATAAAATAGCACGTTATTCACGTGAACCCTCGCGACCAAAATAACGAAATAAATCCACCGAGAAAAATGCAAATCCGCTTTAACGAAGTGAATTTTTTAGAGTTCCGTCACAAAATGATGCGTAAGAAAGACGACTTCGTATTATTGAAAATTCAATTTGTCGGTCTATCGGGTTCTTTTAACATTTTTTTTTTAATTTTAAAGACTGAGTTATTTTACAGGTAATTAACAAAATAAAAAATTACGTATTATTTGTTCAAAAAAATTAAGAGGGCCAACAACTAGTACAATAGTGCATACAATGAAAGGTTTTTGAGCGAGTTTTTATATGTATAATTGACTACAAATACTAGTAGCGTGTGACGTTTTCACTATCGCTTTCATGTTGCGTTTTTTTTATCAAATAATGAGTAGACTATACATCATTCTAGTCTAAAATATATCTCTGCATCAATGAATGATACACTAGAGTTATTCAACAAATCTTCCTAAAAAGCAACAATTATTTTATTATTCTTAAATTTGTTTTAAATTAAATTTTTTGCAGTTTTAATATTAGTAGAATACACACAAACTAGGAACTTTGCATAGTTATTAGGTAAATCTTGACGTTAAAATCACAAATGTATATGAATATTAGACCAAATACAAGTCGGGTGCACGGTATGAATTTCAAACTGAATTAAGTAACTATCGATATCGATGATAGAGATACGGAACCTTTAATGTAAGAGTCCAACTCATACTTAACCGGTTTATTTGTAGCCTGTTTAGTTTTACCGCAACTGTACAACAACTTCACAAGCCTTTTAACGCAGTTTTAAAATAAATTAGATCCTGTGCAGTTGTAGCAGAGTTGTTTATTGTTTGTGGTCTTGTATTCAGATGTTGTTTTTTTCTCTGTTTGCTGTCTCCGGGTTTGTCTGCCCACTTGTGAATTGATAGCGGTGGGACTTCCGTCAGACTTTGTTCGAGTAGAGAAAGAAAAGAGATAAATATACCTTTCATATTCTTCCTTCTTTAAGCTTACGACACGAAAATATGTTTTTTTAGTTTAATCGCTTTCAGTGTTTTTTTAAATTTTGTAAGCAACCTTTTTTTAATAAATAAAGTTTGTTCTTTAGGCGTAGCTCCTATAGTTGTTAGCATATACGTAGATTAAACAAGAAATTAGTACCCATATATTGTACTAGCGGTCTACCCCGGGGTAGACCGCATACATAATATGTATAAGTCTATAGAGTACTCAAGGATTAACTCAACTATCAAATATTTTTTTAAATCAGCCAAGTAGTTCCTGGGACTGGTGCGTTCAAACCACATAAATCTAAACAATAAGATACCATTATTTAGATTTCTGTGGTTTAAACCAAAAACATCTTCAGCTATATAATATTAGTATGAATAGATAAATATTTTAATAGATTTACATGGTCGCATTGCCAAACCTCTTCAATATGTAAGTATCCAATAAAATAAACGGAAAAGTGATTTTCGAAAAACGCGCTGGTGCGTTTTACGTGTACAAGCTTTGCTTAGTTTGGGGTCAGATGGTGTTGTGTGTGAATTGTCCACCGATATTTGTTTTTATTTTATATAAATTTACAACTAGCAGCGCGCCGCAGTTTTACCCGCGTAGCTCCCACGGGAGCTCTTCCTTTTGCTTTTCCGGATTACAAAGAAGCCTATGTTTGTGATCTTTGAGACTATAATGCACCAAATTTATACCCTATTCATTCATACGTTACGACGTAATTAAGCAACGAAATTGTTTTCAATTCTCACACAACAGGATAGTGTTGTGTGTGAATTGTCCACATTATTAAAAAAAAAAACATCCAAATATCTAAACATTGACCTTTATAATATTATTATGATTATAAAGTTAAAACATTTAAAACCTAGGTAGTTTTAAATCCGTTGTCTGCTTCCCATAAAAGAAGCTTCGCTTAGTTTCCAGACAGATAGTGTGCGAACGTCCACCCTATTTACATTTATTTGTTTTAAAAGTAGTATCTCTGTCCCCGCTCTCCGCTCGTCTAGTTAGTAGTGTTGGCGTGTTTTCTTTGATTCCTTCAGCAAATACTTTACCACAGCAGCGACCGGAGATTTATTGTGTTTATTGAGTAAATGAAGACCGCATTTGGTTTCCGATCAGTAAATACTTGTTTACCCGAGGTTAGGGTGTACTCCGTTTAAAAGCAGGATTACCGCTATACTTATGAAAAGACGAAGTGGCCTAGTAACTATAACATATAAACTCCCTACTACTAGTAACTATACCTTTGCCAAATATTCTACCGCCAAGCAGTAATGTGCAAACTTTACTGTGTTCCGGTTTGAAGGGCAATGATTCCAGAGAAATTACAGGGCTTAGAGACATAATATCTCAGATCTCTGGGTGACGAGCGCAGTGCAGTGCTAGGTAATGATTTGGACTATCATGTTTCAATAGCTGCGTGTTACTGTGCTGTTATGTGGCAGGCATGTTGCTTACCATCAGGCACATGACTTGCTCGTCTCGTCACCCTATGCTATAAAAAAAAAAAAAAAAACAAACATATTTATAATACTAAAATCGTGAGGATGTATTTGAATGTGGTTTGAATCCCGCTTGCACTTCTGAGTATTTTTCTAAGACAGATATTCAAGTTTGTCATAAGTTCTGGCTTAAAACTGTGAAAGGAAACATCGTGAGAAAATCGGCATGTTGCAAGTAAGACAATCCACCTTTCTGCACTGGATCCAGTGATATATACTTCTGAACGTTTGACAGAAGGCCCCATAGTCCAAGATCCCAGAGCTCCCAGACGTCACCTATTTTCTGATGAATGAAATGTGGATGATTGAGTAGAGTTAGTAAGTACTAAGAACACATGCTTACTCGCTAACTTGCTGAGACGGCCAATTTTGAGATATGGGGTAATGAAAGTACATACAAACATTACTTACTTTACGTATTTTCTAATAAGTGATTTTCACGTATGTTGTAGGCAACATCCTTAAAAACAAGGTTCCAATACTCCCAGATACTTTCCGTCAGCCGTTTTGCTTAACAACTCCAAAATAATAATAAAACTTTACTTAAATTATCATGCTGCATTTGTAAATATATTCGTCAGACAACTACATATTTTGTTGCTTTTTACAATCAGATAGACAAATCGAAGGGGGCAATCATCCCCTTCTTTTAAGGGGGGGAAAGAGCACATATTATGTGCTCTTCCAGGGTATAAGCTACCTGTGATCCAAATTTCAGTCGATTCATTTATACGTTATGACGTGATTGAGCAACAAACATCTAAGCATCTAAACATCTAAACATTGACATTTATAATATTAGTAGGAAGTAGGATACACAGAAAGAGTGTAGAATGATAATTTGACACAGATTAATGTATTGTTTTGTGATCGAATTTCGACCGCTTACCGACCACTTCTAGTAAGTGTAAAACCGTTAATCTCTAACCGATTATCCACAATATCTGCGTATCCCTGTTCTTTATTATTTTAGTTCCTGGTCTTCCCGGTCAGGTTAACCGTTTTCTTATTTCCGTGTATATCCCGGGCGTTTGAAGAGGGTCCGTTGTTAATATCGTGCACGTGTTTTATTTATTACCTCTCATTATTCTTATCGCTTTCCTTTTGCTTACAAATAATAAAAAAGTTAAAATATACGCTTATTTTAGTACAGAGAAGGTTTTGTTAAATGTATTTTATAAGTGGCGTTTTGTTACCGCTGAGTATTTTTCCAATTGTATTGTTTAAATTTTTCATCACTACTGGTTTTGAAGCTTACGAAAAAATTAAATAAATAAACATTGATGAACAATCCACACACAGCACCATCTGACTCCAAACTAAGCAAAGCTTGTAATAAGTCCGAGAGATAGCTGATATATTACTTATATAGTTTTTAAATACATCTATATCTATACTAATATTATAAAGAGGAAAGATTTGTACCTATTTTTGTATGTTTGTAATGAATAGGCTCAAAAAGTATTGGGCTGATTTTAAAAAAAAATTTACCAATAGAATGCTACATTCTTCCAATTTGATATAGGCTACATTTCATTTTGAAAAAAATTAGGGATCCTTGGTAAAATTTTAACAATGTAACCGAAGGTGTAGAAAAATGAGTCTTAAAATGTCTTTCGTCGAATGCGCTGCCGAAACTATTAGCGATAGAACAAAATAATGTACAACAATATTGAAGAACATCATAATGTCTCCGCGGTAGCATATGTCCAACTATTGTAGTTATGTCACTACAACAACTTTTTTCATCTTAAACATTAATGAAAATGCTAACCAAATTCAAACCATGCTATTTATGTGTTTATATTAATCCTTATTCAAATAATTATTTTATGGTCAAGACCATTTAACTACCTATAAAATAGTTTTTAAATTATTTAAATTGGACTTTCAATTCAAAAGATATTACGAATTAAAAAATTCAAACAGTAAACAAAACCGCCATAGCGCCGTGGCATACCCTGTGCGAAGCCGGGACGGGCTGCTAGTACTTATTATACATAAACACACCCAGACACAGTGCAAACATTTGAATTCATCACACAAATATTTGCACTGGGTGGGAATCGAACCCACGACCCCCGGCTTCGCAGGCAGAGCTACTACCCACTAAGCCACAAGGCCAGGCCACAAATTCTATAGAATGATATTCACGAAACATTGGTTTTTATTAATAAAAATAATACATACTAGTTTAAATTGTTAACATGTAAAAGGAAACGAAATCTCTGAGTATTTTTCCAAGTGCGCATGTACGAATTTGTAATCATCACTGGTTTTAAAGTTGAAGCGTTACAGCGTGAAAATCAGCACAGTTCAAGAAAGACATACACATATTTATATAGCCGTCCAGGTTTCACAAAAAAAATGTTTCATTAATAAAAAATAATACAAAATATCGATATAAATTGCAAACATTGAGAGGAACCCAACTTGTCAGCGTAGATTGAATAATTCAAAGACAAATGTCACCCTGCCCGCTGCGGGCGATCGCGGCGTACCGTAACGGGCAACACCCTCAATTAAAGGGAGCCCGAGCCCAGCGGTGGGCAGAATTGATATGGGTTGATGCGAACGTCAACGTAAATAGATATCGTGCGGTAGACGTGGAAATTATACTGATCAGTTGATTATATCCACTTTTTGGCACAGTTAACCATTAAAAAAAAAAATTGTGCTAACCGCAACTAGTGTCAACGCTTCGTGATTTGACAAATTTCGTGTAGTTCCCAATACCATTATTTTCCCGGGTATAAAAAAATATATTTGTATGTTATTCCCTATATTTGTATGTTAAACCAAATTTCATCCAGATTCTTTTAGTAGTATTTAAATGAAAGAGTAGCATATTGTACCTACATATTTAAACAATAGGTTTAAATAGTTTGTTTCTAGAAACACTGTGGACAGAATAGATTAAGTAACCCTGGCTGCTGCCTTAGCGTTGGCTGTGTTGTAGAAAACAGTGTGTGATTGTAGGTTCTGAAAATTAACCGACAAAAGTGTAGTACAATGAAATGACAATAGTTCAGCCTTAAATGTCACAGTACCGATATTCGTTGTGGTAGACAGGTTCTTTATTCAAGACCACAAATCTGCAGACGACGTAGTGAAGGATACCTTTATTAGATGGAGTGACGATAGTCACCAGACAGTGGTTGCAAACCTGAGGATCAAGATTAATGGTCAGTCATGGGCATAGGCTGATGATGATCATGATAACAAAAATAAATTGTTTATTAATTACACGTCCAAGAGCAATTCTGTGATTAAAATAAATAAAGTGTTTTTTTTTGTTTATTAAGAAATACGTTGTAATTGTTATTACACACATTAGTGGAAACTTGATAATATTACACACTACCTGTAACCCGCGACTTTGTCCGCGCGAAAAAAAACTTTTAAGGTTAACTCAGGCAGTACCTATTTGTATACCCAGACACATTTATGGTTACTAAAAACAGCTTATGATAAAACAATTTCATCAAAATGGGTTCAGTTGCTTAGGTGTGAAAGCGTAAGAGACATTTGTCCCCCATTTCAACTCCAACTTCATCCCCGTACAGTTCGAAATTATAAAACTGATAGAACAAACATTCGTTAGCTTCGTGTCAAGTGTCTATACACAGAGTTTCATGGTTTTATCTTCAAGGGTTGGGAACTTCCATATTGAAATTCATCCCCCATTTCGACCCCTATTTCACCCACGTACAGTTAGAAATTACAAAATTGATAAAACAAAGATTTAATTGCTTCTTGTCAAATGTCTAGAATACAAAATTTTGTACTTTGAAAATGTCGAATACATACAACCGTTCATCCCTTGTTTCACCCCGTCTTAGCGAGCGCCTACGTGCTAAAAGGGTCCTCCAATCAAAATTTCAGATTCCTAGCATTTGTAGTTTCTGAGATTCCTTGATGCACTCATCCTCACCTTTCGCTTTTTTAAATATAGATTTACGCATATGCGTAGCAAACCATTGAAATCATGATAACAGCCACTATATTATATTATATTTGTTTGTAGTGTACTCTTTGCTGAGTCCGCCTTGGGAAGAAACAACTTTGCTAGATTTCTACCGCCAAGCGTTAATGTACAAACATTGTGTGATCCGGTTTGAAGGGCAATATTTCCAGAAAAAATACAGGTCAGCGAAAAAGTATTTAAGGGCGACTAGTGTGGCGCAGTACTAGGAAATTACTTAGATTCTTCGTGTTCCAATAGCTGTATGATACTGTGATATTATGGGCAACCGTGTTGTTTACTATCAAGCCACCGTCTCATCACTCATTGCTATAACTATGTCATAATAATACGTAAGTTTACCATTTTTATCCATTTACGACTATTTGCCCAGTTCCATCCGCCACCCCTCATAATCCTCAAATACATCATAACATGTAAAGCATTAACCCATATCTGTATCAGGGACCCCATTAGAGATCCCATCAGCCCCATAATCGGATCCTCGTAATAACCGATATTATTTGCCTAAGATAAACTACTACAGTGGCTCTCAAACTTTGGAACTTGTCCGACTTGACTAATTGCGACGATTGGATCTCTTCAGAGAATGATTGAATTAGCATCGCCATGTAGTTTTACCTACGATGTATTCTATTGTGTCATTAAAATACAGTCTTCAAATTTAAAAAAATCGTGAATAACAAAACCAAACTGCGTTTTTCTTCTCAAAAAACAAAAATTGGTGCATTTAAAAACCTTTACCGAACGATGATTGAAGTTAATTTTATTTAGTTTATATATCTTATTACTTTAATTTATAATCATAATATTTTTTACTTAAATCCTCTAATTATGTAACAATTTATGAAGATTAAAAATTTTAAGCATAATAAAATAAAATCTTACCAATGAATTCGGTGTGAATTTTTAAAACTAAACCGTGATTTTAACTGATAGTGATTAGTTTTATGTGTATTTAATAATAATCTTTGGATTGTATGTAATTTTAAATAGTATAAATATTAAATAAAACAATGCTATTCCTTTTTATTATATTTATTGTTTTATTTAATATTTCCACTATTTAAAATGGCAATGACAACAAAAATGAAAATTTCAGCAATTGTTACGGACATACCCAACACACGAGTTCAATTTCTTTTCCCATATTGAAATGGCCACAGCAGCCACAAGCCCACAACTTCAAAAATATTAAGATTAAGTCTACTGAACGGACGATCAAGAAAAAATAAACACATTAAACATTTGAGAAACAGTGACAAAGCCGCCGCGATACCGCCTGATCCGGTTACGGCCGGTTACGGTAACGAGCCGAAGCAGTTTTAACTAGTTCCAGTCGGAGAGACGTCCCTCACTAATCGGGTTACATGACTTTTGTGTGAATGATGGAATTTACTATTGTGAGATTAAAATAATTTATGGACTGATATAGAAATAAGAGATATTAGGAAAGAAAATTAGGTTTGTGTTATGGTATTAGATTGTCGGAACGAGTTACTGCTAAACATGGATATTCGGAATTACATGGCCTGGGCCAAGGAACCAAAGAAGTAGAGGCCGCCCGCAAGAGAGATAGAGATAGAGCGAGAGGTTTATGATATGAGTAAAACCGTTAGTGGTGACTGGGAAAAAAGAGCAAAGTATAGAACAGTATGGATAATTCGGAGGAGGTATATACCTAGAATGGGGCCTTTTTGACTAAGATTAACACGTTATCATCAAAACGTAAAACACGGATCCGGCTTAACTTTGTATGAAATTGGGAGCAAACTGCAATTTTATAATTATGATCTAGTTGCAACTTCGTCCACGTAGATTTAGAAAAATATTTTTACATTCTGAACCATAATCCAAGTATGTGCAAAATTTCAAAATATTACAACTATAAAAAACCGAAACTTTTTAACCAGAATAAAATATACTTACCGTAAAAAATATAAAAGCCTTTTTCCCGCATTAAAATGTAGTTAAAATATTACATTTAAATGAATTCCGATTCAAATTCAGTTATTCACAGCCGCCACTAATTTTAGAGTACCATTATCACCAGCGCGTTGATTATGACGCGTGATATTAAATTACGACTATTTCAACAGATAATACGTACGAATTAGCAAACTGATGCGACAATCGGAAACGCAAACATTCACCTGGAGAGATAACCTGTTAACCCGTGATACACGTGGTGGGGTCTTTCTGATGCCGGAATAAAAATTGTTTTATTGTTGTAAAATGTTGAGTCACACATTCACCTAAGACGCCTAAGAAGAAGATGTCAAACCTGTTAAACATAGAAGTGTCTCTTAGCCGATTGATACACCGATGTGTAATATAGTACCCAACAACTTGATTGATGACGAAAACAAACAAACTTAACTTTGCGGACGGCTTTTTGGCGGGTTTTTTTGAATGTTTTTATTTGGGAAGGTATAGCGATACATTTGTGTTAAATGGCGTCTGTTTCAACCGGTCTTATTTTGATATAACCCACATTAAAATAAGAATTCATTTACATAGAAAAATCGTAAAAATAAAAAATAAAACAAACAATAAAATCTATGCGGGAAAATGGTTCCGAAATATTGAAAAAAAAATGTGCTATCGAATGCAGATTTTTTGCAGAAACAGGTATAAGTATGACAGCACCTCATATGCCGAAGCATAAACACCGCACTTATGTAACCTGACATCCGTTTTCCCGCCAAATTTGTAAACGCGAAGAGCAGACGGTGTATAATGCGAGTTATGGTCTACTATAACTATTACTATTAGGTTAGAGTGAACTACACTGTGTGTATCTGTGTGTGTATCTGTATGCAGTACAGTGCTAGACTGCTAGATAATGATACTTACTGAATGACGAATGATGGACTCGTCATGTTCCAATAGCTGGTTGTAATGGACTTACCAACAGGCACATATCCTGCTCGTCTCATCACTCTGTACCATAAAAAAGTACCAATCACTCAGGAGATTTCAAATCAACTCTTGGTATGGTTAGGGCTTACAATGTAGCAAATTTAAAATTGGTACAAATTGTTTCATTTAGAACCGAAGATGTGGCTTAGAGCTTATTACAAATGACATCAAATAAGATTTATTCACATAATTAAAAACTATAACATCCCACTTTCGTTTGACGTCCCGCCAAGCAATGGAATATGGTATCCGTGGGAGTCTTTTTCACTGGAAATAATGTGGTGTTTCGGCGGTTTTCAAAACAAGAATTAATCGTTTTTTTTTTTTGGTAAGCGCGCTCTATCATAAACCATCAAATAACATCAAGCGAGAACGTGGTCAAGCGTTACCCCATAAAAAATATAAATAAAACAACTTTTGTACGCAAAATCCTAAGCAGGTGTGTTTCGGGTTAACACAATCGTCCCGTTGTTTGCCGATCGGCGCTGATTGGCTCGCGGAGTGATGTTTACTCATTATGGTAACAGGGGTTTCATGCTGGCGCCGGTAAATACACTCTCTGTTCTCCAGTGAGCCGCGAAATACCGTGAATTTAGAACGAACACAATACATTTGGTACGAAAATCGATGCGAAATAGTTTAGTTTCTACTTTATTCATTAAACTCAGTGTGAATATACAAAATGTGTAATTATAAATTAGCACTTTTAAAGGCTCTTTGGATACTTATTGAGACAGGTAATGTACTGTGTGTATCATTGTGTTATTACGTCTGTCGGCAGCCCCGAAATGTCACGGTGTTTTTTTGTAAATTACACAAATATCACACAAATCACAATTTTATACACCAATTAATTTAATTTACAAACGATTAAGCGACAGTGCGATCTAAGATTAACTTACTAACTTGATAACTTAGAAACTAGAAAATTTTAGTTTTAATGAACACGTCAAATATTAAAATATAGCAGATAGTTTGTAATACAAATTTATCTGACCCGCTCAAAGATGTCATTAATATCAAATTCTGTATTGGCATTTTGTATTAGCATACAATTAGTTTCACTATTCCCCTATGCTATCAGATCTAAGGTCCGTCAACTCATAATTTGTGCTACGACAGACGATGAGCTACGAGATAGTCTACAAGCTACATGTGTAGCTACGCGTCGGCTACGTAACCCTCGAGTAGTCGTGAGCGATGACTCGTGAAGTGGAGAGTCAATCAATCAGCGAGCGAGCAGTGTGAACAATCGCGTGTCACTGTCAGACGACTCGATACGTCGAGACGTATTAATCATCTGCGTGTCTTTGAAAGGCGTATACAGGATTTCAGATAAAAAACACGCTCTGATATTAATAAATATCATTTTTGTAACAGGATAATTTCTCATTGCGTGAGAATATAATAGAAGAATTAATGAGAGAGAAAACAGGCTTGATGTGAATATATTTGTAATAGAATAATTTTTGATGAAAAATATGTTGTATATAATACGTAAGAGGAGTATGTGTACGCGTTTAATTAATTAAGAAAATACGAGTAACAAACAGCAGAGCTGCCAGGGCTTATCTAAAGTATTACTGCTTAATAATACGCATAAAGCGCTTAGTTTATTTGTAGATCTTTGAAAAGGAGTTAACACAATCTTTTGGTTTAAGCTACTTGTGTTTATAAATAGACTGCCAAATCATTTGCTAAAAAAAAAAAAAAAAATTTGTGAACGTAAAATTTTGTTAAATTGATTAACGTGTTTGTATATTATAAATTCGAAAAAAAAGTATAGTCTCTTACGCAAGAGTTTTATACTGTATGCGTTTGATTAAAGCTCCACGCAATGTAACTGATTCATGAACACACATAAAATTAACTTATTAAAAAATACTCGAACACTATCACAAACTGATTTAGATTATTATAGGATACAATTTGAAAAGCGAAACCGATAAACCTTTTAAAACCTCGTGTTTACAATATGCGATTTTATTTTGTTATTGGTATAGTAGCCCAGTCGGGGCAGACATTGAAATAGAAAAAAATCCGGTGAGCGATTTTATTTTTTTAAACGTCGAGGAGGGTTGTTGGAAGTATAAATCTCAATTTTCTAACTAATCCCGGTAGAGGTTTCGCCGCCATCTTGTCTTAAAGTTTTTGTGAAATAACTCGTTAGTTTTCAACTTTAGAGCAAAAATGATAGCAACCAAAGTTGTTGGAAATTTGATTTCTCACAAGTTTGGTTAATGTAGTTTTTACGCTAGGATCAATATTTGCAGAGTTATACTATCAAGTTTTTCAAAAAATCATAATGGGTGGAATTTTATTTTCTTCAAATTTGTTTCTCGCACTTTCAAGGGTTCCGTACTCTCTAAAGTTGAAAATTAACAAGTTATTTCTCAAACACTTTAAAACAAGATGGCGGCAAACCCTCTACCAGGATTAGTTCGAAAATCGAGATTTATAATTCCAACAAGCCTCCTCGACGTTTAAAAAAAAATCGCTCCCCGGATTTTTTTCTATTTCAGGTTAGTTTTATGTCTACCCCGACTGAACTAAGAAGTGGAATATATTGCCTGAGTAGATCTATTCAATGGATATAATCAAGTTGTCTTCAAATGCATACATTTTCCATTGAAACTATACTTATAACTCAGGGCCTTCTCTCGCTAATAAAGAGGCAAAGTCACAACCCAACACGCTGGCCCAGAGTAGGTTGGTGAATGATACATGATCTTAAAAATTTCTAGGTGCATGTCAGTTTTTTTACGATGTTTCAATAATCATAATCATTATTTTAGTTTCATTAGTTTCGTAAAGCCAATTTACAAGCCAGAATAGTAAGCATACACAATTTAAGACATACATTTGGGTATAACATTGAACTGAGAGTAAACCAATAATTTCTTCAAGTCCAACGTTCTCTATCTTTGACCGCAGCGTCGCTTTACATAAGATGTTGGACAAACGCAGGTCAGTTTTTGATTTAAAAAATAATAATATTTAAATATATTTTTGTCCGAGTAAATTAAACTTATTATGTAGTAAAACCAACAATATACATAGTACGGGTATTTCAACAAAATACTGATGGTCAGAGTTTTAGTGTGAGAAAAACCCCTACGTTCAAAATAAAACCTTTTTAAATTAAGCTAAGTATGATTATATCTCGTGTAAATTAATTAGCATACGTAATGTTAGTACGTCGATTCGCACAAAACATCGCATTGTATGGATAGTACGCTGTCAAAGCAAATTAATTACCGTATCGCGCGGAGAATTGATCACGAACTAATCGCGGCGCACGATCCGCTCACATGAGGGTAGTTGTAATTTATTCCGCGAATAATTACCGCGAGCTCGCGCCGTCGCAGGGTTAACTGCGGGCAGCGGGCATGTAGCGTAGAGGGCAGCATTTGTGTTCGGAATTCCTGTTGTGCCGTTTTAAGTGTAGACACAATAGAGTATAATGCAACGCCATGTAATGCAACGCAACGCAACGCAACACATAACGACACATTACAACGCAACAAAAAACAACACGTTAAAACGCAACACAAAACAACACGTTACAGCGCAACGCGACACACAGCAATACATTGCAACGCAATGTAACGTAATGTGACGGACCGAAACGTATTGCAACATAAACCAAAATACCTTATTTAATGACAAAAAGAAACATTAAAATTCTAAAACTTTGGACTAAAGGTGTCTTTTGAAATTACCAATCATTACTATCATATTTGCTTATCTCCTCACGTTAAGCAATGCGAACTCCCGTCCCCGTTTTTCACGGTATTTTCCCGGTATAAAAATTGTAGTGTGTTTTTCCAGACTTTTATGTATCTAAGTTCGAAATTTCAGCCCGATCCGTTCAGACGTTACAACATGGTTGAGCAACAAACGTCCAAACATTGACATTTATAATATTAGAAGGATTTAGAATTGCTCAAACATAATAACTAGTTTCTAGCCTTAAACGAAAGTGAGGTGTACGGCGTTCACTAATATAGTTCAGGAAACAATACAATTTGCACAGTTTATAATTTATCATAGTTGGTATTTTAAACTAACAACCGTAGATTGATGTCTGCAACTAACCTAACTAACTAAAAAAGTTGGTAACTAAAAGAAATATTCAATATATATTTTATCCACAAAACAATATCTTTACAAAAACAACTTTTGTTTCCATTTCTAAAATTAAATTTCTAAAACAAAACAATATTAGATATCACAAAAAGAAACAACAAAATTAGATTTGTCCAAACCCTTGTTCCAATTCATCGTGATAGTACAAAGATCTCAAAGGTTTTCGCGAACTCCACTTGAAAACTAAGCAGAATTTCTTTGACAGATTTAATTTGACTCTCGATCCACAATTACAGCGACAGTCCTTTTTGGAGTTCGGTGTCAAAGCTACGGCCTCACTACCACCACTTCTCACTAAAAGGGTTGCGAGTAAACCACTAACTTAAGTCACCATCGATGGTTATAAATGTACAATTTTATTTGAAATGGTTTTCGGACGCGTAATGGTTGCGTCGTGTTTGTAAGTTATCGAGCTTATTTCATTGAGTCGCGAATGCAGGGTTGTCGAGTTGAATTTATCAGTTTTGTCGCTTTTCAAAGCTAATGTATTCGTAAAGTTTGACAAAGCCTGACTCGGGGGAGCGGAGTGTCGCTAATGGAAACAAGTTTGGGAATCCGTCAATGGATTGTTTGGTTCGGGACGTAAATGTTATGTTCCTAATTTGTTATTTATACGTTTTATTTGAAGTCTTCGGGGGTTTGATCGGAGGCGCGCGTGAGAAGGGTTAGAATGTATAATAAATATTATTATTGTCTGTCGAGTACGAGGTAAAGGTTAAAAAGTAGACTTGATAATATCAGCTTTCTTATTGTCATAATATGAAGGTAAAAAATAGCAAAGCTTTTTTCTTTTCTTTTATAAGTAAGTATAAAGTGGCGGGATGTTCAGTACTTGTGCGTATAGTCCGAATAAAAAAAATGTCAGTCATAGGAACTGCCGATAGCAGTGAAAACTTACAACTCAGAATTTTATCGGTCACTTCGGAAACTACGCGGGTGAAACCGGAGGACGTGGCCATGGTCTCAAGTTTTTTCTAATGACGCAACCTTTTAAATATAGACACATGCTGTCACGCAACGAAAGCTATCAAAAAGCAATATTTTTCCCCGTTTTGTTACATTTTTCTTTCATGGTCCGCTCCTGTTAATAGTAGCGTATTATTAAATAGCCTATAATAGCCTTTCTCGATGAATGGACTATCCAATAGAGAAAGAATCTTTTAATTCGGACTAGTAGTTCCCGATATCCTTGCATTCAAACATACAAACTCTTCAGATTTATATTATTAGTTTCAATACGTATATAAAAATTAAGTTTCCTACACAATTTGACAGGCACAGACAGATAATTTAACCTAACCGGTCTGCTAAGTTAAATTCCCTGTCTCCCTCTATCCTTCTACCCCCGAGCACACCGCATTCTGTTCACGTGTGGCTAATCCATTCTCTAATTCAGGCCGGATAATTACAGCCCTCCTGTCTCTTTGAAACGGGATAAAAGTAGCTTCATTTGGGAACACTCGCTTTGGGAATGGAATTACGGCGGCTAGGCACGTCGGGAGTGTGAGGGGTGTTGCCTGATAATTGTTTCTAAGAATAAGATTCTGTTTAATTGTTAATTGGTAAATAAATATTGTTTGAGATTGTTCACACAACAATTAAACTTAATTGCAATAAAGCAAAGAAGAAATGTTATTCTTCTTTATAGTGGCTTTTAACAATGATTTTTCTTATCTTGTCTTATGTACAAATTTTTGCTCCATGTAAGCTTTCCAGTATTCTCTTCGTTTGTGCTTAAGAAATGCAAGTGCACTGATTAGTACAGTTATTAAAATAAGTTTGGATGAGCAGGGCCCTGCGCTTTCTGCGCTGGCCCAGGGTTTAAAAGGCAGCAGAGGGCATCAACGATAGGTTTACAAAATACAGGTAATCCTACAACAATAAAATCATGTTAACTCCAAGAAATTTAGTGCATTTTTACTAAGTTTTGGTAGTATAAAGAGCCCACTTAATGTTCCCACTGGAATTCGGGGCTTTATCTAGCAAGGAGAGAGTCAAGACTATAATCCACCACGCTGGCCCAGTGCGGGTTAGTGTATGACACATGACTATAGGCACAAGTCGGTTTCCTCAGCGTTTGAAGTTTTCAGTATTACGCACGTGACTTCTAAAATACAGTAGTACACGTAGGATTCGAACCTGGAGGATTGGCAGTCCGTTCTTCTCACTAGACCAGCCGTAACTTAGTTTAGAGTTTTGGTGGGAAATATATTTTATCCAAAGAAATAACGATATAATAACAAGGTATATATTAGAACGAAACTTAATGAAACTTATGTTTAGCAACACGTATGCCCCACAACAACCCTTGTCTTGTTCTCCTATTGTACCCGAACATGGAGCTGCAGACCTGGCTGGTGAGCAGCGAGGCAAAATGAATTCAAAAATATTTTAATGTATTTTTTATTTTTCTATTCATGAAATAATGTAAAATACATCAGATGTAGGTATGTGTGTAAAGATGAAAAAAAAGTAAGCCAGACGATTTAGTCGGGGTCTCAACATTCCCAGACGGGTGTAAAAATGTTACACGAAACATAATTAGAACAAATATATTTGAAGCAATTTGGTATTATTTACGACTAAATAATAAGGATTCTCAAAAATACATATGATATTATTTTGGTGGGATATGACAGGTGATCTCATATGAGGGATTCATTTTGCTCCGCTACTCATCAGCCAGGTCTCTGCACCTTCGTGTTGTTAACAGGACAAGTTATCAGCTTGCCTCAAATACCTACCCGAAAATTGGCGCTACCTCTCGAAACATGTCACAGTATAGTGACTGCACCCCGCACCCCTCACCCCTCACCCTGCCCCGGTCTCGTGTCACAGTGCTGGGAAACTTGTACTAATTAACTTTTGCTAGCATTTGATACCGCGCATACCAGTACCACATACCATAACTTTATTGCACCTTTACAATTGACTTTACAAAGACTGGCCTCGTGGCTTAGTTGGTAGTAGCTCTGCCTGCGAAGCCGAGGGTCGTGGGTTCGATTCCCACACAGTGCAAATATTTGTGTGATGAATTTAAATGTTTGCACTGTGTCTGGGTGTTTCTATGTATAATAAGTATGTATTTAAAACTATATAAGTATTATATCAGCTATCTGGCCGCCATCATACAAGCTTTGCTTAGTTTGGGGTCAGATGGTGTTGTGTGTGAATTGTCCACCAATATTTAAAAAAAAAATTAAAAAAAAAAAAATTGAAGTGCTTTTATCGAAAAATCTTGTTTTAGGCAATAAAAAACATCAAAATGTATAGTATTTTGTTTTCGTTTGCAATATGTAATGTTTCTCGGTAATTTTCGGAAATTCACAATTTCGTACAGCGGTGTCGGTAACGGTATAACGCCACGACATTGACTTGCAACCTTCACGACGCTAGTTTTTCAAGCTAGGATAGCAAGCTAGCGTTGCGTAGCGTTGTCTACACTAAGCTAGAAGTACTAGCTTGCTAACTTACTACCGCTAGCATGCTATCCTAACTTGAAAAACTAGCGTCGTGTAACTCGGGCTTAAAGAAAATTAAATATGTTTACTCCTAAATAGAATCCAAGAAAATTGTCAGCAAACAAAATTATGGACATAAAAACATTACCTTACAGAATTGAAAATGGTGTTTTCGATACAAGATAAATATTTTGTTTCAAAGAAAATACTTGACCTTTCCTGCGTCAGGTGCAGTCGAGCTCCTCCGAAGATTATGCCAAGTCGGGTTATTATTTACAAAGCAATGTTTACATCGTATTTACACGGCCTCAAAGACTTTCCTAAGTCCTGCACACACTTGCTTTGCTGTACTGTGTAAACAGTATATGAACTCAATTCATAATATGTACAAAAACATGTGAAATGTGGTAGTATATATTTTGCTAGCGGCTCCCCGTGGTTATACCCGCGTAGTTGTCGTTCCCGTTTATTCAACTATATATTATGAAAATTCTATGTTATTCAGGCTATAATCTACCTATCTGCGTTTCAAATTTCAAGCCGATCGATACGTTGAGACGTTCTGACGTAATTGACCAACAAACACTTAAACCTTCTAATCTAATAATCACTTATACCTTAAAATTCATAATATTAGTTTTATTTACTGCTGTTGACGTTTTATTTACTGAGTTTGTTAGTAACTCAAATAAACTTTTTGTAAATATTAGTTTTTTTTTTGAGCGTAGATCATAATTATCTCATGGATATAAAAAGAAACACGATTTTTTCATAAGTCTACAATAGCGTACATTGAATATAACAACATGAGTTTAAGTTCGTCATCGTTTAATTATGAAGATTGCAAAATTTGAAGTTTTATTTTATAAATCAATGTGTGTCTCTGCTAAAGGACTACTACTTGCTGGTTAGACTGGCCTCGTGGCTTAGTGGGTAGTAGCTCTGCCTGCGAAGCCGAGGGTCGTGGGTTCGATTCCCACCCAGTGCAAATATTTGTGTGATGAATTCAAATGTTTGCACTGTGTTTGAGTGTTTCTATGTATAATAAGTATGTATTTAAAACTACATACGTATTATATCAGCTATCTGGCCGCCATCATACAAGCTTTGCTTTAGTTTGGGGACAGATGGTGTTGTGTGTGAATTGTAAAAAAGAAAAAAGACTGCATTTTTGCAGGAAGTACAAGTTATTATTATATCATCATCATCAACAGCCCACTAAACGGTTTTGTTTGGTCGGTAAACGGTAAATTGGTTGGTCCCCAAGGTGGTCCCGAGGCGTCTGAGGCTACCTAAAACTGTCTTAGCTTTGATATCGCTCTCTCTTTTCTTTTCGTTTGAAATGATAAAGACAGCTATAGCAAAACCATAGCAGATTTATTTAGGCGGTAGAATGGTCGGTATGCCTTGGGCGTTCGGGCACACCCTCGTCACTGGCTAAACGGCGCGAGCTGACGAAAACGAAATGGTGGTAGGTAAATACCTACCACCATTTCGTACAACCCTAGCACGTTTGGTCAATGACGTAAGCAGACGACAAGTCACACGGTGCGCACGGCATTTACAACTCTGCGTGGGTGTGTTAAGGTGTATTTTTGCTTACAAGTAACAGTAGGTAAGTAGTATATGACAGTTTAGGTGATTATCGTGTAAGTATTTGCAAGTATTTAAGTAACTATTTTCTGATCTGTGGTTCGGGTTCGTGGAAGCCGCTACGTATCGTGAAAGTACCACATAAATAAAGCAGAATCTCCAGTACTGTTAGCACAGTACGCTGCGTTCGAACCGCGAAGTTTGTTCGCCCGCAATGTTTGTTTTCGATTTATTGCGTGCGCGGATATTTATTGTGACATTTACGTGTGCGTCGTAATGTATGGCGCCGTGTTGCGGACGATCTCACGAGGAAACTTATTAGATACAAGTGTTTCGTGATTTTCACAACTTTAAGAACTTTTTATCTATTTTATTAGACAGCTTAGCAAAGGACTGAATTATTTTATTTGTTCAGGGATACATTCATATTTTTTTTATGTAATGGCGCGCAGGTATTTGCACTTGAAGAGTCTAAGTTACTACCTATTACTGCACAACAGTGCTGTTGTCACCCAGAAATACAAGATTTTTTTTTCTGAAACATATTTATATTTATTTTCTTTTCAATCAGTTTACTCGTAAAACGACAGAGCGACCTTATTTTAAGACTGATGTTTCAAAGAAACATGCGAAGAGGTTTCACTCCACTTTTGTAATAAAAACGTTTAAGCTGTGGTATGCGCTGCCTGAGTCCGTATTTCTCAATGGATACAATCATAGTGTCTTTCTGTTGATACTTAATCAGTATCTACTCGATAAGCGCGCTCCATCATAAACTGCATTTTAGCATTATTTGAGATGGCGGTAAAGTCCAAAGCTATTATCAATTACAACAACATTTGCACTGATTCTTAGCTCGCAATAACCTTGATCAAATCCAGAATAAATAAATAATAAATATTGGTGGACAATTCACACACAACACCATCTGACCCCAAACTAAGCAAAGCTTGTGTGATGGCGGCCAGAGAGCCGATATAATACTTATTTAGTTTTAAATACATACTTATTATACATAGAAACACCCAGACATAGTGCAAACATTTGAATTCATCACACAAATATTTGCATTGGGTGGGAATCGAACCCACGACCCTCGGCTTCGCAGGCAGAGCTACTACTAAGCCACGAGGCCAGTAATGATCAGGAATGCGACGGCAATTCCCCAAATATAAAACGTCCGAATACAAAGTCCAGTCAAAGACAGTACAATCTAAATACCTTTTTACAGCTTCTTACCTTGAAAGACAATCATCGGCCTCTTCTAAGTTAAACGTAAAATTATGGCCGATCTTTTATTGTTCTTTTTACGATCGAAACGTTAAACTTTACTGTCGGAAGGAAAGGAATTCTTGTTTAATACTTCATGGACTCTTACCTTTGAAGCATTTTTACATAAGCTTTAATCCAGAGAAAACAATAAAAATGTTATAAAAACGCTATCATGGCTTTACCATATTCTTCTGGGGCGATGGTAAAAAGCTAAATTGTAATTTTAAAATGGACGTGCAGATAATGTTTTGCCTTTTTGATAATAAGTAAAGGAAGTTTCAACTAACAAACTTGTTGTAAATTATAAATATTTGTAGGTACTTACTAATATTAAAAAGTTGAAGAGTTTGTTTGAACGTGCGAATAGCAGGAGCTACTGAACCGATTTCAAAAGTTCTTTCACTGTTGAATATGTTCGTGTACGAATAATAAAACACTTTAGAGGTACATTTCCGATAATTGAGTCAATCTGCTATCGAAAGTAGATATCTACTATTATTGTAGTCGTATAATAGTTTCCAGATTTTAGCTCCAGATTCCAGATTCCAGATCTAGATTCCAGAACTTCACGTTAATTTATTTCCATCTTATTTAATTCTAGTACAAACCAGAACAAACAAACAGACTAAAAAATTGGGAGTCATAAGAACTGCCGATAGAAGTGAAAACTTATAACTCAGAATTTGATAGGTTACTTTGGAAACTACACGGGTATAACCGGAGGGCGTGGCCTCGCCATCTTGGCATGGCCATCTAGAAATGCATCAGCATTTCCCATTGGCTGATGCGTTTCTAGATGGCCATGCCACGATGGCCTGTCCACGCCCTTTCAGCATTTCCCATCCCGTCGGCATTTCTAGATGGCCAATAGCCATGGTCCCGAGTTTACCCGAAGCTTTCTTTTCATACCCGAGCGTGACAAATGAATTCAATTCACAGCCCACGAAAAACCTGTCTAGGCGGGTCTAAAGAAGTTTTCACTTCGAAAAATAGTTATTGAGATACAAGTATCGTAATTACTTTCATTTTAATTAAGAGCTAAGTAAAAAGCTGTTAATTTGATATTACATACAGACTCCAATCGTGTTTATTTGTTTGAATTATTTGTATAAGAAGTGGTTTTAAAACTAGCTCATCTCAAATATCAACCGATCTTACGAAAAACTCATTTTCACGTGACCCTAGATTTAAGTAAAACCCACCGTAATTTCCAAGTGTATAAAGATCACAGATTGAGTCGGTGTCTGCGATAAAAGCAAGCCCTTGTCCGCTGGTTTACGAGCTGGGCCGGACCCCCGCCCCCGGAGAGAGGAAGAGGGGGGAAGGGGGGTCCTAAATGGCGACACGCTTGGTTTATGGCCCTCGTCGTAAGTTAGGTGATTTTTACAATATTTTGCGTAAAAATCACATACAGTAAAACTTGGCTAAGTGGGACCGCAATAAGTGCTATAACATAACCGGAATGCAAGTTAAGATCTCCACACCTTGGCGCCAAATTAAAACTTCTTTAACTGGTATTCATTCATTCGGTTTTATCGCCATAGTTACCACTATAACTGAGACAAAGATAGAATAATATTATAAACATTGACCTCTGTGACTGAGATAACATTGTTTTATTTGTATATTTTTTCCCCGCGAATATCGCACTTAACTTTGACTATGAAATGAGCTTAGAAGCAAATTTAGAAAGAAGAAGCAGTAAAACCAGTATACATTTTGCTCAGTTATTTTGAAATTACATCAATTGGTGACTAACATTTACATATTTTTCGACTCATTTGAGGCAGCCTGGTTGAGTCGGCCTAGACTGATCATGTCACATGTAAGTTATCTATTGAACCCTAGTAATATTATGAAAGTCAATCATTGGATGTTTGTAGCGTATAAACGGGTCGGGCCATAATTTTGAACACAGATAGGTTATAGTCTGGAAGAACACACAACTCTTGATTGCGACACGAAAAACAGATACATTACAAACAGTAAACCACTTATGAACTAGCGCCACAAATGGCGGCCTTATTGCTTAAATCAATCTCTTTAACCAGCAATACGTTTTACAACGGGAGCTATGCAGGTTATACTGTGGGGCATCGACATAAACAGACCACTAAAAATCTCCACTGCTCGGACTCAGGGATTTATGTCGCAAGCAGAGAGTCAAGACAATCCACCACGCTAATCCAATGCGGGTGGGTGGATGACACATACCCTCGGAAGAATCTAGCATGTGCGGTCCGAGAGGAGGGGCACAGGGGGCATACCCCCAATCGTGTAAGTTAAATTAAAAACCTACAGCAATTCGAACTATTTTTTAACACGGGTAAAATCGCGGGGCACAAAATTCGAGGCTAGGACCGCGCCCGGAATATAGATTCCTCACGTTTTTTTTCCTTCAGCGTTTTACGTTAGCGACATTACGCACGTAACACCAAAAAGATAGTGGTGCACGTGGGGTTCGGAACCGGGGGCTCCGGATCGGCAGTTGCCATTCACCCGACTAGACGAGCAGTAACTTAACATTTTAACCTCCAGCACCTCTGCTGCTAGTTAATTGAATATGTGTAACAACCACGCTAGTTTCATACTAAAAATAATACTTTTAAAGTGAAAACTTCTTTAGGCACGCCTACACAGATTTTTCGTGGGCTGTGAATTGAATCCATTTGTCACGCTCGGGTATGATAAGAAAGCTTCGGGTAAACTCCGGACCATGGCTATTGGGCTATTGGCCATCTAGAAATACGTCAGCCAATGGGAAATGCTGAAAGGGCGTGGGCAGGCCATCATGACATGGCCATCTAGAAACGCATCAGCCAATGGGAAATGCTGACGCATGTCTAGATAGCCATGCCAAGATGGCGAGGCCACGCCCTCCAGTTACACCCGTGTAGTTTCCAAGGTAAGCTATCAAATTCTGAGTTATAAGTTTTCACTTCTATCGGTATTTCCTATGACTGCCAATTTTTTTATCCTCAGTTAAGTTTCCCACAGCTCTGCCAACATAGCCACTAATTGTAGTATCATATTATCACCGCTGTAGCCATTTCCGTCCATCTCGGATTATGTTCTGATGAGTCTCGCAGTTGGCTGGCAGCCACGCCGCTGTACCGAGTACATAAAACCAAGTAATAACGCAGTTCTTGGCAAACCTCGGCAGTGCCCGCTTACTATCACAATGACCGTCTGCTTGGGAACTCTGGACTTTGTATAACGTCAGGCTAAATTAGTACCTATTTGATGTAGTATTTTTTTAGGGGGCAAACATTGTATTTATTGTTATTGTGTATTTTTTCTCCACATATTAACCTAATAATGTCATTAATGTGTAGCTTAATTTAGGTTTGTATTTTGATATTTCAAACACCACTAAATTTCGATACATTTAAATGAGACTACCTCTAAAATACGATCTACCAAACAAAAAAGGATAGTCAAAGTCGAATCACAATTGACGGAGTTAATATCGTTTAAGAAGCAAAATTTTTAATCGGTCGAGCATCAATACAATACAATACAAAACTATTTATTGAAAGCCAGAAAGTACAATAAATTAACAACAAAAGAAATAAATTGTACAACAAAAGAAAAAATAAGCTTTTCAATTGACGGTCTAATCGCTTAGAGCGATATCTTCCAGGCAACCGTGTACGGACAGGAGATAACTTTGCAAAATGGCCCTTAATTTACACATAGAAATTAACTAATGTTAATTTAAAAACAGAGAGAGCATAAGAAAAGCTATTCTAAACAATAAAGACACATCAAATAAAATAAAAAATAAAGACAAAATAATATACACTAGCAGCGCCTGCGGTGTTACCCGCAAAGTTCCCGTTGTTCCCGTTATTTTTTCGGGATAAAAAGTAACCTATGTGTTCTTACAGACTATAATCTATCTGTGTTCCAAATTTCAGCCCGATCCGTTTATACGTTAGGACGTGATTGAGCAACAAATATCCAAATATCCAAACATCCATACATTGACATTTATAATATTATTATTAGTGGGATTAACATATTGTCAGTACATATACACACGCGTATTTGCTCAAAATACTATGGAAAATGTAGAAAATTGATAATTAATATTATATCGACATTATTATGTAACAATCATAAAAAAAAAACTAAATAACCCTCATATCTAACATCTTATAGCATCTTTGTTAAATAAGTAAACATTAAAAAACTGATCCCAAATCTCCGAAACTGCTTAAATAGCAGGTAAAAGTACTTGATTTTACCTTTTTACTTAAACAGTTTACAATCACAAACAATCTAAAGATTTTTTTATTTCCAATTCCCGAGACCAGCCAAAAAGACATAAACTTGGAACGCGGACGCGACTCAATTCATTGATTCGCCTGATTTCAGCGAAGCCGCCAAACTTCAGTTTATTTCTTCCACAGCAACCCCGCGTCTTCGCTCGAAGACGTGATGAGAAACACAACAAGCTTTGTTTTGTGAAAGCTGTAAAAATTGAAGACTCTACTCCTTTAGCGGGGAGCCTTCAACTTTAGGACCCTCTAAAATGGTAATGAAGGTGTAATGGTAAATTTATTTGCCGGATTTTTGCTGTGAAATGTGTTTAATAAAGATTAGATTGTGGTTGATTTTGTTTAACAAAAAACAGGAAGAAAAGTTTCAAACGGTCAGTTTCATCTAACGCACAACAAATAATCAGAGGGAGCATTTGTAAATACTGCTTTTTTCTGCAATAAATAATCATTGTCATAAATTGTTCAAAATGTATCAAAATATGGAACATTAGCCAGTAGGGGCAATACCGAGCCTTATATACCCCACCGTGCCCCTACACAAAAGAAAAAGTTTTTGACTTTTTGCGTTTACGAGTGTTCTGCAAAATTGAATATGGTTTGGATCTTACGCGTATGTTGTACAATGTAGTTGAAAAAAAGACGGCATCTATCCAATAAGCAAGTATTACACACCTTTGAATTAAACTACGTATCAAAAAGTTCAATTTCAATCGTTAACTACATCGTCTCCCACGACTCGTAATCTTTAATCAAGTGGTGCGTTGATCGCGGTGAGCCGACTTTTATTCGGCCAGATTCCTTTGTGCGATCCGGGTCTTTGGAGCTCGTTAATTGAACTGTTCTAGGATTGTAGTAATTGGTTCAATTCTGAATCGGAGGGCGTTTCGGCCTCCATTTGGAACGAGATCTGGAATGTTCTTTTAAAAGAAATAGCTGGCTCTTTGAGCTGATTCGTGGCCAGGGATTATGTTTTTTTGTGCTGTGGTTTGGTTCTTTGTACAGCAGCAGAGTGGTGCTAAATGTACGGTATTTTGTTTGAACTAATTGGAACGCTTGTCAAATGTAACAAAATTGTTTGTTCTTTAATTAGTGTACCTTTAACATAATTAATATGTCATGCAAAAACTTTGTATATGTATACAATAAATAAAATGTCGCCACTTATAGATATAATTTTATCATTTACTTTCACTATTTATTCACTACTTTTATAAGTAGTGAATATTGCTAATACTTTTTAAAATTATGCATTAAGAAAATAATAAATTATGAAAAGAGAAATATTATACCTATCTACCATAAATATTTTTCCTTGTATTATTACAGTCTGTAGTAAACCAAAGTAGCAACTTTGGGACAAAGATGTCGACTCCACAAAGAACAATGGCAAAGTAATAGTTAGCTTCATGGGAGCATCTATAAATAATGTTTATAACGTTCAACGAAATAAGTTTATTGTTTTTTCTAATATTTTGCAAATAAATGTATAAGTGGTGATAAGCCACAAAAAATATAACAATATATTGGGGTTTCAAATGATTAGAATAACTTAGTACACACTTAAAAAATTACCATTTATTACAATCGTGCTATTTTTATTCAGCCTACTAAATGCTACCATTGCCGAGACTCGGGACCTTCTCTAGCAAGGGAAGAGTCAAGGCCATAACGTACTACGCTGGTCAAGTGCGGGTTGGTGGATGACGCATGATTGATAGATTTTAGGCTCGTATCAGTTTTCTCACGATGTTTTCATTCAATGTTTTAAGGGGGCGCCTAGTGCCAGAAAACGAAAAAAGGACATTTTCGACGCCGCTCACTGAAGTTAAGAAACTAAAAACTATGACAAAAAAATCTTGACGTGTGGGTACAATCAAGAAGAAGCACAATAACCGAATAGAATAAAAAAAATTGGATCAGAGTTTTTTACAATAAAAAAATAAAAATGACACCGAAAAAACCCGTTTTAATTCGAGTACTCGAAATTATCAGCGATGACCCCACATTTTTTTTTGGTAATAAAATTCCTAATTGTACGTTCTAGAAAATTAACCGAACACTTTTTTAAATGTATGTTTAATTATTGAGTAATTTAATAAAACTTGGTCAAAAATGGACTCCTGATTTAAAATTGATTTTTCCTCCAAACTGTGTCATGCTATTCTCGACTTAATGTATATTGTATTAAGAAACGCGTTGCGCGGATGAAAACTGACTTTTCCCTGGCATTAGGCGCACTCTTAAGTTTTGGCGGTAAGATACGCCTTTGAAAAGACAGTGGTGCGGGATTTGAATCTGCAGCTCCGGATCAGCAGTCAGCGTTCTTCAACCGTAATTTACACAAAAAAACAAGCGTATTTATTGAATAATAGGCGAGCAGCATTAGCTGATATGCCTATATCTCAGTATTGAAATATGTAACAAAATTATAGGTAACTGTCTGTTAAAATGAGATAGTCTTTCGCTATCAATTTGTCAAGTTTGTTTTTGAAAGAGTTCAATGATTTTGCCGAAATAACATCCTCGGGCAACCTGTTCCAGTTGTAAACCATTGTTGGTGAGGACAAATCACATATTATGGACTTCACACGCTCTTAAAAACTCATTTCATTGGACTAATGGTGTTTTATTAGTTGCTTATAGTAGGTTTCTGTTTTGTTCCAGACTGTCTCCACCTGCAGTTGTACCGCGACCCTAAAGACCGCTACAAGAAAGGGCAAACGAAGGCTTCTTTGTCTCTGCAGCAGTTTCTCGGCTTTGAGTCGGGGTTCACGCTGGACAAGGAGTCCAACACCATCGCCATCATCTGTCAAGACGTCACCGTGGTGCTGGCCTTTGAGACGAGGGAGAGGCTCATCGCTTGGCAAGTCAAGGTGAGGAGTTTTTTACAATCATTTACAACTATGTATTTTAGGGTATATTTACGATTATAGGGTAAACACGTTATTTTGAAGTTACCTGACTCTTTTAGTAAGGGACTATTTTAGGGTAAATTCGCCGAATTTGTACAGCTATTCTTTAAATGAGATATTATAGCAGTTGGCTTCAAATGGTCTCTATGGCTCACCGAAGGTTTTCTCTATAGTATTAGATTAACGGGACAAGTCAAACATGTGCCTAATAGTAAGCAACATACCTGCCTCATAACAACACAGTAACACGCAGTTAATGGAACATAATGAAGAGTCCAAATCAATACCAAGCACTGCACTGCGTGTCACCCAGAGGTATAAGAGGTTTTATCTCTATGCAATATTTTTTCACTGGAAACATTACTCTTCAAACCGAAACACAGTAATATTTGCACATTACTGCTTGGCGGTAGAATAACTGGCAAAAGTGTGGTACTGCACCAGGCGACTCTGCAAAGAGAATCCTATCACTACAAGAGATGTTTTATCTCTAAGCCCAGTAATTTCACTGAAAACATTTTCCTTCGAACTGAGACACAGTGATGTCTACTTGATTGTAGAATAACTGGCAAAGGTGTGGTGGTGGCAAAGGTGTGGTGGATAATTCTTCAGGTGGAATCAACAAAGAGTCCTATCCCCAATACTTATTCACTCCAGGTGGGGACTCAGCTGGGGTCGTCCAAGGAGTTCCTGGTGATGGTGGGGGGCGGCAGCCGCAAGCTGCCGGCGGGCCCGGCGCGGTTGCACCTGCAGGGGCGGCGGTTCGCGCTCACGAGCGGAGTGCCGCCCCGCCTGCTCGGCCTCTGGGAACTGCCGCATCTCAGGTTCGTATTTAAACAGCACACTAAATTCATTTCATCACATTTGATTCGATTTGAAGTGATAAATGTTAAGCTTCCACTCGTACACTCAGGGCCTTCTCTCCCTAGGTGAGACTCGATTCAAAACCATCCATCATGCTGGCCCAGTGCAGGTTGATGGACAACTAGAAAACCCACCTACGACAGACTTAGAAACGTCATCCTCACTATTTAAAAGGTCAAAATTAGGCAAAAACCTAGCCCATTCTAGTTTTAATTAATTGTGACTGGGTAATAACGAGTCGTGTAAGTTTTTTTTATGCCAAGCGAAGTTTGGATTTTTGTTCCTCAAACACACATTGCGACGTCTAAACGGATTGGACTCAAAGTTGGGAAACAATTATTAGATTTTAGTCTAGAGTAGCACTGAGGCTCTGCAGTTTTTGTTTCAGGGAAAGTTATAGGAACAAGAACAACGCAGGTAAAACCGCGGGACGCTGCTAGCCGTTCATAAAACAGTGAAACGTGTATGCAATAAATGTATGTGTGGAAGTATTCTTATACAATAAATATCTTTTTCCCCACAACTTGCAAATGTCATCAGAATTTTACATCAAAAAACATGTTCTACTATATCTTATTTATTGTCCAAAGTTTTGGCACAAATTTAAATGTAGCGTGAAAAATAATAGGTTCTGGAAGGCGTCCGCAAGATATGATTTAACCATGTTGTTGTGTGCGGTACGGAGCGTAGATTTGGCAAAACTTACAGATAGCTAAGTGCTAGGGTTGCCAACACCATGAATTAAGTAGAATAATGGACCTTTTTTTAAAGTAAAAAGTGACGGGACGAGCTGTTTTCGTGGCATATGTTAAGTAACACGCCTGCCCATAACATCACAGTGTCACGAAGCTATTAGAACACAAGGCGTCCAAATCATCACCTAACACTGCGCTGCGCTCATCACCCAGATAAGTAAGAATATATAATTATGTCTATGCCCAATATTATTTCTCTATGTATACTATTTATTATATAATGTATAATGAAAATTAAGAAAATAATATGTTTTATTTTTCTGAAACAGTCGCATAATTGAAATTCAGCTTCATGGAGCTAACAACCATAACGCAGTTTTAGCTTTAGCGTGACAAGTAGCTTTACAGTGACACAGCTGTTTTTTATAATATTTCCTAAAATTTTTACTAAAAAAATAACACTTCTAAAGGCCAGTTCATTAGACTGAACATTTATGTATAAGATACTTTACATTGTTATTGATAATAGTCTGGAAAGCACAAAGACCGCAGGGTAACTCTAATTTTAAAAAAAAATGGTTGTCTGTAAAGTCGGTTTACTGACGATAGTTAAACGTGACAACGTCTTAAGAAATCAGTACGCTGATAGCGCGAGTAGTGATACCGCTCGACTCGGCGGGTGGCGCCCTCAGCGCTCAGCTTCGTCCGCATGGCACTGACGACGAACTAACGGTAACGTTACATGACGTCATGTTTTGCGGGCGTGCAGCCGGCTTCACCGAATTATAAGACGTTATCACGTCAAAAATAGACGTGAACCTATACTTAAGTTTCGAGTAGAACTTGTATTGTGGCAACCCTACGGTATAAAGTAAGCGGAGAGACTCCGCCGAGCGCAACCGGAAGCGCCGCCATTAGCCCGCCGCGCCGCGCGCCACCGCCACATTTGGTTACAGTGTGATGACGCACTTCCCTACGCTAGCCAAAGTTGGATGAACACACGAAATAATTTGTTTTTGAAGAAAAATAACTAATTAAATTTGAAATACCTCCGTCGTTTTGTGGTAGCGTTCATTTTGGATTTGAAATTTGTCGGAATCTGTAGTATTCTACAAATCAAGCCTTGAATGTGTAATATCCAAAGTGATGGCGGCCATGTTAGATCGATTTTATCAAATATCCTACTAATATTATAAGTGTATGTTTAGATACTTTTTGCTCTATCACGTCGTAACGTATGAACAGGTCTATTATCCATTTAATTGTATACTGTGCAGCTTGGTCAACTAATTGAACTAAAATTTGCTTACATTTATATGGGCAATTTAGTCATAGCTTCTTACGAAATTTTATCAAGTGTTCAATTTACTTACAAAATGAAGTCGTTTTTTTGGAAAAAATGATATCTTTCGATTACTTCTCAACCCAACAACATGAGTTCTATAAAAAATAATTGCTTTTGTCTGTGAGTGGTGACATTGTTCCTCCAGTGGCCACCGGGCCGTGTTGATGCCCTAGCTACACGATGCTAGTTTTACAAGCTAGGATAGCAAGCAAGGATAGTGTTAGTTAGCTAGCAAGTTAGTACTTCATGCTTCGTGTAGACAAAACTAGCGTTGCGTAACGTTGTCTACACGAAGCTAGAAGTACTAGCTTGCTATCCTAGCTTGAAAAACTAACCTCGTGTAGTGCGGGCATGAGTGATACTTGGTGCGGGTTTATGTCCGTCTGCTGCGCGGGTTATAGCTCGTCTGCCGCGGACCGACGGCTGTTCGTTCGTCTGTCACGGGTAGGGTTCCCAGTTTTGTGTTTTTACTTTTTTTTAATATTGTACAAGAGTGACAAGACGAGCAAGTCATGTGCCTGATGGTAAGCAACACGCCTGTCCATAACAGCACAGTAATACACAGCTATTGGAACTTAAAGAGTCCAAATCTTTATAGATAGTTCAACTCATCTGTGCGCGCGGGCCTATGTGTGGTTAAGCTTGTACATATACAGTTACTTTGTATGCTCGTCACGTTTTGCTCGGACGACGACTGCCGCGCCACTGCCACACAAATGAAAGTTACAAGCGCACGCACAGATGAGTTGAACTATCAGTAACATGCGCTCCACTGCACTCATCACCCATACATATAAGTTGTTTCATATATTATATGCCTTGTAATTTCACTGAAAACATTGCCCTTCAAACCCACAACCCCTGGCACACAGTGATGTTTTCACATCACTGGTTGACGGTAGAATAACTGGCAAAGATGTGGTATTTCCTCAGGGGGACTCTGCAAATAGTTCTACCACTACAAAAAAGGTCTCTGATGCATAACTTCATCTATAGTATAACTAGCGGCCCGTTCCGGCTTCGCTCGGATTTCGTCATATAAGGACTATTAATCGAAAAAAAAACTATCCTATCTCTCAAGTTGGACCAGACTGCTCACGGTGTGCCAATTTAATTTAAAATCGGTTAAGTAGTTTAGGAATCCATCGCGGACAAACATCGTGACAGGAGATTTATATATATTAAGATATTATAAAGCTTAAGAGTTTGTTTGTTTGAACGCAAGGATCTCGGGAACTACTAGTCCGAATTGAAAGATTATTTCTCTGTTGGATAGTACATTTATTTAGAAAGGCTATAGGTTATTTAACATTACGCTACTATCAACAGGAGCGGACCATGAATGAAAAATGTAACAAAAACGTGGAGAAATATTGCTTTTTATTGAGCTTTCGTTGCGTTGCGACAGCATGTGTCTATCTTAAAAAGGTTGCGTCATTAGAACCTAAAGGTGCGCTTATACGGGCGACTAAAATTGCTCAATTCCAGTCAATACTCGTCAACTATGACGTCACGACTACAACAATCAATTTACGGCAACGACAACAAGCATCAATACTGCGCAATACAATATTGAGCGATATCGCGCAACTTCATCAACTAGGCAATACTGTCCTACACGAGCATTTCAGTCAATCGGTGATCTTCCTCTCTCCCTTTGGGGGTGGTCTGGGTGCCGGCCTCGAGGCGAACCTCTTTGCCGGGGTAGGGCTCCCAGACTTACAAGTCTGGGGGAATTTGGGGGTCATTTGTAATGTGCAGTGTACTTTGTTGGGCACGTATAGCTCTTTTTACGCGCTACTCTTTTTGGTACAGTACTTTTTTATTTTTATATTTGTATATATTTTTTTATTTTTTTTAAATGTACAAATGACCCCGATGTAGCTAGACAATGCGTCTTGGCTTGTGGTTTGGGTGTTGGAGTGGTCTCAGTTCAGGTTGGTCTATTGTTGTCGTCGTCTTCGTCAGTTGCAGCTGTCAGAAGATCTCTGGGTGTGGCGCGCCAGGTACGTACGTCAGGGGGGCGTGTGTGAAGAGGGGCAAGGTTATTGAGGTGAGGGTGTGGCCCGTTGTCCGCGCGGTTGAACATGTTTCGCGCTAGACGGGCCACGAACTCCCTCACCGACTCAATTCTCACGTCCCTGGCGATGACGTCATTGCGTACGTACCGGCCAGCTCTCATGATCATTCTCAGTGTAGTGTTCTGTACCACCTGAAGGCGTGTTTTTTGCTTCGCTGAGCAGAGTGCGTACCACGCAGGGGCTCCATATGTGAGTCGGGATCTTATGTAGGTCTTGTAGATCCCGACTTTGGTCCTGTATGGCAGCTCAGATTGCAGTACCGGCCTTAGCAAAGCTCTCGCGGCCTTCGCCTGGTTGACGGCGTTGGTGACCTGCGGGCTCATGCCTAGGCCGCAGTCTATGTGGACGCCAAGGTACTTTACTGACCTTTCCCAACTGACGTCCAGTCCTCTGAGCTGCAGTGGTTGTGGCCTTTTTCTCTGGCTTCCGGTCAGCAGTGCCGTCGTCTTGCTCACGTTGACTGCTGACCTCCACTTGTCGAGCCAGAGCGGAAGGACGTTCAGGGCCTTCTGGGCTCTCCTGGTGGCAATATTTTTAGAGCGGGACGATGAAATATATGCACTGTCGTCTGCAAACAATGCTAATACTATTCCTCTTTCCCCTGGCAGAAGGTCTTTTTCCTCCAGGATCGGGATATCGTTGGTGTAAAGTGCGTACAATGGTGGTGAGATACAACTCCCTTGCGGAACACCCGCCGCGATGCGCCTCGGCCCGGAGCTGATGTTCTCGACGGACACGAAGAACTGGCGCTCGGCGAGGAAGGACGTTATGACCTTTATCAAAGCTGGCGGAGTTGCTGTCATCACCATCTTGAATATAAGGCCTTCGTGCCACACCCGGTCGAATGCCTTTTCGATGTCTAGGAAGACTGCGACTGACCGTCTGCCCAGGTTGGCTTGTTCAGTGAGGTGGTGTATCACTCGCGTCAGTTGGAGTGTGGTGGAGTGCTGCGCGCGGAACCCAAACTGTTCGTCCCTGGGTGTGAAGTGGGGACGCAGTCTGCGCAGCAGTAGTCGCTCAAACAACTTCGCGAGTGAAGACAGGAGCGTTATTGGGCGGTAATTGGACGGCAGTCGTCTATCCTTGCCGGACTTCGGGATTACGATGACCTTGCCCATCTTCCATGCCGAGGGGAAGTGTCCCGTTCTCAGAATTCCGTTATAGAGCCGGGTCAGACACACTAGGCCTTTTTTCGGAATCCACCTCAGTGCGTCGTTTGGTATTCCATCTGGACCCGGCGCTTTTCTGAGCTTCAGACGCCTCACGGCTCTGACGACTTCCGTGGGGGCGATGAAGTCCTCTCCTCCCAACGGAGCAGCCGGGGTCTGTAGGAACTCGGCGACAACCCTCTCGACTTCGGCATGGTGGTCAAATACCTCTTCGGAGGCGTCTTCGGGGATTGGGTGTGGCACAAACTGACTCTCCAAATGGTCAGCCAATATTTCGGCTCTTTCGGCAGCCGTGTAGCGTCGATGTCCTGTTCTGTCCAGTAGGGGGCATACGGACGCTTTTGATTGTGTCAGTTGGCGGTTGAGCGTGTAGAGGTTCTTTTTGTCGTCCTCGCACTGGGTAATGCGAGCATCCCAGGCAGTTCCTCTCCAGGCCTTAATCTCATCCGCCAGCCGTTCTGTGACTGCATTGAGGCTCCCCTTGGCCCTTGGACAGCGAGTTCGGGTCCACTGCTTCTTGAGGTCACGCTTTTTCTCCTTAAGCTTTCTCAGGGCCTCTGGGAGTTCCGGTCGCCACTGCGTGCGTGGCTTTGTTGTTGTTGCCCCTTCTAGGGCTGTTACAATTGCCTCGGTCAGCTCTTTCGTGCAGGTCTCTACTTCCTCTAACGTGGAGAGTCCACCGACCGTCAGCGATTGCACTTGTCTCTGGTACAGGTCCCAGTTGGTGGTTTTCAGGGGCGCACGTGGAGAGGTGCTGGACAGCGCTCCTCCCACTGTTATGAGGAGAGGGAGGTGCGTGCCCTCGAGGTCGTAGAGTACCTCGAGTGCAACTGTTGTTGTTAGACCTTTATGCAGCACTATGTCCAGCACGTCAGCTCGGTGTCTCGGGTTCGTTGGAACGTGGGTGGGGGAGTCAGGGCCGATGACTGTAATTCCGGCCCTCTCCGCCACTTCCTGTAGCCTCCTCCCGCTTGTTGAGATCAGATTGGACCCCCACTGCACGTGCTTGGCATTGAGATCGGCGGCCAGCAGTGCAGGGGAGTCATCGGCAAATATCTGTGTGAAGTCACCCTGATGGAGGGCTGTGGTCAGCGGGGGGCGGTAGCCTGCATATATTTTTGTCTCCTGCCCGGCTACCCTAGTGCGGATGCCCACCGTTCGCGTTTGCTCAAAATCCAGTAGTCCCAACTCTTCGTGTATTATGTCCCTCCTCACCAGAATCGCTGTGCCTCTGAAGGCTACGCCCCGGGGCGAGATCTCGTCACGGCGATACACGAAGTAGTTGGGTATCCTGATCTTGCTTCTGGCAGTGGCTTTGGTCTCGCCCAGCATTAGAATGTGGATGTTCTGGGCCTGGACTAGTTGTCGGAGGGCTTCCAATTTTTTTGATATTCCTCCGGCGTTCCAATAGATAATTCTGAACGTGTCATTGTTATCCATAAAGGGTTTGTAGTACAGAAATCATCGCGCGGGCCGCTGCTGCCTCGACGTCTCCGCCGGCTGCTGCGGCAGCACACGCGCCCCTCAGGACGTCCCAGATCATCATCATGACTGGGGTCCCGAATGGGCTGTGCGCCGGTTGGCCCGCCTGTGGGCGGGAGGGAATTGGTGGAGGGGCCAAGAAGGGGCCCCAGCTCGGTGGCCCGTAAACGGGCGGTGGCGGTGGTGGGAACCCGGGCCGCTGGCTAGGGTGGGGTCTGTGTCCCCCCGGCCGTGGCCCGAGTTGTTCTTGCCGGCGTCGTTTGGCAGCGCGTGACAGCCGCGGTCTCGCAGCGGTCTGCACCTCTTCTTCACCCGCTGCTCGTGGAGGAGGCCCTGGCGGGGCCTTTGTGTTGGGGGTAAAATTGACTTTTTGTACCTGAGCTGGTGTTTTCTCTGTTGGCCCTTCGCCATATAGGGGAGGCAAGGGCAACCCGGCGTCTGGTACTGAGGAGGGGCCGGGCTGCGCACCCCGGGGGCCCTCAATCTGGACCACCGGGTCGAGGGTCCTTGTCTTCTTGCCGGCTCCCTTGCCTTTAGCCGAGGAGGCCTCTGGCTGGGGGGCGGCTGTGCTGGCTGCAGGGGTTGCTGGGGGTGGGCCGCGGCCTGCAATGCGGGGGTCTCGTGGGTGAGCCCCGATTGCGGCCTGCGGTCTCGCCATCAGTGGCGGCACCGGGATTTGTGAAGGCCCCGGCAGGTTGGGCGTGAAACGGGGGGGCCTCTGGAACTGCGGCAGCAGGGTAGAGACTGCCGCAGGAGCGGCCCCCTGTCTTCTTCTTCTCCCTCGCTTCTTCTTCTTTTGGGTCCCCTGGCCAGGAAGGTTGGCCGGGGGTACAAGTGTGGTTGGGGGGCGGAAGTGTTGAGGGCCCACCATGTGCCAGGCCCCGTCAAGTGGCGGCGCGACTCGCCATGACCGCGGGGGCTCGGGGGCCCACGGTGGAGGGTGTCCCCAGGGCTGCCCACCCGTCTGATGTGCCGGGGGGGCCCTGAAGGCCGTGTTGTGCTGCTTCCTCGGCTGGGCTGGGGTTGATGCTGATGGCGGTGCGCGGGGGGCGCGCGCCGGGGGAGGGGGGCGCGCACCGGGGAGGAGGATCTTCCTCTTCCGAGCCTCCTCCCTGAACACCGCGCACTGGCGGCTGTTTGCTGTGTGAGTGCCCTTGCAGTTAGCGCAGCTGAATGGGTCGTCTTCAGCGCGCGGACAGTCTGCTCCTGCGTGGGGGCCACCGCACTTGACGCACTTTGCTGCTCGGTGACAATTTGCCGAGGCGTGGCCGAATTGTTGACAGCGGTGACATTGCGGCACCGTTGTCTTGCCCTTCCAGCCCTCTATGGTGACGTGGGGCATGTTGAGGAGTTCTTTGGTATTGTATAGTCGATTGAGCTCCTCTTTGGACATGGGCTCCAGCTGGATGTGGACCACCGTCTTGGTGGCCCTCGGGCGCCTCGGGAGGGCGCGCGCGTAGCTGGCCGGGAAGTCCAGCTCGCGGAGCGCCTTGAGGATCACCTCTAGATCGGTGCCCTCCGGGAGGCCCCACAGTGCCACCTTCTGGGGTCTCTCCCGTTCGAGCGCAAAACAATAAAATTCTAAACTGGGGCATCGCTTCTTTTCATTAACCAGGTATCTTTGAATCGTCCTGAATTCGTCTTCTGATTTTGGACGAAACCGGAGGCCTTTAAGGTAAGGCTTCACGTTCGGTTGGTAGCCCAGTACTTTCTTAATCTCCCCTAGGAGGGTGGACCAGTTTTGGAGTTGGTCCACGATTATAGGGGGGTATCGGTTGGAGTATTTCCTTGTGCCGGCTATCTGAGCCGGGGGTTGCGGCGGATTCCCACCGGTGGGCGTAGTCCCAGCAGTGGGCAAGGGTGGTGGTGTCGGTGGCCTCGTCGGTGGTGGTGAAGCTAACATCGCCGCATAAGATGCGGCAGCAGCCGGCGAGGGTGAGCGTGGCGAGGGCAGCGGATCCGCGCCCACCGGCACTGACATCAGTGCCTCTTGTGATGACAGTACATACCTTTGGGAAGGTAGCTCTTCTTCATCGGTGTTTCCGTCGTTCCTGCCAGAGTCCAGCCACGAGGGCTGCGGCTCGTCCATCAGTAGGGGGGGCGGCGCCGGCGAGCCGGCGGGAGATGGTGCAGACAGCGCCCGCGCGAGCTTGCGCGCCGGCGTGCACAGTGGAAGCCGGGCGGCGGCGGCCGGCCCGGCAGAGAGTGCCGGTTCGGCAGCGGGCTCCGGCCCAGTAGTGGGCGCCGGTATGCGCAGCGACGACCGGGCGTTGACGCCAGGCTCAGGCGTGGCCGGACCGGCGATGGTCGCCGGCCCGGGTGAGTCTGGTCCGATAGTGGGCACTTGCCCAGCAGTGGGCATCAGACTGGTGGAAGTATTTTGCCCGGCATGTAATGCCGGCCCGGTGGTTGTGAGTTGTTCGGTGGTAGTCGGCGATCTAGTTTCCGGCGCTTGGTCGTGGGAATCTTCCCACGGTTCGGCCGGGACGGTCAATCCGGTCCGGGACGCCGGTCCGGTTTTGAAGGTTACGTCGAACTCGCGAAGTGCGGCCCCGGTCCGTGAGCTGCCTGGCGTTGGCACCTTTCTAATCGCAGGTCCAGCTCCATTTCGCGTGTCGGTGACGCGAACATGTACTTTTTTCGAACTGTCCGTTTTTAATACCCGTCTTGGGATACCTGACCTTCTGTCCATCGGTATGATGTTTGTGATGATTTTCGGGGGTTGAGACGGGGGTTCGTTGTCCGAGGGGGGAGAGGGGGAAGATTCATAATACTGCCTTTTCTCCTTACTCTCAGGTTTTTCCCAACTTGTATCTTGTATTTTTTTCTTTTTGATCGGGAGAGGCGGCAATGCATCCCTAGTTGCATTCCTGGGTGCATCCCTGGATGAAGACGGCAGGATTGGGACAATTTCCTCGCGGGTGGAGGTTGTAAGGGCCGGTTCACCGTGCGGCCCTTTTGCGGCAATTAATTCATCAACGTTTGTTAGTCTCCCGGTTGGTGTTGTAGCGGGCGACGGGTGGATGGTTGCGGGGGCGGGGGGTGTAGTGCCCTCCCGCTGTTCTTCGCTTTCCGTCAAGGATGAAGGGTCTGTGGTTTTATTCATGATAAAACCATCATTTCCAGTGTTCGCGTTATCGGAGCCCTATCACTTGGTATGTAACAGCTGATCTTTGTTTGCAAACAGTAATATTTACAACCATTAGACCCAGCTGATAAGGCACTTCGACACTTTGTTTATGTTTCACTAACCTGCGATAACGTCCCGGTTAGTAACACTGATCACTTTTTAACACTCTGACACGGAGTCACTATCTCACTAATGCACCAATCACCGCACAGATCCTCCTGCTCGCTGATTGGTCGGCGCCTGCCGACCGAGTTTCTGCGCGTTCCAGGCGATTCAGGCCGAGCCGAGTGAGATCAGTTATACTGAAGGCTCGGCTAACCGATCGGCACAGGGAATGCACTCGAAACCCGGGATACAAAGCGCTCAGACCAACCCGGGGGGGTGCGGGGTGTTGGAGGGGGTGCTCTCGGCGGGCCGGCGGCTTCCCCCGTTTCTCCACGAAACGGTTCGAGCTAGCCGGAAGCGACGAGGTACGTGGTTTCGTACGATGCGGGTGGGGGCCTAGCCCGGTCCAGCTGCGCGCGGGCAGGGTTCCCGGGAATTCGGCTCAGTTGCGCAGGACGTGTTGACAGCGGCGCGCGCGCACTGCGGCGGGGAATCGACTCCCACGGAGGGAGGACTCAACCCAGGCCGACAGTGGAACGAGGGGACGTCAACTGTAGACTTCGAACGTGCGTGGATTGTGACGGTGACACGGAGCACACACCGAAGTTCACAGAGCGTACGTGTGCCCCGCACGAACGCCCGTAGCGGAATGAGCATTTCAGTATTCGCTCGCTATGGACGACATTGTTCTTGCTGCGGCGGCTTGTAGCGCCACCCGACCTCTCGCTCTTCCCGCGGAAGCAAGACGGTAAGCCGCAAAACAAACAAGTGCGAATGAGATATATACAAAAATTGCTAGGAATTTCCAAGCCCATTGGATATTCGTCAATTCGTATCGGCGGCATTGATCAATATGAAATATCTGGAGCAATTAGAAGCAATATCACCGAAATAATGCGTTTAATTGCTCCATTAATTGCTCCAGATCGGTCCATTCGTGTCGCCGAGCAATTATTGCCCTCGTGTAAGCGCACCTTAAGGTGACCCAATTTGTTCAAAATATGAATTAGTACGACCAGTTTTCGATAGATGGCGTAGCAACGCGCGCACGGTTCAGCTAGTTACTAATACAATTATTGAGAACGGCGCTTTAATGCCCGCGGCTCTATTGTAGCGTAGAGCGCGTAGGCGCCGCCTCCGTTGTGCGGACTGGTGAAGACGGATACCACGGTGGTGTAAGATCCATCCGTTCGGGGCTGGTGCCGGTCCGCCCGGTAGCGTCAAGTTTACGGGGTGCCGTAGATAGCCGCTTCAAAAGGATGTTCGGTGAAACGATGCACACCGTAGGAGTAAGTCGTAGGTAGGGTGTGAAGAGTAGGCGAGTAAAACACGTCAGCTCGGACACACTAAAGAGCTATGGAGATGTTCTACGTTGCCGAGCCGAAGTCTGAGAGGAGGTCTGTTCGGTATCGAAAATGAAATTATTCTAGTTTAAATTTATACAATCTCTCAAACATCGACTGGCATCATGCGGAAGCGCGTCCTGACCCTCGCGCCGGGCGGTCCGTGCCTGACCGCCTGGCCGCGGAACAGTCTCCATAGTTCTTACTCTATTTATTTCTATACAACTACGCTAAGTTAAAAAGGGATAGCCAAAACCTATTGTCTTAAAAAGGGTCAAGTTGCACACATTCCTGACGCAAATCTTAACTTCCTAATTTCGGACAAATAAACTTATTGTAAGACAAGTTGATCGCTACCAACAATCCTTTAGAGAAACTCCAAGCAATCCAAGCATAGCCCTTGCATAGCTCGCAGAGCGACTTTAGCATACAGACCATTATCACTGTCAGGCTAAGAATTCATGGTGCGATTTTCACGCTCAACCGTTGCGGAGCGGTAGCGGAACTACAGTTAGTACAGGTTGCGCAGCCGTCGCGCCGCTGAGTCTGCAGGCGACTGTGCGAGCCGTGTCAAACGTGCAAAACGTGTCGTTGTGCTTTGTTTTTTACCTACATAATAAATATATATAGATGCATTCTACAGAAGCTAACGGGCCTGCAACACAGCGGTCGCTGGTGAAAATCGCTCCATGAGTTCTTAGGCTCAGTGTCCACGTTTCATACGTTATGACTAGTGGGTACGCACTGATTATACACGTTTGCTTTAAGGTACTGTGAGAGGGTTGACTCGAAGACTCGACGATGTTTTTAAATACTGCCTAGACCAACCAACTTCTCCACATACCCTCACTCTCAATCTCAAAGCCATTTCCCCTTATTTCTAGAATACAAACAATCTCTAGAGCGATTCCATTAACGATAATCGATTCCGGAGCAACAAACTCCGTTGCACATGACTTTGGTTTTGCCTAAATCCATCCGGAGACTGATTGCATTGAGAAAAGGTTATCCAAACCTCAATTTTTCAAAGTCCATCGTCCATTGCAAGTACTCATTATGATTCAGCTTACTCACGCTCAATTTCTCACCATCTCATGTTCTCCAGATTTTATAAATCCATATAACACATGACAACCCTCGCTTCGCCGGCATCCAGTTTACTGCCGGATCCGACATTTCGTCCGGCGCCGTTATGAGCGATGGCGCTGTTTATGGCCGCTCGTTATTTACTTCTGAACTGCAAATCCAAATTAAATTTATTTCCTGATCTAGTTTTAACGTCACTGTGTTTATATCTCACATAAAGAGAGTGTTATAATATTTATGCGTCTGTCTGGTTTTATTGAGCTTAGGTATGCATTTGACAGCCAGCCCCCTGTGTTTCAACGTCAATGGACGCTGACCTAGAATATACTCAATTACAATCTTGAAAAGTTTTATATTACGTACATCAGATCTCTCAGGGAACGACAAAGATATATAGATATATACATATATATTAGAGATGGATGTAAATATAATTGTTATGACTCAAATATATTGATAGAAGCACTACAGTGAAACCTTTATGAACTACTGCCACAAGTAGTGGACTTAATCCTAAGAGCCTTGTACCTAACCAGCGTCCAGCGTAAACGAGTAATTCCTACCATTATTATTATGGACATTTCTCCTACAAACAAGCACAGGCGGGGAAAGTGGCGTTATATAACATATAAGCCATAATATAAACGCTATAGCCAAAAATAATAATTAATATTCACTACGGTTGTCACCCGAAAATTATCAGATTCTTAATGGAGAATGTTCACTAATTCTGAATGTTATTTTTCTGTATTATTCGTTCAAAATAATAAGTAGGTACTCGTGAAAGAATTATTTCAATACGTCAATTAGTTTTCAAGTGAGCTGTCCGCGTTCAATGCGCGTGACGTCATACCACAACACTCGCTTAGTTCGTTCACAACTGGAAGCGATGAAACAAACCAAAACACTGTGCAAGTAAACTACTGCTAGCTTACTACAGCTGGCAACTTGCGACTAAGCGAAGTGGAGCGTAACGTTGTGTAATGACATCATCCGCGGTAGATATTTTTGCGACATTTGAATGCTTTTAAAATTACAACTGCTTCGTATTTTTTAATAAAACAAAAACTAGTGTATCTGAATTATAGATAAGCTTAACGAAGTTTCAAGTGATTTTACATAAAATATCTATTAACATTTCCCATTGTCTGCTTGCCCTGTATTTTTCTGGCAACAGTGCCTTTCAACCCATCATAAGTACATCTGTGTGGCATTTCACCAAATGAAATCTACAAAGAATACTATCACTGTTATATAATTTTTTACCTAAAACATGTAAACCTAAAAATTTTGACACTACAGTATCAAAAAGACTTCCACTTTATTTATATTTTAACAAACTCCAACAAAAGCTCACAAAATTCGCTCTAAATACATTGTTACGAGAATTGTGTAAGCATCAAGTAGTAAACTGCGGAGAACAATGCCATTGTTAAAGTGTTTAGTGTTGCTCGGAGCACTCGCGCGAGGCCGCGAGTTCATGCTAGCCGTAAACGTCAACTCACACCAAAAGAGTAGTGTCGCACACCGCAGCGACAATTAACGCTTAAATGTTTCCTTGTAATGCGATTTAAACCTTCTTTTTAGATTCGTCATGTCTGTCTGTCTGTCTGTCTGTCCGTCCGTATGTCACAGCCACTTTTTTTCGAAACTATGAGAACTACACTGTTGAAACTTGGGAAGTAGATGTATTCTGTGAACCGCATTAAGATTTCTACAAAAAAAAAAATTAAAAAAAATTAGGGTTGCCCCCCATACTGAGAAATGAAACTCAAAATTTTTTTTTTCATCAAACCTACACGTGTCTATCGATAGGTCTTCAAAAATGATGTTGAGGTTTTTAAAATCATTTTTGTCTACACTGAATAATTTGCGCGACAGACACTTCCAAAGTGGTAAAATGTGCCCCCCTCTCTAACTTCTAAAATAAGATAATGATAAACTATGGACATGCAAACTACCAACGAAAATTGGTGTTGCCCCCCATACTGAGAAATGAAACGCAAAAATTTTTTTTCTTCAAACCTACACGTGTGGGGTGTCTATCGATAGGTCTTCAAAAATGATGTTGAGGTTTCTAATATAACTTTTGTCTAGACTGAATAATTTCCGCGAGAGACACTTACAAAGTTGTAAATGCCCCCCCCCCCCCCCCCCCCCTCTAACTTCTAAAGTAAGAGAATGAAAAAACTAAAAAATATAGAATTATGTTGTACATTACCATGCAAACTACCAACGAAAATTGGTTTGAACTCGATCTGATGAGTAGTTTTTTTTAGTACGTCATAAATACACTAATAATAAAACTTCGATCATAGTTACAACGAACTACAAGAACTATGTGTACTATGTATATTATGTTACTTGCTGCAACGGAACCCTTCATGGGCGAGTCCAACTCGCACTTGGCCACTTTATTTAACTTTGTAAAGGTTTACACTTGAACACCATAACGACTGGTGTTATATGACAAAGCGGTTCACGATGTAGCGTGCTTACCTACAAAATAACAATTATCTATTAGAAAACACCAGGATTGTATCTGTCAGAAAAAACTTTAAATTTATTTATTTATTTATTATTACAAAAGTAAAGTCAAATCTCTTCGCTCGAGTCTTTAGATGTAACGAGATATCGTTTTTTGCCAGTCCGACAAAAAAAAGAACAAGGTAGTATTAGATCATACAGATCAGTTGCACACTTTTAAATGTGTAACCAAAAAAAAAACCGATGAACTTACATTTTTGCGGCGATGCTCAAGACTTTGAAGTCTTTTTCTCACAAGGACGACGTTGCCTATGAGCATTGGCATGGCACGTCTCTCGATCGATTCTATAGCCTCCAGTTAGAACTTAGCCGATCAAATTTCTCAAGCCATACTTTGTATTTTAACAATGAAAATAAGGCTTTTAATCGCATTACTATGAAACTGCTCATGCTGCAGTGCGCACAGCTGCTTTGGTGTGAGTTGAGCCTAACTGCTAACACTAACTATCACCAACTGTTTAAATACTACGAACTGGATAATATGGAATTTGTTCTGAGCTGTGGTAACTGGGGTAACTGCAGAAATGTTCAGCTTTTGTGTAATTTGTGTAATTATGAAGTTGTGATTAATTTTTGTGTAGTTCTGTGATATTTTTGAATAGTAAGTGGGCATTTTCACAAAATGCATAAATAAATAAATAAATATTGTTGGACAATTCACTCACAACACCATCTGACCCCAAACTAAGCAAAGCTTGTATGATGGCGGCCAGATAGCTGATATAATACTTATATAGTTTTAAATACATACTTATTATACATAGAAACACCCAGACACAGTGCAAACATTTGAATTCATCACACAAATATTTGCACTGGGTGGGGATCGAACCCACGACCCTCGGCTTCGCAGGCAGAGCTACTACCAACTAAGCCACGAGGCCAGTCAGGCCAGGCCAGGCATACCAGTATCTTTTTAAAACAGAACCTTTATTAACAAAACTAAATTACAATGGGGCTACACTACGCTACATACCTAACTACTATTTACTCTAAGCACACCTAAATTAGTTATCCATAGACCAATGAAGGTCTAAAGATATCTTCAAGATGATCAAGCCCATCAAGTACTTACCTTATAATGGAGAGGTCTTAAATTAAAAAAAATTGGCAGTCATAGGAACTGCCGATAGAAGTGAAAACGTATAACTCAGAATTTGATAGCTTACTTTGGAAACTACACGGGTGTACCGGAAGGCGTGGCCTGACCATCATGGCATGGCCATCTAGAAATGCGTTAGCATTTCCCATTGGCTCACGCGTTTCTAGATGGTCATGCCGTGATGGTTAGGCCACGCCCTTTCAGCATTTCCCATTAGCTGACGCATTTCTAGATGGCCAATGGCCGTGGTCCCGAGTTTACCCGAAGATTTCTTATCATACCCAAACGTGACGCTAGAATTCAATTTACATCACACGAAAAATCTGTCTAAAAGCGCGCCTGCGCGGCAAAAGAAGTTTTCACTTCAAAATACTTGGGAGGTGTCAAGGGACATTCTGATAGAACGAAGTTGTACAAAATATTGCAACTCTTTACTGTTTCTGTTGCCTTGGTACCTACCTGGCCGTTTTTACCGAGTTTACCCGAAGATTTCTTATCATATCCGAGCGTGACGATTGATGAATACATTTCACAGCCCACGAAAATTCTGTCTATAGCGCGCCTAAAGAAGTTTTCACTTCAAAATTTAATTCCATTCTTCACTATCAAGAAAAAAAAAATGGACATGACTGCCTTCAAATCTAGCTGTCTGCATAGCTGTGTTTGTTAACTTAACACTTACTACAGTCCCATCATCATCATAATCAGCCCACATTCGTCCACTTCTGGACGATTACGCCTCTCCAATGATACGCCACTCAGCCCGATCCTCGGCTTTACGTTTCCAACTGCCACCAGTAAATCGTAAATCGTTAACTACAGTCTAAATATATGTATCTATCAAAAATAAATATGTATCAATTTGACTGGCCTCGTGGCTTAGTTGGTAGTAGGGTTGCCTGCGAAACTGAGGGTCGTGGGTTCGATCCCCACCCAGTGCAAATATTTGTGTGATGAATTCAAATGTTTGCACTGTGTTTGGGTGTTTATATGTATAATAAGTATGTATTTAAAAACTATATAAGTATTATATAAGCTATCTAGCCGCCATCATACAAGCTTTGCTTAGTTTGGGGTCAGATCTGATGGTGTTGTGTGTGAAATGTCCACCAATATTTATTTTATTATTATTGTATGATGTAATGCTTTGTGTTAAGGCTGTTATTTGCGTGCGCAGGCGGTACGGCGTGGTGGAGGGCCGGTTCTGCTTCGAGGGGGGTGCGGCGTGCGGGCGGGGGGAGGGGCTGCACGTCCTCATCTCCGACGCGGCGCAGGAGATCGCGGACGCGTTCGACGCGGCGGCGCCCGCGCACGCCGGCACACACCAGAGACACAACACGGCTAGGAAGAGCTCGGGTAAGAACTTCAGTTTTGTAGTGGTAGGACTTTTTACAGAGTCGTACCACATCTTTGTCAGTTATTGTATCTTCAAGCAGTAATGGGTAAACCTTGCCGTGTTCCGGTTTGAATGCAATGTTTTCAGCTAAATCACAAAGCATGGATATAAAACATCTCCAATCTCTGGGTGACGAGTGTGTCTTGCTAGGTAATGATTTGGACTCTATATGTTCTAACTGCTGAGGTCCCTGTGTTGTTATGGATAGGCTGGATAGTGCGGTTATGTGGCAGGTATATTGCTTACCATCAGGCACATGTCCTGCTCGTCTTGTCACGCTTTATTTTAAAAAAAAAGGCATGTTGCTTACCGTCAAGTGCGCGACCACAGTACGGGCCTAAGGCGGGCGCGGGCGCGGGCGCGGAAATTTCAAACATAAAGTCCGCGCCATCACTTAAGTTCTCTGACGAAACAGTTGAACTACTTTTATAAAATCAGTTTTGTTTATCGTTATCGTGGTAGAATGCAACAATGGCTCCACTCACGACCGGTCGTGAATGGAGACGCGGATCTACGAAACGCGCCTTTGTGTCCACAGTGCAGGCGGCCTAGCGCGGCGGGCTTGAGCGACTAAGCGGGCGGAGATGTCAAACGTTCATTTGTTCGCGCTAGACGTGGGTAAAAATGAATCTTTGGCGAGATTGAAACATTTGCATCTGGATCAGTCGATCAGTTGTAAAATGATGACATGACCATTTGTGATATTTGGAACACTGAGTCAAAATAATGATTTAGATATAGATAGATAGATATGATATTTATAGATAGATTTACTATCTAAATCTTTACTATCTCAATCACATTTGCAGTTTTTTACGGCCTTCTAAAAAAAAGGGGTATAGTAAGGTAGACGCTGACGTTAGTCTGTCTGTCTGTAGACGCAACAGACAGTCTGGTGCACCAAAGTTCTCAAAAGGATGGTTCAATTTCGATGCGGTTTTTGATTTGAAATTCAGTGTCTTTGCGGTGGTTTTTAGTAATGTTAGATTAATATGAGTTTAAAACGTTCGCCTGCATAAAATAGTGGACCAAAGATCTTTTCACAACCTACTTCAATATGGATATCAAATGAAAGGGAAAGTAGTAGAATTCTATAACAAATTCTATCAAATCCACGATATCAGGTGGAAATCTGAATATTTAATTATGTTCTTGTTATATTTTAACATTACTGTAGGTTGTGTAGATACATACTATAATATTTTTCATATTCGTAGAAGTTTTATTTATAACGTAAATAAGAACAAACGATTTAAGCAATCTATTCAAACTTCGAAAACTTGGTTCTAAAGCAATGAAAAACTTATTAATTTAGTTTGCAAGTTGCAACCTATACGATACGCACGACGTTAATTCCGTTTTGTTTCTCAATCTTATTACTACACAACGCAGTTTTATTTTTTTCACGCTTTTCCGCGACTTGATACTGCATTCGTAAATTATTGAATATTGTTAGCAATCATACAACATACAATTCATTCAAACAGTGTTTGCTAACTCGTGATTGTGAACTGATTTCGTTCCAAATTAAACACTTTTACCAGGGCATCACCACTCGCTCAAGGTCGCGCGTTATTAGCCTACAACTAGACAGTCGGTTGTCGGACACACGGCTGAGCGCTCGCGCAACATGTTTCCCGTGCAAAATGACGTCGCGTGCATATTGTGTTGTATATGGATGCATGAGTCAAACAACAAACAAAGAATTATAATTTTTTGCATTGTCTTTATAATCTTATACCTTTAAACGAGCAATTCTTGTACCTATATAAATATGTATATATATATATATAGAATCTGAATCTCGGAAACGGCTCGACGGATTTTAATGAAATTATGTATGCAGGGGATTTCGGAGACGATAAATCGATCTAACTAGGTCTTATTTAAAAAAAAAACGCATATTATACGCGTTTTTAGACAATGAAAAACTGTCACATTAGACATTAGAATGTGAAGGTAAATTTCGCCGCGTGACGCGACAGCATAATTAGCTCAGACGGGAAGTCGGGCCCTCATAATAGCGGTCACGAATTAGTAGCTCCGGGTTCGAATCCAGACGGGTTCTCTTTTGAAGTAAAAACTTCTTTAGGCGCGCTATAGACAGAATTTTCGTGGGCTGTGAAATGGATTCATCAATCGTCACGCTTGGATATGATAATGGATCGGATCGGATCGGATATGAAATCTTCGGGTAAACTCGGTAAAAACGGTCAGGTAGGTACCAGGGTAACAGAAACAGTAAAGAGTTTCGATTACCTACCTCCAACAGCTCAGCGTTTATCTCCAGATACCAGGACAACAGGAATATAAAAGAGTTGTGTTTGCCCCTAGGTACCAGTACCAGGGCAACAGAAACAGTAGAGTTGCAATATTCTGTATAATTACGTTGATATAAAACTAGATGGCGCAACCATCGATTTTGCATAGCCTACGAATGTACCTAGCGAATGTACATAGACCTACGATGGTTTAACAAATTATTTGTCTTCTGACAAGGTGATAAATAAATTAGACAATTCGATTAAAAGTGAAAACATATGAGTCACAAGTTTTCACTTTTATCGGCAGTTCCTATGACTGCCAATTTTTTTTTTTTTCAATTCGTTTTTTTTTTAAGAAAATCTATTTCTTGGAGTCTTTTATCTGTAGGTATCTAAGTATATTTAGTATTTAAACCGAGCAAAGCTCGGTCACCCAGGTACTTATATTAATCTGTGCTACAATGCTGACTACCTACATAACGGAAGGTTAATTAATTTTTTTATTATATATGTCGACAACCCTTGCGCATCATTCCGCGTCAGACAGTGACAGAGTTACGCGTTAGAAGAGAGCGCAAATGTTTAGGTGAATATCGCGATAGGCATTGAGCGCTAATGCGAGCTGAATTGCACTTTGTTGTTGTGTCCCAACAAGAGTCGCTTTTTATAAAAAAACTTTCGCTAAGTGAGTTTGCTGTACTTGTACTAATATTTATTTTGTGCTTTTACCATCCAACTGTTCCCAATCATTGGGATCACAATGACGTTTCGGTTCACTGAGTCGTTTCAGTAAATGAGCTACTTACACATGTCTAGTTCAAGCGTTTCGTCCTCACAACTAGTTGGCGAGCGACCTAATGCGCATGTGGCGGGGGTATCAAACCTTTTCAGTCTTGTTGCTTGGCGACAGGATTGACGTTTACTCGGCTGGATATATTTTTTGGTACAATTATGATAAATACTGAATTGAACTGTTTAAAATCTGTTTCATTTTTCGCAAATTTATAAATAATTCCTTCTTAGAACTAAAACTATACAAAAGTTTGCATTTTCTTTGATGATTTAAGCTATATTTTTTTCCAAGGATCTATTAAAATGTTGTAATGGACATTCGAGCGTACTAAAAAAGCTTTTAGGGTGTTTTCCTGCAATATTGAAACAATTTACCACATTTTTCCCTGTTATAAATTATTTCATGTACGTCATGCAAATCGTCGCCTATAGTATGCGACACCTGACGTAGGTCGCTCGCCCGCTGCTCACTGTGGCCACCCACCCGCACCCGCGCCCGCGCCCGCGCCCGCACCCGCGCCCGCGCCCGCCTTAGGCCCGTACTGTGGTTGAGGCCTTATGGCACATAACCTGCTTGTTTCGTGACTCTATATAATAAAAAAAGGCCGGCGGAATTCCATGGAAATCATTATCATGTAATATTGAAGCCTTTCTGCATTTCTTACGAAAAACAACATTGCAAACTTACTTACTATAGAAAAGGAATGGACCCTAGAGTCCGTGGAGCTAAAAATAGTATGACATTTTCGCCAATACATCTAGAAAATTCGGAGCTTTATTGAAAAGTCAATTTGTTAATTAGCCTAGATTTCAGTCTCAGACATCTTTCAGAGTCACGACACAACCCACCTTTACCTAAAATCTAAAGGTCCATGAAAGTTGGATTATCCCTTTGAACTTAATTGTAACTTTTTTCGGAGCTTAAAGCTACTTAATTACACAGCCTTAGTAAGTTTGAAACTTAGGTCTTAAGTTTAAGTATAGTTTAATCCAATTAAATCTAAGGACTATGTCACCAACGATGAAGAATTCATTAAATATCTTAAAAGTTCCTAAGTATTTCAAAATCACCTAATGGATTAGTAGTGTGAAATAAAACAAAAATCATTATTTTTGCAGATAAGGGCAACAAAACCCGGCCAAGTACGAGAATGTCAGATTTCAACACAGTCGATTCATCGATGGCGGATACTGCCAGTGCACTATATGAGGAAAATTTCTTCGGAGAAGATTGTAGAGAACCATACTGGCTCTCAGACGAAAAGCGTAACTTCGACGAACATGACTTTAGAACGAATGAGTCAGAAATCGGAGCTAAGCCTCCGTGGGGTGCCGCAGACCACGTTACCTTGGAGAGATGCAATAACTGCCTCACCAGGCTCGGCGCTATGTCTCGATCCTCCACTGTAGCACTCACTCCCTGCACTCACTTTAATCCGGCTTGGACCATGGAAGCTGTTCCAGAAAGCAGTTCCGACAACTCTTCAAATAGCACAGAATACCTCACTCCTCGGGCGATAAGAAAAACTTTAGCAGCGTGCCAATGCGACAAACCCCCGGATAGGCCGCCAAAACCATCGCATATGGATCAAAAGAAAGCTCCCATGCCATTACCTGCGCAAGGGTGTTCGTGTGTGAATGATAATTATCCTGTTAACAACCCCAAAGTCGGACCCTACGAAAATTACGACGTACCTAAAACAACACATATCGAGGTAAGTATTTTGTATCTCTACACGATCATTAAGTAAATTCATGTTGAGGGCATTATGACCTTTATAACATTTTATTTTTATTTCAGGTTGATAACGCGGAATATTATGATACGCCGAAACGACTAAAGCAAGTTTTATCAGACGACTTATTTCAGGTTACTAAAAACTCAGCTCCGGGTAATTTAGTGCTCAAGAAGAATTGTGGATGTATACTAAAATTTTCGTCGAAAAAGAAGCCAGTAATAGTAGAATGTCAAGAAAACATACAACCAGTTGAATGTCCGTGTCAAAGAGTTACAAACTGGGCAAATAACTTAATCAGTCTTCCTTATTGTAAACGAACAAATGATAATACAAATGTAAACACAGAAATACTCACGAATCAAAAGTCACAGGATATGGCTATTTATGCAACTGTTGATGTCTCAAGAAAAACAAATAGACAAAGTAGTGTAACTGATAAAGATAGCACGAACGATACCGATACTCCATTTAATATCTATCAAAATATAGAACAAAAGGAAGACAAGGAATTTGAAGGTCCCTATGCTAATTATGAAAATCTTGAATTTGCATTATCATTAGAATATTACGAAAACGCTAAAGATTTATTGAAAAAAGCTGGCGTGACTCAAACTGAATTAGATGCACTAAGTGCAAATTTAGATATTGCGGTAACGACATTGCCAAATAAATCTAAACATTGTACAAAGTGTAGTCATTCGCAGGCATCACTATGTCACCCTCATGACTCAAAGAGAAACAAAACTGACGAATACTTACTCATGGAGCCTTCAAATGACGTAAAACAAGACATTTGTAAATCTATAGCTCCCAATCCAGGTTATACTCCAATGTCGCCAAATCCGAATTGGTCACAAAGTCTGAAGTATCCCTTGAACAAAACTAATCGGACGGATATTGAGAAATCACTTAGTATTCCTACGTTAATTGGAGATGGAAGCAATCAACGATACCTCGTAAGGAATAACAACAAAGAAGCGCTACAGAAACGATCTAGTTCTGTCGATTCAGCGCGACTGCTTGAAGATTTGAAAGAATTCGACAGTAGTATCGGCAGTCATGGAACTTCATCATCGTTAGAGACATTAAGAAACTTAGCTCTAGAAAACAGAAGATCATCATCTCCCTGCGACAATGATAGAGAATGTTACGACTGTTGTAAGTCCTCCGGTTCTGAAAATAAGACATCGGAGAGTTCTTCGAAAGATACTCCTCATTTAAGGAACAAACACATGGATAATGCTCAAATAAAGAGATCTTCCAGCGTTCCTTGCAAATCTGGTGGAAACAGAGATTCTTCAAGCTCAAACGACTCTGGAGTTTCAAGTTGTTCTCTAAAACATGGCGGTGGGGAGTTCAATGAGTTCGAAATGCCGCTGACATCCGGCCATTCGAAGTACCACTACATGATGCATAAAAAAATGAGAGGAAGTCTAACCGGTTGCGTACACTCGTCATTGCCGAGAAAGTCAAAGTCTTCTGATCCGTTAAGAGACATGTCTATGCAAATTCATAAAGCAAACGTTCGAGCAAAGTCTTCATCAGCAGAGGCTGAAGTTCCTGTGTTGCCGCCGAAACAGTTTAAAGGTATGAAAGAACTTATTGTGTTTTTTAATGATGTGTCTGATACTTCCCCAACGATAGGCAATGCGCAATCTTTACTGTGTTCCTGTATGAAGGGTAAATTTTCTTGAGAATAATTTACCCTTCCTTAATATTTTATTAAAAAATCATTTTCAATTATTTCTGGGTGATCAGCGCGCTGCAGTGGTAGGTAGATAGTTGGATTTGTTTTGTAGGGTAGGCGTATTGCTTAAAATCAAGATATGGTATACTTGACCGTCGATCCATTATTATTAAAAAAAAACTGAGTCTAACTTGACAGATTGCGTGCTAAATGTCACAGCCATTCTATAGGGTTATTAGTTTGTGAAAAACATGAAGCCGAGTTGTTGCGTTAGAACAACCAAGTTTTATATAACACATTTATGTCCAGTTCTCAGACAAGCTGTCCTCAAAAAAGCATTTTCAACAAGTCAGATTTAAGTGACAGTTTTCTTAAAAAAGATATCCAAGTACTAACGTGATGCCACTTACGGCGCAATTTAGATCTAATTATTATGGCTTTTTATTTTTACATTTCAATGGTAAGTTAGTATTTGACCACCATCTTGCCTGATGTTAAACAAGGATGCGATGACTTTGAAGCGTAATTACTTTTTAAGAAACCGTTTCTTCTCGACTGGAAGACAAGATTATTTTTTCCATTTCTTTCCTCACTTCACTCATTCCACATTTGCTTCTGATTGTAATTTACAAGCAAAGCTCAGTCCCAGAGGCAATTAAACCTCGCAACAAAACTCCAAAACAAGCCTCCGTCGTCAAAGACCTCATTTGAAATGTAAAGCCGTAGTCACGACGCCGCAGTAAAGTTGCTGCGCCGGAAATGATGTGACCCTTCCACGCGCCGAGCGTCGGAGTAATTGACCGGATAGGATGAGCTCTTAAATGTCAAGAACTCATTACCGATTGTATCTTTATGTCCTTATTGACAGTACTCGGATTGACGATGGGTTTCTTGTGTCTAGTAATCTGAGTTTATTCCGATATAATAGGTGAATCTTATTCTACTTTTTTTTACTTGTATATGTTTACATTCGCCGTCCCGCCTGATATTAAGCAAAATGCGGTCTACGACGGACCGTGTTTACTCTTGATTTCAAAATATTAAGAATATAGGTAGCCATCGTTAAAAACTCAATCGTGCAACATATTCCAAAGCCGTTCTTGTAACAAAAGCAGGGTCAAACCTCTTAAATATAAATAAAGTGGTCAAGTGCGAGTTGGACTCGCCCATGAAGGGTTCCGTTGCAGCAAGTAACATAATATACATAGTACACATAGTTCTTGTAGTTCCTTGTAACTTTGATCGAAGTTTCAATAATAGTGTATTTATGACGCACTAAAAAAAACTACTGATCAGATCGAGTTCAAATTAATTTTCGTTGGTAGTTTACATGGTAATGTACATCATATATTTTTTTTAGATTTTTCATTCTCTTACTTGAGAAGTTAGAGGGGGGGGGGGACACACATTTTACCACTTAGGAAGTGTCTCTTGCGCAAATTATTCAGTGTAGACGAAAATGATTTTGAAAACCTCAATATCATTTTTGAAGACCTATCGATAGACACCCCACATGTGTAGGTATGATGAAAAATTTTTTTTTGAGTTTCAGTTCTCAATATGGGGGGCAACCCTAATTGTTTTATTTTTTTATTTTTTTTATTCAAATCTTAATGCGGTTCACAGAATACATATACCTACGAAGTTTCAACAGTGTAGTTTCATAGTTTCGGCAAAAAGTGGCTGTGACATACGGACGGACAGACAGACAGACAGACAGACATGACGAATCTATAAGGGTTCCGTTTTTACGTTTTACGGAACCCTAAAAAGGGCAATATTGAATTAGATTATGAAGATCAGTTGCACATTTTCTGAAGTGTATACAATAAAAACTGATGAGGGAGTAATTTTATGGCGATGTTAAAGATTCATAAAACCAAATCTCAAGTCAATTTTGTCTCTTAGATTTAGACGTCACTTCATAACCTTAGTGTATTATGATAACTAGTTGACTTTGCAAAAAAATGTGGAACTTGTGTGAACCTTGAGTAATGCAGACTAATATTTTTTAATGAATCTGTCTACACACGGGAATATTGATTGTTTTGTGGTTCCCAGGAGTGATGGACACGCACAGCACGTCGAGCGGCACGTCAGACATGTCGGACTACATCGAGACGCTCTCCCTGACGTCCTCGCACTCCTCCTCCGAAGGGCCCGGCGGGATCAGGTAAATAACACAAAAAGTATAAAAACATACAGAGCTCCTTGTGACAAAACTTACCAACAATAGCCCACTGACTATTCCTCCTGTTAAACTCGACGCATTATTAAGGAGAAAGTCAAGGCCGCAAAGTCTACTAGACCGCATCGAGAAAGAGACAGAGCGCGCGGGAATGCCTGTATATGCGACACCACCAAACGACCCTATTGTAGTTACCGCCCGATGCACCAAAATTATGTTGGACGACAAGATCCTAGAGATGGCCAAAATTATCGAAGGGAACTCAAGTGTCACAGCGGCTTGGGCAAATTGGGAGGTACCAAGAATACAATGGGTCAATGGTGTTCCGGGATGTGGAAAGACAACATGGGTTATTAGACACTTCGACGTGGACAAGGACGCTATCATCACGCCTGTCTGGTGCTGGCGAAATTGTCCTCATCGGAGATGTCAATCAACTGCCTTATATCGATAGGGAAAATCTCTTCGAAATGAGGTATCACCGCCCGAACCTGGTAACAAAGATCAGCCAGGAGTTGCTCTGCACACATCGAAACCCAATGGACGTCGCATATGCGCTGAGGGAAATATACTCGGGTATGTATTCCTCGGCGCCTCGCATAAAGTCCCTAGAGCAGAGAAGGTATAAGGGAGCGCAAATACCCAACACCCAACCAAACACCCTCTTTTTAGTTCACACTCAAGAGGAGAAGGAGACCCTGACAAACCAGGGTTATGGTTCAGGCACCGGGTCACGCATCCTTACCATCCATGAAGCTCAGGGACTAACATACGAGTCGGTAATCGCAATAAAAACTAAGGCAAACACGAAGCTGCACGAGAGCGTGCCTCATGCGGTCGTCGCAATCTCACGGCACACGGGGACCTTCACATATTACGCTGACGACACCGACGACGCCATCGGTCGGTTCGTGCGGCGAGCGTTGTCTGCAACACCGAAGACCATCCGAGAGTTCAATTTGCAGATGGCCATCAAGGATAGAAATGCAGTCGTGGTGGAGGCGCTGAGCCGGGAGGAGGCGACTTAGAAAATAAAATAGTCCTAGAATTAGCAAGAAAATGTTCCCTACTCTCCCCTATTTCCTTTTCTTCTCCAATCCAAGATTCATGTAACAAAAAAAGAAAACGATTGACAAAGGTCACGGACCCCGGAGTCTGTGGAGCTGTAAAATTTAAATAAAAAAAAAAAAAAAAAAAAAAAAAAACTAGACCGCATCGTCGCTTAAGATCATCGAAATAGCGGCCAAATGTAGACCTATAAAAATTAAAAAGGCATAAAAAGTATAAGGGCATAATCAAGCACGTTATGTCATTGGCCTAATACGGGTTCGTGAATGACATATGACCTTGAAAAACATTTCGCCTTGCTCTAGATATTTGTCTTCATTGTTTATAAATTAGCGGCATTATGCACATGACTTCAAAAAGACAGCGGTGCGTGTAGGATTTTAGCCCGGGACTCTGAAACGGCAGTCGCCGTTCTCACGACCAGCCGTAAATTTACTAGTGCAGTTTAAACTTCTTTCTTTCACGCAAAAACTAGTAAAAAAGATGTCTACACTAGGTTTTTCGTTGCATTTTGGTACAAATTATAGATAACAGGTTGATATAACACATAGTTTATTTTTATTTCCGAAAAATAAAGAGACCAGGGACTACGCAATTGAAACAACATTGATAAGTATAAAAGTTATAAAGAAAATATTTTGTTCCTCAGACTGGGCCGCCAGCCAACGACGACGCTGCGGCCTCGCTCCGGGAAGGAGTACCACAACATGGACCCCATCCTCACCTCCATGTACAAGCAGGGGAAGGACCTCGCCAACTACACCAACCTGCCGTGAACCTCCTCTCAGAATCTGCGCTCGGAACCTGCCCTCAGAACCTGCGCTCAGAATCTGCGCTCAGAACCTGCACTCAGAACCTGCGCTCAGAACCTACGCTCAGAACCTGCGCTCAGAACCTGCGCTCGAAACCTGCGCTCAGAACCTACGCTCAGAACCTGCGCTCAGAACCTGCGCTCAGAACCCGCGCTCACAATGATTACTCCCACTTCTACCAACTTTGTGATTGATTCACGTATGACTGTATCACTGACAACACTGGGAACGCGCGTGCGCCCTTCTTGAAGAAAATAAATCAACGAATGCGGGTGAAATTTAAATCAGAGAGGACCGACTTCCAAAACGTATCCAAAGTTTTGAGTCAAAATTTTGTATTAATTTAAAATAAAAATAAAATTGCATACTGGTATCTCATGTGAACAATGCACGTGACTTAATTTAAATGTTTTTAACCATCTATGTTTATGTAATTGTTTCTACTTTTACCGTTTCGTCTTGATGCGTTTAGATTGATTTAAGTTTCGGCCGCAAACGGCGGTCATTTTGAAAGTGGAAAGTGCATGCAACTGCTTTTACGTAACTGAGCACTATTTTCAAGATTATCTACCAGGATAATAAGCATTTGAGAAGCGGCTATTAAAAATATAAAACTACATAAATGAGCCGTTTTAAGCAATTCTATAAATAAAAATCTATTTAACGACATTATTGCGTAAAAAAATGTTCCAAGAACAAAAACTATGTGTAACAAAATCTTTTTTCGAATTGAACAAAATCTATGGAGCTGTTGATTCTTGATTTGTTTTTTAATTTCAGAAGTGGTCACATAATATAAATGATGATGATTAGTAAAATGGGATTGTTTGACTTAGTGGATATGATGTGCGTAACATTCGAAGTACTTGATTCGGAGTACTTTGAGACATTTCTTGGTTATTCTATCTATCTCAACAAAAAATGATTACTGGTTGGAAATATTAGTAATGTAGTTATAAGACAAATTATTCTAGCTCCTATTTAATGTTTTGTATTGCAGTTAGAGTTTCATTCCCATATCTTACAGTTTCCTTAAAACTACATGTAAATACGTAAAAATAACTTAAATATAATTGCCCTTCATTAAAACCATGTAAAAAGCTTACCAAATCTTTATTTGTAGTTTTAAATATCTGTGAGAGTATTTTTCTTTATTATTCCAGAATATATTGTTAGTGTTTCTTTTGAAGATAAATCGATTAGAACTTTTTATTTATTTATTTTTAATATAATTATTTACGTTATTGTTGTGTGCATAAGACTGAATTTTGTATTAGTTATACATTTTTGTATCTTTAATTTTAAATTATTATTACCATACGGGAATATAATCTAGTCAAAATTAGTTAAGGAATAATCACTAAGAGAAGTAATTATATGTGTAATATTGTAATATATGGGTATTTAAACAACGATTATTCATACATTTACTAGTAAATAGATATTTTATACGAAGTTTTATTCAAGTATTTATATAATTATCTCTTGAAATACACAAATTAGCTGTACTGAGCTGGTAAGTAAGAGCTTACTCTATGCATCATTTCAAAAAACTATTATTTTAACCACCGTATAAAATGACGGCATATGTTATGATCTACAAAGTTCTAAAATATCTCGATTGTTCACCACGCCTTGTTGTTTGTTTATTATTTTTTATTCGTATCTCTATTTTATTTGTTTTTGTTCAATAAACTTGTATCACTAATAACCGTTATGCGGTTGCAATTCCCTGTTATATCTACACAGTATCCAGAGTTCAACAAATACCACAAATGTATATTATTATAATTACGGATAATACTCCTCAATCAGTGTAATGAATAAATAGATCATCACTAAACTCTGCTATTTATATCTTGAAAAAAATAATATTTTAACGTTTTGTTCGAAGTGTTTTTGCAGCAGTTGTGAGTGTATATCTGTATATGTTGTGAGTGTCAATAAATAAATATTTTTCTTATATATGGACGCAACCCTAAAGCCTTGAAATGAAAATAGCTACACCACTCCATACATTTCTAGTCCAATTTTTTTTAATGAGTAATATCTTATTTCGACGTCAGAGTTGATGTTAAATTTGTTCAGTATGACGTAAGACGATCTTTTCAGCTTAGTACAGGTGTTGTGTGTAACCCTGTATAACGGCAGCAATAATTGTAAAGTTTCCTAAGACGTAGAATGTCGTTTATAGGAATCATACTTATGTGTGTATAGATAGTACTGGTGTGTGTATTTTTGTGTAATAAAAATTAATTTCAATAGCTACAAATTGTTAATACAAATATAAATACTTTATTTACCAAATTTTGCATATGTATAAAAAAGCTTGCCAATGATCCCCAAACTAAGCTTAAGCTTGTATCTTGGGTCTCGCGAGTTACCTATATAAGTGCAAATAATTGAATTTTCGGGATAATATGTAGGACAGGTACGCAACAACATCCTTCAATAGTGAGATGCCGCTAGAATAATTAAGTCTTACCATTGATACATATTTTTATAGCCTTAGTTACCCTCACCCTTACTAACCATAAAGAATCTTCGATAAAATGTATTAATCGATTTTTCCTCAAACGCGACAATTATGTGTACATACATAATTGTCTTTCAACACAAAACATAAAAACATCAGGTAAAAAATATCAAACTGAAAATCTAAACAAAGTTTTTTTTAGTCCAATAACAATTACGTATATTATCCTGTCATCATCATAACAATAACATAAACTAATTATAATCGTTTATGTTAAAATAAATACAGGAATAATCACATAATTGATTAACATACTTATATATTTGAGTATTTTATCAGCAATCTGGCTCCCATAGTACAAGTGTTGTCTAGTCAGGGGTCAGATGGTGTTGTGTGTGAAATGTACATCAATATTTATTTATAATATCACATATGACTCATGAATAATGTAGTATTCTAATGATGACAACATCATTAAAAAATATTTTTTGAGTAAATTAGTTAGAAATAATTCGTCTTTTGTTTTAAGAGTATTCTATATCTACATAGACAACATTTATTAATTTAATTAGTAATACTAGAAAACGAAAATGCTCAAATCATATGATTATACCTAATGATTCAGAATGAACGTTGCGAATTTATGTATGTAATATCACACAAAAATACACATAAAACAGTGGAATGTGCAATACCACGTACATACGTGTACCTAACTAAATGATATCAGTAGTATCGTCGCTAGTAACCCTCCTGTCACCGATACCGCGCGTATCGCTTACTATGTATACTTACTTATACATAATGAATAAACATTATAGTGATTTGTACATTGTGTTTAATTTTTATCCTAAGTTAGTTTTGGTAATAAATAGAAAATCATCACAATATCCATGGAATGTGTTCTTTCCATCATAAACCGAATGGTCGATTAAATCAGGCGAGAGCCATAAAGTAGTGGTAGGACTCTATGCAGAGTCTGCCTGGGGAAGTACCACATCTTTGCCAGTTATTCTACCGCCAAGCAGTAATTTAAAAACAGTGCTCCGGTCTGAAAGGCAATGTTTCAAGTGTAATTACAGGGCATAGAGATAAAACACCTTGTATTTCTGGTTGAGAAGCGCAGTGCAGTGACTGTGATAGGTAATGATTAATTAATTCCAATAGCTGCGTGTTAATTTAAATTCAATCAATATTTAATCATATTTCACTGTGCTGTTATGGACTGGCATGTTGCTGACCATCACACATATAACCTGTCAGTCTCATCACTCTACACTATGCCTAAAAAAAGTACAAAACAATTATCACTCACTGCGTAGGCAGAAACCTACCCTATTATTGTTGTACAAAAATTTTAGTCACGCGTCGCTAAAGCACTGTTTCTTTCGTTACGAAATATTTTGCTTTTATGTTTCTATATTCTCCAAAATATCGATCACTACACAATACAATACAAATTCGTTTATGGACAAAAGAAATCAGACGCTAAATTAATTCACGCACTTAAATCTTAGTCAGGAAACCACTCATGCAAAGGAAATAATTTTTCCCGTGAAACTACTATCTAAGAAAATAAAAGGAAACAGGTACGTAATTATGTAAGTATGTAGTTTTCTTTTCACATGTGGTAAGTATCCGTACTATTAGGTTGGTCATCTATGTTACTACTGCTAAGACTCCAACCTCTAGTTCCGTGTTAAAAGACCATCAAATAAATCTATTCTTCAATATCACGCACAGTAAAATCTTCAACTACAAAGTATTAAGAGGCCTGAAATAACACGGGCGCGAAATAAAATGTCACTTCGATCCGAAGCCCTAAGACGCCTACGTTCGCTAAGCCAGTGCGGCTTTACGTGGAAAACGTACGTTCTGGCGTTATATGCCTTTTCCTGTATATTTTAAGCTGGTATTGAGATGTACCAAGTCGTGGAGTCAAGCCACAGCGAATAAAAGGAAGTAAGTTTGATTAAGATTGAGAGAGATGAAAATTAGTACTTTTCATCAAAGCTATTGATGAAGAAGTCTTTAAAATCAAATCGGATGATAGCAAAATCGAGAGGCACTTATAGTAAAGATTGATGGGACAAGCAGGTCATGTGCCTGATGGTAAGCAACACCCCTGCCCATAACAGCACGTAGCTATTGGAATATAAAAGTCATCATAACATAGCACTGCGCTGCGCTCCTTGACCAGATAAATGTTTAAGGTGACTTATCTCTATGCCTTGTGAAAAGATTTTTCTTTTAACCGGAACACAATCATGTTTGCACATTACTTCTTGGCGGTAGAATAACTGTCAAAAGTGTAGTAAATGTCAAAATGTGTATATTTTGATGTTCCAACGAACCAGAACACAGTATTGGTCTGAAATTAGTAAATCCTTGCCATCCTAGCACTCGACGACCACCTGATGTTCAATGAGGATGCTGAGCGCACTCAACAATAGAAAACCTAACTCTTTTGACTTATTAAATTAAATAGTCTTCTTTTTGTGAATTTCCCTTCTCAATCACGTTTCTGTGGCCGCCGAGTCTCGAGTCGTCCGACGCACGCTGCATATTTAAGCGGTCTGTAGACAGCCTTATATTCGGAACAGGAATGTTCTAGATTTATTTTAGACTAAGTAAATATCACGCAAAAAGAATTTTGTAACGTACTGACTATCAAAATGCCTCATCACTTCAAAGAATATGGTGAAACAGGATGTCGCATCAAACAAACAGTGGCGAGTTGAATTATGTGCTTTAATCACGAAAAGATTCAGTTTTTTTTTAGGGCTTTTCACAATACATAAAGACATATTATAAGCTATAAAAATAGGTTTATATAGGCAATAGCACAAGCACTTCACAAAATGTTCTCACTGCTAAGACCCGGGGCCTTCTTTTGCATGCAAAAAGTCAAGGCTACCTACAGCCCTGGCCCAGTGCAGGTCGATGGATGACATATGACTCTGAAAGATTTTAAGAACATTACCTTCAGCGCATTTAAGTTAGCAACGATAGCTTTCCACGAAAAACGTGATTTCGAAATAGATTCGCGACTTTCCTATGTCGGTTCTACGTCGTTTCGTCCGGTGGAACATTGTATGACGTATGCTCTAAAGTTCTAAAGTCTACTCTAATTAGAGTAGACTTAGAATATTTAAACGGACGAAACGACGGTTCGGAGTAGGAAAGTCGTGAGCTTATTTCGAAACTACATTTTTCATAGAAAGAGAGTAGACGTCCAGGATATTTGACTGGCCTCGTGACTTAGTGGGTAGTAGCTCTGCCTGCGAAGCCGAGGGTCGTGGATTCGATTCCCACCCAGTGCAAATATTTGTGTGATGAATTCAAATGTTTGCACTGTGTTTGGGTGTTTCTATATATAAAAAGTATGTTTTTAAAACTATATAAGTTATATATCAGCTATCTGGCCACCATCATACAAGCTTTGCTTAGTTTGGGGTCAGATGGTGTTGTGTGTGAATTGTCCACCAATATTTATTTATATAGGCTGTTGCCGTCCTTCCGGCTTGATCAGTCGTAACGTATTATGGATCTATGGCAGTTGGCTTTATATGGCCTTCAATACCTACCGAACTGTATCCTAACGCAGAAGGTGTAGAGGTAGACTGTAGAGCCTTAATAACCTAATCCTAATCAACGAGTAGGTACTACGCCTTCTAAGACACAATAGCCCAAAGACGCCTCAGACGGTACGACTTCAGCTTGAGCTGCCCCCGATATGGAAGATCAAGGAACGACCTTGCATTTTAGGAAGGGGTAGTCTACGGTCCTAGCAAGGAGGAACAAGTACAACAACGTGGCGTAAGGAAAACCAATGCGTTTATTTAGAAACGAATGGTATACAAAATTGGCTTCCAGATGCTTGAATACTAGAGCATCTCCTGCTGGCTTGTGTGTTGGCTGTTGTAATTGTGCCAATATCAAGTTTACTTCACGTTTAAATAGCTGCAGGACTTAGTCACGATCTAAATTGTTATTACCTTAATCTCAACTACTATCCGGTTTCTGAACATTTCGGCAGAGCTACAACCCCTGTGATCACGGGAAGACTCAATAGGACCTTGAATCGAGAAAGTTTAAAAACTGTGCTGATCAAGTATGTTGTTTGCCATCAGGTGGAAGTATTGCTCTACTCGTCAGTTAATCTTGTACATAAAATCGCCAGCAAGTCCCGCGAGCGAATTAAGTCGCACTCAGGCCACTCGCGCTCGATTCAAATTTTTATTACTCTACAAACTCGCTCCATAAATTACCGAGGGCTGGGATTTTAATGTTGGTTTTCATTTTTGGGGATCTTTGGGAAGATTTGCAGGATTTTTGAGAAGATTTTGCTATTGAAAATGATAGGTGAAAGAAAAAGCGATGATATACTTTTATTGGCACTTCATTTACATGTAAAATTAAATATTTAATTATATAAATATACTATTATTATACAAGCAAAAGTGTATTTTGTTTGTTTGACTTGCTGTTTTCAGCTCTGTAGGTATTTTAAGAGTATTTCAGAGTAAATATAGATTGCGAAATGATACATACTTACTATTGCACAAGTAAAGGTAGATTTCATAACAAACAAACATACTTTAACACTAGTATTTATACTAGTTTCATGTTTAATGACGCACAAAAATACATCATTTGGTACAAAGATTTATACATCACTACTTATTCATTTTGTTCTTTACCATGGAAGAAGAAATAACTCTTAGCGATGAGGTCGCCACTTGCTACTTTATTCAAACGGCTTTCTGTTTTATTTTTGTAATTTTAGTGCAATATAATGTTTATCTATCTACAAGTATAATATATGTTTGATAATATATACACATTTAGCATTACGAGACGTCTAGACATCATATCATAAATGGAAACGAAATGAATCTCATCATAACACAATGCATTAGACTCGCATGTAATAAAACATTTTCTACGTTACTCACAAAATAAATGAGATATCTGAACCTACAAAAATTCTTCACGATATAAATACTTTTTCATATCTGAGTTATGTATTTTGTACCAACAGCGAAGTCATGTAACGAAATGTTTGAACAGCGCTACTTATATACAAAAGGTTTTATTTGTTGTAGTAGAATACGATAGTGGCTCCATTTATTACGAGTTTTTAGTAGTGGTGCTGTGTCTAGGTCAACGTACTTTGTGTAAATGGTTAACTTAATCTAAATGAGGGAGCGAGCTAGTAGCAGAATAAAGGCTGGATCTGGCCAAGAGTAATGGCCATCATAAAAAATAACCTTTTGGCTGGATTTCAAAACATTCCAGCTTTACTAATGATACCGTAGGTTTATTGACTGACTGAGTAGGCTTTTTAGCTCTGTTTTTGAAGTTACAACTTCTTTACCGTTTTGAGTTCTTTGTGATAGGGTAAAATTTTATGGGTTCGGGTCACAGACATGGTACAATTATTGACGTATAAAAAAAAAGAATGTTGTCTCGCTACCACAAAAACTGTGTCTATAGAGTCGGCCACATAATATGCACGTGTGCGCTGTCACATACGGGCTGACACGCACACATACACACCTCAGTGGTTCATTACACGCGCTAACTTGTGGATATGTGTGCGTGTCAGCCTATCAGTGACAACCTGACAATGCACACGTGCAAATGTGGCCGACTCTAGTGACACAGTTTTTATTTTTACGTCCAACTTTTTTATACGTTGCTTGCTTGTTTTTTTATACTGCGCTGCGCTCGTCATCCAGATATATAAGATGTTTTATCTCTATGCCTAGTAATTTTCCTGGAAATGTTGCTCTTCAAATCGTTACACAGTGATTATACTCGTATTCACATTACTGATTGTCGGTAAAATAAACTAAATGCTCGAGCGCGCGTAGCACAGTGGTGCCCAGCGTAGTATGTGTAGCTTGTCTTCAGTCTGTACTCTCTACTACTCTGCACGATCCCTCTCCATGCTCCTCCCCCCTACCCCACCCCAACGAAGGAGTCGTCCAATGTCCGGACGGACGTTGTCCAGACGTCAACGGAAGATACGTCCGAGGAAGGAGTAAGTTATTCTAAGTCACGTCAGTGACGCTACGAGGATGTCAAGCGTTACCTGCGCACGCGTTGGTTGCTGCTATCATTTTAATTTTATTACAAAAATACAAATACAAATACAAAATGTTTTTATTAATGCAACATAAGGTAGTACAAAATAAAAGTGAAAATCCCTGTCTACCGCTTTAGCGTGAGCTGTGTTGCAGCAGACAGTGCCTTCCCCAAACTAAACACAGTAATAATACATTTTATAAAATAAGAGATTAAAAAACTAAATTAAATTGAATAAAATGTAGTGGTTAGACATATTTTTTAAATGCGTTTGTTTGTATGAATATATATTTATAGTATATTATATATATATATAATAGTATATTTGTGTGAATTAGTAAATGTGTCTGTATATTTAATGATTTTGTGTCAGGGTATGTGTATGTGTGTGTGTATTATTAGCTAATATGCTGCTATTTAGCGTCGCGAGGTTTCTTAGTTTCTTAGTTTCCTTTCCTGTATTTTTTCCTGGATGAAAAGCAGCCTACATGCTTTTACAGACTATGAAGGCATTTCGGTGTGATTGCGCAAAAGATCCAAACCTTCTAATTTATAATATTAGTAAGATTTTAATATCATTACCAATAAACCCGTCGTACTGAACTATATATTTATAGTTATGCTACTAGACTTTACATTATGTATAATAAAAGTGGAATCAAATCGTTTTGTTCGAATTTTTAGAATGTCAATCACAAATTGGTGTAATTTTTTCGAATTTAAAGTTCATAAAGACAGAAAAATAAAATTTCACTTTACAATGTTTTTCTTTCAGCCGACTGCACTCGACAACTTAATAAATTGTATTAATTTAAATTAAAGAAAATGTATTTTCATGAAAAGTACTCGTACACAACTGAATATAACTTTTTATTTGAGTTCGGAACCATTAATGACTCCGGTCAGTCACCCCGCGGTATTTTTTTAAATATTTCTTTCCCAGTAGGCCACATTTGCATTCCATTAGCATCACAATACAGCACTCATTGTTGCCAGAACAAAGCCCAGGTTCGCCAGAAATGATAAATAAATTATTTGATAGTCCCGAATAGCTACATTTTTTTGGGTCCGTGTGATGAATGTGAGCTGCGTTGGGAATGAAGAGTTTGGTTTGTTTATTTCGGATCGTTGCCAGTTTTTTTTTTTAGTACATTTTCTGTAACGAGCCAGTATTTTGTGTTTGACACGTATGTGCGTCAGAATGTGTGATATTTATTTCAACTTCGATAAAATCGTCAGGATGTCAGCTAAAAGTAGCGGTTCGCGCCGCGACCGCGACCGCGACCTGTCTCGGTCTCCTGTCGCGGTCTCAGCGCGAACTGGCGTCCATACAATTCCATAGTGTCAAGTGCCTGTCGCGGTCTCCGGCCTCGGTCTTCTGTCGCGGTCTCGTGTCGCGGTCTCCGCGCGAACTTGTACCTTTACAAATAATTATAATAGAGGTTTTTTTGGTATAAAACACACATTATACCATACTAACATTACCAATCTGAATCGAAGTACTGTGGATCCAAGTGGAGGGAGCTTAATATTATAAAAATGCGAAAGTTTTTATTTATGTATGTTTGTTTTTCTTTTAAGCAAAACTTGTGGATCCGTATGGCTGGATTTATGGGATAGTCAGGAATAATACATTGGCTGGTAGTTATCCCATGAAAGTATCGGGGTCAAGAGTGAAATCGGTACACTACGAATCCTATTTACACTATACATTTAAATGGTTGGATGTTTGTTTGCTAATCCGTAATGTAAATCGGAACTGAACGGAATAACGAAGATTATAGTCTGTGAGAACACACAAGCTACTTTTTATCCTGGGAAAACAACGGGACGGGAACTACGCAAGTAAAACTGCGAGGTGCAGCTAGTAAATATGTATTACATCTATAGGTGACGAGCGCCATGCAATGCTAAGCCAAGATCTGAACTCTTTACTATAAGCTTGTTCAGTTCATTACAGTGGCATAGTTTCACGCAGCTATTATTGAAACATGAAGAGTCCAAACCAGTATTTGGTTATCTGGCACTCCACTGATATAAGATAATCGACATTTATGTCCTTTAATTTTTGTAGAGATAATTCCTTTCAAACCGGATTGAACTTTAGTCGGCACATTTCTTCTTGGCGCTAGAATAACTTTTTTTTTTTAATTAAAGAGTGGCGAGACCAACAGGACATGTGCCTGATGGTAAGCAACATGCCTGCCACATAGCAACACAGTGACACGAAGCTATTGGAACACGAAGAGTCCAAATCATAACTGGCAAAAGTGAGGTACCACCTCAGGCGTGCTCCGCAGACAGACCTACTACTACAAAGTACACGTCAATGCCGAAAATTTTACTAATATTTTCACCCTTCAGTCATTCTAAAAGCGCAATATCGGGAAATTTGTCTTCTGCGTGAAATCACTCGTAAATAAAATGAGCATTCTTGTTATTTTTCCTTCACATTTCAAGCAAACTTTTACAAACCAGCGCCAGCGTCTGAACCGCAGATGAAGTAGGGGCTCTTCATAAATTGCCCTCAAAAGTAACCTCAGTGAGGGCCTCATTCACCCGACTAGAGTATCCTTTCAATAGATTTCAATAATCGACAAATTAACGAGTCCTCGAACGCTCTCGAATGTTCTCGACGGATCTCGATAACGGCTCTAATTGAGGACTATCGAAGAGCTGAGAATGACCAACCATTTGTGGCTAGAAGCCGGTGACACGGTTCAAGCATTCTAAGCAATATAAGTATAATATTAGGTATGTAAATGTACCATTTTTTTAGATAATTATGAAAATGAATGTAATTATCTTGATCATCATATATTCATATTCATATTATTTATTGATAAAATATTATTTTACATGTCAATCAACAATAATTACATTAATGTGATTTGCCATAATATAATAAAAATTGTACATAATCAAATTAGTAAATTGAAGTCAAATTAATCACACTATAAAAATTATATAAAATATTTCAATGGTAATCAAATAATTGGTATACAATACATTAATATTCAATTAAATTTCAAAATTATAAAATTCCCTATAATCATAGAAGCATTGCTCGATCAGCCATTTTTTTAATTTTCTCTTAAAAGACTGCAGAGTAACCGCTGCGGTGACGTCATCCGGTAAACTGTTGTAAACAGTCGGGGCCATGACGTGGGTTATCTTATCCGACCTGGTGAGGGACCGCGGGACGGTCTTCAGCTTGTGTCGGTCGCGGGTGGGATAGGCGTGCCCGGCGCCGCGCTCCCCGTACGACGACAGGTTTACCCTGGCGTACACTGCTACCTGATAAATCAGGATGGAGGGCAACGTCAGGACTCCCAACTTCTTGAAATGCGGGCGTGCTGGGGTGTCCCAGGATACTCGCGCCACGCTCCTCACCGCACGTTTTTGCATGCGGAAGGCGCGCTCCCAGTCCGCAGCTCTAGCCCACATTTCAGCACCATACTGAAGCTGAGAGTGCACTGTAGCGAAATAGCACGAGCGTGCTATCTCAGTCGGTACAAACCTCGCCAGTCGAGCCAACGCAAAGCAAGCGCTCCCGAGCTTTCCACAGACCTTATCAATGTGGTGATCCCATTTGAGACCGCGGTCTATCTCGAAACCCAGGAATGCAGTAACCTCTTGTTCCTCAATTTTCACCCCACTCACATCAACCGACAGGGGTCTCACGGGCCTTCCCGTCAGGCTGAATCGAATAAAGTGAGTCTTGGTAAGATTCAGGGCAAGACCGCTCACATGGAACCACCCATACAGCTGGGAGGCTGCGACATTCAGTTTCTGCTCCAGAGCGTCCACTGTCGGCGCCGTGACCACCGCAGCCACGTCGTCTGCGTACATAAGTACTTCTGCGGCTGTCACGGTGTCGGGCAGATCATTCTAGAGCAAAGAAAACAATATGTTTGACACCGACGACCCTTGTGCCACACCCATATCGGATGCCATAGAATCCGACCTCTCCGATCCTCCACAGCTCACAACCATTTGCGATCTCTCCCGCATTAGACCAGTCAAAAGGGAGTGAGCAGGCCCCGCTACGCCGTAGTGTTGCAATTTAGCTGCAAGTACGTCGCGGTCGGCAACATCAAACGCCTTTGACAGGTCACAGCAGAGGATCGCCACCTGCAGTTTGGGCTTGGATTCCCGGGCCTCCATGACGCGACGTATCACCTCACGAGTCAGCGCCGTCGTCGAACGCCCCTCGCGGTACGCGTATTGCCGGTCAGATAAGGCACCCGTTTCACTTAAAAACTCGAGAAGTCGAGAGCTCAAGCCGTTCTCAAAAATTTTTGCAACGGCCGGTATAATAGAAACGGGTCTATAACTGTCAATGTTCTCTCGTTTCCCTTTTCCTTTGTACAGCGGCGAAACTTTGCTAATTTTGAGGGGATTAGGAAACGATCCCTCGACCATGCAACAGTTAAACAGATCTACGAGTATCGGCGCCAGTGATTGTATTGTCATTTTTAATAGTTTCATGGATATTCCGTAAATGTCCCGGGATGCTTTAGGTGGTATTCGCGTCAAAACGATACGGTATATCTCATCCACATCAAACTTCCGCAATCTCAAGCAGCGGTCGGCCGGCGCGCGCACAGCCGCCAGCAGGCGACGTACCTCCGTGACGTCAGCGCGCGGCGCTCCGCAAGTTTTAGCGGCGGTTATAAACCTATAGTTTGCTGCATTTAACGCAGATTTTTTACAACTAAATTGCGTTCCATCTGATTTTCTGAGCGCGTCAGTAAAATCTACGTGTGGACAATTATTTTTACCTCGCTCTGTATTTATTACATTCCACATTGCTTTTGGAGCGTAGCTTCCAGAATAAATTATGTCAGAATAATATTTGGATTTTGTATTTGTTATTAAATTTTCATAATAATCGGTCATGTCAATAGCAAAATTGTTAATTATGTCATTATTTGGATACTGTTTAGCAATTTCAATGATGTCAAATAATAAGCATTTAACATTTTTTACATCGGGTGTCACCCACGATGAGTCAAGTTTTTTAATGTCATATGTTTTGCGCGTTGGAAAACATATTTCAAACTTACTTTGCAGAACATTAAGGATAGTAGTTCCTTTTTGTACCGCATTCTTGTTGTGTAATTTGGTAACCCAGTCAACACTATCCAAGGAAGTTACAAAATTTAGTTGGTTTCCGCGCGAAAACGATCTGACGTGCCGGTAGGTAGGTACATGCATATCAAATGCTGCCGTGCATTTAATGCCGTAGTGGTCGCTCAAATTTGTAATGACAGGCGCCGCGGTTACAGAGTCCGCTCGAATATTAGTGTAGGCATGATCCAGAGAAGTCTGTGTGGAAGACGTTACCCTAGTCGGAAAGTCCACCTTATTAGTCATGCCATGGGCCGCCAACAAGTTACTAAGGGTTTTTACGTCACCGCTGAGTGAGTCCGATAAATCAATATTGAAATCGCCCACGATTACGCAATCTATACCTAATTCGCTTACTTTCTCGAGCAATGCCTCGAAATGATTCAAAAAATATTTTGAACTAACTTGGTTTGTTCTATATATACAAATTACAGTAACATTAAATTCGATTAAATTAATAGCCGATATTTCTATAAATAATTCGACCGATAGTGACGTCAAGTTAACATTTTCTACGCACTTCGTGCTGTTGCTGACAAAAATGCAGGACCCGCCGTGCTCTCGTTCCTTCCGACAATAACACGACGCGAGTTTGTAACCGTCTAAAGCTACACGCTTGAGTTCTGTCTCTCTGTCCCAGTGCTCAGTAAGTGCGAGTACGTCGCACTTAAACTCATCTCGCAATAAAACCTCCAGTTGACTGGTCTTATTATTGATGGATCTGATGTTTTGATGATTTATTATCAAACACTTTCGAGTGTGACGGTGCGCCGGCGCCGGCGCGCGCGTGCGGCCGGCGCGGCTCGCCGGCGGAGTGCGCTCCGTCGCCGCCGGCGGCCGCGCTGCCCTCTCCCCGGCGGCGGACCAGAAACCAGTCCGACAACTTCACTAGGGATGGCCAAGTGCTAGGCGCGCTCACTGTATCGTACAGGCTTTCAGGGACACCAATAACGAACGCGGCATGCCTGTCCGTACGAAGTTCTCGTTTTGTGACCGTGTATTTGTCACACGGTTTCACCTTATTGAGGTAGTCGAGTACATTCTGAGCGGTGGTCTCAGGCTTGAAAGACCATGCCTGTAGGTGTTTAAATCGCTCCACGGTCTGGAGTCCGTCGTCAGCCTAACCGATTCCTAAGATAATTTTACGAGACCTGTGTTTTCGTGTAACTTTAGTCCATCTGTCGGCTTCGTGGCAGGGTTGTTCCGTACTGCTGTTTTCGATAATTCTCGTGTTATTACCTGTCCCATCCCTAGAATCAGTTAGTTTCGACGGCTTATTATTTGCGCCCGCAGTTACTAATCGTTTTGGAACCGTAATTTCGGGAGTCGTCGGCGGAGGCTTAGTCCCAGTGCTTGCGGGGGGTGTCGCGACAGAGACCGTTTTTAGTCGCGCTTGACGTACAGGCCTCTGCCTCGGTGGTGGATCCTCTGGTTTTTGTTTTTGTGCAGATTCGATGTTAGTTCTACCCTCAAAATTCGGGGCAATACGAGTGATGAAATCAGCTTGTTTAGTAATTAAGGTGTTTTGCTCCCTCACCATGGCGCCCAGCGAGATCACTTCATCCTTCAGGTAGGCCACAGTTTTTAGAAGTTCAGCAACGTTACTTTCGAGTCCTTTTAGCGTCATTTTGTATATTTAATTTAATAACAAACACGACAACATGTCCTTACACCTTCCTTCTCCTTCATCCTTACATCCTAATTATCTTTCGAACTTCATTGGTTTAATGATAATTCAGATGTGCTCAGTGTAAGTAGTTAAGTATGTAGTATAATGTAATTTTTATTGATAAATTATGCTTACGTCCAACTCCAAACGAAAATAAATAATCATTAATATAATTATATCATTACTTTATTAATTACTAGCGGCCCGTCCCGGCTTCGCACGGGGTCAATATTTTTTGTTAAGTAGGTATGCTAAATGAAACGTACATGACCAAATTTTTCCAAATTATCAAAATTAGAAACCAAAACTTTAAAGAGTAAAAACATTAAACTGGCTGGCCTGGTGGCTTAGTTGGTTGAGGGCCGTTTTGTAAAGCGGCGGTTTAACGATCAGCCGGATTGAATACGGCTGATAAAAAAACCGCCGGAATGAATTCGACGCCATACGTCATTCAACACGGCTAGCCGTTAAGTAATAAAGCGAGAGATTAGCCGCCTCTTTAACAATTTTTAGTTCCGATTCTTAACACTCATGGCACTGCCTGACATAACAACAACTATGGCATTGAATAGGTACTGCAAGTGTGTTGCTAAATTGCTAAAGTGACAGTGGATTCTGGAGTTCGGAGGGATTGTACACAATATTATTGGAGTGTCACTTGTCACCCTGGGTGTTACTTGGAAACTATTTCGTTTCCACCGTCCACCTTGTTAAGACTAAATCAGACCGGGTTGGTTACATGAGACCCAGATCCGACTCGGAGCACACCGACTCCATATAGTCTTGGCGCTACTACCTCTGGAGTGTATTAAAAAAATGCGGGAGCCAGAAGCTCAAGGGAGGTCCTGAGTGGAGCAAGCCATGCAAGTAGCCGTAGTGTATCGCAGGCCGAGTATGGAGAAGCGACACTCAGGGCTGACCGCAGAGCTTCTGGCGGGAGCCCACCCGGAGTCAAATCTGGATGATAGACCCTTGTCTATGGAAGTGCACCATGTTTCTTAGGTGTACCGTCACCGATATCAATTTATGGGCTTTCAAACTTTATGAGAGAGGTAAAATGTTGTAAAAAAATATTAAGGAATACCGTAAGTAATCGGTCAGTTTTTTCGGATGAATGAAATTAATTTTGATTTTATTTATTTATATTATGTTTTTTTAAATTTGGTCTATAATATAAGCAGTAATACAATACGGCTGAACGTGGGCCGCCTTATTGAAGAACGTATCGCAATGACAATGCGGCTAATCGTTGAACCGCCGCATTACAAAAAGGCACTATTTTTCAAAACGGCTAGCTGTAATGTAATACGGCGGAAACAAATAAATAATATTACCATAAATCGTAGAACCTAAGATAGGCCCTACCAAACTTCAGGGCGCACGCAATCATGTCAACGTTGGGAAGAGTGAGCTCACTCTTTCCGTTCTAGTCGGTTGCAGGACGCGGTGGACGCCGGACGTTTTTACCTATCATTATTCGTTGTCAATAACCAAAATAAGTAGCACCACAGCAAATCTCGCCGCTAGCGATTGTACGGGTCAAGTAGATTGGTTTTATGTAAACCAGATACGATACACACAGAGACGCAGTTTATTACCGATGTCAAGGTGCTCTGGGCACATCTATTGATTTATATCGATGAATATTACCACAAACAACTCTCAGCCTCAACGGACACCGGGAAATTGAAGCTTCTCTCAAAGGGATTTCCCATTGGCTATAATTTTGTAACAAACCCCCGTCTCGGCATGCGGCTTGGTAAGTTTCTTTTACACGATTTTAAAGTCTTGGAACCATGTACCAACGCGGTACATGATAAAAAAGTATTCTGAGATAACAACACTCTGACTGGGAAGGATGAACGCTGTACACTCTTCCTAATTCTACATCTACCATAGATCGTAGAACCCAAGATTGGCCTTCCCAAACTTCAGAGCGCACGTAATCATGTCAAAGTTGGGAAGAGTGAGCTCACTCTTTCCGTTCTAGTCGGTTGCAGGACGCGGTGGACGCCGAACGTTTTTACCTATCATTATTCGTTGTCAACAACCAAAATAAGTAGAACCACAGCAAATCTCGCCGCTAGCGATTATAGGGGTCAAGTAGATTGGTTGTTTGTAAACCACTTACGATACACACAGAGACGCAATTTATTACCAATTTCAAGGTTCTCAGGGCACATCCATTGATTTGTATCGCTGGCATTGTACTGCCACGTTGCGCCGCGCCGCGCTACAGTCGGCGCGCCACGCCGGCCCGTCGCGTCGATAATTATTATTTCGACAGGATGGAATTTTTTAACTTCGTAATATCTTTTGAATGCAATGTCCGATTTTAATAATTCAAAAAGGAATCAGTAGGTATTAAAGCAATCTTGAATACGAAATAGTTTATTTGGATAAGAATTAATACAAATGTATGGATAACATGGTCTGAATTTGATCGGCATTTTTATCTTCTTTTAAAATATAAAAAAACAGTTGTAGCGACGTAATTACAGTAGTTAGACATATGGTCTCGCGAGGTTTTTTGTAGATTTTAATACGTTTTATAATATTGTAGAACATTGTTTTGTTCTATCATTGGTACTTTCCGCAGCGTATGCGATGAAAGCCATTTTATGGCTGTTTTTTTTATACCTTGCGTTGGTTTTAGTAAAGAAATGAAAGTAATTCTAATTTTTTCTCGTAATAAAAGTAACCTATGTTACTCAGTGATAATGTAGCTCTCTTTTGGTAAACTAATTTTTGAAATCGGTTCAGTAGTTTTTGAGTTTATTACATACATACAAAAATACAAAAATACAAATCTTTCCTCTTTATTATATTAGTAATGTATGGATAACATGGTCTGAATTTGATCGGCATTTTTATCTTCTTTTAAAATATAAAAAAACAGTTGTAGCGACGTAATTACAGTAGTTAGACATATGGTCACGCGAGGTTTTTTGTAGATTTTAATACGTTTTATAATATTGTAGAACATTGTTTTGTTCTATCATTGGTACTTTCCGCAGCGTATGCGATGAAAGCCATTTTATGGCTGTTTTTTTTTATACCTTGCGTTGGTTTTAGTAAAGAAATGAAAGTAATTCTAATTTTTTCTCGTAATAAAAGTAACCTATGTTACTCAGTGATAATGTAGCTCTCTTTTGGTAAACTAATTTTTGAAATCGGTTCAGTAGTTTTTGAGTTTATTACATACATACAAAAATACAAATCTTTCCTCTTTATAATATTAGTATAGATATAGATATCATTAATTTACTTCATTAAATTTCAGATCGGTCCGTTCAGTTCTCGCAACGTGATTGAGTAACAAATATTAAAAGCTTACACTCTACTGCTACTATAAATGTAAGAGTTCGGATGTACAAACTCACATTTATAATAATATAAATATAACATTTTATCTTACCTGTAAACAGCAATAAAGAAATTGTATTTGTAATAATACAAATAAACGATTTTAAAAGTGGGTATGCAATAAGTCTGTCAAACAATGTGTACTGTTCTGAATTTTCACAATGATAAAAATAATAATCAGCTGCTAAAAGTCTTCTTCAATTCGTTTGTAGCTTTTAATCGGTTGTGTTGTTTTATAATTATGTCATCTGATTCTTCACCTTCTATTAATTTCTGGCTTCAATTCAGTTGTGCTACATAAGTGAGATTATGTTCGGTGAACACAATTACGCCAACGTCTTGTGTCGTATTATTCATATTCATATTCATTTATTCATACAACAAGTACACGTCACAGTGACACAGTGAATTATCTGTACAATAATTATTATAAATAAGAACAAATACAATAATAATTCATAATTAATCAAATGTCGGCTACAATAAAATAAATAAAATTACTTAGCAATGTCAATTGTACTTAAAATAACAATATAAAAAAATATGTATGAAATAATGTCAATTGTAATTATAAAAATAATGTTCAATAATAATAATCAAAATACAAGAATTAATTTCATTAATCAGATTTTAAAACTGTAATTGCCCATTAGGACTAACACAGATTAGGCTAACCTACAGGTACCTCATTGTACCTACATTGTTTCTTTTCTAGACATGTATTCCGTATGTATGTCATAAAAAGATTGGGTTATTAGCCAACGCTTGAGCCTAGTTTTGAAAATGGGCAGTGTAGGGGACTCCAGCACAATCTCAGGCAATCGGTTATATATCATAGTGACATGAGTCAACCTCGCGGACTTCTCGAGAGTTCGTGGTACTGCTTTTAACCTAAATTTATACCGGGTGACTCGTTGTTTCGAGTCGTGCAGGGTTTTACCTACCACCTCGTATGATCCGATGTTCGCGCGCACGTTTGTTGCGACCTGCATAACTATTATACCTGGTAGCGTAAGCAATATTAGCAGATAAAGTAAGTTTAGAATGAATCCGTTTCTCTCTAGTCCCGTATTAGGTAGGTAAGCGCGTCCATCGTAGACCGCATCGTCGCCCCTTCAGTAGTTCGACTTCTTCATAAATTCTTTTACGGCTCAAAATCATTAGCGTCCCATTTAACTTCCGTCTGAATTCCATCATTTCGGAAAATCTCTTTTCCCCCACGGGAAGATAATTAAAACTTTTTGCCCTAATTTTAAACCCTTTGACGTACTTTATTACGAACAATTTCAGTCTATTTACACTTTTTTGTGGTTCGGAAAAGTTGGGCATTGAATTTAAGAGAAGTTAGAGCCACGGTTTGAAGTTGACTGTATAGACGGTGAGAATTCTTTTCTGTTGATTTCCATTTCTATATTTAGGCTATAAAGAAAGGTCGCCGATTGTACCAGTTGAATTTCTTTGTGTTAAGTAATTTCTGGGCCAATTGCACTAATAAAATGTGTCCGAACGGACCCAAATTGGATCTTTCTAATTTAAAAAATGTAAAATATATGCGCAGAGAAAAGTTACTAAAAAGTGTTAAAAGTCTGTTTGTAAATTAATATTTATTAGTGAACAAAAAATAATATTGGTGGGATTTCTCATACAACACCGTTTAACCACATTTGTAATGAAAAGATAAATTGACAGCTATGATTATTAAATAATACAGTTCTGAATATCAACTTCTACATTCCTGCAACTGGGAATTAAGATGGAGGACTTATGAGGATAAGAAGAAAGTCAAGGACACAATACATTGGCCAAAATTGCAAGTTAGCAAATAGGTCCTTAGATGTATTTATCTGAACTTGTCAAATTCCTGATAAATTCGTCATTTGATATCAAAAGTCAAATTAAAAAACAAGATTTTTTGATATTTTAAAAACTATTCATAATGATAACTTTTATAGGTTTACACTTGACCACCATCTCGCCTGATGTTAAGCGGCGATGTGGTCTACAGTTACAATTCAAACATGTAAATTAAACAAAAAGATTAAAATTGATGTAATACGTTTATGTTTGTAATACATTTTCAAAGAAGCAATGGTGAACTAACAAATAAATATTTATTGCAAAAACGAAAGATTTTTGTCATTTCGCGACAAAAATAAGCCTGTGACGTCACAGGGCGCGCCGGCGTGAATATATTATAGTTCCTTGTCGCATTACAATCATGCATAAGTGATCGACTCCCTCACTTAAATAATGGTTATATATCGACTGGCCTCGTGGCTTAGCTGGTAGAACTTCTGTTCGCGGACACGTAGGTCGTAAGTTCAATAGGTTCAGTTGAAAAATATGCGTCATCCATCACTTAGCGAGGATGCTAGATTATGTGCTTTACTGTCTGCTTGTAAGAGAAAGCAACAGTGATATTATATTGGTAAATAAAGCAATTGTATTTGCTTATACTCATAGTAATAAATATATATTGATAGGCATTTCACACACAACACAATCTGACTCCAAACTAAGCAAAGCTTGTAGTTTGGAAGCCATATAGCTGATATAATACTTTTAATTATATTTTTAAATACATACTGATGGTTTAGTGCGACATAGTCCGAAATCTTACATACACATTACATCTTACGTACACATTAGTATAAAGTTTATAAAGTAGAGCAGGCAGAGGGCGGAGGCGCTAACTGCGAGAGAATAAGGACATAACTCACGTGAATACCTGCCTACAGCGACAGCTTAATGGCCTAGCGCTGGAAGTGGCTACGATTTTATAATACCTAAGGAAAAACGTTTATACAGAGTTACGAGAGCATAAACAGATGATTACTTTATGGCCCCGTTCCTAGGTCTAGAACCTTTCTCTCACAAGAAAAAAATGAAATTCACCATCCACTGAGATTTGAAAACAGTTTGATTGTAGTCTGAAATATCGCATGTACTCTTTTTCATTGCATTAAAATAAAGGGAACTACCCGAGTAAAACCTGGAGGCTATAAACAAAATAATGTTGATAATCATAAGTCCAACACCGAATACAAGATACGATAAGAAAATTCCTTATTAAAAACTACAATGCAAAAAAACCCTCTTTAAATAAAAAAAAATATCTATATTGTTGGACAATTCACACACAACACCATCTGACCCCAAACTAAGCAAAGCTTGTAAGATGGAGGCCAGATAGCTGATATAATACTTATATAGTTTTAAATACATACTTAGTATACATAGAAACACCCAGACACAGTGCAAACATTTGAATTCATCACACAAATATTTGCACTGGGTGGGAATCGAACCCACAACCCTCAGCTTAATTTCAGGCTCGGCAATGCATTTCAATTGGCGGCCCTATCGCTTTTAGCGAGCTCTTCCAGGTAACCGTGCACGGATTAGACAAAAAATATAGTAACATGGCCCTTAGCACTTAGATTTGATTTAATTTATCAATAACAATACGAGTACTAATCACAACAACACCTATTCTACAGTTTGTTCGAATCTTAAAATATCGACCGAAAATCCCGCGCACCAGTTTCCACGTAAGCGCTGACTCCGCTATCGCGTCCATCTGAATCCGAGTATAAAAACCCTCGAGATCATTAATCAGGGGCGCGTGGCTCCGACGCGACATGCCTCCACCAGGACTTTGAGAATCATTCTTCTTTACTTGACGCCGTTAAGGGTGTGATTGCCGTGAAGCACAATAGGGAAGACTGGTATTAATAGTTCTGTGCGACTTCACAGCAGTTACAGGAAAAAGGGCTGTATAGATAACTACCCTGTGCCTTGGAATTTCCACAAAACTGTGGTGTTGCGATCAAAGAAAAGTTTTACCTTAATAAAATATTTCTTTGTGTTCCTTTTCCATCTATTTTTGTAAAGCCGCCATTTTTTCACCAAAAGATATATATCAAGAAGTGAAATCCGTGAGATTGGAAGTCAATTGTGTGTTCTCTTCGGATTTATTTTAACCCCTAACGGCACGGCTGAATGCTGTGGGTTTTGCGTGTCTTTGTATGTGTCATCATAGCTCCGAAACAGGTGAATTGATTTTGTTATTTTTTCTTTGAAAGGCAAATTAATCAGGACTGCTCTTAGCGATTTTTTATCAAAATAAATTTAGCCATTTCAAAGCTGTCGGCTATTTTGTGAACAGCGGTAGATATCTTAGACACATAATTGGTCTAACATTTACACTATATTATATTTATACAAATAGGTATAGATAGCGGTAACACTGATAGTGTCGCGAGGGTTATTTTGTTTAGTGCAATCTTAAAAAATGCCTGTTTGTTTGTGTATCTTTGTACACTGCATAGGCATCTTACATCTATGCTGATCTGCTGATATTATAAAGCTGAAGAGTGTAGTTACAAAACATGATCCAGGCGCCAAAGAAGAGCACAATTCAATAATTAAGTAGTGTAGTATTTTAAATCACTTCCACCATCTCTCTATGTCTCCAACGTCCTTCCATAATACAGTTTCTTCGAAAACAGCGTGGCGAGTCGGCAAACTGAGAAAACTTCTGGACAATAATTCGTGCGCTACGCACTCACTTACAAGAGAATTGTAGCTTCAGTCGTGAGGCTCAATGCGTGAGGAGCAATGTCCTACTTTCCTCCAGTAGCATCATCCTACTGATACGTATAAAAATGCGAAAGTTGGAATATATGGATGTTTGCTGCTCAATCACGTTACTTCTAAACGGGTTGACTTGAAATTTTGAAAACAGTTATATAGGCTGGAATCCTACTAATATTATAAATGTCTATGTATGGATGTTTGTTGCTCAATTACGTCATTACGTGTGAACTCACTCTTACACTACAAAATAATAAAAAATTGCAGTCATAAGGACTGCCAATAGAAGTGAAAACTAATACATGCTGACGCCTTTCTAGATAGCCATGGTCCCGAGTACACCCAAATATAATTGTTATCTTTCATTTACGAGCGTGACGCTTGAGCTCAATTCACAGCCCACGAAAAATCTTTGTGTGGTGCGCCAAAGCGATTACAGAGGCAAGTAAAGAAACTAAAGAGACGAACTTCTTAGCATTCCATGGATTCACCGTGCGGGTGCCGGGTCCATCGTGTGGCAGAGAGAGAAATCTCGAATAGACCCCAAGACTTGTGACTCGGGCGTAGGTTTAAAAGGGGGCCCCAAATAAAAGCCGTAATAAACACTATTGTCACTTCGTCGCAATTCAAAAAAAGAAACAGAAAATCGTAATTAATCTAAAGAGGTTGTATTCAGGAAAAACAAGCGAGCCAGCGACCTCCAGCCTCCAGGTAGTGCCGTGTGTTACCGAACTGGGTCACCGTTTAATCCCATTAAGTGACCTCTCAGGACGCTGTTAATTCTGCGGAGATGACAATTCGCCGGATTGCGGCGAGGCGCCGAATAAAGGCCTAGTTACAAAGATAAGGAAGTAATAAATTAAAATTTAGGAGGTCACCTGACTTGATTAATATAATACCTGTGATACGGGGAGCTCGTGTGATGGGAGTTCGGGAAACATTTTGGGGTGAAGGTTGGGAGAGTTATGATACTTTACTTGTACCACATGTAATACCTCGTTATCGTACTCATGTGTGTGTGTGTGGGAAAGCGTATGCTTGTGAATGTTATGTGTAGGTTTATTTGTGTGAGTGACAGGATTTCGTTTAAATAAGTCCAAGCAATTGATTTGTTTAAAATATTAGCTTTGTGAAGCTAATTTTGTCCATTTCATAGATATTTTTATTTTAATGACGCTTTTTATGATTTCCATTGTTCAACCATTGCGTCGTTTATCGTAAGTAATTGAATCGATGATTTTAAAAGTCAAAAACGTCAGTATTTGTATTACTTTAACGTTTTTTTCTGACAAAAAATTACGAATAATCGTATTCTATGAATCTAAAGCGTAAGATTTTAAGACGTGTTCAGATCTATAACTTCGTTTGTTTTGTTACATTCAAAATGATGAACTCTAGCTATCCATGATAGTGCGATTGAAAACTTTTCCCGCGTACTGTTGTTGTCAAAAAGTCTAAAACAAACTAAAATCAAGAGTTAATTGTTTTTTTTTCTTGGCAAACCTGCTCCATCGGAAACCGCATCGTCGCTTAACATCAGGTGAGGTATCAGTCAAGTGTAATCATAACAATGATAAAAAGATTACAAAATATTAAAAGCCTATCAAAACTGTTGAGAGTTAAATAAACCATAGAGAAGAGGTAATAAACTCAGAATTTCGTTCTTAAAATAATTTTACAAACTTCACACAATACATTTTTCAATTCCAATCACCCATCGCCTTTCAATCGCACAACCCGAAGCTGGTTACGAGGCTACCCTCAGCCCTCAGGAACCCTCAGGTACCCCCACAGGGCAAGCGACCCCCAAAAGGCAATATTTAAGTTCCCATTCTGTAACTTATAAAGCGGTTTCCAAGGATTTTACGGTCATAATACTCGAGCGAAGATTATGTAGATTTTTCCGAAGGTCCAATTGGAAGTATTGTCGGGACCCTAATCCCGCGTCCCTGGGGAGGGGAGGGGGTGGGAAGGGTAACGCCGGGATGCGAGGAGACAGCTGCTTGGGTACGGTGAAATGGGTCCGTTTTACTTACGCACACACTTACGTATAATAAATGAACATAAATTGCGATAAAGTGTGAAAAATCAGAGATTTGTGGACAACACATCAGCAATATAATGTGCAAACATTACTGTATTCCGGTTTGAAGAGCAATTTTTCTAGTGAAATTAAGGGGCATATAGGACATATTTTATCTCTGGGTAGTGCTAGGTAATGATTTGGACTCTTCCTGTTCCAATAACTGCGTGTCGCTGTTTTGGTATGTGGCAGGCATGTGGCTTACAATCAGGCATCTGTATTGCTCGTTTCGTCACTCTACAGCTCTACACAATAAAAAAACATAATATTATAATACCCCGTTTACATGATTCCAGTCCAGCGACCGAATCCAGCGCTGGATTGCTTACTGGAATAATGGAAACCGCCACTGGAATGCACTGGCTCTGGATTGATGCATTCCAGTGCCAGTTTTCATTATTCCAGTAAGCAATCCAGCGCTGGATTCGACCGCTGGACTGGAATAATGTAAACGTTCATTTTAACAAAACGTGTGTCACTTTAAATTTGTTTGACACCATGAAAGTTGATAAGTTTTACCCAGAATTCTAGCCCAGAGCCCAATAGACTACATGACACAGGCCCGTGAACAAAATTTACGGGTCAAATGAACCACCAGGAGACCTATGTAGGATGATAGAAGGGTATAAAGTAATAAGATTCAGCACTATGCCGTCACTTGTAAGCTGTCCAACTGAGTACAGTTGAAGAGGGGGGGTTCCAATCCTCGATAATTTCTCCTTATCGCATGATTTTTGTACGGCGTTGCGAAATAATGGATTAGAAGAGGTATTTAAACCGTATGGAACCAATGCCGTACATAATCAGATGATCAAATTTACTCTGTAAATTGTCAGCACATCATAATTTTTTCCGACAGACTAATAATTAAAAATCTAAAATGTATATTTTTTATAGTTTCCATGCCTCTTCTAATCTATTATTCCGCAACGCCGTATAAAAATCATGCGATATGGAGAAATGATCGAGGATTGGAACCCCCCCTCTTCAACTGTACTCAGTTGGACAGCTTACAAGTGACGGCATAGTGCTAAATCTTATTACTTTATACCCTTCTATCATCCTACATAGGTCTCCTGGTGGTTCATTTGACCCGTAAATTTTGTTCACGGGCCTGTAGTCTACAAGCAAGTGTTTTGCGTTCATAAAAATAATATTATGTAAAACTAGTATTTTTTTGTTATTTTAAATAGGTAAATATTGGTGGACAATTCACACACAACACCATTTGACCCCAAACTAAGCAAAGCTTGTGTGATGGCGGCCAGATAGCTAATATAATACTTATATAGTTTGAAGCTATAATTCTGTCTGCGCGTACATTCCCATAATGTGGAGTACGTCTCGATGGTAATTCTATAAATCAATCGGCTTCAACCATTCTGCAGTCCGCAACAATAGGAGCAGCTCGTTGCTCGATGTTTTAAAATTTGCCTTGTTTGTTGTTTGCCTAGTTGTTGACTTTCTGTTGTTGATGTTAGTGGGACGGTGCAACGGTGCCTTGCGTGTTGGAGGTGGGACTTGTAGCTGAATACATTTCAGTTTTCGGATTGTGAGATGATTTAGGTTTATGCTCGATGTGCACATAAAAGACAAATTCAAATACAAACGTAAATTTCGATGGATTCAGAACAAAGATTTGTGTGATGAAAAGGACCAAAAGTTCACTTACTAAATTTAGGGTACGGGTATTTGTTTTGTGCCTGGGCGGTTCTATGTTTCACAGGTTTTTTTGACGTAATAACTTTGTATAGTATATGACCGCTGGGTGCACGCACGAATAAGTGTCACGTTACGCCTGGGCTGAGCGTGCAAGCGAGAACGCGGAACAAGCCATAGAGAAGCGCGACCGACTTAAGCGTTCGGCTTGTGACGCATTTGTTTATTATGACGTTATCACGTTAAATTATCCTTTGTAAATCATCTTTACAGATTACCATTTTATTTAATTACTAGCGGCCCGTCCCGGCTTCGCACGGGGTCAAATTTTTTGTAAAGTAGGTATGCTAAATTAAATGTACATGACCAAATTTTTCCAAAAGATCAAAATTAAAAACCAAAACTTTAAAGTTCAAAAACATTAAACTGCCTGGCCTGGTGGCTTAGTTGGTTAAAGGCCGTTTTGTAAAGCGGCGGTTTAACGATCAGCCGGATTGAATACAGCTGATTTAAAAACCACTGGAATGTATTCAACGCCATACGTTATTCAACACGGCTAGCCGTAATGTAATAAAGCGAGAGATTAGCCGCTTCTTTGATAATTTTTAGTTCCGATTCTTAACACTCATGGCGCTGCCTGACATAACAACAACCATGGCGTTGAATACTGTGTGTTCCTAAATTGCTAACACGGCTAGCCGTAATGTAATAAAGCGAGAGATTAACCGCCTTTGACAAATTTTAGTTCCGATTCTTAACACTCATGGCGCTGCCTGATATAACAACAACTATGGCGTTGAATACTGTGTGTTCCTAAATTGCTAAAGTGTCAGTGGGTTCTGGAGTTTGGAGGAATCGTACACAATATTATTAGGGCGGCACTTATCACCCTGGGCGTTACTTGGATACTATTTCGTTTCCACCGTCCACCTTGTTAAGACTAAATCGGACCGGGTAGGTTACATGAGACCCAGATCCGACCCGGAGCACTCCGACTCCACCTAGTCGCTTGGCGCTACTACCCCTAGAGTGTATTTAAAAGAATGCGGGAGCCAGAAGCTCAAGGGAGGTCCTGAGTGGAGCGAGCCATGCAAGTAGTTTTAAAACTATAATAGGTCGTAACTTGACCACCATCTCACCTGATGTTAAGCGACGATGCTATCTACGATGGAACATGTTTCGATAATAGACCTTTGTCTATGGAAGTTCACCATGTTTCTTAGGTGTACCGTCACCGATATCAAGTTATGGGCTTTCAAACTTTATGTGAGAGGTAAAATGTTGCAAAAAAAATAGTACGGAATATCGTACGAAATAATCGATCAATTTATTCAGCTAAAAGAAATTAATTTAGATTTTGTGTTGTTATTTTTTTAAATATGGTCTTCCTACAACATAAGCAGTAATACAATGCGGCTGAACGTGGACCGCCTTATTGAAGAACGTATTGCAATGACAATGCGGCTTATCGTTGAACCGCCGCATTACAAAACGGCCCCGGTTTTCAAAACGGCTAGCCGTAATGTAATACGGCGAACTATACAATCCGGCTGCGACATATACATCATAATCCGGATCTCGTTGTTGGGCTGTATGTTTGATGTCTTGACACAAATTGTCTTCAAAAATATGCCATAATTCCGAGGGAAAACAAAATAATAATATTACCACAAACAACTCTCTCAGCCTCAACGGACACCGAGAAATTGAAGCTTCTCTCAAAGTGATTTCTTTGATTTTGAGTACCTAGTCTTGGAACGATGTACCTACGTGGTACATGATAAAGAAGTATTCTGAGATAAAATCACTCTGACTGGGATGAACGCTGTACTGTATGTACACTCTTCATAATTCTGCCGGCCGTCGCGTCGCGTCGTTGCAAATATTTAGGATGGATATTTTTAATTTCGTAATATATTTTGAATGGAATGTCCGATTTTAATAATTCAAAAAGGAATCGATAGGTAATAAAGCAGTCTTGATTGAAAAATAATTTATTTTGATAAGAATTAAAACAAATGTATGAATAGCATGGTCTTAAGTTGATCGGCATTTTTATCTTCTTTTAAAATGTAAAAAAGCAGTTGTAGCGAAGTAATTTTTTTTTTTTTTTTTTTAAATAAAGATTGACGAGACGAGCAGGACATGTGCCTGATGGTAAGCAACATGACTGCCACATAACAGCACAGTGACACGCAGCTATTGGAACATGGAGAGCCCAAATCATTACCTAGCACTGCACTGCGCTCGTCACCCAGAGATCTAAGTTGTTATATCTCTAAGCCCTGTAATTTCTCTGGAAACATTGCCCTTCAAACCGGAACACAGTAATGTTTGCACATTACTGCTTGGCAGTAGAATAATTGGCAAAGGTGTGGTACTTCCCCAGGCGGACTCTGCTAAGAGTCCTACCACTACAAAAGTTACACTTACTGTAGTTAGACATATGCTCTCGCGAGGTTTTTTGTAGATTTAAATACGTTCTATAATATTGTAGAACATTGTTTGGTTCTATCATTGGTACTTTCCGCAGCGTATGCGATGAAAGCCATTTTATGGCGGTTTTTTTTATACCTTGCGTTGGTTTTAGTAAAAAATTCCAAAGATCACTATTTTTTTCTTGTAATAAAAATAGCCTATGTGACTCAGTGATAATGTAGCTTTCTCTTGGCAAAAGAATTTTTGAAATCGGTTCAGTAGTTTTTGAGTTTATTACATACATACAAAAATACAAATCTTTCCTCTTTATAATATTAGTATAGATATAGATTATTATGGAGGTAGGTGTAACGTGACCACCATCACCTTGTGTTAAACGACGATGCGTTCCGCAATGACACGTGCTCACTTAGAAGAAACCAATTTACTTTTAATTTGAAGACACTAAGATAATAACCATCGGGAAAACCCCACTCAGGCAACGCAACAAACTAGTCGTTCTTAAAATCACAAAAGTAGAGCCAAACCCCTTGATTTGAGCCCATAAACGTCAACTATGTAACAAAGTCGCTATTTCAAACTATAAGCAGTCCGACAGAAAATTTCCTACAAATGCATGTAGTCCAAGATCCCAGGGCCACCAGATGTCAGAATCGAGTTTAGAGAATGACTGGCCCCTTAGATTAGACTGTCTTCTTGTAAAAGGTTTCGAAATAGTTGTCTGGCGGACATTTCTAAAAATTCAGCATTAGAATTTACGTAAAGTTAAGTAATTATTTTAGGAGCTTTAAAGCGTCTGCAAAGTAAAACGGCACACGTAATGTATCGGGAAGTATTGACGACTATTTTTAAGAAAATTTCCGATAATAGGCATACGTGAAAAATCAGTTAAGAGAATTCACGTGAAGTAAGTAATTTTTTTATGTATCTTCATTACCTGATATCTCATAAATGGCCGTCCAAGCAAGTTCTTAGTACATACATACTAACACTACTCAATCGTCCAAATTTCGTTCATCAGAAAATACGTGACATCTAGCGGCCCTGTGAATCCTGTGATCTTCCTCTAATGTTTTAATGTCAAAAAATCTTGTCACTAGGTCACCATGACTGACCAAGTAAACAGCTCCACTAACTTCCAAGTAATTCAAGCATCAATAGCATTCCACAGAGACGTAAATATAGACTCGTACAGAACGGTTGTAGACGGGAGATCAATAGAGTACTGTGAAGTCAGCAATAAGCGATTGCACGGCTCTCCCGAGACGACGGAGTAGATCTAAGGCAAGTGCAGTTTTATACGAATTTTAACTTTATACCTAGGTACGAGAGTTTAATTGAAAAAGGACATTTATGATGATTGAATAGAAAAAGAGAATTGTAGTTACAACTTTCTGCTTTCTAGAGTTTCATAATAGTTGTTCTATAAAACATCAAACTTTGAAAATGTATACAATTTGTATGCCCTTTCTTTTGTTTAAATTTTGGAGTTGAAACTTCTTTAGGCGCGCTATACACAGAATTTTCGTGGGCTGTGAAATGGATTCATCAATCGTCACGCTTGGATATGATAATGGATCGGATCGGATATGAAATCTTCGGGTAAACTCGGTAAAAATGGCCAGGTAGGTACCAGGTAGGTAACAGTAAAGAGTTTCGATTACCTACCTCCAACAGCCCAGCGTTTATCTCCAGATACCAGAACAACAGAAATATAAAAGAGTTGCGTTTGCCCCTAGGTACCAGTACCAGGGCAACAGCAAGTTTTCACTTCTATCGGCAGTTCCTATGACTGCCAAATTTTTTTCTATCTTCTTTATTACTTTTCCACTTAACTTTAGATAAAATAATTACTTTTATTTAGAAAATGAAACAAGCTACTTTTCTCTGGGCTAGTCTTTACTTCCGCAACAGAAGGTGAACGAGAAGCTACGCCTTCTTCTTGTCATATATGACCTCTCACTTTCGAGCATCTTGGCTAAGATGGTCGGCAGCAAGAGTTCCACCCTCACTGTGTCCACATCGCAGTCTTTGTATTTCCATGGAGTACTTTGCTATTCAGAGTGCTCGCTCTGACTCTCATCTGGAAGACTTAGGATTGATAAAGTGAAAAAGTCTTTGGCATGGCGTTTGACGTTTGAATGAAACAAATCTTTGAGTGAACTCCGGAATGCTGCTAACGCATTTCTAGATAGCTATGTGGTGTTAGCATGGTTACCATTACACATAATATAAATATGTATAGTCTAGATGGTGCTTAGAAGACTTATTATACGACAATAAATAAATAATAATAAATATTGGTGGACAATTCACACACAACACCATCTGACTCCAAACTAAGCAAAGCTTGTATGATGGTGGCCAAATAGCTGATATAATACTTATATAGTTTTAAATACATACTTATTATACGTAGAAACATCCGGACACAATGCTTTGAAGATTTATTTTTTGGAGTACCTATCAGCCGAGTAACCTTCCTTAATACTCGCTAAGTAAGCGGGTCCGTAGAAAAGAAAAAAAAACGATTTAATAAAATGTAAGAAACAAAAAAATAATACGTTGAGCACATAGCTCAACGTCTTAGATAAATTGTTATGGTTAAATGCTCTAAGCTCAACGTGTCACCACAGATGACTTTGCAGTTTGGTGGTCTGATAGACGATTTCGTTTCGTAGACGATCCTCGGAGTAAAACCAGCACAGCTCGTTCGGTACCACACTGTGCGATCTTCAACTTGTGGATACTTTTAAATCAACGTCTACCGTAACATCCAAAACTTCACCTTTATAATTTTTGATGTTTGTTCTTGAAGTTGCTGAATCACGTCCGAACATCTGAACGGTTCGGGATGCAACTTGGAACACAGATAGAGCAGTCTGGAATATCTATATTAACACAGTCTAATTCTCATTTCAGGAAATTAAATGGAATGGAAACTATGGTGGTGAAACAGCGGCGCACTGCTCGCTGTAAAATTAAATGAAGTTCGGATTAACAAATATAACAATACAGAAACCGTAAACATACGTTATTTCTCATTAAGTAATATTTAAAAACATCCAGTAGATGCTAGATTTTACATAAATCCCCGGACAAAGCAGAAGTGGAGCTCAGCATTAACAAACCGCTTGTAAGCAGAAGAGGCTCTCTCGCTGGCCGCGGAGCGAAGTAGGCCGAGTTACATAACATCACAACGGTGTTTAGCTCGCAAAGCTGATGTAAAACAGTCGAAAGTCGCTAAAAATAAAAGGTATAGTTTTCTTAAAATAATAGGTTTATTTTGAGAAATACCCTTGAATGCAACTAGAAACGGCACTGAAAAAAACACTTAGTTTACTAGTGGTAGGACTCTTAGCAGAGTCCGCCTGGGGAAGTACCACACCTTTACCAGTTATTCTACCGCCAAGCAGTAATGTGCAAACATTACTGTGTTCCGGTTTGAAGGGCAATGTTTCCAAAGAAATTACAGGGTTTAGAGATGTAACATCTTAGATCTCTGGGTGACGAGCGCAGTGCAGTGCTAGGTAATGATTTGGACTCTTCGTGTTCCAGTAGCTGCGTGTCACTGTGCTGTTATGTGGCAGGCATGTTGCTTACCATCAGGCACATATCCTGTTCGTCTCGCTACTCTTTATAAAAAAAAACAATAAAATATAATAAATTTTATACTAAATCGACCAAATTTTATATTTGTGAATTGTTTTTTGAAGTGAAAACTTCTGGCGCGCCACTGACAGATTTTTCGTGGGCTGTGAATTGAATTCTATCGTCACGCTCGGGAATGATCAGAAATCTTCGGATAAACTCAGAACCATGGCCATTGGCCATCTAGAAATGCGTTAAAAATGGCCATGATCATTGGCACGACCTCCGGTTTCACCCGCTTAGTTTCCAAAGTGAGTTATCAAATTGTGAGTTCACACTGTTCTAACTTCCAACATCCAGGTAGTACGAATATCGAGGTAAGCTAATTTTGTTTATATTTCAAACCACCACCTGTTTTGTTACCAAGTTGTATAGTCTACCAAAAAAAAAAAAACAATCATTGAAATTGATTTACATCAACGTAACATAGCTACTAAAAAAACATACAACCATAATGAGAAAAAACGGTTAAGTTCGGTTATTATTTTATTTTTTGTAATGTTAACATAATTATGATGACTTGCCTGTAATGTATAGTTACTTATGGCCAATAAACGATTTATGATTTGTAAAGTCGGTTAAAAATGCAAAATAAAGCTTAAATAACCCTTTGAAATATGGACGTAAGCCATGAAACCAGATCACGTAAGACGCCAAATCAAGTTCTAATTAAAACTAAACAATTTAAAAACTTATTAAACAAAAAATTCAACTGACTTCAAAATTACAAATAGGCACTCAAAACCAAAAAATAAGTTAATTTAACTACGAGTATTATAAGCGCTACTCACTCATCTATTTGAAGCCGGTGCCTGTGAAGTCAAAAAGCGTACGTAGATAGATACTATCCATAGATATATAGATAGATAAGATAGATACTACGTACTTAGTAAATAGAAAATACATAGGTAAATTGTATCTATCTACTACCTGTTAGACTTGGCTGGCACCGACTTCAAATAGATGAGTGAGTAGCGCTTATAATAATTATACTAACTTATTTTTACTTTCTAGTCTATTTGCGTTTAATTTTTGAAGTGAAAGTTTTCTTTAGGCGCGCCTAGACAGATTTTTTGTGGGCTGTGAATTGAATTCATTCGTCACGCTCGGGTATGATAAGAAAGCTTCGGTTAAACTCGGGACCATGGCTATAGGCCAACTAGAAATACGTCAGCCAATGGCAAATGCTGAAAGGGCGTGGACAGGCCATCATGGCATGGCCATCTAGAAACGCATCAGCCAATGGAAAATGCTGATGCATTTCTAGATGGCCATGCCAAGATGGCGAGGCCACGCCCTCCGGTTACACCCGTGTAGTTTCCAAGGTAAGCTATCAAATTCTGAGTTATAAGTTTTCACTTCTATCGGTAGTTTCTATGACTGCCAATATTTTTTTGTTTAAAAAGAGTTTATTCTACCCTTTTTAGTCCAAAACAAGTTTTCAACAATGCATTTACACAATTTCGTGTTGACATGATCGAATTTCATAACATTTGTGAAATCTACAACAATGTCATCCAAACAAATAGCGAGCAAATTTTTTTCTTTTGTTAATATTTCAAAAACAACCCAGCCGATGGGACCATTTGGAAAGCATATCGATCCGAACAAAAACATAAATCTTAAAATTGGTTCATACGTTCAAATCGGGTAACATAAAAAAAAAAGACGTGTGGCACTCGGGGACTGCCGCGGTAAAGCTATTGCATGCATTTTTTATCAACTTATGCAATTATATTTTTTTAAATTTGATTTCTACAGTATTTTTGGGATAATGTTGAGTCTGAGTCACATTTGTTTTTATCATAATCAATCTACTCTATGTCATAATGCTGGAAAGGTTGAGTACAAAATAATATAAACTCATTAAGGTAAAATTTCTACAAAAGATTTAATACAAAATGCTACTTATTTACATTAAGGTTAAAGTTATACAAAGAGATTAAGTACAAAATATCACTTATTTACAGCAATTATTCAAAACAATCTCAAAATCAAATGAGTCAAACAAACTGTCTTACATCATCATACTGTCATATACTTCTCTTAAAATTAATCACACTAACTAAATAAATATTGGTGGACTATTCACACACATGAAAATCTGACCCCAAACTAAGCAAAGCTTGTACTATGGCGGCCAGATAGCTGATATAATACTTATACAGTTTTAAATACATACTTGCTACTAGCTTTACCCGCAACTTCGTCTGTGCAAAATAAATATTAAGGTAATAATACAATTTCATCAAAATCGGTTCTGTTGTGTAGATGTGAAAGCGTAAGATACAATCGTCGCCCATTTCAGCTCCAATTTCATCCCCATACAGGTCGAAATTACAAAATTGCTAGAACAAACATTTATTTGCTTCGTGTCAAGTGTCTAAATATTATACAGAGTTTCATGGTTTTATCTTCAACGGTTGGGAATTTTCATATTGACATTCATCCCCTATTTCAACCCCAATTTCACCCCATACAGTTCGAAATCACAAAATTGATAAAACAAACATTTAAGTGCTTCGTATCAGGTATCTAGAGACAAAATTTGATAACTTTGAAAATCACGAATTTTCATACAACAGTTCATCCTTGTTTCACTCTCTTAGGGGTTGAATTTCGCAAAACCCCGTCTTAGTGAGCGCCTACGTGCTAAAAGGGACCTCCATACAAAATTTCAGATTCCTAGCATTTGTAGTTTCTGAGATTCCTTGATGAGTGTCCTTTCGCTTTTGTATTTATAGAAGACTAGCGGCCTGCTCCGGCTTTGCTCGAATAATAACCTAGATATCAACTGCAGCACCATCTGCCGAGCTGATTTGTGAATCTTAACCTTCCAGGGTCCTACCCAAATATATACAAAAAAAACATTCAAATCGGTCCAGCCATTTAGGAGGAGTTTACAAACAATGAAAAGTGGCATTGATTTATATTTATATAGATAGATAAAATATGAAGAAACACCTAGCCACAGTGCAAACATATTTTTTTTATAATGTGACTCATCACTCTATATTATAAACGAGCAGGACATGTGCCTGATGGTAAGCAACATGCCTGCCACATAACAGCACAGTGACACGCTGCTTTTGGAACATGAAGAGTCCAAATTATTACCTGCAGCACTGCACTGCGCTCGTCACCCAGAGATATAAGATGTATTATCTGTATGCCCTGTAATTTCACTGGAAACATTGCCCTTCAAACCGGAACACAGTAATGTTTGCACATTACTGCACTGGGTGGGAATCGAACCCACAACCCTCAGCTTCGCAGGCAGAGCTACTATACCCACTAAGCTCATGGCTTCCAATTCGCTCGCCAGTCTAATTCACTAACATAAGATTATTTTTATTAGTTTATTATCACTTCATTATACAACTGTTAATGTTTAATTTTTTTTATTTTCCTGTTCAATTCAATTCATTTATTCGAACCATAAATCCATAAGAACATGTGGTAACGTCATTCACAAAAAATCAAAGAATCTGTGTACATAATAAGATAAAATAACTAAGGTAAAAATTAATATAAGCAGCTGTAAAGGAGCCTCAGCAATTTAAAGCAGTGAATTGTGTGTGAATTGTCCACCAATATTTATACAGTATACTAAGTACATGATTGAGTACAAACAATGTTACACCAAAAGTTTTATAAATCTACTATTTTACCTTACTACAAGATTCCAATTTCAACACATTTCTCTTCCATATGTTATCTTTAACTTTGACTAACACTTGACTTTGTTGCCTTGCTCAATAGGTTTTTATTTCATTTTTAAACTTGATTTCATTGAGAGCTTGTGCAGGGATTGCAAAAATATAGAAGCGTAGGAAATACAATTTTGTGTTTATGGTGTGCTTTAGGATTCAGATTTAATTTCTGCCATTGACTTTGATTTTTTCTTACATACATTATACATTGATAAATATATGTACAATGATCCCTTCATTGCTATCATACTAAAGTTGTTATGTGGTGAAAATCTCCCGTACTGATTCTCTAGCTGATAAATTATATAAACCATGGATTGCTTTCTTTTGCAATATGAAAACATAGTTCCTGTCCGCAGCCTTTGGCTGTAGCTTCTTCCACAGATTTATCATAGGCACAGGTATTTTCAGATGAAGCTGCTCCTTATCCCATATCCAAGGCTGTTTCATATTTTATTGTGTTCAGGACATATGCGACACTTGACAGTACACACATTTAGATCTCTTTTTATTTGGACATATCCAACAACATCATCGCATAAAATAATCTTGAAGATCTGAAACATGCAAACAAACGCTTATTATATTTTACGCACATAACCTAACTTTGTAAACAGTGTTAAAGATGAAGTTCTAAGCCGAAAATCATCTATTACATATTTATGTACTAGGCTGCTTTATGTATTATACATAGGTAAATAGTATTAAACGTAAAACTGTACTTACAAAGATGTTTTCACGTTCATGAATTATTCTGAACTACAAAAGTCTTTGTTTCTTGATTGCAAAAAAGTTTGCCTTCTTTGGTAAATTGGAACTACCTATTCCCTTTAGTAAATCCAGATTCCATATTGTTAAGCCAAAACATCTCAATTATAGCACGCTTCTTGGAACATGAAGATTTTCAGCTTTTTCACTATATTTTGCTTTTATGGCACTTTGTTTTTTGTTTATTCATATTTAGTGACATTGACATTCATGTACATCCAAAAATTTTAAACGTCGCGAAATCAGTGTTCCATCTACTCAAAACATTTATCCCTAAACTTAAGTTAAATTAAAAATCCCTAAAATTGATTAAATAGTGAGCTAGTGAGCTTTTACGCTGACATTATTGCTTCATTGATATACCTATTCCAAAATATGCTATGATAATAGCCGTTAGAAAGTTATTTGCCCGTTCTCTACGTACTCAAATCCACTACGTATCACGGGAAATCCGTTAAGTTGGCAACACTGCTAAGAGCATTTAGTCTGTAAATGTAAAGGCATAAGATTGAAAGTCGAATGACCGAGTGGGGAGGACGGCGTGACAGTCTTCCCTCCCTCTTTTTTTGTGAACATAAGAAAGAGATGCACCATTAGCAACAATCGGTCTCCAGGCCCGCGATAAAAGCTATGCAATAGCTTAAAAAAACGCTTGGTGGTCAAATTGACGACCTGCACCTTTTTGGAAGTCCGTTAAAAACTGACGAACGGGTCTGTCAGTCCGGACTGTGCGTCCCCAGGCCGGGGGTCGAGTGCGTAGTTGGCGCCGCTCCAGCTCTCAACGAATCCTCGTTTTGCGAGAAAAATGCTCCGGAAATAGTTCCCAAGCTCGCAGCGTTTTATTTTGTTTTACAAGTGCTCTTATTTTTTTTTTTTCTGAAACTTGTAAGCGTCTAGAAGTTCTGACCGCGGTGAATACATGAATGTAGCTGTGGGCGGTTTTATAATGCTTACCAGAATTATTCAGACACTTTTAGGAACAAACTTCTTTTTTTTTTTAATAAAGAGTGACGAGACTAGCATGACATGTGCCTGATGGTAAGCAACATGCCTGCCACATGACAGCACAGTAACACGCAGCTATTGGAATATAAAGAGTCCAAATCATTACCTAGCACTGCAGTGCGCTCGTCACCCAGAGATCTAAGTTGTTATATCTCTAAGCCCAGTAAACATTGGAAACATTGCCCTTCGAACCGGAACACAGTAATGTTTGCACATTACTGCTTGGCGGTAGAGTAACTGGCAAAGGTGTGAAATTTAGATCCTATTTGAAGTAACAACGGCTAAATTAACCTATCCTACTTAAATTCTAAACGTGAATGTTTGAATGCATGGATCTTTGTTGTTGAATCACATCGGAAAGCCTGAGTAGAGAGGGTTAACATTTAGAACACATATACATAATACATAAAATTCTTACGTTTTTAACAAGAAACTTTTTCAATTTTATTTTAAACTAGCTGAACCCGCTACTTCGTTCGCGTACAATGATCTTGCGACCTTATTAGTGCATTCGTAGTACTTACGTAAAAATATTTGGATAAGTGGCCATTACACAAACAGAGTGATTTGTTTTTCCACACAAAAATATATTTATTTAAGTTTAGCAACTTCATATTTTATATTTAAGCAACATCAAACACACTCGTAGTAAGGTTGTGGAGTATCGAACATAGCCGCAGTGTTAAGTTTGTAGGATTTTTATAGGATACATTACATAGAGTCTGTAGGTGATGTGCGTGATCTGATACTTACCCACTTGTACATTTTTACAGGATGATATCCTAAGTAGTAGGTGAAAGACTTATTAGCCGATGTAATATTTAAGACTTTAAACCACGTGTGTTTCAAATGTCAATCTAATTGGTAATGTCATTCTGTCGTTAATATTTGTTTCGTTAGGGTCCATGCTTTTTCCGAGATGATAGGTATTATATGAGACTATATAAACTATATGTGTTTCAAATTTCAACCAAATCAAACCTTTACATAACCATACATAAAAATATTTAGTAAGATAACATTTTATTCAATTTTAGAAAAACAACGTTCTGCTTTTGAGTGATCTTACGCGTGACGATGGCAAAAGACCTGACGGCATGAGTTTTTTGCCTTGGAAGTTGAGTCGGCCCCTAGTGTGGGACGCAGCTTGTGTCGATACTCTGGCACCATCACTTCTTGGAGAGACACATGGTAGGGCCAGTGCGGCGGATAATTCAGCTGAGCGTCTCTAACGGCGGAAATATGCAACCCTCGGTAGTGGTTTTATATTTAAGCCTTTTGGAGTTGAGAGTTGAGACATCGTGCGTGTGAAGGCCGGGAGCTGACTTCATCTTCAAAAGCCTTTCCGAGAGCTTCGCCGACGCAACGCGTGACCAAAATGCTAGCGTTTATTTGACCCAACACATATACATCGCTATTCAGCGTGGTACTGCCGCCAGCATGCTGGGCACGCTTCCGACTGGTAGTGGGCTTGAACATCTTGTCATCCAGTTTTTGTTAATGTTAAAAAAACCGCCTCCCTGTTTTCCATATAATATAATTATGTACATGGTAAAAACGGGACCCTATTACTGAGACTTCACTGTTCGTCCGTTCGTCTGTCACCAGACTGTATCTGAAGAACAGTGATAGCTTGAGAGTTGTAATTTTCATAGATGATGTATTCATATTGTCGCTACAACAAAAAATACTACATTACACATTTTCTAATAAATATCAGATTGTGTTTCGTACCCTGAGCTGCCATTTTGTAAAAAAACATAAGACAGGTACTGTCATATTATTACCTGACGATAGATGACGGATGACGGATTTGAGTACTGTGTGTGTACCAGGAAAGAGCTCGAATCCGACTCCGATAAGTCGGAACTTCCGATTACTATTAGACCTTCGGTTCCGATTTCGGCTCCGAAACTTTTAAAACTGAGGTTATAATCGGAGGTAAGGTGTACAAATATTGCAGATAATCCTTTATGGTGAATAGTAAATTAAAATACAAAATCCCAACTTTCTAAATCAATTGCTCGTCAATGTTTATCGTGTCCACGTGTTTGGCAAAAAAAAAATATACCCAATAAAAATGTATCTCCTGCCTCCACTTCTAATCCTGCCTATGCCTCCGACTTCGGTTCCGACTCCGATAAATCAAATTTTAAAACTCCGACTCCGCCTTCGAATCCGATAAAATGACCTCCGTTACATCCCAGCAGGTCTACTACGAAAACAAACTCCGAATGATCGCATCCGACCGACAGCTGAATCGGATTATAGCCTACCACGAAAAACATTCGGATCGAAACATTTCGGGTCGGAAGTTATAGACTTAGGTCGGATGAGGGTCGGATCGATTTGGAGTGCCCCAAAAATTTTTTCAGTAATTTAACAATCAATTACAGAATTCGACCCGCTACAGTTTTATTATAAGTATATAGACTTAGGTCGGATGAGGGTCGGATCGAACGAAACGGCCGCTCTGATCAACCGACCGATTGTCTTTCGTGGTCGGAAACTTCATAAGTTCGGCCGATATATCGTTTATCGGACTTCGTAGTAGACCTAATGTTGTTTACATTGTCACAGAATACCTAGAAGTTAGTATGTGCCGAACCTATTAATTCCGTTATTATTTAATTTCTATTTTATTGCCGAACCACACGACCAATAATGTTAAAATTTTGATGAGACTATATTAGAAATGTGTTCTTTCTAACAAAATAAGAATTAACAAAATTGAACAACGCAAACATGAGTTACAACCAAAAACACATTCTGACTTTAACTCCTTTCTGCACGAAAACCGTGCAAAATTTGGGGATTAAAAGTAGACAGCTACCATCTACTTAGTATGATCTTAAATCATGTCAAGTTTCATTTGAATTGAATCAGTAGTTTCGGCGTGATGTGAGTTCCCTATACACACAGACAGACAGACAGACAGACAGACATGAAAGAAAAAAAATGCAGTTTCGCCATCAGTATCGACTATGGAGTGCCCCCAAATTTTTTTTTTCAAAATATCTTCAATGTACAGAATTCGACCCGCTACAGTTTTATTATAAGTATAGATGCATTATCACTTCATGCATCAGTAATATGATACTACCCCAGGCAAATTCTGTAAAGCGTCCTATCGCTACAGACCCACTGCGCCGTACATGCGACGGAGAGCATAAAGAGAACTCAAACCCATTTGAACATAATTTTTCCTCCGTCCTCATTACTTGTATAAGTATGAGGAGCATGATTTTAAAATGTTCCCGACGCGTTCTCGTGAATATTTAATGCGAGCAAATCCGACGCACCCGCCGAGCTCCGGGACTTGTAGAATTTAATGTTTAAATACTGCTTTAATGTGCGACCCGTTAGCAGTCTCGGCTGCGAGGAAGATTTGCGAGGATCAGTGTTTTGTACAAATGTTTGTGGAATTGATTATGAGGTGATACGCATGTTGTATCGTTGGGCATTCCTCTAACAATACATTACATACTCTCATACTCCGTCTCATACTCTCATACAATACATACTATATCGTATCAATCTTAGCAAACCTTCTATCCGTAGTATATTTATTTATTTCTAAACAAAGTTCCTAAAAAAGTTGAAAAATCAATAGCTTCCTATAATAACTTCGGATAGTTTATTAAAACCTTGGCTTTTTTTTTTTACCTTTTATAGGTTTACACTTGACCACCATCTCGCCTGATGTTAAGCGACGATGCGGTCTAAGATGGAGCGTGCTTACCTAGAAGAAACCGATTCACTCTCGATTTGAAGTTACATTTACATATTTTAGAAAATTATCCTAAGTTGTGAAAATAAATTATAATTGATGTCATCATAAACTGTTTTACGATGTTGTATAATAGATTTCAGGACCGACTATTGAACTTGAACCTATTTAGACGTCATTTCTTTTGTTTTTGAAGTGAACAATCACAAAGCAAAATATTGTGGGATTCTTTTAAATATTAGTGTCTTCAAATCGATAGAGGATCGGTTTCTTCTAATTCACCACGCTCCATCGTAGACCGCATCGTCGCTTAACATCAGGCGAGATGGTCGTCAAGTGTAAACCTAGAATAGTATATAATGGAACTAATGTGTATTAAAACCATATTATTTTAATTTTTAAGTGCTTAGCCACTTTCTAAGCTAACTCAGAACGGAAGCAGGACACGATAATATGTCTTATAATAAATGTTTGTTCTTCAAAAGTTGGTTTCGGTATTATCCTCTACAGTTTTTTCGTTTCAATCCCTTTCAAAGAGGTTTAGACCTACGAAAGGTCTAAACCTCTGCCGGGGTACGAAAAAACTGTTAGGGATGATAACGAAACTAACTTTTAAAGAACAAGACAGAAGAATATTAAGCGACCGGTATAAACAAAGACTTTGAAAACTAATTCCACATTGAAAAATGCAATTAAGACGTGTAATTACCCGGCCCCTAATTGGGCAAGATGTGTTATCTCTCACAAAGCCCCGCGCGCCCTGCGGGCCCGGCCTGACGGGGGTCTCTTGTGGACTAGACAGCACAGAGACTCATGTGTCCCTGTAACATTAAAACCAGTATTAATGTACCAGTGAAACGTGAGTCTCTGTATTTTGCCTTTATTTGCCGTTGCCTTTATTTTTCTGTGATAAAAAAGCCTATGTGTTATTCCATACTGTAATCTATCTATGTTCAAAATTTCAATTATATCTGTTTAGGCTCCCCGACGTGATTGAGTAGGAAACGTGTAAACTTTTTTTCTTTAATATTAGTAGGATTATAACGCGTTATACTAGAACCGATAACTGTCGGCTAACAACATGCAATAAATGAATTGTACCTTGCGAGTTAGATACAATTGTTATTTTACTAGCATTTTGAAATATATAAGTAGAATTTAAGTTTAATTCTTCCGTATTTAGGATTTTTATTATTTATTTTCAGTGGTACATAATAAATAAATATATATCATATGTATATCATATATAATAAATAAATAAATATATAACATATCAATGCCACTTTTCGTTGTTAATGAACTCCTCCTAAACGGCTGGGCTGATTTGAATGTTTTTTTTGTACACGTTTAGGTAGGGCCCTGGATGGTTTAGATTCACAAAACAGTCCGGCAGATGGCGCTTTAGTTGGTATCTAGGTTATTATGCGAGCGAAACCGGCAAGGGCCGCTAGTAAATATTTATAAATTAATTTAATACTTGATCCAAGTTGTACCTCTGTAAGTGAGTAGTGCGCGCTAGTGCGTCTCTACTCATAGTCCGAAGGGTGTAAATGTTTAATACAATAACATGGGCTTTGTTAAGCGGAGGAATGAGTGATGTGCCCTGTGATGGCAAATGGCTTGTGATGTTATAGCGCGTATGATAACACGTAGCGTTTATGTAAAGCAGCTATATGTAATAAAATATACATTGCAGATAATTTGATCTAACGTAGATTCAATTATGAAATAAAGCCATGTTTATTTAAATGCCGTTTTTTAAGCGAAAGCTTCTTTTGACAAACACAGATTTGTTAATATCTGTAAATGAGGCTGATCCATTACACTCGGAGGTGAAAGGCTTGATCGAGTGAACTCTGGATTGCTGAGTGTACTTGAACGAGATTATTTTGGTCTAAATACATTATTTTAACAGTAAAATAGACAGTCATACGAGACTGCCGATAGAAGTTGAAACTTTTAACTTACATTTTCAGTATCAACACTAATCTTACGAAATACAAAACCTGTTTAGCTAAATATATATTATGTAGACGTACTGCTTTTTAAGGGTATTGCCTACAACATACGTGAAAATCACTTATTAGAAAATACGTGAAGTACCTAAGTAACGTTTGTATGTACCTTAATTACCCCATATCTCAAAATTGGCCGTCTAAGCAAGATAGCGAGTAAGCTTGTGTTCTTAGTACTTACTAACTCTACTCAATCGTCAACATTTCATTCATCAGAAAATAGGTGACGTCTGGCAGCTCTGGGATCTTGGACAGACGGCTATATTTTCACTTCAAAAAGTAGTAATAATATGTGTTCTTGTCTCACGCCTCAATGCAGAGCAATATGTGTAGATGTGTAATGTCTATGTTTCTGACCGTCATGTTGGTACATGTCTTGTTCGTCTCATCATTATATACTTACTAATTTTGCCCCCTTTTTTGTGCGTTCCGTAATTTTAGATACTACCGCTATTGGCGTTCACTCTGTCCTTGGCCGAAGTTCCCCGAAGCCCAAAGTCGCAGCACTGGTAAATAAAGTGCTGCTGCTTATACTATACTAGCAGAACCTCACGGTTTTACCTGCATAGTTTCCATTGCCGTAATTGTCCTGCAATGAAAAGTAACTTTTTTTGTTATTTCAGGGTATAATATAACAGTGTTCCAAATTACAACGCGATCCGTTCAGGCATGACTGAGCAACAAACATCTAAACTTTTGCAATAGTATGATTATATCGCTATTGCCTAATGGAGTAAAGACAGAAAAAATAAATTGTATATTTTTTGGTAAGCCGAACCCCGATTGAGTTGAATAATAATTAATCTGGTCTTAAACTCATAATCTTCCGGATTGGAGAGAATAAAGAAAACGGTTTACTCTCGTTTCTTTAAAATAACCGGAAATTTGATATAAACGTGATTTATTTTATTTTAAAGCATTTTAATATGTTGGAACTTAACATTTACAACACTTGATTATGTTAACTGTAGGAGCACCATTTTTTTATATTCTACGTTTGAGTATTTTTAGTTTAAGAAAAATTACAAAATGTTTTCATACTGTTTCAAAAACCTTGACTAAACACTTACATAAACATTGACAAAACAATAACATTAACTACATTATGTAATAATTTATTTAAAGTCAGTGCTAACTCAAATTCATAGATTTTCCATTTTATAAAATACGCCAACATTTTACCACAGATTCCTTGTAAGCAATACTGTCGGCTAGGATATAGCACATATCTCATACGTTTCAATTATTTTCTAGTTTGTTCCGAATTTATCAGCACAATTTTATTTTCTACAAATTAAAATTTGACCTACTGGAAGCAAAGTCAGTACGAATCAGGCGCGGTTCGGTTCTAGCGTCCCATTTTGGAGGGGGTCACCAGTACAGAACCTCCGATTTGGGGGGGGGGGGGTCACGAGTAGAAATACAATAAATCGAGTAAAAAAGACTACTAGCGAGACTACTTTATGTCACCTGGCAGGTAAGAAAGTCCAAACAGATCTATCTGTTGGAAAATCCATAGTTTTTAGTTAAGGGGGCGCCTAAAGCCAGAAAACGAAAAAAGGACATTTTCGACGCCGCTCGCTGAAGTTAGGAAACTAAAAACTATGACAAAAAAAATATTGACGTGTGGGTACAATCAAGAAGAAGCACAATAACCGAATAGAATTTTAAAAATAGATCAGAGTTTTTTACAATAAAAAAATAAAAATGACACCGAAAAAAACCGTTTTAATTCGAGTACTCGAAATTATCAGCGATGACCCCACATTATTTTTTGGTAATAAAATTTCTATTTGTAGTTTCTAGTAAAGTAACCGAACACTTTTTTAAATGTATGTTTAGTTATTGAGTAATGAAATTAAACTTGGTCAAAAATGGACTCCTGATTAAATATTGATTTTTACTCCAAACTGTGTCATGCTATTCTCGACTTTATGTACATCACATTAAGAAACGCGTCGCGCGGGTGAAATCTGATTTTTTCCTGGCTTTAGGCGCACTCTTAATGTCCAAATACAATTTTTAATTGTCTAAATTACAATTTGTATATTTTTTGCAACACTGTTGCACGCGTCTGGTAATGTTAAAATCCCGACTAAATCGTCAGACTTATTTCTTATTATTATGTAAACATTGAACTACAACATACACAAATTGCAAATTGGTTCAAACATATTTATTGAATAAAAAATATAGCATACATTTTAAAAATGTATTTGCTACCAGTTCTTCGGATTAACAATTACGTTATCCTGACGGGGTTAATTCTCAGTTCAGTTTTGCATTTGCAATACTATCAGGTACTCATGTGCATAATCTAGTTCGTAAGTTTGAGCATTACGACCTTGCACTTTCGTTTGCGCTAACCCAAAGTTTGGTTGACAGTTGAGGCTGTTAAAGTACCGCAACCGTACGTTGCATTACAAAATACAATCGACAATTTCAGAAGCTCACTTGTATTCGCCCGAGATTTCGTTAGTGTACAATTAGGTAAGAGAAAATTATTTATTCCCTAAGAAACTCTCCATTTTTTTGGAATCAAAAGTATCTGAAAATCCAGACTACAGAGTCTATTTTAGTTCCAAATTTCAGACTCGAAGAGACTCAAACTTTTACATTCATAACATTAGTTACAAAATATGACTGAACAAAATATTACTGACACAAATTATTTCTAGCAGATAATTAAATTAACTCGCAATATAGAAAGTAATTCACATGTCGTTTCGATTCGTTTCGATTGATTCCCCTCTAGTTTCTCCATCTCTTCTGTCGAAAATTACCGAATCGATCCATAAATCGTAATAGTCATAGAGAAACTATTACTTGCATCAAAGCTGTTGAGTCGTCAACAAAACGTCATTATAACAGCCATAAAGGGAACAGAGAACATTTTACACACAAATACTACAGATCATGATAAAGACAGATGGATACATATTTATATACCTACATAGGGTTGTGTTTTGTTGCACGCTGAAAGCAAGTAGCGAAGTAGGTAACAATGATACTTTTAGATCAAACTAAATAGTAAACAAACTAAAGAACTCACAAAATAGAAAATACATATTAGAAGATCGAAAAGAAGAAGAGAATTCGCGGAAAGACTTCAAAATGTAATTTTTTACAGTTCCTTGTTCGATTGCCAATTTTGACATTACGATACAGACTCTGTAAAGGAGTTCAAACTAGAGCAAATGAAACTGAATTGGATTACCAACCCGCCTACTGATAAACAACTATAATATTTTAGGCTCTAAAAATGCAGTAGTCTGCATTTTAGAGTAAGTCAGATATACACAGTACTTATAATATTTTTTAATATTATTCGCTGTATTTTTACATTAAGGATAAGTGTTTTTGTTTACCTTTTACTCGGCTTCTTCCCAAATATTAGTACTAATACATAACGTTAATACAATAAAAATATTTTGCTTACAACTAATAGTTTTTGAACACTTCGAATTCAAATTCCGCTACGTCAGTCAGTATTTGATTTGAAACCGCTAAACTTCCTCAAAAGGAAAGAGACCTAGAAAGGCAAACTTTGAAAGTTTGTCTTTTGCGCCTTCATAATCTGCACTATCACTTGTGTGTCCCGCTCGCGGCGTTTTGCTAGTTAACTGCCGAGGGGAGCGCGCGGGGTGGCGCGGGGGGAGCGCGGGGTAGGCGAGTAGTTAGCGGGATAGCGGGTAGGGGCCGCTCCTAGGGTTGTAATTTATACGCACGATGTATGCGTGTTCCACTTGTTTCACCATTTGCACTCACGACCCGATAATGTCTTTCTTTTCTGCTTTGTAAGATGTTCAGCCATAAAGACTGAATGTGGGCACAATTTATGTGGAATTTGTAGAGATGTGGGGAACGGAATAGCGTTTAGCTCCAAATTATAGCCGTGTTTGTCTCGTAAAGTTGTTACAATTGATTTTGGACGGAAAGTATTTGCGTCACCCACCAACCAGCTATTGGCTGGATTATGATAATCACTCTCTCCTTGTGAGAGAAGGCTCTGAGTCCCAGCACTGAGAGCATCAAATGGTCTGCTTCTGTTAAAATAAGTACTCGTATTTTAGCCGCCCGTTTATAAACACTGACTCAAGCTCATTTTTAACTGATTTCAAATAAGAAGGAGGTTCTCAATTCGGTGGTATATTTTTTATATGTGATGCGATAGCTATTGTGAATCGATTTTTATGGTTTTTCTTTTGTTTGGTAGATCATACAAAGCTCAGAGGTAGTCCCATATAAATTTTGTCAATGTGTATTTAATAAGTTATTTTCTTTGAGTTCGTATCACATCACAAACGTGTAAAATTTTTGCAGACTTGACACCAACATTTATTACTTTTTAGCTCGCATTAGAATTAACTACGTGTCCAGAATATAGCGATATATGTTTAGTTTTTGTTCTGTAAAGTATTTTTTCCGAGTGAAGTTAATAATATTATTTCAAACATTATCCAGTAGGTACTTAATTGTGGTACAATTCTTTGCAAAATCCGCTTACAGAAATGCCACACAGTTATTCTATCGCCAATCAGTAAATTGCAAACATCACTGAGTTTCGGAATAATGGGCAATGTTGAAAACATTACCAAAAAATGGTTGTCTGTAGAGTCGGTTTACTGACGATAGTTAAACGTGACAACGTCTTAAGAAATCAGTACGCTGATAGCGCGAGTAGTGATACCGCTCGACTCGGCGGGTGGCGCCCTCAGCGCTCAGCTTCGTCGGCATGGCACGGACGACGAACTAACGGTAACGGTAACGTTACATGACGTCATGTTTTGCGGGCGTGCAGCCGGCTTCACCGAATTATAAGACGTTGTCACGTCAAAAACTAGCACTGATTTTGCTGATTCAAAGGAACCACGCGGTCCCTCGCTATTAAAGCTAATCTATACTAATATTATAAAGCTGAAGAGTTTGTTTGTTCGTTTGAACGCTAGGATCTCGGAAACTACTGGACCGATAGGAAAGATTCTTTTTTTGTTGGATACTCCATTTATTGAGGAAGGCTATAGGGTATATAACATTACGCTACTATCAATAGGTACGGAGTATGAGTGAAGAATGTAAAGAAAACGGGGAAAAATATTTCTCTTCGAGAGCTTTAGTTCCGTGAATTTAAATTCTCTTTGGTCGTTGAAGTCTGTGACGGCGCGTGTCTACATTTGAAGTTTGTGTCATTTGAAGTAATCAAATTTGTTCAACAACAACAATGCATTGTTGCTTATTTACGTATTTTTAGGGTTCCGTAAAACGTAATAAAGTGGCCAGCAATGGATATTTTAGTATGGATTTTCCTCAAATAGACGCGGGTGAAACCGCGGAGCACAGCTGGTAAATAATAAATATCATAAATCGTGTTCTAAAGCCAAATGCTATAAATTCAATTTAAAGAGATTCCCCTTCAATCTCTTCACAGAACGATAACAGTAAATAAAAGCCGGTGACTCCACTCGTTAACGCGTGTAGCTCTGCGTGCATTCTATTCTTATGATTCTACAGGGAAACACAGTATGGGAAGCTAGCGTAAAACAATTATTAAATTAATCTTTTGTCTTTTCGACTTTATTTGAAGTCAGAAAATTAAGCCTGTAATCCTATTTTCGGTAATGATTCCAAAGAAATTACAATAAAATTATTATAAAAATCTATGTAAATATAGATCTAAGAATCTATTTATCACTGGATGAAAAGCCAGGATTTGAGGCTTGGAATCAAGACCTTCTCTCACAGGGATATATTCAAAACTTATGTCTAACTAGCGGCCCGTTCCGGCTTCGCTCGGATTTCGTCATAAAAAAAACTATCCTATCTCTCAAGTTGGACCCGCCTACTCACGGTGTGCCAATTTAATTTAAAATCGGTTAAGTAGTTTAGGAATCCATCGCGGACAAACATCGTGACAGGAGATTTATATATATTAAGAACTACATCTTATATATTACACTAGCTGAACGCGCGTGCGTTGCTACGCCATCTATCGAAAATTGGTTGTACCAATTCAAATTTTGAACAAAGTCGGTTACTTTAGGTTCTAATGACGCAACCTCTAAAATTTGACATAATATGCTGTCACGCAACGAAAGCTCTAAAAAAGCAATATTTTTTCCCGTTTATGTTACATTTTTCATTCATGTTCGGCTCCTGTTGTTAGTAGCGTAATGTTAAATAGCCTATAGCCTTCCTCGATAAATGGACTATCCTACACAGAAATAATCTTTCAATTCGAACCAGTAGTTCCAGAGATCCTTGCGTTCAAACAAACAAACATACAAACAAACAAACAAACTCTTCAGCTTTATAATATTAGTATAGATTATCTATGGATAGGCACAATACAATGTCAACATCGTAAAAAAAATACACATCGTACACTGCATTGTCGGTTACCTACCTTCAAACGATGACGGTGACGTGCAAAAAAATTGTTTATTTATTTATGTATATTTTAGAATGAAATTAAATGATTTTAAATATATTATATAATATATAATACCTACAACACATAATACCTACCACCGGTATTATGTGTTATACCCATATACATGATTCCAGTCCAGCGACCGAATCCAGCGCTGGATTGCTTACTGGAATAATGGAGACCGGCACTGGAATGCACTGGCACTAGATTGATGCATTCCAGATACCCCGTTTACATGATTCCAGTCCAGCGACCGAAACCAGCGCTGGATTGCTTACTGGAATAATGGAAACCGGTACTGGAATGCATCAATCCAGTGCCAATGCATTCCAGTGCCGGTTTACATTATTCCAGTAAGCAATCCAGCGCTGGATTGGGTCGCTGGACTGGAATAATGTAAACGGGGTATAACTGTGTATTGACTAGGCTATGTGTTTTGTAATTTTTCTCTTTTTGTGGATTTTAGAAACGAGTTTATCTAATCTTACGGCCATTGAAAAAAAAACTTCGAATCGCGTTACTGCTACTTCACCGCACTAGTTCTCCACCCGGGTCCGCCCGTGATTTAAAGCACACTAACTGAATTGCTTTCGTCGCGGGGCGCACCGCGCGGCGCTTGCTTGATATATTTCGGCAGTTTTATTTTATTCTAAATGCATTCACTACGGATTGAATTCATTGAATTGAATCGCATTCTATCTGTAATGCTACTAACATAATAAACGTAAATGTTTGGATGTTTGTTGCTCAATCACGTAGGAATATCTGAACGGATCGAGTTGAAATTTGAAATTCAATTAGATTAGACATAGTCCGGAATAGCACATAGGGTACGTTATAGGACTGAAAATCACGCGAACGAAATTAAAACCACAGGGTGCTAGTTGTAGTCTGCTGTAGTATGGAAGTCGTAGGTAGTGGTATAGTGACAAGAATGTCTGATTTCACAAGAGGGAGGACGTAAGGTCGTACCCGTCGGAATGTCTGACAGCTTCTTAAAACTTTGTTCATGAGAAAAGAAAAATCTATTCATCATAGATAGATGGCCAAGGTTTCTTTTAGCATTTGACACCCATATTGACACAAACACACTTGAATATCTTTTTAGAGTGACCTCCCACGTTTGACTTCTACTGGAAGAGCGTTAGTTGCGACTTATCGTTGGTAACTCTTACTTCTTAAAAATATCATAAATGTATTTTTCTTGTCGGCTTACTTTTTAATTTTATTTAAAATGTATTAAGGTATGTATTTTTTAAAATTTACTGGTACAATCAGTACCAATCCAATCAAATCTCAACCGTGAGAGCATAAAGTGGGTTACGTATACCAGCTAATCCATTTTAAATCAGTGCACTAGAAGTAAAACCGAGGCAACAAAGTATTTAATCTTCCTAGATTTATCTGTAGTATTTATCTAGCGAGTCCAGCTCGAACGTACAGACGGCCCCGGGGAATGCGAGTCGGTTCACAAACAAGACCAGACCAGATCCAGGGTTATGAGAACAATTGCCAAGAAATAGCTGATATATTTAACAACACAAACTTAATTAGCTAGGTAAAATGCGTCGCTAACTATTCCGTTCTGCATTACCGTTCATGCTCATAACGTTAGTTCTGCTTTTGGTCATCGTGTTATGTAAATTTGTGGGAGAACAATAATTACTAGGAGAGATTTTATTTATTTTACGACACAAACTTAAATAGCTAGTTGAAGAGTGTCACTACTGTTGCATTCTACAGCACCGATTATGCTCTCAATGTTAGTTTCACTTTTGGTCATCACGTCACGTAAGTTTGTGGTCTGAACCTGATAAAACAATGAAAATATTTAAAAGGACGAATACATGAAGTTGAATTAACACCCTGCATTTTGGTCGGCTGCCAAATTGGTACTTGAAACTGCAGCTAAATAACAGGGTATTGTTTTACAGAAAAATATAATTGTAAATATAATTAGTAACAGTAGTAGAAGCTAAGCATTAATTAGCTACAAGAGTAGAACTGAATTTTAACTAGATGACTTATTATTATAACAAAATTGTAGCGCTCTTTGCCTGCTGTACAAAATTAACTATTTATTTTAAACGGACTTCAAAAAAAGAAAAGGTTCTCAAATCAGTTGTATGTTTTTTTGTCTGTATAGTCCAGTGCAATTACGAAAAAAAAGAAAAAAAAACATAAAATTATGTCGTTTGGGGATTATAAAGGATCGATAGAGGGGTATTCTGAACATATTATATTCCAATTTAAGGGATTCTTTAGAGGTCAGCTCAGGGTCATTTCGATGAAAACGCGTTTAATTCGATATCTCGAGAACGGTTAGTGTAAGGCAAAACATTGTTGAGACCTTTTCTCTTCATAATTAAATTTACTAAGTTTTTTATCTAAACCTTTTTTTTCATCAATATTTTTCAATTCATTGCTTCCGAAAGGCAACAATTTTACTTTTGTACAATTTACTTACAAATTGTACCTACAAAGTAAATGTACATTGTCAAAAGTACAATGTACCTTCTTTTAAATTTTAATTTTACTTTATATTTTACCTCAGGTGCTTAATTTTGCGAATATTATGATAGATAGATAGATACTCTTTATTGTACACACCAAAAGAAAACAGATATACAGACAAAGAAAAATAATAATAGCTAGTGCCACAACAGGCGGCCTTATCGCTGAAAGCGATTTCTTCCAGGAAACCTTTGGGTGGAAATGGTTTTTGAAAATTTTAATAGTGGGGTGTGCCATTCTAGACTACATCAGTAAATACAAGTCATGTAGATATATACGTCAACACTAGAATAAAAATTAATAAACATACGTACTAATAACAATACATGCTAATACTTACATACTTCTATGATATACTAATATATATACACTGTATATATAATTACTTATGATACTTACTAAAGACAAATATCTAAGGATAAAAAAAAAATAGATGGTAAATAATGACATACTATAGGTAAAACAGGAAACTAATTGTAATAATGACATTATTATGATTGCTGTTTCGATAGAAAATGTTCTTTGACGTGACCTTTAAAAGACTCCAATGAGGGAGATTTTCTAATAGAAATAGGTAATTCATTCCACAATTGAGCTGCTTGAAAGGCAAAAGACTTACCGTAGTATGATTCTGAACGTGCTAATGGGATCATCAGAGTAAGATTAGTTTTTGATCTTAATGTGCGAGAATGACAATCTTGACAAAAAGTTTTTTTTTTTTTTTTTTTTTTTTTTTTTTATAGCATAGAGTAACGAGACGAGCAGGCCATGTGCCTGATGGTAAGCAACATGCCTGCCACATAACAGCACAGTAACACGCAGCTATTGGAACATGATAGTCCAAATCATTACCTAGCACTGCACTGCGCTCGTCACCCAGAGATCTAAGATATTATGTCTCTAAGCCCTGTAATTTCTCTGGAATCATTGCCCTTCAAACCGGAACACAATAATGTAGTAAAGCGTTCTTTAAGATAGAGTGGAGTTTTAGGGTTAAACAGAATATTGAACAGCAGAAAAAGAATATGGGCATTACGACGCAGACGAATGGGCAACCACTTGAGTTTAGCGCGAAATTGGGACACATGATCAAATTTGCGTAACCCAAATATGAATCTAATACAGTAGTTTTGAAGGCGCTCAAGCTTTTCTAACTGGTCTTCTCTAAGATCAAGAAAACACACATCAGCGTAGTCCAGAATGGGAAGAAGCAGAGACTGTGCGAGTGCAATTTTAGTGGCAGTCGGTAAAAAGTTGCGAAGGCGTCTAAGAGAACCACCTGATGCAAATAGCTTACCACTTACTGTTTTGATGTGACTATCCCATGATAAGGTTTTATCAAATATTATACCCAAGTTTTTGACTGAATCACTAAATGGTATTATATCTCCATTAAAAATTACGTTAGGAATCAAGGTCCAGTCAATTCTTGAGATCCAGTAGGAACTGCCTATAACAATAACCTGCGATTTCGTGGGATTGACACCCAAACCAAAAGCATTGCTCCATTTACAGATGCAATCTAGATTAGCATTCGTCATTGAAATCGCTGCGTCAAGGTTTTGAAGTTAAGCTTATGTATAAATTTGGAGATCGTCTGCATAAAGGTGGTAAGAAGAAGTAAGATATTTGGAGATAGAATTAATAAAAATCACAAAGAGAAGAGGAGATAGCACACCACCTTGCGGAACACCAGCTGTTGTATTACACCAGGAAGAAAAGGTTTCTTCCAGACGAATACGCTGTCGGCGTCCTTGTAAGTAACTACGAAACCACTCGATTACTGGTGGAGATATGTTGATCGACCGTAGTAAAGCCAGTAAGATGTCGAAGTTGACGGCGTTGAAAGCGTTACTGAAGTCTAACAAAGTTAGAACAGTAAGCTTACCGTCATCCATTCCCAAGCGAATGTCATCAGTGACTTTGACAAGAGCAGACACAGTGCTATGCCCTGGACGGAAACCGGATTGAAATGGATTGAGGAGGTCTTGGATGTTAAGGAATTCACTAAGCTGTTTATGGACAAGACGCTCCAAAATTTTAGATAGGAAAGGAAGGATTGAAATGGGGCGGAATTCAGAGAAAGACTCAGGATTCGATTTTTTTGGCAAAGGTAAAATATGCGCGTCTTTCCAAACAGAAGGGAAAACTCCTTGTACTACAGAATTGTTAAAATTGTTTTTATTAATAAATGTGTGAAACAGTTTTAATTATTCATTTATTTCTTTTTTTTATTCGCATAATTATTCCATCGAATGAAATAAAAAATACCCAAATTGAAGAAATACAATATTTAAATGATATTTTAATGATGACAATATTTAATATTTAAATAAAGTACAATTTTTAAATAGTTTAATCGATTCACCTTTTGTTAAAAGAAAGTAATTTTTTTGCCTTTCGGAAGCAATAAATTGAAAAAGTATTGATAAAAAAAGTTAGTAAATTTAATTTAGAAGAGAAAAGGTCTCAACATTTTTTTGCCTAACACTAACCGTTCTCGAGATATCGAATTAAACGTGTTTTCATCGAAATGACCTTGAGCTGACCTCGTCAGAATCCCTCAAATTTGAATATATATGCTCAAAATACACCTCCCTATCGATCCTTCATAATCCCCAAACTACATAATTTTATGTTTATTTATTTCCGTAATTGCACTGGACTAGTAGGAATGTTGCGAAATAGATGCGCCAATTGTGAACCAAATTGGATGGTTCTTTTTTTGTTTGGTAAATTCTAAATCAGAGGTTATCTCATATTATAAATTTTATTGAAATCGGGCAGCGGTTTTTGAAATATGAACAAAACACTAAATTTTACTTTTGTATACCTCGATGACTTCGTGATTGGTTTTTATGAAATTTGGTCGCGTGTCTGAATTTAATTTTACAACAAAAATTATAAAACAACTTCGTTTTATTCTTTTTTGAGAGAAAATAAATCTTCTACCTTTAAACGAGCAATTCTTGTACCTTAGGGCTTAGAGACATAATATCTTAGATCTCTGGGTGACGAGCGCAGTGCAGTGCTAGGTAATGATTTGGACTATCATGTTCCAATAGCTGTGTGTTACTGTGCTGTTATGTGGCAGGCATCTTGCTTACCATCAGGCACATGACCTGCTCGTCTCGTCACTCAATGCTATAAAAAAAAAAAAAAAAAACCTAAATGTACACAAATATAGAATCGGAATCTCGGAAACGGCTCCAAAGATTTTCATGAAATTATGTATGCATGAGGTTTTAGGGGACGATAAATCGATCCAACTAGGATTTATTTAAAAAAAACGCATTGTATGCGCGTTACATTAACATTAGAATGCGACAGTAAATTTCGCATCTTTCCGCGGCAGCGCTAAGTCGATAAGTTGGGCGGTCATGTAGTGGTAGACCCGGGTTCGAATCCAGATAGCTTTTTTTAAGTTCTATTTTCTTTTTTTCTTTTTTTTTGAGAAAATCTATTACTGGGAGCCCTTTATCCTATAGGTAACTAAGTATATGTTTAAACCGAGCAAAGCTCGGTAGCCCAGGTACTTATTATTACTTTAGAAATTACAGAAAGACGCTGTACGGTGGTCAACCCTGGTCCGCCCGAAGCTCGCATTGTGTTTGTTTATTGACCGCGTTGTTGTGGTTGGTATTTACTTCAAACTCAAGATACGATTTTGACTCATTTACTTTATTAAATAGTTATATTTAGTTTCTGCTGTTTGTTGGGTTGAATTCGGTTATTATTACTTTATTCAAATATAACTTACTCGTAATGCACACAACATTCTTGAAATGATTCAAAATAATCGTGTTAAAGGGTTGCTAAGTTTTTATAAAGTGGCTTACAAAATTATACAGATTTTGTTAATATCAGGTGTCTTTAACTGTATCGAACTTAGAACTGGCACAAAAAGCATTGGGTAATTTTAATCTATGTAATCTTACTAACTTTACTAATGCACTGTTACATATTTAAATTTGGCGCCTTTAGTATGACAGATTGATTTGCCTTTGGTTTCGATATACTCTGTGCTCACTTCTCCGGCCAATACTTTGCAATGATAGTTGTAAATCCTCATGTTAAATTAAATCTCAAGTATCTTTCTAAATCCTCGTTTTATTCATCATGCACGTACCTAAAGCATCCCTGATATTGACGCTACATTAACAAATTCTTTGTCAAAAATACCGTAACAATAAATACAGTAATTGTTTCACAGAAAATACCCTAAAAATAAATTTCGCAACAGTCTCAGTTCATCAAAAACCACTTGATCCCGACGAACAAAAACAAAAAAACAATCCTTTTCCAAATAATTTCCGTTACAATTTCAAAACGCATTTGTTTACTTTATTTAAAATTCGCAGCGTTTAAAATTGGAACGAAAGCGTCTATTTTTGGAGACATGAAAAATTAAAATCCAAGATGGGGGCGAGATTTCCGGGAACGTGCGAAGTTGCCGAGTTGAGAACAAACAGCGTAGCCCAGGGATTCCCAAAGTATTAGATAAAGTGACATCATTTCATGGTTGACGTTCCAAAGACTCGACCAAATAGGTTTGACTCTAGTTTTGTAATAATAATTTTGTAACTGTACCGCCGTAGTTCCCTTTTGGTAGTGATTATTCTTGAGTTTGTAAATAAAACAGTGATTATAGTGGAATGCTAATGTGTGTTCTAGGCTGTGGAATGAGTTGCCTGAGTGAGTTTTTGCCGATGGTTATAATCTTGGTGTCTTCAAATCAAGAGTGAGTCGGTTTCTTCTAGGTAAGCACGCTCCATTGTAGACCATATACGTAGTAAAGCGACATTGCCGTGAGATGGCGGTCAAAAGCGAATCTATAAAAGATACAAAAGAAACCGATAATATTCGCCGTGGTCCCCTGATACGACACTGAAAGTAAAGAAAAGTGCCATCTATCGATCTCCTCCCTTTATCCAAAATTATATTTATATATATTAGGATACATATATTTTTATTATTTATTCGAGTTCGGTAGCCATAGAAACTGGCGAGGTGATTTAGTGTATGTATTACTTACCAAACTATGTATATAAAATAGCTGGCTGAGATCGAAGGCGTCATGGCAAAAATAGACTTATAAGTTGTTGTAAAAGAAGTGGTTGAAGAAGTGGAAGTGGTTGAAAAAGATTGGGAACCCCTGTCTGTAGCCCCATCTGCCCCGGGAAGACAAGGCAGTACCTCTGGAGCCACAAAAAACCGCTCGCCCTTTGTTTGGATCTAAGCTTGTTATTTCACCCTTGCCTTGTATTTTTGGCTTTATTGTTTGGTACAAGCCACGAAAACAAACACTACAATGCAAAACAAGTTGTTATTTCGTTTGTTTTGAGAGGAGAGACACTTATATTGAGAAACATTGGGTTGATAAGCGTCGATCTAGGAATAAATGAAAAATCTTTCGAATCATTTTGCGGGCTTAGTAATAACTAAGCCCGCAAAATAAACTAAGTTTGTTAATAAACAGGCTTTTTTTTCACAGATTAACAATTATTTTTAGCACCATCCAACTACTCGTACCTCTATGTTAAGCTGAAATAACGAGGAAGTATAATAGACGAAACAATACACTTTGAACAAGAAACTGTAGTGGTAGGACTCTTAGCAGAGTCCGCCTGGGGAAGTACTACACCTTTGCCAGTTATTCTACCGCCAAGCAGTAATGTGCAAACATTACTGTGTTCCGGTTTGAAGGGCAATGTTTCCAGAGAATTTACACGGCTTAGAGATATAACAACTTAGATCTCTAGGTGACGAGCGCAGTGCAGTGCCAGGTAATGGTTTGGACTCTTCGTGTTCCAATAGCTGCGTGTCACTGTGCTGTTATATGGCAGGCATGTTGCTTACCATCAGGCACATGTACTGCTCGTCTCGTCACTTATTTATAAAAAAAAAAAAAATATGTTACTCTTCAATACCAAAATACATTTGATATCAAAATACAGGAATAATTGCACATTCTGCTTGGCAGTAAAATAACTAGCAAAAGCGGTACTTCCACAAGTGGGAGTCAGTAAAGAGCCACTACAAAGTATTGTAAAGAATGGATAACTTTTTATCTAACAACACCCGCAACTTCACTTTCATAGTTCCCATTCCTGTATTTTTTTTGCAATAAAAATAGTCTGTGTGCAATTCCAAAATATAAACGATCAATGTTACAAATTTCAACACGGTTCCGTCGTAATTGAGCAACAAACATTCGCATTTATACAATTATTAGGATGTGACACATCCTTGAACTTTTCATCAACTTTTCATATTAAGGCCTGTTTTCATTTTGATTAGTACGAGTACGAGTGAGTAGTGCAGGTGTTTAGTGATTAGTAGCAAACACGTGTGGACACCGATTGATTATTGCGAGTGCATAGTAATCAGTCGCGATTACTCACTCGCACTCGCACTCACACTCGTACTAATAAAAATGCAAACCGGCCTTTATGAAACTATTTAAAGACCTCTCAATATTACAGTCTTTCCAATCGCTACATATTTCTCTAAGTTGCGCTGTTGCTTTTTTATTTCATTTGCTATCATTGCTTGTATGTGCATATGTTTGTTTTATTAATGAATTTATTTTGTGTACTATATTTATCAAAGTTAGTGTTAATGTACCAATAATACAATTTCTTTGAAACCAGTCCGCTGTTCATTTAAAACTGACACCACCGGTCGGGGGCGTGCCGATGGATTCTTCTCTCGTCTACGGGATTGCATTATTTCGATACCCAACTGTTCTTTACCATGAACAAAGCCCCGTAACAGCAGCGCTATTATTGAAAAACTAGAACGTGCTCTCACTATTACATTTAGTTACAAATATTTGTCGTGGGTTTTTTTTGATGAAACTGCATATTGTCCCTACTCGAACGGATATCTCGTAAATCTGGATTAATTTAGCTGTTCTTTGTTTAACCACTTGAAACAAGATCCCTGCAGGTTATCGTAACTGGGGAATTGAATTGGGTTCAGTTTAACACTATAATACTAGATAGAGACTAATACACTACAACAAAAACTCAGATTATTATTGTGACTGGCCTTGTGGCTTAATGGTTAGTAGCTCTGCCTGCGAAGCCGAGGGTCGTGGGATCGATCCCCACCCAGTGCAAATATTTGTGTGATGAATTCAAATGTTTGCACTGTGTCTGGGTGTTTCTATGTATAATAAGTATGTATTTAAATCTATATAAGTATTATATCAGCTATCTGGCCACCATCGTACAAGCTTTGCTTAGTTTGAAGTCAGAAAGATGGTGTTGTGTGTGAATTATCCACCAATATTTATTATGACTGGCCTCGTGGCCTAGTGAGTAGTAACTCTGCCTACGCTGCGGATCGTGGGTTCGATTCCCACCCAGTGCAAATATTTTTGTGACGAATTCGAATATTTGTACTGTGTTTGGGTCTTTCTATGTATAATAAGTATGTATTTACAACTAAATAAGTATTATATCAGCTATCTGGCCGCCATAATACAAGCTTTGCTTAGTTTGGGGTCACATGGTGTTGTGTGTCAATTGTCTATCAATTTTTTTATTTATTTTGACTGATTTGCTTAAAAGACTACAAAAGACATTTTTAAGGGTATTAGGTTTGCGTTTGGGGAGTGCTTACCTACAAGAAAAAAAAAGAATCTCGACTTGATGTGAGTTACATTGTATCCGGGGGGAAAAATCCACTTGGGCAATACATTCCACAGCCAAGGCGTTCTTACTACGAAAGCGGAGTCAAATCTTTTAGTTCGGTGTTTGATACATGAATATAGCTAGGTATTACCTACCTACTTGGAACAACGTGAAATGTTGTTGGTGTAAATACCTAAGTACATACCTACTCGTTATACAATTTACTGCATAACATTTCGCTGTTCAGACTAGGAATTATCAACCATCAGACGTACCTACTATTTGCTTAGCTCGCGAGGGATAAATAGTACAATCATGATCGTATTGATATTATACATTTTTTTTTTCATTATACATTGATATAGTAAGGGGTGTAAGGGGGAAGCGTATATCATCTAGTTTCCTCAAATGTCAACCTCCCCTGCACGTGGTGCACCCTGCTGCCAACTAACGAGGCTCTGACGACCGAACCAATGGCGGTATATCCATTTAAAAGCCAGTCCTAAATTGACCAGGCCAGTGACGGGCAGCGGCGTCACTGGTGCAAAGGGCTGGCCCGCGGTCACCAACCCGCCTGCCAAGCGTGGTGACTATGGCAAACACCCCCCCTTATGAAAGACACAAATAAGAAACGGCCCCTAGTCCCCGGCGGCTCCGCTATTCAAGGCACTGGTGGCAGCCTTGGTTCCGGCAGAGCATGGGGTGCAAAGAATCTCCGGCAGATGCCCCGCCACCAAACCCCACGACTCGACCTGGCAACTTATAATGCACGGACGCTGAGGGCTGATGAAAAGATTGTGGAGTTGGAAGAAGAAGTGGACAAGTTGCGCTGGGATATTATAGGGTTATCCGAAGTCCGAAGACAGGGCGAGGGCAGGATAACCCTCGATTCCGGCAACTTGTTCTACTACCGGGAGGGAGATCAACAATCCCAAGGGGGTGTCGGGTTTATCGTCCGCAAGTCTCTTGTTAACAACGTGATAATGATCGAGAGTGTGTCGAACAGGGTTGTATACCTTGTACTTAAAATTACCGACCGATACTCATTGAAGGTAATACAGGTATACGCACCGACCTCGACACATCCCGACGAAGAGGTTGAGGCCATGTATGAGGACATCTCCAAAGCCATACATGTCTCGCCAACACATTTCACAGTTGTGATGGGAGACTTAAACGCGAAACTGGGGAAACGTAGCGGTGATGAGTTGAGAGTAGGGCAATTCGGATATGGGCAGCGGAACCCAAGAGGGCAACGTCTAGCTGATTTCTTGGAAAGCGAGAGCCTCTTTATGATGAACTCCTTTTTCAAGAAACAGCCACAACGAAAATGGACATGGATTAGCCCAGATGGTTCCACAAAAAATGAGATCGACTTCATTATGACGACTAAACGGCAAATATTCAGCGATGTCTCTGTGATCAGTAAGGTCAAAACCGGCAGCGATCACCGTATGGTAAGAGGCACGCTGAATCTAAACATTAAATTCGAAAGGTCACGTCTAATGAAGTCCACGCTCCGACCAAGTTCTGCTCAAATTGAGAATCCCGATAACTTTCAACTCGAACTTCAAAACCGCTGCGAGTCCCTAAATGAGTGCGTAACGGCGGATGAAATTAATGACAGGCTAGTGGAAACTGTTCACGCGGTTGGCAGAAAATTCTACAAGAGCCGACGCCAAAATAGAACACAAAAACTCTCCGATCATACTCTGAATCTCATGGCGGTTAGGCGAGGTATGCGGTTGCAGTCTTCGGTAGACATGACGGTCTACAGACGGCTCTATTGAGCCGTCTGTAGACCATACATGTAGACAGATTTCTACTTTTGTGCGACGCAACATACGCTGCTACAATACTATGAGTATTGAAGAAGCGATTAAGCGGAACAAAGGCTCGAAAGTGTTTCCAAGAAATCTGTCTCTTGGGCAAAGTCAATTGACCAAATTGAAAACAACGCAAATTGCAACGTCACCTCGTCGAAGCCCGAGATTTTAGAGGAGATCGAGAAGTTCTATGAACAGTTATACACCTCTGCGCAAGTACAACCTGTCGTTAATATGGCTAAAGACCCCAGAGCCAAGCTGACCCGACACTTTACCGAAGATATCCCGGAAGTCAGCCTGTACGAGATTAGGATGGCCCTCAAGCAACTTAAAAACAACAAGGCACCTGGCGACGACGGAATTACGACTGAGCTTCTAAGAGCGGGTGGAAAACCGGTACTTAAAGTCCTCCAGAAGCTGTTCGACTCCGTCATACTTGACGGTAATACGCCAGAAGCGTGGAGCAGAAGTGTGGTGGTGCTCTTCTTCAAAAAAGGTGACAACACCTTGTTGAAGAATTACAGACCCATCTCACTTCTGAGCCACGTTTATAAGTTTTATAAGTTGTTTTCGAGGGTAATCACGAATCGTCTCGCACGCAGGTTTGACGACTTCCAGCCACCCGAACAAGCCGGTTTCCGAAAAGGCTATAGTACCATAGACCACATCCATACGCTTCGGCAGATTATACAGAAAACCGAGGAGTATAATCGGCCACTATGTATAGCGTATGTGGACTATGAGAAAGCCTTCGATTCCATCGAGACCTGGGCAGTGCTTCAATCTCTCCAGCAATGCCGCATGGACTATCGCTATGTCGAAGTGTTGAAGTGTATTTACAGCAAAGCCACAATGTCTGTTCGATTACAGGACCAGTGCACAAAACATATCCAGCTACAGAAAGGCGTGAGGCAGGGAGATGTTATATCTCCGAAACTGTTCACTGCCGCGCTGGAAGATGTTTTCAAGTTACTGGACTGGAACGGACATGGCATCAATATCAACGGCGAATGTATCACTCACCTTCGGTTTGCCGACGACATAGTCATTGTGGCGGAGTCGCTGGAGGACCTCGGTGCTATGCTCAGAGACCTCAGTAGAGTATCCCAACAGGTAGGTTTGAGGATGAATATGGACAAGACGAAGGTCATGTTAAATGTTCATGTCTCACCTGTACCGGTTATTGTTGGGAATACCACACTCGAAGTTGTTGACGAATACGTCTACCTGGGTCAAAAGATCCAATTAGGTAGATCCAACTTCGACAAAGAGGTCCAGCGAAGGATCCAACTCGGATGGGCAGCGTTCGGGAAACTACGGCACATCTTGGAGTCCAAAATACCCCAATGCTTGAAGACGAAAGTCTTCAATCAGTGCGTGTTGCCAGTGATGACTTATGGAACTGAGACGTGGTCCTTAACTGTGGGCCTCATAACAAAGCTCAAAGTCACACAGCGAGCTATGGAGAGAGCGATGTTTGGAGTCTCTTTGCGTGACAGAATCCGGAATGAGGATATTCGCAAAAGAACGAAAGTAGCCGACATAGCTCGAAGAGTAGCTAAGCTGAAGTGGCAATGGGCAGGCCACATCGCTCGCAGAACTGACAACCGATGGGGAAGAAAGGTTCTCGAGTGGCGACCACGAACCGGAAGACGCAGTGTTGGACGGCCTCCCACTAGATGGACAGATGACCTCACAAAGGTCGCTGGAAACCGCTGGTTGCAGGTTGCGCAGGACCGTTCGTTGTGGAAATCTAGGGGGGAGGCCTATGTCCAACAGTGGACGTCTTGCGGCTGATGAATGAATGAATGAATACATTGATATTACATTTAAATTACTCGCCCGTTTTCTTTATTACCTACAAGTCACAAAATAAAGTACACCATAACTTTTACACTTTTGCGAAATTTACTCATATTGAAAAAAATTACACGACTCGCTAAACAACAACACTTCATTAAAATTAAATATTGTTTAAATTTAGCATAATTATCTGTCGATATTTCGCGCTTTGCAACGGCCAAGGTCACGTAAACTCACCACGCATAGAAAATCTCACGACCACGGCCGTTGTAGCGCGACCGAAACGCTAAGAAGTAATTAAACAACATTTAGATCGCGATAAAATCCTGCACAACGTCTTCAAAAGTAGTAAAAAAACTCCATTAAAGCGCCCAATCTCTGAATCAGGGCTCATCATCTGACGAATTAACCAGAAGCGAGCGTGTCGGCGGCGGCAGGTGGTCGAGGTTTGCATTTTTAAATGGACCACCACGTTTTTCCCATTAGCGTCCCCTTCGGGGATGTTCTGGAAAAAGAAACAGTGACCTAGTTCAACGTCGATCATCGATCGGATACCATCAAGCCAGAACAAAAAGAGTGTGTGTGCAAGCAAAAAGTTAATACCAAAAAGTACCTACCAAGAAGCACGAAGTTGGGGTTGATTTGTGAGTAATTGCTTGACACCTCCGCATCAAGCAATCACTCACAATTGCCGCGCAATCACGCCGCTTATCAGTTTTCGGCCAGGGGGACCCTGTCCTGTCCTGTCCTTTTGAACCGGTGGTCTTCTCTCACTACCATGACCTCCAACCCACAGCTGCAATGTTCACCACCCAACGTCGCAGTCCATCTCATTTATCTCATTTACGCTGGTCCTCATATGCCGCGAAACCGTAGTAACGACGTTGCCATCAGCATGGTGACAAAGCCTAGACGAGAAAGCCCTTCCTCGGGTGACCAGGCTATGAGTTGAGATTATGAGTTACTGAGCCTCCCACCTCGATAACAACATGAGATGATGGTTTTGCCTCTCACAGCTCTAACTAGCTCCAAACTAAACAAAACATGTATTATGGGAGCCAGATAGATGATATACTATTTAAATAATTGTATGTAATTGGTTACATAACGCCAATAATTTGAAGATGTGTGGTACTTCCCCAAGTGGGCTCTATATAGAATCCCACCACTGCAAAACGTTAAAGCTTACGTACTGTCTCCCCCACAGCCCACACCGCTAAATACTTAGAAGTCTAATTGAATAAACGTGTCGCCGATTCGAGATAATCGTCACTAGCCGCGCGCTAGACCGGCGCGGGCCGACTTACCGAGCCACTCCGCTTTTCAGTTACACTCCATTTCAATGAAGTTTTTTATAGCCTTAGGAAGTTTAAGTTCTTATTAAGTCAGAAAAATGTGAATTGGATTTTAATATTACTTTTTATTTGATCACGGTCGACAAATTTCTTTGAAAAATTTACTAGTGACTGTTAGTTACTGCTGTGTATTTGAAGACCTAATAATTAACATTTCATTTTGTGTTTAGGCCCTTGAAAAACCTTGTTGTTAAGGCCTGGATTGTCGCTTAACATTAGGCTCATTCAACGACTCATTCTAACACTTAATTTTATAAAAAATAAAAACTAGATATTTGTAGATTGGTACTGTGTGTTTACTTTTATCATGTTAGAAATTATACTACTTTAATTTATTATTACCTACTAACGCTATCGCGCTACTAACGATCATTCTGAGCTCAAAGTTGGCTGTCGCTACATTTCATTAGTAGGTATCGGTGACGCAAACCAAAAAAATGCGCAATCTCATAAAAAATGCTCAACGACTGATCAAACCTACGCTTTCAAAATGAAGCGTACTGAAATTGTCTCAGAAGATTCGACCACAAAACACAAACCTGCAGTTTGGTAGAATATATTAATTTGCGACGTTTGATTATAACGGAGATGAACAAACAATGTGTGAGATTAGAGTTCCTTTGTAATGCGAGACGGAGCGAGCGAGATTGCGCGGGAGAGAGCGAGATAGTGGTAGCTGGCAGTTGGCGTTCATCTACCCGCGATATTACATGATTTCATAGCGTTCAAAAACTCTAAAGATACGTCATAACACGAAGACTTGCATAAGGATTAATATTAACAAAAAAATTTACTCACCTTCGACTATCATGGATTTGAACTTTGTCTTATATATCTACTAATCTACTAGTCAAGTCCTCGCATTTGACATTGAGAAAGTTAGGACAAATAAACTTGTTCGCCATTTTGTGGCAGCGGCCATCTTGGGCTTAAATGTGTACCTACCTAATAGGTACATCAAAAATATATAATGGTCAAGCTCGCTCATGATAGATAACGTTATATCTAGCATAAACAGCCCACTGGTTGTTTCAACAATTGGGACTCGGGGCTTTCTCTCGCAAATAGACTATAAACCCACCACGCTGACAAAATGCGGGAGCACGGATGGACAGAGTGGATTAGTTATGATCGCAAAAATATCTAGAAAGATGTTAGTTTCCTCATACTGTTTATGTTTACGTACATATCTTTGAAATGACAGTGATGCGTATTGCGTATGGGATTCAAACCAGGCGCTCTTTATCGCCAGTTGCTGTTGTCCCCACTAGACCTGCCGTAATTTATAAACAGAGCAAAAATTACTCTTCGACAAATTAGACTCGTTTAGACATTCGATCGATTAAAGTAATTATTAATAATTATAATTCCGCAGTTTAGCGTGCCCCGCTGTGAGCTCGCCCCGGGAGTATCAAAGGCTGTATTTACAGTAATCGGAGTCAGGCGGCGGTTACTTAATGAATTCTTAACGACTGCTTAAGGATTTGAATGTGTAATGTGTTGTTTATAACACTCGTCTTATGTGACTATTTGAAACGATAAAGCGATGTAAAGTGGCGAGCTATTTTTGAACTGATAACTTCTTTTGGCGCGCCTAAACAGATTTTTCGTGGGGTGTGAATTGAATTCTAGCGTCACGCTCGGGTATGATAAGAAATCTTCGGGTAAACTCGGGACCATGGCCATTGGCCATCTAGAAATGCGTCAAGCAATGAGAAATGCTGAAAGGGCGTGGCCTGGGCACCATGGCATGACCATCTAGAAATTCGTAAGCCAATGGGAAATGCTAATGCATTTCTAGATGGCCACGCCATGATGGCAAGGCCACGCCCTCCGGTTACACCCGTGTGTGTAGTTTCTAAAGTAAGCTATCAAATTCTGTGTAATAGGTTTTCACTTCTATCGGCAGTTCCTATGACTGCCATTTTTTTAAATTTTTAGTACAGAGTGACATGACAAGCAGGTCATATGTCTGATGGTAGCTAACGTATTGTTTACACGAAGAGTCCAAAATTCTTAATTATTTCCACACACTGCACTGCGCTTGTCACCCAAAGATATGAGATGTTTTTTCTCTATGTCCTGTAGTTTTACTTTAAAGTAGGACATCATGATTTCGAGTCAAACGCCCGATATGGTAAAGGTCCAATGCCCTGAAATCGTGCAAAATTTATTTATTTTAAATACCACAGATATATTTCACAGCTGACTTTCAATTGTTTTGGAGCCTTGACTCCAAAAATGATGATAACGAGGGTCCACCTCCGAAAGATAAATAAATAATCGAACGATTCAATCAAAAACAAAAGATCATCGTGGTTAAAAAGCTCACTAGCGCCATCTAGTGTTTCCCGAGTCAAACTAATGACAAAGATCTGATCTTAGAAAATGTTATATATTTAAAAAATATATATCTTCATATTTTTGCCAGTCGTTACTAAATTTTTCAGGTTTATCTTTCCAGATATGTTTTTTTTATCAGCGCAATATAGAGTTTATCTGTCGCATTGAATCGCTTTCTTTGCTTTATTGGGACAATGGATGTCAAGGCTCAAAGTTCAGAGATGTATTTAAATACGATTGTCTTCTGCTGCGGTTACTCGCCTATACTCGTACGGAAGCGGGTTGCCACACGAGTTTCTCTGCTTGCGCTCACATTCATAACCGGAGAACCAATTAAGCATTGTAATCCCTGTAAAAGTATCTCAAACGAAGAGGTTTGACTCTACTTTCGTGATAGAAACGTCTAGTAGGTACGTGCTGCCATATTGGGTATTTCCCTTAGATAAAGAATAAGTAAGCAGATTAGGGGTTTCCACATGGTTCCTTTGTGTCAATCGTAAGCAGATGAGGTGTATGTTAGCTGTGGAAACAAAGTGATGAGCCGCTACAATTGACACTTCCACAAGAACGACAAGAAACGAGCGGTCAGACCCGTGTTTGGTTTAAAGCGTTTGTTCTGACTATACGTAGTAAATGTAAACTCTTTGGTCTTTCTCGATTGGGATTGAATCGATATCTTCTAGGTACTTACGCTTAATGTGTTACCTAAATAAAGTGGTCAAGTTTCGATATTTGTTGATCGAGCACATCGTAAATCGTAACGACGTAATTGTAATTTGGAATCGAGTTGATATTTGGAACACTTTTAGATTATGGTCTGGAATGAACATATGCTGCTTTTTAGGGTTCCGTAAAACGTAAAAACGGAACCTTTATAGATTCGTCATGTCTGTCTGTCTGTCCGTCCGTATGTCACAGCCACTTTTTGCCGAAACTATGAGAACTACAATGTTGAAACTTGGTAAGTAGATGTATTCTGTGAACCGCATTAAGATTTGAACAGAAAAAATTAAAAAAAATAAAAATTTGGGTTGCTCCCCATACTGAGAACTGAAACTCAAAATATTTTATTTCATCAAACCTACACGTGTGGGGTGTCTATCGATAGGTCTTCAAAAATGATGTTGAGGTTTCTAATGTCATTTTCGTCTACACTCAATACTTTGCGCGAGAGACACTTCCAAAGTGGTAAAATGTGTGTCCCCCCCCTCTAACTTCTAAAGTAAGAGAATGAAAAATCTAAAAAAAATTGTCATAAATACACTATTATTGAAACTTCGATCAATGTTACAATGAACTACAAGAACTATGTGTACTATGTATATAATGTTACTTGCTGCAACGGAACCCTTCATGGGCGAGTCCAACTCGCACTTGGCCACTTTGTTATCGTAAAAAAAATAACGGGTACAGAGATGGTGTGAACAAAACTGCGGGATCCTGTTATTTATTTCATATCAATTAAGGGTTTTACCATCGCAGTTCACGTTCCCGGGGGTCTACCGCCGAACGAAAAATGACATCGCTTTGATGTTTTCTCTCTGTTTTCTTTTAGCTTGAAATGATAGAGACAGCAATAGCAAAACGATAGCCGATTTAGTTAGGCGGTAGAAGCGCCGTTATTTCAGTGATAGGAAATGCTTATTGCCTATGTGCTATACTAGACTACAACATTAAAACCGTGTTCTAAATTTTAATTCTGACGTCAATGAGCAACAAACAACTTTCGAATGTATAATATTAGTAAGATTAAGCATCGATGCGGTCTATGGTGCGCCGCCGTGGTGAGTTAGTAGCAAAAATTTTACAGCCTGTTCGTTCACACTAGCTACTTTCAGTAGCTGCGACAGGCGTCTAGCTGCTGCATCCTGCTTCAAAAAGAAGCTGCGACAGGCGTCTAGTCGCTGCATCTCGCTTCAAAAAGTAGCTGCGACTCGCGCTTTTCGGAAGCGTGATGCAGCGGCAGCTGCAGGCGACTCAGTCACAGTATAATGAAAAACCCAGTAGAACGACAAGAGACGTACTTCTTAGCATTCCATGGATTCACCGTGCGGGTGCCGGGTCCATCGTGTGGCAGAGAGAGAAATATCGAATAGACCCCAAGACTTGTGACTCGGGTAGTAGGTTTAAAAGGGGCCCCTTATATTGACGTACGTCAACACTCACCTTCACTACTCGTATTTCTCTCCCTGCCCAGCCAAATCCGATATGATCCTACTAGTGCAGCTTTAGATACTCGTTCTAGTATAGAACTTACTGCACTTCTGGACAATCCAAGGTCTTTAAGCAGGTTATAGAGAGATTTTGCTGGTATACCTCTCGCTCCTACTTCTACAGCGTATAAATTAACTACATAGCCATTTTTTGTTAATTCATTTTGAAGGTCGTAATACTTATTTTGTTTCATCGCGTGGTCTTTAGGTATATTAGTTTCCCACGGTACGGTAAGTTCTACCAGGACTATGCGTTTCGTAGCCCTAGAAAAAAGGAAAATGTCCGGTCTGGATGACGAAACACCCACATCCTCTGGGATTTTGTAGTGCTTTTCAGACGTGTCCATTAAAATAGTCCAATCAGGAGCTGAACCCAGGATTGAGTAAGGCTTGTTCTTGGAGTTTGAAGTTGAGCCCTCTTTTACAAAGTTAATTTGTCTTTTGTTTATCGTCAATCCCTTTTGGGCTCTAGCTACCGAATATATATGCCATCAAATATATAAATATGAAATTAAAATCAAACTAAATATTACTTATAGAATTTATTACAGAACAACAAAAGAAGTGAGATCTAAATGGGTGGTTGAGTGAAAAGTTTAATGGGCGATCCTGAAATATTTTCATAATAAATGAAACTGTACTCTCAGGATAATTGGTTCAAAACTAAGATCTGACTTGGCTAGTTTTCAAATACCTAATTTGCAACTGTTTATTAATTTCTTTTCCTACAGTTCAAGTGGCTCTCCATTTGCTTTCTTCGGAATGCTCATTTTCTTTCACTGCTTTACAGTATTATATTTAACACTGCCACACCACGATATCTGAAAGACTGCTTTACATTCTACAGTAGCGTACACTCATGTAATCTTATATCAACCTATAATTTGTCTCTGCAAGCGTCCTCTGCAAGTTGCAAAACATTCTACGGCAAATCTTTTGCATTCCAAGCAGTTGAGTTGTGGAATGCCATGCTCGTGGAAATAAGACAAGCTCCGTCACTTTCCGTATTTAAAGTTCAAGGCAAAAATCAGTAGATTATGCCGAAAGCCTGCTAAAATCTGATTGAAGCTCGTACATCTTTTTTACATAACATTTTGAATTCATTGCCTTCGTATTAGTATATGTAAGAAGGGTCATGGACATATGTTAGAATGTATGTCTATTATATTTTAGGCAATAATTAGTACCCTTTTTAAGTAGTTTTTTTACTTCTCTGCATTTTTATTATAGTTTGCGATCTTAGCGACGACGATTTTGATTGTGTGTAGTCAAGTAAAAGTACCTACGAAAACAGATAAACTGGACATGCAATCATAGATCATTTCCAATGTTTTGCGGTTAGTGACGTCATGTCAGTCGTTAGTATTTTAGCGGGAAAAATCTGAATTACATTACTATTGTATTTATACTCATCAAAAATACACAAATTTTTAACCATATTTTTTTTAGTAAACAAGCTATAATCTTTAAGAAATAAAAGCAATTCCGAAAAATTGTTAAAATCCCTATTGGGTCAGTAAATTGCTCAATAAATAATTAAATAATAATTAAAGCTTTAATATAGTAGAGTCAAAAGTAGCTACGAATAGTAGATAGATAGATACTCTTTATTGTACACACCATAAACAAAAAACGCGTATACAGGAGATAATAACAATAAAACTAGTGTTACAAGCGGTGGCCTTATCGTTAGTAGATAGCACTGTTAGCATTTCTCCCAAATGAAAAAGCAAGTCGTCCTACTGGTATTTTTTTATACTGTGGTTGTTCTAGATTTAAACAAAACTACACTTTCGATTCAGTGTGGCCAACTTTACGTGTTTTTGCTTTTAGCGTATATCTACAATTATTAATGTCTGTTCTTAACACGGATAAAAATATTCTCGGGAATAAATTAAAAGTTGTTATGCACTTTAGTGGTATTTATTTTCCAGCGTACGTCCATGATCGTAAAGTCATAAATTTATATAATTGTAAATCCTCAATCAATTAGCAAAAATACCTCGGTGTTATAATTACATTAAATTATAACAGCCGTACTCGAACCGTCTTGGGCGTGACGATGGCAGAAGACCTGACGGCGTGACTATTGTGCATGACTATTGCAAGTATGCTGGGTACGCTTCCGATTGGTAGTGGGTTTGAATATCTTGATATCTGAAGTCCTTCATTGGTCTATGGACAATTCAGGTGTGCTTAGTGTAAGTAGTTAGTTAGGTATGTAACGTAGTGTAGTTATCATTGTATTTAAGTTTTGTTAATAAAGGCTTTTTAAAATATTAGGTAAATTTAAAATGCGAAGAACACATTTCTGCAATTGTACAGAAAGCAAACTATTTTCTTTACGTTATTCTGATTCCTTTCAATCTATAACTGTAGAAATGTTTCTTACAATTTATGAAACATATGTGAGAACTACTTCAAAAAAGATATCGATTTACTTGAAAGTCTGCAAAGAAAAGCGACAATATGGCCATATACTCTTCGACGTAAATCCTACACAGACTAGTTAAAAACCCTGCACCTAACTACATTGGTACACTACATTTACTACCTTACTACTTCAAAAAAAAGTGCGCAGTTCTATAAACTTTACATAATTTATTATTACTCTACGTATTTTTAAACCTGTCTACACTTTTTAAAAATCCAAGTTAGCAACACTGAACGGAACAATTGCTCGGCGGCCGCGACAGACGCAAACAGCCGCAAACAGTCGCTGCATCGCGATGCAGCTTCTTTTTGCAGCTAAATCGCGCGTTTCGGCTTCAGCTGCTACAGCGCGCGTTTCCGCGTTAGCTGCTAAATCACGCGATTTTGCTGCAAAAAGTAGCATGTGTGGTCAGGGCCTTTAGATTTAAGAGTGCGTCTAAAGCCAGGAAAAAAACAGATTTCACCCGCGCGACGCGTTTCTTAATGAGATGTCATAAAGTCGAGAATAGCATGACACAGTTTGGAGGAAAAATCTATATTTTATCAGGAGTCCATTTTTGACCAAGTTTTATGTAATTACTCAATAACTAAACATAAATTTAAAAAAAGTGTTCGGTTACTTTACTAGAACGTACAAATAGGAATTTTATTACCAAAAAATAATGTGGGGTCATCGCTGATAATTTCGAGTACTCGAATTAAAACGGTTTTTTTCGGTGTCATTTTAATTTTTTTATTGTAAAAAAACTCTGGTCTATATTTAAAATTCTATTCGGTTATTGTGCTTCTTCTTGATTGTACCCACACGTCAATATTTTTTTTTGTCATAGTTTTTAGTTTCTTAACTTCAGTGAGCGGCGTCGAAAATGACCTTTTTTCGTTTTTCTGGCTTTAGGCGCCCCCTTAAGAAGCGCGATGTCCTGTCGCATTTTCGTATCCCACCTGCACATATACTGTGTTTTCTAGTGCTCCAATTTTTAATGCTCAAATATTTTCTTTACCATTGTGAAGCTGTTGCACCGTTGTGAAGGCTTTTTTTGAAGACTTCAGTAATTACTTTATCTGGTAACCCGCACTTGGCCAGCGTGGCAGATTATGACCTTGAGTCTTGAGTTTCGTCAATGAGAAGACGAGTCCTAACAGTGAGAACATAAAGTGATCTTATGTTTATGCACAATTCATATTATTGTGTTATCCAATGACTGGGAAGCTGTACGTAGTGGCCTAGTGGCTAGGACAGGCGATTTACAGTGATGCGGTCGTAGTATCATGTCTCGCTTGCACTTGTGAGTAATTTTACTAGAGCAGATGTACAATTTTATCATCACCACGTGCATTATTAATTGTAAAGGAAAACATCGCGAGGAAACCGACTTGTTCTAAGAGTCTGTCTACGTCATGCGTCAACCGCTAACCCACTCTTGGCAAGCGTGGTGAATGCGTTGGGCACTCATGGCCTTCACACTCTCCTTGTGGGAGAAAGCCCCGAGTATCACATATGGAACCATTTAGAAGGCTCCAAATGCAAAAAACTATAGATACAAATTTTAAAATTCATTGTCTAGCTTAATAACTACAAACTACAACAAGGTCCCAGCCGGTGCGCGATGAATCAGCAACGACTCCGCCATTTGTGCGAGACGGGACGACGCGTGCGGGGAGAGTTGACCCCGGGGCCTAAAAATGAATTTTAATGGTCACTTAGGCCGGGATAATGAAGACAACAACACCGGCTGTGCTCGCCGCCGTTTGACGGGCCCGCCAGACCCTGCGGGGCTTACGGACCCCCAGTTGTGCGCCAGTTTTGAGGTGTAACACACCGGCTGATGTTAAACAAACATCGCTCGAATAACTGGTAATCATCTTCTCTGTTGTGTCGGTAAACAGCTCCCGGTCGGTTTGCGCGCTGAATTTTTTATGCGAACCAAGAAATTGGTTCGCTGTGCAAATGTTTTGTAACTAAGGTTTGTTTTGGGATAGATCCGAATGAAAAATTAAGTGCGGATCAAATCAACAATTCGGAGGAAGTTTGACGGCTGTGACGTCTGAAAGGTCTGCAATAATTTGATGGTAATCTAAAATTTATAGATTTTTGACTCGCCTTGAAACTTGAATCAACTAGATCTGAAAAAAACAGAAATAGAAACTCTGAAGGGCGGAGGCGACTTAAAAACATTAAGTGCCGATGTCGAGTCGATTACTAGCGGAATCTCTACTGGTTGTAGTCGGCTCAACAAACGAAATCGGACTAGCACTAGAATAAGGTTGACCATTTTCCTTACTTCCCCTTTTTTAATTTTTTTCTCCTAATCCAATATAATATTATGTCATGTTAAAAAAATCTGATATGGATTAAAACAATACCTTCCGACACCTTACCTAATTAATATTAAAATTTACTTTTTGGAGAATAATAAATTTGCAAATTTCTAAATTGTGTCTGGTTTAAGCTTAGTTTATAGAAAATTTTCTCGAAGCACAGTTGTTCCTTAAAAAAAATATATTTTAAATTGTTGATGGCCAGGTATGTATTTAATAGGTAGGTAGGTATTGTAAGTGTAAGTGGAGCCTATTACGGCTCCATTTTTAGTAATTTTCAGTTTTAAGTTTATTCCAGACTATAAAATAGGATTGGGTTAGATTCGAAACTTATGTAAGGATCTAAATCTCAACCCGATCCGTAGGTACAGAAAATGTTCCGACGTGATTGAACAACAAACATCCAAACTATCGCTTCTTTATGTATTGTTAGTAAAATATTGAAATTGGCTTTCACTTAATATCTATGTTTTTGAAGGGATGAATTTTCCAAATTGCATTTGACAGGCGTGACGCATCATCTGTCACGCGAACTAACGCCGCTGTCACGCGGCGGTGACGCGCCCGTCGGTGAGAGATGACGATCTGAGTGACGTGAAATATGATATACTAGCGGCCCGTCCCGGCTTCGCACGGGGTCAACTTTTTTTGTTCAGTAGGTATGCTAAATGAAATGTAGGTACATGACCAAATTTTTCCAAATAATCAAAATTAAAAACCAAAAGGTGAGGCTGGCCTGGTGGCTTAGTTGGTTAAAGGCCGTTGTGTAAAACGGCGGTTTAACGATCAGCCGGATTGAATACAGCTGATTTAAAAACTACCGGAATGTATTCAACGCCATACGTTATTCAACACGGCTAGCCGTAATGAAATAAAGCGAGAGATTAGCCGCTTCTTTGTCAATTTTTAGTTCCGATTCTTAACACTCATGGCGCTCCCTGACATAACAACAACCATGGCGTTGAATACTGTGTGTTCCTAAATTGCTAAAGTGACAGTGGATTCTGGAGTTTGGAGGAATCGTACACAATATTATTAGGGTGGCACTTGTCACCCTGGGCGTTACTTGGATACTATTTCGTTTCCACCGTCCACCTTGTTAAGACTAAATCGGACCGGGTTGGTTACATGAGACCCAGATCCGACCCGGAGCACCCCGACTCCACCTAGTCTTGGCGCTACTACACCTAGAGTGTATTTAAAAGAATGCGGGAGCCAGAAGCTCAAGGGAGGAGCTGAGTGGAGCGAGCCATGCAAGTAGCCGTAGTGGAGCGCAGGCCGAGTATGGAGAAGCGACACTCAAGGTTGACCGCAGAGCTTCTGACGGGACCCGGAGTCAAATCTTTTTTTTAAAACTATAATAGGTTCGCACTTGACCACCATCTCACCTGATGTTAAGCCGATATCAAGTTATAGGCTTTCAAACTTGAGACTACGTGAGAGGTAAAATGTTGTAAAAAAAATAGTACGGAATATCGTACGAAATAATCGATAAATTTTTTCAGATAAATGAAATTAATTTAGATTTTATGTTGTTATTTTTTGAAATATGGTCTCCTTACAACATAAGTATTACTATACAATGCGGCTGAACGTGGACCGCCTTATTGAAGAACGTATTGCAATGACAATGCGGCTAATCGTTGAACCGCCGCATTACAAAACGGCCCCGTTTTTCAAAACGGCTAGCCGTAATGTAATACGGCGAACTATACAATCCGGCTCTGACATATACATCATAATCCGGATCTCGTTGTTGGGCTGTATGTTTAATGTCTTGACACAAATTGTCTTCAAAAATGTGCCATAATTCCGAAGGAAAACAAAATAATAATATTACCACAAACAACTCTCTCAGCCTCAACGGACACCGAGAAATTGAAGCTTCTCTCAAAGTGATTTCTTTGATTTTGAGTAGTCTTGAAACGATGTACCTACGTGGTACATGATAAAGAAGTATTCTGAGATAAAATCACTCTGACTGGGATGAACGCTGCGCTGTACTGTATGTACACTCTTCATAATTCTGCCGGCCGTCGCGTCGTTGCAAATATTTAGGATGGATATTTTTAATTTCGTAATATATTTTGAATGGAATGTCCGATTTTAATAATTCAAAAAGGAATCAATAGGTATTAAACCAGTCTTGATTGAGAAATAATTTATTTTGATAAGAATTAAAACAAATGTATGAATAGCATGGGCTTAAGTTGATCGGCATTTTTACCTTCTTTTAAAATGTAAAAAAGCAGTTGTAGCGACGTAATTACTGTAGTTAGACATATGCTCTCGCGAAGTTTTTTGTAGATTTTAATACGTTCTACAATATTGTAGAACATTGTTTGGTTCTATCATTGGTACTTTCCGCAGCGTATGCGATGAAAGCCATTTTATGGCTGTTTTTTTTATACCTTGCGTTGGTTTTAGTAAAAAATTCCAAGTATCACTATTTTTTTCTTGTAATAAAAATAGCCTATGTTACTCAGTGATAATGTAGCTTTCTCTTGGCAAAAGAATTTTTGAAATCGGTTCAGTAGTTTATGAGTTTATTACATACATACAAAAATACAAAAATACAAAAATACAAATCTTTCCTCTTTATAATATTAGTATAGATATAGATTAGTATAGATATAACACGACTGAGGGACGTGGCTATTTTACTTTATTTACTTACTAGTAGTGCACCGCGGCTGAACTCCGCAGTTCCCGCTAATTTCACAGGATAAAAAGTACCCTTATTATAGAAAGTAGTCTTATTCCAGACTATAATCTACCTGTTTTCCAAATTTCAATTTGTTCCGATCGGAAACTTTTGACGTGAATAAGTAACAAACATCCAAACATCTAGATATCTTAACATCTATTCGACTGGCCTTGTGGCTTAGTGGTTAGTAGTTCTCCCTGCGAAGCCGAGGGTCGTGGGTTCGATTCCCACCCAGTACATATATTTGTATGATGAATTCAAATGTTTGCACTGTATCTGGGTGTTTCTATGTATTTTTTTTTTTTTTTAATACTTATGTATGTATTTAAAACTAAACAAGTATTATAAATATCAGCTATCTGTCCACCATCGTACAAGCTTTACTTAGTTTGTTTTTTTTTTTAATATTTAAATATCTACTCCACAGACTCCGGGGTCCGTGATCTTTGTCAACTTTGTGTGACTTAGTTTGGGGTCAGATGGTGTTGTGTGTGAATTGACCACCAAAATATTTTCCAATATTTTGGATATTTGTTGCTCAATCACAGAACGGATCGGGCTGAAACTTGGAATACAATTAGATTATAGTCAGGAAGAATACAGACTCATTTTTATCCCGAGAAAATGAGGGGAACAGGAACTACGCTGAAACCGCGGGGTGCTGCTAATTTATAACATTAGTAAAAATATAAAAGGGATACAAAATATTGGTGATCATATTTCAAACAACGCCAAATAGCTCTCCACACTCAACAAAATGTATACTTTAGAAGCACGATTGTTGAGTACTTATAAAATGTTGCGTATGTGTTATAAAATGTAGCGTATGAGTTATAAAATGTAGCGTATGAGTTATAATATGTAGCGTATCAGTTATAAAATGTAGCGTATGAGTTATAAAATGTAGCGTATGAGTTATAAAATGTAGCGTATGAGTTATAAAATGTAGCGTATGAGTTATAAAATGTAGCGTATGAGTTATAAAATGTAGCGTATGAGTTATAAAATGTAGCGTATGAGTTATAAAATGTAGCGTATGTGTTATAAAATGTAGCGTATGTGGTGTTCCAGACTATCTACATACTCAGATTTTAAATTTCAACCTGATCTTTTTAGTAGTTTTTGAGTGTAAGAGAAACAAACATCCATCCCACATACTATCTCACGTTTATAAGAGTAGTTTTTTTTTTAAATAATGAGTGACGAGACGAGCAGGACATGTGCCTGATAGTAAGCAACGTGCCTGCCACATGACAGCACAGTGACCCGCAGCTATTGGATCATGAAGAGTCCAAATCATCACCTAGCACTGCACTGCGATCTAAGATGTTATACCTCTAAGCCCTGTGATTTCTCTGGAAACATAGCCCTTCAAACCGGAACACAGTAATGTTTGCACATTACTGCTTGGCGATAGAATAACTGGCAAAGGGGCGGTACATCCCCAGGCGGACTCGGCTAAGAGTCCTATCACTACACTAGTAAGATTAAATACTCGACATAGAATAAACTCTTATTTTTATCACACACATATTTGTCTTGAGCTTGAATGGAACCACCACTTATGGCTTTATGAATAAACTAACTGATAAAAACGTATTAAACCAGTCAGTTCAATTGGAAGTTTTTGTTTTAACGTTACTAAGCTGACTGACAATGCTTTTGCTTATGATGTTACCTCATCTACGTCTATATATGACAGGTTTGTTCACAGCAGCGATAGTTGGATGTCATATCCCTAGTAGTATAATTCATAGTTGGCCCATGATGTAGCAGCGTGGCGGGACCCTCGTCACTGTCCTATTGACGACCTGTCACAGGAGACGTGCACTGAAGGGTTATTTTTGCAGCAACTAAAACTTATTTGACATGCTGAAAAACGTCGCTATCATCGCATTATCAAATCACTATTTCATAAAATGTTAGTTCCACTTCTGGTCACATCTTCAAATTATTTTTGTTGCTCGGTACATGCCAAGTTTTGACGGTGAAGGGCTCAGTCGACGTGCATCGAAGGGTTATTTTTGCGTAGCCAGTGTAGGGTGGAGGGCTTAGAAATGATTGCGGTGGAGGTTTTGGAAATATTTGCAGGGAAAAGGTTTGAATTTTCGTTGGGTTTTATTGTGTTTTTTGAGGTGTCATATTTTAACTGGGTGTACTCGTAGTGAATAGTTTTTTTATGCTATTTGGATGTGACAAAACATAGGTGCTAAAGGAAAAAAAATGGCAGTCATAGGAACTGCCGATAGAAGTGAAAACTTATAACTCAGAGTTTGATAGCTTACTTTGGAAACTACACGGGTGTACCGGAAGCCGTGGCCTGACCATCATGGCATGGCCATTTAGAAATGCGTTAGCATTTCCCATTGGCTCACGCATTTCTAGATGATCATGCCGTGATGGTTAGGCCACGCCCTTTCAGCATTTCCCATTGGCTGACGCATTTCTAGATGGCCAATGGCCGTGGCCCCGAGATTACCCGAAGATTTCTTATCATACCCGAGCGAGACGCTAGAATTCAATTCACACCCCACGAAAATTCTGTCCATAGCGCGCCTAAAGAAGTTTTCACTTCAAAAATACTTTATTCAGACTTTTCCTTAACTTTGTTTCTTTGTGTACAAACTAGACTAAACTTAACGCTTAATTTTGTATCGTAAACGTATATTGTAGTGTAACCGTAACGTACGTAAACGTAAACTGATTTGATTGAACTTTTATTTTTATAGGTAAATAGTTCATCGCCACCGCCTGATGTTGAGCGACAATGCGGTCTACGATGGAGCGTACTTACCAAGAAGAAACAAATTCACTCTCCATTGGAAGCCAATATTGTAACCATCGGGGAAAGCCCACTTAAACAACGCATTCCACAGCCTAGACGTTCTTATCACAAATGTAGAGAGAATCTGCGCCAGTCCGGAAAATGGCCGTTATTTTCGAGAAACCGTGGTAGCCTGGGAGGCTACAACATGAGGCTTACAAACGTGAGGTCGACAGTTTAAACCCGAACAGATCTCTTATTTTCTTTATTTAATTTTTTTAAATTATCTAATTCAATTTTTTTTACTAATACAGATATTTGTTAAATAGTTAAATTATAGTATAGGTTAATTTTTATTGGTGAAAAATAAACAAGAACCAGAACTACGCGGGTAAAACTACCGGGCGCTGCTAGGCCTACTAATATTAAAAATATCAATGTTCAGATGTATGGAGGTTTGTTGCTCAATCACGTCGGAAGGTTTTTATCCCGGAAAAACAACGGGAAGTGGTACTGCGTGGGTAGAACCACAGGGCGCTGCTAGCTAAAATGTATCTTTTAAAACAAAAACTTATCTAGCGACGTTGAATACTTATTTATACGGAAAATATTATGACTTTACATCACCGACATGCATAATAGCAATACATCTGTAGCTATACGTAGAAGTGACGTAATGTTCAAGTGACCTATATAGGTGTTGCTTAATATTAAAGCCCTAAGTTATACGTTTTCACTTCTATCGATAGTCACTGAAATACAATTTTTTTGTTTGTATTTGGAACAACGGCCAACAAGAGAACTTTGAGCAATTGAGCGGGTATTAGCCGACTCCACAAAAAGGTCAGCGTTATTCTGGAGCAGTTTATCTCGGAGTGCAGGCCGGTTAATTAGGACACTGGCTGCGAAGCCTGCCGAGCCGGCCGTACTTGATGGACTAGGGATGGGACAATTCTAGCGATATTATTTTAAAAAGATGTACAGCTCTTGTTTTTAGATAAATATATTGTTACAACTCATATTTAGTTCATATTAATCATAAATAATATTTAAATGTGGGCATTGTTTTTGCGTTTTGATTTATACAGATAACATTTGATAAAATAAATATAAACTATTATTATTCGACTGAAAGAAGGATCATGCTTTTCAGGCGTATCTTGTATGTGTGTAATTCTTTATTCCCATGTATCTTCCGATCGGCTGGATGGGTTTTTAGCGGTGGAGCGGGGGGCCTACCGCCTAACAAAAAACGCTTTGACGGTTTGGCATTGCCGTCTCTTTCATTTCAAGCGAGAAGAAAAGAGACAGCAACGTCAAAGCATCAAAGCGTTTTTCGTTAGGCGGTAGAGGTGCGGGACGCTTTTTGAATGCGTGAATCTTGAGAATTAGCGTCACTGAACAACATTAGAGTGGCGGTGGAGAGATATATATTTTAACCCAGTTTTATGACTCGTTTTATTGACCTAGATGAAACAGATTCATTCAATTTGAAACAGCAAAATTTGTAGCTGTCGGACAAAACTTATTCAACCACGCATTAAAAAGCCTTGACGTTTTTATCACAAAAATAGAGTGAAAGTCAAACATTCATAATATATTTCTGTTATCCATAAATATAATTTTATCGTCAAACATCGACACTATAGATAACACCTCGTTCCTAGAGCGTTGTAGCAATGAAACCCGGCTCGGTAGGAAAGCCTCTGTTGGCACGGGTGGCGGCGCGGCGGCGGCGGCGCGGCTCGCATCTTAAACCTTCCTTCCGAGGGGCTCGTCTGATTGCCTCGCTCTAAGCCGTCGGTAGTTCGGAGGCGCCTGGCTTCCCGTAATCAAAATTCAAACATATCCATATATGCATTTTTTTGGTATTTATAAGAGATTTCAAAAAAGAGGAAGTTATTATCAGTTCGGTTGTATGTTTTTTTTTGTATGTATGTTAAGCGATAATAACTGTGAATCGATTTGATGATTTCTCTTTTGTTTCGTGACCTACAGAGGTAACCCCGTATAAACTTTAGACTAATACTAATTTATAAGACTAAATTTAAGATTATCGACGTTGAGCGTAAGTTTGTTTGGACCTTGAGAGACCGGCTGCTCTCGAAAGCCTATTATAATATTAGCGAGTTTTTGACCGACGACCTTAGAAATTTCTTGACTGTGGAATAAAACACTTCGCTCTAAAAGATTATTGTTCAAATTGCAATGCCCTATTGGGGTACGTCGTGTTACGACTTTATCTGTTCATGTAATCCTGACTATCTGTAACATAATGAAGCAATAAATGTTTGAGTATTGAGTATACATTTTATCAAAATCGGTGTGGCAGTTTCTGATATATCATAAAAAATTGCTTGTCTCCATAAAAACCGACATCCTGAAGTAACGCTAGTAAACATTGTAATTCACTTCAAGGTAGAGCTAAACTCTTTGCGTTCAAAATACTATCTATTTACATACATGATTTATTTTATCTATTTTTTTAGCTTTCTGGGACGACGAAGAATAAAAGAAAAGATATATTAACTAGTGGCTTGCGTAGGTACACATACCTTTTTCTTATTTTTAAAACGAAATTTCCTCTGTACTTATTGAAATTCTTTCGTTTATCTGTACAATGTTATCATTGGTCAGATGCCATTAGGTCAGATTACAGATAAGCAGATAAGGTCAAAACAACCTCCCCAATTCTGTCGCCATTCCAAGCGTTGCGTGAACCAAAACTCGTTATGAAAGAATTATGTAGTCTGTAGTGGTAGGAAGGACTCTTTGCAGTCTACCTGGAGAAATAGAACACATTTGCCAGTTACTCTACCACCAAGCAGTAATATGCAAACGTTTCTGTATTCCGCTTGGACGAGAAATGTTTCCAAAGCTAAGCTCAAAAGACAATCTATACCTACATCTCTGGGTCACAAATGCAGAGCAGTACAAGGTAGTGTTTGAACTCCTCATGTTCAATTAGCTACTTGGTACTGTAAAACCAACTCAACAAGAACAACTTAACTCACAACTGAACCGCTTAATCCCCGCGACACATAACAACACTTTATTACAACAGAAACAACAATCATAACACCACTTCATTACAACAGGAACAACAATCATAACGTAATAACGTTTAATTATACCAGCACTTAACTCGTAAACTTGAGAGGAACTAACTTGAAGTTATATCAAGAGACAGAGTAACGTATACCTTATGTGGTAGACATAAAGGCTATTTATATTAAAAGGTACAGAAATGAAATAGAGTAATATCAAGAAGCTAAGGACTGATAAAACTACTTCTAACCCAACTAGCGGCTTGATTTTTAAATCGAAATTCTAATAAAATTGAGTCTAAATTTGTTTAACCTAGCGGACGTGGAGTATCATGTGTTAATATTTCAATACGGAGCACGCCCTTTTCTCCGTCAGGGTAACCGTAGCTAAAAAGCGACATCATTTCGTCGTTGATGTATCAAATAGTTAAACGAGGCACTTTTGTAGTAAACTAGGCTGTGCAATACCTGAGTGGTTTTCCCAATGTTCACAATCGGTTTCTTCTAGGTAAGCACGCTTGGTCGTGGACTAGCATCATCTCTTACATCAGGCGAGATGGCTGTCAAGTGCAAACGATTAAAAAAAAACGAATTATGACAATTTCATTAATCTGTACAACGTTGAATTTAGTTTTAGTGGTGTTCAAATTGAGACTTTATTAATTTAATCATTTATTTAAATCCAATTTAAAGAACAAACTGTTTTATTACCAAAACAAACCGTTATCTTTTTCAAGAGTTCTCATTCTAGTACACACGTGAAACGCTCCTCTCATCACGAACGTTTCAAAAACGAAACCATAAAAACCGGGAATGAAACGGTTTGAAGCAAGCGTTCCGAGTTGTTCCCAGCGAGATACGAGCACGTAATGAGAGCCACGAATGAACGTCGCCTTAATGAAGGCTTTATTACAGCGTGCGGGCCACGGGCCACGGTGGCCTGTCTTTGCACGGGAATTAGCGCCGAGCCTGCTGCAGACAGAAACTTAAACAGAGCATTATGAAGACCCGTATTAATTTAAAACGTAATTTGGAACCAGAAAAGATTTTAAGGTCAAAAAAGAAGGTTAGGTTTGTGGAAATGAATAAAACACCATTGCAGTTGGCTCGAGACTGATTTTTTTGTAACTTAAGTAGGTAAGCTGATAACAATTCACAAATACCCACATATCTTAATATATTGAATATGTATTAAAATATAACTTGGGAGTTTATGGGTTTTGTATTTGTGTTACGCGATGGCTCCGCTAATTTTTTTTTTTTTTATAGCATAGAGTGGACGAGACGAGCAGGTCATGTGCCTGATGGTAAGCAACATGCCTGCCACATAACAGCACAGTAACACGCAGCTATTGGAACATGATAGTCCAAATCATTACCTAGCACTGCACTGCGCTCGTCACCCAGAGATCTAAGATATTATGTCTCTAAGCCCTGTAATTTCTCTGGAATCATTGCCCTTCAAACCGGAAATTGAGTATTGTTTAATTATATTTTTTTTGTTTGGTAGATACCGTACGTTAGAGATGAATTAGTATACCTACAGTTTATTTAAATCGATGTAGTGATGTTCAACATCAACTTCAACTCTTGATTTATAGCTCCTATTGTGGTTTAGAGATGTAGGGATGTTCAATTATCACCAAAACTTAATTTAATTTACCTGTCGTCATTGACGTCATTGTAGATTTCTCATAAAATGTAAAATTTGGTCGTCAGTTTAATTTCAAATTGAAGTTGTCTCGTGAAATAGCATGTTTGGACTTGTTCCAAACTAGTTCTTCAGCTTAAACACTAATTAAGATACTGCTATTTGTATAGTAATCTGATTTAATACTGGTTGCAAAAGAAAGAAATACTAAAATTGTTTAGGGATACTGTAAAATAGGCTTGCAAAGTTTGCCTGAGAATGAACCAAAACTTTGCCACTTCGTTATTCAACCAAGAAATAGTGTACAAACATCACTATGTTTTGGTTAGAAGGCAACGTTTCCTGAAAAAAAATACCGATCGTGATAATAACTTCGTCCTGTTTGAACTCTGTAAAAATTACAAGCATAAATATAGTAAGTCTTCTTATATCTCTGCGTCTAAGTAATGATCTGGAAACCAGATTCTGAATTATTCATGCATCAAATTATCAAGAACGAGCCAAAAACAAGTCAAATGTTTTTAATATTCAAATCGGTAGTTTCCGATGTTAGTGATGCTAGGATAATTAAAGTAGAGACAAAATGTAATTACTTCAGGGTAGCGATTCTAAATGCAGTCCGAATGGTTCAAAATCGGAATGACTATCCCTGTCTCTGTCATGCATAACAGATAAGACAAAGACCAAGAGATGAGATTCAATGTCGGATCCAACAGAATGGATTTAGAATCGCTACCCAGGTACAAGTATGTTCGATGGTAGTATTTTCTCAAAATCTCAGCACCAGATTTTATCAGAACTACATTTAAGACCGGTCCGCTCAGTACCAACACAATCTTAACTCAATCCCCAGAAAGTCGATAAGGAATCGTTTTCCTAAGGCTGTTCATAAAACACGCCGTCTGAAAGGGTCGTACCTTACATCTAATTTTAGGCGCCCTACGCGCACCTGGGCTTGACAAATGGCCGTTTGTATTTTCTTGGGATCCCTGGGATTGAGTGTAATCGTTTCGGTGGAAAGGAATTGTGTTGTCTCTATTGATTTGGGGCGTTCCTTGTTTGGATCGGACGATTTTTTGAAAGGGATACGCAGGATTTTCCGGGTCGATTTTCAATATATTTACTTACTTGTATTTGTTTCCCTTTTCATTGTTTTTTAACAGGAATTATGTTTCACAACGAGCAGTTTAACTTATTATTGGCATGAATTGGACTTCGAAGGCATTGCCAAGTTAAAGATCTAAGATGCAAAAAATACCTTTCTTTAAAGGGTATCGAATTATAGAGGTGTGGAAACGCTTTAAGAGTGCGCCTAAAGCCAGGAAAAAATCAGATTTCACCCGCGCGACGCGTTTCTTAATGTGTTGTACATAAAGTCGAGAATAGCATGACACAGTTTGGAGGAAAAATCAATATTTAATCAGGAGTCCATTTTTGACCAAGTTTTATTTAATTACTCAATAACTAAACATAAATTTAAAAAAGTGTTCGGTTACTTTACTAGAACGTACAAATAGGAATTTTATTACCAAAAAATAATGTGGGGTCATCGCTGATAATTTCGAGTACTCGAATTAAAACGGGTTTTTTCGGTGTCGTTTTTTTTTTGTACAAAACTCTGATCTATTCTTAAAATTCTATTCGGTTATTGTGATTCTTCTTGATTGTACCCACACGTCAATATTTTTTTTGTCATAGTTTTTAGTGTCTTAACTTCAGTGAGCGGCGTCGAAAATGTCCTTTTTTCGTTTTCTGGCTTTAGGCGCCCCCTTAAGAATATGTTCATGTTTTTTTCTGTTTGTATTATAAAACAGCTTTCCAACGCATACCAAAATATGCATATCATAGAATGATTGAACGAATAGCCTGTCTTCGAAGTTTGCAAACGAAAAAGCGAGAGAGAACGAAACCGCGAACATTTACTAGTAATACATTTACCGTGTTTCTACACGCACTGGATTCAAACATCCTTAGGTACCTACGTATTTTATTTATTAACTGTATTAATGTCAATGTTTGGGTGTTTGTTGCTCAATTATGTCAAAACGTCTCAATGCATCGGGTTGAACCTTTGGAACATAGATTACAGTCTGGAATAGCTTGTCAGCTACTTTATATCACGGGAACGAAAACTGCACGGGTATAACCGCGGGGCGTGGCTAGTATTTTATAGATATTTTGCATTTTGTAGACTTTCCCGTAACTTAATAAGTACCTAATTATATGTATGAGATAGCTATGATATTAATATTTAACATTTAAGTGCCAAGTAATTGCTAATTTAATTTAAATTTACATGTCAAACAATAACTTTGAGATATCGTAATTAAGGTTAGAATTTTGCGAACGTTTAGGTAGATAAATACAGAGAAGTTACGGCTTGTCTGGTCGGGAGAACGGCGATGCCTATCCGGAGTCCTGGGTTCAACTACCACGTGCACCACTGTATTTTCAAAGCCACGTGCGTTCCGCTAACTTAACAACGGTGAAGGAAACGGCGTGAGGAAACTGACATGTCCCTAGAATCATTCAAGGTCATGTGTCATTCACCAACCCGCACTGGGCCAGCGTGATGGACCTTGACTCTCTCCTTGCGAGAGAAGGCTCCGAGTCCCAGCAGTGGGAACATATAGTTCTGTAAACTAAGTAAACAGTACGTAGCAAGTGAATGTACGCTACTACTGTACTCATGGTTACTACTCGTTGCTTGCCAAGAGTCCTGTCCAGCGCCGTTTCAATCGCAAAATATATGGCTACCGGCATCAGTAACTGTCACCTTTCATCGGATTTTAGTACTTAATCCATGAATTACAGGGTAGTATAAGAATCCCACTAAAAGTTTCTACAGCGCTGCTAGCACTCTTGACCATCTCTCGCAAGGCCATAATCTACTATGGTGGCTTAGTGCGGGTTTTTACATATTTAGATGACACATGATCTAAATATGTAAATAGAGCATCCCGCAGGAAATTTTCCGTCGACGATAAAAAACACTTGAACAAATATGTAAGAGTAATGGGATTTGAACCTAATATACGACCTCACAACTGTGAACCGCCCGTGCCACTTGACCACCTCGGTTTTCATTTTTATTTTTCGCATAACGAAAACCAATTATTGCAAATGTTTGAAGTATGGTAATAAATGGCCAGCACAATCACAAAAGTCAGCTATTGTTTAAAAACAATATCCCTGCAACTGCATCAAACTATTCGCATTAAACAAAGCACCGGGTTTAATCCCGTCAATTCTGCATTAATTAATGACGAAGCAAATTAAAATTAAACCCGCAATCACAGTTTTATACATCATTAAAATTAAAGCCGAGTACAGACTGGCAATAAAATTTAAACCCAGAACATTAACATGAGCGGAACTGCGAACAAACTAGGCGTTAATGTGGAAACTTGTGAATGCAACCACCCCCTTACTGCAGTCCCACCCCTGCTACCCCCCGCTGTTCGTGTATGAAGCGTCGCGGAAAAAAATGTCAAATGGTTGATAAATTACAAAATGTACAATTTGCACGCAAATTCGTGAAGAAAGAAACAAAAGTGGGAACATACAAACTGTATACATTTTCAATCTTTACCAAATAAAACTACACTGTACGTTAATTATTATATTTTTAATGAGTGGCAAGTATTTAATTAACCAATTCCAAAAATGGAGGAGGTTCTCAATTCAGCTTTATGTTTTTTTTTATATGTATGTTACGCGATAGCTCCGCCAATTGTGAATCAATTTTGATGGTTAGTTTTGACGTGATAACGTCTTATAATTCGATGAAGCCAGCTGCACGCCCGCAAAACATGACGTCATGTAACGTTGCCGTGTTACCTCGCCTTATTACTTTTCGCACCATCTAGTGAGTGAAATGTGTATTACGTTCAAGGAGTCTGTCCATGTTTTAGAAAAGCGACGATATGAAGTTAAGAACTTGTGCTAGTACAATGATGTACCTAGAGATGGCGCTTTGAACAGCTTTTCAAAAAGCTTCAGAATGTTTTACCTAACACAAATTCCATCAGTATTTTCTTAAGACGTTGTCACGTTCAACTATCGTCAGTAAACCGACTTTACAGACAACCATTTTTTTTTGTTTGGTATATCATAGTTCAGTAGTAGTAGTCCAGTCGGGGCAGACATAAAATTAGCCTGAAATCTGGGGAGCGATTTCTTTTTTTTAAACGTCGGGGAGGGTGGTTGGAAGTATAAATCTCGATTTTCTAACTAATCCCGGTAGAGGGTTTGCCGCCATCTTGTTTTAAAGTTTTTGTGAAATACCTTGTGTTAATTTTCAACTTTAGAGCAAAAATTATCGTATCAAAAGTTGTTGGAAATTTAATTTCTCACAAGTTTGATTATTGTCTTTTTTACGCTAGGATCAATACTTGCAGAGTTATACTATCAAGTTAATCAAAAAAATCGTAATGAGTGTAATTTTATTTTCTTCAACTTTGGTTCTCGCACTTTTTTTCACGATCAATATTTTCGGATTTATAGTCAATTTATTTTTTAAAAATATAACCAGATTTAAAAGACACAACATTCCCTTACTACATTCTCAATTTTTTTTTTTATAAATAAACTAGATAATAAACAAAATATATGAAAAATAAAAACAATTTCACCTCCGATTTGAATATAAATCCGAAAATATTGATCGTGGAAAAAAAGTGCGAGAACCCAAGTTGAAGAAAAGAAGATTCCACCCATTGCGATTCTTTTGATAAACTTGATAGTATAACTATGCAAATATTGATCCTAGCGTAAAAATGACGTTGACCAAACTTATGAGAAATTAAATTTCCAACAACTTTTGATGCGATCATTTTTGCTCTAAAGTTGAAAATTAACAAGGTATTTCACAAAAACTTTAAAACAAGATGGCGGCGAACCCTCTACCGGGATTAGTTAGAAAATCGAGATTTATACTTCCAACCACCCTCCCCGACGTTTAAAAAAAAGAAATCGCTCCCTAATTTTTTTTCCCGAAGTTTTTTTCTATTTAAATGTCTGCCCCGACTGGAGTATAATAGTCTCATATACATTTGATCGAAATTGGTGAGGCGGATTTTGAAATATGAACAATAAACAAAAAAAACCAAATTCACAGACTTATATATAAGGACCTGGCCAAAAACTCAGTTCATAGCGGTCAGTGCGCGGGAGGGGAGTGAATGAGTTTTTGCTGGCCATTAAAATGGCAAAAAACGTTCAGTAAGCCACGTAATTTATCTATATGACGATAGTGACGAAATTTGGTCGAGTGTCTGAATTTAATTTTAAACTGCGGTCAATCTGGTTTTTTCAGAACAAATAATTATTACGACAACAAATTATTTGTAATGTAATTACTTAGTAATAAATAGAAAAATTATAAATACAACTTGATTTCTAATAGTTTCGTTTCACTTAGTTTAATTTAACATTAGGAATTTTTGTTATATACTCGTAACCAGACGAGTAGACCTTTTACTGATGTTCCAGCTAATGGAACATGAAGAGTACAAGCAATATACTGCGCTCTTCACCCAGAGATATAAGCAAGCTGCAGTTATGAAGCACTTCTATTTGTATAGCCTGTAATTTCACTAGAAACATTGCCTTTGAAACCGGAAAACAGTGATGTTTATGAATTTCTGGTTGGCGGTAGAATGGATGGAATGGAATGAATGGCAAAAGGTGGACTCTTCCAAGAGTCCTACCATTATGAAACATAATATGTATAAAATTCTACAATACAAACATATATTAATAGTATTTTTAATTCTTCTCATCCCCTCGTCATCCCCCGAGGTGTTGTGTGCGGCCGTCTCTCGTCGCACGACAAATTTTATTCGTAGAGAAGTTGCGATTGCTTTCATTACAAACATCATTCGGGTGGGGCACAAATATGTGGATTAATGAGGACTACGCGGTACGCGGCGCGGGCAAAACAGTGCGTTCAAAACATGTTACATACCGAGGTACATGTACCTATAACACAATCAAGTTTCAAGTAGGTAAATTTGTTTTGTTTATCTCGTGGATTTTTTTTATAATTGCATGATTTATTTTCTCCAGAAAAACAAAAACCGACATCAATTTAAATAATCGAATTCACACTCGACCAAGATTCGTAAGAATGTCTGAATGTGAAGTTGGTTCCCGCCATTTCACCCACACAGTTCCCGTTCCCGTTGTTTTCACAGGATAACAATTAACATAATTTGACTGGCCTTGTGGCTAAGTGGTTAGTAGCTCTGCCTGCGAAGCCGAGGGTCGTGGGTTCGATCCCCACCCAGTGCAAATATTTGTGTGATGAATTCAAATGTTTCAACTGTGTCTGGGTGTTTCTATGTATAATAAGTATGTATTTAAAACTATATAAGTATTATATCAGCTATCTGGCTGCCATCACACAAGCTTTGCTTAGTTTGGGGTCAGACGGTGTTGTGTGTGAATTGTCCACCAATATTTATTATTATTATGTACTTATTTATTTCCTTTCTTAAGCCTAAGTTTTTACAATATTCATAATATATAAAACATCATAAAAACATTATAAAAACCTAAACCTAGTTTGCCGCCAGCAGCGGGGCAGTGCCCAAGCTACCAAGCTATTATTATTATTATTTATAATATGTGTTCTTCCAGACTATAATCTGATTGTGTCGCAAATTTCTACCCGATCCGTTCAAACGTTTCATGGTTGATGTTCCAAAGACACGAATGAAGAGATTCGACTCTACTTTTGTGATAAGAACGTCTAAGCTGTGGAATACGTTGCCTGAGTGGGTTTTCCCTGATGGTTACAATCTTTGTGTCTTCAAATAGAGAGTGAATCGGTTTTTTCTAGGTAAACACGCTCCATCGTAGACCGCATCGTCGCTTAACATCAGGCGAGATGGCGGTCAAGTGTAAACCTATAGAAGTTAAAAAAAAATGTTTCGACGTGATTGAGCACCAAACATCCAAACGTTGACATTTATAATATTAGTATGATTCGAAAGTATACCCGCGAGCCATGGGCAAATGAGCCTCAACTTATTAGAGCTTGCTCCGCTACTCATTACTATTATCTAGTAGCGCTACTATCGATCTTCAGTAAAATATTTGTGATGTATAGTGCAAGTCAGATGATTAAGCAATTTTGTCACAGAACGGAAGTGTGGTGGGAGGTGAGGGGGGGGGGGGGGTTCTCGTCTCGAGTTAATGACGTTTGAGTCGATCGCTGATCGCTGCCGCGTTTGGACGTGTTCCAAACTAGATCGCCGGCTTAAACACTCACTAAGATACTAATATTTGTATACTCGTTATAATCTATGTCGTTATGTAATCGGTTATGGCTATGTAGTCGGGATCCGGTGCCCAGAGTTCAAATCCTACACGCACCACTGCCTTTTCGAAGTCATGTGCGTAATGCGGCTAACTTAAAAACGGTGATATGAAACATCGTGTAGGCACATTTATGAAGCACATGTTGGTTTCCAACTGTACGTACTTACAATTTTTCAAAGTCAAGTGCCATCTACTAACCCGCACTAGGCTAGCGTGGTGGATAGCCTTGACAAATCACCTTGAGAGAAAAAACCCCAACTCCCAGCAGTGGAAACATTTAGTAGGCTGTTTATGCTGTTAATAATCTGACTGAATACAGGCTGTAACAGAGTACCAACTAAAACATAAACATAATTTATAACATATTTGCTCGTAAAGGGTCTCTTATTGGACCAATTTCTGTATCGTAATGTATCTTATTACGCACTAGTGCTGTAATGTGTAATGTAAAAAGCACGGTTTCAAAATGCTCCGTCCACAGACTAGGTAGAGAGATATGCTCCGTCTAAAACGAACGGTACCTTTTTAAATCTTAGTAAAGAGTTTTTATGTCAGAAAAGTGTGGTCAACATTTTATGAATAAAATTAACTTTGAGAGGTAAAATATAATAAAGAATTATTTAATTCGTTAATTTAATTAATTTTGACCATAAATTACTTTAATTTTTCTGTAACAAAACACAAAAATATTAATTTACTTTATTACTAATGGCATACCGGCTGGTTCTGTCCCGTTGCTTAAAAAAAAGGCACCGATGCGCGCGCATTGCTAATCTGTGATCCATAGTGATTACTTACTCTGTGCTGTGATCTGTGATCAAGTAAATATTATTCCGCGCGTTTTTTTTCGCTGTGTTGTTTTTATTTGAAAATGTCGTCAGAGTTTTGTTTATTTCCTCGCAAATATGTTATAAAACGTCGTATGACATACGTGCGCTTTGATAATTACAGCCTCTGCTAATTATAGCTCTCGCCTTCGGCTCGAGCTAGCAATAAAGCCTCGGCTGTAATTATCAACTTACCGCACTTATATCATAATGTACTATTATTTCATAACCAACTTAGCCGTTACAATTTCAAGGAACCCTACCTTTTGCTTTAGTACTTAAGGATAAGGATAAAAAGTATTTAAGGATACTGTAAAATAGGCCAGTAGGTATACTGCAGTGGTAAGACTTCTTGCTAAGTCCGCCTGGTCCGCCGGGGGAAAAACCCACACTGATGCCAGTTATTCTACCGCTTAGCAGTGAAACATAACGTTTACATGGTAATACTTGGCGGTATACTAGCACACAATGTGATGCTTCCTCAGGCAAACTGCTAATTTAATGTCTTGTACATTTAGCATGCTCAACCAACGTTCAAAACATTCCAGCATTTACATTCTCGCAATAGATTTATTTAATGCAAAAGTTTCATTTTTAATTCACTTCCACTGCTTAAAAGGATATCGTCTCTCGCCGTATTTATACTCCATAAAAATTCATAAGTTTTAATCCGTTGAAACCGAAATAGAAGCGAGTTTAGTAAAAGTATTCCAACTCTTAATTAATATGGCGGAGACAGCGGCCGCTCAGGGAATCCATTTGTATGATAAACGTAGCGCTGTGTAGTGCCGGGGCCACTTCCACCGCAGCCCGACACACTAACAGTTTGCTTAACTAACCTCGAAATTGCGGACCGTGTTAGTGGGAAGTAAAAAGCCGGCAATATTGTGAGGAACATACCTGCGCATTTTATTACTTTAGCCCAATTTGCGTTCAAAAGAGATGATTTATGCTGAAAAGGGCAAATTCACTCGTATGCCCCATTTGCAGGGTGTTCCTCTTACCCTGTCGTCAAATATATTTATGCATTTTGAGTGTTGAAATTTTTGGAAAAGTTCCATTTAGAAGTCATTTGAAGGTTAAGTTTATAGCAAAGTGATACTTCACATATATGTATAGTCACTATTTCTAGCTGTTTAAAGCGCAAATCCAGGTGTAGAATAACTAATGCTCTCATTTTGTGGTGGTGAGACTTTCTGTAATGTCGTCTTGTAGAAAACCCAGCTTTTGTAGCTAGTCCACCAATAAATAAATAACCTGTAAGCATTGCTGTGTTATGGTTTGAAAGACAATTTTTCCAGACAAAATACAGACCAGGGAGATACTTAATCTTGTTACAAAATATTGTTATGATGAACGCAGTGCAGTACTAAACAGTGATTCTTCATATTCATGCGTGGCATTGTGTTGTTATTGGCAAGCGTTTTGCTAACTATTAAGTAATTGTATTAAACACTGAGGTACTTTCAGTTATCTATTTCTGTATTTGTTGTTATCAATGATGATTTTATCAGCAACGGTTAATAAATGAAAAGATTGATAAATTCTCATTCAACACCATCTAAGCAAAGATTCTCTTATGGGGCTGATACTCATAGTATATTAGAATTCGAACCGTTGACAAATTTACTACCAAATAACGCATTAGGTCAGTCAAACATGGAGGTAATCAGAGATGGATGCAAACAGACAATTAATCAGTCAGTGCAGCCCGCCCTACCCGCCACTCTCGAGACTGCAATAGAGTCGTTGATGAATTTTAATGCCGCACGCATTCAGCTCTCTGCTAATGGCTCCTCCACAGACAGACAGCTCTCCTGCTGAGACGGGACTCCTTGCAGGCAGCTCTCTGTCAGATATGAAGCTATGCTTACAGACAGCACTACGTTCTACAAGTTACAGTACAGGAACGACGCGACAAGTCGTATAAAAGAATACAATTAGTACAGATAAACGGATATTAAATCAATGTTTCCCCTTGATGTGTTTTTTTTTTGTTTGAAAGCAAAACAAAAAGCAGTTTCAAAGCTATCTGCTCTATTTTATTGCGTTTTTATTTTGTTGCGTTGTTATTATTTTTTCAAGTGCATAAATGTATTGTGTACAAGCATTGTCCACACCACTGGTTCCAACAGTGAAGTAAAATATTTCAAGAACCTTTTGACGCCATGTGTCGTGTACCTGCACTAGGCCATCGTGATGGGTTGTGACGTTGATTCTCGCCAAACTTTTAAACTATGATATTTGTAATATTAGTAAAATTATCCTTATGGAACTGTCTAATTACCCGACTGCGCGACGCAAAGGAGTGGTAATGTGTTTAACGGTCTATGCATGTATGTATGTTTGTATGTTTTGAAGCACTATACAGACCTCATACTAAAAAAACTGAAAAGAATAAAACAAGCATTTAGATTTCTGGTGGTCTAGAATTCTATAATATGTTATTGTATTAATACTATTGAAATATATACAATATTTTCTAATAAAAGAACATTACAACTGAACAGTCGGGACTCCTTTGCGTCGCGCAGTCGGGTAATTAGACAGTTCCACACGAGTTTGGTTCACTTTTTACGCAGTCGAATTTTTGAGTTTTTTTTTTTTATTTGTTAAATCACTTCTAAACCGTTTTCAGTCACAAAAAAGAGTTAAGAGAAGGAAGATTTCAGATTCTCTTAAAAAACATAGGCAGTCATAGAAACTGCCCATAGAAGTGAAAATTTCTAGTTAATAGGGCTACGCTGGACCATATCGCAGACGCAGATCAAACATTTGAATTTATCACATTAATATTTTCACTGAACATCAAACCCACGACCTACTGCTTCGCAGGCAGACTACTTAACTGCCCACTAAGCCACCTTGCTAGTCATTGTTCTGTAAGTCCCACTAAAAATGCAAGAGATCACAGCAATGTATCTCCACTACAAAATAAGTCCCCCCCCCCACACGCGTCAAAACACCAGCTATCATGATGAACGGCGCGCGCGGTGACGCGCGACACGGCGCACGGCGCGACGCCGTGTGATTAATGAATCGTGCGCGCTTACCGGCGGGCTTGCTTCGGGCGAACACCGGCGAGCAAGACTGCGCGATTATAATTGGCAAAGAGGAAGTTATCAATTCAGTTGTTTGTTTTTTTAAACGGCATAGTGATAGATTTATATGAAATTTGGTCGAGTGTCAATTTTAAATTGAAGTCGGTTTTTATTTTTTGAAGAAAATAGATTATATTTTTATTTATTATCGGGTAGAGCTAGTGCAAAAAACAACAATACTACTACAACTCTACGTACCTCGTTTATACTCAGAATATCTGAATTACCTTTAGACCTATGAGGATCTGGAGAAAATTGAGATAATCTAGATTACTACCAGTCAGAAACATGATAGCGGCAAATATAAAATACATCTTACAAATTGGTATAGTTCAGGGTTAGCGTTGAGCCCCAAACTAGGCTGAGCCTGTAACTTGGGGGCTCTGGACTAGAATACTAGATTGGTAAGATTTTAACACTTACCGTCTTACCGTAGCTCTAGGTACTACAGTTACTAACTGCCGATAGAAGTGAAAACTTATATCAGAATTTAACAGCTTACTTTGGAAACTACACGTGTGTAACCGGATATAACAATAGGAAATGCTGACGCATTTCTAGATGGCCATGCCATGATGCCGAGGCCACGCCTTTTCAGCATTTTCCATTGGCTGGCGCATTTCTAAATGGCCAATAGCCATAGCTCCGAGTTTAACCGAAGATTTCTTATCATATCCGAGCGTGACGCTAGAATCCAATTCATAGCCCACGAAATATCTATCTAGGCGCGCCTAAAGAAGTTTTCACTTAAAAAAAAAATTTAGCGGTAGATTTATTACCTACGATAATCCCCCGACTTACACATTTATCTCCTAAAAACATTTTAGACCTACGTGAAAAGACTGTTTTAGTAGATACAATTGTACAGAAACCAGTGAAAATGTACAATGTCTAATGTCTATTCCCAAAAGGAATTAGTCTGTCGACTGACACTTGCAAATGAAGCCCGCGCGCAAGTCTGCCGCCCGAAATAGCCCGTCGGTGTATCAAGATCGTCACCGACGCCGTTCCTCCGCCGTCCCCGGCGCTTTGTCATCGCCATTACCGTCTTTTTGTCGCGCGACATTACTTGTAATGTACACATTCCCGAGATATTGTTACAGATTGCTCGGTTATTTTTGACTCGCTACGTCGCTTTGTTCGAGATATTAAAATAAAAATGTATTGTCGCCCCTTTCTGGGTCGCTCTTACTCGCTGTTATGCGGGTAGCGGGAAGTAACGTGACACTGTTTTTCCTGTATTTAACTGATTTCAAAAAAGAAGGAGTCTTTATTTCAGAATAGCTCTACTTTTCCGTTTAATCCGTAGCCTAACAGTTAATAACATTAACGAAATAAAAAGTAGGTAGCTAATATGCTAATAAAATAATAAAAAATGTATTTATCTAGATGTTTATTTGTTACGTATTCGATTTCATCCAAATCCGTTAAAAAGATGTGTGAACAAAGATACACATTTACAAACCCACAGTTTTGTTTTTTATTATTTGTGTTTTTTTGTAAGGAATCGGAAAGTGAATCCTGTGGAAGAACCATACCTATGCCGTTAATTATTTTGCCAAGCAGTAATAAATACAAACAATACCATGTTACGGTTTGAAGGTGTGTGTCATATTATTGGTATTTAAGGCATATTATAATATAGATGACTTTGTTAAAGATAGTAACGTATGGAAGAGAAATGTGTCAAAACTAGAATCTTGTACTAAGGTAAAATAATAGATTTATAAAACGTTTGAACAATGTTTGTACTCATGTTGTATCTTTGTACTGTATGTATTAATTATTTGTTATTTTGTCTTTGACAAAGCCTTTTTACAGGCTCTTTTACAGTCGCTTTATTCATTTTGACATTGTTACTTTATCTTATTATGTACACAGATTCTTTGCCATTTTGTTAAAGACGTTACCAAGTGTTCATATGAATTTATGGTTCGAATAAATTAATTGAATTGAATTAAATATGTTTCAAAACAAATTAAAAGAGATAAACCACAGTCTCTACGTGACAAACGCAGTTTCTTGTAGTGTGGTATGAACGTTTCATATTCAAATACCTACGCAGGTATTTCAAATACCTGCGTAACTTTGTAATAGGAAAGTGTGTTGTTTACCGCTGGTGGTTTTGTGGTGCACTGTTTCTATAAAAATACGACAAACGTATCAACTTAATAACAGCTCAAAAGATATAGTTCTCGAAACATTTTGATTTTTTCACATTGTTTTCTTCGCCGTCAAAATTAAAACAAAAACAGACTTGTACAATAATTGCACATAGCATAAACTACGAGCTGCAATCTAGGTCAAACCGAAGACACCAAGGACAATAGATTGAAATATCACTATCAATGTGATCCACGGTTTTTTATCAAAACTATCAGAAGCGTAAAGCCAGAAGTCATCAGTAAAGGCGGCTTCTCCGAACGTTAATTAAAACAAGATTAACGAGCCGCCAGCTATCCGCCGATTAAAACTAGTGGAAGAGCTCATGACTAGATTTAGTAAAAATATACTATACATTTATGGGATACTTCACTCGCGTAGTTTCCCATTTTTTTTTTCACGAGATGAAAAGTACCCGGATAATGTTTGTATTATTACACGCTGTCGTCTTTGCACCAAATTTCATTCAAATCCCTATCGTAGTTTTTGCCAAAATAACAGTGTAGGTAGGATGAGCGAATAAGTGATGAGTAAAGAAATCTAGTACCTGATGCTACCGTGCCATGTATTAAACATAAAAAAACGTAAATGAAAATCCAGTCCGTACTTAAATATTTCCACTGGGTGCGCGGCAACAAAAAGAGAGTTGCCGGTTGGTGGATGACGAATGACCTCGAACGGTCCTTCGAACTTTACAACAAGTAGTGACAGACAACTTTTACATCTGAATTCGGATAAATACTTCAAGGTGCAGGCGGGATTCGTGACTACGACTTCATGTTTCTGAATGACACATTCTGCCATAGATCGTAGAACTAAGCCACCACGGCTTACATATTTTAAGGTGTTACTCTGGTTACTGATTACTCCGTAGGTATATTGTGTACTCTTTTTTTTTTTTTTATAGGTTGACACTTGCGTTGCTCAACATTTTGCCTAATATTAAGCGAGGATGCGGTACACGATGGAGCGTGTTTATCTAAAAAAAAAATTGTTCAAATTTGATTTGATGACACAATAGTCGAAAAAACAGACTCAGGCAACGCATTCCTAGATGCTCATAACAAACACACTACAAGTTTATCATACAGAATGACCTCAACCAGACCTAGGGGAGTGCTCTATTTTAAATACAGAGCCAATATTACAAATTATTATTCAAGCGTTTGTGTCTAGACAACACTGCGTTTTTAAATAAAAATTTGATAGGTTTTGTTATTCTAATCTGTACACAATTTTATTGAATCTAAATATTTCATTAAATTTTTATTGTTTACTTCAAAGTCTCATGAATAGTTAAACATAATTCGATTGCTAATATAACGCTAGGTATTCTTTGATAGCAACTAACATTCCAAAGGGTGTCTTTTGCGTAATTCCCGACCCCTACATTATCTCGAGATATCTTGAGAGACCTGTGTGTTACTTTCGACTATTATAAAATATCTATGTGCCAAACGTTGAGATCCTTTTAGTTGTTTTTGCTAGAAAGAGTAATGCAAACGAACTTTTGCAATTATAGGTTATATTTGTAGGAAGGGGATTTTTTTAATAATCTATTTTTCTAGAAGACTGACAATTTACACGAACACGTGTGCGGAAAGCTTACACGAACGGGAATTAATCAAGTAAAACCGTGAGGCCTCACTAGTATAGTAATCCTACTAATAAAAACACTTTTAAATGTCATTTTTTGGATATTTTGATGTTTGTTGTTCAATCACGTAAACATATTATTATGATCGGATCGGGGTGAAATTTGGAACACAGATTACAGTCTGAAAAAACACATAGGTAGGCTTTTTATTTTGTGAAAACAATGAGAACGGGTACGCGGGTAAAACCGAAAGACGCTGGTAGTTTCACATAATTTGTATTCTGAAGCAACAAAAACGTTGTCGAGTAAGTGTCCCCCCTCCCCCCTTCCCCTCGTAACCGCTAATCACGGTTTATGTAAACTTCAGATATTAATTAACCAGCGGTTATCTTTGATGCGAGCTCTAATTAATAGCGCTGATTAAATATTTCGGGGCAACTTCCCTTACTTTTAGAGGAAGTGAAGACAGACGGAGAACTTGGATCTCTCTCTGAACAGCTCTGCAGTATAAATGAAAATGAAAAGTAAAAAAATGATTTATTTCTATGCATAACAAAGCGCATTTTATTTATGCATATTACAAAAAACATAAATTTAAAATTTGGTTAAATTGACTCTTCATATTTAGATAATTGCGTAACACTATTGCGTCGCTCTATATTTTATTAATTTAAAAACTTTTAAACACTGGAACAGAAATCAATTCTGAAGAAATCACAAATAAATTATAACGTTTTTTATGGTCTTCGTAACGATTAAATTGAGTGACCAAACAAAGATAAAAACTTTTCGAAGAAAAAAAACAATTTTTGACGTATGTTTGTATCTTTAGCTTAAAAAGTTTGAATCTATGTAATATTTGTAAATCAAACATTTCCTCCAGACCCATACATAGTTTTGTAAAACTTTTTTTCTTTAAATGGGCAGAGCCTTTATTAACAACTAAAATACAATTAGACTTACACTGCGCTACGTACCTACCAGCTAACTACTTACACTAAGCACACTTGAATAATCCATAGACCAAAGAAGGTCTACTTACAGATAATGAAGATATTCAAGCCCACGACCTAAAAAAAACTGAACTGAATGTAAATTTTGTGTATTCTTTTGAAGTTCTTTTGACGTAAATTACGTCGAACCATTTCTATTCGAATTGTCTTAAAAAAATGATAGGTATTTTTGTAATATAAAAGTTTTCATTGGATTACCATCTTGCCTGATGACAAGATGTCAAGCGATGATGCGGGCCAACCGATGAACCGCACGGAATTCGTAAATTGTTTTGCTTCGTAACTTTATATTGCTACTGCTGTGAATCTAGGGCCTTGAATAGGAATATAATATAGGCCTTCGTCCATGGCCACGTTTTATCATTAAGGCTAATATTGTACATCTGCGCGTCATTCCTCCGCCTAGTTCAGCTTCAGTAAAGGCGGCGCGATCAAAGTTTTATCTAGCTGCGATGCTCGTGCATAGTTCCGATTAATTTAATAACTCTTTGATGAAATATTAAAGTTGAAAGCGAGGGGCGTGATTGTCTTGTTATAAGGTTAGCGGCTGATCGATGCTTTGTTGCCGAGTTTAATGAAATCAGGCTGCAACAGACGCGGCAAGTATTTTCATAAACATTGGCTATTAATCAAATCTATGATGGAAGCAGCGTTTCGCAGTTTTAACGCGTTTTTCCCTATTTCCGTTTTGTTCTCGCTATGAAAAGTAGTTTATTTGCTATTCTAGACTATAATCAGTAATTGCTTACTTTTTACTTATACTAGAACTTTTTGATGAGTCCGCCTGGGGAAGTACCACACCTTTGCCAGTTATTCTATCGCCAAGCAGTAATGTGCAAACATTGTTCCGGTTTCAAGGTTAATGTTTCCAGTGAAATTACAGGGCATACAAATAAAACATCTTATATCTCTGGGTATATAAGTTACGGCTGGTCTAGTCGGGAGAACGGCGACTGCCAATCCGGAGACCCGGGTTCAAACCCCACACGTACCACTGTCTTTTCGAAGTCATGTGCGAAATGCCGCTAACTTAAAACGGTGAAGGAAAACATCGTGAGGAAACCGACATGTATCTAGAATCTTTCGAAGTCATGTGTCATCCACCAACCCGCACTGGGCCAGCGTGGTGGATTATGGCCTTAACTCTCTCCTTGCGAGGGAAGGCCCGGAGTCCCAGCAGTGGGAACATTTAGTGGGCTGTTGATGATGAATATCTCTGGGTGACGAGTGCAGTGCAATGCTGCAAGTTATGATTTGGACTCTTCATGTTGCTTACCATCAGGCACATGTCCTGCTCGTCTCGTCACTCTAGCCTAGCCTATACGATAAAAAAAATCTGACCGTGTTCCAAATTTTAATTCCATCTGTTCAGACGTTCCTATGTAATTCAGCAACAAGCATCTAACTTTCCATGTGTATATATCAAACACATGGAAAATTTGTATATGTATGTGGAAATGTATGTAGGTATATATATTTTTGCTATGTTCCTTATATAAAGCAGATCAGTAAAATAGTAGAATTTAGTTGACGATCCAAAGACTCGAGCCACTTTCGTAATAAGAATGTTTAGGTTGTGGAATACGCCGCCTGAGTGAGTTATTCCCGATGAATAGAGTCTTGGTGTCAAGTCGTGAATCAGTTTTTAACCGACTTTTGTTAGATAAGCACGTTCCGTCGAAGACCGTTTCGTCGCTTAACGTCAGTTAATGGTCAAGTACAAACGTATTGTCGGTAAAAAAACTTTATATTAACGTTTTCAAAATGAGTTTCAATCATGACACTAGTTTAAAAGTTAATAATAATAATAATAAATATTGGTGGACAATTCACACACAACACCATCTGACCCCAAACTAAGCAAAGCTTGTGTGATGGCGGCCGGATAGCTGACATAATACTTATATAGTTTTAAATACATACTTATTATACATAGAAACACCCAGACACAGTGCAAACATTTGAATTCATCACACAAATATTTACACTGGGTGGGGATCGAACCCACGACCCTCGGCTTCGCAGGCAGAGCTACTACCAACTAAGCCACGAGGCCAGTCAAAGTTATAGTTGATATTTATGTCGTAATGTGACTGGTATATATTATAATAGGTTTGTACGTATTGTTCGAGTTAGATCACACAGAGAGCAAAGCTCAATGCAAACAGCGGCGCTATTTGCTCGCATTGTACAGAATTCAAACAGATTTGTAATCTTGTTCACAAACAGCGTAATACTGCTTCAGGAATAACACGCTGTTTCTGATATAAAGGATCTAATTTACGTTTACAGTCCTTACCACTACTCTAGACCGTCTCTCCGCGGCGTCACTATAGTATTACCTCTACAGATCATTAGATTACATATAAATCTATACAAATAAATTAAATTGAACCGTCTGTTTGTAATATAAAAAACGCTCCTTATCCAATCTCTTTACCATGTGCATAATGAATGTACAGATAGTACCATAGAATAGATTACAGTACACATCACACACATTTTTGAAGTGAAAACTTATTTAAGTGCGCCTAGACAGATTTTTTGTGGGCTGTGAATTGAATTCATTCGTCACTTTCGGGTATGATAAGAAAGCTTCGGGTAAACTCGGGAACATGGCTATTGGCCATCTAGAAATACGTCAGCCAATGGTATATGCTGAAAAGACGTGGATAGGCCATCATGGCATGGCCATCTAAAAACGCATCAACCAATGGGAAATGCTCACGCATTTCTAGATGGCCATGTCAAGTTGGCGAGGCCACGCCCTCCGGTTACACCCGTGTAGTTTCCAAGGTAAGCTATCAAATTCTGAGTTATAAGTTTTCACTTCTATCGGCAGTTCCTTTGACTGCCAATTTTTTTTTGTCGGTCTCTCTCTTATTTTCGACTAACTTTCAAAACGGCTAGATCGATTATGACGGGGTTAAGATAGCTGAGGTTCTAATGCATTAATTAGGCTACTTTTACATGAGGACAATAAACAGGGTTCCGCGAAATAAATTAAAAGCCCTTGAAACGTGTTTAAAACCGCGGATACTCTATTTCATAAGTTATGTTACGAAATATATAGTTCAAGGTTTTCGCCAAATGTTCTAAATCGTGGTACAAGTTTAAGGTGTATTCTGGCAGGTACTAATAACCTTAGAATACCTAGAAATTTGCCAAAATGTCTGAGATTATAATCGAGTCTTATAATTACATCGCTGTTACGTAAGTACACGTATAATTGTAGACCTATTTAAATTAAAGGTTGTCTGGAATATTTTAACAGTAAAACGTATAACATTAACAATAATATGAGTGGAACGAATTATGAACATTATTCCTTTGAAGATTCATAATTAGCTGTATAGCGTTTTAAAAATATGATGTTGTCGTTTTTTTTAATAGTAATGGTACAAGTAACGCTTGTTTATAACAGATCATTGCCACGCAACTATTGTAAAAATAAAATAAATAAAAATAAAATAAATAAACTGTACTAACTGTACTGCAATTTTTTTTCCATTGTCCTGTAATTATTCTTGAAAAATTGCCTTTCATACCGAAACACGTTAGGTATCTATTGTTTACAATTGTTGGCAACCCCGTGATAGAGGCAGAAAAGGCGCATAGACTGGCAACACCGTTCGCCGGAACCGAAGTTGAGGTTTTGGGGCCTAGCTGCGCGGGCGCGGACATCACTTTCGCTCCAGCTTGCAGCCACGCCAGACATACTGTGTTTGCTTTCGTGTGTTCGTTACAAGTGATTTACTAAGTAATTATAATTATTACAGTTACCGTTAAGGTTCCATTAAATATTCTACTTATGTCTAAATATTGTTTGCATCACTCTCTCAACCTTCTGATGTAGATTGTTTACACAATTACTTTTTGGCGGTAGAATAACTGACAAAAGTATGTACTTACTTACCCAAGCGGACTCTGCAAAGAGTGCTACCATTACAATAAAATATTTCCAATTACAAAACTATGAAGGTATAAGCTATACTTAATATTGGGCTGGGCTAGATAATATCATATGAGGGCATGAAGGGTATTCACAACTACATATAAAAGAAACTAGCGTATTTACGAATCGTCGCACAAACAATCTGATACATCCAACAAAATAAACCGAGTAAAAACATCAACAAACATCGCTCGATAGTACCCTCCAGCCCATACCTCAGTCAATTGTCCCATATCAAGTTGTTACTCTGAACCGCACTATACTACCACACATTTTAATGAAAAACCTGTCTTATTTCCATGGAATAAGGTGCGCGTGTGCTGTGTACGCCAGTGGTTTTATTGAGTGAGTGACACCTGGGAGGGGTAGTATACTATTCAACCAGTACAAAAAGATTCACAAAATTATTTTGTAATAGTTCCGCCCAGCGTGATGCTTACCATCAGGCATATGTGCTGCTCGTCTTGTCACGTTATATTAAAATAAACATACTTATGATACATATAAATACCCAAAAACAAAAACAAAAAAATGATATTCCTGAGATAAATGCTTGCCCTGGATGGGACTGAAACCCGTTCCCAACGGCTTTTATTACTTACCTTACATTTATTCCACGTATTTGCGAGTCAAAAATCCACCTATTTGATTAAACGTAATGCGGTTAGAAAGTCTTGCAAGCTGTGGTGGTCTTATTGCTAGAATCCTCGACTTCGCAATCGTAGGTTTGAGCTCTGCCGCAGCCACTGAGTTTTTGTCCAGTGGACTTTACAAGCTTATCGTCAGCACTGGCTTTAAATGGACAGATGTCTTCACAAAGGTCGCTTGAAACCGCTGGTTGCAGGTTGGCAAGGCCCGTTCGTTGTGGAAATCTAGGGGGGAGGTCTATGTTTAGCAGTGGACGTCTTGCGGCTGGCGATGATGATGATGATGACTGGCTTTTACGATCAAGACATCGTGATAAAACCGACATGTATTGAGACAGATATCTTTCAAGAAAATGCGTTGTCCGCCTACACTCGTTTGCCCAGCGTGGAGTATCATCGCCTTTCTCTCTTTCATTGTAAGAGAAGGCCCATATTCCCAGCGGTGGGAACATAAAATGCTTATGCTTATGGGGTGACTAGTTCTGACCTCTGACTTGGATACTTACATCTTTGCACCTAGCGAGAGGTATTTCATTATCGCTCATAGATCCGCGTTTAATCACTGTCGGTAAATGTCGGTGTGGTTGAAGACAAAGCACTCTGACCTAGGAAATACCTATTTTCTCTGACTTTGGAAAGTTCTAGATTGTATCTGTTAGGGAAACAATGACGCCAGCAACTTATTGCACTCTAAGCCGTATTACGTATGAGGAAACTGGACTCAAACCGCTAGGTATAAATTTTGAGAATTTCCGCATTGTATGGACAAAATGTATAATAATGATAAGTTTGCCTTTGACCAACCGACTCGCCTGATGCTGCCTATGATGGAGCCTGAGCATCAAGAAGAAAGCGATTCACTCTCGACATGAACACACCAAGATTGTAACCATCGGGAAAAACTCTTTCAGCAAGCTAGATTTTTTTATTACGGTTGGGAAGGGGAGTCAAACATCCTCTTTCGAGTTTTTGGAACATCAATCATGAAACGATGTCGCTTTTTCGAGCTTCCTTAATTAAGACATCCCCCACCGCGTGGTTTTATTTAAGGAATCGCTTTCAAAGGAGATATCTTAAGCTTCAGCACAGGTATTAGTGATGTAGAACTGAATATTTCATCTGCTGCGAACCAGCGACTGATAAATCTGAACAGACAACCTAAGATTTCCATATAGAGTCAGTAATAATTCACTTATGCTTGGCTTTGTAATTTATTTATTTACTGAGGCAATTTGTAACTTATTTTATTCTAAAATTATTTATGTCATATTTATGTACTGTTTTGGTTAAAAATAATAGCTATTAATGTTATCACTGCGGTGAAGGCCATGGGTTCGATTCCCACCTATGCAAACAATTGTTAGCGACATTGATGGTTCTTCTCTGTGTAAACGTACATTTCGTCAAGGAGTTTAAAAGTAAATCATTAAAAGTCTGATAATTTATTGAACATTTTTCGTGGACACGTGTTCTATTCCCCAACCCACATTTGGCTAGCGTAAATGGATTAACGGCATTGATTTTTTTCTTCTAAGAAAAATAACTTAGTCCGACCAGCGGGCACTTACATTTATGCTTATTATTATTTTAGTTATCTTGGTGCCATATCAGACTTTGTGCCTATTAGTTCGCAGAGACAAAGACAAGTGTTGTGTGCCACGTTTTCTCTAATATTTATAACATTTCAATGAAGTGAATATGTATTATCGGCATTGAGCGCTTTTTGGGAAAATTTTGTAGCTTCGCTTCACCGACATGCGTAACAACAGTATATTTTTGTAGCTACTTACATAGGTAACGTATTGCGCTACAATAGTGTGTTTAACACTAAAAACCTACTTTTAAGTTTTCACTTCTATCTGTAGTCCCTGTGTTTCACATTTTTTAATGACTGAACAACATAACATTAAAAATATAAAATATCTTCAAGTTTGTTTTAATTATACATAGCACAATTACCATAGTAAGAGATTTGCGAGTGTGTATGCGGCGTACGTCGGGTGTGCTGTCTGCTGGGTCTGTGGTCTGTGGCTCGCGAGTCGCGGAACTTTAATATTTAAACGTCTTCCACTTCCTGTAACCGACGGCGCCGAGATTATTGCGGATATGACGCTGCTTCCGGCGGTTAGCGGGAGTGGTGAGGGGGGTGGGGAGGGATTATCTTAAATGCAGCGAGCAATAATACATGTCCGTGGAATGCGTTGTCACTGATTTTTTAAGATCAGCATAACCCATAAGCAGCCTAGTTTGTGTTTCACAGCTGGGGTTTGAGGCCATTTTTAGTAAGAAGAGAAACAAGGTCTTAACCCACCTTCCTCACCAAGACAGTACGAGTTGACTGATGACGTGATGACATATATCTGTGGAAGGACAGGGATGTCTTCAGACACCATTAAAGTGGCGATGATGACAATCTCTACATCTGCCCTTTAAAAGTACTTGTTTTTTCCTTGACGTAGTCCATGTGTTATTCTAGACTATAATCTAACTGTATTCTGAATTTCCGATCAAGCGTTCCGACGCTATTGAGCAACGTACATCGAAATATCCAAACTTTCGCATTTATAATATACTAGCAGCGCCCCGAGGTATTACCCACGAAGTTTTCCCGTTCCCGTTGTTGTTCCCGTGGTTTTTCCGGGATAAAAAGTAGAACTATTTGCAAAGTCCGCTCGAGGAAATAACCTTTATCAGGTGTTCTACCGCCAAGCAGTAATGTAAAAACATCACCAGAATGAGAACTGCGCGGAATAAACCACAGGTGCTGCTAATCTTATATATAAAATTCTCGTGTCACAGTGTTTGTTTCCTTACTCCTCCGAAACGGCTTTACTGATTTTAAGCAAATTTTATATGCATATTCTGTAGGTATGAGAATCGGCTACTAGCTATTTTTCATACCCCCAAGTGACAAGGGTTGTTCACTAAGGCAAAACAACGTTTGCGGAGTCAGCTAGTTATTATATAAAAAAAACTAAAAAACAGCAGCGCCCCAACTCGGTACCTTCCTTAAATCAAAAGACTTTTCTCTTACCTGCCAGTATTTGCGTATAAATCGGGAACAAAAGTAAAACGGCTGTATTTCCGCGGCCGTATTTAAAGAAGGAATGTTAATATTGAGCAGGTTGCTGTGATTCCGGCCGTTCTACCGCCTTACTAACGGCTTTGGCATTGCTGTTGCCGTCTCTGTCATTTCAAGCTAAAACAAAGAGAGAGGAACGTCAAAGCCATTACGATTGCCAGACCCCCGTCCGCGTCCTGTCGCCGCAATGAATAAAACATAGACTCATTTTCCCGCTTTGACTTAATCTTGGAATAATTCTAACTCCTCCCCTGGACGAGTTGACTTTGATTTTTCAAGTTCAATTTGAATAGAGCTTTATTAATTAGTGTACACAGTTGAAAATCAAATTATGATTGTTAAATTATGTTAAAATATTCTCAAATTGATGATGTCATTCTCTTTTTAAGATTACTATAGTTTATATGTTTAGGTATTGTTTTGTTTCTTTGGTATTCGAATTAAATAATATACATAGAATAAAAAATATTGTTAATGCTATGCAACTTCTCGTGTATTTCTGAATCGAGTTCAATTTAACATTAATTTCAGACACTCGACTAAATTTCATAAGAAACCACCACTAAGTTGTCTACATAAATTAAAGTTAATTTTAGTGTTTGGTTCATATTTTTTCTAAACCGATTTCGATACAATTTATTTGTGGCAAATCTGCAATAACCGGGAGCCGGGAGCCATGTTCTATCAAACAAAGGAATAATTATCAAAATTGATTCACGAAAAAAAAACATACTACCGAAACAAGAACTTCTTTCTTTTTTGAAGTCAATTGAATATCTACTTCGTTTTACACAGTGAATATAGTAAATATTGGAGGACAATTCACACACAACACCATCTGACCCCAAACTAAGAAAAGCTTGTATCATGGTGGCCAGATAGCTGATATAATACTAACTTACATAATTATTATACATACATAGAAATACCCAGACACAGTACAAATATTTGAATTCATCACACAAATATTTGCACTCGGTGAGAAACGAACCCACGACCCTCGACTTCGCAGATAAGATAGTATAAAACAACATCATAGACACAAGAAAAACAACGTACTAATTGAAGTCGATTAAAATAATCCAATAGATCTCGACATGAGACGTGAGTTATGAAATCCACTAAGTCCCGACCAGATCCGATGCAAATCTCAATCATTTAGTTGATCAAGGGAGTAATTCCTTCGATCGTCGACGAATCCATCAGACATTAGTCGAACAATCGGGCAAGTCGTTAGCGAGTCGGTAAGCGACGGCCAAGTCGTTAGGTTAAGAACTCACGGGGCGATTTACTACCGCGCCCGCCGCGGTTGCAGAACTACGGTTTTATTTTAAAACTCACGAGACCGCTTATTTTTGCGGTTGTTTGTAAAGACCGGTTTATATTATTCCAGTCCAGCGATCGAAACCAGCGCTGGATTGCTTACTGAAAAAAAGTAAACCGGAACTGGAAAGCATTGGCTCTGGGTTGATTGAAACCGGGCATTATTGCAGGCGACCGCGGTCTGCGCGTTTTTACTAGTTGCCCGCCGATGCAGCGGGAGCCGTCAGCAATCGCACGCGCCGCGGGCGTAAAACGCGTCATGAGACGTTTTTTACAACTGCGAGCCCGTAACCGCGGCGTTCGCGGGTAAAAATTTATCTGTGAGTTTTTGGCCTTACCGAGTCGGTCGCCGGTCGAAGATGCGATCGGAGGATTAGCGGCGACCTCCGAGACGCTATTAGTAAGGATTCTACGTTCAGCCACTTGTAGTCGATCCTCTCCCATTGGCTGCGATTAAGATACGATTATTTAACCTAAATAGATACATTGGTAAAGGAAAAACACATCACTTATGTTTATCTGTAGCAACACCATGCAGTTGACCCGTACAGTTCCTAGTCCCGTTACTTCCCGCGATAAAAACTAATTGTGTCCCTGATTTCAACTCGATCCCTTCAAGCGGGATTGGGCAACAAACATACAATGTTTCGCGTTATACTAGTCCGTATTTATAATATTAGTATAATACGCCTACATATATGTAGTGAAAGGTAGAATAATTGGATGTTTGTTGCAATCATGTCAGAACGACTGAACGGATCGTGTTGCAGTTTAGAATGAATACAATAGGGTACCGGACTGGGTCAAAAATACACCATCCTAATTAGTCCGTCAGCTAGATCATGGAAAAATATTGGACACGTATTTTTTGTTTTTTCATAATATTAAAAACCGTCAAAGATATAGACCATCAAACTTCGAGAGTGGGGGGTCGCGACGTCACTCGTGAGTAAAAATCGTACTCACAAGTGACGTCACACGAAACTTCGAAGCGCTCTATCTTCGTCATTTTTTGTTTGTGAAACAAAAGAAAAAATACGTGTACAATATTTTTTGGCAATCTAACTAACGGGCTACTTAGTTTTTTTGAGGATTGTACCCTATTAGGAAGTCTGGAATAACACATAGACTACTTTTATTGGCATATGGTTACGGTACGCCATGAGAACGGGAACTACGTGGGTAAACCGCGGGGCGCTGGTACCTAGTAATTAGATGAAGAACAGTATTTTTTTGTTATTAAAATAATAAGTATAACTTGTTATAATATTATCGTTAGGTCGTAGGTTTGAGACCCGCCTACTCCTTTTATTACTTTTCCTAGTAAAGATGTACAAATATGTCGTCACGATGCATTCGGGCGCACTATTCTTTTCGAAGCTGTGTGTTGTCATGCCATGTGGTAAATGCTGCTAGCATAAAAACAGATCGTGAAGGAAACCTACAGGTACCTAGAGTCTTTCGAAGTCCTGCATGATCAACCAATCTGCATTAGGCCGTGCTAGGAGGCGTGCTAGGAGGCTCATAGGCAATAACACTCTTGTGCGAAAAAGACTGCAAAGTCTTGAATATAGCCGAAAAATTGCTAGCCTATCGGTCTATTATCGGATACACTTCGGAGAATGTGCATCTGATCTGCATGATCTAATGCCACCTAGTCCTTTTTTCTATCGGACTTCCCGTAGCTCGAAGAAGCGGCATCGTTTCATGGTTGATGTTCCAAAGACACGAACAAAGAGGTTTGACTCTACTTTTGTGATAAGAACGTCTAGACTGTGGAATGAGTTGCCTGAGTGGGTTTTTCCCGATGGTTATAATCTTGGTGTCTTCAAATCGAGAGTGAATCGGTTTCTTCTAGGTAAGCACGCTCCATCTTAGACTGCATCGTCGCTTAACATCAGGCGAGATGGTGGTCAGTGTTGTAAACCTATAAATGGTAAAAAAAAAAAAAAAAAGGCCAGCGTGGTGGAGCATGGCCTGGCTCTCTCCATGTGAGAGAAGGCCCTGAGTCCTAGAAGTGGGCTGCTTATGATGTAGTGTAGTATAGTTTTATACAGCGATTCCCGTTCCCGATATTTATTCGTGATAAAAAGTAGCCGATGTGTTTTTCCAGACTAAAATCCAACTATGTTCCAAATTTCAACCTGATCCGTTTAGACGTTACAACTTGATTGAGCAAAAAACATCCAAACGTTGACATTTATAATATTTGAAGGAAGTAGGATTGTTAGGATTAAGTTTTGTAATAAAATCTCTGTCCTTTCAGATTGAAATCGTGAGTATTTTGTTCAATAGAGGCGTATATTTGGAATGTGGCGGGAAGTCGAGACGCGAGGCTGTCAAGAGCCGATAAGTACCAACCACCACAATAACCACATTACGGCAGATAAATCATCAGCTTCAATGAAATATAACGCACATCGGGAGGAAAAAGCGCGGTAAGTGTGAATAAAGGAATATCTACATAAGAATCGAGACCATCTACATAATCCATCCATCTGCGTCCCGGGGCTGCGCGTGACGTCACTCACGCCGACAATAGTTCGCAGTTTTTTAGGTTAAGTTTCGTAGATTGATTCAAGCTGAATTGTGTGTGATTGTATAATACGAGTAAAATAGAATATTTAGGTACTAATGTTTTAAAAGTAAAAGTATGTAGGTATGCATGGAAAATGTTACTTATTCACACATAAACATACGAAAGGATCAAAATGAAATTCTATATATATATAGACGAGTGTGTTGCGGCGAGTGTCATGGGTACCTTTATACCGGGAGCAGTTTGAGGTGGGTTATTTGGGGATTAGTGTTTAAGGGGAAAATTGAGTTTTAAAACTTGACTTTAACACAATTATGTCTGTTAGAATACAGCGTTTTCTTAAATTCATTTCATTCATCAATCCGTCATTAAACATATTGGTTAAGTGATTTTTTTTTTAATTTTAGTAAGTAATTTATGACATTTATCGATAATAAATAGTCTGAAAAATCAAAAAGCTAATTTGTATTTCGGGAAAATAACGAGATCGAGATTTACGCGGTTGAAACCGCAAGACGCTATTTTCACAAGTATTTATGAATAAACATGGTGCATGAAACTACATCGAAATGACGGTAGTCTGCTCGACCATAACAACCACTAGTATTCATATTATTTAATAATATTTTTACAGCCACTATCTTTCAGCACAGATTTAACAAATATTTTTTTATATCTGAGGAAACTTGCTCTGGTTTATATTACAATATTTAGCTATTGCATCATTAAATACTTTGCGAGCGATAACACATTCGCACTTGACCGTCATCTTGTGTAATGTTATGTGACGATGCGGACCATTAGCGCGTTAACCTAGAAGAAAAAGAAAAAAAACCTAGAAACCGACCCATTCTAGACTTGAAGACACCTGGATTATACCTATAAGGAAAAATCCACACAGATTACACATAAGTACCTGTTGATAACGAAATAACACTAACCGGCCGGTTTGACTTCGCCTTGTATCAACCGTCGAATGACTCAGTTGTCTGGTTTATCAACTGTAGTATAAACAGGAGCTCGTACTGATTTTGAGCTACATGAAAAAAAAAATAGGCGCTGCTTTATATGTTTTATCAATAATCATAATCGTTTATTTAAAATTCTTGTTACTCGTCCTACAGTCGTGAGGGCAAACTTATCAATTCCGACAATAGTCTTAAAAAATTGAAAAAACTCGACAGTAATACGTCTTGGACAGTAGAGGAGCAAGAGGAGAAGAAAACTTTATCTCAGCTGAGGAGGCCGAAGCGCACACGAGGGCCAGCCCGAAGCTATGATCTGGATCGCTTCCAGTCTCCACTTGAAGTGCCTAGCTGACCCTACCTAGGGATAGGTTCTCCCGAGAAGGTAACACACCGATGGCTTCCAGCAAGTTACTGAAGCCAAATTTAATGCGAGCGTTCTGTCTCCCCGCGAGACGGCCCGTAAGGGCACTGACAGTGGCAAAGTCGAATCCGAAAATCGCTCTGCAACTTTATCGCCAAGTCAAGACCAGAACTCATGGTATATAAACGAAAAAAAAATGAAAAACCCCATAGGTAGACGAACAAAAAAATTTGAAACGTTGATAAAAAACTTTAGATTAAATTAAAATCAACGCTCTTTGTAAATTTAGCATACAGCTCTTAGCTTACGCAATTTATCTGCCTCGCAGATTAAACCGGTCAGCACACATCTCAATTGGCACAGTCTCGTCTCGGCGTCAGCGCATTGACACTGTGTACTTTATACCTAACTACAATACTACATGCACAGCTATTGCGGAAGTGTAGGCACATAGTGATATCTTGTTCTGTCTGACGGCGAGTAAATAAAAAACAAAAATTAATTATTAAATTTTTATTAAGTGTGCAGTGAATGTACTAAGTAACAGTGCAGTGAAAAACTGAGTAAATATAATTATGTCGCCGCCAAAAGTATGGAGTCGGTTCACAACATCACACAATGGAAAGGAATTAAAATTGCGAATACAAGAATTACCGACAGATAAAATCGAAGACCTGTTTGAGTTTTTGTTCAAGTTTTTTGTTCCCGAAGAGGAACTCCATAGAGCGTCTAGTAAGTATTGTTTTTTTTTTAAATAATAACAGGTTTGTCCTTAACTGATATTTCACCTGAGTCTAAATAACGTTAATACTCGTAGAATTTACGATATTGGTACTCCGTTTGTTTACGATACTATGGACGCGGTCAAGCAGTGAACTAGAAACTAGTATTGACCTTGACATTATCAAATTTACTTTAAAAATACTGATATTTAGAGTAGATGTAGCTGTTATTACCAACACATAAATTACTAGACTTTAATTCATCCTTGATAAATATATATACACTAGCTGAACGTGCGCGCGTTGCTACGCCATCTATCGAAAATTGGTCATACCAATTCAAATTTTGTTCAAATTCGCTTACTGTAGGTTCCAGTGACGCAACCTTTAACGTATGACAAATGCTGTCACACAACGAAAGCTCTCTAAAAGCAATATCTTTTCCCCGTTTTTGTTACATTTTTCATTCATGCTCGGCTCCTGTTGATAGTAGCGTAATATTAAATACCCTATAGCCTTCCTCGATAAATGGACTAAGAAAAGAATCTTTCAATTCAGACCAGTAGTTCCAGAGATCCTTGCGTTCAAACAAACATACAAACAAACAAACTCTTCAGCTTTATAATATTAAGTATAGATTATAACAAATCTACCTCTGTTATAGTGAATCCAACCATTTATTATCTTTTTGGCAGATCTAATTTGTCAGTTATAGTGTTGTGACCAAGTATAAACAGGTACATCGATACTAGCATTTTGCAACGGTCTGGTTATTAAATTGAAATTAAATAAAATTAAAGATTATTTTGGCAAATAAGAACATGACATTTTGTCGGGTTGCCTGCGAAAAATCAGTCCCAAAGTCCGGTTGCCGAATTTTTAAAAGTAAAACATTGCTGCGAGCTTGGCTAATATCTCGGAAACTATAAACTTTAGGGCAAAAATTGTTGAGGTCGTTATTGTAGAAAATAATATTTTGCATCTTTTGTGGCCGGAAAACTTTTCTGTGACATGTAGCGTTTACGATTTATGGCTCATTTAATTAACCAGTTTTTCTATTGCAGCCGATAACTCTTGAAATATTAGATTCATCAATAAAACGCATCAGACCTTTTTTAAAGACTAGTTTATTTCCTACAACTTTCGTTTAATTTTTTTTTCTTATGTTCATACGTTTTGAGTTAGAAGAAGCTTAAATTCAGTTCTTCTGCCAAAAACATTATAAATTAATGAATTGTATTAAAATGAACAATTGTTTTATTTGTGGTTATGTTAGACGACAAAAACTCTGTACTTGTAAGAAAAAACAGATACTGAGTCTAATGAAAGCCAGCATTAGACGAAGCGAGAGAGAATAGAAAGCAAACTAGAAGATAAATGATTAACGGATTCAAAATATCCATTTCAAACTATACAAATACATACTATACATTTGAACTATACAACAATGACGTTTAAAGTGGTGGCTCTCTACTAGCCAACTAATATTATAAAAGACTATAAAAAGATAGAAACTCTTTATTATCCACAATATAATACTTAAACAACAGGGACTTATCCTAGAACTAGTGAACCAAGTGGCGACATTATCGCTAATAGCGATCTCTTCCAGGCAACCGAAATACCATGAGTAAATACTATGTTATGTCTAGCACAAACCCCAGGATATGCCATAAATGGCGAAAAATGCCCATACCCAGCCTTCTGGCTCGTTCCCACCACTAGAACTCGGGGAAAGGCCGTGGCCCGCCGTGCTGGTCCGCTGTACATGTCGCTGAAAGATGTCATCACATTAACATCTTCACGAGTATTGATAATACCCTATACATTTCCGAGAATAAGGGTAGATTTGTTACCTTTTTTAAATGTTACAGACCGAATCCACATAAGTATTGTTGCGGTGGTAGTATAATCATAGAAAACGAAGATAATTTGTGTGCTATCACATATTACTAGTCCCTATCTAAGAAAACCCGAATAAATTTCGAGTCATTTTAAATAAATTTTACTTATAGCAGTTGCTTAACATCCTGTTATTGAAAAATTAGATATGTCCAGTCTATTGAAACAGTGCTATAGACGCACAACTAGTAGACGTAGATCAGGTACAGCAGTAACCTTTGGGTGACCGACTGATGAGACATTATTAAGCCAAATATGGAAATATTTTAACATATTAAGCATATCAGGTTAATTTATTTAGAAATTAACGAAAATGGTACATCATGTTCTTCAAAGTTTACATCAGACATAAATAAACTTTGTTAATTTACCTAACTACAAAATGTTATTTAACACTTTATTTTAATAAATATTCAAATGTTTCAGTCATCATAACCTTGTTCTTTTTTGGATATACACCAGGAGATAAACACGTCTTCAAATAATGCTGTATGTTTTCCTGAGGCGGATCAATATAATGGTTTTACATAAAAATAAATCCGATATTATGTGCCGAGAACGGAAAACACCCGTGTAAAAATAGTTCATAAACAATATCGATATCTCAATCGTAACTTCGTAACATCACTATGTTGATAGCCATAGAACGTAATTTTTTAAAAACGTTTGTTATTTTATGGAATTTATAAAAAAACTACTGCACTTATGGACTCATTTTGTGAAAGATGATTATTATACGGGATCAAGGAGCAAATTTAAGCAGTTGTCATGTTTTTAAAAACTCGCATTTAAAAGTAAACTTTTGCGTAACATGACGCAATTACGTTCTATTGGTGCTGTCAAAAAGAGGATAAACGGTTGGATCTACTATAGCTAACACAATCGAGAGTTTTATACAGGAAATTGTTGTGCGTCTTGTTAAAATGAAGCTTCTGACAGAAAATTATCTTGATAGTAATAAAGTGCACAAATTGACTAGGGATCCTGGACTACGGATAATAAATAATATTATGTAATTGTTTAAAATTATTATCTGTTAGTTTTTAATAGTTTCGGTTACTGATATTAGATTGAATACAGTTTTAATAGTCAAAACTGAGCAGATGAAGATTATATTTAACACTAGCGGCCCGTTCCGGCTTCGCTCGGATAATAACCTAGATACCAACTGCAGCGCCATCTGCCGGGCTGGTTTGTGAATCTAAACCATCCATGGCAACCCTAAACTTTCATAATTAAAACAAATGTTTATGTTAATAAAACAATTTTAGATTTGCCATAAGCTCCGGGAATTTTTTATCGAAATAGAGTGAAACACATTTACAAAAAAGTCGATAATTGATATTACTTAATTGACAGTTATCGAGCGGGATGAAAAATGATTAAGTTACTAAAATGATTATTAAAAATAGGGATTGGTGATAAAAGGGTAAAACTTTAGGGTTGTATGTATTTTTGAATGCCACATAATAAAAAAATAAACATAAACAAAATTGTCCGAAAAATAAATAAGAATATTTGTGTTGAACAACCCTTATCACTTAGGGGTATTAAAAATAAATAGTAGCCAATTCTCAGACCTACTAAATATGCATATAAAATTTGGTAAAATTAGGAAAGCCGTTTCGGAGGAGTAAGGTAGGTAACTAATATTGAGACACGAGAATTTTATATTTAAAAATAAATCGTATTACAAACTCCAAGAACACTTCGATGAAACATAATAATTTATACACAACAATATAATATAAATAGGTATTTATGTAACAATAAATGTTTAATGTGATCGTAAATTTAATGTACTGTGTCAATTGTAATTTATAATATTGTAAAATTGAATGTCTCAACTTATTTGCACTTCAGTTTGACGGTTATGTTAAGATCACAGCGCCACATTTGTGTTGTCGGGTTGATTATTAGTTTTTTCTGCTTTTTTTATTGGCTTTTCAATTATTTAAGTTAATTCTTTATGTTAAATCTGTTCACTCAAAATTTCTTTGTCTCTGTTGTTTATTTTTGTTTAAAGTATAGAGTTAAATAACTTTAAAGTAATGTTAGATTTATTAATTAGTTTTATTAATCCCTAATTTTATCTGATTGTTTTGTAACCTCATACCAAAGAGGCTTATTTTTGCATGCCCGCCAAGGGTAAAACTATTGTGTCTATATCTCTACTGTATAACATCTTTGTACACAGTTAACGCAAAAAAAAAAATCTGATTCTGATTCTACCTCTATCCCTAGCAACCTGAAGGGTGTTGTAGACTAATGTACCTACTTATCTAGAATAATGCGAAATTGATTTAACTAACGCGTCAGACTTTGGTCTCTTATTGTGACTCGTTGGGAAAAAAAATCCTGTGACTCGTTGGGATTTTTTTTCCCAACCCACCTTGTTTTCTTGCCATCCATTTTTTTTATAGTTAAGGGTGATGAGACCACCAAGACATGTGCGATTATTGGAATAAAATGAAGAATTCAAATAATTACCTACTAGCACTTCACTGCGCTCGTCACCCAGAGATATAAGATGTTTTATCTCTATGCCCTGTAATTTCTCCGGAAACATTGCCCTTCAAACCGGAACACAGTAATGTTTACACATTATTACTGCTTGTCCGTAGAATAACTGGCAAAGGTACTTCCCCAGACGGATACTGCAAAGTGTCCTACTACTACAGATCTTCGCAGTTAGGGTTCTTCATCAGTAAAGCTCTTTTTAACACGCTTTTATTAGCTTCACTGGTAACTAACTGAGTAAGATCCGAGAGCTCCCAGACGTCACCTATTTTCTTATGAATGAAATGTGGACGATTGAGTAGAGTTAGTAAGTACTAAGAACACATGCTTACAACACCCATACACAATGCAAACATTTGAATTCATCACACCAATATTTGCACTGGGTGGGAATCGAACCCACGACCCTCGGCTTCGCAGGCAGAGCTACTACCAACTAAGCCACGTGGCCAGTCCAAGTCCAAAGTATATGTTATATAGATGTACAATTTTTGCACTGAACTCTTTTCCATGTATGACATTTTCTTGTAATAGATTGACCATTTGCATTTAATAATGTACTCTATTTTGTATGGAATAACTGTCATTTCAGTTTACCAAACGTTTTTTGGTCTTCCTTGCAGAGATTTCACAGAGCGCAGAAGCATGTTCGGAATACAAGCAGGGGTTCACTCTGACCACCGAGAAGATGGGCTACCAGATAGACGCGTGCTGCGTGGACGAGGATGCGGAGCGACTGCAGGTGGTGGGCGTCTCCATCATGGCGCTGGAGACCAGGGATGACCCCTGCGATGATCTGGAGACTGTGAAATCTGTGAGCCAATGATGCTAACTTTTAATGATCTTGTTGTTTTATTAAATAAAGTATAAACATAGATACAGAAACTAAACAAACATCCGCAAGTGTCGCTTATTTGCCCAGTGTAAAATCAAACCCATGATGATGATGTTACGTATCAACGTAATCGACTGCCAATTGAATCAAGTAGCTATCTATTATTCAAATTATCTTTGACTGCAAAAATGGGAACAAAAGAATCTTAAATTAACTAAATGAAACACCATAATATTTTCGGTAAACAAACATTGATAAATAGATAAACTATTTATTGCACTTAAATTATAAAAAATCAATGCTAATATTGTAAAGCTAAAACAAACAAACGATTTCAAACAAGCTTTGCTTAGTTTGGGGTCAGATGGTGTTGTGTGTGAATTGTCCACCAATATTTAATATTTAATATATTTAATATTTCTTCAAGTTTGTTTCGCTTGTTTGAACGCTAGGATCTCGGGCACTAGTGGTCCGAATGGAAATCATATTTTTCTTTTGGGTAGTGCATTTATCGGGGGAGGCTATAAGGCTATATAATATTACGCCACTATCAATAGGACCGAAGCCTGAATGAAGAATGTAACAAATACAGGAAAAAAATATTCCTTTTTGAGAGCTTTCGTTACGTGCGTTGACGTGCGCTGAAGTCCTTGACAGCATGTGTCTATAATTTAAAGTTGTGTCATTATAACCTAAGATAACCAAATTTGTTCTAAGTCTGAGTTGGTGCGACCAATTTTCGTAAGGTGGCGTAGCAACACGCGCAGGGATCAGCTAGTACATATATATATTTATAAACTAGCGGCCCATTCCGGCTTCGCTCGGATATTGCCATTTAAGTTAATCCTAAATTCTAAATACTTATTATTTGTTGACTCTCTGTTGTTTATTTTTGTTTAGTATTGTTGTACATTATTTTGTTCTAACGCTAATCGTTTCGAAAGACATTTTAAGACTCATTTTTCTACACCTTCGGTTACATTGTTCAAATTTTACCAAGGATCCCTAATTTTTTTCAAAATGAAATGTAGCCTATGTCAAATTGGAAGAATGTAGCATTCTATTGGTAAAAATATTTTTTAAATCGGCCCAGTACTTTTTGAGCCTATTCATTACAAACATACAAACATACAAAAATAGGTACAAATCTTACCTCTTTATAATATTAGTGTAGATGTAGATGCAGCCTGGTATTTACTAGGATAATGTTCTAGCTCCTAGTACACATTTAATAGAAATCTGAAGAAGCAATTGGTCGACTACGTAACGTGTGATTTCACGATCGTGGAGACATAGGTTCGAATCCCAACTAAATCGGGATAATGTTTCAACTGCAAATATATAATTATATCGTCATAACCATACTGGTTATGACGGTTATAACGGTTGCATTATAGAGCGAAGAAAGGTGAGCTAATACTCCTACCTTGTAAGAGTAGGTATCCAGTTCTAGCCGTAAAAACTAGCAGAACACCCAACAGCAACACTTTGGGTTGCTATGTTGAGTTTATTTGACGTCAGAAGTATCGTAAATTACTATACTCGACTCGACTCACAATTTCACTGACGTTTAGTTTTCTTGAAAACTTTGAGTAAAAGTTTGGGATAAAGTAGTGACGTTGGCTGATGATGCTTATAATGATGAAACAACATGAATAAATCTACAAGAATAATTATTTTTATGAAGCTAAGATAACGTGTTAATAATTTCTTTGACCAGACAGGTTTATCAAAATGGCAAATAAAATAATGATAAAGAGCATTAGTTTTATCTTAATTGGCAATAAAATGGTATAAGCATAAAAGTATAGTTCGTTCCCCTTTGCATTCACATTGCTTTCACAGATACAAGACTATAATACAACACGCTGGCTATGTGCGGGTTGTGGGATGACGCAAATTCTCGAAAGACTGGCCCCCTTTCTTTTTCTTGCATTCCGTAGTAGACTATTTTCTTTGGAACAAGCTAGGTTCCTTACCATCAATATAAACCATTTTCGTATATATCGATGTTCCTTACTATCTTTCGTTAATATTTTAACATAAACGAAAGATTAGTGGGATTATTATTACTGGAAAGGGTTTTGTAGTGGCGAACTCTACAAATAGTCCTAACTCTTTGTAGAGTTTGCCATGTGGTAGGATAGCAAGGCAAGCTAAGCTACCGTTAAGCAATCAAATATTCCTGTTTGGTTCGGTTCGGAGGCCAGTGTTTTCTGAGAAATTACATAGAGGTGAATCAATTTATTACTCTACATGACTTGCACAGTGTAGTGTTATATTGTTCCTGCTGCAGGCCACTAAGTTTTTTTGGACCGGCGTGTTGCTTATCATCAGGTACATGTCCTGCTCGTCTCGTCAGTCTTTGCTAAATTACACCAAACGAGTTAGTTATCTAACATGGACTTATAAGCATACATTTTTTTTATCACACATACTTACAAATAATTACCTCGTACTTGGTAAAATACTGCGAGCTTGTTCGCAACATTAATAACTAGAAACTAGCTTCTATAATTGTGTATGGTCTTGCAACATTGCTAATTAGTTTTTATGCATCTTTTCACTTGCAACACCATAAACTAGCTTCCCTCTCTTTGTGCCGATAGCGATGGCGTGCGGACGTTTGTAAATGTAATCTTTGGACGAAATAAAACAACAATACACAAGAACGCGCAGGTGTTTAATTTAAACTATATAATACATACAGCCCTACAGCTCAACCATTGGTCCTTCGAGAAAACTTCAAGATTTTGGACCGAAGATTGCATCGATCTACTTGCGAAATCACATCAAGTGGAACCACGTTCGCCGATGACGACGCCATATTTTTAGCTTTTCAAAAATCGACCACATTGCTGCGATCGATTAAAAGCACAGAGAGCACAAGCAAAGCTACTTTCTACAAGATAAGTGTTATTTTGCACAGTGAAAACGAAGATTTGTCGAAGTTCGCCTTGAAATACGTGTATATAACAGACGTATCGAACAAAATCTCGCCACAGAATAGCGTGCAAAAGAAAAATACTTATACTCAAGAAAACAAATTCAGAAGGTTAGTTGGTTCGCCTTGAAATACGTGTATTTAACAGACGTATCGAACAACGAACATCAAGATCAAAGTATAGCGTGCAAAAATACCTATAGGTATTCGATCATTCGTATTACGGAGTTTTGTCGAAGCTTGCCCTGAAATACATACTGATAATTGTATCAAGCTACGACCCTAAAAAACTCGTCAACATAGCGCGCCAAGGAAAACTACTTATAATCAAGATCATTTCAACTTCAACATTTCAAGATTAAATTCAAATATGCAAAGCGTCATTGTAAGCCGCCATATTTGAACGAAACAATACAATCAAACAAAAACGTGAAGCTAGATGCAGTTTGTCAAGTTGGCAGCTCTGAGTTTTTCGACTCAGCGCTGACGTCACGAAGCAGCACTCAAGGCATAGTGTTACTACGAAGTTCGTGCGTGTGTTCAAGTGTTTAGTTTCTGTGTTGTGTTAGTAATAACCTACGTGAAGCACGGAGCTAATATCCTAGGTATTGTAAACAGATATTTATTTTAACTACTAATTTTCTTGTCATAAATTTAAACTGTGTTATTTTCACATAATCTAAATAGTCTGTTACGATTATGGCGGAACTGAAGGCGCTTGTTGCAAATAGAGGCTATGCGAAAGGCTCAATCACACGTCTTTCAAATGATTATGATCGACAAACATATCTTAAAATTGACATTGAAATTGTAAAAGTTAAAAGACAACGTCTCATGGAGGTATTTAAGGAATACGAAAAGTTATGTGTTAGCATCGCTGCATTAAATCCAGAGGATAAAGAAGACTTAGGAGAAATTGAAAACACTTACCTCATGCTATTGGGGGAATTGGAAATTGTAATCAATAAACTACAAATAAGTAATATTTCGATTTCTCCTACTCAAATAATCCCTACCATAACAAACACTGTACAATCAAATATTAAACTTCCAAATGTAATAATTCCAACGTTCACAGGCAAGTACACTGACTGTTACGAGTTTATGAACATGTTTACTGCCATGATTCACAACGATATCTCGTTATCTCCGGTGCAAAAGTTTTATTATTTAAAAGGATTTGTCAGTGGCGAGCCCCATGCACTCATAAATAACTTGCCTTTGCTAGATGAAAGCTATAATGAAGCTATACAAATTCTGAAAGGGAGATATGATAACAAAAATAAAATAACACAAGAGCATATCTATGTACTTCTTGATTTACCCGTTATAACACGCTCAAATGTTACTAACCTACGATCATTCCTTTCAGAAGTAAAACAGCATTTAGCTGCTCTAAAAAATTTAGGTGAACAAGTTGACTCTTGGGATTCATTGATATTGTGCATATTATATAGAAAATTAGACGTTTTAACACATCGTTCATTTCAGATGGAAAGAGATTCTAAAACTCTTCCAACTATTAATGAACTTTTAGAATTTGTGCATCGCCGAGCGCTAGCATTGGAAAGCACTGATACTCCCAGTCTAGCTTCCAGTGCACGGACCCTTCAACGGTTGACAAGTAACACTGTAGCCATCCCTGCTACTGCTGCTGCATCATGCCTTTACTGTAAGTCAAACCACAAATTATACATTTGCCCTGGCTTTAAACTCATGACACCTAATAAACGTTTGAACTTTGTCACAGCTAACAAATTATGTCATATATGTTTGTCACTGCATACACGCAAATGCAAATTTCACTTCAAGTGTGCTGAATGTAAGAGTGCAACGCACAACTCCTTGCTGCATGTTGAGCCAAAACAGCTAGGCCCTTCAGTGACCTTGTCTGTCTCGACACAATCGCAGGTCTTATTGCCTACTGCAAGAGTAAAGCTTATAGCTCCATCAGGTACAACCATATTTACCAGAGCACTGCTCGATACCGGCTCACAAGCATCCTTTGTAACACAAAGAGTTGTTGATTTGTTGCAAATAACGGCTAAAGCTTCAAATGCTAACATAATAGGTATTACCAACAAGGAGCAGGTGATCAACAAATGCATACAGCTTGATGTTCACTCTACAGTGTATCCATTTAAAGTAAATGTCACTTGCCATGTTGTAAAAAACATTACCAGCATGTTACCGCAGTCGCCTATTGATGTTTCATCAATTAAATTACCACCAAACTGCAAGCTTGCAGATGAGCATTTTTACAAACCTGGTGATGTGCATCTATTACTTGGAGCTGACATATTTTTCCAGGCGTTGCTGCAACAGCCTGAGGACACACAGTCTCCTAGCAGCCAGCATTCCAGCACATCTTCAGCCAGTTCTGAGCAGCTATCAATAATGCATACCTCGTTCGGCCACATAGTTGCTGGTCGCAGTACCTTCAATGCAGGCAAACTCCAAAATAAGGTTGTATCTTTATTTTGTAAAAAATGTGACAACTCCATTGACAAACAGCTAAACTCCTTTTGGAGCACTGAAAAGGTGCCTGAAATCTTCCCAGAGCAAATACCAGAGAATGATTATTGCGAAAATTTCTTTCGGGACACAACAACGCTTGAGAATAATAAGTATCAAGTGGCAATGCCTATTAAAGTACCGTTAGAACAAGTTAACCCTGAGTTAGGGGAGTCCTTTCACTTAGCATTCAAAAGATTTCTTAATTTGGAAAAGAAATTACAAAAAGATAAAGATCTATTTGATGAATACAAAAGGTTTATTGATCAATATATCAATCTAAAGCATGGCGAATATGTTGACATCCAAACCTATGATCTGTCTAAAGATCCAGTATATTTTTTACCGCATCATGCAGTATTTAAAGAAAGTAGTACTACAACAAGATTAAGAGTAGTCTTTGATGGCTCAATGCTAACAAACAAAAAGGTATCATTAAATGATATTTTATTGAATGGACCTGTAGTACAAAAAGATCTATTTGAAATTCTTTTAGCGTTCAGGTTGGAACATTTCTATTTCATATCTGATATTCGCATGATGTTCAGGTGCATCGAATTACAAAAATCTCAGAGATCCTTACAAAATATACTATGGCGCGAGTCACCTCATCAGGACATTAAATGCATACAATTAAGCACAGTTACTTACGGCTTGAAGTCATCATCATATCTAGCCACTCGCTGCCTACTCGATCTCGCTGAAAGATTTAGAGATTGTTTTCCACTAGCATCCACTGTCATAAAGAATAGTACCTATGTAGACGATGTACTCTGTAATAGTCAGAGTGAGGAAGACCTCATACAGATGCAAACACAGTTAGTTCAGCTTCTTGCTCTGGGAGGATTTCAGCTCCACAAGTGGACCTCAAATTGTCAATCAATTTTAAATAATGTACCTCAAGAACAGCATTATTCTGGTTCATTCGACCTACAGAAAGATATATCAGTCAAAACACTAGGCATCGATTTCGATATGCAAGATGATGTATTTAAAAGCACTTGCCCTGAACCTTATAATAGCCCACATGATACAAAACGCGACATATTAAGTTACATCAGCAAATTTTATGACCCTTTAGGTTTGATTGGGCCTGTGTTTGTTCGCGCGAAAGTTATTATGCAATTACTATGGTCGTCCAATACTGATTGGGACGCTGTTCCCACAGATAATATTCGTAACATGTGGTCAGATTTCGTTAGAGATTTATCGCTTATGCAGTCAATTAGCGTCTCACGTACTGTAAAACCACATGACACAAAAGACGTTCAGTTAATCGGCTTTGCAGATGCATCCTCTGTTGCCTACGGTTGCTGTCTATACTTGCGATCGTTTGACACACATGGCAATGTGCATTTACACTTACTTTGTTCAAAATCACGTATAAATCCCATTAAAAAAGAGCTAACAACTCCTAGACTTGAACTCAATGCTGCTCTGTTGTTGTCAAGACTTATTAAAAAGGCAAGCGATACACTATCTACTAAAATTATAATCAGCGAAACTCACCTCTTTTCGGATTCCCAAATCGTACTTGCATGGCTAAAAATAGATTCTGCAAAGTTACAACCATATGTAGCCAATAGGGTGCGATCGATTAAAGACGTTACTGATAACTGTCAATGGCATTATGTCCATTCTGTAGACAATCCCGCAGATTGTCTGAGCAGAGGCCTTCAGCCTCATGAAATCCAATGTCATCGCTTATGGTGGCACGGACCAACTTTTTTACATGAAAAAGAGTATTCTTTTCAATCATTGCCCCATACAGACATACAATTGCCTGAATTAAAATGCAACGAAATAACAATTACATGTACTGTATCTACCAGCACTGATTGCAATATTTTTGAAAGCCTTAAAAAATATTCAAGCATACTTAAATAAAATTATACGTATACTTTCATATATACGTCGATTTTGCAATAATGCAAAACCAACTTCACAAAAACAAAAAGGTTTCATTACTACATCTGAGCTAAATAAAGCCTTATCATTAATAATAAAACATGAGCAATCTCAATTTTATTCGGATGATATCAATTCTCTGCAATGTCATAAACAAGTCACAGGTAATTTGAGTTCTCTTACGCCGTTTTTGGACGGAGAAGGCATCATGAGAGTAGGTGGTCGTTTGCAGAGCGCGTCGATATCTTACGCAAGCATGCACCCTACTATACTGCCTAAAAATTCAATAATTACTGGATTGATCGTGAGAGATTATCACTTGAAACTACTACATGCAGGACAAAAGTTAGTTCTGTGTGCCATCAAACAACGATTCTGGATTGTTGATGGATTACGTGCTGTAAAGAAAATTATTCATAAATGTGTAACCTGCCACAGGTTGAAAGGTGTTGCTTCGAGGCAGCTGATGGGTTCCTTGCCACCGGCTAGAGTCAACTCGTGCCGTCCCTTCAAAAAGGTTGGAGTAGACTTCGCTGGGCCGGTATCAGTCAAAAACAGCCGAATCAGGAAGCCTGTCATCGGCAAAGGTTACATAGCACTATTTGTATGTTTTGTTACAAAGTCAATTCATCTTGAGCTCGTCTCAGACCTAACAACAGAATGTTTTCTTGCTTGTTTCAAACGTTTCATTGCTCGAAGAAACCTGCCCAGTGATATCTACTGTGACAATGGCTCTACATTCAAAGGCGCAAGAAACAAATTAGACGATTACTATAAATTATTCTCTTCTAAAAGCCATCAATACAATGTACAGTCATTCGCCTCGCAAAGAGGTATAAACTTCTTTTTCATACCGAGTTACAGCCCTATTTTTGGAGGTTTGTGGGAGAGTGGCGTTAAAAGTACAAAACATCATTTGAAACGCGTTGTTGGTAAGGCTCTATTAACATACGAGCAACTTAATACTGTTTTAGTAGAAATTGAAGGCGTACTTAACTCCCGACCACTTACGGCAGTAACAGCAGACCCTAATGATTTCTCCTACATATCACCCGGACACTTCCTGACAGGTGAGCCTTTAAATACTTACCCAGAACAGGATGTTAGTGACAGCCCTACCAGTATACTTAAGTTTTGGACTATAATCACTGGTATGAAACAAGACTTTTGGAAATACTGGAATAAACACTACTTAAACTTGTTACAGAACAGGCCAAAATGGCGTTCAGTGAGACCTAATGTGAACGTTGGAAGCTTGGTAATTTTGTGTAGCGATAATACCTCGCCATTATATTGGCCAATGGCTCGTATAACTAATGTGTTCCCTGGTAAGGACAATAAGGTACGAGCAGTAGAAGTACGCACTGCAAATGGTCATACACACAACAGATCTGTAACAAAAATATGTGTACTACCTATTGATATATAAACCTCACTTTAATAATTGAGACATAGTAATCACACCTGTAATGTAAATCAGCTCTGCCCATTTGTAATTGTGCTAGAAATTAATACTTACATAAATCTGTAGTTGTAAGATAATGATTTTTCCCATTTTGTTTCATGTATTAGATTTAAAGTAGGATACTATAAAAATTCTTAAATATTATGTCTAACATAACATATATTTAACTAATACTACCCATTATTATTGTACCATGTATTAGATTTAAGATAATACCTAATATAAAGGTCGTTAAAATATTATAAGCATAGTATAAGTGGTAACAACCAGTTTTTGTATCATGCAATAGATTTAAGATAAAGTTATAAGGATTGTTATAATAATGACTATGTCATATAATTAAGTAATATTGTAAAAGCATATTTGACAAATTAGGCTTAAGTACTTATATAAACTTAGATTTTACTTTTATGTTCATATACCTACATTGCTTCTAATGTTTAAAACTTAATTGTTTACTAATATCATGTTTTGCAATTTAAACTTCAACGTTTACAATTTGATTGTTTTGTAATTGAGACTGTAGAATAATACTTAAAACTTACTTGTCAAACTTAAACTCATTATAAATTATTTTGCATTTAGCCTTCCTAATAATGTATCTTTCTAAAGGAGGCCCCAAGTTATGTTCGCAACATTAATAACTAGAAACTAGCTTCTATAATTGTGTATGGTCTTGCAACATTGCTAATTAGTTTTTATGCATCTTTTCACTTGCAACACCATAAACTAGCTTCCCTCTCTTTGTGCCGATAGCGATGGCGTGCGGACGTTTGTAAATGTAATCTTTGGACGAAATAAAACAACAATACACAAGAACGCGCAGGTGTTTAATTTAAACTATATAATACATACAGCCCTACAGCTCAACCAGAGCTACCTGCGGGAATCGAACCTCCAACCCACTGTCAAACCGGAAATGTTCACTCAGCCACCATTGCTACAGATAGGAAATTAGTTACTTCGCTATGGCTTCAATTAGTTTTTTAATTAAAAGTGGTTTATTTTCAGATGATACAAACTGAAGAGATCAAGACATTGTTAAATCTGTCGACGATTCTACACGGCAAGTGCAGCGTCCTCGACAAGTTCGGAGTCAACTCCTGTTACATCGGCAGAGGGCTGGTCGTCGATACTGCGTATAGAGGCCTGGGGATTGCTACAGAACTACTTAAAGTCAGGTATGCGCTTTTATTATAGTATAGAATGACGAGACGAGCAGAACTTGTGCCTGATGGTAAGCAACAGGCCTGCCACATAACAGCACAGTGACACGCAGCTATTGGAACATGAAGAGTCCAAATCATTACCTTCAGCTTTACACTGCTCTCGTCACCCAGAGATTTAAGATATTTTATGTCTATCTAATTTCACTGAAAATATTGGCCTTCAATCCGGAACACAGTAATGTTTGCACATTACTGCTTGGCGAATAACTGGCAAAGGTGAGGTGATTCCCCAGGTGGACTTTGTAAAGAGTCTAACTACTATCCGCTTTAGATAAATCTTTTTATAACAAATGCGAAAGTTTAGATGTTTGTTGCTTTATCACGCCGGAACGTCTGAATAGTTCAGGCTGAAATTTGGAAAACCGTATAGTCCTTAAGTCTAGAACAACAATTATGCTCTTTTTTATACAGGAAAATAACGGAAATAGCAACTAGGCGGGTAAAATCACGGGGTGCTGCTAGTGTTTTTTTTTAATCTCGTATAGAATGCGAAAGTTTGGTTGAACAGATCGAGTTGAAATTTTGAACACAATTATATTATAGTCTGTTATAACCATAGAGTTTACATAAACTACGTATAGAGTTAGAACAAACGCTTTACACCGAAAGCACGGGTCTGATCGCTCATGTCTAGTCGCTCTTGAAGTTGAAGTTGAAGGAAGTGGCATACTTTTGTCGCGGCACATCACTATGTCGCCATAGCTAACATACACCTCATTTGCTTACGATTGGTAAATTGGTATTTAGTAGTAGTAGGGCTCTTGGCAGTAGTCTAGTTCTACCGCTTGGGAAAGTACCACACCTTTGCCAGTTATTCTACCGCCAAGCAATAATGTGCCAACATTACTGTGTTCCGGTTGATAGGGCAATGTTTCCAGAGCAATTACAGGGCTTAGATATATAATATCTTAGATCTCTGGGTGACGATCGCAGTGCAGTGCTAGGTAATGATTTGGATTCTTCGTGTTCCAATAGGCGTGTATCACTGTGCTGTTATGTGACAGGTATGTTGCTTACCATTAGGCACATGTCCTGCTCGTCTCGTCACTATACTATAAAAAAAAATTTTTGTCTGTAAAGTCGGTTTACTGACGATAGAACGTGACAACGTCTTAAGAAAATACTGATGGAATGGTAGCATTTTTCAAAAGAAAATTTTAATTTCATTTGTTTAATAGATTTGTATGTGTAAAAGTAATCAGTAGAATTTAGTCATTTTCAATCAAAACAATGCAAAAAACAGTGCAAAAAAGCTTTTAGATGCCGGGGATCGAACCCGGGGCATTTCACATGCAAAGCGAACGCTCTACCACTGAGCTACATCCCCGCTTGAACTACTGGTCGAAATAATTAATACAACTGTAACAAACATGCGGCGAGGTAACGACCGACGGTAACGGTACATGACGTCATGTTTTGTGGGCGTGCAGCCGGCTTCATCGAATTATAAGACGTTATCTCGTCAAAAGTAACCGTGCGGAAAAACCTGATCTTATTTACTTAGTCTTTATTGAAGGTTATAACTGCTTTTATTTATGCTTATGACCGTGGTTTTTAGATCCTTGATTTGCTTGGAGCGCGGGGTCCCGCTCAGCTCCGCGTGGATGACGTCGGTGGGCACGCAGCGCGCGGCGGGCCGGCTCGGCTGGCGGACCGTCTGCGAGGCGCGGTACGAGGAGCTGGGGGGAGAGGCTGGTGTGGACTTCGTGGGAGGACCGCCTTCGTGTAAACTGATGGCTATCACCATATCGTTATAGAGACTAACTAAATAAGAATAAATATATTGTAATATTTATTAACTGTGTTCGCAGGTTCAACCCCGTCTAAAAAAAAATATTTTTTTCATGGAACTTTAGTAATTCTCCTGAATAAAGAGTAACCTATGATATGGTTTAGAAGATTAATAATCTGGTTCTAAAAGTTTCTTCAAAATCGGTCCTGCTGATTTAGAGATAAGCCGGAACCAGCAGACAGACATACAGACAAACATAAAAATTGCTTTTAGATATAGGAACCGTATATTTGACTTGTAAATGCCTTTTACTAATAAAATATCTGTATCTGTATAATAAATCAAAATATTTGATTGCGTAGAACAGCTGTGTACACCAGATGTTAAATTATTAAAAAGTTTTAACATATTACCCGTTGTATAGGGCGTGGAATATTAAATACAAACAAAACAAAATAATCTAGAAGTGTTGTAATAAATTTACATAAATTCATGAATTTTAATTCAAATCCAAACAATGTCAGGAATTGTTGAATGATGTCGATGAGTTCTGTACATGGACGGAGGGAATGAGGGCAAAATCAAGTAAATGTTATTGTTTATGGCTGGGTAGACGAGATACCAAATATACTTCTTACGATCCCGGACGCTCCATAAGTGGCCAAAGAGTTGACACAATTGCAGAGGCAGTGCCTTTCAAATTTCTTGGTAGAAAGATAGATTACAAAGGACGTACACCATCATTCGAGGTAGTTGTTGAAAATTTCATGAATAACCTCAATAAGGTAGACCAACAGCCTATCAGCAATATCAAAAAAGGATGGATATATGACAACTATCTCACATCACGTCTCCCTTGGCCTTTCTTAGTATATGACATCGGTAAAACCCTCCTGGCTCCTCTTCCTTCCTCCTCCTCCCAAGCTAGATGCTAATGTCATAATGATATTCAAGTCATGGTTTGGATTGGCACATCCGGCTGATCCCTCTACTCTCTTTAGAGATCAAAATAGTTTTGGGCTGAAACTAAAAAAAATATCCGAACTCTACAAATACCTAAGAGTTACAAAAACACATGTTTTGGAAAAGTCGAAAGACGAATTAATTGCATCTCTCCCAAAAGACAAAAGCGCTTCGGACCTTGAATCTAGACTTCAATTCCATAAACAATTTATGGCAGGTGCACAGGTAAATACAGCTGGGCTGGGTGCGAGAAAAGGGCAGACCGAGACATGATAAAAACCTTTCTACAACAAGACGAAAATGACAGTTACAAAGTGCACGCTATGAATTTAGAAATGCAAAGTGGTTAACCATAGGTGAGTTTTGTATCCCATTAGCTCTGAAGTGGCGTACCTTCCTATATGACAGGTCTCCTGCCTTATTAAATTTTATTTAAATGCTTTCCAAATGACCCTCCCTGACCAGAAAAGGGATTGACGACACACAAAAGACAAATTAACTTCAAACTCCAAGAACAAGCCTAACTCAATCCTGGGTTCAGCACCCGATTGGACTATTTTAATGGACACGTATGAAAAGCACTATAAAATCCCAGAGGATGTGGGTGTTTTGTCATCCAGACCGGACATTTATTTTTCCTTTTTTCTAGAGCTACAAAACGCGTAGTCTTTGTGGAACTTACCGTACCGTGGGAAACTAATATACCTAAAAAGACCACGTGATGAAACATAATAAGTATTACGACCTTCAAAACGAATTAACAAAAAATGGCTATGTAGTTAATTTATACGCTGTAGAAGTAGGAGCGAGAGGTATACCAGCAAAGTCTCTCTATAACCTTCTTAAAGACCTTGGCTTGTCCAGAAGTGTAGTAAGTTCTATACTAGAACGAGTATCTAAAGCTGCACTAGTAGGATCATATCGGATTTGGCTGGGCAGGGAGAGAAATACGAGTAGTGAAGGTGAGTGTTGACGTACGTCACTAAGGGGCCCCTTTTAAACCTACGCCCGAGTCACAAGTCTTGGGGTCTACTCGAGATTTCTCTCTCTGTCACACGATGGACCCGGCACCCTCACGGTGAATCCATGGAATGCTAAGAAGTTCGTCTCTAATATGATTGATTATTTGTAATTTTTGATACAAATTCGACGCGGAAAGTCGATGGATGGAGGCGGCACAAGACTGGGCATTGTGGAAATCATTGAGGCAGGCCTATGTCCAGCAGTAGACGTCTTCAGGCTGCAGATGATGATGACACAAATGCAATATATACCTTTTTAACTAACATTGGAACTGAACATTGATTGGATTGGAACATTAGATTAGAATTGGAACTTTGTAAAAGCGATCCTTTTAATATTACAAACAGACAGTTCAAGTTTATTTATTTGTATAGAGTATACATCTATAAATGTTATTTTTGGTGGTTTGTGTTATGTGAAGTTACAGCTGGTCCAGTCGAGAGAACGGCAACTGCCAATTCGGAGACTCCGGGTTCAAAACCCGGGTTCTTTTCGAAGTCATACGCGGTATGCCGCTAACTTAAAACGGTGAAGAAAAACATCGTGAGGAAACCAACATGTATCTAGAATCTTTCGAAGTCATATGCCATCCACCAACCCGCACTGGGCCAGCGTGGTGGATTACAGTTTTGGCTCTTGGAGAGAAGGCCCCGAGTCCCAGTAGTAGGAACATTTAGTGACCTGGATATGTATGGACTTTGTCAACGACAACTACTTGTATAGGCACAACCTGATAGCAAAGTTTATTGTTTTTTTAACTAATATGGGTCCGCACTTGACCACTTTCTCGCCTGATGTTAAGCGACGATGCGATCTACGATGGAGCGTGTTTACCTAGAAGAAACCGATTCACTCTTGATTTGAAGACACCAAGATTGGAACTACCGGGAAAACCCACTCAGGCAACGCATAATATACAGCGTGGCGCTTCGGTCCCGATATTAAATTAACACACAGGTAGGGTTCCTGACCAGTAATCATACAAACGGTATAAAAACAATATATTCGCATATTTAAAAAAAAAAAAATCTAACAAACTAAATAATTGTATCAGGCAATTGAATCCAAATCATCCTGTGCTCAGATTCTTTCAACAACGTCAGTTGTGTGCGTGAGTTGCATTCGGTTTCCGTAGAACTGCAACGTCGCAAAAATTATCCTGTGTACTAGATTCATTCAAATACGTTAGTTGTGTGCGTGACTTATGTCACAGAATAAATATTAGTACAAGCTTACGTGTAAGTATGGCAAATTCGCGCGCGCCGCCCGATTTGCGAGTAGGTTACTTACAAATGCGCGATAGTTTAGAACTGGGAAGAGAATAGGTATGTACCTACATCACGCCAAAAGCATCAATACTTTGTTTATATCGATGTTCAATACCTATTCATCAATAATAAACCGAATACCTACCAAATAATAAAGATAAGAGATAAACAAAACGTAAATTGATCAATGCGTAGGTACCTAGGTAGGTAGGTGTCTATTGTAACTTTGGCGAAACATAACTAAATAATTGATTTGAATTGAAGTAATTCAAAGCAATGATTTATTAAATTATTTAGGTGCGTGTAGTCAGAATCAAGGACACTTCGCATAAACATCTCACCAAATGTTCCCACTGCTGGGACTCAGGGCCTTCTCTTGCAAGAAGAGAGTAAAAGCCATAATCCACCACCCTGGCAAAGTGCAAGTTGGTGAATGGCACTTTGCCAAAGTTACGGCTTACGGCTGGTCTAGTAAAAGTTACGGCTGGTCTAGTCGGGAGAACGGCGCAGCGCCTGCCGATCCGGAGAACCCGGGTTCGAATCCCCAATGCACCACTGTTTTTTCGAAGTCATGCGCGTAATGCCGCTAACTTAAAACGGTGAAGGAAAACATCAACAACGTGAGGAAACCGACATGTAAATACCTAGAATCTTTCAAAGTCATGTGTCATCCACCAACCCGCACTGAGCCACATGGTACCAGTGGTGGATTATGGCCTTAACTCCCTCCTTGCGAGAGAAGGCCCCAAGTCCCAGCAGTGGGAACATTTAGTGGGCTTTTGATGATTATGATGACTTCTTGTTCGACGTTCTCCGTTACATCAAGGCCACTTAATACTCGTACTAACACGAAACATTACCTAGCGTGAAAGCTGCTGAACTAGGTAGTAGGTACCTACAACATTTTTTAAAATTAAAATAAAAACATCTTCCCACGAATCGATTTCAATTTCGTAAACAATTTAACCAATAAACTCAATTCAAATTCAATGATCTCTTTCAAATGAAAGATATTGTTTTAAGTCAAATTACCTATCGCATAATAGCTAAACTAAGTATAGCGTAATTAAAACTAAATATAATAAAGATTCTAGGTAGGTACTTACATCTTTTCGACTCGAAGCCGTGGTAACTACTTCTCATCTGTGTTGCAGCGATGAGGAACGGCAACGCCTCGTTTCGCGAGTAGCCAAGCGCGCCTCGCTTTTTTTTGTCAAGCGGCGCGGCGCGGCGGCTTACTTTGAAATCGTAGGCACAAAACTAACAAAGTCACACTGTTATGGTCCACATTTGCTCAATGTGACCACCAACCACCACTATCGCGAACACAAACTCTTAAACGGCGTACAATGTTTGAACGGACGCCGATATCTGTAAATGCTCTGGGAAACTCGCACTTTGTCGACGACTTGCTTTGGGACGATCTAACCGTAAACTAAAATCATATCTGCATACTATTCGACATCACCAATTAAATAACTCACACAACAAAAACACAACACAAAAGTAGATATTTACAGTTAAAGTTTTAGCGCGAGAGATGTGTCAAGGTCAACGAGTGAATTAATACTGGTATAAAGAGAAGGACAAGAAATTAGAAGAGCACATTTTTTCTGCAGTGCATTACTTCGCACACAAACGAGTGTGTTGTGTATTATCTCTTTCTTTGTATTTGCCTTTCGCTTTAATTTTCATTGATGAAACATATGGATCTGTGGCCTGCGAGCTAATGACCTCTGACTTACATTTTTAGATACAGGTTGCTCTAATTTGGAATTTTTGAAAATTGCAAATAACTCAGTCAATAAAAACGATACGAGTACAAGAAATTTAATTTTACAGAATGTTTAAAAATATGGTATGTGATATGTGGTTTAATTTAATGTCGGGACCGAGGCGCCACGCTATGTTATTGTGTTGTCAGTGTATGTTTTATAAGGAATAGCCCTCGTTATTTCCCTGATTAGCGTTTAAGTGGAACGTAACCGGCGTGATAAGTGTAGACTGTTTGTAAACAAACGCAAGTATAGTTATTTGTTGTACAAGAGTGCAAAGTGGCTTTTTAACCGCGTGCTTAATTTTGATGACCGAGCAAGCGAAGGATTCTAAAGTTGAATCACGAGCGTAGCGAGGGATTCAAAAATTAGAATCCTTGAGCGTAGCAAGAGAATCAAAAGGGCACAAATCAAATCAAATCAAATCAAATCGTTTATTTGTTAGAAACATGGTCGTAACACATACATTGACTGACGTGTACAGATGTAATTCACATTTTGTTTCACATGTTCTTGCCTGTTTCGACGTACAAATGTTGTTACAGGAATGTTTAATTTCATGCATAGAAATAAATATTTTTTGATTAACAAAGTCATTCAAATATCTACCCGTGACAATAGGTACACACATTTGGGTCATCTTGTGTTATACTCGTAATTGATAAAACACATAAATTCCATAATATAACAAATAGTAGCAATGTCAAATTAAAAATATAGTGAATGTCAATATAAATTAATAAATATTAGTTATTTTAATATATCGTTCAATGTCATGAAATCTAAAATCTAAAAGGCCGAGCAGTGAGTAATGTCTTAATTATAGTAAATTATAAAATATATGCTAATTATCAGTAATACTGTGTATTTTGTCGCTAAGAAATTCAGCTATCTCATAGTAACATTTTTTCTTTAACAACTTTTTTAGTTTATATTTAAATATGTCAACATTTAAGTCTCTGACCTCTTTGGGTATTTTGCTGAATATGATGGGAGCCATACAAAATATGCTCTTACGCATGAGTGCTGATCTCGGTTTAGGTAGGCGAAGTCGTATTTCTTCCTGTCTCCGAGTTCTAATACCGTCACTAGTCCAGTCACAGAAAAGTTGTGGGTTGGTTTTAACAAATATTGCTACTTCCAGGATGTATAGAGACGGCAACGTTAGAATGCCCTTATCCAAAAAATAAGGTTTGCAGCTATCAGATTTATGCAGATGGAACATTGCCCGGATGCACCGCTTTTGGGCTTTGAAAGCAATCTCTTTATCGACAGAGTTACCCCAGAATATTATACCGTACCGCATAATTGACTCTACCATTCCATAATATGCAGTCACAAGACCATCCATGTTGATTACTGATGAAAGTTTGAATAATGCATAGGACGCAGAATTCATTCTTTTTGTTAATGTGTCAATATGTGCCTTCCAAGTGAGTTTATGATCAATATTCAAACCTAAGAACTTCGTGACATAAACTTCTTTCACAACTGAGCCATTATATTGTAAAACTGGGTTTTTCATATTTGTGCGTTGTTTGAAATGCATTATAAATGTCTTTTCCAGATTAATTTTAAGATTGTTATCACTCATCCAAGCAATCATCGATTGTAGGCATCTATTTATTTCCGAATCGTAGGTGTCAGTGTCTTCACAACTTATGATTGCTGTACTATCGTCCGCAAACAATGTTATTGGGTGACTTAGTGCTCTAGGTAAATCATTTATATATGCGACAAAAAAGAGAGGGCCGACGACGCTACCTTGTGGTACACCAAAGTTTGGAGAGCGAGCTTTAGATCGATAAATAATTTCGCGTTTCTTTGGTATATTTATCTCTACTATTTCTGTATAATTTTGTCTATCCGTTAGATACGATCTTATAAGGTTTAGTGCATTTCCTCTTATTCCGTATGCCTCTAATTTTCTTAATAATGTTTCATGTCGGACATAGTCAAAAGCTTGAGTCATATCGCAAAATATTGCGCAAACCGGTTTCCTTGCATCGACATTGGTCATTACCTTGTGTAAAAAATCGTATATTGCTATATTTATAGTTTTATTTTCTCTGAACCCCTTCTGTTCCTCACAAAATATATTTTTCTTTTCCATATAGTTATAGAGCTGCGAGTGAATATACTTTTCTAGAATTTTGGAAAAGATAGGTATCAAAGATATTGGTCTGTAGTTGTCTATACACTCTTTACTATTTCTTTTAAATATAGGCTTTATTATAGATATTTTTAGTGCCTTTGGATAGGTACCGGTATTAATACATAGATTCATTATGTGGCTTAAATGTCCGCAAATATATTTAGCTACGTGTTTAATTACATTAGTAGAAATTCCATCGTATCCTACACTATGCGTATTTTTTAGTGAATTAATAATCTTAAACATGTCATACGGAGTACAAGGTTGCATAAACATTGAATTTAATTTGGTAATTATCGAAGAGTTTGGTTTACTATTTCTTCTAGAGTCAATAGGTTTAATTTTATTAATAAAATAGTCATTGAACAAATTGCATATTTTCCCAGGGTCAGTGATAGTATTATTATTTATTTTCAATCGCCACGAGTATTCATTGGGTATTCTAAATTTTGAATTTTTAATAATGTTCCATGTACATTTTGATTTATTTGTTGCCATTTTGATAGCGTAGTCATTTTGGGCCTTTTGTGTCAACTTAATTATTTTTTTGAACAGCTTGGAATAATTTATTAACATATTCTTATTTGCAGCAGTAGGATACCTTCTGTAGTGCCATAGATGTTTTCGCTTCTTTTTACTACAGAGCTTGATACCACGAGATATCCACTTAGGCTTTCTACAAAGTTTTATCATTCTGTTTACAAAAGGAAAACAAAGATCAAAAATCAATTTAAAAATGTCAATGAAATAATTATATGCTTCGTCAGGGTTGTCAATTTTATAAATGTCCGAAAAAGATAGGTCCTTAATATACATTACAAATTTCGAGATATTTTCATGACTAAAATCACGTCGTCTGGCTGACCAGCTGTCAATAACGGTTTTCTTATCCACTGGACATACCAACAGTTGAGATGTATGGTCCGACAGAGCAAATTCAACAACTTCGGTTTTTACTTTTTTCTTAAAATCATGTGCAATATTGTCAATACATGTTTTACTGCTTAACCTTGTCGCTTGTTTAATGCCCAGCTTTAAATTATAGCACATTAACAAACGCTCTAATTTTCGCGAATTGTTATCTGGTTTTAATACATTGATATTATAGTCCCCGGCAACTATTAGGTGATTATATCGTTTTTTGGATAATTTTGTAAGTATTTTATCTAATTGTATAAGGAACATTTCCATATGATATGCTCTTTTCTTTTGCAAAGGTACTCTGTAAATGCATACCACAACTATTCTATAATGGGTGAGCTCTATAGCACAACACTCAAAAACGCTAACTATGGATAGAGCTTTTATGTCTGGAAGTTCTGCATATTGTAGTCCATCTCTTACTAGGATACATGCTCCACCTTTGGAAGTTGTCCTGCAGAAACAAGAGGCCAACTGGTAGTTAGGTAGAAAAAGATTGCTTTCATAGCCCAATTTCATGTTATGTTCTGTTATGCACAATACATCAACATTAAGCTTTTTAGTAGTAAATAATTCATCTAGGCAAACTGAAAGTTCATCAACCTTTCTAAATAACCCTGAAATATTTTGGTGCATTATACATGTATATCTACTCACGAAAAAAGTCCATATTGGACTGTTTATTGTTTGTGTAGCAATATTCAGACTCATCACTCACTTTAGACTTCACCTTTGACTGTGATTTTAAAAAGGTTATTCCACATGTCACGCTACTTATTATGGTACGCAGACCAGCGTTATTTATACTTCCAGATCGCATATTATAATGTCTACCATCACACAACAAGTTCAAATTTGAGTCAAAAACGCTCGCATAATTATATGTTAAGTTATCCATATACAGTAATTTATTAAAATTGTCAATTCTACTATTACAACAGTTCAGACTAGTCATTATTTTATTTTCTGTAGAGTACCTAAATGTAGGAAGACATACAAGGAAGTTTGTATGTTTTATACTAGACAAAACACTCCTAATTAGACAGGTAAGTTCAATGTAGTCATCGCTTGCATTAAAGTCCTCCTCTCCAATCAGTATAACACAGTAATCGTCGATTGTCAAGTTATTTACTTTTTTGTCAAGTCCCTGGAACATTGCCCTTATGCCTCCGTTAGATGACAGATAATGTCGCTGAAAAATATTCCCATTTGAACCGTCTAGAACATTTTCTGTAATTTGTAATACGTTATTTCTGTTGTTCGAGCTAACTATAACGATATTACTGGGATTTTGTGCCGTTTCTGTTCTGTGTGTTATGTGTACTGGTATTTTATTCAAATAAGTTTGATTTCCAATTTTATCTTCGGTGTGTGTAGGGTTCTTTTTACTAGTTTTTGTCTTTTTATTTTGGCAATTATTACTTTCAACCTCTAAAATCATATCAGTCTGGATTCCTTTACTTTGGAATACTCTATTTTGGATGTGTGTTCCTATCGAATCATTTTTTCTACATGTCTTTTTTGGTGTCAAATTTTTTTGTTTTGCAGGGCTTTGTGTAATTTTTTTATATAATTTGTTTTTCTTTGTCAATTCATCATTTGTTCTCTTAAGTGTACTATTTTCAAGTAAAAGTGTTTCAATCTCCAGATGAGCACTGCTTAGTTGGACCGTCAATGTTTCTATTGTATCTCTTAATTCCCTAGTCAAGTCGGTGTCTTCGTCATCGGATATGTCAGGTAAGCTATTGACAGTTGCATTTAAAGTTTGAGACAACATTTCTGTTTCACAATTTGTATTGGTATCAGATGTTGTTCTAGCACGTCTAAAAGTAATATTGTCCAGGAAGTTCATGTTTAACAAAATTACCTTTTTCTAGTTATAATAAAGTAAAACTTGAAAATTCACAGGTGTACACGCTATTTACTTGTCGAGAACTTTTTTAGTAGGTATATAATAATTCTTATTCAATATAGGTAGTGCATTAAATGACCCAATGTCGCTTCAGTTTTCTACGGAAGTCAAACTTTGAGCCTATTGATGATTTGTTTCAGCTTTCGATAAAATCGGATAGATGGCGCTATTTTCAACAGCTAGTTTTTGCATCGGGTTTTGGTAGATGTCGCATTTTTCAACCAATTTAATAAAGCTCTTTTAATACACCTAGCAACACTGTATGATTGTTATTTTTTGACTTAACGACTTTTCAACTTTGTATCTGTAGCATGAATCATCAATGTTTATCTTTGCGAATTCGTTTTTTATTTTTTTAGTATTATGGAAATAATTGCAAACAATGATGTACTTACAGTTTATCAGGTTAATATGGGATGTAAATTAAGTGCTTCTTTCTGTGTTTTCGTGTGTGATCAGAGATAAAGATGGCCTTTAGACATCCAATATAGATATCGCAGTGGTTCGTGTTTATCATATAACAACGATCGACGGGTGCCTTCCAATTATCACTTTGTTGATTGTAACATATGTAAGTGATTTCTTCAGCGTTTTGGTCACGTTTTTTTTTTTTTTTTTTTTTTTTTTTTTTTTTTTTTTTTTTTTTTTTTTTTTTTTTTGGTGAAAGGTGAAAAGTCTTTGCACTCGAGTGCAACACGTAATTTTTCATCCCTTACCTTAGCGAGGAAATTACTAAACGCTTTGTACATTTTCAGTTTCAGTCAATTCTGTTGGCGTCAAATAAACTTCTTGATCGCTAGAATCACTTACGTATCTCGGTTTTTCACTTGTATTCAATTTTACTGTTTTTAACCTAAGTTTTAAACTTTAACTTTGTGTAGCCATGGTTTAAACAATAACAATACGACGTGAAAATACGGAGAGAAATGTGGACTCTTCATGTTCAAATATAATAAGATACCTTTATTTATTAATGAAACATCGAATAAAAAAAGAAAAACTTGAGTAATATTAAGTGAAAAAGTCAGTAATAAGTTGATATCATAATTGAAAAAAAAAAAAAGGTGTGTGCTTAAGACCACACGGCAGAAGTGAAAACTTCATTAGCTGATTTTTGTATTAGGTAGGTATGTCGTATTATAATAAAATATTATGGATCGTATTAGTTGAATAAACGAGTAAACAACATCAACAGCCCACTAAACGTTCCCACTGCTGGGACTCGGGGCCTTCTCTCGCAAGTAGAGAGTTAAGGCCATAATCCACCACGCTGGCCCAGTGCGGGTTGGCGGATGACACATGACTTCGAAAGATTCTAGGTACATGTCGGTTACCTCACGATGTTTTCCTTCACTGTTTTAAGTTAGCGGCATTACGCACATGACTTCGAAAAGACAGTGGTGCGTGTGGGGTTTGAACTCGGGGTCTCCGGATCGGCAGCCGCCGTTCTCCCGACTAACTTATAACGTAAACGAGTAAAACAAGCCAGAAATTAAAGTAAATATTTATTGATATTTTATTTATATACAAAGTAGCTGTTACCCGCGACTTAGTCCGCACGAAATAAATACTATGGTTACTCAGGCAGTACTTATTTATATACCCAGATTGTATACACATTTATGGTTAGTTAAAAAAGTGTCCATGTTCAAAAAGTTGTTGGCCGGGGCCGGCTTTTTAAAAGTTACTCCAACTTTGTATGCATTCACACGGTGCACCCCTATTATGATGCCTCTAACATTGTCCGCAAATAGGTTGGTGAGTGTAATAGGATTTTTGTTACCGACTTTCTCCTGTTCCGTCGATTCCACATACACTACACAGTCTCCACTACGACTTTCTGGGAATAGTCTCTTTCTCTTATAAAAGGGTTTTCTAAATAGTTTGTATGAAACATTTTCACTTGGATTTGGCTTCAATAGTTTTTTTTTCTGGTCTGTTCGACGGGGTCACCCCCGTCGCTAGCGACGCTCATATTTATTTATACTATTGACTATATACAAAACTAAATATTTACACGAAAGAAACGAAATATTTACACAGCAAAACTAATTAATTTGATTGTGAAAATTTAAAAGCACCTGTCGTGTTTTCCCGCCCAAAGAAAAGTCTTTTGGAGTTGGTAGCCGTCAGTGCTGCCACTATGATTTTGAGCTTGTCGCCAAATAGTTATGAAACAAAGTCGCCGGTTTTGATTGAATTATTAAGGGAATAACAGTCTGGAAGAATACATAAGCTATTTTTATCCCGGAAATATAGCTGCTAGTAAGAATATAAAATGGAACTGGTCTAAGTACCTACAATGTTAAGCAATTTAAATTAAAAGGAAAAAAGGGAAAAGGAATAACTTAAGGCAATAATTAACATTATTATCATGTAAGATTCAAACGAAAATACAAATGATTGAATAAAATGTTAATAATATAATTGGGTAAGTCCCTGCTGTAATGTGCGTATATTTATCTGTATGTATAGAAATTGGTTATGGTAGACTTCCATGTTGTTTATGTTTGAGAGAATGAGTTAATTTCCTTATAAATATGATCTGACTCCCAATGACCTTGTGTTTTTCCTTCTCCAACCTTCTACACTACAGTAGTATATTCCCCTTTGTCGGTAACACGTCGTCTAAATCCGCTAAAAGGTTTTAAAAATTCGCCAGTTTCAGCGACAAAGTCGCTAAGGTGTCAACACTGGGAGCCGGTAGCGAGCAGCGAGAGAGAGAGAGAGAGAGAGAGAGAGAGTATCTATTGTCCCATGTCCTCCTCTAACAATTATCTTTCTCGGTCGGGCACGTTTGTTGACCACATTATCTTTCTCGCTCTAGCATTCCGAGTTTACCCGAAATTTCTTATCATATCCGAGCGTGATGATCACGTGATCATGAATTCATTTCACAGCCCACGAAAATTCTGTCCATAGCGCGCCTAAAGAAGTTTTCACTTCAAAAACTTAATTTTTTGTTGAAATAATGAACGAATCCTACTAATGTTTTAAATGTCCATGTTTGGATGTTTGTTGCTCAATGAAGTCATAACGTTTGAATGGATGGAAACGTTGAAGTTTGTATCAAGTTAAGAATAGTCTAGAACAACACGGGCTACTTATTATACTGGAAAACTAATAGAAAAGAGAACTCCACGGGTAAAACCGAGGAACACTGCTAGTGACTTAATAGAACAAAAAATTATTTATACATACATCACCCAAAGTTTTTTGCCATCATCGATATAGTAAACCATTCAATGTGCCCTCCCAAATTACAGGAGCACGGAATTCTTTCATCGTTAGGAAGAGTGAGCTCACTCTTTTCATTCTAGTCGGTTGCAGGAAGCGGTGAAAGTCGGACGTTTTGACCTATCACTATTCGTTGTCGACAACCAAAATAAGCAGAACCACAGCAAACCTCGCCACTAGCGACTCAAGGGGTCAAGTAGATTGGTTGTGTGTAAACCAATCACGCTACACACAGAGATTCAGTTTATTACCAATTTCAAGGTGCTCGGAGCACATCCATTAGTTTATGTCGATGGTTGTCACAGTGAAATAGACCAAGACCTGTGTAAAAGCCTCAAGATTATACAATATCTCAGCATAACAAAAGAACATCCGTTGGAAATGTGTTCCCCACATCTCGGCGGCTCCATAGCGAAGCGAGCTGGCAACACAAACCTCTCATCTTTGAATACACAAAATGAATACTCCAAAAGAGATTACGCCCAACCCGACTGTGTCAACTAACTTTACCAATCTTTCTTTCATTATTAACTATTTCGATGATCGAAATCGAACCTTATCACGGAGGCGCAAAATGCGTTTTTGATGCGAGTGGCGTGGGACAAAGCAATATGTGTCTCTTCCAATTTTTCCGTATATTTGGCGCGGGCGAGTGATGGCGGCCAATAAGTGGCGATTGCAGGCGACGAGAGAGGCTTTGCTCGATTTGCTTTTATTTGTTGACATAAATACCGAATGATCACTTTCTTAATGTGGTGATAATTTATGTCTACTAGTATATTTGTAATAACATTATGTGTCTGGGTGTTTCTATATATAATAAGTATGTATTTTCAACTACATAATGATATAATAATAACCACTGTGTAAAACCTTTGCTTAGCTTGTTGTCTGTAAATTGTCCACCAATTTTTATTGACTTATTTATTCATTTTTTAAATACCGAGTGACAAGACGAGCAGGACATGTGCCTGATGGTAAGCAACATGCCTGCCACATAACAGCACAGTGACACGCAGCTATTGGAACGTGAAGAGTCCAAATCATTACCTAGCACTGTACTGCGCTCGCCACCCAGAGATCTTAGGTGTTATATCTCTAAGCTCAGTAATTTCTCTGGAAACATTGCCCTTCAAACCGGAACATAGTCATGTTTGCACATTACTGCTTGGCGGTAGAATAACTGGTAAAGGTGTGGTACTTCCCCAGGCGGACTCTGCCAAGAGTCCTACCACTACTAAAAAATAAATATTATAAAGCTGAAGAGGTGTTTTGTTTGAAGGCGCTAATCGCAGAAACTACGGGACCAATTACACCATTTTTTTCACCGTTGAATGTATGTATTGGCTATAGGTATTGGCTTCCAGTACTATAAGGCTATATATTATGTACCAGGGAGAAAAGCCTGGACTGCCCGCAAGTTATATTATACAGAGTTTTAGTATGAAAACTAACGTGGTTATTACACATTTTAAAATTAATACACTGGGCTGGACTGACTTTATTATTCGTGAGTTACTCGTGTATTAATTTAAAAAAAAATATACAGAGTTGTTGTGCTAAGACTCTTTGGAGAGTTTGCGTGCGGAATTACCACACGTTTTCCAGTAATTCTACCGCCAAGCAGCAATCTGAAAACATTACTGTGTTCCGGTTTGAAATACAGTTTCCAGTGAAATTACAGGGCCTAGAGAAATTGGATATTGGTATATGATATTGGTATATGATATTGAGTATATGTAAGTGATTTCTTCAGCGTTTTGGTCACGTTTTTTTTTTTTTTTTTTTTTACTAAACGCTTTGTACATTTTCAGTTTCAGTCAATTCTGTTGGCGTCAAATAAACTTCTTGATCGCTAGAATCACTTACGTATCTCGGTTTTTCACTTGTATTCAATTTTACTGTTTTTAACCTAAGTTTTAAACTTTAACTTTGTGTAGCCATGGTTTAAACAATAACAATACGACGTGAAAATACGGAGAGAAATGTGGACTCTTCATGTTCAAATATAATAAGATACCTTTATTTATTAATGAAACATCGAATAAAAAAAGAAAAACTTGAGTAATATTAAGTGAAAAAGTCAGTAATAAGTTGATATCATAATTGAAAAAAAAAAAAAGGTGTGTGCTTAAGACCACACGGCAGAAGTGAAAACTTCATTAGCTGATTTTTGTATTAGGTAGGTATGTCGTATTATAATAAAATATTATGGATCGTATTAGTTGAATAAACGAGTAAACAACATCAACAGCCCACTAAACGTTCCCACTGCTGGGACTCGGGGCCTTCTCTCGCAAGTAGAGAGTTAAGGCCATAATCCACCACGCTGGCCCAGTGCGGGTTGGCGGATGACACATGACTTCGAAAGATTCTAGGTACATGTCGGTTACCTCACGATGTTTTCCTTCACTGTTTTAAGTTAGCGGCATTACGCACATGACTTCGAAAAGACAGTGGTGCGTGTGGGGTTTGAACTCGGGGTCTCCGGATCGGCAGCCGCCGTTCTCCCGACTAACTTATAACGTAAACGAGTAAAACAAGCCAGAAATTAAAGTAAATATTTATTGATATTTTATTTATATACAAAGTAGCTGTTACCCGCGACTTAGTCCGCACGAAATAAATACTATGGTTACTCAGGCAGTACTTATTTATATACCCAGATTGTATACACATTTATGGTTAGTTAAAAAAGTGTCCATGTTCAAAAAGTTGTTGGCCGGGGCCGGCTTTTTAAAAGTTACTCCAACTTTGTATGCATTCACACGGTGCACCCCTATTATGATGCCTCTAACATTGTCCGCAAATAGGTTGGTGAGTGTAATAGGATTTTTGTTACCGACTTTCTCCTGTTCCGTCGATTCCACATACACTACACAGTCTCCACTACGACTTTCTGGGAATAGTCTCTTTCTCTTATAAAAGGGTTTTCTAAATAGTTTGTATGAAACATTTTCACTTGGATTTGGCTTCAATAGTTTTTTTTTCTGGTCTGTTCGACGGGGTCACCCCCGTCGCTAGCGACGCTCATATTTATTTATACTATTGACTATATACAAAACTAAATATTTACACGAAAGAAACGAAATATTTACACAGCAAAACTAATTAATTTGATTGTGAAAATTTAAAAGCACCTGTCGTGTTTTCCCGCCCAAAGAAAAGTCTTTTGGAGTTGGTAGCCGTCAGTGCTGCCACTATGATTTTGAGCTTGTCGCCAAATAGTTATGAAACAAAGTCGCCGGTTTTGATTGAATTATTAAGGGAATAACAGTCTGGAAGAATACATAAGCTATTTTTATCCCGGAAATATAGCTGCTAGTAAGAATATAAAATGGAACTGGTCTAAGTACCTACAATGTTAAGCAATTTAAATTAAAAGGAAAAAAGGGAAAAGGAATAACTTAAGGCAATAATTAACATTATTATCATGTAAGATTCAAACGAAAATACAAATGATTGAATAAAATGTTAATAATATAATTGGGTAAGTCCCTGCTGTAATGTGCGTATATTTATCTGTATGTATAGAAATTGGTTATGGTAGACTTCCATGTTGTTTATGTTTGAGAGAATGAGTTAATTTCCTTATAAATATGATCTGACTCCCAATGACCTTGTGTTTTTCCTTCTCCAACCTTCTACACTACAGTAGTATATTCCCCTTTGTCGGTAACACGTCGTCTAAATCCGCTAAAAGGTTTTAAAAATTCGCCAGTTTCAGCGACAAAGTCGCTAAGGTGTCAACACTGGGAGCCGGTAGCGAGCAGCGAGAGAGAGAGAGAGAGAGAGAGAGAGAGTATCTATTGTCCCATGTCCTCCTCTAACAATTATCTTTCTCGGTCGGGCACGTTTGTTGACCACATTATCTTTCTCGCTCTAGCATTCCGAGTTTACCCGAAATTTCTTATCATATCCGAGCGTGATGATCACGTGATCATGAATTCATTTCACAGCCCACGAAAATTCTGTCCATAGCGCGCCTAAAGAAGTTTTCACTTCAAAAACTTAATTTTTTGTTGAAATAATGAACGAATCCTACTAATGTTTTAAATGTCCATGTTTGGATGTTTGTTGCTCAATGAAGTCATAACGTTTGAATGGATGGAAACGTTGAAGTTTGTATCAAGTTAAGAATAGTCTAGAACAACACGGGCTACTTATTATACTGGAAAACTAATAGAAAAGAGAACTCCACGGGTAAAACCGAGGAACACTGCTAGTGACTTAATAGAACAAAAAATTATTTATACATACATCACCCAAAGTTTTTTGCCATCATCGATATAGTAAACCATTCAATGTGCCCTCCCAAATTACAGGAGCACGGAATTCTTTCATCGTTAGGAAGAGTGAGCTCACTCTTTTCATTCTAGTCGGTTGCAGGAAGCGGTGAAAGTCGGACGTTTTGACCTATCACTATTCGTTGTCGACAACCAAAATAAGCAGAACCACAGCAAACCTCGCCACTAGCGACTCAAGGGGTCAAGTAGATTGGTTGTGTGTAAACCAATCACGCTACACACAGAGATTCAGTTTATTACCAATTTCAAGGTGCTCGGAGCACATCCATTAGTTTATGTCGATGGTTGTCACAGTGAAATAGACCAAGACCTGTGTAAAAGCCTCAAGATTATACAATATCTCAGCATAACAAAAGAACATCCGTTGGAAATGTGTTCCCCACATCTCGGCGGCTCCATAGCGAAGCGAGCTGGCAACACAAACCTCTCATCTTTGAATACACAAAATGAATACTCCAAAAGAGATTACGCCCAACCCGACTGTGTCAACTAACTTTACCAATCTTTCTTTCATTATTAACTATTTCGATGATCGAAATCGAACCTTATCACGGAGGCGCAAAATGCGTTTTTGATGCGAGTGGCGTGGGACAAAGCAATATGTGTCTCTTCCAATTTTTCCGTATATTTGGCGCGGGCGAGTGATGGCGGCCAATAAGTGGCGATTGCAGGCGACGAGAGAGGCTTTGCTCGATTTGCTTTTATTTGTTGACATAAATACCGAATGATCACTTTCTTAATGTGGTGATAATTTATGTCTACTAGTATATTTGTAATAACATTATGTGTCTGGGTGTTTCTATATATAATAAGTATGTATTTTCAACTACATAATGATATAATAATAACCACTGTGTAAAACCTTTGCTTAGCTTGTTGTCTGTAAATTGTCCACCAATTTTTATTGACTTATTTATTCATTTTTTAAATACCGAGTGACAAGACGAGCAGGACATGTGCCTGATGGTAAGCAACATGCCTGCCACATAACAGCACAGTGACACGCAGCTATTGGAACGTGAAGAGTCCAAATCATTACCTAGCACTGTACTGCGCTCGCCACCCAGAGATCTTAGGTGTTATATCTCTAAGCTCAGTAATTTCTCTGGAAACATTGCCCTTCAAACCGGAACATAGTCATGTTTGCACATTACTGCTTGGCGGTAGAATAACTGGTAAAGGTGTGGTACTTCCCCAGGCGGACTCTGCCAAGAGTCCTACCACTACTAAAAAATAAATATTATAAAGCTGAAGAGGTGTTTTGTTTGAAGGCGCTAATCGCAGAAACTACGGGACCAATTACACCATTTTTTTCACCGTTGAATGTATGTATTGGCTATAGGTATTGGCTTCCAGTACTATAAGGCTATATATTATGTACCAGGGAGAAAAGCCTGGACTGCCCGCAAGTTATATTATACAGAGTTTTAGTATGAAAACTAACGTGGTTATTACACATTTTAAAATTAATACACTGGGCTGGACTGACTTTATTATTCGTGAGTTACTCGTGTATTAATTTAAAAAAAAATATACAGAGTTGTTGTGCTAAGACTCTTTGGAGAGTTTGCGTGCGGAATTACCACACGTTTTCCAGTAATTCTACCGCCAAGCAGCAATCTGAAAACATTACTGTGTTCCGGTTTGAAATACAGTTTCCAGTGAAATTACAGGGCCTAGAGAAATTGGATATTGGTGGGCAATTCACACACAACACCATCTGACCCCTAACTAAGCAAAGCTTGTAATATGGCGGCCAAATAGCTGATATAATACTTATATAGTTGTAAATACATACTTATTATACATAGAAACACCCAGACACGGTGCAAACATTTGAATTCATTACATAAATATTTGCACTTGGTGGGAATCGAACCCACGACCCTCGGCTTCGCAGGCAGAGTTATTACTATTACCCACTAAGCCACGAGGCCAGTCCACACAGTATAGTCAGCCAGTCCACGAGAGATAACACATCTAATATATCTGGGTGACGAGTGCAGTGCAGTGCTAGGTAATTATGTGGACTTTTCATGTTCCGATATCTGCGCGTCAGTGTGATATATTATAAGCAGGCATATTGGTTACCATCAGGCACATGTCTTGCTTGTCTTGTCACTCTATACTATAAAAAAACCTTTCTTAAGCAGCCCGCTAAGTGTTCCCACTGCTGGGACGCGGGGCTTTCTCTCGCAAGGAGAGAGTCAAGGCCATAATCCACCACGCTAGCCCAGAGCGGGTTGGTGGATGACACATGACTTCGACAGACAGATAAGTAAAGATAAATAAAATATCCGGCAATCACGCCGCCTGACCAAAATCCGCACCAGACAGTTACTCGTTGTGGGTGCATTTGTTTCTCATGGATTGCATGAGGATTTTCTGAGTCCCAAATTCGTCAATTTTGTGTATTGACGAAGCCATTCATATGGAAATGCGCTTCATCGGAGAAAATGACTTTGAAAATGAAGTCATGGAAAATTTAATGAAAAGAGTAATGGCCTGTCATCGGAGCCGTGGGGGTCATTTACCGGATATTTTATTCCATACTTAATCGGAACATGTCTTCTTTACAATACAATACAAATATCACAACTATGTCATAAAATACTTGTTTTTATTTTAAAATGAAAAAGTGCACTCTTACTGCGACACCCTTTACATGTCGATTTCATCACAATGATTTGTTTTTCACCGTATTAAAGTATATTACGCACATGACTGTGAAAAGACATTAGTACGTGTTGGATTTGAACCCGGGGCTCCGGATCGGCAGTCGCCGTTTTCCCGATTAGACCAGTCGTAACTTATCGGCACAATAGAAATATAGCAAACCAAATAACATAAAGAACCTTAATTGGTATAAATAAAAGCGAAAAGTGCAAATTTTAGCGTTAAGCAAATTGACAGAACTTCCAAAACCAGTTTACCGAATAGTTTTACCGTCCCCGCTCTCCAGCTAGCGGACAGCTTCAACGTTCGAATTTCGAAAACTAAACTCGTTCAGGATTCAAAGGGCAACGTCGACACACAGGAAAGCCAGTGAACGTTCCCTGATATATTAATATCGCAGTCATATTGCGCTCAACTCTATCTTGGAGTTGGTAGGACGGCGAACAGAACTAATCCTAGTCCTGCTACAAGCTCATCTCACTGATGCTATCTGAGTTAATGAAGTAAGCCTATCAATTTTACAAATGTCGATGTTTGAATGTTTGTTGCTCAATCACGTCGTAACGTATGAACGGATAAAGTAGATTTTTATAGTTTTTCAAGTGAAAACTTCTTTTGGCGCGCCTAGACAGATTTTTCGTGGGCTGTGAATAGGGAACAATCCTCAAAAAAACTAAGTTGCTTGTTAGTTAGATTGCCAAAAAATATTGTACACGTATTTTTTCTTTTGTTTCACAAACAAAAAATGACGAAGATACAGCGCTTCGAAGTTTCGTGTGACGTCACTAAACTTGTGAGTACGATTTTTACTCACGACTCACGAGTGACGTCGCGACCCCCCACTCTCGAAGTTTGATGGTCTATATCTTTGACGATTTTTAATATTATGAAAAAACAAAAAATACGTGTCCAATATTTTTCCATGATCTAGCTGACGGACTAATTAGGATGGTGTATTTTTGACCCAGTCCGGGGGTCTACCGACGAACGAAAAATGTCATCGCTTTGATGTTTCTCTCTCTCGTTTCTTTTCGCTTGAAATGATAGAGACAGCATTAGCAAAGCGATAGCCGATTTAGTTAGGCAGAAGAAGCGCCGGTACCCTATTGAAATCTAGCGTCACGCTCGGGTATGAAAAGAAATCTTCGGGTTAACTCGGGACTATAGCCATCGGCCATCTTAAAATGCGTCAGCCAATGGGAATTGCTAAAAGGGGTTGGTCTGCCCATCATAGCATGGCCATCTAGAAATGCGTTAGCATTTCCCATTGGCTGACGCATTTTTAGATGGCCATGCCATGATGGGTAGGCCATACTCTCCGGTTACGCCCGTGTTTCTAGTTTCCCAGTTTCCAAAGTAAGCTATCAAATTCTGAATTATAAGTTTTCACTTCTATCGGCAAATCCTATGACTGCCAATTTTTTTAAAATGTATATAGTGCAGTAACTTTAAACATTACCGTAGGCGTTAAATCCGGTAGATCTGATTTTTTGCAGACTTGTTTATGATGTTGGCCTAATGATTGTCCCAAGTTTGTGACCTCGAGCGACGAACGCAACTTTGTCAAAAATCGAAAAAACCGCGAAAAAATCGTAAATTTTTCAAATTTTGGCGATTATATCTCTAAACGACTAGTTTTTGTAAAAACTTTCTTATGGCATTTATAAAGTAGACTAAATTTGCTACAATATGATACTAGAATTGTCTCTGTACACCCAATAGTTTCTGAGAATAAGTCTTTCAAAGCTTATAATTTTTTTCGTACTTCGCAATTTTTAGCAATATTTTAACTCCTACTTGACCACTTTATGGCACAGTTACTGCGGTTTTTAACCCCCGACCAACAAAAGAGGTGTTATAAGTTTGACGTCAAAGTCTGTCTGTCTATCAGACACACACACATACAGGTCTGGCTCTCAATGTATCTGTCTCTGTGTGTATCTGTCTATGGTCCTGTAGAGCTCAAACGGATGGGCCGATTTCGATGCGGTTTTTTTTATTTGAAGATACATTTTTGTGTTGATGTTTTGAGCTATTTTTGGTTAACATCGATTCAAGATGGCCGCTTCCACCAAATGGCGGACCAAATATTTCACCACAATCTACCTCAATATGGGTATCAAATGAAAGGGCTTGACTAGTAGAGTACTATACAGTATAATAAATTTCAAATCACAAAATGGCGAACTCCATAATTTTTTTTTTCACTAATGCCTAAATATGGGAGTCAAATGAAAGAGCTTGACTAGTAGACTACTATACACTATGAAAAATTTATATTTATACCATATTTATACCATATCGAGGTAGTTGTGAAAAAAGAAACTTATTTCGTAATTTTGTGATTGCGGCCATCATGGATTTGAAATTTGTCATAGTGCATAGTAGTCTACTAGTCAAGCTCTTTCATTTGATACCCATATTAAGTTATTAGTGAAAAAAAAATTATGTAATTCGCCATTTTGTGATTTGAAATTTGTTATACTGTATAGTGTTCTACTAGTCAAGCCCTTTCATTTGATACCCATATTGAGGTAGATTGTGGTGAAATATTTGGTCCGCCATTTGGTGGAAGCGGCCATCTTGAATCGATGTTAACCACAAATAGCTCAAAACATCAACACAAAAATGTATCTTCAAATAAAAAAAACCGCATCGAAATCGGCCCATCCGTTTGAGCTCTACAGGGCCATAGACAGATACACACAGAGACAGATACATTGAGAGCCAGACCTGTATGTGTGTGTGTCTGATAGACAGACAGACTTCGACGTCAAACTTATAACACCTCTTTTTTTGGTCGGGGGTTAAAAACCGCAGTAACTGTGCCATAAAGTGGTCAAGTAGGAGTTAAAATATTGCTAAAAATTGCGAAGTACGAAAAAAATTATAAACTTTGAAAGACTTATTCTCAGAAACTATTGGGTGTACAGAGACAATTCTAGTATCATATTGTAGCAAATTTAGTCTACTTTATAAATGCCATAAGAAAGTTTTTACAAAAACTAGTCGTTTAGGGTTATAATCGCCAAAATTTGAAAAATTTACGATTTTTTCGCGGTTTTTTCGATTTTTGACAAAGTTGCGTTCGTCGCTCGAGGTCACAAACTTGGGACAATCATTAGGCCAACATCATAAACAAGTCTGCAAAAAATCAGATCTACCTGATTTAACGCATACTACTCCATACATTCAGGCGACAAAGTTCCTGGACTAATATGCATATTATAATAATAGGCGTGTTATATGTTTAAAGAAGTGGAATATAGAAAAGTGTCTCCATAAAGATTCGTTCACACCAGCGAGCGCGTGGCGCGGCGGCGCGGAAACAAAACGTTCGTCCGTTCACAAAACGATGCGTTTGTTTTTACAAACCGCGCTGATTGCTCGCTTGTTACCGCGGCGATAACGCGCCGCTGCCGCCACGCACTGCGGCTGCAAAACGTAGCAGTTAATTCGAAACAAAACAAACACACTTTTTTTTTTAATAAAGAGTGACGAGACAAGCAGGACATCTGTCTGATGGTAAGCAATATGCCTGCCACAAAACAGCACAGTGACACGCAGCTATTGGAACATGAAGAGCCCAAATCATCACCTGGCACCGCACTGCGCTCGTCACCCAAGTTGTTATATCTCTAAAACCTGTCATTTCTCTGGAAACATTGCCCTTCAAACCGGAACACAGTAATATTTGCACATTACTGCTTGGCAGTAGAATAACTGGCAAAGGTGTGGTACTTCTCCAGGCGAGCTCTGCCAAGAGTCCTGCCACTACTCATTGAAGTGAGTTTTTTGGTAGCCACATTGAGCACTTTTTGGTTGGAAAAAATGTTATGGATTTGCGTCACCGACCGGCTATTTCGGTCTACCGATGGAAATAAAAACCTATAACTTACAATTTTAGTGTTAAAAAACACTGGTTGCTTGGAAGAGATTGCTCTCAGCAATAAGGCCGCCATTTGTGGCGCTAGTTAATAAGTGTGTCGCTGTAGTATTTTAAGTTTTTTTTCGTGTCACAATAAAGAGTTTCTATCTATCTATCCATCTAAACAATCCTAACAATTGTAGTGTTATAAAACAACTTGCACAATAATAAATAAATAAATACATAATTTATTTATCACAATACGTCACCAGTCTGTATAGCCTATATACTGCATTACGCATGTCAGTTACGCAAACTCACAAAATTTCACCGATCCGAATAGCGCCTAATGCCTACGTTCAATTCCGCTGCTCTGTAGCCGCTCCGGCGCTACGCCACTACCTCGCCGCTGCCGCCCTGTCTATAGAAATTGTCACTTCAAGATCATCGCTAGGGAACTAAAAAATACAAAAAGGAACTATTTCTTGATTGCTTTCGAAAACATTTGTGTCGTGCGCCAACCGCCAACTCACCTGTTCACCGTAGTAGCTACGGCCTTGACTCTTGTAAAGTAAACTATTTCATTTATATTATACTCTTAGAGACCCGCGCTTCTACCGCCTAATTAAATCGGCTATCGCTTTGCCAATCCTGTCTCTATCATTTCAAGCGAAAAGAAAAGAGAGAGAAACATCAAAGCGATGACATTTTTCGTTCGGCGGTAGACCCCCAGGGGTGGGAAAAAATATTTTTGCTCTAAAAACTACTACTTTTGCACTAGTACATTGACTAGTCTTGACGAAAATACAAGCAAGAAATTACTGATCAGAAACTACAAAATCTTCGCGTTAACTCTATCAATAGCTGAACTTCGGCTCACCAAATGGGCAGAATTTCCTTTCTAGAGCGTGTCTTAAGGTGTAGCGGCAAAAATAGACTCGCACTGAGAATACAGTCATTTATAACGGTTTCGAAAGTTTCCGTCTAGAAAATTACGGCTGGTCTAGTCGGGAGAACGGTGACTGCCGATCCGGAGACCCCGGGTAGAAATCTAACGCAGACCTTTTTCTTTTCGAAGTCATGTCGCTAATTCAAAAAAAAAATGGTGAAGGAAAACATTGCGAGGAAACCGACATGTTCCTTGAATTTTCCGAGGTCACGTATCAACCCGGGATTGTATATGTAATGAAAAGTGGTAACAAAAAGAAATCATAACAATTAGTTTTGTAATTACATAGAATTTTTAAGTCTTTAATATTGGAAACGGCAGTTTAAAAAAAATTAAAGAACCTACTTCTCAAAAAAAAAAACTAAGCACTTCTGCGATTGGCCTTATGGTTTAGTGGGTAGCAGCTCTGCCTGCGAAGCCGAGGTTGTGGGTTCAATTCCCACCCAATGCAAATATTTGTGTGATGAACTTAAATGTTTATTCTGTGTCTGGGTGTTTTTATGTATGATAGTATGTATTTAAATTATATTAGTATTATATCAGCTATCTGGCCGCCATAGTACAAGCTTTGCTAGCTTTTGTTAGCTAGTTTGGGGTGAGATGGTGTTGTCTGTGAATTGTCCAGCAATATTTATTTATTATTTAATTTACTTCTGCAAATAAATAATTGAAGAAAGTAACAACAAACTTCAAAAAACTTACTTCTAGGACTTTTTTAGATAAACTTTAACAAAATACTATAATTATGCTACGTAAATCAATGTTTATAGCTGGTGGACATAATATTTTAAAATTAAGTTGGCCAGACTTTATAAATGATCACCATTACTACTAAAATAAAATGTAAGGAATAACAAAGCATCCAACGTCTTATTTGTAATTTACTTCTCAAAATGCACAAATGTGAAGAAGGGATTAATTCTTATCTACACGACATAAAAAGGAAACTTTCACAGTTTTACGCATAATCCATGCATGTGGAAACCAGACGTCTGTCAATACGTCAAATCAAGATAAATACGTTTCGTTTCACGCACATTATTATTGACTTATTTCAAAAATGTATCAATCCCGCAAATTCCGGGATTCATTAAATATGTTCCCGAAATTTTTGGGAGTAAAATATGACCGAGATCCCGGGATCAAATCCTCTATGTATCATACACCAGCCCCCACTGCGCTGGCCTAGTGTGGGTTTGGTAGATGACGTAGTTTGGCCTTTCGAGAGAAGTTATAGGTCTTGCGCTTCTTGCGAGAGAAGGCTCCGAGTCCCAGAAGTGAGAACATCTAGTGAGCTGCTTATACATATACGCTGCATTTTTCAACTTCAGTGCGTAGCTTCGATTTAAACCGAGCGCGGTTCGCCCGCCGCCTGTAAAAACGATTGAAATTCCGCGGAGTGGACGCCGCCGCCGCAGCGTTCACTTTGTCGCGCCGAGCCGCGGGAACCAAACACTATCGAGGATGGAATGCCTTTTACCGTCCCTTGTTGCTGCGCTGTTGGTTTTACGAACCAGCAACAAAAACAACACGGGTTGGACGTGTGCGTTTTTTACTTTTTATTTTTAAACTGTCAGTAAATATCGCTTGTTGTGATGAAGCTGCCTGCTTGACGCAGTAGTTTTTAAGTGTTTCGTATTTTTTTTCAGTTTTTTTTTTGTTGTGACAATTAAATTTATCTACCGGTGAACCATATTATATATTGGTAGCACCTTGTGGTATCACCCGCGTAGCTCCTATTTCCGTTATTTTCCCGGGATTAATACCAGACTATAATCTAATTACTAATAATATTCCAAATTTCAACCCAAAAGTATAAATATATTTACTATCATCACTGACATAGAAAACCGACGAATTCCAAGAAAAATATAATGGCTTCCACGAATCCGCATTTGACCAATGTGGTGGATTACACGAGAGAATACCGCGAGTTCTAGGAATGGGAACTTGAAATGAATGCATTTATAACATTTATTTTTAAACGTTTCATTTAAAGTGAATAAATTTTTAACATAAATATTCAATTTTAAAAAGCAACATAAAATGAATTCCAAATAACTATTCTCCAAATAATTAGTCATTTCAAGAGATGGATTTTCCAAAATAATTTCGGATCCATCTTGTAATTTTTCTCGAAGATTTGAATAATTGGACGCTAAAAGGCAATTAGCTCCAGCGCTAGTTCGAGATTTTCAATTTAAACATGAACTAATGAAATCGCTGAGACGGGGTCAAGTTCAGACGAGGTAATTAAACTAAGTGCCAGTGATCAGACACTTTTGTGGCGCGCGACTGTTCCAGAACAGAAACTAAATAAGAAAACGAAAGACTGCATCGTCGCCCAACATAAAAAAGATGGCAGTTAAGTGCAAACTTGTCGTTGTCGGAATTAATTATGTATCTATAAAAAAAAAAAAAATTATACATGTTGATGCTAAATCTTATTTGCTTTGCTTAATTTATATTGCTGATATACCATATATAAAAATGATGGTATTCGCAGGTGTCTGATAGAGTTATCTTTAAGTTATAAGACAGTTACTTGTAGGTATTATCTCTTGATGTTCTTTATATATTATATAATTTTTTATACGTCCAATGTATCTATTATTAAAGATTTTTCTAGAATATGTATGTACGTAGTAAAAAGTTGGGAGACAATAACACAATCAAGAAGTAAATTAAGGGTGGGGAAGCCTTTGCAGCACAGAGCAGGGCAGGTCCTAAATTATAATTATCATTATAATTACAACTAAAAATTAACAAATACTTTTTTATTTTATTTATTTACATTTTACGTTTCCACACAGCTAACCCACTATTGACCACCTTGGTGGATTATGGTATTCAGGCTCTTGTGAGAGAAAGCCCTGAGCTTTGCTGTGGGAACAAAGAGTGAACAACTTAGGTATATTTATTTTAAAAAATAAAATGAAACTATTTGTGTGTTTAATAGTTTTGATTTAGACTTTTTAGTTTTATATTTGGCGCCACAAAAGTGGCTAAGAAAATAGTAGCCACGACAAGCAACAATCGCAGCCCGTCTGCGCTCACAAGCCCATTTGCCGAAGGAAATATTCATGCTCCGGAGTAATCTAAGAGATAATGAGCGGAGTCGAGATAGCCAATTAAAATGATTGCAGATCCGACGCGAGTTCAGTCGGACTTGTGACTTGTAACTTGTGGGCGGACTTGTGAACTTCGGAGTAGTTATTAGTTTGGAGGGTTGTTTATCTGCTGGTAGTTATTTGTATAGTTGCACGTTTCAAATTGTTTTGGTAAACTTGATTGTAATTACTTTTTAACCCAGATTTTATTATAGGTGAATTCAATTAATTACAATTAGAGATTACAGAGTTCGCCTGGGGAAGGCCCACACCTTTGCCAGTTATTCTACCGCCAAGCATTAATGTGCAAACATTACTGTGTTCCAGTTTGAAGGGCAATGTTTCCAGAGAAATTACAGGGCTTAGAGATATAACAACTTAGATCTCTGGGTGGCGACCGCAGTGCAATGCTAGGTAATGATTTGGATTCTTCATGTTCCAATAGCTGACTATCACTGTGCTTTTATGTGGCAGGCATGTTGCTTACCATCAGGCACACGTCCTGCTCGTCTCGTCACTCTTTATTAAAAAAATAAATTAGAATGCTGGTAGTAACAAAGCCACTGTTTAAATATGGCAGTGGAAATCAGTATTGTTTTGTCATTGTATTTTTTTTTTAACTAATAAAGCGTATCAATATGTGTTGTGTTATCTTCGTATAATAGGGATGATATATAAAATAAGACATCGTGATAAAATTAGGTGTTCAAGTATGTGAATATTTCTCACACAAAAATATTTAGCCCAAACCAAGCAAACCTTCTACTGAGAACACCAAATAGCCGATACATATATGTATGTAATGGTTATAGAGTTGTCAATACATACCCGTGGTTAATATAGAGATAACAAGATACAGGCCAAATATAATTATGTAATAATCACCCAAATATTTGTTCTAGATGAGATGATAAGTATTAATTACGTTATTGGATCGTGTTTGTCTGAGTTACAGAAATGCCTATGATTTTATCATAATATAGAGACAAAGCCAGATTTTCTAGTAATATGTACAGAGGAGAGTTATATTCTCACAAAATCTAGATTAATAATCGAAACTACTAAACCAAACTAAGTCAATGTTACAGTGTTATTTTTGAAATGTGCATGGTTTTCCAATTCTAAACATTCATTGACTATATCTTATTAGAATAGAAATACATTACCTACTTAAAATTCTGCGTCTGCACGCGACTTTGTCCGCGTAAATTTAAAAAATAGGCTGTTTCCTTAGAGAAACAACGTTATATAGATAAAATAATCTTCTCACAATTCTAGACTATCTATGTTCCTAATATCAGGCTGAACCGTTTAGTTCTTACGTAACAGCAGTATCTCTGATGCTATACAGATGACGTATTGATGACGCTGGTTAGTACCAAAATTCAAATTGATCAGTTTTTATTTTTTGGCAGTTCCTTTAACTGTTATTTTTAATCTAAAAGAGTTAGGCACGAAAGTCTAATCCCTGTTTGTGAGTGATTCGATCATTTGCATCGATATCCAGCACTTTCCAGCTATTCGATATATATTGCACTTTCCAGCTATGAGCAGTCCGAGAAAAATTGTAAAATAGTATTAGATCACGCATATCCGTTGTATACTCTTTGAAGTGTATCCGATAATAAATCAAACCTTATGTAAGATAGTAGTTAGCGTAGTCTTATTCCATAAATCAACTACCTATGAATGTGCTACAAAGAGTCGTAGCATTTACCTACGCTACGATCACATTTTAAAAGCGCTACGTAGTTTTAAAAGTTCCATCAGAAATTGTCAACAAGCGATACTCATTCTTCGAACGATACATAAAGCTGTAAGCACGGAATTATTGCTGCGAATAAAAGTAAAATACACAAAAATAAAGCTGCAAAGCTGTGCCAACAAAAGCTCTCGAAAATTAATAGTGAACTGATAAATCAGTATCGCAGCCGGAGTCCGCGCGACAGACAAACAGAACGCCGGGCTTACTGCCACATATACATATTATAATGAAATTGTTTTTCTGTCGTGAAAACTGTGAATAATTCTTTATTATCGTTTTATTCATTTTGTGGTTGATGATTGATGTTCCAAATACTTTAATTAAGAGTTTTCGCTCTACTTTTCTGATAAGAACGTCTAGGCTGTGGAGTTTTGGGTACGGATGTGAGTTTTTCCCGATAGGTACAATTTTTGTGTCTGCAAATTGAGAGTGAATCGTTTACTCTAGATAATCACGTTCCGTCGTAGATCGCATCGTCGCTTAGTATTACGAAACTGGCGGTCAAATGTAAACGTATAATCTAGTGTGAAATTGTAATAATAACTTCTGAATCTGTGGCATCAGTTTTGTACAATTAAATGTAATAATTATTGATGACTGGTTAAATTTGCCTAGGCTTTGATAGTTTGACAACTGCTTGCCAATGTAATGTCATATCGACATAATATAGTGAAGTTTATTAATAACTTCCTACATTATGTACCATAAGCTGTAAATAATAATTTTGTAGTGTGTTTCTAGTGGTAACAAAAGTCACATTGCATAATTTGTTGATACTTTTTGATTTTTAGGGTTCCGTAAAACATAAAAACGGAACCCTTATAGATTCGTCATGTCTGTCTGTCTGTCTGTCTGTCTGTCTGTCTGTCCGTCCGTATGTCACAGCCACTTTTTGCCGAAACTATGAGAACTACACTGTTGAAACTTGGTAAGTAGATGTATTCTGTGAACCGCATTAAGATTTGAACAGAAAAATTAAAAAAAAAGAAAAATTTGGGTTGCCCCCCGCACTGAGAACTGAAACTCAAAAAATGTTTTTTCATCAAACCTACACGTGTGGGGTGTCTATCGAAAGGTCTTCAAAAATTATGTTGAGGTTTCTAGCATAGTTTTTGTCTACACTGAATAATTTGCGCGAGAGACACTTCCAAAGTGGTAAAATGTGTGTCCCCCCCCTCTAACTTGACCTGCCTGCTAGAGCGGGCGCCGCTGGTGTGTGGCGCCGCTGGTGCGGGGGCTACGAACGCTAAATCGAGTTGCAGATAGAATTGACTTGTTCATTTGTTCGATTGCAGATTTTAAAAGAGCTGTTTTATTTGAAGTATGTAATGAATCATGATAATTATTATTATTTTTTTCATTATTATTATTTTAAACGTGACTGACAATATTTAATTTGACATTTAATTTTTATTTTATATTTTGTTTTGACATTAATTTAATTTAAGTTTAATTTAATGTAATTCATGTTTTTTAATTAATGGCTTGACATACGTATTGGCTTGACTGTGAGTATGTTAAGTAGCTATGACATAAATAAATAAATAAATAAATAAATAAATAAATAAATAAATAAATAAATAAATAAATAAATAAATAAATAAATAAATAAATAAATAAATAAATAAATAAATAAATAAATAAATAAATAAATAAATAAATAAATAAATAAATAAATAAATAAATAAATATATAAATAAATAAATAAATAAATAAATAAATAAACTTCTAAAGTAAGAGAGTGAAAAATCTAAAAAAAATATATGATGTACATTACCATGTAAACTACCAACGAAAATTAGTTTGAACTCGATCTGATGAGTAGTTTTTTTTTAGTACGTCATAAATACACTATTATTGAAACTTCGATCAAAGTTACAACGAACTACAAGAACTATGTGTACCATGTATATTATGTTAATTGCTGCAACGGAACCCTTCATGGGCGAGTCCAACTCGCACTTGGCCACTTTATTGTTTTTGTTTGTGTTCAGTTGAAAGATGTCGGGACCCAGAGACAGGGTAACCTAGTTCGAGACTGGTGAACCAATGTTTTGTGAAATACCTATCTTTTTTGCAAATCCATGTATTAATATTATCCGGTAATCGTTAAAATAATTTATTTTCTCTGAAAAAAGAAAACCGATTTCTACCGAATTTAGACATTCGGCCAAAAAACCAAATTCGGAAAGAAACCTGATGGTAACACATCTACCCAGAACAGTTCAGTGCTATGAAGTTATTTGAAAATGAATATTAAGAGTCCAAATAGGTAACTGCCAAGCACTGCACTATGCTCGTTGCTCAAAGATATAAAATGATCTATCCAGTAATATCTCTGCAAACAGTTCTACAATTGAGATCACACAACAGTGCCATGTTTGCATATTACTGCTGGGCGGTAAAATTATTTACAAAAGTAAGTACTTACCCAGGCGGATATTGCACGAAGTCTACCACTACACATTTTTAATCCAACATCTTAGTAATATATCTTTTTCTTCAAGCGACACGAACCTGAGAAGTTTTAACTCATCTGTTATCTCTGAATTTTAATAAAGTTAAAGGCCGCCGCAGACGTTGTGATGTAAGGTCTCCAACGTAGTGGAAAGCTCCGCGGCTCGAACCCACCGAATTTCATTAACGTCCGCCGATAACGCCGAGTTACAGAACTATGGAGACACTCGGCGGGATCAAACGACGGATTCATTTAGCAATTTCTGATAATTATAAGTTTGAAAACAACTGTCCACGTGGCGATAGTTTGATAAGTTGGTTTTATTTGGAAGTTTTTACATATTACGAATAAACGTTCCTGGTGCTAACACTCGGGGCCTTCACTCGCAAGGAGAGATTATAACCCCCACTAAGCTGGTATAAGAATGCTAGTTGGTGGATGACGCCGGACCTCAAAATATTCTTGAAACATGCCGATTTTGCTCACGATGATTTCTTTCACCGTTTGTAAGTTACGCATTACGCATACAATACTAAATACGTTATCCCAACTAGACCAGCAGTAACTTACCATCCTTGGTCCGTTGCTAATTTGCCGTTTTATTATTTAAAATTATGTACCTATATAATTTTGATTGAGAAACCTTTTTTTAAGTTGGTCGAAAATACCAAACCTCATAATTCCAAGTAAATGTAAACAACACACAACAAACATCATTTGACCCCAAATTTTGCAATGCTTGTACTATGAGACGTAAATAGCTGATTGGTATAACACTTATATACCTAGTTGTATATACACAAATATCCGATATTTGTGTTATTGTGTAGCACGCTCGGTGTTGGAGGGTGTCAGCGACGGTAAAACAGTCCGCCGTCATTTGTCACCGGCGACAAGGCAGCACATTTGTGTCGCGAACCTGGAAACGCGCCGCCGCCGCTCGAATTTGTCAAGGTTGATAAGACACTCATAAGATGTGGCACAGCGCACAGATATGACAGGAAGTTACATTGGGATAATTTTAAACAAAACTTTTTAGAAATTCAATATTAACTGATAAGTTCGGATTTCAACTTTCAAAAATGTTAGTTATCGATGATTAGTCAAGAAAACTATATTACATTTGATGCCCAAAATGAGATGAGAAAATGAGAATAATACCCCGTTTACGTGGAATAATGTAAACCGGCACTGGAATGCATTCCAGTAAGCAATCCAGCGCTGGATTCGGTCGCTGGACTGGAATAATGTAAACGGGGTATAACGTCCACAACAAGGATCGGGTCATAACATTACATCTCTCGACAAAAAGTATTAGATGGAAGGAAAAAATCCTTTTGGCCAACGTTAAGACATCACAGATATTTGTAATAGTCCCCAGTATAAATATTTTTGTTTTGATACTTAAAAATTTAAGACTTTGTGATCTCCTACCTTGCGATGAGTCCGACATACTTTCTAATGCAAAAACTTTCATCGCTGCTGCATTTTCGGAAAGTTGCGTTGCGACAAGCTGACAACAATTTTCAAAAGTTACAGCTATTCTCTGAAATAGACTACAGGCCCGTGAACAAAATTTACGGGTCAAATGAACCACCAGAAGACCTATGTAGGATGATAGAAGGGTATAAAGTAATAAAATTCAGCACTATGCCGTCACTTGTAAGCTATCCAACTAAGCGCAGTTGAAGATGGAGGGTCCAAACTATCTATAATTTCTCCTTGCCGCACGAGTTTTGTACGGCGTAGCGGAATAATAGATTAGAAGAGGTATTAAAACTATAAAAAATATAATTTTAATTATTAGTTTGTCGGAAAAATTTATGATTTTCCGACGATTTACAGAGTGAATTCGGGCATTTGATTACGTACGGCATTGGTTCCATACAGTTTCAATACCTCTTCTAATCCATTACTTCGCAATGCCGTACAAAAATAATGCGACAAGGAGAAATGATCGAGGGTTGCAACCCCCCCTCTTCAACTGCACTCAACTGAGTGGGGGGGAAGACAGCTTACAAGTGACAGCATAGTGCTGAATCTTATTACTTTATACCCTTCTATCATCCTACATAAGTCTCTTGGTGGTTCATTTGACCCGTAAGTTTTGTTCACGGGTCTGTAGTCTAAAACGGCTAGACCTATTTTAACAAGACTCGCTGGCAGATACCGGATGAAGAGTAGCAGAGGCTTTTTCTTTTTATTACATTAAATCGCTTATGGAAGCGGGTTATATCACGGGGTGAAGGTTGTAATAATTTTAGTAGTGTTAGGGCTCTTTTCAGAGTCCGCCTGGGGTAGTACCACACTTTTGCCAGTCATTCTGCCGTCAAGCAGTAGTGTGCAAATATTATTATGTTCCGGTTGGAAGGGCAATGTTTCCAGTGAAATTACTGGGCTAAAAGATAAAACACCTTATATAACCGGGTGACGAGCGCAGTGCAGTGGTAGGTGATGATTTGGACTCTTCATGTTCCAAGCTGCATGTCACTGTGCTGTTATATGGCAGGCATGTTGCTTACCATTAGGCACATGACCTGCTCGTCTTGTCTCTCTTAATTTAAAAAAAAAACATAATTTTATCGAGAATCGATGAGTGTTTACCTACCAGTCTGTCTCCACTGCGCCCCCGTGTAGTCTCGCAACGCGCGAGATGTGTACAAATTGTCGCGATGTCTGTCGCACACCGCTCACATACAAATCCCTTTGTGTTCGCTTGTGTTCGTCGCTCGTCGCCCCGCAACGGTTGTGACCCCCCGCGCCCCCTTCTCCTAAATTACATCACATTAAATTTGTTACTACACCTTAAATAGTATAATCAGCTCACTAAACGTTCCCACTGCTGGGACTCGGGGCTTTCTCGCACAAGAGTCAAGGTTACAATTTGCTTCGTTAGCCCAGTGAGGGTTAGTGGGTGACGCAAAATCTCGAAAGTCTATGTGTGTCGGTTTCCTCACGATGTTTTCTTTCACCGTTTTGGTGTTAGCGGTATTACGCACATAACATAATATTATTGTAATGTATTATTTGGTATTTTAGTTTTATATCTGTTTTATTTTTAATCGTAGATGTACATAATATAATGACGATGACTTTATATTGTTTTGAGTTACGTTTGTTTATTTTTAAATTAAGTGCAATGAAGAGTTAAGCTATCTAACTTGAAAAAAAAGTGGCGCGCGTGGGGCTCGAACCAGAGGCTCCAAATTGCCAGTTTCCGTACTCCCGACTTGACCAGCCGTAACTTAGCAGCCACAAACTTTAACACGATAGAAAGTAAGTAAGTAGCCTATGTGAATCGACTTCTTCTAGGTAAGCCATACTCACTGGGCCAGTGCAGCGCGGTTTCACGGACTTGGCTGTCTCCTTGCGAGAGTAAGGCTCGAGTCCAGCAGGAACATTTAGTGAACTGCTTATGCCAATCCCCATCCCCGGGAACAACTGCGCGGCATAGCTAGTCATCACTAAATATCACCTGAGGGCATAGACCTCGCAGCTAGAACAACACAGGGCTCGATAACTGAAACACAAACAGCGTACATGTTGGATTCGTTGCGTGGGCGTCGCACGGCGGCTCCTGGTAGGATTCCGTTCACAAAGCTCGCCTGGGGAAATGTCACAACTTTTGTTGTTCATTGTTATATTCTTTTTCTGTATTCTACTTTAATTCTAGAGAAATTACTGGCAAAGAGATAGATTATGTTACCTGCTTGATGAGGGAAGAAAAACGTCGGACCATAAATTACAATGTAAAAAAACAAAAATTGTTTCCTACTAGGTAATATTTAATGTGAAAGTTTAGCTGTTGTTCAGATTTCTGTTGCTTAATCACGTCAAAAGATATGAACGGATCGGATTGTAATTGGTAACCCAGATAAATTATTGTCTGGAAAAATTCTTAGGCTAATTTTTATTACGAGAAAATTAAGGGAACAAGTACTACGCGGATAGAATTGGAGTGCGTTACTAGTATTCAATGAACGTTCTGTGGTGCTGATGTAATTACGAAATAACGTTTTTCGACACTATAATATCACATTTGCATGTTGGTGGCGCCACCTTATAAAATATTCTCAAAACAAAAAGTACTCAACACTGCTTGAAGTTTCCACTTCGAAAATACCAGTGAGATTTTTGAAAAATCTTATAACTGTGCAGACAGAAATTGTGGGTCTGCACTCTTCGAAATAAATCTTGGAGAGATTGAACATACAAATATCTAATGACACTGCTGTAAACAGTTTTTTCGAAACTCGTCGCGTGTTATGTGAGTTTAAATGTCTCAGTTTCCAAAAAGCATTGAGCTGCGGTTTTTTAAACATCACTCCGATGTACCTGAGTGTTTTCCATGTTTAGTAAGTATGTATTTAAAAATATATAAATACTAGCGGCCCATTCCGGCTGCGCTCGGATATTGTCATTTAAAGACTATTAATCGAAATAAAAACTATCCTATCTCTCAAGTTGGATCAGACTGCTCACGGTGTGCCAATTTAATTTAAAATCGGTTAAGTAGTTTAGGAATCCATCGCGGACAAACATCGTGACAGGAGATTTATATGTATTAAGATTTTATCAGGTATCTAGCTACCATAGTACAAGCGTTGCTTAGTCAGAGGCTTAGTTTGAGGCTAGATGGTGTTGTGTGTGAAAGGTCCACCAATACTCACTTATCTAACTGCCATTCCGCGAGACAGATAAGCTTGTGGCTGCGCTACAGAGAGTACAATGTAATCAGCAAGCAGTAGTGTGCCGGAGCAGCGGGCGCGAGCGGAGCAGGCTGCACTGTTCCATTAATTAAAAACGTTCGCTCCAGTTAGCGGCGCGTGCACTAGGGAAGCGACACTACTGGGAGAGTGACATGTCAGGAGATACCACTCTTTTTATGATTGTACGTAAATGTATTGAAGTGGCAATGTGCAGGGCATATAGCTCGCACAACCGATAACCGCTGGGGAGTAAAGGTTCTCAAATGGCGACCACGAAACGGCAGACGCAGTGTAGGACGGCCCCCCACACGATGGACCGATGATATTGTCTCGGTCGCAGGAAGTCGGTGGATGGAGGCGGCATGAGACCGGTCATTGTGGAAATTATTGGGGGATATCTAATGTCTATGTCCAGCAATGGACGTCTGCAAGCTGCGGATAATGATGATGATGTATTGACAATAATTTCAGAATACAATTAGTGTACCATAATTTAACGTAATAATCTATGACGTATATTTGTAATTGTAAGTTAACAAGAAATAAATGAATTGAGCGACAGACATTGACACTGAACATACACTAGCAACACCCGGCGCTTGTGATCGCGCAGTTTGCGGTTTAGCTGTGCGAGGGAGCTATCTCTTAGCTACTTTGAACAGATATCCTAAAAATATAGCTTTGTCTTAAATTTGAGTACTTGCTTGGAAAATAATTGTCCTCCTTCTTTGTCGAAAAACTATAATATATATTATATAGAACTTATATATAGTACTCAATGTCAGAAAAACCTTTATGAAATCTTTTTCTGTTATATTTTATTCTTTTTGAAGTGATACTTATTTAGGCACGCTTGAAAAAAAAATCAGTCATAAAACTAAGCCGTAAGGTCAGTAAGCCATCCTCGCATCGCACTGCTTCCTCACATGTCTCGAGTTCATAGATAGGATAGGTTATGTATTCGATTTGCCACAGAGATGTGAAACATCACTGTGTTCCGTTTTGAAGGGCAATGTATCCTGTGATATTACAATATAGAGATAAAACATGTTAAATTTCTGGCTGACGAGTGCAGTGCGGTGATAGGTAATACATTGGACTCTTCACGTTCAAATAGCTACGTGTCACTGTGCTGTTATGGGCAGGTATGTTGCTTACAATCAGGCACAAGTTCTCTTCGTATCTTCATAATGATGATGATTGATGAAAAATATATTTAAAAAAAACAACACACGTTCCTCACGTATCCCATCTCTACCGCCGCGTGTCTGGTGCAGGGCGGATGTTGGAATCATTACAGTAATTAATAAAACCCGAGTCACGTGACGTCACGATGCATTCGAATAGTTTGAACGGGAACTCGCATACGACCAGGTACCGCATCTGCTCGGAGTAATTATTCCTCCTATTACGAACGCTTGTATTTTAATATATAAATGTTTGTTCAGTGTCTGTTTTCTGCAAAATAAGATTTTTTTTCAGCAGCTGCATAAGTAGCCCACTAAATGTTCCCACTGCTGTTATTTGGGACCTTCTCTCGCATGGAGAGAGTCAAGACCATAATCTATTATGCTGGGCAATTGCGAGTTGGTGGATAATACCTCGAAAGATTTTAGGAACATGCCAGTTTCTTCACTATGTTTTTCTTCACCGTTTTTAAGTTATCGTGGCTGCGCACATGACTTCGAAAAGACAGTGATGCGCGTGGGATTCTAACCAGGGGATAGGCTTTTCGTAGTACAAAGACTGCTAAATTTGGGGCTTGTTATTTGAAAATCATATATACTTCGAAGTAGAAGACACAATCACCCTAAAACATTCTGATATCTACAGTGCCACCAACTTATCTGGAGAACGGCTAAAAGCGGAACTACTGAGCAATGAGTATTAAAGAACACAGAGGTTGTCTAATCTTGTAATAGCTGGGATCACTTATCGATTGTGGCGCCATCGCCACACTCTGCAGATAAGTTGGTCCTCTCCTAACTTCGTGATAGTGATACTAAAATCCGGAACCAATCCCTATGCATACGGAGTCGGCCGGCTCAGCACTTTTCCTCATTTGCCTCACAAAGCGCCCTGAATATGCATCCGTCATTTCGTCCGCTCAGTTGGACGGGATTGATTGATTGAGCCGGGCGGAGACAACCGGACAACCGGGTACTCTACCCTTGTTAGAGCTATATTATCTATGGATATGTGGAGGAGTTTGGTTAAGACTATGGCTTTTTTTAAACTATCTTTAAATGGTAATTGAAATTATTTATTCATTGAAGTTATGCTTGTTTTTTTGGCAAGCTTAGAAAAAATTATGGAAGGGAATTTTTAACACTCTTATTACAGGAGTTAATATATGTTTGCACTGTGTCTGGGTGTTATAAGCATGTATAATAAGTATGTTTTTAAAACTATAATATAAGTATTATATCAGCTATCTGGCCGCCATAGTACAAGCTTTGCTTAGTTTGGAGTCAGATAGTACTGTGTGTGAATGGTCCACCAATATTGATTTATTTATTTATGTTAATAGGGCGTTAAAACACCTTTTAAAGTTGGCCTTAGGCAGCCTCTACTGCCAACTTTGAGCTAAGAAGTAGAGTATGTTGCGCGTTGGCTTTAGAACATTTTTCTTTTTGCAAGGCAAGTTATATAATAATTATCTTATATATACAATTCTCGTGTCACAATGTTAGTTACCTTACTTCACCGAAACGGTTTTACTGATTTTTACCAAATTTTATATGCCAATTTAGTAGGTATGAGAATCGGATACTATCTATTTTTCATACCTCTAAGTGATAAGGGTTGTTCACACCTATTTTTTTTTTAATTTTTGAACAAAACTTTTTGGTTTTTATAATGTGGCTTTAAAAAATACATACAACCCTAAATTTTTACCCTTTTATCACCAACCTCTATTTTTTAATAGCCATTTTAGTATATTAATCATTCTTCATCCCGCTCGATAACTGATCAATTATCGTCTTTTTTGCAAATGTTTTTCACTCAATTTCGATTAAAATTTCCCGGAGCTTATGGCAAATCTAAAATTGTTATATAAAAATAAATATTTATTTTTATTTTTAAAGTTTAGGGTTGCCATAGATGCTTTAGATTCACAAACCAGCCTGGCAGATGGCGCTGCAGTTGGTATCTAGGTTATTATCCGAGCGAAGCCGGAACGGGCCGCTAGTTTATTTATAAATTATATTTGAATTGAACATTTGAATACTTTTAATCTGGTTATCAGACCGGTGAAGGTTGATCTTCACCGGCTCTTAGACCAACATAAAAGCGATCTTGATTTGATACTTTTTTATGCCTTGAAGCTCAAAATAAGGAATATAATACTTGAAGTATTCGTTTTAACGTCCACAGGTTGACAATTTCCGTACCGTTTTGGATTAACACAAAATATGTGTAGCTTTTTGATTATCATAAATATATTTTTTTTTTATATAATTTTTCTTTTAACTATTATTGGTTAACGTTTGACTGCCATATCGCTTGAAGTTAAGCGCGGATGCGATCTTCATAAAATCTTCAAAATGAGGCAATGTGTTCCACCGCAGACGTTCTTATCACAAATGTAGAGTCAAATCTCTTTGTTTGAGTCTTTGAAACGTCAACTATGAAACAATGTCACTTTTTCGAGCCACAAACCGTCCCATAGAAAAAAGAGCAAAGTAGAATCAGGTGGACGGTAACCTTTTAAATTATCACGATTCATACCCAAATTAGCAACTGGAGTTGTCGCGGCCTAAATTGTTTTGACTTGATGTAAATTATCTAATAATTATATATTTCTCGAAATTTCTCATCTTCACGGTCTTTATAACGCAACCAAAACTTCGTATAAATTTTAACTTAAAATAAGTGTTAATGTTTGCATATTTAGATGTTTGTTGCTCAAGCACGTCGTAACGTATAAACGGATCGGGCTGAAATTTTGAACCCAGTTAGAACAGTCTAGAAAACACATAATATACTTTTTGGTTATATTTTATTATATCAAGCACAGATTCGCTCCTGTATGGAATACTGTTCGCACCTTTGAGATGGATCGGCTAAGTATCGGCTGGAAGCTCTGAAATTGATCGAGAGACGAGCCAAAAGGCTCATAGGCAACGACACTTTTGTGCAAAAAAGACTTCAAAGTCTTGAACATCGCCGAAAAATTGCTAGCCTATCGGGTTTTTATCGGAGTGTGCGACTGATCTGCATGATTTGATACCACCTTGTCTTTTTTTCTATCGCAATGCTCGTAGCTCGAAAAAGCGACATGGTTTCATAGTTGATGTTCCAAAGACATGAACGAAGATATTTGACTCTACTTTTGTGATAAGAACGTCTAGGCTGTGGAATACGTTGCCTGAGTGGGGTTTCCCCGATAGTTAAAATTTTTGTGTCTTTAAATCGAGTGTGAATCAGTTTTTTTTTTCTAGGTAAACACGCTCCATTGTAGACCGCATCGTCGCTTAACTTCAGGCGAGATGGCGGTCAAGTGTTGAACCTATAAAAGCTAAAAAAAAAAATGTCCAAGAAAATAATGGGAAAAGAAACTACACCATGAAGAGCTGCTAGTTCTTGCAATATGTTTGAAATACGTTGATATAACCCTAAAACTACATGTTTTCTATTCACAAAATCGACAAAACGTCAGCAAACTTGTGACTAAGTGCCAATCATAAAACTCCCCCCTCTCACCCCGCGCTAGTAAAAAGATATAGTGTGAGTGTCGGCAAACCGTCATAAAGTCTAACAACATCGGGGAAAATCGAGAAAAATGTGATTTCCAAACATCAACACCTCGACCGAAGAGGCTCGGAGGAGGAAGGTATTCAGGGGGAGCGAGGTGTTGGGTCTGGAGACGTATTTTTGAATTCATTTGCGTGACATTGGTTCTGTTGCTATCAAAATAAGCCTGAAGCCTGAGAATTCCTTATTTTGATATAAATATTAGATTTACGCTGCGTGGTTTATGTGTAAATCAGCGTTTATGTTTTTGGTTACTATCTAAGTTGTTTTTTTTTCTTACGAAAGAATAGGCATGGTGACTAAAATAAACAAATTAGTTCGTCATTTAGATCATTAAATAATTTTGTTCACGAATTTATGTTCTTGTTTTATAAACAAAAATGGACAAAAACAGTGTTTATGAGTTTTGAGTGATGCCACTTCATATCATTATACGGTTTTTACGAGAATGTGACGTTGAGAACGGTGCTTTGACCGAAGAGGAAGCACGTGTTTTTATTACTTTTAACTTGCAGGTCTCAGGAAACAGAGAGAAGCAATGAAGTCGATATATCGAACACTGGCGGTTCATAGACAACAAGTGGAATATAAAAGTTGATAGTAGGTCGACTATGTAGGGATGGCATGTGTATGTTCTTCTAATTATTGTGCTGAACTTCTGAACAATATATGTCGATTTTAAGAGATGCACGAGATGTATAGAAACTTGTTATGTCGCTTTTTGTCTGCAGTTGCAGTTTGCGGCCTGCGGTTTGTCTAGGAATCGTAGTTTCTTGTCATGTTTCACAGTCGTGTGATTTCAAAAATAAGGTTTTCGGTCGTCGGCGTGGGGTGGCCATCAAAAACACATGTCCGGTAACGGCGGCGATACGAGACGCCGGAATCTTTCAATCGTTATCTTTTATTCGGCGCTGATATCCCGCCCGGGGAGGATGATCGCTGGGGGGAGCTCTCGATGCTCTGACCCCTGATGATCTCCGAGTACTACAATTATATGAAAGTTTCAAGTTCGTTTTGTTGTGATATAATTCTTTGCTAAACCCACCTGGGTACCATATCTTTGCTAGTTACAGCACCGCCTTATATTAATGTGAAAAAAAATGTTTGTAATTTTTTCAATAAAATTATACCTAGTCATAAATCGATACATAATTTTTCATCTCTAAGTAACTAGTACAGACAATGAAACTTATCTATTTCATATTTTTTTATTATGATATTAAAAAAAACCTTCAAACAACACTGCAATGTTTGCACATTACTGCTTGGCGGTAAAATAATTGGCAAAGGTGTGGTACTTCTCCAGACGGACTCTCTAAATAATAGTCCTACCACTACTACAACGGTAAAATCATTTCTAAAATCGCTCCAGTATTTCCTGGGATTAGAGCGTTCAAACAAAGAAACACTTCGACTTTATAAATTACTTATGTTAATGACAGTTTGCAGATTGGAAACCTTACAAAAAATCATCCGCTGCATTGCATGGCCACGCGCATTCAACTCCAAAAGTTCTTCCAAAAGCATACTGAGATATATCTCGCTACGTTGGTTTATGAGTAGCGATGCCCCGTGAAGAGGCACCGTGTGAATTTATAGCGGTAAGGCCGCACATCTGCGGGAGATTTACGGCGAGGCGCGTGTCGGATTGACTGGCCGAGCCGTGTTAGTGCCCTCGCCACGCTTGCACACTTCGCGAGGGACGACCGAAACTTTTCCAAATGTTGATAATTTGGGAATCGCTAGCGTCAAGTTTTTTAAAACTGAAGTATGTTTGAAGTATGGCAGTAATGCATCTCACCTCATGAATCGAATCAAGGTACTTGCTGAATTTGTCATCAACATTTGGTATTATTATTATGTTATTATTTTGTACATTGTAGAGCCTTTGCTAACCCAATGCAGTAAAGGTATCCCCACACTTATGTTTACATTTATCTGTCTAATGCGATTCTTTTAAGAAGCTGTTAAATTGTTTCTTTTGTTTTGTTTTATAGTAAAGAGACGAGACGAACAGGACAAGTGCCTGATCGTAAGCAACATGCTTGCCATTGAAGAGCACAGAGACACGCAGCTAATGGAACATGAAGAGTCCAAATTATTGCCTAGCACTGCACTGCACTCATCACACAGATTTAAGATGTTTTATCTATATGCCTTGTAATTCGTCTGACCACCGTTTTTTGATAATAAATGATAAGTTCTTCAAAAACAAAAGATATAGATAGCAAACCCAATCCCACATCTATAATATATTATGTAGATTTGTTTTCATCGAAATACGCTCACACAAAACATATACTATTTTAATACAGAAATAACAATAATCAAACAATTATTCATACACACTTCACTTCATACACTTAAATTGACTTGTTTTAGTTAATTTGTAAACATCGATTTAATTTAATAACTTTAATGTATTCCTAGTAATAATAATGTAGTATGCAGTGAAAATAATTTAATTGTTTTACACATATTGGTAAATTTTAATGTTAATTATGTGAGTATTGTGTGAGATTTTTATAATTGGTAATCCGTTTTTATCTCAATAAATAAATAAATACACACATACACTTTACTTTTAAATCTCATGTAATCAAGAAGAGTGACAGAGAATCAGCGGCGGAAGGCCGACTGAAGTGCACGGTTATAATAGATTCGGTGTTCCGGCGCACCTGAGTCACCGCCTACAAGGGTGACATAGCATAATATAAAACCTTTAGTAGGACACCTTTAGTAAACAAATATTGGTGTACCTTTAGTATACATATATTACTAAGCGCGCCAAAGGAAGTTTTCACTTCAATAAGTAACAAATATTGTAAAACAATGCACAGGTAACTCACGTATAATATAGTCAAAACAGTCCGACTCGAGTTTCGATCGCGTCCGGCGATCTTCTTCAAGGCGAGTGCGCGCGCGTGTTCGCTCGTTTAGTACTGTTCAGTGCTAAACTACCTAATGCAATCCAATGCAACCTAATGCAAAATGTCATTCTTTGCTCCAGGAACGGGCCATATTAGTAGCATTCTGATTATACCTACATTATTCGATCAAAATTTATTCTAATTTACATGTTTTTGTACATCCTACTAATGTTATAAATGTCAATGTTAGTCAATGGATGTTTGGATGTTTGTTGCTCAATCACGTCCTAACGTATGAACCCGATCCGGGCTGAAATTTGGAACACAGATAGATTATAGTCTGGAAGAACATATAGGCTACTTTTATCCCGGGAAAATAACGGAATCGACGGGAACAGGAACTACACGGATAAAACCGCGGGGCACTGCTAGTCCTACTAATATTATAAATGTCAATGTATGGATATTTTGATGTTTGTTGCTCAATCACGTCCTAACGTATGAACGGATCGGGCTGAAATTTTGAACACAGATAGATATAGAGAACACACTTTTTATCCCGAAAAACCAACGGGAACGGGAACTTCGCGGGTAACTCCGCGGGGCGCTGCTAGTGACTAAATACATTCGTCAACTACAGATCACGGTCTCATTACATAGCCCTTCGCTGTATTACCGAAACTGACTACCAGATGCTAGTAGACCAGACCTAAGTAAAATATCTGTTGACAGAGACTACAAACTATTTATATTTCACAGGTGGCGGAGTGAGGCTGCTGATTGAAGTAATTGCTTTTTTATTGAACTTTATTTAAATTACATCTGTCTGACGCCATTAACGTTTCAGCTCGCAAACCGAATTACAGCATTATTTACATTATTTGAACCCGAGAAAATAATTATTGTAGTTGTAGTTTTTATGTGTTTGTAAACTTTAATACTCTAATATTTTTTGTTATAAAATTCTAGAATAATTTTGTAGAGTATTACGATGATCTTATGTAGTCTCATCATCAATCATCATCAACATACAGCCCACTAAACGTTCTCACTGCTGCGACTCGGGGCCTTTTCTCGCAAGGAGAGAGTTAAGGCCATAATCCACTACGCTGGCCAAGTGCGGGTTGGCGGATGATACATGACTTCGAAAGATTCTAGGTACATGTCGGTTTCCTCACGATGTTTTCCTTCACCGTTTTAAGTTAGCGGCGTTACGCAAATGACTTCGAAAAGACAGTGGTGCGTATGGGGTTGTGGGTGCGTTTGAACCCGGGGTCTCCGGATCGGTAGGCGCCGTTCTCCCGACTAGACCAGCCGTAACTTATATTGTCTAATCAACCACTTTTCGATCTCAAATTGTATGACTCTAAAGAAGTACTTCCTCAGATTGGCTCGTTCAAATAAAAAACCTCTTCACCTGTATAATATCAGTGTAGATAAGTAAGTCGTGTTCATTATTTTTGCAATGGTGGTGTTAGTTCTGCTTACTTGCTCTGTGGTATTCAAAGACAAATCAAAATATTTTAACAAAAGACGGAGCGCAGCTGACGAATGAGAGAGTTTGCTCGAACCGCCCTCGCGGCGCGCGTCACTCGCTTGTGTCGTATTTACTACGATTTTTAATGCTCAAGCTATAAGAAGCTAGTTAGGGTTCCATAGCCAAATGGCAAAAAACGGGACCCTTATAGATTCATGTCTGTCTGTCCGTCGGTATGTCACAGCCACTTTTTCCGAAACTATAAGAACTATACTGTTGAAACTTGGTAAGTAGATGTATTCTGTGAACAGCATAAAGATATTTGCACAAATATACCTATTTAAAAAAAAGTATGGGTCCTTAGAACTGAAACTCAATTTTTTTTTTATCAATACCTCACGTTTGGCTATCTATGGGTATGTCTTTAAAAACGTTTTTTTTTTTTTTCTAAACTGAATAGTTTCCGCGAGAGACTTCCAAAGTGGTAAAATCTGCGTACCTACCTGCATAACTTCTAAACTAAAACGAAGGTATGCTGTACGTTACCACGCACACTTCCACCGAACATTGGTTTAAACAAGATCTATTATGCAGTTTTATGTAATCGTCTTAAATACAGTATTATAAAAACATCGACCAAAATTAGAACAAACTACAAGATTTTTTATATTACGCTACTTGCTGCTATGGAACCCTTCATGGGCAAGTCCTACTCGCACTTGACCACTTTTTTTTTCAAGCTAGGATAGCAAGCTAGTACTTCTAGCTTCGTGTAGACAAAACTAGCATTACGCTAGCTATCCTATCTTATATTATATCCTATGTTATCCTAGCTTGAAAAACTAGCCTCGTGTACGAGATATATTTTGCAAAAAACAATGGTAGCATTATTACGTACTCATTATTTTTTTTATAGTCTCGTGACTTACGCATGAATTAGTTTTGAATTAATTGATAAAACAATGTTTAACAACCACGTTAATAGTCAAACTAAGCATAGCTTTGTACTGTTTGGCTACAAAACACTGCACTGGCAATAGCATAGTATAAACCTTTAAACTGGCCACTAGGACTCGGTCTTGTCTCGTAATGAAGTGAATCTTGCTGGCGCTCGCAATACATCGATTTACATTAAAATGTTTATTTCTTAAAATTACGGAACTCAAAGACAAATCAAAATATTCAACAGAAGACAGTACGCTTGACAAATGAGACATTTTGTTGGCGTTCGTCATTTGAGGCGGTTTCTGTCTTGTAATTACTGATCCGCAGCTGAATGGAGGCGCCACACAAAAAGATGATTGAAATAATGTTCTATTCAAATCTTTGATTTTCTTTTTCATGATTTTTTTATAATTTTCACTTCAAACTTCGTCGAGTTTGTATGTCAGAGTAAAGTAAATTGTATATTGTATACGACGAAGTTGGTTTGTTTAAAAAAAAACACTTATTTTATAAATGCGGAAGTTTCAATGTATGGATTTTTTTGCTTCATCACGTGAGAACGTCAGAACAGAATAGTGGAGTTTGAAATTGCTACTCAACTTTAAAAAAATAACTAGTTAAATATTATAGACTAGTGCAGATACCTTCAGGGATCCTTTTGAAATAAAGGCGCAGGATCCGGGAGACTTTCTGTGTTTACTTGTTTTGGTGTTTCAAAGATGAGTATCTACGCGTATCTATTCCTCGTTACAAGGCATCAACTCAATCTGACCTTAAAAGAGCCTTACTGAAGTAATATCTCATGCCTGCAGGGAGTTCTCGTAGCTAGGTTGTGTATTATTCCTCTCCCTGGGTGTACGGATCAGAAACGTAATTTGGAGAGTCTCGGAGGATAATTTACAATGTATGAGCGAGCGGTGGCTCGGTACGGGTTGTTAGCTATTTTTCTGTTCATTTGATATATATTGCCTAACCTTGAGTTCGCTTTATTTACCTTATTACAAATAATAATAATATGCTTGCCTCAGGAAAGAAACAACATTTTCAGTACGTAAAACCAGTTCGAAGCATAATTATATGATCTTAAATGTCTGGTCTAAATATATATGTGTTGTGCTTATCTTTTTTGCGTTGCGTATATCACGTCAAATCACGTTATGTTATGATTCAGTATAACTTTAAAATAAATGTATTCTAGGCATTTACGCCATCATTTCATTTAACGTAGCCCTCTCTCAATTATCAAACTGATAATTATCGCTTTTCGATTTAACTAGGTTTTTTTTCACAGGTTATAAGAATGCCTCTATTGACTATTGTATTTTTATGTTGGAATCAAGTAAGAATATGGATAAATAAATGAATATTTTCTTGATAGCTTTCTACTTTAAAACCGATAACAGGAACGGAAAACGATAAATACACTTAAGTAACATCCGGTAGCCTAATCAATGAAAGCGATCTGGACTAAACTTACTAATCTTGTTATTTTAAGAAGAAATAAGTCCAGCATATATATATACCTAACTGCTACTATTGAATTAGTACAAACTAAGTTATCTCTCCAGTCATCGCCCGCTCCTCGAACCTATCTCATAAAGGAAGCCACCATAAACGGGCCCAAAACTATCGGGAGTTCGCAACTTTTACAGCTAAACCCATTATCTACTTTACAAACAAAAATCCCACTAAACCTTCCCTTTCGCAATATAACTACGTTATGTACAACTTCAAATCCCTTAAATACTTATTCGGCAACTTTAACCGCCGACTGACTGCGAGGGCTCAACTTTACCTCCTCTTTACTTTCCCCTCTGCCACAGCCTACAAAATTACCAACCAAAACTGTTCTGCAACAGTCAGAGTTTAGAAAGTTGGTATAGAGTTTGTCTAGTCTGTGTAGCAACCGCAGAGGGTGCATGTAAGATGAACGAAGCTCAGAGTAATTTGGGCAGTCGATATGTCGAAGGCGGTCTTTAAGACAGTTTGATTAGTTGCAAAGTTCCTCGGTTTAGGAATGCTCGAACAAGGGGCTGGTAAATAATAATACATTAGGGCGAGAGTGCCGGTGCTAGAGGTACATGTTTTATTCAAATACCAGGCGATGGAGTCGGGTTGTGCAAGAATGATACAAGAATTAATTATACATTAGACATTAAAGACTATAAAGTGATAAACATGCATGTATGATTTGTATCTGGGTACTTCTGTGTTATCCGAGTAATAATTATTATCTATAGCAATATTATAAATTTGAAGAGGTTTTTTGTTTGTAGGTACTAATCTTGGGAACCGCTGGACCGATTTCAACATTTTTTTTCATCGTTGGAAATGTACGAGTGATCCCTGATATTATATTATGTACCGGTGTGGACCGCAAGTTTATGATATTCAATCTTTGAATGTTTTAACTAATTTACCAGAACGTCATAGTTATAGATATAGATAGTCTGATAGCTGAACCGACCGTCAGTTCTGCCCGATAAAATTTGTTTTAATTGTTGTAACCAAAAAACTTTTGTAGAAGTTTAAGTTCCTCTGAACTTAATTACAACACAACATTAATCATATATGTATTTGTTTTTTTTTCAAATCAAAGAATTTTAACGTACCTAGTCTTACAAAAAACAAAAAAAAATTAAGAAAATTTAAAAAGCCAGTCATGCACCGCAAAACGCTCATGACTGTATTATCTGAGTCATGTGCGTAATGCCGCTAACTTAATACGGTGAAGGAAAACATCATACACCGTGTACCTAGAATCTTTTGGGGTCATGTGTCATCAACCACTCCGCACTGGGCCAACGTGGTGGATTATGGCCTTGACTCGTTCCTTGCGAGAGAAGACCCCAAATCACAGCAGTGGGGACGTAAACGCCTGCTTATGATTACAAAAACATACTGACATTTTTGTTGTAAATTTCGTGTGCTAGTTTTACATTATTATACCTACTCATATTTCTATTCTCTGCCTTACTCTATCCTCTCTCAGTGCCTCGTCGAGCTAGGCTTATACCGCGCGGTTAGGCTTCGGAGCGGCGAATCTCTCCTCGATGCAGGCGCAAAGGAGCGGGGTGTGCGGATCACGGTATTATTTACTGGGCTTACGTTCAAAATAGATTTTAAAGCTATTTGAATAAAATATTGAAGCCTGTGGAGATATGAGCCGCTCCCCACTGTGTGGCCCGTGGCTTAACCTACAAATATTCGCTTCTATAGTATTTGTGATATGTAAGGGTGTCGCACTTTTTTGTTTTGTCCAACTAAACTTAAAAAATATATTAGTAGCTTTAGGAACTATCATAAAACCATTTTAAGGGTTCCGTACCCAAAGGGTGAAAACGGAACCCTATTACTGAGACTTGGCTGTCCGTCCGTCTGTTACCAGGCTGTACCTCAGGAACGGTGATAGCTAGATAGTTGAAATTTTCACAGATGATGTATTTCTATTGCCGCTATAACAACAAATACTAAAAATAAAATAAATATTTAACAAGGGTCCCATACAACAAACTTGATTTTTACCGTTTCTTGCTTGATTAGTCCGTTCCAAATAAACTAGATGGCGCCACTAGTACACTAGTACACGCATTCGACCTCGTCGTTAAAATCGTAAGGTTAAATCAAAATTTTAAGTTTTCGCCATTTATTTGCTAATGGTACGGTACCCTTCGTGCGGGAGTCCCACTCGCACTTGGCCACTTTTGAGCCAGCTATTTGAGACGATGACAAGGTCAAATATATGACACTTTAATTAATTAGTCCATCAGGTAGATTATGATAAAATACGAGACACGTATTGTTTTTTATCAAATTATTAAAAATCGACGAAAATATAGGCCATAAATCACACTTCCGGAATGGGGCGTTGTGACGTCAAGTCTACATAAAAATTGTATTTAGACGTGACGTCAGTCGAAACTTCTAAGCACGATATTTTCGTAATTTTTTAAACAAAGAAAAATTAATGTTCCTAACTAAAATACTTTTTAAAAAATGTAACTGACGGACGGACTAATTATTTTTTTAGTCACCATGCCTATTTAATACATATTACAAACTAATAACAAAAAAGATTAAAAAATAAATATTATGTTCCAAATAATAGCTGCGTAAATCTGCAATGCTGTTGTAGGCAGGCGTGTTGCTTAGCATTATCGATATAAATCAATGGATGTGCCCTCCCAAACTACAGGCGCACGGAATTATGCTATAGTTCGAAACAGTGCGCTGACTATTTCCGTTTTAGTCGGTTGTAGGTAGCGGTGAACGCCGGACGTTTATACCTATCGCTATTTGTTGTCAACAACCAAAATAAGTAGAACCGGAACATACCCCGCCGCTTTTGATTCTAGGGGTCAAGTAAATTGGTATTTATAAACCACTCACGTTACACACAGAGACGTTGGTTAACAATTTCAAGGTGCTTAGTCACATCCATTGGTTTAAATCGATGCTTAGCATCAGGAACCGGTTTCGTTCATCCCGTCACTCTTCACCATAAGAAATAACAAACACATAGGCTACTCTTTATCGCAGAAAAATACAGAAACGTTAAATATTCAGGTGAAGCCACGGGGTGCTGCTATTATTGTTAATAAGTTTGTATTATATTTTTGTTGGTCAATCTCGTCGCATCGGTTTATAATTAACAACGTAGAATATAGTCTGGAATAGCACATCATCATCATCAGCCTGTGTTCAGCCACTGCTGGAGATAGGCCTCTCCCATAATACGCCACTCAGGCCAATCCTCGATCTTATCTCTGCAACCGGCGCCTGCCATCTTTTTATATCGTCACTCCATCTAGTTTATGGTTTCTCCGTTTACCAATTAGCAGTCTCCACTCCAGAATCCGTCTATCCCAACTGTTATCAGGTGTGCGACAGATGTGACCAGCCCACTGCCCCTTTTTGTTTTTAAATATATATATTAAAGAGTGACGAGACGAGCAAGCCATGTGCCTGATAGTAAGCAACATGCCTGCCACATAACAGCACAGTGACACATAGCTATTGGAACACATGAAGAGTCTAAATCATTACCTAGCACTGCACTGAGCTCGTCACCCAGAGATCTAAGTTGTTATATCTCTAACTATGCCCAGTAATTTCTCTGGAAACATTGTTTGCTAATAAGCTGAGCTAGCACATAGGCTCCGTGGCACATACCTACGTGGGTAGAGCCATGAGATGCTGTTAGTATATCTATTTATAAATTAGTAAGTCATACGATTATCACACGTCCATTGTTGTAGTTCGGCCGACTAGGTAAGGAGAGGTAATACAGTTAGCCTCTCCTTTCCCCTCCCCCGCCTCCCCCCACCCCGCTCTGGCCTGGGAACAGCTACCATAGTTTACGTAACGGTAATTGAAAGCAACATCTGAACAGACCTAAAATACTCAGTAGGCTGCAATATTGGAACGAAGTTCCTTAAAGCTTATAGCTAGCTTGAAGGAGATAATGTTTCTGCGCAACCGAACTGAAAAAAATGTAAGACTAAAATCGTAACAAAATTATGCAACGGAAGTTAAAGATTCCCCGTGATTAATGTTGCCTATTTTATTTTTCAGATGATCGGACCATAATAAATTTAAGATTTTTTGGCAAATTGTATTGTATCTATATTATCCGAAGGAACTTTAACTTTTACTATCGGGATAAGGTATTATCGCTACTAACTTCCATGTAACCTGAGAATATTTTTTACCTTCATCTAGTTCTTAGCCTCGGCTCCCCAACTATCTATGGTAAAACCATTTAACTATCTACTAACAACCCGTGTAGTTCTGTTCTCACATCACACAACAGCTGAGCTATTTGGACCCTCGCGCAGCGAAACAGAGACGGATCCCAACAAATTACGTAATCGGCCGCTCTATGGGTTAACTGCTTCAATTAATGGGATTATGGCGCCGGCCCAGTGAGGTCCAACACGGCCCAATACCGCCCAATGCGGCCCACCGGCCCCGCGACCTGTACTGGCTCATTACGTAACTAGCTGCGACTTTTGACATCCTACTAATCTCCAATCCAAATGGCATGATGTTTGTTTCCAGTGAACTTCATAAATCATCCGATAATCATAATAGTTGGCATTTATGTAACTACCAATGTCACGAGCTTTTACCCGCATAGTTCCCGTTCCCGTTATTTTTTCGGGATAACAGTAAAAGTTAAAGTGTTATTTGAGACAACTTAACTGTGTTCCAAATTTCAGCCAGATTTGTTCAGACCTTGCAACTTGATTGATCTAAATATTCAAATTTACTTGTTTAATTTGACTATTTCTTACAAATCACGTTAGAACAGCTGAACGGGTCGGGCTGAAATTTAGAATACGGTTACAATGTAGTCTAAAATAATATGTAGGCTACTCTTTATTACGATAAAATAATGTAAACGGGAACTAAGCGGTTAAAACCGTGAAGCACTGTTAGTTTTTCATACAAATGTGACAAGCTGAAATTCAGAATTCAGTTTATAGTCTGGAATAAGACGTACGAGGGTTTTTCTACATGATAAAATGCAGTCACTAAGAGCACAGTCATTTTATAAATTCTACGTAAGCAAAGTAGCGAAAGCATACTAGTTATAGACAAATGTTAGGTAATTACCTCATCGTCAGGTCGCTGGCATCAGACAATGGGTGTATTTGCGCAGAAACATCGCGTCGGCGGTTGTTAGGTAGTTTGGAGGTAAATGTTCACATGCAGTTTATAGTTCGGAAACTGCCGGAACATTGAGTGTGGGGTTCAATCGGAATACGGATCGAGATAAAACTTTGTGAATGTGTTTAATGAGGGATGAATTATGAACGAGCTAGTAATTTGAATTTTTGTTAAAAGTTTTTCTGTTCTGAAATAGTTAAATGCGATAAATGTGCAAAGATTTATGAAATATCGGCGATTTCGTTGTAGAATGACTCCTTGCTTTGTTTTTGTGAAGTTGTGGTGGCTCAGTGGAACAAACACTCAATTTCACAATTGGGGTCGTAGGTTCGAAAAAATAGTAAACATAAACTTATTTATGTAATTGCTACACTTCGTCAGTTACTCCATGAACTTGATGTTTGAAACTGCATCGAAATAGGTAACTTCAAACAGCACTTTATTCTGAATGTTTTCAGTGAAATTATAGGGGTATCTGGGTCTACCGTATTAATATGGTAGATGCTCCTATAGGGGTACATCTCCTCATGACAAAAGCCTCAACAACACATCTGCTCATAGTCGGAAGGACTGATTGCATGATAAAATAATTAAAAAAATCTCTCGGTGACACAACAAGAAGCCGAGGCAAGTTGTGTGATGCCCAAATGTGATGCACCACGACTACGTGGAGGTTCCCGAGCCACGCACAGCTAGTCTTTACAGTGAACTTAACTTTGGGTTAACGCAGAAGGAGTTCTTCGTTAGTTAATACTTCTTAAAAATTTACTTTTTTAACATTTTTATCTGTCGTTTTGCTTACTAGCAGCTCTCTAGCAGCTTTTATCCGCGTAGTTCCCGTCCCCGTTGTTCCCGTTATTTTTTCTAGATAAAGCCTTTGTGTTAATCCGTAGTGTATAAGTAGTTTGCTTATTCCACATTCACGACGCAGCACAGCAACAGATAATTCGATTTAATTCACCCGATAATATGATTAACTGGCCGCACCCTGCTTTGTAACTACGAGTATCTAACAAACCCGCGTTGTACCTAGCTTAACAATTTCTAATATTAACAAGATAACGAGTAGTCTACATATCTATACTAATATTATAAAGCTGAAGAGTTTGTTTGTTTGAACGCAAGGATCTCGGGAACTACTTGTCCGAATTGAAAGGTTCTTTCTCTGTTGGATAGTCCATTTATCGAGGAAGGCTATAGGCTATTTAACATTACGCTACTATAAACAGGAACGAAGCATGAATGAAAAATGTAACAAAAACGGGAAATAATTTTGCTTTTTGAGAGTTTTCGTTGCGTGACAGCATGTGTCATTCGTCAAAGGTTCGTGAAAGGTTGCGTCATTAGAACCTAAGGTAACCGAATTTGTTCAAAATTTGAATTGGTACGATGAATTTTAGATAGATGGCGTAGCAACGCGCGCGCGATTCAGCTAGTGTGTTAATACATGCACTACACAGATAGATATACGTAGAACAAACATACGCCCAAACAAACAAACTTACCTTTTATATTAGTGTGGTTTACTCGAAAAATATTTTTCAAAGTTGCAAATTTATTTACAACAGTATTTCTTCCGTCCAGATGCTTAGTTGAAATTCCAATATCTAGATCTCCATTCACCCATAACCAGTTCCAGTGAAGTGCACGGAATGCAATACATTAGTGTAATATTTCTCAAAGGTTCGTGATTGAATGCATTTCCTTGAAAGCCTGGATTTGGTCCTCGCGATGAATTGATAACCCTCCCCGCGCTAGCCACCCTTCCCCTCCAAACCCTGGGCTTCGGAATATTCTAGAAAATATCGAACACAGCGCAAATACTCAATGAAGCTGTGAAACTGGATTGGAAAACTAGTGGAATGGAAAAGATGATTCTGTGTTGCTGAGTAAAGTTGACGCTGTAAGTATGAGCGTTTGTCTTCAGATACATAAAACTAAAGAAGTTATGTAAATCTTTTACAAATAAATTCCACGATTGAGTAAATCTGATCTGATCTGCAGGATCTAATCAACATCAACATCAACAGCCCACTAAACGTTCCCACTGCTGGGACTCGGGGCCTTCTCTCGCAAGGAGAGAGTTAAGGCCATAATCCACCACGCTGGCCCAGTGCGGGTTGGCGGATGACACATGACTTCGAAAGGTTCTAGGTACATGTCGGTTTCCTCACGATGTTTTCCTTCACCGTTTTAAGTTAGCGGCATTACGCACATGACTTCGAAAAGACAGTGGTGCGTGTGGGGTTTGAACCCGGGGTCTCCGGATCGGCAGCCGCCGTTCTCCCGACTAGACCACCGTAACTTAATCTAGTAATAGCAGTAATAGTAGTAGCAGGATTTAATACCTCCTTATAATGTTTTCTATCGAACTACTAGGAGCTCGAATAAGCGACATCGTTTCATGATTGACGTTCCAAGAACACAAATGTGTTTAGTAACGTCTTGGCTGTAGATTGCGTTGCCTGAGTGGGTTTTCCCAATTGTTACAATCCGTGTGTCTTCAAATCGAGAGTGAATCAGTGTATTCTTAGTAAACATGCTCGATCGCAGGCCCCATCGTCGTCAAACATTAGGCAAAATTGTGGTCAAGTGCAAACCTATAAAAATTTATGAATGATAAAGAAAAATAGGAAGAAAAAAGAAAAGAAACAATAAAAGGAAATTTTTGGCAATTCTTCTTCAAGGAAATGTCTTCATTTATTTGAATTAGAATATAATAATAATATTTTGTTCGTCGAGTTTGTTTGAGGTCAAATAATTGTATTGTTGATTTGTGTAGCTGACTTTAATTTAGTCAAAAAGTAACAATGTTTGCGTAAGCTGTATTTTTTTTTTTTTTTTTTTACCTTTTATAGGTTTACACTTGACCGCCATCTCGCCTGATGTAAAGCGACGATGCGGTCTACGATGAAGCGTGTTTACCTAGAAAAAACCGATTCACTCTCGATTTGAAGACACAAAGATTGTAACCATCGGGGAAAACCCACTCAGGCAACGTATTCCACAGCCTAGACGTTCTTATCACAAAAGTAGAGTCAAATCTCTTCGTTCGTGTCTTTGGAACATCAACCATGAAACGATGTCGCTTTTTCGAGCTACGAGCATTCCGATAGAAAAAAGGACAAGGTGGTATTAGATCATGTATAGTATTCTTTTGCAACTTTAAAGAAATATATGTACGTGTGTACTTATGTACGCCAAACCGTTCATACATACTAAATCCGTGACTTTTTTTTAAAAAAAAGAGTACGATTACGAGACGAGCAGGGCATGTGCCTGATGGTAAGCAACATACCTGCCACATAACAGCACAGTGACTCTTCTAAGAGTCCTAACACTTACGCTTAACTAACGCTAATCTAAAGTTGGCTAAACAGTAACGGCCATTGGAGGTCAATAATAATAGGCAATAGGTCAATAAAATACACGCAACTAACTACAGTGTAATGAATTTCGTTGTCTGTCTCATAATATTTTTCAAGTGCGCCAAAAAATACCTCTGCTCCATGCTAGTAAGGAACCTTATCCATTCTAGTAATAGTCCTCGGTCCCAGCGAGTAGCGAGAAAGTTCCAACGCCTTGCTGTGTTACTTTGACAAATTGATAAAGCGGCGCTGTAGGTGACGGCCGGCGCCCGGCGCTCGCTGTTCTTTCGTATACTTCAACAGCAACCAAAGTAAAAGAACGCTGTTCAATAAGCACTTAGATCTCATTCCAATTTCAATACTCATATTTATATAAGCTGTTCAATAGAACTCACACTGCTAGAACTCAGGGCCTTCTCTCGAAAGGAGATAATCAAGGCCGTAATCTACTAACTCGGGTTGAGTTCGTGACCAGGGGCTCCGGATCGATAGTCGTCGTTCTCAGGCTAAAGAAGCCGTAACGTAACGCCAATACTCATGAAGCAATGTGGAACAATCCGCCAGCTATATTATTTCCTCACTCTTTTAATAATCTAATAATCTGGGAATCTTTAAACGAAGAAGAAATAGATATATTCTTAACAAGTCTGTAGTAGTACCTTAACGTAGTTTATTATACCTTGTATTACTTAGTAAGAGGAGGTTAAACGTAAGCCTATTATGTATGTATGTATGTTAATAAAAAAATGCTTACAATCTGTGTGCCAGATACGGTTATTTGTACATAAACCGGAAGGCGACCGGGCCAAACGGATTTCAAATTTGAATTCAGCAGGTCAAACTACATGCCCGTAGGTGGGTCCGATTCATAATACAGACAATTTCTTATTTTGTGTGTCGATATAATTTATTGCAGTTTCTGGAAGGGGGAAGGTCAAAAGTGTCCGGCAGCGGATGATGAGATTTTTAAAAGTAATCCCGTACAAAATATAAAAAATGAGCTTTACACTTTGATAAAATGATACCCTGGTTTCTCTAAGGTATCATGTTTACACCCTTCTACCTGTTATCTGCCGAAGTAACCACTACCCAAACTTCATAGTCGCTGGTCAGCCTTACCTCTACAGGAGACGTGCTCAGAAAAACTTTCAACTTTTGAATAACGAAGGTTTGGTTTGTCGTGGGCTCTTAGGCTATATCTGTGTATTTCATTAATCGAAATTTAAAGTAAACGCGTATGCTGTTAAAAATTGCTGGTAACTTAAAAAAACATTCTCTCCTCGCGTCGCTTTTAATATCATCGCGTCGCTTTTAATATCATCGCTCACAGTACCTCATCTGGGACACCAAACAGCCATATATATAAACAGTTCCTGTCAAGCCCCTCGTTAAGGACTACAAAGAAATTTTCCCTTAATTATGTTATAAAAATAATCCTTCGCAGAACCTACTAATATTTTGGCAGATATTACATTTTTGAAGTTTTTTTCTACTAAATTCCTTACACTTAATTAATTTCCAAACAACACCGCTGTTTTTAGATAGAAATTACATCAGCCGGGAACGTTCCCCGGAATATTAAAGACAAACAGACCTGTCAAAAATGGTTACAATGAACTGTTTGTAATGTTGTCACGCGGTGCTCGGATTTTAATTAAAACAAGCTTTTTATTCGTTTAAAATAATTATTTAATCTGGATATAACCTGTTATAGCAGTAATATTAATAACTGGATATATACCGGGGTTATATTGGAGGTATCTTCCAATATTTCGTGCAAAACTGCATCGAAATCTCGGTGACTCACGAACTAACGGGATACGGACTGTAAGTAGTTGAATGGTCGACCAACGCAACGATGCGAGTTCAAAACTCAAAACTAGCAGATTCACTTAGAAATATATTTACTTCGCCGAGGCGTGAGACGAGAGGACGTAATTTCTCTCAAACTTAGAAATTATTCTCAAACGCCGCAAAATTATATGTTTAAGTAGATTGGGTTGACGTGACATTAGTATTTAAGCTACCTTTATTCTCATACACAAGTAGCTGGTGACATCATAATAACTGAATCGCTGCCGAATTTACAAATGATGCTGAACGGCGTCTTTCCATTCTATACAAGGCCAGAACGCAAGGGTATGAAACTAATCACGTATAGATTGGAAATACCTTTTTTACTAAATTCTTCCAAACCATACAAGACCAGTACGCAAATACTCGCGTATACTTTGTAGTAACGTAGAAGTATTATGTTGTTCCAAAATATACAGCGTCAGTACGCATACGGACTAATCGTGTATGTTTTGGAATAGGCGCGCAAAACTCTAAAATTACAATTTGTACGTGAGCAGTTGCATGCTCGCCATTTTGATTTATTGACCTAGCTTTTAATTGATTTATTGTAGATGTTGGTTTCCCAGATCCGACTCGGAGCACCCCGACTCCACCTAGTCTTGTCGCTACTACCCCTAGAGTGTATATAAAAAATGCGGGAGCCAGAAGCTCAAGGGAGGTCCTGAGTGGAGAAGCGACACTCAGGGCTGACTTCAGAGCTTCTGGCGGGAGCCTACCCAGAGTCAAATCTCAGTGATAGCTTCTCATCGGATCGACAACATACACAATCAGTACGGAAAAATCTTGTATGCATTGTAATAACAGATTTAAAACAACATTACAATGTAATATACTCGAACGCGAACAGTTTCCTATGGCTGCGTTCTGGCGTTGTATAGAATGGAAAGATGCGACGCGAGCATCCACGTCATTCCACGTTACAAACTATACACGATCAGTACGCAAATCTCTTGTATGGTTTGTAATAACAGATTTTAAAACGACATTACAATATATACGCCAGCAGTTTCCTATGGCTGCGTTTTGGCGTTGTATAGAATGGAAATACGCTGCTGAACGGCTTAGCTGATGTTTCTCTACGCATATGTAGGTCCCCGGACAAATTTTGATAAAATCAAGATCATTGTTTTAAAACGCGTAGCTCCGTAACCGGTTGCTATAAATTACGTCACAGAAGCCATCGCGTTTTCTCTTCACGATTTTTTCCCTTCAAATATTATAATATTATAAATAATATAGTAATACATAAATTAAAAGTTTAAGTATAGATACACAATTAAGAGTATTTACTTCAACTAGGTAACGACCGCGAAAAGTAAATTTGTTTCACATGGTCTAATAAAATAAATAATTTAAAAAATAATCAAACCCGACTAAAATAAACAACAGATAAACACTACAAAGACCGAAACAAAATTGACAAAATAAAGTATGTACTAAAAGATTACTACATTATACGCTGAAAATCCATGTTAAATCAATTACATTATGTTGGGTGGCAGGCGGCACCCATTTGTAAATTATTTTTAATTACTAGAAAATTTATGGGTCCCGCCTGCTACCAAACATAACGTAATTGATTTAACATGGATTTTCAGCTTATAATGTAGTAATGTTGTACATACTTTATTTTGTCAATTTTGTTTCGGTCTTTGTAGTGTTTATCTGTTGTTTATTTTAGTCGGGTTTTATTATTTTTTAAATTATTTATTTCGTTGTCTACTTTTTAGTGTTCCTTTCGGCAGTCTCCAATGAACGAAACCGTGTTGTTTTATTACCTTTGTAAATCTAGCAAAAAAATATTGGTAAGTACTCTTGACGGCGTGTACTTATAACTAAGATTATTATTTCAATCATTATTTTCGTTCGTTAATACGTTATCGATAGCACCTATCAATCTTCTTTTAAAAACTTGCGTCATCTGAAGGCATTGCAAACAAATATATTCGAATAATTGAATTAAAATGCTTGTAATTATTCCAAATGAAATTTAACTACACAACATATGTACATATTTGTAATAGTCTTTAAATTCCCTTTATTTTGATACCCTACTCGATATGCTTGATAAAAAAATTTTTTAGCTACTTAAAATTTAGCATCAAATTTCGATTATGTTGGTTTTTAAAACTTACTACTTATCCAAGGACACTTGGGCAATTGAGACAAATCTAACGATATCTGAATTGTCAAAATCCATCCAGCCGTTTGGGCCAGATACGTGGGAATTAAGAAATTTACAAACATACAAGATACGCGCGAAAAACATAACCCTTCTTTCAGTCGGGTAAAAACAGCAAGCGACTGTTTGACATATTAAATAAAAAAACAGAGGTCTCTGAATCTCATTTTCAATTCAATAAAAATCCCACCCACTCATAGTTTAAAAAAAAAACAAAAGCAAACTGTGCTTCTTTACAAGGATAGATACTTTTGAACAATCCTACTATAAATGCCAAAGTTCGTATGTTTAGATGTTTGTTGATCGATTATGTCTTAATGTAAGAACAGATCAGGCCGAAATTAAAGTCTGGAAGAACAAAATTACGCTACTTTTTAACCCGGGAATATAAAAGAAAAGGGAAATACGCAGGTATGGGGGGGGGGGCGCTTCTCGTAATAAATATTATAAGAATAATAAATGTTTATTAGTAAAACAATAAATGAATCATTGTATTTTTTTAAGCTAAATTAAATAAAAAATGAACTATATTTCATAACGACGTTAAGTATACAAAAGTGATCATACTAGATTTCGGGTGTCTGAAGGTGTGGAGTGCTGGGTAATGATTTATTGCGCTCTTCAGGTTCATGTTCAAGCTATGATATCTACTGTGATGTTTTGAAAGAGCTTGATGCTTGGAGTGACGGAAGTTCGATCAAATCGCTGATTCATTATAATATGTAAGTGAATACCTAAGTATTAATTAAGTATTTCACTAAATTACGAAAAAAGTTTGATCAAATTGATAATGTAGTGGTAGGACTCTTGGCAGAGTCCGCCTGGGGAAGGACCACACTTTTGCCAAATATTCTACCGCCAAGCAGTAATGTGCAAACATTACTGTGTTCCGGTTTGAAGGGCAATGTTTCCAGAGAAATGACAGGGCTTAGAGATATAACAACTTAGATCTCTGGGTGACGAGCGCAGTGCAGTGCTAGGTAATGATTTGGAATCTTCATGTTCCAATAGCTGCGTGTCACTGTGTTGTTATGTGGCAGGCATGTTGCTTACCATCAGGCACATGACCTGCTCGTCTCGTCACTCTATATTTAAAAAAAAAAGATAACATCCGTCAGATATTTGTCAAAATCTTTCGACTGTTCTATCGTATGCCTTCGAGTTTAGTCCATTCCCGTAGAGACTCGATCAAATCCTTAGTTTTATAATTTCCCTGCAACGTTTCATTCGAGTGGCTTCGTGGCTCAGTCGAGTCTGCTCATTGAGTCCTGGGTCGTGGGTTCGATTCCCATCCAGGACAAAAGCTTGGATGATGAAAGCGTAAGTCTGTTATTTTTAATGACTTCTGTGTATTACAAGTATTTACTAACTTAAATCATGTATGTTTAGTAACTTTCCACGGTTTAAACTTCGTATATTCCGATTTCGTTATTTTCCTTAGATAAATATTAGCATATGTGCCACTTCAGACTTATCTTTCTACATATGTACCAAGTTTTATCTGTCCCTTCAGTAGCGTTTACTTGAAAGAGTTCCAAACATCCATGTATATACACAAAATTTACCATAAAAAAATTTGAATTAAATTAGTTTGATTCAAATTAATCTCAAAACGGTGGAGGAAACATAATGAGGTAGATATGTACTAACTAACTTGTTCGACGTCAAGTGTCATCCACTAACCTGGCTTGGATCAGCGTGGTGGAGTATGACCTCGACTCTCTCTTTGCAAGAGAAGGCCCGGTGTAATCATCTTTTTCTGAATGTATACCTGAAGTCAAAGTCAAAGTCAAAGTTCTTTATTCATAAATGTACAATTTACACGTCAATTTTAAAAACAAAAAAGAGCATACAAGGAGTATACATTTTTAAAGTTTAAATTTAACATTTTATTGTACGATAATGAGTATCGTACAAATAAGTGTCAACCATTAAAATATAATATGTATTTATTACAATTGTAATGAATGATGTCATTATTTTTACAATTTTATTGTAAGTTTACCATCACTCTTTAAAAAATCCAGCTTGTCAGCGTTGCGTATATTGCAAGAATGTCTCTCTCCTCGTGTGTTGTATGAGTCTAAGTTATTTCTGACATACACAGCCACTTGGTAGATCAAGATTGCAGGCAACGTAAGTATGCCAAGCTCTTTGAAATATGGTCTAACGGATGTGCATTGCGACACACCCACGATGGCACGTACGGCACGTTTTTGGGCGCGGAACGCACGTTCCCAGTCGGCAGCGCGCGCGTATAGTTCGGCGCCGTACTGTAACCGAGAATGCACCGTGGCGAAGTAACACGAACGAGACACATCCGCAGACACCACTCGGGACACCCGTCTTAGTGCAAAGCACACACTGCTTACTTTAGCACACATCTTGTCGATGTGGTGTTCCCAAGTCATGCAGCGGTCAATCTCGAACCCCAGAAATGTTGTATTTTGTACCTGCTCAATCCGGACGCCGTCAAGCAAGACTTTTAGCGGTTTTGTATAATGGCCCGACAGACAAAAGTGAATAAAATGAGTCTTTTTTGAGTTCACCATAAAACCGTTGGCACAAAACCACGTGTTTAATTCATTAATTATAGTATTTAATTTATCTTCCAATTCCTCTATTGAAAGGGCGGTTACTATGGCAGCCACATCATCCGCTTACATGAATATGTCTGCCCCCTTTACGGCGTCAGGGAGATCATTCAATAGGAGAGAAAACATGATGTTTGAAACTGACGAACCCTGCGGTACTCCCATAGATGAAGACAATGGGTCTGATTTATTATCGCCATCGCCAGCATCCACCACCTGCGAGCGGCCTCGTAACATGTCAGTCAACACAGCGTATGATTCCCCAGCTATCCCATAGTGTTTCAATTTTAACGCTAAGGTCTCATCTGAGTGACAAGTGCAGTGCAGTTCTGGTTGAGTTGGAGTATTTTTTTTTATTATCAGGTTTACTCTTGACCTTCATCATGTTTGACGTTAAAGTGACGATGCGGACTACGACGCAACGTGCTTACCTAGAAGAAACCGATTATCTTTCGATTTCGATTTCAAATAGGCTTCATTATCTATTTCAGCTTGCTGACCTGTCATTGAAAAACAAATGAAACCATAATATCTCTGATTTCGTTAAACCAATAAAGAAACCAAACGCGAAGAACAAAACTCAATTTAATAATCGTCTCGAGTAACAAAATAACAACACGTCTTCACAAATTGTATCTCAAAGTACACAAACTGGAGATTTAATAAGTATTAAGTTATTAGCGAAGTTCGGGGAGCGCCGCGCCGGGCGCACGAATAAAAATTATAACAACAGAATAAGGAAACTAGGACCTATTCTAGCTAGGATGTGAATGAGGAACAGTACTGAGGTTATACTTCTTTTGATGAGAGTAAATTTTTACGATGCGCGCGTACACCTTTATGAAAAACAGAGAGAAGTTCACTAGTCCACATTTTAATAGAACTTAGTTACTTTACTTAGTAACTTGCTTCAGGTTTATACTTCGTGCATTGAAGACATTATCTATTTTATAGTGGATGTTAGACTTTATAGGACGAGGAATAAAGATAATAAGTGGAAATGAACACCCACCCTCATACTTATAGTATACACATATTATCTACCATGTACCTACATAATATGTACACATAAAGGACATGTCTTAAAGTAATTCGTCCAAGTACAACAACTTGGTGAAGCTTGTTGCCGGTTTGTCGGCGGAGTTGGAGGCTTTAAAACTATCTTGTCGGATCTCTCCCCGCGCACCCCGCACCCCGCACCACGCACCCCGCTGGCATACCTGGACTTACAGAGATCCGCCGCATAAGCAGCCCACTGCTGGGACTCCGGGTCTTCTCTCACATTGAGAGAGTCAAGAATATTTTTGAAGTGAAAACTTCTTTAGGCGCGCCTAGACTGATTTTTCGTGGGCTGTGAAATGAATTCTAGCGTCACGCTCGGATATGATAAGAAATCTTCGGGTAAACTCGGGACCATGGCTATTGGGCATCTAGAAATGCGTCAGCCAATGGGAAATGCTGAAAGGGCGTGGCCTGGCCACCATGGCATGGCCATCTAGAAATGCATCAGCCAATGGGAAATGTTGACGCATTTCTAGATGGCCATGCCATGATGGCGAGGCCACGCCCTCCAATTACACCCGTGTAGTATCCAAGGTAAGCTATCAAATTCTGAGTTATAAGTTTCCACTTCTAGCAGCAGTTCTTATGACTGCCAATTTTTTTAAACATTGTTTCAATCAAAACTTTTGCATACCTCTCACGAGGAAAACATAATGGACATGATTGTACAAATGACACCAAATTAGTCTACAAATGTAAACACAAATGAACCTCATTTCATTTCAAGGATCTAATACCCGTTTTTTAGGGTTCTGTACCCAAAGGGTAAAAACGGAACCCTATTACTGAGACTTGGGTGTCCATCCGTCCTTCCGTCCGTCCGTCCGTACGTCCGTCCGTCCGTCCGTCTGTCACCAGGCTTTATCTCAAGATCGGTAATAGCTAGACTGTTGAAATTTTCACAGATAATTTATTTCTATTGCCGCTGTAACAACAAACACTAAAAATAAAATAAAAATAATATTTTAGGGGGGCTCCCATACAACAAACTTGATTTTGTACCGTTTCTTGCTCAATTAGACCGTCTCAAGCAAACTAGATGGCGCCACTAGTAACAATAAAACGCGATATCGAATTCATCGTCAGAATCATGAGGCAAAAATCAAAATTTTAAAGAAACATTTTGCCTGTCTGCTGAAATTGCGATATACATGATAAGGAATTCCGGATAAAGCCAAAGAGGTTTTCACCGTTTATTTGCTAATGGTACGGAACCCTTCGTGCGAGAGTCCCACTCGCACTTGGCCGGTTTTATTATCAATAAAATAACAATTAGTTTTAATGCAAGACCACGACATCTGCACTTGACCGCCATCTCTTTTGATATTAAGTGACGATGTGGTTTACGATAAAGCGCGCTTATCGTATGATACAGCCGCTATAGACATTCAAACACACTTGTTGCAATTAAAACACATGGATTGATTCCTCGACAATACATTTTAGGTTTATTCGTCACGAACAAGAGGGCGGTTCCCATATAGCCTAGAACACTAGATAAAACCAAACAATAAAATACCTTGTTACGCCACCCTAATGTATAGGAATAGCTACGTCGGCATCAACCACAATTCCGAGCAACAGCAGGAATCGCGGCGTCAGCGCAACGTGCCGTGGGAACGTGACCACGTTGCGACACCCGAAGCTACCTACGCGGCCGGCCCGTCGCCAAGCGCATTCTAGATCCAACTTCGATCGAATCAATTCATTTTAAGTTTAAATATAATTGTAATTTCATTTTTATTAAATTAAGTTAAAAGTAAATTGGTTTTTTTTGCGACCTTCGGCTGCAATCAACATAATTGGCGCAGTCGGTAGGATTGTAAAATAAAGTCTCTAAAATCGCGGCTTTTTACAATAAAAGAACCTACGGTTGCCGTCGGAGGGAATCCAGAAATCGATTCAGCGGAAAAATACCATGTTGTAAGTGCTTTGAATTTTTCTCAGTCCTTATTCCTTAGCCCTATTCAATCCTAATTAATATTTTATTTTATTTTCACTCATTTAAATTTTTGTGTGGAATTTCCTTTTATACTTTGTGATTTATTTCTGTGTAATTTTTGTATGTGCTATATTATATATATGTGTACCGTGTGATTTTTACAGGCTCATATATTGTATTAAATTAATTTAAAAGTTTCCAAAATTTTCCATCCGAGGAAAATTAAGGATATTAGTGTAGGTAGAAGTAGGTCGTATAATAGATTTAATTTAGTTGACGCGAGTCGAAATCTAGACGAAATGGAGCAGCCCCAAGCTCAACCTCAGTCTCAGGCTCCGGCTCCGTCCGCATATGACAATATCGATGTCATTTATAAGTCACTCAGACTGTTACCCGAGTTTGACGGCAACCCGCACATCCTTACGCGGTTCATTAATTTGTGTGATCAAATAATTATATCTCACGCGAATCCACAGCCTGGGCACGAACTATCCAACTTAGCCCTCACTAACGGCATATTAAATAAAATCACGGGACCCGCGTCTAGACTGATAAACTCGAACGGCATACCGGAAAGCTGGCAAGGTATTCGGAGTGCCCTTATTAATAATTTCGCAGACCATCGCGACGAAACTGCTCTGTATAGTGACCTTTCCCTACAGACCCAAGGGTCTAGTACACCTCAGGAATTTTACGAGCGCTGTCAAAATCTTTTTAGCACAGTAATGACGTATGTGTCTCTACACGAGCATATTCCATCTACCATTGAGGCTAAGCGCACACTATACCAAAAGCTAACCCTTCAGGCATATTTAAGAGGTCTAAAAGATCCTCTAGGATGCAGGGTACGCTGTATGCGACCTGAATCTATAGAGAAAGCATTGGAATTTGTCCAAGAGGAGTTAAATACGCTATATTTATAACAGCGCAATGATGGTAGTGGTCCTAAAAAGGAGTACCATCAACCGTCTCAGTTTATTCAAAGTTTACCATTGAATTCTTTCACTCCAAAGCCTATGACGTTCGGTATGCCTGTCAGACAGCCGAACTTTAACATGCCCGGTCCACCGCGGCAGCTGCCAATGTTGGCTCAACCTCCTCAAGGTTGGAGATCTGGGTATCAAAACCCAATGCAACAACCTCGTGGCCTAACCAGGACACAGCAAATGATGCGTGCTCCGCCACCAAATTATAATAACCAACAAAATAATTTCTCTATGTATAATAATAGGCCTCAACCTCAGTACAGATTTGGTAATCAGACTCGCCCGATGAGTGGCGTCAGTCATTTTGTTCCAAAACCTTTACCACCTACTATGCAGGGACATGATTGGCGAAAGTTCGGAAATCCGCCCCCGACTAATTATTTCAAAACTCGCGAAGTGAACCATAATGAATGTGACTATAATTACCCTGACTACGACACCTACTACGCAGATTACGACGAACAGTACTATTACCCATACCAAGACTATACTGACTATGCGTATTACCCAGAGCCTCAGCACTATGCTGAATCGGTTATCCTAGAAGAAGTAGAGCAGAGTTCTCCTCCTGCAAATGACACAAATTTTCAACAGGAGTCGAAGTGCGAAAAGCCAAAATAGAGCTTAACTTTCACATTCAAAGACAGCTGGGTTATATTCAAATTTCTAACCCACCATTAAAATTTCTGATTGATACGGGCGCTAATCAGTCTTTCATAAGCCCGGACGCTGTCGAAAAATATTTTAGTGACGTCCCTCTGAACTACGACCCTTTTGAGGTGACAAATGTACACGCCACAAGTAAAAATGATTACTCGATAACCTTACCTTGTTTCCCGGAATTCTGTGAGCAAGAGGACATTACGTTATTCGTGTACAAGTTCCACAACTACTTTGATGGACTTATTGGATTTGACCTACTTGACGTGTGGTGTTCTAAAATAGACCTTGGTAGTAAACTCCTGATTACACGTAATGCTGAGATACCTATTCGAATGTATGACTCTCGTAACGCTAATCTTTACGAGGAAATTATTCCAGCCAATTCTTCCAAATTAATTAGGCTACCAGTAAATTCACTAGACGGAGACGTGGTAGTCGAAACTCAGATTATTTGTAATTGCCTTATATCAGATTGCTTAACCACAGTTGAAAATAACCGCGGTTGGGTAGAAGTGACTAACCCCACATCTAATGACATTATTTTTTCTATGGATAGACCGGTAGAAGCCGAGTTTTTTAATATCGAAAGTGAGCGTACTGGAGTTTTACCGAATCGCGTTAGTGAAGTTGTTTCCCGCCTCCGTACTAAACATTTAAATGTGGAAGAACGCGTTAACTTGGAACGCTTATGCGCGGCTTACGCTGATGTGTTTTATCTTGAGGGAGAAGCTTTAACATTCACCAACAAGATGAAACATAAAATAAGAACCACCGATGAAATCCCAGTACATACAAAAACTTATAGATATCCTTATGTCCACCGACAAGAAGTTAGAGACCAAATTAATAAAATGTTGGAACAAAACATTATTAGACCTTCTGACTCTGCATGGAGCTCTCCAATTTGGATTGTGCCCAAAAATACAAAAAAAAAAATACAAAATACAAAATACTTTATTTCAACATAAAACATATCACAAGATCAATTGGAACCCATCAGTTCCGAACTAGTATGTAATACTGTGTTTCGGAACCAATGGCCTCTCCCTTAACACTAATGACACTAAAATAAACAAACCTATATGAATATTAACAACTACAGCCATGACAAAAAAAAAAAATTTACACACGTATTTAAATATTTAGATTTCAAATAGAGAAATAACAGAAGTACATAATATTTGACATCAACACACATCTTTACAAGAGACACTTATAATTTAAGTGTTATGTTATTTTTTTAAGTTATTCTTATTACGTTATATCTATATCTACAAGTAAGTATTCAAGACTATCATAATCGAATCTGGCCAACCATGATCTCAAAATCTTTTTAATTTCATTATTTGATTTTCTTTTAATTTTAAATTCTACGTCAATTTTATTGTACAACAGAGGAACAATGCAATCGTATCTCCTTTTCGCAAACTTAGTCTTCCTACCTGGAACAGGACAGGCCGATGCTTCAGGCAAGGCTAAATGGCGTCTTGTTGTGGACTTCAGGAAAGTTAACGAGAAAACGATTGATGATAAGTATCCAATTCCCAACATAACTGACGTACTTGACAAACTTGGCAAATGTCAGTATTTCACCACGCTTGATTTAGCAAGTGGTTTCTACCAGGTGGAAATGGATTTAGAAGACATACATAAAACTGCATTCAACGTAGAGAACGGACATTATGAATTCTTAAGAATGCCCATGGGATTAAAGAATTCTCCATCCACATTCCAACGGGTGATGGACAATGTCCTCAAAGACCTGCAGAATGAGGTATGCCTTGTCTATCTCGATGACATTATCGTATTTAGCACCTCACTCCAGGAACACATCCTAAATCTGGAGAAAGTGTTCAAAAAACTGCGAGAGTCTAACTTCAAAATCCAAATGGATAAATCCGAATTTTTGAAGTTGGAGACTGAGTTTTTGGGCCATGTAATTTCAAACGAGGGTGTCAAACCTAACCCTAATAAAATCCAGGCAATACAAAGGTATCCCCTGCCAAAAACAACCACCGAAATCAAACGTTTTCTCGGACTACTTGGCTATTATCGAAAATTCATTCCAGATTTTGCACGTGTGACTAAACCTCTAACCCAATGTCTCAAAAAGGGAAGTAAAATTTCATTAGACCAGAAATATGTAGAGTGCTTTGAGCATTGCAAAACACTTTTGACTAATGATCCTATTCTGCAGTACCCCGATTTCAAAAAAGAGTTTGTACTAACTACTGACGCATCTAATGTTGCAATTGGTGCCATTTTATCTCAAGGTACCATAGGCTCAGATAAACCAATAGCTTATGCGTCAAGAACTCTAAACTCCAGTGAGTGTAATTACAGTACTATAGAAAAGGAATTATTGGCTATTGTGTGGGCAACTAAGTATTTTAGACCATACTTATTTGGCCGTAAATTTAAAATCATTACGGACCATAAGCCTCTGCAATGGGTAATGAACTTAAAGGAACCTAGCTCGCGACTAACAAGATGGCGCTTAAAACTTAGTGAATATGATTTTACAGTCATCTACAAACAGGGAACTAACACTAACACCGATATAAATAACACTATATACCGGTAAAAATAACACTAATGCCGATGCTCTTTCAAGAGTAGAGTTACACAACGATGAGCTTATGTCTATCGCAGTTAATATATCTGAAAAATCCGATGTACTAGATGACTCTAGAACCATCACTGCCTCTGAAGCTGGCGCATCCTCGTCAAGGACTGCCACAGCTCATACAGATAATGAAAATCCTGTCTTGAATGTCCCGATGTCAGACCACCCCCTAAATAAATTCTCCAGGCAAATTATTATCAATGTAGTAAATGACATAAAAAGTAGACCTGTAATCACTAAACCGTTTGATACACATACGCGAATATCCCTCCAAGTATCAGGACCTAACCTAGAGGAAGACATTATAAACGCTATAAAAGAGTATGTGCGTCCCAAAACTAAAACTGGCTTACTCATCAATCCCTACTTAGCTATGTATACTATAGTACCTATTTTACAGAGAACTTTTAAAAGTTCAGCTATGGACCTAACACTAACTAGCACCGAAGTGGAAAATGTAAGGGAGTATCTTAAACAGCAAGAAATTATTAGCAAATATCATGATGGTAAAACGAACCATCGTGGTATAAATGAGACCTATTTAGCATTATCCCACAAATACTTCTGGCCAAAAATGCGAGAGAGTATAACAAAATTTATTAACGAGTGCACCATCTGTGGGCAGGCGAAATATGATCGCAACCCAATTAAACAGCAATTTAAAGTTGTCCCTCCTGCAACTAAACCATTTGAGCTTGTACATCTGGACTTATTAACAATTCAAAGTGAAAAATTTCTGACCATTGTAGATGCTTTTTCTAAATTTGCACAAGCTTACCACTTGCGTGACGGCACCGCTGTAAGTGTAGTACAAGGCTTACTAAACTTTTGTTCTCACCACGGTATACCCATGACCATAGTAACTGATAACGGTACTGAGTTCACTAACCAACTTGTAGCCGAATTTGTAAGGGTTCATAAAATTCACCACCATCGAGTTGCCCCTCACGCTCCTAATGAAAATGGAATAGTGGAGCGGTTTCATTCAACCCTTTTGGAACATCTTCGCATTCTAAAACTAGTTCAAAAATCTGAGTCAATAATTAATTTGGTTCCGTATGGTATTTTAGCATACAATAGTAGCATTCACAGTTTTACAAAATGTAAGCCTATTGAAGTTATAACCGGACATTATGACCCTCGTGACCCTTTTGACATAGACATTTCTTCTCAATTATTACAACAGTATATGATTAACCACAAAGACAAAATGACCATAGCTTATAAAACAATACATGACCTCTCGAGTACCTCGCGTGAACAACTGACGACCAACAGAAATAAAGAACGGGAACCCGAAGCTGAACTCTCGCCCGAGCAGCAGATTTTTGTAAAGAATCCATTCGCCTCGCGTCAGAAAGTAGCTCCCCGATACATTCATGATACGGTTATGGCAGACCTTCCGATTCATATATATACTAAGAAACGGAAAGGCCCTGTTGCCAAAACGAGACTTAAGAGAGTCCCTAAATCAGCCCAATTGTTACAGGCTGACGCTGACCTTCCTTCTTCTCCTGGGAACAATTCAAACGCAAGAGATAACACTTGAGAATCTCAATAATGGACCTGGTATCTTACCTTTCAAGTTAGGACCCACTAGGATCATAACCCACTACCATTCCTTTCTACAACACATAAATCTAGAGGAATTGAGAGATCGTATTAGTTCCGTCAAAGAACAACTAGACACTATTAACCCCGATTTTAATAATAAAACTAGGTCTCTGTACGAACCTCATATCACATACCTCAAAAATCTACTTAACAGTGTGCTAGAACAACTAGAGACATTTGAGTCTAAACGAGTAAAAAGAGGTCTGATAGATGGTCTCGGTTCGGTAATAAAAAGTGTAACAGGGAATCTTGACTACACAGATGCAGAGCATTATAATCAGGCTCTAAAATCCCTTCTGGAAAACCAAAATCACTTAGCAAATGAATTTAATAACCATATAAGTATTTCTAAAAACTGGACTTTACAATATTCAAAAGTCATTAATAGTTTGATTGACAACCAGAACAAAATGGTTGGCTTAATTAGCAAAATTCGCGACAGCGAAGCAACGAATGAAGACGATATGGTTAAATACGCACACTTTGCTCAAATTTTAATGATATTAAGTGACAACGTAGACGCAATTTCGTTTGAAATAATCAAATTACAAAATATTCTAGCGTTCATTAGGACTTCCACTTTACATCATTCGGTTCTAGATTTATATGCACTACGAGCTGTAATTAGCAAGCTGAGCATATTATATGGCAGAGATAAGGTGTTAGATTTAGATAATAGAGAGTATTACGATATAGTTAAAATAGGTTCATATTACGTAGATAATACTATAGTTATAGTTTTTAGATTTCCTGTCGTCATGTCATCCATTTATGACCTTTATAAACTATCTATAGTCCCCAATATGTATAATCAAATATTATTTCCCCCTTATCCCTTCCTGGCTATCCATGAGAAACAATTCAGGTACATAGAGGCAGAATGCCCGAAGACCAGCAAGTGGTACTTATGCGACGCGAACAAGAATCCGCAGAGCCAAACATCTGGAGACTGTATACACCATCTCATCGAGACGCAGCAGCGGAGTCCCCTCTGCAACCCAGTCACCGTGGCCTTCGAGAATCCAGCATATGAAGAATTAGACGAAAAGCATTACACTATCAGCTTCCCTCATCCAACTAAGATTCATCTCTCATGCGACCGGCATGTATACAAGACTGTACAAGGTAGCTACCTAGCCATTATCCCGCAGCAGTGCTACATAGAGACGCCTCAGTTCACGATCTCCAACAGCAAAGATCGTCTGAAAGGCCAAGCACTAAAACTAATGGACCTCCCTAATAACACCATCACCACTTCAGTCGCCGCACCTGAAATCACTCTAAACTCCATCAGCCTGAAAAGTCTTCATGAGCTGAATACCAGAATTTCCAAACAGTCGCCGTTGAAACCAATTGAAGATGTCAATTATGGCCTCTATCATACCACTATCCCACTTTACGTGGCATTGATAGGTGTAATCCTACTAATGTGTAGCCTTTACTACAGCAGACATCGCCAAAGTAAAGTAGATAACCCGCCGAGCCAGCCCAGCCACCAAGGACAACTCCAGCTACAAGAAGTCTACGCCATACCGACTACAACGAAGATTGAGCCAAACCAGAATCAACCCTCAGCTCCGTTTACGACAAAGATCTTCAACAGTCGCTGTTCTACGGGGGGAGGTGTTACGCCACCCTAATGTATAGGAATAGCTACGTCGGCATCAACCACAATTCCGAGCAACAGCAGGAATCGCGGCGTCAGCGCAACGTGCCGTGGGAACGTGACCACGTTGCGACACCCGAAGCTACCTACGCGGCCGGCCCGTCGCCAAGCGCATTCTAGATCCAACTTCGATCGAATCAATTCATTTTAAGTTTAAATATAATTGTAATTTCATTTTTATTAAATTAAGTTAAAAGTAAATTGGTTTTTTTTGCGACCTTCGGCTGCAATCAACATAATTACCTCATAAATATTTATTAAAACTCAAGTAAAATTAAATAGTTCGAAAAATAAATATATTATATTGATTATTTTTATTATTGTTTCACAAACAAAATGTAAAAGATGCATTAGACGTTTCGAGTGACATCACGTCTATACATGTATATAAATAATAATAATAATAAATAAATAAATAAATATTGGTAGACAATTCACACACAACACCATCTGACCCCAAACTAAGCAAAGCTTGTGTGATGGCGGCCAGATAGCTGATATAATACTTATATAGTTTTAAATACATACTTATTATACATAGAAATACCCAGACACAGTGCAAACATTTGATATTTGTACAAATATTTGTACAAATATTTGCACTGGGTGGGGATCGAACCCACGACCCTCGGCTTCGCAGGCAGAGCTACTACCAACTAAGCCACGAGGCCAGTCTATGTATATATACCACTTTTATATCGTTTCTTTTAAATAGTCGTGACGTCACAACACCATACTCTGAAAGAATGATGATACGAGATATGATAAATGATGATGATATGATGATGATATCTATCTACGTCAATATTTGATAATAAATCTTTTTTTTTTTATTTCAATAATTACATGGAACATAAGGGAAGTTACATAAAACTTACCATAAAACGTACAATAATACATAACAGCGACCGCTTAATTTCATTTGGATATGGACACTGCGTCCCACACTAAGGGTTCAATCCTGTGTTGGGAGATTCAGTGTTTTTTTCTCCATTTAGTGATGTTGTATAACTTAGGTATAACACACGTAATATCATGAAACATTGTTGTTCCGAAAAAGAGAAACAGAATTAAGAATCCAATGTGACAGTTTCAACTAAATATGAGTCAGTGAACACCTACATGAATAAAATAAGTAAATGAATAATCAAAGTTTACATTTAAAACATGAATTTAAAGCCAGCTTAAGTACACACGTAACGATATATCGTAGCGATTAATCTGTGCAAACCGATTTGCGCAGGTTTATTGATCGTGTGTATGACAAATCGTTGCAGATCATCGGTGGCAGTTGCGATGGTCGATGGTTATTTGCATAGATTGCACTACGATATATCGTTACGTGTGTAGCTGCCTTAAATAAAATATGTTCGATCGTGATATAATAAATGTGTTCGATCGTGATTTAATAAATATGTTCGATCGTGATTTGATAAAACAAAAATAAAACGTCCCATATATTACCACAATCTACCCGACGCACAAATAAGTACAGTATGTTTTTACCCAGTCACCAATAATTAACAATCAAGTTTTTAGCGATCACATCTTTCCTCCCAAGATAATTACAATCTGCGAAATGGGTTCCGCTCCAAATAATGGAACAAAACTGATTGTCATTTTGAATCCATCCGCAACCAGAATGGTCCCAGAGGTTCCAAGAAAGCCTAGTTATTACTGAAGCTGACAGGCCGGGAGCAGCGGATGGAAATCTTCACAGGGAATGAGAAAAGCTTCAGGCTTTGTTGCCGGGAATGACACAACCTTAATAGTTTTTCTAACTATTTTTTTTTTTTTTTTTTTTTTTAACTTCTATAGGTTTACACTTGACCGCCATCTCGCCTGATGTTAAGCGATGATGCGGTCTACGATGGAGCGTGTTTACCTAGATAAAACCGATTCACTCTCGATTTGAAGACACAAAGATTGTAACCATCGGGGAAAACCCACTCAGGCAACGTATTCCACAGCTTAGACGTTCTTATCACAAAAGTAGAGTCGAATCTCTTCGTTCGTGTCTTTGGAACATCAACCATGAAACGATGTCGCTTTTTCGAGCTACGAGCATGAAAAAACCGACTAACACGTACACGCTCAACATCAGCTCTGTAAATAAAAATCAATACAAGCGAATTTTTTGGAGCTACGAGCAGCCCAGTGATATTAGTGAACCAGCTACAGTTCAGCGAGCCCGGAGCCGTGTTGACAGCCCCCAGGACGTCAGGGATAAAGAGGAATCAACAAAAATACCGTACGAACAGCCGAAAATAAAGGTTAGTTTAGTTTCAACATTACAAGATCGCAAAGTTGTATTTGGACAAAAGTCACGTCCGTCCTCTTCGGTATAGAAAACCTCCGCCGACACGTTCTTATCGCTGCACGACCGACCGGCGCCGGCGACTCGACGCACGTCATCAGCGACACCTCCCCCCGCCAAGTAAAACATCATTGGGAGAACATCATCATCATCGCCAACCCCGGCGGAAGAACTGACTGCTGGTGACTGGACACCTACTGGACAGCCCGAACACCATCTAAAACGAGCGTGTACGCAAGAAAACTGACAAACTTTAACTTGGAGAAGAAGTAGAAGACGAAGAAGAAAGGGATCATACGCGAGTAGTATAAGTTGTTATAATAGTAGTATAATTTAAATTTACCCAACTCCGTTCAATCAAATTCTGTCATACAAAACATAAATATATACAACCTAATTAAGAAATTCTGTAAAATGTCCGACACAACCAAAAAAGCCGCCCCCTCCACTTCTGCCTGCCCCACTTCAGCCACTGCCAATGCACCCAGACGACCAAGGGTGCTCTCGGTAAGGTCAGTAGCGTCTAACTTACATAAGCGGATCTTAAAAAAAAATGTTAAGACCAGCGCGTCAGACGTGGTGCCGCCGACGCAACACCGGGAGGGGTACCCTGGTGTGCCCGTGGATGTCCCCGAGGTAGAGTCCTGCTGCACTCGATCATCTAACAAAGCACCATCGCCACCGTGCTCACGAACAGTAAGTGAAACCTCTGTGCCGGTAACATCAGTGCCAGAGTCGAGCCCAGAGCAATTAGCAGCAATAGATAGAGTCCAGAACTGGAAACAGTGTGGAATATCACCTCCAAAAGAGTTGACGATGGATGAAGAAACGGACAGCGTGTCAGAATCGTCATTCCCGACCTCCGCCCGATGCAAAAGGACCAGTATGCTGATCGCACACTGCTCAAAGCGAACGGGGGTCGAGATGGACAGCGCCACGAAAGTGGCAAACGACGCGTTACTCCGGGGGAAGGACGCTCTCGAACAATCCACCAATCAAAGACGGGATCTTAAACAAACTGCGATCGAGAGCCTCCAGACGCTCTTCGAGATTGTCCTTTCCCTGGCAGAGTCCAGACATCGTCACATCGCCTCACTCGAACAGGAGCGGACTCGGCACGCCGTGGAACTGCTCTCGGTGGAAAGGGCTCACACCAAATCAGTACAAAGAATGAATAACGACTTAACGAAGGAGGTAGCTCTGGCCAGGGAAACACTCAGCGAACTCCAAAAAGAAATCAAAGCCGTTAGAGACTGGCAGAGCTTTGAGTCGAGAGAGCCCCACCAACAAATAAAAGCAACGGCCGAAGCGGTGAGGGATATCAGTGGTTTTATTAAGTTACCTGCGCAAAGTCAAAACCCCTCCGTCGATTTGACTCCACTGCAGAACGATTATCTCGGTCTAAAAACCGGGATTGAAATTCTTCGGAGACAGGTCGACGAGTTTCGGAGAGACTCAAACGTAGAAAGGGCAGAAACCATCGATATCCTTCACCAAAACGCCAAAGTTCTGAAAGAGCTCGCCTCGACTCCTCCACCTCCTACTCCCCCAAATTACTCGGACAGACTAAGTACGATTGAAAAAATTCTAAATAAACAAACGCCACCCCCATCCTCCGCCCCAATCAGAATAAACATCGATGAGCACGTGCAGCCTATTACAGAACGTCTAGAAGCTGTATCGTCGGAACTCCGGACGATGCGGCAGGAAAAATTAATTCTTCCCCCACCAGCCCTAAGCATTGAGGCCGAAATCTGCCAAGCGGAGACGGGCAAAACATCTAAGCCCAACTACGCGAAAATGGCAGCTAAGCCAATTGTGCCAAAACCAAACCACACTCTTATCGTGACAACAGCGAATCCCACATCTCCCACGACGGCCGAAAATCTAATAGACAGAATAGCGGTAGCACTGGACACGAAAAAGACCGGAGCAAGGGTTGACCGAGTGCGCAAAGGTCGAAACAGGAAAGTTATCCTGAGTTGCAGCACAGAGGAAGACCTTGGTCTGGTTAGAAATCGCGTGCAGCAGGACAAAACTCTAAAGGTGGAGACCGCGAAAGCGGGTAATCCACTAATCATCATCCGAGACGTCCTGGCTTACCACAAAGACCACGAGATAGTGGAAAACCTTTTGGCGCAGAATAAACATCTGCTACAAGGGGTTAATTTGCAAGAGAGCGTGATTAGAGTTCGGTACAGAAAAAGGGCGCGTAACCAGCATGAGTGCCATCCAGTGATCGAGGTCTCACCTCGCATTCACAGAGCGTTTTTGGACGCCGAAAAAGTCTACATTGGGCTCCAGCGGAGACCAGTGGCAGACCACTCGCCTTTGGTGCAGTGCACCAAATGCCTAGGTTTCGGACACACAAAGGCGATCTGCCGGGAAGGGGATGAATCCTGCAGTCATTGCGGAAAAGCCCATTCCTGGACCCAATGCAAGGCAAGAAAAGAAGACCTGCCACCCAAATGCAAAAACTGCGCGGTTGCTCATCCCAACAGCCCCAACAGAGAACTCGCTCACAACGCCTTTAGTAGCGAGTGCCCTGAAAGGGTAAAATGGGATGGCATAGCGCGGTCCCGAATATCTTATTGCTAAGGGCACTCATGAGGAACGAGGCTCAGTCTCCCAAAGAGTAGGCAAACCAGGTTTGCGCTTCATCCAAGCAAACCTGCAGCGCTCCCAGAATGCAACGACAGAACTCCTGAAGGTTGCGAGAGAAAGGGGAGTTTCAGTTGCCCTTGTTCAAGAACCCTATGTGGGAAATAAAGGCGCGATGAAACAATATCCTGGAACTCGCATTATTCAGTGCAGTTTAAATAGGCAAAAACCAGTTAAGGCAGCCATTATAGTCTTCGGCGATAGGCTGGAGGTAATCCATGACCCCCAAATTGTCACCGAAACGGAAGCGGCTGTCCTATTGGTCGGCACAGGCCTAAAACTGGGAGTGATTTCTGTCTACTTAGAAGGAGACCAAAAAGTCGACGCCTACCTCAGCAGGATCAAAGTATTCAGTGAAAAATTAGCGACAAAAGACCTTATTGTTGCTGGTGACGTGAATGCATGGTCCCACTGGTGGGGAAGCGCATATCAAAATGAGAGAGGAGAAGCCGTAAACTCTTTCTTCAACGAAATGGACTTGTACATTCTCAACTCCGGCGATACACCAACCTTCGAGATCGTCAGGGAAGGTAAACTCTGCACAAGCGTAGTAGATGTAACTACGTGCAGCGGGTCTCTCCTGGGAAAAATCGAGGGATGGGAGGTTGACAGAAGTATTACAACATCTGACCACAACGCAATCACCTTCACTTTGCGTCTAGTTAAAGCTCTCGAACAACAGAGGTCAATAACAACACGCAAATACAACACCAAGAAGGCAAAGTGGCCAAACTTTATGTCACAGCTAAAATCTTCCCTAAAAGAAAGAAACATCTCGCCGGAATCAGTGGAGAAATGTGCAAGTTCACTAGAACTTGAGTTGATGATTACGAGCTACACAGCTGGTATACATGAAGCCTGCGAGCACACCATTCCATTGGTGAGCTCGTCGAAGGGAAATCCAACCCCTCCATGGTATACAAAAACGCTCGAAAATCTGAAGAAAGAAGTTCTCAGAAGAAAGAGAAGGATCAGGAATGCCGCTCCTGACAGAGTTGTACTTGTAGTCGAACAGTACCAAATTGCTCGGCAAGACTACAAGGAAAAAGTCAAACAAGCTCAGACGGAAAGCTGGAAAGAGTTCTGCACCAATCAGGAGAAAGAAAGTATGTGGGACAAGATCTACAGAGTGATGAGAAACACTTCGACAAGACAGGAAGAAATACTCCTAAGAGACACCGAAGGTAACACTCTATCCCCGCAGCTATCTGCAGAACTACTTGCCAAAACTTTCTATCCCGACGACTCTGAGAGCACAGACCAACCGTGTCATACAGAGCTACGGGAGCAAACCACGGAAACACCTATGGACTTACCGGAAAATGATCCACCTTTCACATCAGCGGAACTGGAATCAGTATTGAGAACTCTGAATCCAAAAAAAGCTCCTGGTACGGACGGGCTAACCGCTGATATATGCGCCTCAGCTATACGTTGCGAATGGGAGGTTTTCTTGGCGATAGCAAATAAATGCTTGTCGTTAAAACACTTCCCCAAGCAATGGAAAGAGGCGCACGTGGTCATATTACGCAAACCCGGTAAGACAGATTACACACACCCAAAATCTTACCGCCCCATAGGTCTTCTGTCCGTTCCCGGAAAAATCGTCGAAAAGCTTCTGGTAAACCGACTCCAATGGCATCTCCTCCCAACCATCAGTAGGAAACAGTACGGCTTCATGCCTCAAAGAGGCACCGAGGACGCCCTCTTTGACCTGGTAGAGCACATCAAAAAAGGAGTTGACAGTAAAGACACCGTACTCCTAATCTCCCTGGATATAGAGGGTGCCTTCGACAATGCATGGTGGCCCGCCCTCAAAAATCAATTAGCGAAGAAGAGGTGCCCAACAAACCTCTACGACATCGTAAACTCTTACCTCAGCGACCGTAAAATCAAGGTCAACTATGCAAGAGCAGTCTATGAGAAGGACACAACCAAAGGATGCGTCCAAGGGTCCATCTGTGGACCAACCTTTTGGAATGTGATTCTAGACTCATTACTACGAATGCTGGAAGCGGAGGGAGTATACTGTCAAGCATTTGCGGACGACGTCGTTCTCGTGTTTACAGGCAGCCCGAACATCATCGAACAGCAAGCGGGCAGGGCGTTGAGCATGACAGTGGAATGGGGTAAAATTAACAAACTCAACTTTGCAGCGCATAAAACCAACGCAATGCTTTTTACAAAAAAGTTGAAGTACGAACCTCCAAACATAGTCATGTCCGGCGTCCGGCTTGATCTGGTCGAGGAAGTCAAACTGCTAGGCCTACTAATCGACCGACGGCTCAACTTTAAAGCACATGTGACCGCCCAATGTAAAAAAGTGGCGAACATTTATAGACAGCTAGCATGTGCAGCGAAGGTGACCTGGGGATTGAATGGCGAAATCACGAGAACTATATACGTCGCTGTGGCGGAACCTATAATCATGTATGCCTCAAGTGTATGGGCACAAGCGGCAGACCTCGAGGAAAACAAGTCTCACTTGAACGCAATCCAAAGAGGTTTTGCCCAGAAAATCTGTAAGTCATACCGTACTGTCTCCCTGAAATCAGCACTTGCACTCTCCGGTTTGCTCCCACTGGATCTGAGGATACAGGAAGCAGCTAATTTGTACAGAGTAAAAAAGAACCTCTCCCAAGACTACCTCCCACCAGAAGTGGAACTCGAACGGAACGTTAACTACTTGGACCAATCCCATCCGTCCACGCTGGTACCCGTAGAATACGAGCTCCTAGAAGACACCTCCAATCTTCCAGAAGGACCTCAAATTTATACTGATGGCAGTAAGGTTGAAGGTAAAGTTGGAGCTGCTCTAACATGGTGGGAGAACGGCAAAGAGGTCAAGAACTCGACCTTCAAGCTCCACTCCGAATGCACAGTCTTTCAATCGGAACTCTATGCTCTTTGCCGGGCAACTCAAATGGCGTTAGAAAGCAAGGACCCAGAAGTCAATGTCCTGAGTGACTCCAGATCTTCACTCGAACTGCTAAGTAACCCGAAAACGAGTCACCCCCTGGCAAAGTGCATAAAGGAAAACATTGGACAGATAAATGCTGAAGGGAGATCTCTTCGTCTTTTCTGGGTGAGAGCGCATGTGGGCACCGTTGGCAATGAAAGAGCTGACGAACTAGCCAAATTGGCAGCTCTCACGGAATCACCCAGGGATTACGAGGGGATCCCTTTGTCCTACGTCAAACGCAAAATCCGCGAAGAATCGGTCAAGAAATGGCAAGATCGATATGAGACCTCAGACACTAGAAAAGTCACCCAGACGTTCCTCCCCGATATAGCAAACGCATATCGAATGTTGAGAACCATAAAATTGACTCCCTTCCAAGTACAAGCGTTGACGGGACACGGAGGAATAGCAGAATACCTGTACAGATTTAAGCTCAAGAGCGGTCCTGCATGCGAGTGTGACCCCGACCAACCCGAAACGGTCTGGCACGTGCTAATCGATTGTCCCCGATTCATGGTCGCAAGACATGAACTCGAATCTATGATCGACAGGAAGCTGGTTGTCTCGGATCTCCATAACATCTTAGCAGATCCAGACAACAGAACACGGCTCCTGTCCTTCATGGAGAGCTCATTCCGCATAGCGGCCAAGAGAAACTCCACAATATCAAATACACGCCTCCCCTCGCCACCACACCCTGACCCGCTGCCCGTGGACGCCACGCGGAATGTGGTTCCCGCCCAACCTCTCAATAGTTCCTCGAAAAGTACCTCCATCCAACAACTACTGGAGAACGCAGACCGAGGAGAGGCAGGGATCCGTATCCGCGGAGTGGCTCTCTTCATGGACAGCAACAAAGAAAGATTCGGAATAAGCTTTTGCTTTGCCTGGGAACGGAAACGAGCCCGTTTGTCACCTGGATTGTCTTGCCTGCTCAATGGGAGTACCGCAAAAGTCACAATGAAGCGGAAAACATATGACGCCATGCCAGTGTGCGAGGTGGACGGCCACCGATTTCGGTTGGTGCGATCGAAAAACAAAACGATTGCACTAATAGAGTACTCGGAAGGTCGGACCCCTTTCACACAGGCAAGTGCGCTGCTCGAACATCTGAGCAGAAATGCAGGTGAAACACCCCGGGTGATAAGCGTGGATGCGATGGCAATCGAATACTCAAGAGCGCGAGTCGCAGACCGGCTGGGTTGCATTGAGGCCTCTAAACATCATGAGGTAGTCGTATATGAAGACAGGGGAGAAAATCTGAGCTTCCTCAGAGCCCCTTCACACGACCAAACACATGCAACTGACAGCTGGGGACATCCTGTTCCTAGTTCGACCATCCAAACCGGCTCCGAAAGAGCACAGCAGAGGGCAGCCACGGAAAAAGCCGCAGCCAATCAAAGCGGCAGCCGAGGCACCAACACGACCTTCGTGACTGCCTTCAATGCAGCAGCAAGGAGCATACTCCGAATCTCATCCCACTCATCACCCCCCTTGACGTCAAGGACCCCCAACGTAGCTTCACAGCAACAAACGAGCCGAACGAGAGCCGACATGGGACAGGTTGAGCCGCCCCGCTATGTCATGGCTTCGGAGCCGCGGAGTCATGCACGTAACGCCTTCATCGAATTCCTAGCCACACTGAGAGCGACAAGACAAGTCAACCTCAAGACCTGCGAAAACATCATGCAGTCCTATAGGCTAGGAAGTGAAAGCCTCTTAAAGGCGAAACTTGAGGAGGCCGAAGCAGCCATTTACAATAATGTCACTTCCCGGGTCATCAAGGGAACCATGACAGGAAAGTATATGGCAGCTTACAGTGTAGAAAATGGCTTCGTGACACTGAACGAGAAAGAGACAGAGCGCGCGGGAATGCCAGTTTATGCGACACCACCAAACGACCCAATCGTAGTTACCGCCCGATGCACCAAGATTATGCTGGACGATAGGATCCTTGAGATGGCCAAAACCATCGAAGGGAACTCAAACGTCAAAGCGGGTTGGGAAACCTGGGAGGTACCGCGAATACAGTGGGTCAACGGAGTTCCAGGATGTGGAAAGACAACATGGGTAATTAGACACTTTGATGTGGACAAGGACGCCATCATCACTACAACAACTGAGGCAGCAAAAGATCTAAGAGAAAAGCTATCGCACCGTATCGGAAACCTGGTCAAAACCAGAGTGCGAACCATGGCTTCTGCTCTGGTAAATGGTTTCGGAAGAGAAAGCTTCAGTCGCCTCATGGTGGACGAAGCTCTCATGAACCATTTTGGAGCCATTGTGATGGCTTCAAGGCTGTCTGATGTTGGTGAAATTGTCCTCATCGGAGACGTCAATCAGTTGCCTTATATCGACAGGGAAAATCTCTTCGAAATGAGGTATCACCGCCCAAACCTGGTAACAAAGATCAGCCAGGAGTTGCTCTGCACACATCGCAATCCGATGGATGTCGCATATGCGCTGAGGGAAATATACTCAGGTATGTACTCCTCAGCATCCCGTATAAAGTCCCTAGAGCAGAAAAGGTACAAGGGAGCGCAAATACCCAACACCCTACCAAACACCCTCTTCTTAGTTCACACTCAAGAGGAGAAAGAGACCCTGACAAACCAGGGTTATGGGTCAGGCACAGGGTCACGTATCCTCACCATCCATGAAGCTCAGGGACTGACATATGAGTCGGTAATCGCAATAAAAACAAAGGCAAACATGAAGCTGCACGAGAGCGTGCCCCATGCGGTTGTTGCAATCTCACGGCACACGGGGACCTTCACGTACTACGCTGACGACACCGACGACGCCATCGGTCGGTTCGTGCGGCGAGCGTTGGCTGCATCACCGAAGACCATCCGAGAGTTCAACCTACAGATGGCCATCAGGGACAGAAATGCAGCCGTAGTGGAGGCTCTCGGCCGGGAGGAGGCGGCTTAGGCAAATGGCAATAAGGCAAAGAATCGATGTCGAGTCGATTACTAGCGGAATCCCAACCGGTAGTGATCGGCTCAACAGACGAGCACTAACTAGTATTAGGTTTAAAATGTTCCCAACTCCCCCCTTATTTTCCTCTTCTTCTGATTATCCAAGAAACATGTAATAATAAATAAGATTTTAAATGACAAAAGTCACGGACCCCGGAGTCTGTGGAGTAGCAATTTTAAATAAAAAAAAAAAAAAAAAAAAAAAAAAAGCTACGAGCATTCCGATAGAAAAAAGGACAAGGTGGTATCAGATCATGCAAATCAGTCGCACACTCTCCGAAGTGTATCCGATAAAAAACCGATAGGCTAGCAATTTTTCGGCGATGTTCAAGACTTTGAAGTCTTTTTCGCACAAGAGTGTCGTTGCCTATGAGCCTTTTGGCACGTCTCTCGATCGATTCCAGAGCCTCCAGCTGATACTTAGCCGATCCATCCCAAAGGTGCGAACAGTACTCCATACAGGAGCGAATCTGTGCTTGGTATAGTGTAAGCAACTGTTCAGACTTGAAGTACCTTCGCACCTTTGAGAGGACACCAAGTTTTTTGGCAGCAAGTTTAGCCTTGGACTCGATAAACGAGCCAAAGTTGAGCGTAGAGGTCAAAGTAACGCCCAAAAGTTCAAGACGGTCAGAGACCGGCACGGATACACCTCTAAAAGTTGGAGTCAGTTGGAAAGGACTCCTTTTAGCGGAGAACAGACACGCCTGCGTCTTACTCTCGTTGAACTTGACCAGATTGGCATCGCCCCATTTGGACACCGCATCAAGGGTCAAGCCCAAACGCTCGATCAGACTCTCTCTCAGTACCTGAGTTTGCTGCCCAGTGGCTCTCGCGCTAGATATGTAACTCCCTACAACGGTGCTATCATCTGCGTACCCATAGATACCGGGCTTCAACAGATCGTTGATATGTAGCAGGAAGAGCGTCGCAGAGAGTACCGACCCTTGTGGGACTCCGGCATTGATACCCATTTGATCCGACGAGCAGCCATCAATGACGACTCGTATGGATCGATCCCTCAAGAAGTCCGATATCCAAGCAATGAAGCCAGAAGACAAACCATAACTAGAAAGCTTGCTTATAAGGCCATCATGCCAAACCCTGTCGAAAGCCTTCGAGATATCCAGGGAGACTGCAAGTGCTTCCCCGTGTTTCTCAATAGCTTCACTCCAGATGTGAGTGACGTACGCTAGAATATCCCCGGTGGACCGGTTTCGGCGAAACCCGTATTGCTGGTCACTGAGGAGGTCGTTCGATTCTAGGTACGTCAGGAGCCTGTGGTTTAAGACACGTTCCATAGTCTTGCAGAGTATGGACGTGACTGAGATGGGCCTGTAGTTGACAGGGTCAGCACGACTACCTTTTTTGGGCACAGGTTGCACATTGGCAAGCTTCCAAGACTTCGGTACTAGCCCAGTTTGGAAAGAGAGTCTAAATAGGCGTGTCAATATCGGTGACAACTCAGGCGCACAAGCCTTCAATACTAGAGCAGGAATACCATCTGGGCCACTGGCTTTATTCACGTCCAGATTGCGTAGCACTTTGCGAACCTCCTTTTGGCGAATGCGTATCTCTGACATAAAAGTCGAACAGCCAGGTGGAGTAGGAGGTGTCGCGCTGCCAGCATCTAGACGCGAAGATTCCGCAAACTGAGTTGCAAACAAGTTTGCTTTCTCCGTTGCAGTGTGAGCCAGTGTCCCATCAGGTTTCAGCATTGGAGGTAGTGAGGAGCGGCAGAAGTTCGATTCGACCGATTTAGCTAGGGACCAAAACGCTTTGCTGCCCGCTGGGTACGAAGCTAGTTTGTTCCCTATTCGACTAATGTGGTCAAACCGAGCCCTCTGAAGAACCTTTTTGCATGCCTTAGCAGCCTTGTTGAACGCCTTCTTCTTCTGGTGTATGTCCCTTGCCTTACGCTGTCGAGCATCAACCCAGGCTAGGTAGGCCTCATGTTTAAATGCCTCAGCACTTTTACATTGAGAACCAAACCAAGGGCGAGCTTTGCTGGATAATGAGATGTCGGAGTATGGAATGAAATATTCCATAGCCGTTCGTATTGCATTAGTCACAGCATCCGCGCAGACTGAGGGATCACAAGAAGCGAAGCACAATGACTGCCATGGGTAAGACGCAAAGAAAGAGCGCATCTCATCCCAATCTGCTGACTTGTATCGCCATAACTGCCGGTTGCCTCTAGGGCTGGGATCAGGCGGATGGTAGACAGATACAGATTTCACCAGACAGTGGTCGGAGCTGCCTAACGGCGACGATACCGCCACCGAATAACGGTCTGGATCAGTTGTCAGCAGAAGGTCTAAGCAATAAGGTGTATGCGACTCAACGTCGGGTACTCTTGTAGCCTCTTGGACCAGCTGGGTTAGGTCTAACGATAAAGCTAGCTTTCTCGTTTCCTGCCCAGCGTGATCAGTGTCCCGGTATGGGTACAGCCATTCCTTATGATGGCCGTTGAAATCCCCCAGTAACACTAATTGGGCCGAAGGGTACTTCTGTTGAGCCGCGTCCGCCGCCTCACTTAAATACTCCGTGAGCCTAGTCGTCTCCAGATCTCCGCTGTGCGACCGATACACTATCTTCAGAACTAAACGATTGTCTCGAGTTATTGTTCTTGTTTCTATTAAATCGTTATTGCTTAGCAAAACCGTTTATTTGAAGAGGCAGAGCCTATGTTAACATTTTTTGCAGAGTCCGCCTGGGTAGTTTGTCAGTTATTCTGCTAAAACGCAGTAATGAAAAAACATAACTGTGTTCCGGTTTGAAGGGCTATGTTCATACAGAGTCGGAGTCAAAGAGAGAGTGAAATCACAGTGTATAGAGATAAAACAACTTAGATCTATGAGTGACGAGCGCATTGCAGTGCAGTGCGTATCACTGTGCTGTAATGTGGTAGACATGTTGCTTACCATCAGGCAAAATCACGGAAATCAAACCTTCGACCCCACATATTTATGTGAAATCGTATGCTCTTAAGATATCAGAAACTATACTGATATTGAACGCCGTTGATATATTGGACGTTCTAGAGAAATTGATCACTGTAAAGAGAAAGCCAAACTTCACTAATAGCCGGTTTTCTTCAGCTATTCAAAAAGAATGTCGGTAATCTGTCGACCTCATTACCACCGAGAGGCCTGTCGGCCGCTCGTCACACCGTAATGAACATCCTCTTGTTGCGTCATCGTTAGCGCGCGTCACCGTGACGTCATCATAAGCTGCCTCATTTAATTGGAGCGTTCGTTACTGTCCTTAAAAAATGCAAGCAGATGGAGCTGTCTGATCAAAAGCGACAGACAGATATTTTTTGAAAAATTATGACATCTATAATGTTGCATGTAAAAGTTTAAATACAAATTGAGCAGCATTATCATCTCGATTTAAATGAATTAAATTTAACTTTTTATGTAAGTACTCATCTACATGAGACTATATTGGTTTAATAATTATTATTATGTTGTTGATTCCATAAAAGTCAATGGTGAACAGGTGGAGTACGTACAGGATTACATTTACTTGGGACAGTTAATGTCTACCGAAAACTGCATGAAAAAGGAAGTTGAAAGAAGAATAAACAAAAAAATGAATTACGGTTTTAAACACAAAAGCTTGCGTAATTAGGTAGCTGTATAAATTTGAAATTGGAATTCCTAACCAAAAAATATTTGAGATCAAAGCGGCCAGTACGGCAAAACACCAATTTCATATTAAGTAAGGATTTAATACTATTTTTCGTAGCTCGTGCTACGTTAGTTAGTTTATAGCTACGAACAAACTAATGTAGATAACGTACAATATGGTACGGGAGGAGATTGCTCTTTGCCGTACATTTATCGGGTTTAAATTTGGAACACAGCATATAGTTAAGAGTAGCACATAGGTTACTTATTATCCCGGGAAAAAAACGGGAACGGTAACTATGCGGATGATACTAACACTATTAGATAGGATTTATCTCAAAGCCATGTCATTTTTCAGGAAACATTTCCTTCCAAACAAGTACACAGTGATATTTGTATTGCTGTTTATAATAATGTTTAAAATGATTAATTTGCCCGATGCGTGCGGTCCGCGCGCCGGTTCATTACTGTAATTAGGAAACATTAAAATAGAGCAAATTATACATGTTTAACTTAATTAATAAATTACGTTAAAATAGCGCGCACTTCACGGCTGCCACCGACGTTGTATTGTATAGACATGCCTCGCGGCTTAGACAGTAGTGAGGCTTTTCACTAAAATCACTAAAACATCGGTGAGTCGGCCATGGTGCGATTTCCAACCAGAACATACACCTGTGTGATGAATAGGGAAGTATTAAAAATGTTTTATAATTATTTAGTATTGTTATTTTGTGACATCAACCAGCTTGGACCGATTTAAGTCAAAGATCAAAAACTCTCAACTAATCCACCTTTCAAACAAAAAGAAAACTAAACAAGAATCGGTTTGCCGAGTACTCAGAAGAAGTACCTATAGAATTACAAAGTTCCTGATTACTATAGTGCTTCTCGTTCTTTCAATTTCAATTCAATTTTCAATTCAATACACAAAAGGTATTGCCATAAAGAAAATATTCCACTAGATAAGGGTAGTGCTACGATAGTTGAATGAATTCAGCTCGTGTTATATCCATTCTAAAATTACATTTCAAAAAGAGGTTTCATGTAATATATTACATGAAACCTCTTTTTGAATAGGAGGATATAAATAAAATAGGAGGGAGAATAATAAAAAACAGAACAATAAAACATTTATTTCAAATTGTACTTTACATTCAATATTATAATTATATAGTTTGATTAACAAATTTAGATATACCATTTAGTAGCAGCTAGCCCAGACTTCACACAGGTAACTCGGAACTTACGTATAGAACAAACGTTTAACTTTTTCAATGTTCGAAGCCCTTGTTTTAGTAGAGATACTACATACTACTATTAGATGTTGTGGTAATTCAGGATACTTGATTTATATACTCGAGCAATTCTAGGACATTTATTTCATTTAAACACATTCAGTTTTATATAACACAAAGTCGACACAAAAAAAAACAATAATACAAAACCACGTAACAAGACAAATCATGTTACTGGTCAAATAAAAACTCCCCCACGCGCCGAGTGTCGCTCAAAGGTCCCCATAATACTGGCCGCATTGCCCCGCTGAATCGCCATGGAAATCCGCTGAACCAGATACCAGCCTGCCCGGGAATCGCGCCCTCTTTCACGCAAACGCCGTCCGAGGTCCAGCATAAACTTTCGAGCCTCTACACACCACGGCCCTGCAGTCTCAACGGCAAACGGGACGAAATCATACGCCGACCCCAAACACGAGTATTTGAGGTGCTTGGCTCTGGCAGCCGCCGCTCTTGATTTATTATTTATTTATTTATTACTTCATGAAAAATATTGAATTATTCACACAATGTTTTATCCTATTCTTCAGAGTGTCACATCTGCAAAATGATAATTAATTTGGATGAATAAAACAATCAAAATTATTACTAGAAATGTAGTGATACATTCAAGTTGCATAATTGGAATTGCAAAAGGGTTAAATCAGAGGTGAAAATTTGTATTAATCTTTTTTTAGAGCTTCATCATCAACAGCCCACTAAATGTTCCCACTGCTGGGACTCGGGGCCTTCTCTCGCAAGGATAGAGTTAAGGCCATAATCTACCACAATTGCCCAGTGCGGGTTGGTGGATGACACACGACTTCGAAAGATTCTAGGTATATGTCGGTTTCCTCACGATGTTTTCCTTCACCGTTTTAGGTTAGCGGCATTACGCACATGACTTTGAAAATACAGTGGTGCGTGTGGGGTTTGAACCTGGGGTCTCCGAATCGGCAGGCGCTGTTCTCCCGACTAGACCAGCCGTAACTTTCAGAGCTTAGTACTTCATAATCTACTCACACAATGTACCTACTTTTCACTAAAAGCATCATTCATTCTCATTAGAATGGGACGGTATCTGTATAGGATAGTGTAAGTTAATTGGAGTTTGATGCAATTCCCACTCCAGAAAACAAGAGTTGCAATGTCCACTGACATTGAGATTTTGACAAACATGGAGAAGAAACAGAAATTGAAGCGTAGGGATTGGTAACGGAAAAAAAAACTGGCAGTCATAGAGACTGACGATAGAACTGAAAAATTTATAACTCAGTACTTGACAGCACACTTTCGAAACTACGCAGGTGAAACCGGAGGGCGTTTCTCGTTTGGAATAAATCTTTAAAGCATTGTCATCTAAATAAGCCTTCTCACACGTCATGGCCATTGGCTATCTAGACTAAAGATGTGTAATGGTAACCATGGTAACACGCCATGACTATCTAAAAATGTTTACCCATTTGTGGCCATAGCTCCGAGTTCCCCCGAAAATTTATTTCATTCCGAATCATGATGTTTGAGCTCAATTCACGGCCCACGAAAAATCTGTATGTAATGAGCCAAACGAAGTTTTCACTTCAAAAACTAACGAATGCGAATCCGCAGGCAAAATCTAGTACCTATTATTAGTAAACGGCCAGTAAATAAACTGTCAATTATGTACCGACTTGTATATTTCATGGGTAAATTTGTAAGAAATAACTGGTCACACTTTTTTGTTTGTTTTGTTATATAGGTTATGTTTGCATTATACATATTTTGCAAATTTTAGACTAGATGCAGCCGTTATGGTATAAATTTAACTCATGTTGATATCTAGAATGCATCATTATCAATTTTTATCAAGTGGGCATTTGAAAATATTGTCTACTTACGAGTAAAATGAGATTCCATTGATTTTTCTTCACATTCACATTTCACTGCGGATATTTTAGCTTAAAACACAGCAAACACACATTGTTCATATACTAAAACATAAATGACTTACAAGTCTTTCTCAAACACGTTTCAAATATTATTATAATAAACATATATGAATTAAATCAATAAAAATCAGAATCCAAGCTTTGCACAGACTTTTGTTGGGGAACCCGGTGTCAGATTTGAAAGCTTAGCCAGAGAAAAACCCGGCCACGGTGACAAGGACGTAAAATCAGTATCTCTTTCTCTCTCTTTCACAAGTAATAGGTAATTAGAGTGTCTCGTTCCCGCAAGTTGTGACGTCACTTATTGTGCTCCCCTGGCCGAGTAGTACTCGTATGTCACAATTGTGGTGGCGACTGGGTCAAACAAATGCTATTCTAATTTTATTAATCCTTAAGCAAAGGAAAATAATAGATATATATTTTGGTTATTGAAATTAAATCTTCTTTTAGCGCACCCACACATAGATTTTTCATGGGTTGTGAATTGACCTCAAGCGTCACGTTTGTAAATGGAAAAATACTTCGGGTAAGCTCGGGACCATGGTCATGGTCACGTCATGGTCCGGTTTCACCTCTATCGGCAATTCCTATGACTGACATTTTTTTTGTTGTGACGTCACTTCATCGTAAAAACGTATCATAAAGTTACGTCACTGGAAAATTGTAATCACAGTACCTTCGTCAAGTGTTTCTGAAACAAAAGAAAAAAAAATGTGTACAATACTTTTTAATAATCTATGTAACTGACGGACTGATGTTTTATCATATTCATCATCTGATGATTACTATGTTTTAATCATCATCTATTCTATTATTGTCAGTTCTGTCAACAGAATGCTTTGTCGTCGCACTGTTCGCGTTTCAGCCGTTCCGTGGTGAAGTGGTCCGCGGTAGAACGGTCCACGTGGAACGGTCCGCGGTCTGTGTTCGGACAGACGGAAGAGTGGTCCGACCACCGCGCATTACATCGCTGGTTGACCGGCGGGCACCGACCGGGCACCGACATTGTAATAACTACATAGGTTGCAGGTTTACCATTATTGCTTGTGGCAACCTATAAAGGTTGTAGCGGCACCGGCGTTAGGTTTACATGCTGTATGTAGCTAACAACGTCAGTTACAGATAGTGCAATCCACGAAGACGCGCCCCACTATTCCTCCTAACCGTTTATAGTAGTATATGTGTGCAAGCTTCCGTCAATGTTTGAGTGTTATCGGTACACACTAATTACCTATAAATGCACACGCACACTACAATGACTGGTGAATGGTTCGCGACTGACGCTCGGAGCTAACGCGATTGGTGGAAACGAAAATTGGTGGGGCGCGTCTTCGTGGATTGCACTATCTATACATACGAATGTTAATAAGTTTTTACGGCTAATTAGACTAAACTTGGATTCCATATTAATTTCAATAGAATACATAACTAGTTTGGTTGAATAGTTAGGTTAGTAGGATTTTTGATAATGAACGTTATGAACCTCCAATTAGGACACCAAAAGGATAACTTCTAAATCTTATACCTTTAAACGAGCAATTCTTGTACCTATGTATATATTATAAATATGTATATATATATGTGGGATTCTGATTGTTCATATTTTTGTTTATGTCACTTTTATAATATTAACAGATGTCAGTGTCAAGTAAAATTAGATGATAAGCTTATTTTTTGAGAGGTTGTTGGTTGTCAAAAGAAGGAGTAAACGATTGTAAGACGTTAAGATTGTTTTTAATTATCTTTGTGTGAATTTCTGCGGTAATCTGCACCCTACCATTCATAAATCCCACAACTTTTATGGGGGCTCGTCCGGGATATGAAGAAAACATTGTGTACGGTGTAAAAGTGCGAAAATTAGATGCCGCATAATCGCCAAGCAAGATAATAAGACGCGTCATTGTGTACTGTTTTACCGACGAAGCGACGGCAGTACCAACCTGGCGAAAGAAGTTGTTTATCGTTTTGTCTATGCGTCTTAAGTCAGCTGCCAAACATTATCTGTGTCATTCAAGAAGTCGAATAAAATGTTGCCATACTGAAGATTTTACCCGGTATTTGGGGTAATTTTACCATTTGAGGGAACGACGATTATTTTATTCAGAAAAATTTATGAAGACGATTGGTTATTATTTTGTTTGATAAAAGACGAAACAATTGATACAGAATGGCACGACGAAGGGATAAAGACAATGAAGATTTGACAAAACCCAGTTCAGACGATATTACCTTTGGAAACAAACCACGGATTTCTTTTAATGACTTAGAGAAATCTATGACGCCCTTTACCGGAGATGATACCTACCCGATTGAGACATGGATAAGTGATTTTGAAGATACTGCTACGTTGATGGAGTGGACAGAAATAGAGAAAATTATTTATTCGAAAAGACTTCTCTCTGGTACAGCAAAGCTATTTCTGCGATCGTTGGGCTCCATAACATCATGGGATGTACTTAAAGAATTATTAACCGAAGAATTTGCCCCAAGACTCAGTAGTGCTACCATCCACAAAAAACTAGCATCACGCAAGATGAAAACTAATGAGACTTACCAACAGTATTTTCTACACATGAAGGAATTGGCTATGCACGGGAAAGTTGAAGACGAAGCTGTCATAGAATACGTGATAGATGGTATCCGTGACACTGAAACAAACAAATCTATTTTATACGGAGCTACCGACATAAAACAATTTCGAAAGAAACTGGAAGTATACTCACAAATAAAGGAGAAGATTCACCATAAAACTGCTGTTCAGATTACACCCACGACGACTACAGCACGTAGGCCCATGTACACTAAGAGATGCTACAACTGCGGTGATTCTAGCCACCAATCATCGGCATGCACTAATGGAATAAAATGTTTTAAGTGTAATGAATACGGGCACAAATCGAACGAATGTCAGAGTACGACGAAGAAGACACTTAAAATCCAAGATGTAAGCGACTTTACTTCGAATCTTCGTCAGCCATACAAGAAAGCCAAGATTAATGATATTGAAGTTACTACTTTTCTTGACACCGGAAGCGATGCAAATTTGATTCGAGAATGCTATTATAGAGAAGTACTGTTAAAGAATAATGACTACGATCCGAACAATACACTTAATTTATCAGGAATAGCCGAGCATGAAGTACGCACAAAAGGATCTTTTACAGCAAGAATTGAAATGGATGATGTGATATTTGAAACTAAGATTAACGTGGTAGAGGATGACGTAATACCCGTTAATATTTTGCTCGGAAATCCGATATTGAACGAAATTGAAATTGCATTTTCCGCTGATGGAATTTCAGTGAAGAAGATGTTACACCTGACTCAGATTAATGATTACAAAGAAGAACTTACAGACAAATATGATATTAAGACGATGAAATATAAAGACACAATTAAGAAATTACTGGAAGACTATGATGACTTAAAGACTACGACGAAAGAATCAAATATAAAACTTAAAATTATACTTACCAATGAAGATCCGATTCACCAGACTCCACGAAGACTCTCACCTCTAGAGTTAAACATAGTAAATAAACAGATAGAAGAATGGTTAGATCAAGATGTAATAAAAGCAAGTAAATCAGAATTTGCAAGTCCGATAGTATTAGCGAAAAAGAAAAATGGAAGTTACCGACTATGCATAGATTACAGAAGGCTCAACAAGAAAATTATCAGAGAAAGATTTCCACTCCCGCTTATAGAAGACCAACTAGATAAACTGAAAGAAGCACAACTATTTACGTCACTAGATTTGAAAAATGGATTTTTACACGTGAATGTCAGCAAAGAAAGCCAGAAGTATACTGCATTCGTAACACCACAAGGACAATATGAATTCAATAAAATGCCATTTGGTTTGTGTACAGCGCCGTCCGTATTCCAACGATTCATTAATGATATCTTTCAGGATTTCATTCTAGATGGCACTGTCCTGGCCTATTTAGATGATCTTATAATACCTTCTAGAACAGAAGAAGAAGGAATCAAGAAGATGAAGAAAATACTTGAAAGAGCGCAAGAATATGGGTTACAATTTAATTGGGAGAAATGTCACTTTCTGCAAAGAGAAATTCAATATTTGGGTTATATTATTTGTGATAATGTAGTCAAACCTTCTACTGAGAAGATACAAGCTGTTGCAAGGTTCAAGAAACCGGAAAATATTAAAGGATTAAGGTCATTCTTGGGTTTAACTGGATATTTTAGAAAATTTGTTAAAGATTACTCAATCATAGCTAAGCCACTGACTGATTTACTCAAGATGGATGTAAACTTTGATTTTGACATTAACTGCGAAAGAGCTTTTGAAAAATTAAAACAGATTTTGTGTGGTTCACCAGTTTTACACATTTACGATTCGAATCTCGAGACAGAGTTACATACAGATGCAAGCATAGATGGCTACGGCGCCGTTTTATTGCAGAGAAATCCAAAAGATAATCAGCTGCACCCGATATACTACATGAGCAAAAAGACTACTCCTGCAGAAAAGAAGTATCACAGCTACTATCTGGAAATTCTAGCAATCGTAGAAGCAATAAAGAAGTTTAGAGTTTATTTACTTGGAATTCGTTTCAAAATTATAACAGACTGTTCTGCTTTAACTATGACGCTACAGAAAAAAGACTTACCTCATAGAGTTGCTCGCTGGGCACTCCTCCTTGAAGAGTTTGATTACAAAATTGAACACCGCTCCGGAACACAGATGAAACACGTAGATACCTTGAGCAAATACCCTGTTAGCCTGATACTTACCGAAACTACAGCACGCCTGAAAAGAGCACAAGATGATGACCTGAAAATAAAACTATTAAAGAAATTGTTAGAAAGAGAACCTTATGAAGATTTTGTACTAGAAAACGGAATATTATGTAAAGTTAAAGATGGCACAAGACTTATTGTTGTACCTAAGAAGATGATAAATGAGATAATAAGAAAATGTCACGAGAAAGGCCATTTCGGAATTATAAAAACAGAAGAATTACTGAACCGAGACTACTACATTGAAAATAGCAAAGAGAAGATACGATCAATAATTGATAATTGCGTGGAGTGCATATTAATTTCGCATAAAAAAGGAAAGAAAGAAGGATATTTACACCCGCTTGATAAAGGGGACACTCCATTGTCTACTTACCATGTTGATCATCTTGGTCCTTTGACATCTACGAATAAGAATTACAAATACATTTTTACTGTTGTAGATGGTTTTACAAAATTTACGTGGATCTACCCAACCAAAACTTTATCGACGGAAGAAGTACTACAAAAACTCAGATTGCAACAGGAAACTTTCGGTTCTCCAGAGCGAATTATAACAGATCGTAATGCTGCTTTTACTTCTAATGATTTCAAAACATACTGTAACGAAGAAAACATAACACACTATGTAATAACTACCGGTCAGCCGAGAGGAAACGGTCAAGTTGAGAGAATACACCAAATAATAATAAACGTGTTGAGTAAACTCACATCAGACGATCCTGCAAAATGGTACCGACAGATTGGAAAAGTGCAACGTTGTTTAAATGGGACTTACCAAAGAAGTATTGGAATGACGCCCTTTGAACTGCTTACTGGAATAAAAATGAGAGACAAAAGTGATGATATTCTGAAGTTGATAGAAAAGGAGAATTTAGTATACTTTCAAGACAAAAGATCAGAACTTAGAGACAGAGCAAAGCAAAATATTCAGAAAATTCAAGAAGAAAATCGAAAAGTTTATAATCGCAAAAGACGAGAAGCTATACAGTATGAGATCGGAGACTTAGTAGCTATTAAGAGAACACAATTCGTTCAAGGTTATAAGCTACATCCAAAGTATTTGGGACCATATCAAATTATACAGAAAAAAAGGAATGACAGATACACTGTGAAGAAGATAGGAGACGGTGAAGGACCTATTAACACCACTAGCTCCGCTGATATGATGAAACCATGGTCTAATGGTGATGACGAACAAGAATCGCATTCATCCGGGCCAGATGAATAATGCAGGATAGCCGTGTGGGATTCTGATTGTTCATATTTTTGTTTATGTCACTTTTATAATATTAACAGATGTCAGTGTCAAGTAAAATTAGATGATAAGCTTATTTTTTGAGAGGTTGTTGGTTGTCAAAAGAAGGAGTAAACGATTGTAAGACGTTAAGATTGTTTTTAATTATCTTTGTGTGAATTTCTGCGGTAATCTGCACCCTACCATTCATAAATCCCACATATATATATATATCTTATACCTTTAAACGAGCAATTCTTGTATATAAATATGTAATTATGTATATATATATAGAATCTGAATCTCAGAAACGGCTCGACGGATTTTCATGAAATTATGTATGCAGGGGATTTCGGGGACGATAAATCGATCTAACTAGGTTTCATTTAATAAAAACGCATATTATGCGCGTTTTTAGACAATGAAAAACTGTCACATTTAGACATTAGAATGCGAAGGTAAATTTCGCCGCGTGACGTGACAGCATAATTGGCTCAGACGGGAAGTCGGGCGTTCGTGGCGATCACGAATGAATAGCTGCGGGTTCGAATCCAGACGGCTTCTCTTTTTTTCAAGTATTCTTTTTTTTAAGAAAATATCTAAGTATTTTTAGTATTTAAACCGAGCAAAGCTCGGTGACCCAGGTACTAGAATCTGAATCTCGAAAACGGCTCGACGGATTTTCATGAAATAATGTATGCAGGGGATTTCGGGGACGATAAATCGATCTAACTAGGTCTTATTTAAAAAAAACGCATATTATGCGCGTTTTAAGACAATGAAAAACTGTCACATTAGACATTAGAATGTGAAGGTAAATTTCGCCGCGTGACGCGACAGCTTAATTAGCTCAGACGGGAAGTCGGGCGCTCATAGCGGTCACGAATTAGTAGCTCCGGGTTCGAATCCAGACGGGTTCTCATTTTTTTTCAATTCGTTTTTTTTTAAGAAAATCTATTTCTTGGAGTCTTTTATCTGTAGGTATCTAAGTATATATAGTATTTAAACCGAGCAAAGCTCGGTCACCCAGGTACTAGATCTAATTCAAGATTCCTATTAGGTACATAAGCATAAGCAACCCAATAAATGTTCCCACTGGTGAGTCCAGGGCCTTCTCTCGCTAGAAGTGTGAGTTAAGCCCGTAATCCACAACGCTATCCAAGTGTGGGTTAGTGGATAACGCATGACCTCGATAGATTCTAAGTACATGTCAGTTTCTACGTGATATTTTTCTTCACCAATTTTTAAGTTAGAATTTAGTTACACACATGACTTAGAAAAGCTGGTGCACAGAGGATTTGAACCAGAGCTACGGAGCTCTGGTTCAAATCTTCTGTGTATCCTACTGATACGGATCAGTAGTCTTCATTTTCCCGACTGGACTAACCGTAACTTTTTCTAGCAGGAAAGTTACATAAAGAGAAAAAATTCAAATAAAATAGCTGGTCGCTGCTAGTAATAACATGATGTAAGCAGAACGTACCCAAGTCACTGTTCCAAGGACCATTCAATCAACCACCTAATTGTTAAGTTAGGAATTACTAAGTCTAAAGTATGATTATAGAAGTTCACATCTGTCTGATGAAAAATTTCACACAAGTCTGATGAAACATTTTTTATAATAACCCCCGTTGTTTACAAGAAAGGCTCCCAGCTCCAATATCTTGGAACGTGTATTAAACCCGCGAGGCACAACATCTCCGCTTTGCATAAAACGGACATAAAACACCGCGCCCTCTGCACAAACCGTGTAAAGTTTAGACGCGAATTTCTAGAAAAATCCTTGACGTTTCCTTGTCGCTCAGCCTTGCCCGTACGTAACAAGTGTACTTATCCTGCAAAATCTTATACCGACACAAAAACTCCTATTTGTACGAGCACAAAACTCATGTTCCCGTAATTTGGCTGTATTATTAGAGTGGTAAGATGTATGTGAGAGCGACTCTTCGTTACTCTGAAGCACACTCCGGTAACGCTTTGGAAAATGACGCGAAAACTGTTGAATGTGCATTTTAGAGGATTCTCTTGTACCTGTCGTGTTTGGTTTGGAACGAACTTGGTAATTAAATGCGGCCTTGTCGAGTATTTTGAGGGGAATTTCCTTGAGAGGTTTGTTAATTGCTGAGTGTATTGTGTGTCGAGACAGCGGGAGTGCTTCGGGAAGAGATCTGAAGGTGTAAGTTAACAGGATTAGAGTATTATCGCGTTGTGTTCTTGAAGACTTTGTAACCGACTTCACGAACATTTTTGCTGATATTTAAAAAACCGGTACACCGATTTAGATACATGTATATGATACTACTTCTGAAATATTATGATCTACTAAACTACGCTGTCGAACCTCGTGGCCAGGAGGAAATAATCATTGAAATCGATTCACAATATCGCGTAGCATACTTACATACAAAAAAATTGAGTCATAGGAACGGCCGATAGAAGTGAAAACTTATAACTCAGAATTTGATAGCTTACTTTGGAAACTACACGTGTGTAACCGGCGGGCGTGGCCTGGGCATCATGGCATGGCCATCTCGAAATGCTTCAGCATTTCCTATTATTGGCTGATGTATTTCTAGATGGCCATGGCATGATGCCGAGGCCACGCCTTTTCAGCATTTCCCATTGGCTGACGCATTTCTAAATGGCCAATAGCCATGGTCCCTAGTTTACCCGAAGATTCAATATCATATCCGAGCGTGACGCTAGAATCCAATTCACAGCCCACGAAATATCTGTCTAGACGCGCCTAAAGAAGTTTTCACTTCAAAAACACATAGAACCGAATTAAGAACCTCCTTCTTACGTGAAGTCAGTTTGCCATTCTAGTATGACGAAATCCATCCTACTAATATTATAAATGTTAATGTTTGGATGATTGTTGCCCAATCACGTATGGCTGAAATTTGGATCACATTATCGTATGTCAGAACAGATAACATTTTATTCCGTAAATTAGCTGAACCGTGCGCGCATTGCTACGCTACACGCTACCTATCGAAAATTGGTCGTACCAATTCAAATTTTGAACAAATTTGGTTACCTTTGGGTCTAATGCCGCAACCTTTAAAAGATAGACTCATGCTGTCACGCAACAAAAGCTCTCAAATCAAAGCAATGTTTTTTCCCGTTTTTGTTATATTTGTCATTTATGCTCCACTCCTGTTGATAGTAGCGTAATGTTAAATAGTCTATAGCCTTTCCCAATAAATGGACTATCTAACAAAGAAAGAATCTTTCAATTCGGACCAGTATTTCCCGAGATCCTTGCATTCAAATAAACAAACAAACAAACTCTACAGCTTTATAATATTAGTATAGATATCACGGTAACGGGAACTACACGGGTAAAACCGTGGGGCGCTCCTAGTAAACTGTAAGTTGAATGAATGAACGTTGCACATAATATATCTAGAGGTATAAAGTTCATAATATGAAGTTCTTGACCAAACCCTGTCAAACAGCGATCGCACCCGTACACGCCGGCTCACCGCTCCCGTCGTCGCCGCGCATTATACGCGCTAATTCGATTCCCATGCTCATAATCCCGAACCGGCCCATTGTGCGCTCCCATCGATTCCCCGCCTCACCCGCCAGCCGCCACCGACCGCGGCCGCTCGTTTACATCGCATCACAATATCTACGGGCTCACTGTTTAACACCAGAAATTGTCTCGCCACCGTAAAATCCAAGCCAAACATATCCTTACCTAACCAACCTAACCCACACCCCTCACAAACTAAACCACACACGAACTCAAATCTTAAGATCAGAACTGTAAGAGTGAGGTATAAAATAGGGAGCGGCAAAGCTAAGATGGTTCTAAAAATCTCAAAGGGTCTTCGTAGATCGAGATGTTTGGACGTGTAAACTGTTTGACGAATATGTTTGGTCTGTCAGTCGGCTTGATGCGGGTTTGATGTCAAACAAAGCCGCTTAATAGCTTTTTTGCGGGCAGTTTGATGGAGTATCGGAGATTGATATTGGTGAAATATGTCGCGCTGGGGAATGTTTGCTTGGTTTGATGGAAACATTTTTGATACGGCGAGCTGATGCGTGGTTCATCAATATTCGCTGTAGTTGGGTTTTGTATCGCTGTATTGATTGGTTTCAGTGGTAAACTAATTTTGTTTGCATGTGATCAATTTTGCTGTTTGCTGAAAAAAACCGTGATGGTTTAGTGAGTAGAACGCACAAATTCACCGTATTGGGGTCGTAGTTTCGAATTCCGAATTCAGTTTCGAATGCAGCGTCTCTGAGTATTTTCCAAGTGCAGTTTCTTATCACCACAAGCTTTAACGGCGAAGGAAAACATCGCAAGGAAACTGGTATGTTCCAAGAATCTTACATGGTCATGCGTTATCCGCTAATCGGTAACTCCGCACTGGGCCAACGTGGTGGATTTAATAAGTGTAGCCTCATTTCCTTCCTTGTGAGAGAATGGCCCGAATCTTAGTAGTGGGAACTGATTAGTGTGTTGCTTATGCTAAACGTGTAACGCATTTCCCATAAAATACATTTTTCTTCTAAAATGAAACTTACGTTCGTCCTAGGTCCTAGCCACACTGCAGAAAGGATGAAGTTGCTAGGTGCTGATAATTGCAGCTTCCCAACTGTTAAACCGCTACATGGTAATATTGCAACCGCTCAAAGATCAGTGGTATAAATCTCCGTTAGATCGATACTCGTATTAACCGCAGTGTTACAAAATCTGGCTTATGTTCAATGAACTCAAATAGACTGATAATCTATTTGAGTTCATTTCTCGTCATACACGTTGAACATTTCTGTGGTATTTTGTTTCTTAATTGCATATTCTTGTGTATTTTTAGGGTTCCGTAAAACGTAAAAACGGAATTAGGGTTGCCCTCCATACTGAGAACTGAAACGCAAAAATTTTTTTTTCATCAAACCTACACGTGTGGGGTGTATATCGATAGGTCTTCAAAAACGATGTTGAGGTTTCTAAAATCATTTTCGTATACACTGAATAGTTTGCGCGAGACACACTTCCAAAGTGGTAAAATGTGTGTCCCCTCCCCTCTAACTTCTAAAGTAAGAGAATGAAAAATCTAAAAAAAAATATATGATATACATTACCATGTAAACTACCAACGAAAATTGGTTTGAACTCGATCTGATGAGTAGTTTTTTTTAGTACGTCATAAATACACTATTATTGAAACTTCGATCAAAGTTACAACGAACTACAAGAACTATCATATTATGTGTTCTATGTAGATTATGTTACTTGCTGCAACGGAACCCTTCATGGGCGAGTCCAACTCGCACTTGGCCACTTTATTTTAAATATAGTGACAAGGCCAGTAAGACAGACGCCCACCTCAAGTCACACCTACACCTGATTACTTTTTCAAGTGCACGTGTACCTACTTACTATGATGACATCACCACTAGTTTTAGCGGTGTAGGAAAACATCGCGAAATATTTATAAAAAGATGTTTTTGGGAACATTTTCATCTGTCTAACCGAACTGGGCCAGCTTTGCATTGGATCGTGGCAATGATTCTCACCTTCTCTCTTAGTAAGTCCCGAGTCTTAGAAGTAGAGATTCAAAGCGGGTTGCCTATGCTTATGTAAGAATACTTGCTCAGTTCTAAACAGCTATTTTCAATGTAATAAATTATTACTTAGTTATGGATTGAACTACATTTCTAGACATTTTTACCTAAAGGCCTGTTTTCATTTTGATTAGTACGCGTGCGAGTGAGTAGTGCAGGTGTTGAGTGATTGGTAGCAAACACGTGTTGACACCGATTGATTATTGCGAGTGCATAGTAATCAGTCACTCGCACTCGCAATAATCAAAATGCAAACCGGCCTTAAAGGCCGGTTTGCATTTTGAGTAGTGCGATTGCGAGTGCGTGTGCGAGCAAGAAATCGCGATTGATTAGTGCAGGTGTGTAGTGCGAGTACTGTCCAGTTCTATATAGAAGTTGTGTTTCGTTGATTGTTTCGTTGAGTTGCCAGCCGTCGGCCCGCAAGTAATCAGGGTCAGATGTAAGGAGAAAACACAATGATTGGTCAATTCAGTTATTTTAGTATTAATGACTTTTATACGTTAAGTTTTTAAATCGTAGAAAGGTGTAACAAATTCGATAACATTCAATTAAGATTTTTAAGAGAAAAAAATATATTTAATGCACTTTACTTAATGTTATCAACGCAAATAAGAACCAACACGACACTAGCCTTTTCCGACATATATATATTAAAAAAAAAAAAACTGAACATTTCATTGTACGATAATAATTATCGTAAAGCGCTAAAGAGTGCGCGTGTTCTTGTTACGAAGAGTTCGATGCTTTTAGATCGGAAAAAAAACACTTTTCTTTTATACAAATATGGGAAAATATAATTTTACGAATATTTAAAAACTGTAGAAAAAAATAATTAATTATTTAATGTACTTAACATCCCCTTAAAAGAATGCAGGCTGATTACCAATAACCCTATAAACATAATCTGTATCCAATGCTAATCAGTATCGAAAATTAAAAATCTGTATAAATACGGAGAAATCTGTATACATGGCAACGCTGCTGTTTACTAGCAGGCAAACTGCGAGTGAGGGGGAAGGAAAAACGCGCGGGAGGAGGCTCCTCGCAAAAAAATAGAACGCGCTTCTAATCACTTCACTACGCAAGTTACTACACACTCGCATTAATCAATCGTTGTCCACACGTGTTAATAACTAATAACTCAACACCTGCACTACTCACTCGCACTCGCAGTAATCAAAATGAAAACAGGCCTATAAAATCATTAGAACTAAATGTACAGACATATCACGTAGAATGGCGTTTATCCCCTATTTAATCCTCTTAGAAGAAATCTTCCAGAATCTTTTCTCAGTACATTGTTCATTGCAAAAGCGAGAGTCCGCTCACATGAGTATATATACATTGTAAAATATGAAGTAAATCGGTGAAATATTTTTTTGATATTAGTTTCGAGACTTGATAAAATAAACTGTTGTGTTTTATGTTTCCCCCGTCTACGTAAATATCTATTAATGTAAAAAAATAATGTCTATTTATCTTGGTCGCGCGTATACGGTTGAACCGATGTCATTAATTAATCATTAGTTTGTTGTATTTGTTAATGTGAGGCAATGGTTTGAACAAAATTAAGTAATTGCTCAAAAATAAAAAAAGCCTGCTTCTATGGTTAAAACAAAACTCATATTAAGCGGATACACCGTTTTTTTGTTTTTGTAGGTTTGGGAATAAATTGGTCGAAAGTGGTTTAGTGCCACGTGAGTGGCACCGTTGCACCTTTCCCTTTAATTTTATTTTTGTTTGAACAATATCCAAAATAGTTTAACCGTTGTTCATTAACGTGAATTCGTTTATGTAGATATAAGATTTATATAATCTCAATGCCTTGCCAAATGCATTTTCTTTACTAGAACTAATTAAAACACAGTAGTTCATTCAGGAGTCCCATTTGGCATTGCAGAGGCGTACTGTGGAGCTCTGTACATTAGAGTAGATGTCGCAGAAGAACAACGTCAAAGCTATTTAAGCAAAACATAATTTGCAATTCATTGAAACACTCCACTCCGTCTAGCAGCGAGTAACACGAGCGACATCAAAGAGGTATGGAACTATAAGTATGGATGCACTGTAGTAGAGGTATATTATTCTAATGCAACGTTTCTGTGTAACAGTCGTAGTGGTAGGACTCTTGGCAGAGTCCGCCTGGGGAAGTACCACACCTTTGTCTGTTATTCTACCGCCAAGCAGTAATATGTAAGCGTTACTGTGTTCCGGTTTGAAGGGCAATGTTTCCAGAGAAATTACTGGGCTTAGCGATAAAATATCTTAGATCTCTGGGGGACGAGCGCAGTGCAGTGCTAAGTAGTCATTTGGACTCTTCATGTTCCAATAGCTGTGTGTCACTGTGGTGTTATGTGGCAGGTATGTTGCCTACCACCAGGCACATGTTCTGCTCGTCTCGTCACTCTTTAATATAAAAAACAATCCCTAATTCATGGTATCTACATAAATATACTAATTCTACTAATAGTAGGTATAAATGTCAATGTTTGGATCTTTGTTGCTCAATCACGTCCTAACGTATGAACGGATGACGAATATCTTGCCGATAAATCAATTATTATAGAATATTTGTAGTGGTAAGACTCTTGGCAGAGTCCGCCTGGGGAAGTACCACACCTTTGCCAGTTATTTTACCGCCAAACAGTAATGTGCAAACATTACTGTGTTCCGGTTTGAAGGACAATGTTTCCAGAGAAATTACAGGGCTTAGAGATATAATACCTTAGATATCTGTATCTGTTCTGTAAAGACTTCGAATGGATTTTAATCATTATTGTCTAAACTAACGGGTATATATAACTGATTTTTTGCACACGTATTCTTAAAATTGCGCTCTAATTATTGTTGAAGCTTGTAATAAGCCAGCTCACATAAAAGTAGTGTTTTCGTATGCTAAGTAATTTCATTCAAGATAACATCCTCAAAAAACAGATAAAATCGCTAATAATTCGCCAATGAAAATTCCGGCACAAATATGCATAAATTTATTGTATCTGTATAAAAAAAATCATGACTGTGCGTCAAACCGTTTCCGACATATAGCAATCACCAAAACGTTCGCCCAGCAAAAACGAAAAATCTCTGAAACCTTAAGAGGCACAAATTTCAGTTTCAGGGCACATTTATACTCGTTATATACGAGTATAAATGTGACAATATATACAATACGATATATCTTTTCGCATATTTCAATCCAGGTAAAACCAAAACGAGCTAAAATAAAAACATTTAAAAAAATGTTTGCTGGGCGAACGTTCGTGCAGCAGAATCTCTTTTTCTTAAATAAATCTGAAACCTTAGGAGGCACAAATTTAAAACTTCGGGCACATTTACACGAGATAGGGCACTAATTATCTGCATCATTCAATTCTTGAAAGGCGGTACTTTTTTGCTGGGCGAACGCACACGAATAATACATGCATTCAGAAGTATTAACAGATAAATAAAATTTCTAAATGTCAGACACAATACAGTCCACTATCCCACTAATATTATAAATGTCAAAGTATAGATGTTTGGATATGTGTATGTTTGGACGTTTGTTGCTCAATCACGTCGTAACTTATGAACGGATCAAGCTGAAATTTGGAATACAGTTATATTATAGTCTGGAAGAACACATAGGCTAATTTTTATCCCGAGAAAATAAAAGGGACAACGGGAACGCGAACTACGCGGGTAAAACCGCTGGACTCTGCTAGTTGTTGATAAAACTGATATTAGTAATGACTGTCTGGTTCCCAAAACTAGCTAAAACTATGCTGGTGCCAGAGCCCGTCGTGTTTTTGACGTGATAACGTCTTATAATTCGATGAAGCCGGCTGCACGCCCACAAAACATGACGTCATGTAGCGTTACCGTCGGTCGTTACCGTCGGTCGTTACCGTCGGTCGTTACCTCGCCGCATGTTTGTTACAGTTGTATTAATTATTTCGACCAGTAGTTCAAGCGGCGATGTAGCTCAGTGGTAGAGCGTTCGCTTTGCATGTGAAATGCCGCGGGTTCAATCCCCGGCATTTAAAAGCTTTTTTGCATTGTTTTTTGCATTGTTTTGATTGAAAATGACTAAATTCTACTGATTACTTTTTACATACAAATCTATTAAACAAATTAAATTAAAATTTTCTTTTGAAAAATGCTACCATTCCATCAGTATTTTCTTAAGACGTTGTCACGTTCTATCGTCAGTAAACCGACTTTACAGACAAACATTTTTAGAGATCGTGACAAATATAAATTTACACCTCTATTCAATCTATTCGAACCCGTTATGACTCCACGATTGTGACTTTGAACGTCTGGCTACCTGGCTTATTCGTGAGTTGGAATTTGTTCATTGTTTTATCGTGAAAAGTTGAGACGAGTCACTAGTGTCCGAAAAAATACTAAAAATAAAACTGTATACTTAATAATAATTTTATTTCCAGCTTTAAACAAATTTCAAAATATTCCATTCTGAATAAAACAGCCAAGTCAGCAAACACGTTGGAGCGCCCCAATCCTCCCATTGTATCGCTTTGTTTCGTCTTCCCGCTCCCAGGCTTCCTTACCATTACTTCTGACCAAAGTCACCACAATCGTATAACCCCATGTAACTTTCAACCTGTAGACTAAATTGAGCAGTTCATACATTTTGCCGCAGCCGTTGAAACGTGGCAGAAGCGTACCTTTATCTACAGACGCTGACATAATTTCATTACCGGCCCACTGAGTCGCTCGTCGCTCGGTGACTTTAAAACAAACGTCATGACATTTCTGCCGAGTCGAAAGAAACTCGAGACCATTCAATGTAGAGGTTATGTCGGTTGGGGTCCTATTCTCGTTATACGCGACACTTTACTGATTTTATTGTAAAATTTACGATTCAAATTTATTTTTTTAAGGTCAAATCATAATTTGTAGATTTTATAGTAGTATAAATCTTTCCTAGTCCACCTTTAAGAAGCATAAATATATATTTATTTCTTTATCAGTTACTTTACTAATTAGTCATGTGCAAGCATAACTATGTTCGAATTTGAATGGTAATGTTATCAGAAAATATAATAGGGCAAAAATATTAAAACGTCTTTTATTGCAGATTGACGAACGTCGTGCAGTGCTTTGGATTCGTCCTACTTAGATAGCTTCGTCACAACAATCTTTGCTATAACAGCACAATTTTGCTGCTCTTAAGAGCAGTGTTGTGTTGTGTGTGTCACTTATAATCAGGCGCATATTTTGTTATATAATATATTATTACATTTAAAAAATAGTCCCCTGTGGTAAATTTTCTGGAGCAACTCGGGTCAATCTTTTAAATGGCCAAGTCAATCCAATTTATTTAAAACATGAAAGTTTTTTTGTATTGAGAAGGTTATTAAAAGATTGTGTTAGGTAAACGAACTGCGCAATAACGTTCCTTTAAGTAAGAACTGAATAAATTAACCGGCTTAGTTTTACTTGGATCTCACAATATTTAACGGTAGAAGAAGTTGCGAGACCTCAGACCAACTATATCCTGAAAGTGTCAAACTTGTTTTTTTGCGTTTCGTTTTTGAATAAACAATATTCACATTTTCCATTCGCTTGTCAAAATTGTCAATTGACGAAAATTTGTTCAAGTGATCAATTCTCGGAGCGAATGAGTTGTTCCCGTGAAGCTCGAGAATATGATCCAGGTATGATGTCCGTGTTTGTTTAGGATGTTTGCGGGGGTGCGGGGGGGGGGCTGCTCCGCTGTTCTGCCGTGTGTTTGCTCGGTCCGCTTCATCGGGTACCTCCGGGCAACCTGCCGAGCGGCGCCGACGGCGACGACTTCTTCAGGAAAAATAACGATTATTTATTACAATAACCTGTGACCCGCTGTATAACCCGTTACCAACATAAACTATTAGTAGTGATCTTACCCCTGTAATGGTAAAATAGTAGCAATATTTGGATAACAGCCAAACCACACTAGCAACTTTTAGCAGCGGCGACAGGCATCTAGACTGAAAGTAGCTGCGCTTGGCGACTATTCGCTGCATCCCGCTTCAAAAAGAAGCATGTGTGGTCAGGGTCTTACATATTTATTTACTTATCCATCAAAAGCCTATAAATAAGTGTCAAGCTTCTAGCTTCAACAATGACGAGAACTCCATTTAAACTTTCTTCTCTATTTTGTTTCGCTAATCAAATACATTTAAGCGTCGTTTTCTCCATAGAGACACGGCAGGCATGTCGGGCTCGAAACTTGGAGTGGTGTCTCTACTATCAAACCTCCACGGGTTTCACTAGCCGTAGTTTGGCGGCAGATTCGCAAAACTGCATTTCGACCACAACCCTACCACTACCAGCGTTGCAGGCGCGCCTCGTGAGAGAATTAGCAGTCAATTAACAACATACAATCATTCTGCGTCTAGTCGCTTGTCAAGTCGGGACAACGGCGCCTGCCGATCCGGAGACCCCGGGTTCAAACCCCACACGCACCACTGTCTTTTCGAAGTCATGTGCGTAATGCCGCTAACTTAAAACGGTGAAGCAAAACATCGTGAGGAAACCAACATGTACCTAGAATCTTTCGAAGTCATGTGTCATCCTGGTGGATGACATATGACTTCGACCGATGCGAGTTGGTACCCGCACTGGGCCAGCGTGGTGGATTATGGCCTTAACTCTCTACTTGCGAGAGAAACCCCCGAGTCCCAGCAGTGGGAGCATTTAGTGGGCTGTTGATGATGATGATTGATGAACCATTCTGCATAGTCTTACTGATATAATAATTATTTTTGATACAATATTGTATTTAAAATGATATAAATAAAAGTAGTTTTCCGTCGCGGTACTCGTGCACTTCGAATTATCTCTTATCTCAGATTAACGGCTGTGTTTTATTCAATAATCCGATTATGATTGCTCATTCAATGCCAATTCCTAATTGATAAATTTATGTAAACAATTTGTAATTTTTATTACTAGCATGCATATGTTTTTGACTTTGTCCACACAAAATATATAGAAAATGATAATGCTCTAAGACATTTATTTTCTGAATCAAAGTAGTCAGTCGATACCTAAATTATGTTAGACTATCTCTATTCTCACTCCAAATTTCAGCTTTTTTTTAAACTTTTATAGGTTTACACTTGACCGCCATCTCGCCTGATGTTAAGCGACGATGCAGTCTAGCTTTGTCTCTTCTGTTCTTCCTACATGTTTGAGCAACAAACATCCAATCTTTCGCATATAAAGTATTCGTAGAATATCTTGTTTTAAGCTATCACAATTGCTCAGTACACTGGTGTTTTATCGATTGCGGGGTATTTACCGTTGCCTTAAGGTCGAACCATATTTAGATTACCCGTGAACGTGGTGTACGAACTGCATCGACATATCGGGACTCGCTCCACAATATCAAGTACCTAATTTGAGACGTACTTCTTAGCATTCCATGGATTCACCGTGCGGGTGCCGGGTCCATCGTGTGACAGAGAGAGAAATCTCGAGTAGACCCCAAGACTTGTGACTCGGGCGTAGGTTTAAAAGGGGCCCCTTATATTGACGTACGTCAACACTCACCTTCACTACTCGTATTTCTCTCCCTGCCCAGCCAAATCCGATATGATCCTACTAGTGCAGCTTTAGATACTCGTTCTAGTATAGAACTTACTGCACTTCTGGACAATCCAAGGTCTTTAAGCAGGTTATAGAGAGATTTTGCTGGTATACCTCTCGCTCCTACTTCTACAGCGTATAAATTAACTACATAGCCATGTTTTGTTAATTCATTTTGTAGGTCGTAATACTTATTTTGTTTCATCACGTGGTCTTTAGGTATATTAGTTTCCCACGGTACGGTAAGTTCTACCAGGACTATGCGTTTCGTAGCCCTAGAAAAAAGGAAAATGTCCGGTCTGGATGACGAAACACCCACATCCTCTGGGATTTTGTAGTGCTTTTCATACGTGTCCATTAAAATAGTCCAATCAGGTGCTGAACCCAGGATTGAGTAAGGCTTGTTCTTGGAGTTTGAAGTTGAGCCCTCTTTTACAAAGTTAATTTGTCTTTTGTTCATCGTCAATCCCTTTTGGGCTCTAGCTACCGAAAGGCTTACGGCTTCACGTATGATTTCAAGTACTCTGTCATGGCGCTGTGAGTAATGACCCCTATTAAGGAGCACCTTGCATCCCACCAATATGTGCCTTGCTGTACATATCGCCTCACCACAAGTATAGCAACATTTTTCAGAGGCTTTTCCCCACCTTACCAAGTTACTCTGGTCAGGGAGGGTCATTTGGAAAGCGTTCAGATAAAATTTTAATACTCAATTTTAATAAGGCAGGAGACCAGTCATATAGCAAGGTGCGCCACTTTAGAGCTAATGGGATACAAAACTCACCTATGGTTAACCACTCACTTTGCATTTCTAAATTCATAGCGTGCACTTTGTAACTATCATTTTCGTCTTGTTGTAGAAAGGTTTTTACCATGTCTCGGTCTTCCCTTTTCTTTCTCGCACCCAACCCAGCTGTATTTACTTGCGCACCTGCCATAAATTGTTTGTGGAATTGAAGTCTAGATTCAAGGTCCGAAGCGCTTTTGTCTTTTGGGAGAGATGCGATTAATTCGTCTTTCGACTTTCCCAAAACATGCGTTTTTGTAACTCTTAGGTGTTTGTAGATTTCGGATGTTTTTTTTAGTTTCAGGCCAAAACTATTGTGATCCCTAAATAGAGTAGAGGGATCAGCCGGATGTGCCAATCCAAACCATGACTTCAATATCTTTATGACATTAGCATCTAGTTTTGCGAGGAGGGTTTTACCGATGTCATATACTAGGAAAGGCCAAGTGAGACGTAATGTGAGATAGTTGTCATATATCCATGCTTTTTTGATATTGCTGATAGGCTGTTGGTCTACCTTATTGAGGTCATTCATGAAATTTCCAACAACTACCTCTAATGATGGTGTACGTCCTTTGTAGTCTATCTTTCTACCAAGAAATTTGAAAGGCACTGCCTCTGCAATTGTGGTAACTCTTTGGCCACTTATGGAGAGTCCCGGATCGTAAGAAGTATATTTGGTATCTCGTCTACCCAGACATAAACAATGACATTTACTTGGTTTTGCCCTCATTCCCTCCGTCCATGTACAGAACTCATCAACATCATTCAACAATTGTTGACACTGTTTGGGATTTCGTGTAAGTATTGCAAGGTCGTCCGCAAAGGCTAAAATTGACTCAGTGTACTTATTGTTGATTTTAAACCGGTAGCCCCATTTCTTCTCACGGGATATTAATTTATCTACTAGAATATTTATAACTATATTAAATACTATTGGTGATAAGCAGCACCCTTGGAATAGTCCCACATTATATTTAAGTGGTTTTGAGTATTCTTTGTTTACTGCTATAACATAAGTTCATGCTGCACGGAACCAAATGCGTTCTCTAGGTCTATCCAGCAGACTGTTATTTGTCTCTCATGTGTTCTGGCATCTTTCAAACTTTCCGCTAGTAATGTATTGTGTTCCAGGCATCCAGAAATACCAGGCAAGAAGCCTTTCTGGTGGTTGGGCCTGAAATACCTATTGCTAGCCATAAATGTGGTCATTTTTGTTAGCAATATACTGAAAAAAAATTTAGAAAGTGTATTGGTTAGGGCTATCGGTCTGGTGTCTTTTGGATGTGTTACTTCTTTCATTTTAGGAATCAGGACAAAAATTGCTCTTCCAAATGATTTTGGGATTTGCTTTCCTGACCAGATCTTACTGAATATATTTAAGATATTATGTTTACGAACTGATGGACACTTTTTATACACTATGATGTAAGGAATGCCATCAGGGCCTGGAGCTGATTTAGTAGTTTTCTTCTTAATTTGATAGTTTACTTCCTCTTCACTAGGTGGAGTGCTTTGAAAGTTTGTTAGAGGATCATTAGGTCTTTGGATGTTTGGTACTACGTACGAGCTCCCGCGTTTAGGCACTTCGTATGTGCTTTTAAAGTGATCGTAAATTTGCTCATTAGTCAAGATAAGCTTTCCATTTTGTTCTCTGAAAATATTTTTCGAGTATTGAAAAGGGTTTTTATCAAAGTCTACTTCGTGTTTAGCTCTGTAAAGATTATCACGATTTTAACTGATTTGTAGCGATATTCCTTGTATTAATTTAATTAATTACTAGTTTTAATTAATTAATTTTAATTTTAATTAATTTTTAGTTTTAAGTAATTTAATTTAATACTAGTGTGTATACTCAGTAAAATAATCTGTGGCATCTGGTACCTCTACATTCGTTGTCTGTTAGCAATCTGTAAGCTAAATTGTTAGAATCTCTACAGACTTTTTATGGACACACGTGATAAAATAGTGGTAAGCGGAACTTTGATAATAGTTCTTTAGAACGTGTCTTTTGTAAAAGGAATAAAATAATTGACCAAACATTCGCCCAGATAACATATTCCAAAGTTTAAATGTTCCTATTATGGAGGGAAACCTCTTCGTTTGAGTTTTTCCAACATCAACCATGAAACAATATTGCTTACCAAAATTTGATAGAAATAAGGCAAGATGGAATTAGATCATGAAAATAAGCTGCAAATCCTCCAAACTGTTTCTGATAGAACCCGATGTCTTCCACCTAGTAGTTATGTTGAAAACTTTGAAGTCTTTTAAGAACTACCAGTAGGGAGTTATAATAGCCCCGAGCTTGTTTCAGTTCTTTGAATACACTCCCTTCTAGATTTAGATGGTAAGCAACACGCCTGGGTATATCAGCAGAGTGTCACGCAGTTATTGGAACACGAAGAGATCAAATAATTTCACAACACTGCACTGCGCTCATCATCCTGATGTATCAAGTGATTTATCTGTATGTCTTGTATGTTTTCCATAAATATTTCCCTTTGAACACAATGATTTTTGCTCGTTACTTCTTGGCAGTTAAATAATTGAAAAAGGTATTTGTAAAGTGTCTTACCACTTCTTAGTACATAAATATGTGTGTGTGTTTTTCCGATAGTTACAATTTTGCTGTTTTCAAATAGAGATGAAATGGGTTTATCCTACGTAATCACGCTTCATCGTAAGCCGCATCGTCGATTAACATCAAGCGAGACGTCAATCAAGAGTAAACCTGTAAAAGTAAAAAAAAATGTGTTTAATATCAAAAATTTTCAAAACCAGTTTAATAACTGACCTCAATTAGTCAGTCTGTCCAGATTTTCCGCCCCAATCTGTGCAAATAGGTTTTCAATAGAGTAAGGTCCCTCTCCGCTACGCGGTCGTGTAGCGGATGGATGACGTCACGGATGACGTATCGGCTCCATCTAATATTGTTTTAAACCGGCGCCGGCCGCATAGCTACGTAACTCTGCGCTGTTATGCGGCAGGCGTGTTGCTTAGCCATCAGGCACAGGTCCTGCTTGTCTCGTCTATCTATATATATAAAAAAAAAAAAAATTGGCATGCATGGGAACTGCCGATAGAAGTGAAAACTTACAACTCAGAATTTGATAGCTTACTTTGGAAACTACACGGGTGTACCGGAAGGCGTGGCCTGACCATCATGGCATGGCCATCTAGAAATGCGTTAGTATTTCCCATTGACTCACGCATTTCTAGATGGTCATGCCGTGATGGTTAGGCTACGCCCTTTCAGCATTTCCCATTGGCTGACGCATTTCTAGATGGCCAATGGCCGTGGCCCCGAGTTTACCCGAAGATTTCTTATCATACCCAAGCGTGACGCTAGAATTCAATTCACACCCCACGAAAAATCTGTCTAAAAGCGCGCCTGCGCGCCAAAAGAAGTTTTCACTTCAAAATACTTGGGAGGTGTCAAGGGACATTCTGATTGAACGAAGTTGTACGAAATATTACAACTCTTTACTGTTTCTGTTGCCCTGGTACTGGTACCTAGGGGCAAACGCAACTCTTTTATATTTCTGTTGTCCTGGTATCTGGAGATAAACGCTGGGCTGGTGGAGGTAGGTAATCGAAACTCTTTACTGTTTCTGTTGCCCTGGTACCTACCTGGTCGTTTTTATCGAAAGTACCCGAAGATTTCTTATCATATCCGAGCGTGACGATTGATGAATCCATTTCACAGCCCACGAATATTCTGTCTATAGCGCGCCTAAAGAAGTTTTCACTTCAAAAATTAAGAAAACTCTGGAGGACTGTTTCATACTTTACGGAAAATGTCAATGCGTCAAAATATGACTACACAAATGACAAAAAAATCACATCTGTACGCAGTGGGTCAGTTGAAAAACTACGATCACACATCAGCGTGAGTGAGGCTGTAAATTTGAATTTCCACTACACCAGAGTGTTTTTTCTTTCCTAATACAGATTAAATTGTCTATACCAGTTCGTTTTGTAGGTAATGGTGAAGAAGAACATTGTGAGGAAGCCGACATGTTTTTATAAGCTAGATCACAAACCCTTTTAGTACTTGTGTTAGCGTCCTACCCGTACAAAGCGAGCGAGGCTCTCTCTTTGTGAAAATAGACCCCGAATCCATCCATTGGGATTCTGAAAGACGACTCCTCATGTCATGTTATGCCTGACTTTCAGATTTATGTGATAACTAGCAGTGTCCCGTGAGTTTACCCGCGTAGTTCCCGTTTCCGTCGTTTCCAGGATGAAAATTAGCCTATGTGTTCTTTCAGACTATAATCTAACTGCGTTCAAAATTTCAACCGGATCCGTTCATACTTTACGACGTGATTGAGGAACAAACATCCAAACATCCTAGCATTCATACATAGCAGGCCTCGTGGCTTAGTTGGTAGTAGCTCTGCCTGCGAAGCCGAGGGTCGTGGGTTCGATTCCCACCCAGTGCAAATATTTGTGTGATGAATTCAAATGTTTGCACTGTGTCTGGGTGTTTCTATGTATAATAAGTATGTATTTAAACTATATAAGTATAATATCAGCTATCTGGCCGCCATCATACAAGCTTTGCTTAGTTTGGGGTCAGATGGTGTTGTGTGTGAATTGTCCACCAATATGTATTTATTTATTTTATTTATTATTGACATCATAATATTAGTATCTACTAAGTCAAATAGTAGGTAGAATTGTATTTTAACCATCACCAAACATCTTCGAGAAATTTAATTTTCAATATAGGTAAGTACTGTCCGAAAAGTATTTCCAATAAAGATCTCAATCAAATTATAAAAGAAAACTTCACGTTTCTAAAACATGAATGAAGCTAATTATAGATCTCGGATATGTATACCTCATAACATTTATATTTGAGAGTAGCGCTTCTAACGTCACACGTCATACGTCACGCGTCACGGGCACACCGCTCGACGGAGCGTCTGATCGAACGTCGCGACAAATTGATCACACGCGTCGGCACACGTCATATCCTGCGGAAGAATTTGACTGAACTAAAGGTACAAGTTCGCGCGGAGACCGCGACACGAGACCGCGACAGGAGACCGAGACCGGAGACCGCGACAGGCACTTGACACTATGGAATTGTATGGACGCCAGTTCGCGCTGAGACCGCGACAGGAGACCGAGACAGGTCGCGGTCGCGGTCGCGGCGCGAACTGGCGCCCATACAATTCCATAGTGTCAAGTGCCTGTCTTGGTCTCCGGTCGCGATCTCCGGTTTCGGTCTCGCGTCGCGGTCGCGGCGCGAACTTGTACCTTAAGTGAACATAAATTAAACAGTGTCCCGGTGTTTTACCCGCGTAGTTCCTGTTCCCGTAATTTTCCCGAGACAAAAAGTATTCCAATACGTTATTGCACACTAAAATCAAACTATGTTCTAAATTTTAATCCGATCCGTTCAGAATTTCCGACGTGCTTGAACAACAAACATCGATACTTTCGTTTCTATGAAACTCGTAGAGACGGTGAAAGAGAAGTTATTCTATCCTTTTTGCTATCGGACTGCTCGTAGCTCGAAAAAACGACATTGTGTTATCACCTGTATTTTGTTTGCCGTGTATTTCACTATAGTATTATTTTTAATACTGGGATTTGAGTCTAAATATGTGTTATTTAGTGTAGAGGGCGCCGGTGGGATACCATTCACTTCTACCCGCCATCTCAAAAGAGTTTTAGAGGGGTTGGCGCTATAAGTAGATGGAGCTAAGCCGTTGAGGAGCATTCCTTTGTGAAATTTTATATGGGAAAGATCGAACAGTTGTCAATATGAATTCTTACAATTTTTATTCAATTGGTTTACTTTTACTCAATTGATAACATCAGAAGTGCTATGAACACCACGCCTGGAAATCACAACGGTGATGAGAAATAATCGGAAAAGCAAGCGTCGCCCGCAGTTCGTTAAAAATGTTATTCTTGGATCAGTGGTTTCAGTAGTGCGTCATGTACACGTGAGTAAGCAACAGTTTAATATTACGATTTACTTTGAAGAAACGATGTATAGAATTGTTTTGACCTTGTTATCTAACATTGCATTTCAAATGAAACTTTTGCGAATCACCGACAAGTTAAATCTATTAATTGTTATCTCGAAAAGGGGGTACTTACCCTTAAAACCCGTACCCGTAAAATAACCTTCAATTCCGGGAACTGCAATCAGAACATTTCGTAGAATGAAATATCTTCGGTTTTTTTTTAAAGTTTGTGGATACTGTTTTACGAAACTTTATGAGAGGGTAGCTTATTTTGTGGACGAGTTGTTGCGAGGCACAGCAACCATAGATAAAAAGTGTAAATCAGTTAGATATTGGTTTAAATATCTTTCAGGGAAACTGTTTGAAAAAGGTCATGCATTTTGAAACATAATACAGTAATAGAAAGTGTTACATCTTTGATTTGAATTTGGTTACCGTAGTTGGGTTACAAAGTAGTTATATTCAGTGCAGTTATAAGATACCCTTATGGTTGAAATTAGAAAGATTTTAGTCAGATGATGCCGAGCTATGTACGTTACCAATGAATTGTTTTGATATTGTTTCAAAAATGAGGCCCTTTAATTCGCTATAAATATCACTTGGGAGCGTTTATAAAAACTACATAGAAGGCCATATGTGAGAAAAATATGAAACCTTGAATAGGTACGATTAGTAGAATTGGAGATATAATTATGTAATTGAAAGTCAAACGCAATCGAGCAGTGTAATGGCTCTAGGATGTTGTCAGGTATTATGATTGATTGCTGATGAGTTTTCGTTTGAATAACGTAGTGAAGTGCAATGGCTTCGATCCATTGACAAAGTAAGCGTTAGTGTGAAACCGTAATACCTTGGACATAAACTGACGTACCTAGAGTCGACCTAAGAGTGTAACTGCTACAGAAAGCATTAAGAGTGAACATAATGAACTTTGACTTTGACTATGACTTTAATGCCGCGTATCTAGAGTTACCAGGCGGCAGCTAGGGAAAGGTGTATGTTTGAGATTTATGGAGAATGTGGTAATGTAATGACGTACCTTGAGTTGCGACAATGTGACAGCGCCACTGCTTGGGAAAGTTACTCATCTTAAGTGGATATTACTGGAAGAGTAAAATTAACTTTGATAAAATGAATAAATTGTACATTTTGTTCGCAGCAACTACACCAGACTGTGACACTGCCAAGGTTGGCAGCGTGCGCAGGAGGGCCGTGTTATCACCTGTATTTTGTTTGCCGTGTATTTCACTATAGTATTATTTTTAATACTGGGATTTGAGTCTAAATATGTGTCATTTAGTGTAAAGGGTGCCGGTGGGATACCATTCACTTCTACCCGCCATCTCAAAAGAGTTTTAGAGGGGTTGGCGCTATAAGTAGTTGTCAATATGAATTCTAACATTTATTCAATTGGTTTACTTTTACTCGATTGGTAACAATTGTTTCATTGTTGACGTTCCGAAGACTCGAATGAGAAGGTTTGACGAGACGAGACGAGAGTCATTTGAAAAAAAAACATCTAGGCTGTGGAATGCGTTGCCTGAGTGTCATCTGAGGCTCATCTAGAAGAAATCAATTCACTGGCGACTTAAAAACGCTAAGATTGTAATAAAAATAAAATTGTGGGTTACTGGGTATAAGTATTATTACCGAACCTAAGTTAGTTAACTTTAAAAAAAATAGTGATCACACAAATCTACGGAAATATATTACTAAACCGAGCACGATTATCCAAAACAATTATATTACTTCGATTACAAGTAAAACTAAGGCACATAGTGTCTCAATGAGAACCAGCACGTCCGAATGCCACGCACAGAATGAGCGAGGCTCAGTGAGCAATCGTTTTTATAGGGCCGATATGAGGGTAGGCAGGTATGGGGTAAACTAGATTCGGTAACAGTATTATATCAGCTATCTGGCCGCCATCATACAAGCTTTGCTTTGTTTGGGGGCAGATGGTGTTGTGTGTGAATTGTCCACCAATATTTTTTTTATTACAATCTAAGAGTCTTTAAGTCGCGAGTGAATTGATTTCTTCTAGATGAGCATACTTCAACACAGCCGCGCTGTCGCTTACGTCATTACTTCACAATGAGGACGTTAAATAATCTTATCTTGTTGTGCGTGAATTGTCCACCAATATTTATTTATTCTATTATCCCGCTTACACCCCTAAGCATTTTCCCAACTGTAGATGTTCAAGTTTGTCGTCGTCACGGTCTAGTTTTAACACTGAAGGAAAATATTGCGAGAAAATCGGCACGTGCACAGAAATACATCTTTTGACGACATGCGTCACCCGTACAAGCTTTCAGAACATTAATAAATCCAAAGAGGTACGTTTGTGAAAGCCTGAAATACTAGATAACTAGTCTCTAGTCCGTAAAAGACTTCAGAGTCTTGAACGTTGCCACAGAGTAACAAATTCCTAAATCGGGTTTATCGGATACAGTCCGGAAAGTTTGCAGCGGATCTGCATGATCAAATACCACTTTGTACTTTGTATATCCATTACTCTCTTCTTGTGAGAGAAAGTCTCACGTAACTAGTCTGTATATGAATTAAAATTACCAGACGCATTTTCTTCTCAATCATTGAATGTTTCAGAAAACAGATATTCAAATGTGTTAATTTTGCTTCGCAACACTCCCTTTATACTTACACAAGACCAGTATAAAGCCAGAACACACAAACAGCAATCCAGTGGTGTGTTTACATCGCAGCTTAACTGGAAATTAAGTCTAGGCATGTGAAAAACGTTGGCAGCGCTGCGACAGCGAGCGCCACCTTCATTTAGGCCTTTCAAAGGATACGAGAGACCAAGTGGGGCTTACGGCAGACGGTTAACTGTGTACACTGCTCTTTAGTTTGTACCACAAGGGCTGGGAACCGGAATGATAACTTTACCGGAATTCTAAACCAGACAAATTAGGTCACTCGAATTTTTTTTAAGGAAATTTTTAATTTTTAATTGAAGGAAATGTGTTAGATTTTATTTCGACAATTAGATTTGCTGTTCAAACATTGAATTATACTAGCCGTTTGACTGTTCACTTACTCACTGAAAAATTTATGAATCACTCGTCACATCTTATACCTTCAAACGAGCAATTCATACTATACATACGTTATATATGTGTATATATATATATATGTATACATAGTTATATCTATATAGTATACATATATATATATATATATATATATATATATATATATATATATATATATATAGAATCTAAATCTCGGAAACGGCTAGAACGATTTTCATGAAATTATGTATGCAATTATGTTTCAGGGACGATAAATCGATCTAGCTAGGTTTTATTTATAAAAAAGGCATATTATGCGCGTTTTTAGACAATGAAAAACTGTCACATTAGACATTAGAATGCGAAAGTAAATTTCGCCGCATGACGCGACTGCATAATAAGCTTAGACGGGAAGTCGGGCGGTCATAGCGGTCATGAATTAAGAGCTCCGGGTTCGAATTCAGACGGCTTCTCTTTTTTTTCCGATTATTTTTTTTAAGAAAACATATTTCTTGGATTCTTGTTTCTCTAGGTATCTAAGTATATTTCATATTTTAACCGTGCAAAGCTCGGTCACCCAGGTATTGTTTCATAATACGAGTATAACATGAAAATATCGAGCAGACTCTCTTATAACCATGGCAAATATTTGTTAGTATTGCTAATAGTTTAATTTCGGTTTATTGTTTGAACTATTAATAGCAGTTTTTTTTACCTTTTTAGATTCACCAACTTCTTAACAATTTATATATGCTAACTTTTAACATCATTCTTATAGCCCCAGAAAAAAAGGTTTAGGGCTACAGTTAGTAGGTGACCTTTTTTGTCGTTCGCCTTTTATAACGCGAACGGCGGATGGATCTGGGCTGCTCAGTAATGCAGCATTGGACCAGGCTGCACATTGAGCACTCCGGATCTAAACCGAAGTTTAGATTAAGATAGTATTGAAAGTTTAGTGTATATGTGTCTTCGTTTATTTAATTTGATTTGTCATCGTTTAATTAAATTAATTTGGTTATGATTGTTTAATATCTTTTTTGACATAACAAAACAATTATTTATATGCATTTTTTATGGACTGCAGTCTGAAATAAATGAATAAATAAAAAAAAAAAAAAACGTCTTGGGTAATAATTTAGTTCACTGCTGCGTTCACAAAGCGGTTAAAATAATAACCGGAAAAACTAATCGGTTACCAGTCCTGGTACAGTAAAGCTTTAAAGATTACTTTGGGACACAAAGAGTTTAAATTACTTTTTTGGGAAGATAACGAAGTGACGATATTGCGACGCTCCGGCCACGCTGCCACCACGTCGCTTGTGTTTTGTTTTCTCTGTCTTTGTTGACGAAATATTTAATTAAAACTAAATTCAGGTCTTATGAATACAATGGTACAATATTGAATCAAAACCTATATGAATATAGCTAGAACAAGCTTGTTTAGGTGGGGCTAGGAAAAAATTCGACCTACGTTTATTTATTACTTGCAGCGTGGTTTTACCCGCGCAGTTTTTGTTTCCGTGTCATTTTTTTCTAAACGACGTGATTGAACCACAAAAATACAAACATCTGAATCAGAAATATAAATATTAGTAGGTACTTTATTGTTTAAATTGCTGTGGGTATTCCAGACTGTAAATTAATCGTATTCAAAATTTCTACTCGATCCGTTCAGGAGGTGTTCTGACTTGATAGAACAACAAATATCTAAACACCCAAACTTACGTTTTTATACTATTAGTAAGGTTACCTCGACGTTTCGGCAGCGTTGCGACCGCTACTTTACGTAAGGTTACCTCGTTTCGGCAGCGTTGCGACCGCTACTTTACGTAAGGTTACCTCGTTTCGGCAGCGTTGCGACCGCTACTTTACGTAAGGTTACCTCGTTTCGGCAGCGTTGCGACCGCTACTTTACGTAAGGTTACCTCGTTTCGGCAGCGTTGCGACCGCTACTTTACGTAAGGTTACCTCGTTTCGGCAGCGTTGCGACCGCTACTTCACGTAAGGTTACCTCGTTTCGGCAGCGTTGCGACCGCTACTTTACGTAAGGTTACCTCGTTTCGGCAGCGTTGCGACCGCTACTTTATGTAAGGTTACCTCGTTTCGGCAGCGTTGCGACCGTCGTGGTCACGAGAAAACTGAAATAACTGCAGGTCGTCGTCGAATAAATAGTTGAATTAAGTCTTCTGTAACGTTTTTATAAAAAATCGAGTTAGAAATGATGATAAGACGTGTTTATCGTGTATTGTGTACAGTGTAGATGTGCATGTGGTGTGGCACGAGGGCCGGAGTAATGGAGTTTGTTTTACGGCCGTGCGGGAGCTGCCTCCAGCCTGTTGTGGCTGTGGTCCTGCCGGTTGTGGTGCTGAGTTTTCTATTGCAGCCGATAGCTCTTGAAATATTAGATTAATCAATAAAACGCACCAGAACTTTTTTAAATATCAGTTTATTTTCTACAACTTTTGTCTCAATTTTTTTCGTATGTTCATACGTTTTGAGTTAGAAGAACTTTAAATTCTGTTATTCTGCCTAAAATATTATAAATTAATTAATTGTATTAAAATAAACAATTGTTATATTAGACGACAAAAACGACGTATTTGCAAGAAAGAAACGGAAATTGAGTCTAATGAAAGCCAGGATTAGACGACGCGATAGTGAACATGAAAACAAACTAAACGATAAACTGGTCTTTAAAAAGATCTGGTGCGTTTTATTGATCAATCTAATATTTCAAGAGTTATCGGCTGCTATAGAAAAACTGGTTCATTAAATGGGCCATAAATCGTAAACGATACATGTGACAGAAAAGTGTTCAAGCTACAAAAGCTGCAAAATTATATTTTCTACAATAACGACCTCAATAATGTTTACCCTAAAGTTTATAGTTTTCGAGATATTAGCAAAGGTTGCAGCAATATTTTACTTTTAAAAATTAGGCAACCGGACTTCCGGACTGATTTTTTGAAGACAACACTTTACCACCGTGTTCACAATAAAATAATCTTTCATCATCATCATCATCATCAGCCTATCGCAGTCCACTGCTGGACGTAGGCCTCTCCTAATGACCGCCAAATGGCTCGATTTTGCGCTTTTTGGATCCAATTTCTGCCAGCAATCTTCCGCAGGTCGTCCCTCCACCTAGCCTGAGGGCGCCCCACGCTACGTTTGCCTAAGCGCGGTCTCCACTCTAGAACTCGTCTGCTCCAGCGATGGTCGGTTCTACGAGCGATGTGACCAGCCCACTGCCACTTAAGTTTACTTGCTCTGAGAGCTATGTCGATAACCTTGGTTCTTTGTCGGATCACCTCATTTCGGATCATATCCTTCAAAGAGACTCCGAGCATAGCCCTCTCCATTGCTCGCTGAGCAACCTTCAGTTTATGGACTAGTCCCACCGTGAGTGTCCACGTTTCGGCACCGTAGGTCATTACGGGTAGGACGCACTGATTAAAGACCTTTGTCTTCAGGCACTGCGGAATAGACGACGTGAAGATCCGACGAAGTTTACCGAATGCTCCCCAACCCAGCTGAATTCTTCGATTGACTTCTCCCTCGAAATTGTTTTTCCCCATTTGCAACTGCTGTCCGAGGTAGACATACTTTTGAACAATTTCGAGGGTTTGTCCGCTCACAATTATTGGTCCCGGGGTAACCAGTCTATTGAACATGACTTTAGTTTTGTCGATGTTCATCCCGAGACCAATACGCTTTGAAGAATCAGCTAGGTCGGTAAGCATTCGTTGCAAGTCTTGCAGTGACTCCGCTATTAGGACTATGTCATCAGCGAATCGGAGGTGTGAGAGGTACTCGCCGTTAACGTTGGTGCCTAGTCCTTTCCAGTCCAGTGCCTTAAACATATCTTCCAAGGCACTTGTGAACAGTTTGGGGGAGATAACGTCCCCCTGTCTCACTCCTCGGCAGAGCCTGATATGCTTAGACGACTGATTCTGTACTTGGACTGACATTGTCGCGGCGTCATACAGATCTCTCAGCACCTCGATGTAACGATAGTCTACTTGGCATCGCTGCAAAGACTCCAGAACAGCCCAGGTCTCAACGGAGTCAAAAGCCTTCTCATAGTCCACAAATGCAAGACACAGGGGCTGGTTATACTCTTCGGACTTCTGTATAACTTGCCGCACCGTGTGAATGTGGTCTATGGTGCCAAATCCTCCTCGAAACCCAGCCTGCTCCGGTGGCTGAAACTCATCAAATCTTCTGGCGAGACGGTTCGTGATTACTCTCGAAAACAGCTTATACACGTGGCTCAGGAGTGAGATAGGTCGATAATTCTTCAGAAGAGTTTTGTCACCTTTCTTGAAAAACAGAACCACCACACTTCTGTGCCACGAAATTGGAGTTCTCCCACAGCTGAGAACAGCGTCGAACAATTTTTGAAGCTCTCGAAGTATCGGTTTTCCACCCGCTTTCAAGAGCTCCGAAGTGACACCGTCTTCACCGGAGGCTTTTCCATTCTTAAGCTGTTTGAGAGCAATCTCGATCTCGCCTTGGCTAATTTCTGGCAGCTCGTCTGTATAGTGGCGCGTCAGTGGTGCTCGTGAGTCCTCCTTACTTGGCGTTGGGCGCAAAGCCTGCGATTCGTATAACCGGGTATAAAAATCTTCTATCTCAGAGAGGACCCCCAACCTGGAATTAACGATGTTGCCATTGAATGTTTTTAACTTCGTCAGATGGGGCCTCCTCAATTGTTGAGCAAATACTTTGGATCCCCGGTTTTGCTCTATCGCGAGTTGAATACGTCGCGTATTCGCGCACCGGAGATCCCGTCGTACCATGCTACTAATTTTGGAATTGAGAGCCCGCTTTTCTGACGAAGTTGTGGCCTGATCTTGCTCTCGTCTAATATCCATTAGTCGGAGAGTCTCCTCCGAGAGATTAGATTTCTTTCCCTTACGCCTCAGCTGACAAAATTTTGCACCTTCTTCCCGGAGGATTTCCACCACTTTATTAAGGCTCTCATCTACGTCAACGGTGGGTCCCAATGCAGCAAAACGATTTTCCAGTTTTAACTGGAATTCTTTGGATCCTATAACGGTCTGGAGCAGATTTGGTCGGAGTGTAGATTTCATCAGACGGTTTCGTTCAAGCTTATAATTTATAATCATAATCATAATCATAATCATTTATTCATAACGCTAGTTATATGTCACAAAAATAAGAAATACAATTAAAACATTAGCCACTACAGAAACAAATAATTTTATGAACACAAAATAATTCTGGATTGGCAATAAAAGATACATATGAAATTCAATATAAATTAATTAATATGTCAAAATTATACAACGAGAAAAAATGTAATAGCAAATAATTAGAATATTTTATAATTAATAAAATTAAAATAAAACCAATTCTGGAATGTCAATTAAAATACATTTGAATTGAATATAACTTAATATGTCAAATTTATACAACGGAAAATTGTAATAGTAAATAATAATTGTAATAAAATATTAAACAATAAACATTAGATCCCTATCTAACCTTTGTGTTCAACAAATTCATTATAGCTGTAGAACGTCTGCTCGACAAGCCAACGTTTGAGCCTGGACTTGAAACTGCACATAGTTGGTGCAGTAGTTATTTTTTTGGGCAGCTTGTTATAAACGGTCGGACCCATGACATACGTTGACCGGGCCGACTTTTCGAGTGTGCGGTGCACCTCGACAAGTTTGTCCATCCTGCGCTTACTCACAAGTGTTTTGTAAGAGGTTTGGTTTAATCTCACATAAACCGCGACTTGAAATATAACGAGTCCCGGTAATGTCATGATCCCAAACCTCTTAAAATACGGCCGTGCGGATTCATCCTGTGGGATTTTTGCTATTGCACGCACCGCGCGCTTCTGCAATTTAAATACTCGCTCCCACTCCGCAGCTCTGCCGTAAAGTTCAGCCCCGTATTGCAGCAAGGAGTGGACTGTGGCGAAATAGCATACTCTCACTACATCGGTCGGCACAACTCGAGCGACTCGGCCCAGAGCGAAGCAAGCGCTCCCCAGTCTCCCGCACAGTTTATTAATGTGAGCCTCCCACGTCAAGCTACGATCGATCTCGAACCCGAGGAAGGTCGTAGTCGCCACCCGAGAAATTGCCTTGCCCTCGACCTTTACCGTCATCGATGGTGTTTGACGCCCTGACAGGCAAAAAGGCATGAAATGTGTTTTTGTCAAGTTTAGTGCCAGGCCGTTTGCTCTAAACCACTTCGCGAATTGGGATGCTACCTCGTTCAGTTTCATTTCCAGATCCCCCACTGTGGCGGCGGTGACCACAGCGACAACATCGTCAGCGTACATGAATATGTATATTCAGAGTGCCTCGTATAAGTCGGTGATCGCTACCGGTTTTAAACCTATTGATCACAGATACATCTCTGAATATGTGCCTTTTGTCCGTCATGATGAAATCGATCTCATTTTTAGTCACAGTATCGGGGCTTTGCCACGTCCATCTTCTCTGGGGCTTCTTTTTAAAGAATGAATTCATTAAAAAGAGCCCCTGGCTCTCTAGAAAGTTGACGAGCATTTGCCCCCTGTGATTTCTGCTCCCTAAACCGTATGGACCCACATTGGATTCACTGCAACCCTGTACACCCACTTTGGCGTTGAAGTCTCCCATGACAACGTTGAAGTGCGCCTTCGTGGTGTTATGAAGGGCTGAACATATGTCGTCATACATATGTTCAGCTTCGTCGTCTGAGTGTGCCGAGGTCGGTGCATACGCTTGCACAACTTTGAGGCTATACCTCTCAGTCAGCTTCAGTATTAGGTACGCTACCCTGTTCGACACACTAGAGACTTCCACAACGTTGTCAACGAGAGACTTATTGACGAGGAACCCCACGCCCCCTGGGACTGTTGGTCTCCCTCGCGGTAGTACAGGAGATGGCCCGATTCCAAGGTTATGGTGTCCTCCCCCTCTCTACGGACTTCACACAGCCCCAGAACGTGCCATGTGATTCTCTCCAGTTCTACCTCGAGTTGCGCAAGATGTTCATCGAGCCTCAGGGTCCGTCCGTTGTACGTCGCCAGAGTCAGTTGGGTTTGGTGGCCTGCCGTAACCCGGGGATATACAGCTGCCCCCGCCCTGCCGTGACCATGACCGCCACCAATTTGATCAGGAATAGCAGGGCCGCCGGGAACTGGGGCCCGTTTCCCCGTTAAATAAAATGAAATAATCTTTCATTTTATTTAATTTCAATTCAATCATCAGATCGTTGCAAAATGTAGTATCAATGTACCTGTTTCTACCTGGCAACCCGAGAGTTGTGACAGAGACCAGGCAACCTAACGTTTGCATTTTCTATGGGCTTCTTACTCGTACTTTCGATTGGTAGATTGGTATAGAATTTGTCTAAGAGCCGGTTTTCACGGCGCGGCTGCCAACCGCGCCCGCGCGCGGGCGCGGCAGATTTCCATATACAATTGAATTCAAAACTCACGACGCGGTTTACGGCCGCGGCGGCTGCGGCAGCCGCGCGGCGCCCAATTCTTGCGCAGTAGCTTTCTGCAGTAGAAACCGCGAAAACCTGCGGTCTCGTGAGTATTGAAACAAAACCGTCACGCGGCAGGGTGCCGCGCCCGCACGCGGGCGCGGTTTAAAACCGCGCCGTGAAAATTGGGCCTAATCATCAAGACGGCGAAAAGATTTTTTTTTATTTATTAATTAATCATACTCTGGACTAAAATTGGTTAGGCAACTCATATGCAATTTATTTATTGACCTATTAAATTAAATATAAAATACGTTTTATCAAATAAGCAGCTCGGTGAAGCGGAATTGCATAGCGGTATCTCCTACTATATCACATCGGCCAATAAGTCTATCACCTACTTAGGCTATCATCCTGTAAAAATGTATAAGTGGGTAAGTATCAGATCACGCACATCAGCTACACACTCTTCGTAATGTATCCTATAAAAATCCTACAAACATAACACTACGGCTATGTTCGATACTCCACAACCTTACTACGACTATGTTTGATTTTGCTAAAAATATAAAATATGAAGTTGCTAAGCTCGAATAAATACATTTTTGTGTGGAAAAACAAATTCACTCGGTTTGTTTAAATTAATGCCTACCCATCCAAATATTTTTAGGTAAGTACTACTAATGTACTAATAAGGTCGCAAGATCAACGAACGCGAACGAAGTTTTTTTTTCAAATAAGTACGATTTCATTTAAACAGTGATGAACATTAAATTAATTTAATTTATTTTTAAAGAGATTTACACAAAAAGGGGTATTTATTTATATGTGTAAGACATACATTTCAAAATATTCCATAACACTAAAACTACAGTAGGTAATCTCAATTTTCATTTTGTTTTCCGGAGGCGGCGATATGCTTTTTAAGGCACCCACCGGCAACGATGAACAAGTAACGAGTAGAGCTAGAATTTGAAACGAGTTGGCGAGCCGCGGGGAGCGAGTGCGTAGTTTTAATAGTTGTGTAGCTCGGCTACAAGCGAGCGATTACTCAGTTACTCACATCACTCGCATCTTTCAGATCTGCACTGCAGGGAAATGAGCGCCGGTTGCTTTCTCGGCGTGTTCTAATCGCTTAGCGAGTGTTATCTTTCATAACTCTTTCATATCTGAAGCGAGTGCTCGCCGGCAGTATGGACAGTCTGCGATCAACTATTTGTAAACGCATCTCTTTTATTTACACGGAATGAATATCTATTAAATGTTTCTGGAGCGAGAAAGTAGTCAATAGTTTCTCGTTTTCTCGTCAGCGGTGGGACAACTGCCTAATACCATAATTTGTGTTCCGAATCAATTTCACCTCGATCCATTTTGCCGTCTCGATATAATTGAATCACAAACATCAATTTATTGGATCGATAGAGGTAGGAGTAGCAGAATATAAAAAACTGAATTATACAGTATATGGTTTATTGTAACCTTTGGCACATCTCAAAGTCATGTTTGGCAGGTAATACGGATAGTACATCATAAAAAAACGCTCTTGTCTTTTCTTTTCCTCAAGGTTAATGAGAACATACCTGACGTCTCGCGCGTCCGGGACCCCCTCGGCGAGCAGCGCCACGTGCAGCTCCGGGCTCGGCGAGCGCGCACTCACTCCGATCAGCAGCAGGTACTGCGTCTTGTGCGGGAAGTTCGCATACCTCACGCCATAATAAGGATTTGAAATTATAAACCGGTAAGGGTCGAACTTCATCGTCGCAGGATTCCAACACGTCGTCGACTTTATTGCTGAATTCATATGCAGATAATCTCTACCGAAGTGATATTTTATGCAAGGTTCCGTCGCATCCTTGCAGATGGATTCGTTGAGAGGCCAGCTGTGTATGGCGCCGATAGAATGTACCTCCATCTTGTCATCCTCGTCGTATCCCATGATCCGCACCCGTCGCGCCAGGTGCGGCGTGTGGTTGTAAGTATTAAAGATACATTCACTGTATTGCTTTGTGTCTGTCACGGTGATAGTAACGCAAGATTTGGAAGGCGGTGGGGCGTCTATAGCGTTGCTCGACGCTGCCGCCAGAATCCACGAGTCCCGCTCCAGCAACAGTTTCAAAGTATCTTTTACGTAAGCCCTGTAAAAGACGTTATGAATCGGACATGACCCTGTCTGGTTAAATGTACCGCACGACTTATCACCACGTTTGTATAAGCCCGCATGTATGGCGGCGACCTCAAATATTACAGATAATATAATAACAATCTCTTGCATCATGTCGAGTTGTTGTCGGGGTCGGTGACTCGGAAGGTTCACTGCTTGTAGAGAACCAGGTTAGTTTCACGAAAGACAACGCTCCCGGCGGATTATTTCTTAGTAGGTGCTTACCTGGAAAACAAATCATCGCTTGAGTGCTTGTTTGTTGTCTACACTTGTCAAATTTTAGATAAGGTTTTTTTTCTTTTACGTTTCTTAAATGTTATATTTTCTAAATGTATATGGGTTCTTTTCATGAGCAAGTTTCATTTGAACTGATTCTTGCCAATTGTCTTATAAGAAAATCATCAGTTACTTTAAATTTTACAAGGTTTTTAGGACAGGACAGAGATGCACAAAAAAATGTTGGGTGTTGACTAGGACATTATTTCACCAGGCATAGGATAAATTCACGCTCTATTTTTCTAAGCTTGTTTGTTTAATGCCCCAAATGTATAATTATACAGTGCGTGTTTTGTAATAATCTATTTCGAAATAAGATTAAAGTTCATAAAACAATTCAGTAGTACTGTTTTAGTCAACGAAACCAATGTTGGCATTTATCTCCAACACGAATAGTCAATGATGGATTTGAATTTTATTGGTGCATGTTCTAAGATAGGTGTTATGATAACGTCGTAATTGGGGGCAGCACTACAGTAAAAAATATCTGTCAAAACAACATAACTACCCTGGTTTCGTTTCGTTTTTTTTTTTACTTTTATGAGTTTCCACTTGACCCCCATCTCGCCTGATGTTAAGCGACGACGCGGTCTACGATGAAGCGTGTTTACATAAAAGAAACCGATTCACTCTCGATTTGGTGACAAAATTATAATAACTATCTATATATAGGTAATAATTTTTATGCATTCTTGCTATGAGAGTGATAAGCACTCTCACTCGCACTCTCGCGAGTGAGTGAAACAATGACAAATGCTTCTATCCAGGTGAGTCTACTAATGATTGATGGTTGATAATGATAATGACAGGTTGATGATGATAATGATGAAACTCTATGTTTGTCTTTTTTAACACGCTTTTATTAGCTTCACCTGTATGTATGTATGTATGTATGTATGCAACCGACCTCTTTGAGCTCGATTGTGTCCTACTTTGTACGATCAGATTTAATTCAAACTTTGCACACCTGTCAAAAGTCGATGACAATGCAATAATCCGATCGAAGCATCCGATTATCCTAATTAGATTCGCCAGGATTAATTAATTTCTTTCCGCATACATTCCATGCGTATTAAACGTTAGTTCTGATAAAATAAACTAGATGGCGCTGTGCGTCCTTAAGACACGCACTCGTTTGTCTTACAATTTCTAGGTAAGGAATCTGTCGACGAATTTTTTAATAGAGTTCTACTTACTACGAAAAAAATGTAGTCTTGTGCATATTCGGACATCGTTGGGTCCGTAGCGAAATAGTAGTCGGAAAGGTGTACTAGTACAGTTTAATAGTAGGTACCTAATAACTTTTCACAGCAAGCTGATTATACTCAGGGAGATAGTGGTTTAGATTTTTCAAAGCAATCTGATCATAGTCGGAGAGCCAGTGGTACAGATTTTTCCCGGAAACCCGATATTAGTCGGGGAGCCAGTTAGTACAACTAATATTGTTCAATGTTTTTGTAATACCGGTGGTTGTTTAGCGTTGGAAGACAATCGTGAGAGACCATTAGCATGCCGCGAAGTACGTCCGATTTTTAATATTAAAATCTTGGGATTTAATGGTTTGGCTTTTCGTATACAGTTCCCAGCAAAATATAGCTATGGAACTGTTGAGCGACGAATTTTGCCATTAATCCTGAGTTGGGCGTCGACCGTCCACAAGATGCAATCAAAATTAACAGGAAGAACTCCATGTAACAGTGAAGCATTGAATGAAATGATTCGATTACGAGATAAACCAACTGTTCATAACCAAGATACAATCTGAACACACTTGTACATATTGAGGGCGGTTTATAGTTAGTCGAACTAAATAATATATAGTTTAAAAAAATTAACTAAAAAATGAAAAATAAATAATAGTTCAAAAAAACTAAAAAGACACGCTTTCATAAAAAATCCAACTAAAAATCAGAAAATAAAATTTAATAAAGTTGGATTAAGAATATTGTAAATTAGAAATGAATGTACATTTTTGTAAAAAAGCGTGGGGTGTATTCAAAGCGCTTTTTAAGATATTATATTATTATCAAAGTGATGATTCTTCTACTCATAAACTGTCAATAAAATGTTTATAATTATTGTCACTATGCACCCCACGCTTTTTTACAAAAATGTACATTCATTTCTAATTTACAATATTCTTAATCCAACTTTATTAAATTTTATTTTCTGATTTTAGTTGGATTTTTTATGAAAGCGTGTTTTTTTAGTTTTTTTGAACTATTATTTATTTATTGTTTAAATTAGCCACTCCACAGACACTGCGGTCCGTGATCTTTGTCAGTTCCATTCATATTTTTTTTTACATATGTCTTGGATTAGGAGAAGAAGAGGAAAACAGTTGGGAACATTTTAAACCTAATTCTAGGAAAATAAAGTGGCCAAGTGCGAGTTGGACTCGCCCATGAAGGGTTCCGTTGCAGCAAGTAACATTATATACATAGTACACATAGCTCTTGTAGTTCGTTGTAACTTTGATCGAAGTTTCAATAATAGTGTATTTATGACGTACTAAAAAAAAACTACTCATCAGATCGAGTTCAAACTAATTTTCGTTGGTAGTTTACATGGTAATGTACATCATGTATTTTTTTTAGATTTTTCATTTTCTTACTTTAGAAGTTAGAGGGGGGGGGGGGGGGGGACACACACATTTTACCACTTTGGAAGTGTCTCTCGCGCAAATTATTCAGTGTAGACAAAAATGATATTAGAAACCTCAACATCATTTTTAAAGACCTATCGATAGACATTCCACTCGTGTAGGGTTGAAGAAAAAAAAAATTTTGAGTTTCAGTTCTCAGTATGGGGGGCAACCCTAATTTTTCTTTTTTTAATTTTTTTCTGTTGAAATCTTAATGCGGTTCACAGAATATATCTACTTACCAAGTTTCAACAGTGTAGTTTTCATAGTTTCGGCAAAAAGTGGCTGTGACATACGGACGGACAGACAGACAGACAGACAGACATGACGAATCTATAAGGGTTCCGTTTTTACGTTTTACGGAACCCTAAAAACACCGACGAACACGTACACGCTCAACATCAGCTCTGTAAATAAAAATCAATACAAGCGGATTTTTGAATAATTTGCGCGAGAGACACTTCCAAAGTGGTAAAATGTGTGTCCCCCCCCCCTCTAACTTCTAAAGTAAGAGAATGAAAAATCTAAAAAAAATATATGATGGACATTACCATGTAAACTACTAACGAAAATTAGTTTGAACTCGATCTGATGAGTAGTTTTTTTTGAGTACGTCATAAATACATTATTATTAAAATCTCGATCAAAGTTACAACGAACTAAAAAAACTATGTGTACTATGTATATAATGTTACTTGCTGCAACGGAACCCTTCATGGGCGAGTCCAACTCGCACTTGGCCACTTTATTTTCCTAGAACTACAAAAAGAGACTTCTTTTCGCCTGACCCTGGCGATGTAAAAAAGTCAATGTTAATCTCCACGCGAATTAATTAATAATTTACAGTTTCAAGAGTGTAGTAAGTAATTACAATAACAAAACACAGTGTGTACATAACCTGAAACGGATTGCAAGATACAAATTTCCTCTGGTGAGCCACTTTTTTGAATAACAGACATGTAAATTTCACTGTTTCACTTCACAAAAAACCGTTAACCATTTAATAAGGATGATTAGTCATACGATTTCGTAGTTTGGCAACTATTTCACAAGAACATTCGTTTGATTCGTTTACACGACATATCATATCGACAATACAGATTCACTAATCAGCTGATTATATGACTTATATGACAGTATTGACAAATCAACTGAATGACTGAAGAACTAATCATGACATTCACATTAATACACTAGGAGAAAGCAACTGATTAAATTTGACGTTTTGTTTTTTCTGCATGTTTGGCAATAGTGCAGACAGTGCATTCCGCCACAGTCAATAATTACACACTACATCATGCACTAGCATATTACTACATAAAGGTACCGAGAAATCTTAATTGCACTATAAATTTACTACGTGATTAATATTGCTACATAAATATATGAAATGAATAAATGTCTATGAAAAATAATTTATATGTTATAAAATTTGTTTAAAAAAATAAAATAAAAAACAAGTAGCACAATGTCCACATTGCAAACCCGACCTCGCCGTATAAAAGCAAAGGCAGTTTCTGCTGAAAATGAAGACTACGAGAAGGATACCACATTGAAAAATATAGAGAAAACAATTAATAATCTAAGAAAACAGTTAGACGATAGTAATAAATTGAGAGAGACTCTTTTAGAAGACCAAGAAAGTAATGGAAAGGAATTCGAGATGATGTGCAAACAGATACATTTTCTGAAGAAAAAGATATCAGAAGAAGAGGAAAAAAACGATGACCTGCAGGAATATATTAACAAAATACTTGAAGATAACAAAACACTACTAGAAGAACAAAGTATGTGCGAAATTACGTACAGAAGAAATAATGACCAAAAAGAACTAAAGTATAAAGAAAAGAAATGCATGGAACTACAGCGAAAACTCAGTGAATTGCTCCTGCAGGCATCGCAACCAATTAGCATAAAAAGGGGGTTGACTTACTTAAAAAAAAACGTGCGTGATAAAAGAAACCTACAATTGAAAATAAAGAAATACTCCAAGAAAATAAGAATACTTAGTAAAACAGTTAAAATAATGGAGAAAGAATTATCGAGAAGAGATGAAACTGTAACGGTTTTTAAAGAGGAAAATGGAAAGCTTTTGGAAATTATCAGTGAATATAATCAGGACACCCTAAAGAAGGTACGAGCTCAAGAAGGAGTTCAATTTGTAGAAAAGCAACTAGAAAAGCTGCAGAAAATCATAGACGAACTAAATACCGACTCAGTCAAAAAGCAAACTGCAAGCGAGGAGCCGGTTGGACTGAAAATGGGCGGAGACGTTTCGGAACTAAATATGAACAATAACTATCAGAGTATGGAAAACTCCAAGAAAACGCAAACCGCCGCCTCAAATTGTGAAGAAAATCCGCATCTTGCTACTAAACATCACATACTTCCTAAGCAATATAGGAAAATCGACATGCTTTCTGATAGTTATGGCAGAGACATGTCAATGAGAATAATAAAGCAGCTGAGGGAAAACTATGTAGTTTCAAATATTTGTAAGACAAATTGTAGTTGGGAGTCAATAGTAGACTCTAAGTATACAAGTCAAGAGAACAGTACTGTCTCTGATATTCTTTTAATTATGATAGGAATGTGGGATACTGTAGTCTCATCGGCTAGTAAATATTTACGTGTTATTGAAACACTTGCTAAAGATCTCCAGTCGCGGGGTAAAAGATTGGTGGTATCAACAATAGCGTATTCACGAGGACACACTATAAATCAAAAGAACACAATTTCAAAATTCAATTCTAAGCTATATATAATGGCATCTCTTATAGACAGTCTAAATTTCATTGATCTCAATGACCCTCGCATTGGCCTAAGCCGCGATGACGTTGCTTTTTGTGTCACCATGGCGTGTAAACAGGGAATAAATAGGAGTAATTTGATCTTGCTGGTTGATGACATGACTTTGAATCCATCTCAAAATTTTTTTCCAACATTAGGCACACAAAGTGTGAAATGAAATTATGTCATCAAAACGTGCAGGGCGTGTACAAAAAGGCTAACATGTTGAGCCTTTTCTTGAAACAAGATTCAGTTGACGTAATGTGTATGACAGAAACCTTTCTAAAGGAAAGCAAACTGAATACTTTGACGGTCGAAGGGTTTACAGTGGCCTCCTCTTTCTGCAGGGTCAAATTTGTTCATGGTGGATGCATGATATTAGTAAAAAATAATATTAAGTTTAAATGTAGGCAGGATATTAATAAAATTTCAATTGAAAAACACTTCGAAGCTAGTTGCGTCGAAATGAATGATTGTATTATTTTGGTCACATATAGATCCCCATCTGGAGACAAAAATGTCTTCTCAGATAAACTAGAACAATGTCTCGATAAAATTACGCAAAATAATAGCAAGACTGTTATTCTATGTGGAGACTTTAATGTTGATTTTTCTCTAGATAAAGAACGAAATAGTCTTATAACGGACGTACTGAATAGTTTTTGTTTAAGACAGCTTATAAACGAGTCAACTAGAATTGCGGGTAAATCCCGAAGTTGTATTGATAATATATTCACCGACTCTCAGTGTACTATTGGCACAACTGTGTCTCCGGGAATTAACTCAGACCACACGGCACAAACTGCTGTCTTTGGTCTCGCTCTAGATTATGGCCCAAATACCACAAAAGTATTCAGAAAGATCACAAAGTTAAGAATCGATGCTCTCAAAATTGGTTTGCATCAGTCACTACAGCAGCCTGACTCCTGTCGAGACTTTACAACATTCTTCGAGGTTTTCCTTGATAAATTGGATACATTTTTGCCAATCACTGAGTCATCGGGAAGAGCATCAAAGTTCTGTGAGTGGGCAACAAAAGGCATTTATATCTCAAGGCAGAAATTATATGATTCGAATGCATTGTATTATGAGGATGGTAATATTTCTAAAATATTTCTTAATAAGTACAGTAAGATATTTAGGAGAGTATGTGTTGCTGCTAAAAAACGATTCCTAAAACAAAAAATCGACATGGCTGGTAATAAGATGAAATGCGCTTGGCAAATTATTAAAAATGAGACTGGAAAAAACGGTAACAGTAATGTGGTTTGTGATAAAATTTTTGACGAAAGTGGGAACTTGATAAATGACAAAAACGACATTTGTAAATTTTTAATAATTATTTCGTTAATATTGCAAATAATCTCACACAAAATTTAAATAGTTCTACTTAAGATTCATTGACATTTTTAAGGGACTTTATTCCAAGGCATGATATATGTTTTGTACTGCGACCGATCACAATAAACCGTATTATAAAAATAATGAGGCAGATGAAACTAAAAAAATCTAGTGATTTCTGGTATATTTCACCACATCTATTGAAAAAACTTGAAAGTGTAATTGTATTGCCTTTGCTGACCATCATCAATGATTGTATTTGTAGAGGAGTTTTTCCAGATGAAATGAAGATGGCCAAAGTTGTCCCGATATTTAAAGAAGGCGAAGCTACAGAGTGTAATAACTATCGTCCCGTATCTGTTCTACCTAGTATAAGTAAGGTTTTCGAGAGGTATATTACAAAGGAACTCATGGCATTCATGGTTGATGAGAAGCTTTTGAATGTTAGGCAGTTTGGGTTCCAAAAATGAAAATCATGTAAACATGCAATTACCAAACTCATCACGGAGGTTTTGACTGGTCTGGAGAATAGAAAAAAACGTTTGGCATATTCTGTGATCTCTCCAAGGCCTTTGATTGCGCCTCCCATGATATACTAATTGCAAAATTGGAGCACTATGGCATCAGGTCCAAAGAATTAGACTTACTAAAATCGTATTTAAATAATAGGCAACAGGTGACTGAATTAAATGGGTGTAGGTCTGACATTAACACTGTGAAAATGGGTGTACCACAGGGTTCAATTTTGGGACCACTGCTATTCATTTTATATCTAAATGATATATCCGTCGTAACAGAGGGTGTGGATACGGTGCTATTTGCTGATGACACCAGCCTTATTATAAAAGAAAGTACGGACTGCGATGCTAGTCTTAAAGTCAAACGGGCCTTAAATAATTTAAAATATTGGTTCTCAGTAAATAGCATGCTAATGAATGTGGACAAAACACATATTATACACTTTAGTCTCAGTACAAAAAATGAAATGTTATCAAATCCAAAGACAATTGAAACATTACATGGTTTTAAACTGTCTTTAGTAAGTAGTGTGAAATTTTTAGGTGTATGGCTAGATAATAAATTAACATGGTCTACTCAAATAGAAAATTTAGCCAAAAAGCTTAGCTCGGCCACGTATGCTATTAAAAAAAATAAAAGAACTTGCGGGACCAATTGCAGCACGATCGGTGTACTTTGCTTACTTCCATTCTATCATGACGTATGGAATTTTATTCTGGGGTTCAGCTGGAAATTGCCATACAAATAGAATATTTAAATTACAAAAACGAGCCGTACGCTACATATTGGGTCTAAAATATAATACGGACTCATGCAGAAATGCATTTAAAGAACTAGGAATAATGACAATGTCTGGAGAATTTATTTATCACAATATAATGTACATCCTTGAAAATTTGCCAAATATGGACGATGATTGTTTCTGCAAGACAAGCAGGAACAGAAACAAAATACTTGTGCCACAGAGAAGACTTGCTAAGACATCAAATAGTTTTTACTGCTTAGCTATTGATTTTTTTAACAAAATACCCTCCTGTATTAAAGCTTCTGCGAATAGTGATATATTGGCTCATGTAAAAAAGTGCCTCATTCAAAAAAGCTACTACTGTTTAGCGGATGCTAGCACAGACAAAACAATTTTTGACATTGTTAACTGATTTTATGGTATGTGCCTAATTTGTTTGTCAATATTGATTTTTTATTATTTCTTTTGACGATGCTATTGCAGATTCTATTACTGATTATTTATATTATACTGGAAATTATTTTATATATGTAATTGTTTAATGACGTAACTATGTTTGATTGATTATACTGTTTTTTTTTTAACATATTTATATATTATTGTTTAATGACTTAATTATCATTGATTATACTGGAAATTATTTTAATATGTACTATTGTTACCTAAATGACTTTAACAAAAGCGTAAACTGAAATAAGCCTTAACTAATTTTAATGAATTGTAACTTTTTTTGACGATTCAAAGTGCATGTAACATGTTAAATGAATAAATGATTTTGATTTGATTTGATTTGATTTGAGACTAAAGCCGTCAGAGACTGGCAGAGCTTCGAGTCGAGCGAGCCCCACCAGCACATAAAAGCAACAGTGGAAGCGGTGAGGGACATTGGCGGTTTCCTTAAGTCTTTAGCGAGCGAAAATACCACGGTCAACCTAACGCCGCTGCGGAACGATTTTCTCGGCATAAAAACTGGGATTGAAATTCTTCAGAGGCAGGTCGACGAATTCCGGAGACACTCCAATACAACAAGCGAAAAAACCGTCGAAGTTCTTCATCTAAACACAGACATGCTGGAAAAGCTCGCCTCGACTCCTCCACCTCCTAGTCTCCCAAACTATTCCGATTGTCTCGCCAAAATAGAAAAATTACTCACGGAAAAAATTATGTCGAAAGAAACGCCACCCCCATAATCCGCCCCAATTAAAATAAACATCGACGAGCACGTGCTGCCTATCACAGAACGGCTAGAAGCTGTGTCGTCAGAACTCCGGACGATGCGGCAGGAAAAATGAATTCTTCCCCCACCAGCCCTAAGCATCGAGGCTGAAATCTGCCAAGCGAAGACGGGCAAGCCACCTAAGCCCAACTACGCAAAAATAGCGGCTAAGCCAATCGTGCCAAAACCGAACCACACTCTCATCGTGACAACGGCGAATTCCACATCTCCCACGACTCCGAAAATCTAATAGAGAGGATAGCAGTAGCACTGGATATGAAGAAGACTGGGGCAAGGGTTGACCGAGTGCGCAAAGGTCGAAACAGGAAAGTTATCCTGAGTTGCAGCACAGAAGAAGAGCTTGGTCTGGTTAGAAATCGAGTGCAGCAGAACAAATCTCTAAAGGTGGAGACCGCGAAAGCGGGTAATCCACTAATCATAATCCGAAACGTCCTGTCTTACCACAAAGACAACGAGATCGTGGAAAACCTTTTGGCGCAGAATAAACATCTGCTACAGGGGGTTGATTTGCAAGAGAGCATGATTAGAGTGCGGTACAGGAAGAAAGCGCGTAACCAGCATGAGTGCCATCCGGTGATCGAGGTCTCACCTCACATTCACAGAGCGTTTTTGGACGCCGAAAAGGTCTACGTTGGGCTCCAGAGGAGACCAGTGGCAGACCACTCGCCTTTGGTGCAGTGCACCAAGTGCCTAGGTTTCAGTCACACAAAAGCGATCTGCCGGGAAAGGGATGAACCCTGCAGTCATTGCGGAAAAACCCACTCCTGGACCCAATGCAAGGCAAGAAAGGAAGACCTGCCACCCAAATGCAAAAACTGCGCGATTGCTCATCCAAACAGCCCCAACAGGGAACTCGCTCACAACGCCTTTAGTAGCGAGTGCCCTGAAAGGGTAAAATGGGATGGGATAGCGCGGTCCCGAATATTTTATTGCTAAGGGCACTCATGAGGAACGTGGTTCAGTCTCCCGAAGAGTAGGCGAACCAGGTTTGCGTTTCATCCAAGCAAATCTGCAGCGCTCCCAGAATGCAACGACAGAACTCCTGAAGGTCGCGAAAGAAATGGGAGTTTCAGTTGCCCTTGTTCAAGAACCATATGTGGGAAACAAAGACGTGATGAAACAATATCCTGGAACTCGCATTATTCAGTGCAGTTTAAATAGGCAAAAACCAGTTAAGGCAGCCATAATAATCTTCGGCGACATTTTGGAGGTAATCCATGACCCCCAAATTGTTACCGAAACGGAAGCAGCTGTCCTATTGGTCGGTACAGGCCTAAAACTGGGAGTGATTTCTGTCTACTTAGAAGGAGACCAAAAAGTCGACCCCTACCTCAGCAGGATCAAAGTATTCAGCGAAAAACTAGCTACAAAAGACCTTATTGTTGCTGGTGACATGAATGCATGGTCCCACTGGTGGGGAAGCCCATCTCAAAATGAGAGAGGAGAAACTGTAAGCTCTTTCTTCAATGAAATGGACTTGTACATTCTCAACTCTGGCGATACACCAACTTTCGAGTTCGTCAGGGAAGGCAAACTCTGCACAAGCGTAGTAGATGTAACAACGTGCAGCGAGTCTCTTCTGGGAAAAATCGAGGGATGGGAGGTTGACAAAAGTATTACAACATCAGACCACAACGAAATCACCTTCACTTTGCGTCAAGTTAAGGCTCTCGAACAACAGAAGCCAATAACAACACGCAAATACAACACCAAGAAGGCAAAGTGGCCAAATTTTATGTCACAGCTAAAATCTTCCCTTAAAGAAAGAAACATCTCGCCGGAGTCAGTCGAGAAATGTGAAAGTCCACTAGAACTTGAGTCGATGATTACGAGCTACACAACTAGTATACATGAAGCCTGCGAAAACACCATTCCACTGGTAAGCTCGCCGAAGGATAATCCAACACCCCCATGGCATACTAAAACGCTCGAAAATGTGAAGAAAGAAGTTCTCAGAAGAAAGAGAAGGATTAGGATTGCCGCCCCTGACAGAGTTGAACTTGTGGTGGCGTACATGCTGGTATGTCACCCGTGCGAATCCAAATCATAAAAGAACAACTTTTTATATTGATTAAAACCGCTATCGTCTATAGCGTGTAGCGCCTCTTTTCTCCATTGGATTCGCAGGTGACATACAGGCCGCGCATGCGAGGAGCTCGCGACAGTCAAAAACTCTCTGACGTCTTGCGCTTCTTGCCACTATATTAATATTTCTAAATTAATTCCTTATTTCTGTTAATACTAATCTCATAGTTTATTTCTGTTATTCGTGTTCTGTTAATTATTATTTTGTCTAACATATATTTTCCAAATTTTATATTTCGCATTTAATTTTAACACCCTCTGCACTTCGCGACCTTCTATTCAACAGTGGCTAGCCGTCGGGAGTTCGTGCCTAACTGATTACCTAAGCGACTCCCCAGCTAGTCGCCACATTGGTGACCCCGACGTGATTGTCTTCTGATTTCAGGTACTGCCTTACCGTCATCGACCGATATACTCGATGGCCTGAGGCGGTCCCGCTTAAAACAATTACAGCAGAGTCTTGTGCTGCTGCTCTTGTATCCTGCTGGATTTCCAGATTTGGATGCCCTGCTCGTGTGACTACGGACCGCGGTCGCCAGTTCGAGAGTCAACTCTTCAAGTCTCTCGCTGCATTGGTTGGTGCGCATCACTTCCGCACTACCGCTTACCATCCTGCTGCGAATGGTATTGTCGAACGAATGCATCGGCAACTCAAAGCCGCTATTATGTGTCACTCTACCTCACAATGGACTGAAGTCCTCCCACTGGTGCTCCTTGGTATGCGCAGCGCCTGGAAGGAAGATCTTCAGACTTCAGCCGCTGAACTGGTCTACGGTGAGCCTCTCTTCTTACCTGGACAATTCCTATCTCCGAGAGACGACCCTACCTCTGATGACATCACTCAGTACGCGACCCGTCTCCGAACTCATATTCAAAAGATGACGCCTCGTCCTACCTCTTGGCATACTTCATCTCCATTCTACATTCCACGTGACCTACAAAGTTCATCACATGTGTTCCTGCGGCAAGATCATGTACGTGGTTCTCTAGAATCACCATATGCTGGACCTTATCTTGTCATCGAAAGGCAGCCCAAGTACTTCACCCTAGACGTTAAAGGCAAGATGACAAACGTCAGTGTCGACAGGTTGAAACCAGCATACATGGCAAAAGATGCACCTACCCCACCTACATCTTTTACATCTTCTACCCCTACACCTGCTGAAGAAGCCAGACCGACCCCAGTTCCAGTAACATCACCACCAACCGTGGAGATGAGGACCCGAAGCGGCAGAAGAGTGCGGTTTACTGACTTTTATCGAACGTAGTCACGGTCTGGTCGGGGGGAATATGTGGCGTACATGCTGGTATGTCACCCGTGCGAATCCAAATCATAAAAGAACAACTTTTTATATTGATTAAAACCGCTATCGTCTATAGCGTGTAGCGCCTCTTTTCTCCATTGGATTCGCAGGTGACATACAGGCCGCGCATTCGTTGTCGCACACGTTGTCGCCCAGTGACTATGAAGGGATCCCCTTGTCCTACGTCAAACGGAAAATCCGCGAAGAATCGGTCAAGAAATGGCAGGATCGATATGAGACCTCGGACACCGGAAAAGTCACCCAGACGTTCCTCCCCGATATAGCAAACGCATATCGGGTGATGAGAACCACGAAACTGACTCCCTTCCAGGTACAAACGTTGACGGGACACGGAGGAATAGCAGAATACCTGTACAGATTTAAGCTCAAGAACAGTCCTGCATGCGAGTGTGACCCCGGCCAACCCGAAACGGTCTGGCACGTGCTTGTCGATTGTCCCCGATTTATGGCCGCAAGACATGAGCTCGAATCTATGATCGACAGAAGGCTGGTTGTCTCGGATCTCCACAACATCTTTGCAGATCCAGATGACAGAACACGGCTTCTGTCCTTCATGGAGAGCTCATTCCGCATAGCGGCCAAGAGAAACTCTACTAATTCAAATACGTGCTCTCTTTCGCCACCACACGCTGCCTCGCTGTCCGTGGACGCCGCGTGGAATGCGGTTCCCGCCCAACATAACTCCTCGAAGAGCATCTCCGTAAAACAACTACTGGAGAACGCAGACCGAGGAGAGGCAGGGATCCGTATCCGCGGAGTGGCTCTCTTCATGGACAGCAACAAAGAAAGATTCGGAGTAAGCTTTTGCTTCGCCTGGGAGCGGGAACGATCCCGTTTGTCACCTGGATTGTCTTGCCTGCTTAATGGGAGTACCGCAAAAGTAACAATGAAGCGGAAAACCTACGACGCTATGCCGGTGTGTGAGGTAGACGGCCACCGATTTCGGTTGGGGCGATCGAAAAACAAAACGATTGCACTAATAAAGTACTCGGAAGGCCGGACGCCTTTCACACAGGCAAGTGCGCTGCTCGCACATCTGAGCAGAAACCCAGGTAAAACACCCCGGGTGATAAGCGAGGATGCGATGGCAATCGAATATTCAAGAGCGAGAGTCGCAGACCGGCTGGGTTGCATTGAGGCCTCTAAGCATCATGAGGTTGTTGTTTACGAAGATAGGAGAGAAAATCTGAGCTTCCTCAGAGCCCCTTCGCACGACCAAATAAATGCAACTGACAGCTGGGGACATCCAGTTCCTAGTTCGACTGTCCAAACCGGCTCCGAAAGAGCATAGCAGAGGGCAGCCGCGGAAAAAGCCGCAGCCAATCAAAGCGGCAGCCGAGGAACGAACGCGGCTTTCGTGACTGCCTTCAACGCAGCGGCAAGGAGCATACTCCGAATTTCATCCCATTCACCACACCCCTTGACGACAAAGAGCCCCAAAGCAGCTTCACAGCAACAAATAAGCCGAACGAGAGCCGATATGGGTCAGGTTGAACCGCCTCGCTATGTCACGGCTTCGGAGCCGTGGAGCCATGCACGTAACGCCTTCATCGAATTCATAGCCACACTGAGAGCGACAAGACAAGTCAACCTCAAGACCTGCGAAAACACCATGCAGTCCTTTAGGCTAGGAAGTCAAAGCCTCTTAAAGGCGAAACTCGAGGAGGCCGAAGCAGCTATCTACAATAATGTCACTTTCTGGGTCATCAAGGAAACCATGACAGTACAGTATATGGCAGCTTACAGTGCAGAAAATGGCTTCGTGACACTAAACGAGATAGAGACAGAGCGCGCGGGAGTGTCTGATTATGTGACATCACAAAACGACCCAATGTAGTTACTGCCCGATGCACCAAGATTATGCTGGACGATAAGATCCTAGAGATGGCCAAGACCATCGAAAGGAACTCAAACGTCAATGCTGGTTGGGAAAACTGGGAGGTACCGAGAATACAGTGGGTCATCGGAGTTCCAGGTTGTGGAAAGACAACATGGGTGATTAGACACTTTGATGTGGACAAGGACGCTATCATCACCACAACAACTGAGGCAGCAAAAGATCTAAGAGAAAAGCTATCGCACCGTATCGGAAACCAGGTCAAAACCAGAGTGCGAACCATGGCTTCTGCTCTGGTAAATGGTTTCGGAAGCGAAAGTTTCAGTCGCCTCATGGTGGACGAAGCTCTCATGAACCATTTTGAAGCCATTGTGATGGCTTCAAGGCTGTCTGGTGTTGGTGAAATTGTCCTCATCGGAGCGTCATTCAGTTGCCTTACATCGACAGGGAAAATCTCTTCGAAATGAGGTATCACCGCCCGAACCTGGTAACAAAGATCAGCCAGGAGTTGCTCTGCACACATCGAAACCCAATGGACGTCGCATATGCGCTGAGGGAAATATACTCCGGTATGTACTCCTCAGCGCCCCGTATAAAGTCCCTAGAGCAGAGAAGGTATAAGGGAGCGCAAATACCCAACACCCTACCAAACACCCTATTTTTAGTTCACATTCAAGAAGTGAAAGAGACCGTGACAAACCAGGGTTATGGGTCAGGCACCGGGTCGCGCATCCTTACCACCCATGAAGCTCAGAGACCAATATACGTGTCGGTAATCGCAATCAAAACCAAGGCAAACATGAAGCTGCACGAGAGCGTGCCCCATGCGATTGTTGCAATCTCACGGCACACGGGGACCTTCATTTACTACGCTGACGACACTGACGACGCCATCGGTCGGTTCGTGCGGCGAGCGTTGGCTGCATCACCGAAGACCATTCGAGAGTTCAACCTACAGATGGCCATCAGGGACCGAAATGCAGCCGTGGTAGAGGCTCTGGGCCGGGAGGAGGCGGCTTATATATACCTTCTCTGCTCTAGGGACTTTGTATGGAACGCTGAGGAGTACATACCGGAGTATATTTCCCTCAGCGCATATGCGACATCCATCGGGTGTGTGATCCATGTGTGAAGAGCAACTCCTAGCTAATATTTGTAACCAAGTTTGGGCGGTGATACCTCATTTCGAAGAGATTTTCCCTGTCGATGTAAGGCAACTGACTGACGTCTCCGATGAGGACAATTTCACCAACACCAATCAGCCATGAAACCATCGCAATGGCTTCAAAATGGTTCATGAGAGTGAGGCGATGTGTCGGTGCCTGGACTCTGCCAGGGAAAGGACACTCTCGAAGAGCGTCTGGATGCTCTCGATTACGGTTTGTTTTAAATCCCCCAATAAATTTGATTAGTGGATTGTTCAAGTGCGTCCTTCCCCTGGAGTAACGCGTCGTTTGTCACTTTCATGGCGCTGTCCATCTCGACCCCCGTTTGTCGTCTGTTCTTGAGCACGGTGGTGATGATACTTTGTCGAGTAATGGAGCGCGGCTGGACCCTACCTCGGTGGCATCCACAGACACATCGGGGTACCCCTCCCGATGTTGCGTCGGCAGCACCACGTCTGAAGCGCTGCTTTTAAAATTTTTCTTTAAATGCGCTAATCTAAGTTAGATGCTACTGACCTAACAGAAAGCACCCTTGGTCGTCTGGGTGCATTGGCATGGACAGAAGTAGGGCAGGCAGAAAGTGGAAGGGGCGGCATTTTAGTTGTGTTGGACATATTATTATACAATTTTCTAAATTAGGTTGTTTAAGATGTTAGGCAAATTTACTTAATTAGGCTTCATTTACTCGGTTAGATTTAACTTATAGCTTCTTATCCTACTTACGGGTATTCTTCTTCTATTCCAAGCTTGGATTTGTCAATTTTTTCACGTTCACACTCAACGTATGTAGATGTTCTTCGGGCTGTCCAATAGTCCAGTAAACAGCAGTCAGTCCGCAGGGGCCAATGATTATGTTGTTGTCTCCTAAATTTGCCTCTGAGATCGGTTTAGAGTGCAGAGGGTGACGTGACAGTTGGCGGGGGGAGGTGTCGTAGGCGCCTGCCGATGACCGATGATGTGCTTATGCTCTGGGTTCCTGGGATTGCGGTGCCGTCACATAGCGGACGTAATATTACGGACGTAAAAAAACGGCCATCTTTACGGTGATGACATGTGGAAAGTTCCACTGCCGCTATATTACGTCGTCAGCCAGCAACCTCAACAAGCAGGAGAGAAAAAGAAGGACCTTGATTTAATCAAGTATGGTATAATATAGCTTTAATCAGTTACTTGGAGGATGAACTATTAAAAGAGGAAAATAATCGTAGGGTAGAAGATAATTTATTCAAACCGAGTGGTATAGAAGGCGCATTAGAAATTTTAGTACGTCGTCGCAGCTCCAGTTGGAATTAATACCCATTCTGTACGTCGTATGGACGTCGGTCCATTCAAAAAAACTCAAAATATATTGTTTTGGCTTCACCGCTATAACCTTACGTTCGAAAAAAACGTTCACGAACTATTAAACACCGTCAAGACGGCCGTCTTTCAAATAGCGTCACCGCTTCTTTACGTTACGTTGTTAATCACCGTCCTCTAACAAACCGCGCCATAGTGTTAACATAGACAACGTTCTCGTGACGTCACTCACCGTTATATTACGTCCGCTATGTGACGGCACCGTAATCCTAGGATCCCAGAGCATTAGGGTTGGTCTGTACAGCGAAACGAACGTGCGGCGGATATCTCTATATCGGCGATAGCTCTATATCGGTATTAGGTATGTCGTCGGTCGACGGTCTTAAGCTCTGTTTTCCTAGGATAGCGGTGCTGCTTTATAGCGGCCCCAATACTGCGGTGAATGATGTCACTAGAACGATGTCTATGTAAACAAAATGGCACGGTTTCCTAGAAGACAGTGATTGAAACCGTAACGTCAAAGAGTGGTGCCGCTATTTTAATGAGGGCCGTCTTGACGGTGTCGGATAGTTCATGAACGTTTTTTTTAACGAAAGTGCATAGCGGCGAAGCCATATCGATATATATATATTATATTAGATTTATTTGACTGGACCGATGTCCGTACGACGTACAAATTGAATTTTAGTTCCAACTGGAGCAGCGACGACGTACTAAAATTTTAAATGCGTCTTCTGTACCGATTTGAATAAACGATTCTACTCTACGATTATTTTTCTCTTCTAATAGTTCATCCGCCAAGAAAATGATTAAATTTATATTGTATACTATACTTGACTAAATCAAGGTCGTCCATTTTTCTCTCCTGCTTGTTAGCGTTGGTGGCTGACGGCGTACTATAATTGCAGTGGAACTTTCCACATGTCATCACCGTAAAGACGGCTGTCTTTGTTGCGTCCATAATATTACGTACTTAATATTACGTACTAGCCTAGGAAAGCGGAGCTTAACAGTAAGTAGTAACGGACGCCTATTAGTCCAGTCGGGGCAGACAAAAAACTAGCCTGACATAGAAAAAATTCCGGGGAGCTATTTTTTTTTATTAAATGTCGAGGAGGGTTGTTGGAAGTATAAATCTCGATTTTCTAACTAATCCCGGTAGAGGGTTCACCGCCATCTTATTTTAAAGTGTTTATGAAATAACTCGTTAGTTTTCAACTTTAGAGCAAAAATGACTGTAACCAAAGTTGTTGGAAATTTAATTTCTCACAAGTTTGGTCAAAATGTTTTTTAGGCTAGGATCAATATTTGCAGAGTTATACTATCAAGTTTATTTAAAAAAGTCGCAATGGGTGGAATTTTATTTTCTTCAACTTCGGTTCTCGCACGTTTTAGGGTTCCGAACTCAAAGGGTAACAACGGAAACCGAAAAGAACATCTAACAAGGACGTGTGTTATTCACTAATCCACACCAGGTTCATCATGTCAGTTAACAAACAAAAGGAAACACAAGCTTCTAAACAGACACATACTTACAACAATATCTGTGTGCACCGGCAGTCGTGAGCTCGATACAAGATCCAATGTGAAGCAGAGGCAGTTTCGGTAACTGTTATAATAGTTTGTTTTTCATTTCCGTCAGTTTATAGCAAACATAAAATGAGTTGTAATTTTCAATAGAAATAAATATTTTCAATCACAGTTACTGCGATAATATCAATGGAAACAAAACTTAATGCCGCTAGGTGGTCTTAATATTCTATTGCACACTAGCGACCCGCCGCGGCTTCGGACGGGCGCAATAGTATAGTAATAAACTACTAACTAAACTAAATATAATAAACTAACTACTAACTACCAAATTATACCCGAGCGTGACGCTAGAATTCAATTCACAGCCCACGGAAATCTGTCTAGGCGCGCCAAAAGAAGTGTTCTCTTCAAAAACTTATGTACTCTTTGCATTTTACTCTTTGACTAAAACTATAAAGTAGAACAGATTATGTAGAACAGTTTGTATGAGAAAATGAAATTGTTGTTTTGACTATCTTCTTCGCAAGTTTTCAATATTTTCTCACCGTTTAAACCTTCCGTTAGCTACGACAAATATTTCACATTTAAAATCAGCCAAATCGGCCCAGCCGTTGTCGAGTTTTAGCGGACCCACGAACAGCAATTAATTTTTATATACCTACTAGCGGCCCATTCCGGCTGCGCTCGGATATTGTCATTTAAAGACTAAATAAAAACTCGAAATAAAAACTATTCTTTTTCTCAAGTTGGACCAGAGTGCTCACGGTGTGCCAATTTAATTTAAAATCGGTTAAGTAGTTTAGGAATCCATCGCGAACAAACATCGTGACAGGAGATTTGTATAAAATTAAGATATAGACTAGCTGAACCGTGCGCGCGTTGCTACGTCATCTATCGAAAATTGGTCGTACCAATTCAAATTTTGAATAAATTCGGCTACCATAAGTTCTAATGACGCAACCTTTAAAAGATAGACGCATGCTGTCACGCAACGAAATCTCTCAAAAAGCAATATTTTTTGCCGTTTTTGTTACATTTTTATTCATGCTTCGCTCCTGTTTATAGTAAGTAGTGTAATGTTAAATAGTCTATAGCCTTCCTCGATAAATAAAATAAGATAAAATAATGTTTATTGAGCTTCAAACGTATTTCAATAAAAATACAAATCAATAATAGGCTTACAATTAAAACATCAGCCATCTTAAGTAGGATGACCTTGGTACCCAAACTAGGTTTCCCTGTGTAATGGCATACCAAGGCCCTCGCTCCGGTTAAACAGATTACAACTGATAAAAAAATAGCATGATTTTTAGTAATATCTTATTAAATATATTAAATGGACTATCGAACAGAGAAATAATCTTTCAATTCGGACCAATAGTTCCCGAGATCCCTGCGTTCAAACAAACAAACAAACTCTTTTGCTTTATAATATTAATATTTATGAGCAGCCAACTATGTGTTCCCCTTGCAGGGGCTCGGGGATTTCTCTCGCAAGGAGAGACCACGACCCAGCACGTTCGTACGCGGGCCGGGTTGGAGGGACATGTCAGCTTGCCTTCTGAACATTCTAGGAACAGGTCGATCCATCCTCGATGTTTATTTTCTCAGTTAAAGCCCTTGTTGATGACGAACCGACACATCTTTTTTTTTAGCTTTTATAGGCTTACACTTGTCCGCCATCTTGCCTGATGTTAAACGACGATGCGGTCTACGATCGAGTGAGTTTACCCAATTCACTCTCGATAACTCACAAAAACTGATTCACTCTCGTTTTGAAGACACAAAGATTGTAACCGTCGGGGAAAACCCACTCGGGTAACGCATTCCACAGCCTAGATATTCTTATCACAAAAGTAGAGTCAAATCTGTTCGTTTGTGTTTGGAACAAAAACCATGAAAAGATGTAACTTTTTCGAGCTACGACCATGCCAATTGAAAATAGGGCAAGGTGGGACCAGATCATGCAAATCAGTTGCACACACTCCGATGTCTCCGATAAAAAACCGATATACCGATGTACCGATGCGAACATTACTCCATACAAGAGTGAATTTGTGCTTGATAAAACGTTAGCAACTGTTCAAACTTGAAGTACCTTTGCAACTTTGAAAGGACACCTAGTTTTTTGGCAGCTAATTTAGCCTCGAACTCGATATAAGAGGCAAAATTGAACGTAGATGTTAAAGTAATAATAATAATTATATTCATTTATTCACAGTTAATAGTTCGAAACTTAGGTCTAAAATATTGAGAGCTAGTTACATAGTAGTCTAAAGCCGCTAGAAGAAAATTTTGAGCTTCGAATATCAGAACTAAGCCTAAGCTTGTGCTTCAGAATATTCGTGCTCTCACTGGTTTGGTAATCTTTAAACATATTCAAATATTATTTATTTCAAAAGTTACAAAATTAAAATAAAATAAAACCATACAGAAACAAATTATTATTTCTGCGGCGTCGAGATGATAATGTGTATGTAAACATGTATGTTCACCCTGTCACACACATACACACACCTGCACACACACGCACCCACCAACCAATACAGAGACACGAACTCCTGAGCTTCACTATTTATGCTTACTAATTTTTTCGACGTTATATGCTATGTCAATTAAACCATTAAAATAATAAAATTATACATTAATTGATATATATCTAATATTATAGTTAAACACGTGGAATTTATGTAAGCCTAACAGAGGAAGAAGAGGAAGGCTTGGCCGAGTTTGGGTTCCACTTTTTATTTGTTAAGTTGTAATTGTCAAACATGTAAAGTAAATAAAAATGTATCTTATCTTATCAAATAATCCTATAAATGTCAATGTATGGATGTTTGGATGTTTGTTGCTCAATCACGTCCCAACGTGTGAACGGATCTGGCTGAAATTTGGAATACAGATCGATTATAGTCTAGAAGAACACATAGGCTTTTTATCCCGGAAAAAACAACGGGAACAACGGGAACGGGAACTGCGCGGGTAACACCGCGGGGCGCTGCTATTGCTACATATTATTATACCCTGTAGTTAGGGTGTTTCGAATAGTATTGTACGTACATAGTTGTACATGTATATTGTATACGTTTTAACAAAAGTCGTTGAACAGAAATTGTTAGTTTGAGTAAACTGAACATGCCATTAATCGGATGCAGGCTGTTTCCCAGTAACCTCGTCCGCGCCGCGGCCAGGGCGCGCGCTCCTCGCATCGTGACGGGATCGTTGTGTCCTATGGATCAGCAGACACAGCCCACTCAACGTACCCACTGCTGGGACTCGGGGCCTTCTCTCACAAGAGAATCGATGCCATAATCCACCGCGCTTGTCCAGTGGTTGTGTAACGCGAATTGATGGGCGACGCATAACATCGAAAGATTCTAGTAACTAGTCGATTTCCTCACGATGTTCTTCTTTGCCTCACCTCCTTCTTCACATTATGAATATACAGTATGCGTGGGATTTGAACCAGGGATTCCGGGTTGGAAATTGTCATTCTCACATCACAAGCATCTTTCAGATCTGCACTGCAGGAAAATGAGCCCCGGTTGCTCTCTCGGCGTGTTCTAATTGCTTAGCGAGTGTTATCTTTCATAACTCTTTCATATCTGAAGCGAGTGCTCGCCGGCAGTATGGACAGTCTGCGATCAACTATTTGTAAACGCATTTTTTTATTTACACGGAATGAATATCTATTAAATGTTTCTTGAGCGAGAAAGTAGTCGATAGTTCCTCGTTTTCTCGTCAGCGGTGGGACAACTGCCTAATACCATAATCTGTGTTCCGAATCAATTTCACCTCGATCCATTTTGCCGCCTCGACATAATTGAATCACAAACATTATTTTTGTTGTACAGATAGGAGTAGGAGTAGCAGAATATGAAAAACTGAATTATACAGTATGTGGTTTATTGTAACCTTTGGCACATCTAAAAGTCATGTTTGGCAGGTAGTGCGGATATTTCACCATGAAGAAACTTTGAGTTCTTCTCCAGCCCTCAAGGTTACTGAGAACATCCCTGAGGTCTTGGATGTGCGGGACCCCGTCGGCAAGCAGCGCCACGTGCAGCTCCGGGCCCGGCGAGCGCGCCATCACTCCGATCAGCAGCAGGTACTGCGTCCTGTGCGGGATGTTCTTCGTCCTCATGCCATAATAAGGATTTGTAATTATAAACCGGTACGGGTCGAACTTCATCGTCGCAGGGTTCCAACACGTCGTCGACTTTATTGCTGAATTCATATGCAGATAATCTCTACCGAAGTGATAATTTCTGTTACCTTGACGTCCCTTGTTGAAGTCTTTGAGAGGCCAGTTGTGTATGGCGCCGATAGAATGTACCTCCATCTTGTCATCCTCGTCGTATCCCATGATCCGCACCCGTCGCGCCAGGTGCGGCGTGTGGTTGTAAGTATTAAAGATACATTCACTGTATTGCTTTGTGTCTGTCACGGTGATAGTAACGCAAGATTTGGAAGGCGGTGGGGCGTCTATAGCGTTGCTCGACGCTGCCGCCAGAATCCACGAGTCCCGCTCCAGCAACAGTCTCAAGGTATCATTTACGTAAGGCCTGTAATAGACGTTGTGAAACGGACATGACCCTGTCTGGTTATATGTACCGCACGACTTATCACCATGTTTGTATAAGCCCGCATATATAGCGTCGACCTCAAATATTACAGATATAATAAGAACAATCTCTTGCATCATGTCGAGTTTTAGTCGAGGTCGGTGACTCGTAAGGTTCACTGCTGTTAGAGAACCAGGTTAGTTTCACGAAAAACAACGCGCCCGGCGGATTATTTCTTAGTAGGTGCTTACCTGGAAAACAAATCGTCGCTTGAGTGCTTGTTTGTTCTATCTACACTTGTCAAATTTTACATAAGGTTTTTTTTCTTTTACGTTTCTTACATGCTATATTTTCTGAGTGTATAGGGTTTTTTAAATGTAAGGAGTATAAAAGTATTTTTTGTATTAAAATTAACGTGGTTGTTACACATATTGATTAGGTAAACGGGTAACTCACGTGTAATGAGGTCGGTCAATCCGACTCGAGTTTCGGCCGCGTCCGGCGGCCTTTTTCAAGGAGAGTGTACGCGCCCGATGGCGTCCCGTTTGGCACTGCGGAAAGCCGCGCGTCGCGCACGCAAGGTCATCGGCTATTGCGGGGGTGCAGGTGAGGGGGTGCGAGAGGGTTGCGCAGGAATACACTCGAATTCTTCATCACTAGTGAGCTGCGAGTCGGGAACATTCCAGCACACTGAGCTCACTGTGTCTTCACTCGTATTACGAACACAATGCCGAGTACTATGTAGGCACGGCTTCCAAGCGGGCGGCACATGCCATCCTCCATCTCTATTAAAGGTAGGACGCTTATCAATTTCGATGGCCTCCCTGACCTTACGGGGTACAAAAAACTTCTCCCGTGCCAGGACCTCCGCCTTATCGAAACGAATAAAATGTTGGGCGTCCGACCTGAGAGCATGTTCCGCCACCGCAGAACCATTAACATCTACATTTTTCATTGCACGTATGTGCTCTGAAATGGACCGGCCTAACATATTTGAGAGTATGCTTTGACAACCTTTAATCATCCTGGTTTTACGGCACCAAATTGTAATGGCTCAGCCTACCTATAGATAGATAGATAGATAGATAAACTCTTTATTGCACTTAATAAAACAAACAACTTAAAAAAACAATCTTAAAACATAGTAGCAAATGGCGACCTTATCGCTAAAAGCGATCTCTTCCAGGCAACCGTGGGATGGAAAAAAAAAATTTAAAATAAAAAGACGGGAGTAATCAAATAAAGAGTAATTTGATACCTTACTACATAATTAAAATAGGATACTAATTATTGAATAAAATAAAATAGACATACATTCTAATAATAATACATGCTAATACATAAATAATCTTATTACATAAATATACTAATATATATATGCAATGAATCCAAAATACTATTTCATAAATATCAGCTTCAATTAGACTTCAGCGGGCCTTTGACAAATAATGTTTTTTTACTTCCACCTTAAATATGGAAAGTGACGGAGCTTGTCTAATTTCTACGGGCAAGGCATTCCACAACTCAACTGCTTGGAATGCAAAGGATTTTCCGTAGAAAGTTTCGCAACGTGCAGAGGGCATTTGCAGGGACAAATTATAGGTAGATCTAAGATGACGTGAGTGTGCACTACTCCAGAATGTAAAGCATTAGAATGTAACTATATGTAATATGAGACTAATATCCTAGTGATGGCGCTAAACTGTGGACTGGAGAGTGTCCTTAAGAATTATAAAGTTTTAGTTTAGAATGAACTCAGGATTTATATATAGGTTTTTTTTTCATCCTGGTCACCTCACCAAATTGTACTAGTTCCGACCTCTAACAAAATATAAACTGAAGGCTTAAAAAAAACGATGTATATAAATTGAATATAATTAATGATAGTTAAAGGACCTAAATAAAGCGAAGATAGTTAAAGAGTTAAATTGGCCAAGTGAACGTCTAGTGGAATGTATAGGACTCTACGTTGTATCCGTATTACCCGAGATTCTACGAAAAGACCGGTTTACCTATATGTTCCTAAGAAATAAATAAATGACACAGATCTTATAGTTTACTAAAATGCAGTTAGAGATAATTTTTTAAATACCTAGGATGCTGAAAAGAAAGTGATAATTCTATCTACAAAGAGAGTTTATGGAGTATAGTTATTTTAATATTATAGATCAAAATCACAAAACGAGAAGTTTAGATTAATAGGTAGGTATTTGAAAATGAATATCACCGTTTACTATAAATACATTTTGATTAGTTTTAATTAGCCTGCCTACCTATAGAATTAAATAGTGAACTTCTTTCTACTTCAAACGAATTGCATGTTTATGAGTTTTAGTTTAGTTTATTATTTCGTATAGATTTATTTTTATTAAACCGCATTAGTCGGGACTCCACGAGGATGTCCTCGCTTTCTCACTAACACTATTTCACGATCCTAGCCGCGAGAAGAGAGACATATCTTAACACTCTATGGATTCACCGAGCTCGAGCCTGGTGTCCATTCGTGCAACAGAGAGAGAAAAACAGAAAACTGGAGTAGACCCCAAGACTTGTGACTTGGGCGTAGGTTTAAGGGATCCCTTTGTGAAGCACTTCCACACTCACCTTAACTACTGTCAGACCTCCCATCTGTTCAGCTAAATCTGACATAAACCCGCCAGTACAGTTTTAGATACTCGTTCTAGCATAGAACGTACTGCATTTCTGGACAAGCCCAATTCTTTCAGCAGGTTATAGTGAGATTTTGCTGGTATATCTCTCACTCCTACTTTTGCAGCAACTTTCTATGTAGAAATTAACTACATTACCGTTTTTGTTAGTTTGTTTAGGAGATTATAGTAATCATTTTGTTTTATAGCATTTTCTTTAGAGATTTTATGAAGTCTAAATCTACGTTAATTTGTTTAGAAGATTATAACACTTAGTATGTCGCCTCGCGTATCCTTTAGAGATATCTAAACCTACATCAATTTGTTTAGAAGGTTGTAATACTTTTTTCTGTCTCATCGCGTATGTTTTATAGATTATGAACTAAATCTATGATTACTTCAGACAGTAATAAAATTAGTATTTTACTCTGCAAGTCCAGAAGAACAGTCTAATTGTCAAATTCTTGCTCTGTATTAGTAACAGGAATTCGACGAGCTTTATTTTATCTAGCCCAAGGACTGACTTCGAAGCCTTGTAGCTCAAAACACTCATCCCATTAGAGCCTAAGTATTATTAGTACTGATAACCATGTACTCGAAGTTATTAATTTACTAATGTCTCTATAGGACAAAAATTTTATAAGTTGTCGAAAGTTTGTTATTATGCACATATTGCAAAATAAGGATCCTCGCTTTGAGGGTTTCTCGAAAACTATATATTTGTTACAGATATCTATCTTCACAAAATCATAAAATTACGTGTATTAACCTTGTTTCTCTCGAATCCAGCGCGTCTAGTCTCGGAACTAGAGCTCCGGATATAAATGTAACTATATTATAAACAACGATAAACTTACAGTTGCGGTACCTAGGCTTCTCCAAATATGCTCAATCATAGGCAATTTTCATTTTGGGCTCTATTTTCAGTTTCGTTGAAAGATAGAATCGTCTAAATCGGTGATGTCTGAAATTATTTGAAATTTTTAGATTCGAATTACGCTAATTACGCATAATGCAATTTTATATTTGTATGTACTTACAATTGATGGGTTGTGTTTTTATTTGATCCTTCTTTTTACATTTCTTTATTTAATTTTATCAAAGAAAGTATAATTTTTTCACATAGAAAATTTGCATGTTTGAGTGACGTTTCTCGTCAAACAAAAAAGAACTCAAAAAATGCCAATATTTAAAACTGAAAATTTTCAAAGAAGTTTTTACTTTGCTCTCTGTCAACGAGGTCTTACTGTCTCGTTACAGTCAACCCCCAAAAAATTACGTAGATTTAAAAATTTACACGGAGTAATTTTTTCCCAAGAAAAATGAACTATCAAAAGAATCAAATAATCTAAGTATCAACTAAATTTATCAAAATTCTAGTTGTAGCTTCAATCTATGTGTCAAGAATGAATATATGTATCCCTACAACAATATGATAGTGTTTTTAAACCACCCAAGAACTATTGTCATGTCATCTCAAACCCGTGGTTTGATAGTGAGTAGCTATAAAAACATTTTTAACCTCGTCGTTGCCTAGATACCACCGCTAACAAAAAGAGTTTGTGAGGCTCTTCAATCCTAGTGATACAAATTAGTGATTTCCACGCAAAACTCTTGTTTACATTAGAATCCACCAATCCATTGTCGCAGATTACCAGAGCAACTCTTGCGAACAGATAAAAGGATTTTAAATAACTGCTCTCCCTACCAAGACTTTAAGACTCCAATCCAATAGTCCAAAGTTGGAACCTGTGAAGTGTGCGTAAAGGTATTAGCCGCGTGTAAGCAACGAATTCAAGGGGCCTGCAATTGCAGTGACTCATACCAACAAAGGTATTTAATCCTAACTCCAAAGTCAATCTCCCTTGAAAACGTTTTGAAAAGTGTTAAGCTACTTTTAGAACTTCGAGAAATCCGTCTCATATTCTAACAGTGCTAATGGCCCAAGCCCCTCGCAAATTCAAAAATAATTTCATAAATATAACGCCCTTCGCCTTTCGAATTCATTTAAACTTTAATAAAACTCTCGATAATTTATTCAATCCCCTCCTTTCATCGAAACACGCTGACTCATTCCACCAGCAACTGTTGTCTAGGATATGAGACTACGTTGAATTGTTTTATTTTATTTCGCTCATATAATTTAAATTATTGTTTAATCGAACCCCATTAAACTTTTTATATCAATCAACATTTGATAAAAATATTTACTATTATTTTCCAAAATTATTTTTTATAAATTACCAGTATGACCACGTTCTTATAAAAGTCAAAGCCAAAGTTATTTTCCAATAAAGATAATTATTATTAATAATGAATATAATTATTTATTTTGTTTTAAAATCAGTAGGTATTATTACTTCAAAAAGTTGAGACAATCCTGTAATTTATTTAACTTTAATTTTATTTTTTATTATATTATTATTTCAAAAAGTTGAGACAATCCTGTAATTTAATTAACTTTAATTTTATTTTTTAATGTAATGTATAATTTTTTTTTTTTTTAAGTATGTTTTTTTTTTCCTTTCGTTGATAATATTAAAGCATTTATAATAACAAAAAAAAATAGTGATTATGATCCATAGAACTCAAGATGCATCCTATTAGAACATTCGTTACTAAAGTATGTTTTTTTTTATTTTATTTATTTTTTATTTTTATTGTTAAGGGTTAATTATTTTCCTCCATATGGTAACCTTATTCTTGATTTGTTATATTAAAAATATATGTTACATATTATTAACCTAATCCAAGTGAACCCCTAACAAAAATTATGTTTACTTAAACTTAAATATTTAATCCGTACACGCCTATGAAACGTTAAACTTGAATAATAATGTTTGGTTTGAGATAAGTTTGAAATTATAAAATAAATCTGCAAAAAAAAAACTTATAAGAACCAGTATCTAATATTGAACTTTTATCGGTAACCGTATCTATTAATTAACCTATTTCCAAAAATAAGTGTTATTTTTATATGATTACATTCACAAATAATATCATCAATGAAAGTTATTCATAAATTTACAATCTACTAGCGGTCCGTTCCGTTTCCGCTCGAATATTTTCATACAAACTATCGAAATAAACTATCCTATATATCGTGTTGGTTTAATCTATCGGTGTTAAAATTTGATTGAAATCGGTTAATTGATTTAAGAATCATAGTGAACAACCAATATGATCCTATATTTAATTACTATTAGTTATACTTCGCAATCAAGTTTCGCAAATATTTATTATTAATACCCTGATTTGACAATAATCGACACAAATCTATTTTACTCTTAAATAGCCTCAAACTGTCAAAATTTCCGCGCGAAACTATAATACAATTAATACTTGTACTCATCTTAAACGTAACTTTACTTGTAACCTGATAGGTGGAACTACATATTATAAATGAAAAGCTACAAGGTGCAATTGATTATAAGTTTGAGTAAATTGCCAGTGAAATTAGCCCACTTTCAAAACAAATTCAACCCCCAGTTTGTTAAACCCGTTTTAATTTCCTGAACTATGTATCCATAACTTATGAACCATGAAAGAAATTCCAAGTAAATTGATAAGATCACCAAACAACAAAGACAACAATCAAACATGAACTAATATTTATATGAACCCACATGTATTACTTAGTCAAGGCTTCCAAATAAATAGATAACACAAACTATAAAACTCGATAACTGAAATATTACGTACCTATATAATTGCTACTACATAGGTACATACTTATGTCTACATATAGATACTCAGATAGAAAATCTTCGAACTTCATACAAACTTTTTTTATCTAACTGAGAATCGAACCCAACCTACCGAACCACAAAAACAATTGTTCGATTCTATTACAGTTCCCAACCCTAAAATAAATATTAGAAACTATGTATTGAAACTATTTACTATTAGTTGCTATGGTAACTTTGTTTACAAACAGTCTTGTCATTTTATTAGAAATTACATACTGTCATAACAAAGATGGTTAGAGGTAAACAAATTAATTTTCAATGACTAAAAACCACAATAATAATGAAGAATCCTGTTTTTAAGTAACCTTTACCCGACTGCAAAAATAGAAGCTAAATTACAGATTCTATAAAAATTACGCAAAGCGAAAGGTGATTTGCAAGTAAGTTCAACTAAATTTATCCTATAATCTACTATGATTCTACCGCTAAACTTATGTGAAGCCTATTCCTGTAAGATAGTCATGGTCCAAGACTACTTTACTCTTTACTGATTTCGGTTTAGCAATAGACCAGATTACAAAGTTTTATTTCATTGCAGTTTCCTCACGACGCTTTCCTTTACCGCTAATGACATAAGCTATATTTAATAAAGAAAATATGATATCATGATATTAACTCCCGTTTCCTCGTATTGTTTTCCTACACCGCCAGTGAATGACCTATAGCTAAAAAAATATTGATGGAACTCGTCTATTTCTTCGCATTATTTTCCGTCACCACTAGAGAATGACCCATAGCTAAAAATTTCAATCTGTCAGTTTCTTCACAATGCTTTCCTTCAATATACCTATTATAGCTAACAGTTTAAAACTGTCAGTTTCTTCTCGAAGTTTTCCTTCACTGCCAGCAAAAGGTAAATAACTACAAAATACACTCTTTGAATATACCAGTATCTTCACTATGTTTTTCATCACCGCTAAACCTGGTAGTGTGAGCTTTCTAGTTTCAATAAATCTTGTTAGCTGACCTTATATCATTATTTTCAGCTAAACCTGTCCAAGAAATTCCTCACAGTATACCTATACTTCTGCACTAGACGAAATCTAAGGAACCCTAAAAATGAAATATTATGTATTTTAATATACCAACCAAAACAAATGTCTATTATTTTGCTATAAGATGTTTATTCTCTAACTACAACCACTAATTTACCCGACTACATGAAAAGCTATGTTACCAAACTGAAAACAAATTACATATGCTAAATAGATCTAATATGTATTGGATACTCATATTTATTGTTGCCTAATGTCTGGTGAAGAGAGTTTACTTACATACTTTTATAAAGTGACAGATGAGCAAGACAAGTGCCTGATGGTAAGCTACTTGCCGGACCAAAACGGAACAGTGTAACACAATATGGAACGCGAGTTTATAAAAGAAAATTATTACCTAGCATTACACTATGCTCGCCAACCAAAAAATAAGATTTTGCCCGATTACAAAAGAAAAGGAAAGTTAAGCAAATTATATCTGTGATTACCTTAGGCATTTTAGTTATAAGTTTCATGTATTTTCACAGATTGTAATGAAAGACATTTTAACCGACTAAAGAAAACTAACATGTTATTAAGTAAAGGTTGAAATATTTGTTTGTTTTGTATTTTAATACCTTATACGTTTCCTAAAGGTTTCTAGATGAATTTATTTTTAGTTTTCCTTAGTAGGTACCAAGGTAATACAACCCCCCATGTTTTCATGTTTAAATTTTTTTTTAGTTTTTTAACCGACTTCAAAAGAAATGTGTCTATATCCTAAACCGGTCTTCCGCATCCATTTCACGTCAACAAATTGGTCCATTGGACCTTGTGTGTAATTTTAGCCTAAGAACAACATTTTACTACTGAAACAAATATTACCTACTAAGGAAAAATGTGCAAGTTTGTTTGGTTTTACAAATTACTTGAGAACGATTTTAGAAAATCTACTGAGTAAGTGAAGTTATGAAGTATTTCGTATCCTGGTCGTAAGCACAAAATTGAAATGGACCGGCCTAACATATTTGAGAGTATGCTTTGACAACCTTTAATCATCCTGGTTTTACGGCACCAAATTGTAATGGCTCAGCCTACCTATATGTAATATGAGACTAATATCCTAGTGATGGCGCTAAACTGTGGACTGGAGAGTGTCCTTAAGAATTATAAAGTTTTAGTTTAGAATGAACTCAGGATTTATATATAGGTTTTTTTTTCATCCTGGTCACCTCACCAAATTGTACTAGTTCCGACCTCTAACAAAATATAAACTGAAGGCTTAAAAAAAACGATGTATATAAATTGAATATAATTAATGATAGTTAAAGGACCTAAATAAAGCGAAGATAGTTAAAGAGTTAAATTGGCCAAGTGAACGTCTAGTGGAATGTATAGGACTCTACGTTGTATCCGTATTACCCGAGATTCTACGAAAAGACCGGTTTACCTATATGTTCCTAAGAAATAAATAAATGACAAAGATCTTATAGTTTACTAAAATGCAGTTAGAGATAATTTTTTAAATACCTAGGATGCTGAAAAGAAAGTGATAATTCTATCTACAAAGAGAGTTTATGGAGTATAGTTATTTTAATATTATAGATCAAAATCACAAAACGAGAAGTTTAGATTAATAGGTAGGTATTTGAAAATGAATATCACCGTTTACTATAAATACATTTTGATTAGTTTTAATTAGCCTGCCTACCTATAGAATTAAATAGTGAACTTCTTTCTACTTCAAACGAATTGCATGTTTATGAGTTTTAGTTTAGTTTATTATTTCGTATAGATTTATTTTTATTAAACCGCATTAGTCGGGACTCCACGAGGATGTCCTCGCTTTCTCACTAACACTATTTCACGATCCTAGCCGCGAGAAGAGAGACATATCTTAACACTCTATGGATTCACCGAGCTCGAGCCTGGTGTCCATTCGTGCAACAGAGAGAGAAAAACAGAAAACTGGAGTAGACCCCAAGACTTGTGACTTGGGCGTAGGTTTAAGGGATCCCTTTGTGAAGCACTTCCACACTCACCTTAACTACTGTCAGACCTCCCATCTGTTCAGCTAAATCTGACATAAACCCGCCAGTACAGTTTTAGATACTCGTTCTAGCATAGAACGTACTGCATTTCTGGACAAGCCCAATTCTTTCAGCAGGTTATAGTGAGATTTTGCTGGTATATCTCTCACTCCTACTTTTGCAGCAACTTTCTATGTAGAAATTAACTACATTACCGTTTTTGTTAGTTTGTTTAGGAGATTATAGTAATCATTTTGTTTTATAGCATTTTCTTTAGAGATTTTATGAAGTCTAAATCTACGTTAATTTGTTTAGAAGATTATAACACTTAGTATGTCGCCTCGCGTATCCTTTAGAGATTATAGTCTAAACCTACATCAATTTGTTTAGAAGGTTGTAATACTTTTTTCTGTCTCATCGCGTATGTTTTATAGATTATGAACTAAATCTATGATTACTTCAGACAGTAATAAAATTAGTATTTTACTCTGCAAGTCCAGAAGAACAGTCTAATTGTCAAATTCTTGCTCTGTATTAGTAACAGGAATTCGACGAGCTTTATTTTATCTAGCCCAAGGACTGACTTCGAAGCCTTGTAGCTCAAAACACTCATCCCATTAGAGCCTAAGTATTATTAGTACTGATAACCATGTACTCGAAGTTATTAATTTACTAATGTCTCTATAGGACAAAAATTTTATAAGTTGTCGAAAGTTTGTTATTATGCACATATTGCAAAATAAGGATCCTCGCTTTGAGGGTTTCTCGAAAACTATATATTTGTTACAGATATCTATCTTCACAAAATCATAAAATTACGTGTATTAACCTTGTTTCTCTCGAATCCAGCGCGTCTAGTCTCGGAACTAGAGCTCCGGATATAAATGTAACTATATTATAAATAGCGATAAACTTACAGTTGCGGTACCTAGGCTTCTCCAAATATGCTAAATCATAGGCAATTTTCATTTTGGGCTCTATTTTCAGTTTCGTTGAAAGATAGAATCGTCTAAATCGGTGATGTCTGAAATTATTTGAAATTTTTAAGATTCGAATTACGCTAATTACGCATAATGCAATTTTATATTTGTATGTACTTACAATTGATGGGTTGTGTTTTTATTTGATCCTTCTTTTTACATTTCTTTATTTAATTTTATCAAAGAAAGTATAATTTTTTCACATAGAAAATTTGCATGTTTGAGTGACGTTTCTCGTCAAACAAAAAAGAACTCAAAAAATGCCAATATTTAAAACTGAAAATTTTCAAAGAAGTTTTTACTTTGCTCTCTGTCAACGAGGTCTTACTGTCTCGTTACAGCTCGGCGAGTCTTGTGGACACATTTCTCCGTATTTCTCTTACGTAACTTATGCCACAGTCGCAAGGAATCATGTACACTCCCGGTACACCCAAAGGGTCTCTATCTTTTGGAGAACGTACCATTTGCCTTAGCTGCGTGAGCGGACAAAAATTGTCTTGATGCAATATCTACGGCGTAACAAGTTTCCAATATTATCCGTCACTCTTTTAATATATGGCAGGTACGTGGGTGACCTCTCCACCGAAGCTGGACGCGTCCTCAACGATGTATTCGCCGCACGCCACCCTTACACGTACGTTCTCCAAAAGACAGAGACCCTTTGGTTGTACCGGGAGTGTACATGATTTCATTGCGACTGTGGCATAAGTTACGTAAGAGAAACACGGAGAAATGTGTCCACAAGACTCGCCGAGCACATACTGTAACACTTTTTTTTGTGCGAATCGGAACGCGACTTTTTAATCTGTGGTTGCGGAGCAAAAACGTCCCATCTCTAGATAATCGTTTGTTTTGTGGAGTTGTTACCGCATCACTATTCGGCGCGGTCGGCCATTTTGATCTGGACGGCAAGCGGGGCGTCACGCTTATGTAATCGCCTAGATTATTTTATTTGGTGAGTTTACGGCAATAGTTGCGTCTTGCTTCATCGTTATTCGAACCTCAGAGAAGTGAAAATGGTTTTCTTGTTATAGTGACGTGTCCCGAAGGTTGAAAGGTGTGGTCCGTGTGGTGGAGCGTGGGTGCTGTTCTTCGCGTGTCTAGCGAATGGTCGCCTTAAAAGAGGTAAGTACCTTAATGTTTCGAATGTTCGGGAGAGCCGCGTGGCGGGCAGATGTTAGTAAAATGTTTGCTTATGGCTTGCTCTTTTGTAGGAGGCGACCGGTACGAGTGGTGTTTTGTACGAGTGGTGTCCTTGTACCGGGGGTGCTCCCAGGCGTGCGAGCTTCCACGCGGAACGAGACCCGGCTGTTGGCCGATCTCGTTGGTGACGTAACCTTGTGACCTTCCACCGCGTGCTTGCGTCGGAGGCTCAGGTTTATGTGGGGAAAAGTGAGCGAAATGGGGAGTGGGCGAGCACGGGCATATTTGCCAGGCGGAGCCAAGGGCCGTGGTTGAGGTAGTGCCGAGTCGGGGGGAGATGTGATCACTTTAATCTCGGAACCATCGTCCTAATTTTATCATAACCGCCGTCAAGTGAATTATCGGTGCCCTTAGGGTATCGAACAGTGGGTCACCTCCGGATGTTTTCCTAAGCTGAGCTAACCAAGGCAGGACGGCCTAATCCCATGTCAGTCTCTCCGACCTGACTTAACTAAAGGTGTATGGTTTTACCCACGATGTTTACCTTGCTTTAAGCAAACAGGGGTTCGGGAAGCCTAGACTGTAGCCGAGGTGATAGTATACCTTCCGTATTATAGTAGGTCTACAGTGTTACAGTGTTTCAGTGGTCAATTCCCCTCCGTAGAGATTAAGGGTCATTTAAGTTCACAAGATGTAAAGGGACGTCTCCCTATCGTTGACCTTCGGTCACTTAATTAATATCATACTTTTACCATTGAGAATGAATCAATGCTTTCTACAATTTACTTTAGTTCTAACCTACTTTATAGATACTTAGGTATTTTAGTGTTGTTAATATTATAGACACAGTAATGTTAGAAAGATATCCCCTGGATACATAGTTACCTATCTAACATACATAGTTAACTTATTAATGTTCTAAAATTGGAACATGGTGAATGCTTTGAGATGGAGACAGTACTTTATGAGGCAGAGAGAGATTTGGTTGTTCTCTGACTGTGTCATGTTTGAACCTTACTTGTGAGTTTGTCGGCACTGCAGTTTAATTACATTCCCTACATGTAGTGGTAGGACTCTTAGCAGAGTCCGCCTGGGGAAGTACCACACCTTTGCCATTTATTCTACCGCCAAGCAGTAATGTGCAATTACTGTGCAATTCCGGTTTGAAGGGCAATGTTTCCAGAGAAATTACAGGGCTGAGAGATATGACAACTTAGATCTCTGGGTGACGAGCGCAGTGCAGTGCTAGGTAATGATTTGGACTCTTCATGTTCCAATAGCTGCGTGTCACTGTGCTGTTATGTGGCAAGCATGTTGCTTACCATCAGGCACATGTCTTGCTCGTCTCGTCACTCTTTATTAAAAAAAAAAAATTGAGTGTGTATTAGGAATGTAACCAGACAGTAAGTTAAATAACTTGATAGTTTAGCTTACTGTACACTGTAAACATTGAATGCGTTGCCAGTGGTCAGATGGTGATTTACCTAAATATGTAGGTAATTGTATTGACAATGTTTGTCTAAAGTAATACTTAAATTATAACGTTGTGGATGTGGAAATGTGATAAGGGTGTGTACTGTGTTAAAATACACACTTAATGAGACGGACGGAGATTGAGTTATTCTCTGTCCGGGTCATTCCTGTACTTTATTTATGAGTTTGTAGGAACTGAGGTTGTACTAACATTATCAACATATATTGCGTTGTAATGTAACAACCTGATGGTGAAGTGGTGGTGAAACCGGGGCAGTTGAGTTGTCTGCCACGGGGTCCCTCTAACCTGATGTTTTTCTAGTTTAACCTTACTGAGCCTTCCTGCATATTGTGCACTGAAGGTGAACACATTGTATTTTCTCTAATTGAGTACTTCTCAGTTATTATAATTATCCTAATGTTAAAGGTCTAACCCTAACCTGTGTTTATGGAGTTTAATTACCTTCCTTTTCAACTCTCAGTGCGTTGAAACTAAACTTGTACTTGTCCGTTTATATATTATTATCATTGTGATATTATTAACAATTTTATATAGTGAAGTTATAAGTCCTATTTAGGTGATATCTTGTTAACTTTGTTTTGGAAACCTTAGCGTTACACGTTGAGCCTGTGGAGTTAAATTTGTTAAACAATTCTAGTCATTTTCTAGAATTATTGTATTGTAAATTCCGTGGTCTTTTACTAAACTTTTGAATGCATATTGGCCCCTTTTTTCTGTAGGTTGTATCTTTTCACTTTAACCCTACAGGATCCTAGAAGTTTTGGAAGGCGGTGGTTTCTCCAATTAGTAATCAAACCTGACCGGGTGAGTTTTGCCTGGGCTTAACCCCGTACAAACCCTGGTTATATTTTGGATCTGCCGAGCCTTACTCCAGGACCCAGTATGGCAAATACCTACATTTTTTAAACTCAAGGAGGTTGAGGAATTCTTTTAATTCCTTCTTTAGATTTTGGTAACAGCGACACAACGATCAACCCCTGACCCTTTTACCCTTTTTATTATTATATTCTAAATTTGTTGATGCAAATAAACGCTTGAAAATGTCATAATTTTTTATTTTGACTTTATTTTAACTTTTTTCCGGGAAGGTTTGGGAATTCAACTTTATCCGGTTGAGTTCTCAACCATAACATATAAACACGGATACCCTTACAATACGTGCAATGAAAAATGTAGATGTTAATGGTTCTGCGGTGGCGGAACATGCCCTCAGGTCGGACGCCCAACATTTTATTCGTTTCGATAAGGCGGAGGTCCTGGCACGGGAGAAGTTTTTTGTACCCCGTAAGGTCAGGGGGCCATCGAAATTGATAAGCGTCCTACCTTTAATAGAGATGGAGGATGGCATGTGCCGCCCGCTTGGAAGCCGTGCCTACATAGTACTCGGCATTGTGTTCGTAATACGAGTGAAGACACAGTGAGCTCAGTGTGCTGCAATGTTCCCGACTCGCAGCTCACTAGTGATGAAGAGTTCGAGTGTATTCCTGCGCAACCCTCTCGCACCCCCTCACCTGCACCCCCGCAACAGCCGCTGACCTTGCGTGCGCGCCGCGCGGCGATCCGCAGTGCCAAACGGGACGCCATCGGGCGCGTACACTCTCCTTGAAAAAGGCCGCCGGACGCGGCCGAAACTCGAGTCGGATTGACCGACCTCATCACACGTGAGTTACCCGTTTACCTAATCAATAAGAGTATTTTTGTATAATATTTTCTATTTTAGTATCAGGAGAAGCCTGGATTCCACAACACAGGTTGCCCTAGTGTGGGTCCAGTGCATACTAACACAATATGTACTCATTCATGGTATTTCTTATCACTTGTACCTTTTCTTGTGTTTTTGTTAATGTCCTTCGTTTTTGCCACAATAAACGTTTTTCCATTTTTAATTTTTTTTCATGAGCGAGTTTCATTTGAACTGATTCTTGCCAATTTTCTTCTAAGGTAATCATTAGTTACTTTAAATTTTACAAGTTTTTTTAGGAGGTATGACAGAGATGCACAAAAAAAATTTAAATGTTGACTAGGACATTATTTCACCAGGCATAGGATAAAATCACGCTCTATTTTTCTAAGCTTATTTGCTTAATGCCCCAAATGTATAATTATACAGTGCCTTTTTTTGTAATAATCTATTTCGAAATATGATTTAAGTTCATAAAACAATTTAGTAGTACTGTTTTAGTCAACGAAACCAATGTTGTCATTTATCTCCAACACGAATAGTCAATGATGGATTTGAATTTAATTGGTGCATGTTCTAAGATAGGTGTTATGATAACGTCGTAATTGGGGGCAGCAGTACAGTAAAAAAAATATCTGTCAAAACAACATAACTACCCCGGTTTCGTTTCGTTTTTTTTTTTACTTTTATGAGTTTCCACTTGACCCCCATCTCGCCTGATGTTAAGCGACGACGCGGTCTACGATGAAGCGTGTTTACATAAAAGAAACCGATTCACTCTCGATTTGGTGACACAATTAAAATAACTATCTATATATAGGTAATCATTTTTATGCATTCTTGCTATGAGAGTGATAAGCACTCTCACTCGCACTCTCGCGAGTGAGTGAAACAATGACAAATGCTTCTATCCAGGTGAGTCTACTAATGATTGATGGTTGATAATGATAATGATGACAGGTTGATGATGATAATGACGACACTCTATGTTTGTCTTTTTTTATTATTTAAATTAGCCACTCCACAGACACCGAGGTCCGTGATCTTTGTCAGTTCTATTCTTTTTTTTTACATATGTCTTGGATTAGGAGAAGAAGAGGAAAACAGTTGGGAACATTTTAAACCTAATTCTAGTGCTCGTCTGTTGTCCGGTTAGAATTCCACTAGTAATAAATAGACTCAACTTCATAATTTGCCTAAGCCACCTTCTCCTGGCCCAGAGCCTCCACAACGACTGCATTTCTGTCCCTGATGGTCATCTGCAAGTTGAAGTCTCGGATGGTCTTCGGTGATGCAGCCAACGCTCGCCGCACGAACCGGCCGATGGCGTTGTCGTTGTCGTCAGCGTAGTATGTGAAGGTCCCCGTGTACCGTGAGATTGTTGCCTCACACATGTTTGCCTTGGTTTTGATTGCGATTACCGACACGTATATTGGTCTCTGAGCTTCATGGATGGTAAATATGCGTGACCCGGTGCCTGACCCATAACCCTGGTTTGTCAGGGTCTCTTTCACTTCTTGAGTGTGAACTAAAAATAGAGTGTTTGGTAGGGTGTTGGGTATTTGCGCTCCCTTATACCTTCTCTGCTCTAGGGACTTTGTATGGAACGCTGAGGAGTACATACCGGAGTATATTTCCCTCAGCGCATATGCGACATTCATCGGGTGTGTGATCCATGTGTAAAGAGCAACTCCTAGCTGATCTTTGTTACCAGGTTTGGGCGGTGATACCTCATTTCGAAGAGATTTTTCCTGTCGATGTAAGGCAACTGACTGACGTCTCCGATAAGGACAATTTCACCAACACCAAACAGCCATGAAACCATCACAATGGCTTCAAAATGGTTCATGAGAGTGAGGCGATGTGTCGGTGCCTGGACTCTGCCAGGGAAAGGACACTCTCGAAGAGCGTCTGGATGCTCTCGATTGCGGTTTGTTTTAAATCCCCCAATAAATTTGATTAGTGGATTGTTCAAGTGCGTCCTTCCCCCGGAGTAACGCGTCGTTAGCCACTTTCATGGCGCTGTCCATCTCGACCCCCGTCCGCTTTGAGCAGTGTGCGATCAACATACTGGTCGTTTTCGAGCGGGTCGTTTCTTCATACATCGTCAACTCTTTCGGAGGTGATATTCCATACTGTTTCCAGTTCTCGACTCTGTCCATCGCAGCCAAGTATTCTGGGCTCGACCCTGGCGCTGATGTTACCGGCACAGAAGTTTCGCTTACTGTTCGTGAGCACGGTGGTGATGGTACTTTGTCAAGTAATGGAGTGCGGCTGGACCCTACCTCGGTGGCATCTACAGGCACATCGGGGTACCCCTCCCGATGTTGCGTCGGCGGCACCACGTCTGACGCGCTGCCTTTAACATTTTTCTTTAAATGCTCTAATGTAAGTTAGATGCCATTGACCTAACAGAAAGTACCTTTGGTCGTCTGGGTGCATTAGCATGGACCTGCTCTACAGGCAGAAGTAGAAGGGGCGGCTTTTTAGTTGTATCAGACATTTTATATTAATTTTCTCAATTAGGTTGTTCAAGATGTTAGGCAAATTTACTTAATTAGGCTTTATTTACTCAGTTAGATTTAACTTATAGCTTCTTATCCTACTCACGGGTATTCTTCTTCTATTCCAAGCTTGGATTTGTCAATGTTTTCACGTACACACTCAACGTAGATGTTCTTCGGTCTGTACAATAGTCCAATAAACAGCAGCCAGTCCGCAGGAGCCGACGATTATGTTGTTGTCTCCTAAGTTTGGCTCTGAGATCGGTTTAGAATGCAGAGGGTGACGTCACAGTTGGCGGCGGGAGGTGTCGTAGGCGCCTGCCGATGACCGATGACGTGCTTCGGGTTGGTCTGTACAGCGAAATGAACGTGCGGCGGATATCTCTATATCGGCGATAACTCTATATCGGTATTAGGTATGTCGTCGGTCGACGGTCTTTAGCCATAACTATTTTCTGATCTGTGCTTAATCTCTGGTTTCCTAGGATAGCGGTGCCGCTTTATAGCGGCCCCAATACCACACCCCGGACACTCGACCAAAGCTCCATACAAACGGCGCTGTCCAGGTACCTATTACCACACAACTACGCAGATGTTATTTGTACACACGTCTCAATGTGTGGTTATAAAAATAGTTTTAGGGTTGCTGAATTGTTTTATTAAGTAGCTTTGCCCCTAGTGAGTTCACCTGTCAGTGTAAAGTATCCTAAAATCTTCCCAGTCCTTAATTATTCCTTATTTCGTGTTGGATTATTCAATGCAAATAAAACTTTTTAAATCCGAAGGAAGAAGATTTGAAACAAAATACGAGATAATATTATAGGTACCATGGACGAATTGATTTTTAGTTAAGTACACTTACCCAAAGAGAACTTTATTCTGACAATATATTAATTAATCACTCCACATATCGCTTATTTCATTATAGGCTAGTCACAGAACATTAGATTAGGTAAAACTACGTTCATAAGTTGCATTTTCACACAGTTCACTATATCAGAGTATCACACACTGCACAAACTAGTTATTAATTATTTACACCTCATGTCAGCGAACAGTAAAGCGCAAAGACATGATTTTTCAACTCAAAACTCCAAATAAATTTTGTAAGCAAACATTACGAATCCGAATTGTTATAATTGCCGTCCCCGGCGTGGCCCCCGGCGTCGGATAATATTGCTAGTTTCAGATTTAATTTATTCTTAATTGCTTAAAAATATATTACTTTTGTATGTTAGTAAATAGTGATTTATTTATTCGCATTATAGTAAGGATCGCATAAAACTTTAAATATTGTGAGAATAGTGAGCGAGTCTATTATACTCAAATCACATATCAAAGGTTGAAGTCATTACTTAATAATTTATTTGCGCCCAATAAACAAAAATCGGTTTCAATTTCAAATTAAATCCATAAACTTACTTGACCAAATTTCAACGACAATCATGTTAAAAAACTTGAATAAAAGTAAACGCAAGTAAATTTTAGTTTTGTTTTCATATTTCAAAACTATGATCTACCAAAAAAAACATCACAGGATTACACCACTAAAATTACACCACTTCCATAACCCAAATTAGTAGCTAACATGTTTTTTTATCAGTTTTTTTTAAAGTTCACCAATACTGTTAAGTTTAAATAAAAAAATGCAATCCGGTGTAATCATCAACATCATCATCATAACATCTGAGCATATATCTCTAGAGCGTAAGAGAGGTATATCTCTTCAAATATGCCTAACATCCCGGGCCTATGCTAGTGCTGTGCTTGTGCTAGTACTTGTCCAGGTTTGACCCGCGATGTAAGCATACGGATAATTGAATACAAAGTCAAAAGTACGATATCAAAAATAAGCGTATTATCATGAATTATTTACTTACACTCATTAAAATTTGAATTCCAAGGCCACCCATCGCGAAAAGAACCTAAGCATATTCGTGCATTGTTTAATATTTTTCTGACTCAGCCGGTATATATTATATCCCCTTCCTCCCGGACCTCCGTTGTGAGCAGTCGCGTGCAGAAATATTGTCAGTTTTTACTAAAATTTTACTTATTATTATAACAATCTTAACAAGTAAATGATAAATTATTTAAATTCACCGAATTAAATTTGTGCCGAAAAATAGGACTGCAGAAGACGGTAGAAGGTGTGCCCAATACTATACTAGTCTGAAGAGCCTGTTTTACGAATGAAGCGGCAGTGTAGCCGAGCTCCGCCCCTGCGTCTGCGCCGTACCTAAAACTACCTAACGTAGTAAATAAGCCCCGCCCATTTGTTTACACTTAATTCATACATGAATTGAAAACCCAATCAGAGCAACGAACGTTCATTCATCGTGTTCGCTAGCGGCCTGTACAATTCTCGTAAACTAACCTCCTGACCGTTCCTGAGCGCCTGGTATGTTACACGCTTAAAACATAATACAGTTGACTCTGTTTTTGGTAGCGTGCTTTTGGATTTATAGTGGATTAGTCAAATTATTGTAAACTAACTTTCTAACCGTTTCTGAGAGCCTGGTGTGTTACACGCTTGGAACAAAATACAGTTGACTCTGTTTTTGGTGGCGTGCATTTGGATTTGTGGTGATTGATCTATCCGGCTGCAGTTTATTTTCTCCTGGTACTTTAAATATGCAGCGCACTCCAAATAAGCCCACTAACCAAGATATAAGAACACCAACTGGAAAACGGCCACGTACATATTCTGATCAATCTTTTACAAGATCGCCTTCGCCTCTAACCCAGAGTCAGTTAGAACAGTTAATGGATAAGATGAATCGTGTCATAAAAGAAGTAACGGAAATTAAAACTGAGATATCAGAGCTTCGAAAAAGTAACTTAGAATTGGAGAAGTCGTTTGAAAAATCCTTCGAGTTTCACAGCAAAAAATATGAAGAACTAAATGAGAAGGTGATTTCACTGGAAACTAGAGAATCACAGCGGGAATCGTTCATACTTAAACTAGATAATAAAGTTGAAGATCTGGAGAGACAACTACGAAGTACATGCATAGAAATAAGAGGCATACCTGCTAAGGTTAGAGAGACAAAGTTGGACTTGGTCAGGACGATGGAAAATGTACACAACAAATTAAAGATGGAGCCACAACAAGGAACTATCAGGGACATTTACCGACTGAAGGCTAGACCAAATGGAGACCGACCAATTATTGTAGACTTGACAACCACTCTTTACAAAGCCAACATCCTGCACGCTGTTAAACAGTATAATACCAGGCATAAAACAGACCGACTTAATACCGAGACACTGGACATTGATGGCAAGAAAACTGCAGTCTACATTTCTGATTTTCTGCCACCAAGGGCCAAGCGACTTTATTTTATGACGCGAGAATTTGCAAGGCAAGAAAAGTTTGACTTTTGTTGGACGGCTAATGGAAAAGTATTTCTCAGGAAAATTGAAGGCGCTTCACCAATACTTATTACCAATGAGCAACAGCTGGAAGAACTGCAATCAAAAAACTCAGCGTAGAACACGCGGAATACTTTTTTTGTCGAATGAACATTTTTAATGTTATCTTGAATTATTTGTATCTTTATATTATTACACTGTCTCTCAGTCACAAATCACTAACCAACACAAAATACACAGAAACTCAAAGGCACACAAATTACTTCAAAACTCAACCACATATGCCATCATCCCGTATTTTTTCACGTCTACTTTGGTATCATAGGTGCCCTTTCACGTTCAGAGGATATTCAGTCTTAATTAGTCTTTTTGAAATATTTATTTGGTCTAAGATATTCACCATTAGTTATGGATAAAATACAGCAAAATGTCTTAAGTGACCTTATAGACAATTTAGCGGTTTCAAGGGCTGTACTATGTACTCCTGAACTTTGTAGTTCTCATATATTGGCAAATGATAAAAGGACTCTTAATATATTATCTCTGAACATAAGGAGTGTCAACTGTAATTTTGACTCGCTCGAAGTGCTGCTAAGTCGGCTGGGATTTCAATGTGATATAATCGTCCTTACTGAATGCTGGATAGACAAGTGCAAGCCATTCCCCCAGCTCACAAACTACAAAGCTGCTTCTACTGTAAATTGTTTGAATCAAAATGGGGGTATAATTGTCTACTCTAAATCAGCTTTAGATATAACAGTAGAAGAACATGTTTTCAAGGAGTCCAATTGCCTACTAATAAAAATGAAATCAGACCTCGCAATCGTAGCCTTATACAGGTCCCCTTCGTTTACAAGCACTGAATCTTTCTTAACAGACTTGGACGTTTTATTAACAGACTTAAAAAAATATCACACTATTGCAGTGCTAGGTGATATTAATATAGATATCAAAGACGAAAGTTGTGACGAACATTCTGTCAACTATCTCGATCTTCTAGCTGGCCATGGCCTTCTTCCTAGTCACAATTTTGTAACGAGAGGACAGGCTTGCCTCGACCACGTAATGCTAAAAACTAAACATAAATGCACTACACTTGTAATAGAGGCCACAGTAACTGATCATTATCCGGTTCTTTTGAATATTGAGGGTAACCACTGCAAAAATTCATTTGCGGCTAAAAAGTTTAAATCTTGCATAGATTTGGCTAAAATTCAAACAGAAATTAGGAATTCCGACTTTTCAAATGTTTTGATTGCTGAAGATGTTAATGAGGCTTCGGATTTGTTTGTAAGTAAACTGTCAAATATCATAAAAACCAATACTCACCAAATTACTATTTCTTGTAATCGTCGCTTAGTGAAGCCTTGGATAACACCCGGTCTACTACGTTGTATTCGCACACGAGATAAAATGCACGCTAGTCTTAAAATAAACCCACAAAATGATACTCTAAAAATATCTTATACAAGGTATCGCAATTTTTGTAATAATTTATTGAAAAAACTAAAGGATATTAGGAATTAGAAAAAAACAAAAGTAACACAAAGAAAACATGGGAACGAATAAAACAAATTTCGTACATTGAAAAGCAACAATTAGGCAATGAATTATTAGTACAACATAAAGAAAACCCCCTTGATGCTATGAACTGCGTTAACAACTACTTTGCTAATGTTGGCTCTAATCTCGCAAAGCAAATCAGGACTCATGACACTTCAATTCTTTTAAAGAAAATTAGTACTAACTTACCCTCACAATTAAATTCTATAGGTGTTCTATCGACTGATGATCAGGAAGTACGGAACATTATTGATGGACTTAAAAATGTATGTGCAGTTGGCCATGATGGGATCTCAGGAAGTGTGATTAAACAGTCAGCTCCAACACTTAGTCCCCTGACCACTCACATTTGTAACCGGTGCTTGTCGTCTGGGAAGTTTCCTCAGGTATTTAAAACAGCTGTTATTACTCCTATACACAAGGGTGGAGACAGAGGAAGTGTTAACAATTACCGACCAATATCCGTGCTAACGACACTTTCTAAGATTCTGGAGAAGATTATAAATAAAAGACTTATGTCTTTTCTGGAGAAATACAACATTTTATCATCTAGTCAGTTTGGCTTCAGAAAAGATAAATCTACAGAGCATGCAGTGAGCGGTTTAACTGATTATGTTGTAGATCAGTTGGATAGTAAAAAAAAGGTTATTGGGGTATTCTTAGATCTCGCTAAAGCGTTCGATACTGTCTCTATACCCATATTGTTGAAAAAGCTGGAGGTAATGGGCATTAGAGGTATTACTTTAAACCTATTAAAAGAATACCTGACGGGGAGGACTCAGATGACACGAATTGGGACTTTGATGAGCTCGGAGGCGCCTGTGAACTTTGGTGTACCACAGGGCAGCGTGTTAGGTCCTACTTTGTTTCTGTGTTATGTAAATGACTTATGTAACCTGAGACTACATCACACTAAAATATATTCCTATGCTGATGACACGGCCTTGATTTTTGTTGACAATAATTGGAATAAAGTTCGAGAATATGCTGAGCTTGGACTAAAAGATGTTGCAGAGTGGCTAAGAAATAATCTTCTAACTCTGAACGTTGACAAGACCAAGTTCATGACGTTTACTTTTCCACATAGTATCAAGCCTAAAATAGAAATAACCGTTCACACTGATTGTACTGCGAGAGACAGTTGCCATTGCACTAAAGTAGCTCAAACCCAAGCTATTAAATATCTTGGTACCACGGTGGACGACACTTTGTCTTGGAAACCGCATATACTCCTCCTAAGCAAACGTGTCCGAAAGTTGATCTTTGTGTTCAAGAACTTGAGAGATGTCGCGACTAAAATTCTTCTCTTCAATATTTACAACGCGTTATGTAGATCTTTAATATCATACTGTATCACAACATGGGGTGGCGCATGTCTGACCCACATGTTGACGCTTGAGAGAGCTCAGCGAGCAGTTCTTAAAGTTGCTCTAAAAAAACCTTTTCGTTATCCTACCGTAGAGTTGTACAAGGCTTTTGGAGTTCTCACTGTGAGACAACTTTATATACACAACCTAGTATTATTACAGCATAAAACTGTAAATTTGGATAGCCCTAACTTAAACAAAAACAAAAGACGGAAAGATATAGTGCTACGTACGTCAAAATGTAGAACGCAATCTGCACAAAAACATAAAGTATTTCTAGGATCTCTCATTTACAATAGAATATATAAATATTTAGTCGACTTTGTTCACCTAACTAACAATGATGCTAAAATCTCTTTATTTGAATTATTATTAGTAAAATTTACTTTGAAATTACTATATTTGCTTGACTGATAAAGAAAATGAATATCTTAACATTTCTCGATATCTACTGAGCGGACTCCTACGCAGATACCTTGGGGAACTTATCACTTATGATGCCAGTACCTATATCATAATGTTGGGTTGTGATGTGAAGTGGGTGGGAACCCATGTATGGACCATGCATGGGTTCTTAACTACTTTGCACCACAACCCACTACATGCTCCAAAACACACACCAAAGTATATACTCCAAAACACACAACAATACACTCACTTTACATTTCAACATACAACTAAGTACTTATAAAACACGCCATAAAACAGTACATGATCCAAAACACACAACACTACACTTGCACACATGCAATACATTTCAACATACCTATCAACTACGCATTGTACCTACATGTAACTATATCATACCTACAAATTCTACACTTGCACACTACTTACTAACCCCTATCTATATATTATAAGAACGTTACTGTTATTTTATTTTTCACATTATAAAAATTTGCTTTACTACATTGTATTTATAAAACTGTAATTTTGTTCTTGTTCAGTCTGTTCGAAAAGTAATTTGAAGGGTAACAGAAACCTGCAACACAAGCTTTGCTTAGTGCAGGTTCTGTGATCTTTAATTGTATAAGTCAAGTTTTTTTTTTTAAGGAATAGTCTGTGTATTAATGTGTCTCATGGAAATTGGCTTATGTATGTGATGAATAAAGATATTATTTATTTATTTATTATATTTATTTCTATAATTAACACCAAATTATTCAACATATTTTGTTCCACAAAACGAGCTTTTGACACGAACTTCTACAAAACTTCTACAGCCAAAAAACGCATGTTAGCCACTCAAATGGATGATGATGATAGTTTAGAATGTTATTACTAATAACCTAAAATCCGAGCTACATCATTTTTGCGCCACACCTGGGTTTTTTTCAATGTGATTTGGGCTATGTCCTTTGTTTCACAAAAAACTGAGGTATCACGTAACAAACATAAAATATAAACGAATTGAGATCCGTCTCCTTTTTTGAAGTTGGTTAAAAATAAAACTAAATCTTAGTAGTACCGGTAGTACTAGAACCGGTAAAGTTTATAAGTCAATGTCAAAGTTAAAGCCGTTAATTAATGAATAAGTTTTAGTTTAAAAATAACGTTATATTTTTTTTTTTTGCAATTATCTCTTCCAATAGTCAATGTACTCGTATCCTCTTACTTCTTTTAATAAATGGTTGTTGCGAAATCTTAAATAAGCCTACAACTAGATGAAATCCTATATTCATTGTTCACTATTGACCGACATATCCATGGACGCACATAAAAGTACAGATAGTCTAAAATATAGAACCTCTTTCTTCTTTTTTGAGTCGGTTGAATGCTAAGAAAAATCACTCACCAATAAATCTGAACGGTAGCAATCTTAATACAAAAATCCACTAAATTGGCAACACTCTAGTGACTTTGTAAATTGCGAACTAACCAAAACAGCTAAACACTATTCAAGATTCAATCTTAGTAGAAATGTTTATGAAATATATTGTTTCGTATATCAGACGAAAAATTTGGTACCATTTTGGTCAAAATAACACAGCATCATGGTCGTATTCTCATAGAAAATTATCGTCCGATACAACCCTTCGTTGAGTGCTTCTCGCGTACTTGAGGGGGAGCTTGAAATTGGCGGGGGGTGGGGAGTATCCGTTCTATCTATATTATCTACTCTATGCCAATACTGCGGTGAATGATGTGACTAGAACGATGTCTGTGTAAACAAAATGGCGCGGTTTCCTAGAGGACGGTGATTGAAACCGTAACGTCAAAGAGCGGTGCCGCTATTTGAATGAGGGCCGTCTTGACGGTGTCGAATAGTTCATGAACTTTTTTTTAACGAAAGTGCATAGCGGCGAAGCCGTATCGATATAATATTATATTATTATATTGAATTTGTTTGACTGGACCGATGTCCGTACGACGTACATTTACATTTTAATTCCAACTGGAGCAGTAACGACGTACTAAAATTTCAAATGCGTCTTCTGTACCATGCGATTTGAATAAACTATCTTCTATCCTACGATAATTTTTCTCTTCTAATAGTTCATCCGCCAAGAAAATTATTAAAGCTATATTGTATACTAGCTGAACCCGCTACTTCGTTCGCGTACGTTGATCTTGCGAACTTATTAGTGCATTCGTAGTACTTACGTAAAAATATTTGGATGGGTGGTCATTACACAAACCGAGTGATTTGTTTTTCCACACAAAAATATATTTATTCAAGTTTAGCAACTTCATACTTTATATTTTAAACAACATCAAACACACTCGTAGTAAGGTTGTGGAGTATCGAACATAGCCGCAGTGTTAAGTTTGTAGATTTTTTAAAGGATACATTACGAAGAGTCTGTAGCTGATGTGCGTGATCTGATACTTACCCACTTGTACATTTTTACAGGATGATATCCTAAGTAGTAGGTGATAGACTTATTAGCCGATGTAATATTTAAGACTCTAAACCATGTGTCTTTCAAATGTCAATCTAATTGGTAATGTCATTCTGTCGTTAATATTTGTTTCGTTAGGGCCCATGCTTTTTCCGAGATGATAGGTAGTATATGAGACTATATAAACTATCTGTGTTTCAAATTTCAACCAAATCAAAACTTTACATAATATATACATAACTAGCTGACCCCGCAAACGTTGTTTTGCCTTAGTGAACAACCCTTGTCACTTAGGGGTATGAAAAATAGCTAGTAGCCGATTCTCATACCTACAGAATATGCATATAAAATTTGGTTAAAATCAGTAAAGCCGTTTCGGAGGAGTAAGGAAACAAACACTGTGACACGAGAATTTTATATATAAGAAGATAATACCTACTTAGTAAGATATCATTTTATTCAATTTTAGAAAAACAACGTTCTGCTTTGGTTCTGCTTCTGCACCGAAGCTTGTTGAACACTAAATTTAGTACAGTATTTGGATTGAAATAATATCCGAAAAAACAAAAACCGACTTCAATTATTATCATTTCACGTCAACTTACTAATTTCTAGTCAAGTAAAAAGTTCACTCGACTAATTTAAGAAGCTATGACTACGTCGTTCACTTTTGCCTTGGAAGTTGAGTCGGCCCCTAGTGTGGGACGCAGCTTGTGTCGATACTCTGGCACCATCACTTCTTCAAGAGACACATGGTAAGGCCAGTGCAGCGGCTAATTCAGCTGAGCGTCTCAAACGGCGGAAATATGCAACCCTCGGTAGTGGTTTTATATTTAAGCCTTTTGAGGTTGAGAGTTGAGACATCGTGCCTGTGAAGGCCGAGAGCTGACTTCATCTTCAAAAGCCTTTCCGAGAGCTTCGCCGACGCAACGCGTGACCAAAATGCTAGCGTTTATTTGGCCCAACACATATACATCGCTATTCAACGTGCTACTGCCGCCACCATGCTGGGCACGCTTACGACTGGTAGTGGGCTTGATCATCTTGTCATCCAGTTTTTGTTAATATTAAAAAAACCGCCTCCCTGTTTTCCATATAATATATGTACATGGTAAAAACGGTACCCTATTACTGAGACTTCGCTGTTTGTCCGTTCGTCTGTCACCAGACTGTATCTGAAGAACGATGGTAGCTAGAGAGTTGTAATTTTCAAAGATCATGTATTCATATTGTCGCTACAACAACAAATACTACATTACACATTTTCTAATATATATCAGATTATGTTTCGTACCATGAGCTGCCATTTTGTGGAAAAACATAAGACAGGTACAGTCCGCGAGGTATAAGCGGAGCTTTGCATTAGTGTGAGTGATCACCAAAAGTACAGTCAGACGCAGGACGCTGTGACCATGTTCTCTTAATAAGGTGTTTCTTCAAACCAGAAGTGCTGCCATCTGAATATGATTTTGATGAAGTGTGAGTGGTGTCAATATAATATATGTTTCATCGGTATAAACGATAGGCCTGCCCTGAATACGGTATTCGGAAATTTTAAGTAAATAAGTTATACGTAGGTGACGGATCTCATGCTTTTCCATTAAAAAATTTCTGTTATTCTCTGTCCTTAACCATTTGAATCCTAAAAGAGATACTTCTTTTCGCAATGACCATATTGATCCTGGATAGTTAATGTCAGCTTGTTGTTTAAGAGTTTGTTGTCTGACTGTACTTTTGGTAATAGATGCGTATGCATGTGATCACTCACACTAATGCAAAGCTCAGCTTATACCTCGCGGACTGTACTGTCATATTATTACCTGACGATAGATGACGGATGACGGATTTGAGTACTGTGTCCCTACCAGGGAAGAGCTTCGAATCCGACTCCGATAAGTCGGAACCTCCGATTACTATTAGACCTTCGTTTCCGACTTCGGCTCCGAAACTTTTAAAACGGAGGTTATAATCGGAGGTAAGGTGTATAAATATTGCAGATAATCCTTTTTTTTTTTTTTATTTATCCACAAAAATATCAGTAACATTTTAAAATACTAAACTCTGCCAAACTGCACAGCAGTTTGTAGGCAGCAATGCTCTCAGATCATTTGTTTAATTAAAGTAACATCTATCTTTGCATACAAATATTTTAATTTAATGATTTTATTATAGACACATTGTTATATTGTGGGGCTGTGGTATGTCAAAGCTACCGTGAATCAGAATTAAGCACTCCCCTTAGCTCATTCTTTCCAACATAACCTTTTTAATGCTATTTTGAAATATACCTTATTTTTAAATTGGTCCTCGAACCCCGCAGGCAAATCATTAAATAATCTAGGTACAATCTGTTTCCTATTACGTGTTCCATAGTAGTTCCTATGCTTATACAACACTTTCAGTCTAGGCCTAGCCGCTCGTGGTTCATTATAATATGAATTTAATTGCTTATTTGATTCATTTTGAAATTGCTCCAACATTATTAAATATTCAACTTTAGTTTTAACTGGCAATATCTTACATATTTTAGACAATCTATGATATTCCTTGTTTATTGATTTTTTCGTTTTTTTGTTAACGAGTCTTTTCAAAATTCTGATTTGCTGATTTTGTACTAATTGTAAGTATGTTGTATGCTGGAAGATGTTGTCAAGTTACTGGACTGGAACGGACATGGCATCAATATCAACGGCGAATGTATCACTCACCTTCGGTTTGCCGACGACATAGTCATTGTGGCGGAGTCGCTGGAGGACCTCGGTGCTATGCTCAGAGACCTCAGTAGAGTATCCCAACAGGTAGGTTTGAGGATGAATATGGACAAGACAAAGGTCATGTCAAATGTTCATGTCTCACCTGTACCGGTTATTGTTGGGAATACCACACTCGAAGTTGTTGACGAATACGTCTACCTGGGTCAAAAGATCCAATTAGGTAGATCCAACTTCGACAAAGAGGTCCAGCGAAGGATCCAACTCAGATGGGCAGCGTTCGGGAAACTACGGCACATCTTGGAGTCCAAAATACCCCAATGCTTGAAGTCGAAAGTCTTCAATCAGTGCGTGTTGCCAGTGTTGACTTACGGAACTGAGACGTGGTCCTTAACTGTGGGCCTCATAACAAAGCTCAAAGTCACACAGCGAGCTATGGAGAGAGCTATGCTCGGAGTCTCTTTGCGCGACAGAATCCGGAATGAGGATATTCGCAAAAGAACGAAAGTAGCCGACATAGCTCGAAGAGTAGCTAAGCTGAAGTGGCAATGGGCAGGCCACATCGCTCGCAGAACTGACAACCGATGGGGAAGAAAGGTTCTCGAGTGGCGACCACGAACCGGAAGACGCAGTGTTGGACGGCCTCCCACTAGATGGACAGATGACCTCACAAAGGTCGCTGGAAACCGCTGGTTGCAGGTTGCGCAGGACCGTTCGTTGTGGAAATCTAGGGGGGAGGCCTATGTCCAACAGTGGACGTCTTGCAGCTGATGAATGAATGAATGTAAGTATGTTGGAAAGGTGAGTCCGTAGCAACTAAGCCCATAACTGATGATAGAATCTACCAGTGCATAGTAAACAATGTATAAAGTGCCTCGATTTAAAATTCTTGAAAGATGATAAAATTTTGTCAAAATAATTCTAAGCTTGTTACAAACATTATTAATATATTATGTGTACTTTCCATGAAAAATTATTGTCTATAGTTAAACCTAAATATTTAATTTGCGTTGTTTCTTCTAAAAATGAACAATTACATTGCAATGCATTATTATGCAAACATTCATAAGAATTACCAATAATATGTATGTCTGCATTTCTGTTTTCATTGTATGGTGAATAGAGACGTATCATTTTTGTTTTAATATATTTATAATGAGTCAGTTATCATGTGACCACTTCGTAATATTATCAAAGTCCTCCTGTATTTTATCTCTTATTTCATTGACGTTTCTACCACCATACAATAAACACATATCATCTGCGTACATATAGCATTTACAGTGTGATACTACGTTCGTGATACTATTTACATGCATAATATACCCCATCGGCCCATACACAGAGCCAGTCGGCACACCGTACTTGATGCTACCCTGAATGCTCTCCTTCTTTTCTATCACTACTTTCAAGTGTCTGTCATTAAGATATTCTTGGAACCAGTCCTTAACATGACCCCTCATCCCGCACTCATCCATCGCTCGTAACAGACCGCCGTGATCCAAAGTATCAAATGCCTTTTTATAATCAATAAATACAGCAACTACTAAATTTCTATCATTTAAATAATTATTTACATCGTCTGTGAATCGTTGTAGTGCTGTAGTAGTGCTTCTATTACTTCGAAATCCATATTGATTATCCGATAATATACTATTTTTTTCAATGAAGTTAGTAATCTGGAAAACAATTACTTTTTCTGTTAATTTATTAATACTATTTAATATTGCTATTGGTCTATAGTTTGTAAAATCAGAATGTTGACCTTGTTTATAAATAGGTCATATAATGGATAGTTTTAATTCATCGGGATATTTACCACTTAATATGCTTAAGTTTATAAATTTTCCTAGCAGTGGACTTATATTTTCTTTTACATATTTAATATGTTTAATTCGAATACCATCGGATCCCGGCGATTTGTTACAATCGAGTCTGTTTATCAATTTTACAACATCTTTTGCCGTTACTTTTCTGTACAAAAAAGAACAATCGCTATTTTTCACATATTGTGATCGGTCTAAAAATTCATGTTTACAGTTATGCTTGATGCCATCTATTTCTTTCGTAAATATTTCACAAAATTTATCACATACATAATCTACACTTTGGTTCTGACACATGTGGTTTGTTATCAGTTTGTCTACACTAGGTTTCTGCCTGCCTAACCAACAATTAATTTTTTGCCATATTTGTCTCATATCCCATGTACACATTCTGTTGCGACGCATTTCAAGTTTGTTGCCGTATATTTTACGTATGATTTAGTGTAGATGAGTATACCTCCGCCGCTTCTAATTATTCTGCTATTTAAGTGAGCTGTAAAATTAGGTATATTGTACATTGGTAGGTATTCTTCTTTGATGTTTGGTTCCGTAATTATTATCATGTCTAAGGCATCAATACAGTTGTTCATTAATACAAGCAGTTGACAGAAGTATTTTCTGAGTGAACGTATATTAACATGCATAATTTGCAGGGAATTGTTGTTTGTTCTAATACTTTTACTCCATGTTAGTGAACTTGAAAAAATCTCGTAATGTATATCGTTTAAGTATTCTTCGTTCCGGTCAAAGTCCATTTACTTATTTGTACTATGTTTATTTTGGAGTACCTTTTTTCGACATTAATTATTTGTGCAAGTAAGTAGGTAGATATGAAACTAATAGGTAGGTGATTACTCAGAATCTGCGTTTTCTGTAATAATATAGTTTTCTATGTCGCTACTGGAGCGGATCTGAATGATTTTTTTAGCATTGTCATCTTCTTTAACCAATATTTTAGCATTTTGTATCCATATGTACTTGTAATCATGTTTCAACTTTATTTTGGTTTCCCATAGCAGTTGTCGTACGTTTTTTGTCACGCATTCGTTAATGTAAATAGGTGAATTATCTTCGTTATTAAATATTTTGTTGTTGTTAATTCGCTGCTTACGGGCATTCAGCCAGGCATTGCGCGCTTCACGGCTGCGCGTGATCACGATTATTGTTCTCCTTTTACTTACAGCATCTTCGTGTTTTTTGCCCACCCGCCATGCTTTTTCAATATAAGTCGTATTTATCTTAAGCTCCCGACTTATTTTGGTGACTAACTCCACAGTATTTTCCTTTTCCACTTCTTCCACGTTAGCAAGCTCAATATGTTTGTCTAGTTGTCTTTGTTCCAGTAGACAAATACGCTCCTCTAACGCCCTATTATATTTTTCAAGATACGTATTTTTATTTGACAAATCATTTTTTTTTCCATTTTCTTAGACCGTTCCGTAAGCTCTTCAATAATAATTTTCATTTGATAAACCACCTCTAGTTTCTCGTTAATCTGTTGCAACACAGCCTGGATGCTTTCGTTTTCGTCGATGTTTATTTTGGCAACTTTACTAGGCGTTACTTGGCATTTCTCACATAATTCACGCTTAGTAAAATTATCTTGAACACATGTTTTATGGAAATAGGCCTGGCACCGCCCTTTACACTGCACTATATCGGGATTTTTATTTTTAGATAAAAATATTTTGCATTTACCGCACTGCACCATTTTAACAAGATAGATACTGAATAGAATTAGCTAAACACGTCCGTCCGCTGAGAGCGAGCGAGCGAATTTTTGTGGTGGATAGTAAAATAACATACAAAATCCCAACTTCCTAAATCAATTGCTCGTCAATGTTTATCGTGTCCACGTGTTTGGCAAAAACCAATAAAAATGTATCTCCTGCCACCACTTCTAATCCTGCATATGCCTCCGACTTCGGTTCCGACTCCGATCTATCAAATTTATAAAATTCTGACTCCGCCTTCGAATTCGATAAAATTACCTCCGTTACATCCCTACTACGAAAACAAACTCCGAATGATTGCATCCGACCGACAGCTGAATCGGATTGTAGCCTACCACGAAAAACATTCGAATCGATACATTTCGGGTCGGAAGTTATAGACTTAGGTCGGATGAGGGTCGGATCGAACGAAACGGCCGATCTGATCAACCGACCGATTGTCTTTCGTGGTCGGAAACTTCATAAGTTCGGCCGATATATCGTTTATCGGACTTCGTAGTAGACCTGCTGTTGTTTACATTGTCACAGAATACTTAGAAGTTAGTATGTGCCGAACTTATTAATTCCGTTATTATTTAATTTCTATTTCCGAACCACACGACCAATAATGCTAAAATTTTGATGAGACTATATTAGAAATGTGTTATTTCTAACAAAATAAGAATTAACGAAATTAAACAACGCAAACATGAGTTACAACCAAAAACACATTCTGACATTAACCCCTTTCTGCACGAAAACCGTGCAGAATTTGGGGATTAAAAGTAGATAGCTACCATCTACTTAGTATGATCTTAAATCATGTCAAGTTTCATTTGAATTAAATCAGTAGTTTCGGCGTGATGTGAGTTCCCTATACACACAGACAGACAGACAGACAGACATGAAAAAAAAATGCAGCTTCGCCATCAGTATCGACTATGGAGTGCCCCCAAAATTTTTTTTTCACAATATCTTCAATGTACAGAATTCGACCCGCTACAGTTTTATTATAAGTATAGACTATTCTTGACTAAATCAAGGTCGTCCATTTTTCTCTTCTGTTTGTCAGCGTTGGTGGCTGACGGCGTACTATAATTGTATTGCAGTGGAACTTTCCACATGTCATCACCGTAAAGACGGTCCTCTTTGTTGCGTCCATGATATTACGGCCGCTATATGACGGCACTGCTAATCATCAATATATATAAATCTCCTGTCACGATGTTTGTCCGCGATGGATTCCTAAACTACTTAACCGATTTTAAATTAAATTGGCACACCGTGAGCAGTCTGGTCCAACTTGAGAGATAGGATAGTTTTTTTTTTCGATTAATAGTCCTTATATGACGAAATCCGAGCGAAGCCGGAACAGGCCGCTAGTATCTATATTTATCTTAATATATATAAATCTCCTGTCACGATGTTTGTCCGCGATGGATTCCTAAACTACTTAACCGATTTTAAATTGAATTGGCACACCGTGAGCAGTCTGGTCCAACTTGAGAGATAGGATAGTTTTTTTTTTCGATTAATAGTCCTTATATGACGAAATCCGAGCGAAGCCGGAACAGGCCGCTAGTATCTATATTTATCTTAATATATATAAATCTCCTGTCACGATGTTTGTCCGCGATGGATTCCTAAACTACTTAACCGATTTTAAATTGAATTGGCACACCGCACCGTGAGCAGTCTGGTATTACATAAAAGCGAAAGGTCACTCATCAAGGAATCTCAGAAACTACAAATGCTAGGAATCTGAAATTTTGCATGGAGGTTCCTTTTAGTACGTAGGCGCTCACTAAGACGGGGTTTTGCGAAATTCAACCCCTAAGGGGGTGAAATAAGGGATGAACGATTGTATGAAAATTCGTGATTTTCAAAGTTATCAAATTTTGTATCTAGATTCTTGACACGAAGCAAATAAATATTTGTTCTATCAATTTTTTAATTTCGATTTTTTTCTCCGTACAAACTGGGGTGAAATTGGGGGATGAATGTCAATATGGAAGTTCCCAACTGTTGAAGATAAAACCATGAAACTCTGTGTATGGACACTTGACACGAAGTAAACGAATGTTTGTTCCAGCAATTTTGTGTTTTCAAACTGTACGGAGTTGAAATGGGGGATGAATGTCAATATGGAAGTTGCCAACCGTTGAAGATAAAACCATGAAACTCTGTATATGGACACTTGACACGAAGTAGTGTAGTGATAGGACTCTTAGCAGAGTGCGCCTGGGGAAGTACCACACCTTTGTCGCCAAGCAGCAATGTGCAAACATTACTGTGTCCGGAACACAATGTTTCCAGAGAAATTACAGGGCTTAGAGATATAACAACTTAGATTTCTGGGTAACGAGCGCAGTGCAGTGCTAGGTAATGATTTGGACTCTTCATATTCCAATAGATGCGTGTCACTGTGCTGTTATGTGACAGGGATATTGCAGTGCTTACCATCAGGCACATGACCTTCTCGTCTCGTCACTCTTTATCTGTGTATAGACACTTGACACGAAGATAACGAATATTTGTTCTAGCGATTTTGTAATTTCGAACTGTACGGGGGTGACATTGGGGTTGAAATGGGGGTGAATGTCAATATGGAAGTTCCCAACCGTTGAAGATACAACCATAAAACTCTGTATATAGACACTTGACACGAAGCAAACGAATATTTGTTGTAGCAGTTTTGTAATTTCGAGCTGTACGGGGATAAAATTGGGGTTGAAATTAAAGATGAATGTCAAGATGGAAGTTCCCAATCGTTGAAGATAAAACTATGTAACTCTTTATAAAAAGGCACTTGGCACGAAGCCAATAATTAATGTTTGTTCTAGCAATTTTGTAATTTCGAACTATATGGGGATGAAATTGGAGTTGAAATGGGTGACGAATGTCTCTCACCTAAACAACTGAACCAATTTTGATGAAATTGTTTTATTATAAGATGTTTTTAGTAACCGTAAATGTGTCTCGGTATAAAAATAGGTACTGCCTGAGTTACCTTAATAGTATTTATTTCGCGCGGACGAAGTCGCGGGTAACAGCTAGAAAATATATATTACCTGAATAAGAGCGCGAAAAGAACCTCCGTTGGTTGTCTAGATAGATCGACTAGATTTAAAGGCAACTTTTGTTATTGGAAATAGTTATTATTTTATTAAATAAATGAAAAAAAAACTCATTGTAACTGGTTTCACAGTGTGAGGACACATCTTGAGGAAACCGAAAAGTACATCTAACAACGACGTGTGTTATTCACTAATCCACACTAGGTTCATCATGTCAGTTAACTAGTCCAGTAACTTTACATTACCAGTATGCGTTGAATCCGGTAGATCTGATTTTTGGCAGACTTGTTTATGATATTGGCCTGATGATTATCCCAAGTTTGTGACCTCGAGCGATGAACGCAACTTTGTCAAAAATCGAAGAAACCGCGAAAAAATCGTTTATTTTTCAAATTTTGGCGATTATAACCCTAAACGACTAGTTTTTTAAAAAACTTTAAAACTAGTAGAGTACTATAATACAGTATAACAAATTTCAAATCACAAAATGGCGAATTACATAATTTTTTTTCACTAATGTGAAAAAAAAAATTTGGTCGGGGGTTAATGACCGCAGTAATTGTGCCATAAAGTGGTCAAGTAGGAGTTAAAATATTGTAAAAAATTGCAAAGTTCGAAAAAAAATATAAGCTTTGAAAGACTTATTCTCAGAAAATATTGAGTGTACAGGGACAATTCTAGTACCATATAGTAGCAAACTTAGTTTACTTCTTAAACGCTTTAAAAAAGTTTTTTCAAAAACTAGTCGTTTAGGGTTATAATCGCCAAAATATGAAAAATAAACGTTTTTTTGCGGTTTTTTGTGATTATTGACAAAGTTGCGTTCGTCGCTCGAGGTCACAAACTTGGGACAATCATTAGGCCCATCATAAGCAAGTCTGCAAAAAATCAGATCTACCGGATTTAACGCATCCTACTCCATACTTTCAGGTGACAAAGTTACTGGATTAAACAAACAAAAAACAAAAAGAAACACAAGCTTCTAAACAGACACAGACTTACAACAATATCTCTGTGCACCGGCAGTCGTGAGCTCGAAACAAGATCCAATGTGAAGCAGAGGCAGTTTCGGTAACTGTAATAATAGTTTCATTTTCATTTCCGTTAGTTTATAGCAAACATAAAATGAGTTGTAATTTTCAATAGAAATAAATATTTTTCAATCACAGTTATTGCGATAATATCAATGGAAACAAAACTTAATGCCGCTAGGTGGTCTTAATATTCTATTGCACACTAGCGACCCGCCGCGGCTTCGCACGGATGCAATAGTGATACTAAATACTAACTAAATTAAATAAAATAAACTAACTACCAAATTATACCCGAGCGTGACGCTAGAATTCAATTCACAGCCCACGAAAATCTGTCTAGGCGCGCTAAAAGAAGTGTTCTCTTCAAAAACTTATACACTCTTTGCATTATACTCTTTGATAAAAACTATAAAGGTAATAAATAAATACTCTTTGATTAAAACTCTCGAAAAAAAAATGTTTGATTGGTAACATCAAATGTTTGACTGTAAAAATAGGCTCTACAGACGAATCCTTTTATCAGAGGAAGTTGCGAAGAAATGACGTAAAAGTGGGCGGGACCTGATAAATTTATCAGGTCCCACCCACTTTTACTCAATTCCCTGTCTCCAAAAAATGAGACCGAATAATTGCCAACAGTATGATTTTAATCGTATTTCTACGACTTTTTGGCTATGGTACGATATACGATCGAGTAATCGAAATTGTACACAAAATATTATTTTAATTACCCGACTGAATGAAGGGTTATGGTTTCTTATATGTTTGTAAATTTCTTTACCCCACTTATCTTCCAAACGGCTGGATGACAATTAAGGTATCGTTAGATTTGTCTCAATCACTCAAGTGTCTCCTTAGATAGTACATTGTATTAAATAATGTTTTTAAAGCTGTTTTTGATCAGTCGGGTTTTTAAAATTATAGTTATTTATTTATCTTGAAATGAATAACCACTTTTTTGTCATTAAACAATAATTAACAACATGGAGAAGACCTGAATGAGTATAATTTTATTGTAAATACGTGTTGGTGTGTTTTGTTCCATGTGGGTTTCATTAAGGAGTATGGTAGGTAGCACGGCAGGAAGTATCTTTTTGTGTTAAGAAGACAGTGGTAAGACTTTTTGGGGAAGTACCTTCGTCGGTTATTCTACCGCTAAGCAGTAATGTGCAAACATTACTATGTTGCGGTTTGTAGGGCAATGTTTCCAGTAAAATTACCGGGCATAGAGATAAAACATCTCATATCTCTGGGTGACGAGCGCAGTGCAGTAGGTACTAGGTTTTTTTGGATTTTGACTCTTCGTGTAGGTACCAATAGCTGGGTGTCACTGTGTTATTATGTGGCAGTCATGTGCTTACATGTCTTTCTCTTATTGTAACCCAATTCTGTAATAAAGGCGTGGGTATGTTTTATTGTAGAAATTAAATCAAACCAGAGCGTACCGATTCTAAACTCTCCGACACGCAATCTCACATCTCGTTTTTTGTTTTATCTGTTTAGAATGACAAAGGCAAGGATTCTGCGCCGTTCGGATTGCGTCTAAAACCACTACCCAGTACTACTTTTTTCTGCAATATAAATTCGAGATCCATCACCATCGATGAATATCGATCATCCCTGATCCAGACGGTACTTAGTTCATCTTTATATTTCCTTCATTTCATTTACATTCACAGCCCATGAAAATGCTGTGCACGTGCGCTATAAGAAGTTTTCACTTCAAAAAACATCTCAAATGATTTCGTATGTAAGTTAATTAATTATGTCTTCAACCTTTTCTCAGAAGTAAGTCCCATGGCAACACCTATGTTTTTTGTTCTGAGTAGGGCTTAACTAGGGTATGTAATATCGGAAGATTATCAATTCCGGAACTGAGTCACGATTCTAAATATCCAATATCGGAATTCCGGAACAGCTCCGAAACTGGAAAAATATTTGGATAGTACAGAAAAGTAAAATTGATTATCTTATACCATTAAACGAGCAATTCTTGTATATATATATATATATATATACACGCACACAAGAATATATAGGTATATAAATATATATATAGAATCTGAATCTCGGAAACGGCTTGAACGATTTTCATGAAATTATGTATGCAGGGGGTTTCGGGGACGATAAATCGATCTAACTAGGTTTCATTTAAAAAACGCATATTATGCGCGTTTTTAGACAATGAAAAACCGTCACATTAGACATTAGAATGCGAAGGTAAATTTTGCCGCGTGACGCGACAGCATAATTGGCTCAGACTGTAGTGGTAGGACTCTTAGCAGAGTCCGCCTGGGGAAGTACCACACCTTTGCCAAATATTCTACCGCCAAGCAGTAATGTGCAAACTTTACTGTGTTCCGGTTTGAAGGGCAATGATTCCAGAGAAATTACAGGGCTTAGAGACATAATATCTTAGATCTCTGGGTGACGAGCGCAGTGCAGTGCTAGGTAATGATTTGGACTATCATGTTTCAATAGCTGCGTGTTACTGTGCTGTTATGTGGCAGGCATGTTGCTTACCATCAGGCACATGACCTGCTCGTCTCGTCACTCTATGGTATAAAAAAAAAAAAAAAAAAAGACGGGAAGTCGGGCGTTCGTGGCGGTCTTGAATTAATAGCTGCGGGTTCGAATCCAGACAGCTTCACTTTTTTTTCAAGTATTATTTTTTTAAGAAAATTTTAGAGTATCTAAGTATTTTTAGTATTTATACCGAGCAAAGCTCGATGACCCAGGTACTTATCTATTTATATACATAAATATATACTTTTTATTTTTAAAATTAATAAAACATTTTAAAGTTCAACAACAGTGGGCGGCAAATCATTACCTAGCACTGCACTGCGCTCGTCACTTTCAAGCAATCTTTAATAACTTATTGTGTGTATGTATATCTATACATCATGGCTGTGTTTGAAAAGAAATCAGTGGTCAAAATATCGACATTGGAGTAACGATATTAAAGTGTTTCAATTTCGAAATTGTAATTTCGAAAAAAGTTTCTGCAAGGTTTTGGAATTCCGGAATACATGCTTTAGTTTTGACAGTTTTTAGTCTATCGAAGTTGAAACTTACCACCTTACCAGGACTTAAATAAATTTATGAAATTTACCAGGTCCATGTCTTCTATCTCTTTCAATAATCTGTTAGGTTGGTACTCGTCTTGTTTTCACAAAGATAACCGTTTCCACAAAGTCGTTGCCATATGGTTGGTATTGAACAGACATGTTAACTGCTCTTGTTAGTTTATACTGAGTGCCGACTTCTACGTAGTAATTATATTCTCTTTGCTCTGATCAACGACCGCTCCGTTGCACGGTCGGAATCGTACTGACCGATATGTACGTGTGTAGAGTAATGCTGATTTCTATTCCCTACCGCTTCTATGTCACTTCCTTCTGATAATAGGGTACGTGTGTGGTCGTTTTAAATTACAAGGAAATTATGTAGAACAATTTGTATGAGAAAATGACATTATTGTTTTGACTATCTTCTTCGCAAGTTTTCAATATTTTCTCACCGTATAAACCTTCCGACAAATATTTCAAAAACCAAAATCAGCCAAATCGCCCCAGCCGTTGTCGAGTTTTAGCGGACCCACGAAGAGCAATTCGATTTTATATACCTATATAGACTAGCTGAACTGTGCGCGCGTTGCTACGCCATCTATTAAAAATTGGTCGTACCAATTCAAATTTTGAAAAATTCAGCTACCATAAGTTCTAATGACGGAACCTTTAAAAGATAGACGCATGCTGTCACGCAACGAAATCTCTCAACAAGCAATATTTTTTGCCGTTTTATTACATTTTTCATTCATGCTTCACTCCTGTTTATAGTAGTGTAATGTTAAATAGTCTTTAGCCTTCCTCGATAAGTAAAATAAGATAAGATAATGTTTATTGAGGTTCAGACATATTTCAATAAAAATACGAATCAATAATAGGCTTACAATCAAAACATCAGCCATCCTGAGCAAGATGACCTTGGTAACCAAACTAGGTTTCCTTGAGTAATGACATACCAAGGCCCTCGCTCCGGTTAAACAGATTACAACTGATAAAAAAAGAATATGATGTTTTAGTAATATCTTATTAAATATATTAAATGGACTATCCAACAGAGAAATAATATTTCAATTCGGACCAGTACTGCCGTCGCAAGAAAGAAGGGCACAACTAACATTTTTTCCGAAATTGAGTTACATACATATTCGGAATCAGAAAAAAAGGCTTATCTGCTCAATTTTTTGTGAAATGCTAGGAAAACCATACACGAAATTACGCTAAGCTCAAAGGGCACAACTGAACCATTTTTTGTATTGTAGTTTGTAAAAAGGGCATATCTGACTTAGTGCACGTAAAAAGGTCACATGTATGTAGTTGGTACTTATATTTTATTTAAGTATTTTTAAATTGACTAATTGAAAAGGCACAATTGTCTTACATTAAAATATTCAAGGCTTATGTGACAAACTTGGTCTTTTTTTGTTATTTACCATAGCTTTTATTTAAAAAGAAAAAGCATATCTGCCAGTTATGTCTTTACTATCTGAACTACAACGTAATAATGTGTTTAAAGAAAACCACATTGGCTGTTATGCCTTTACATCCTAAACAAGTTTGAGTGGCGGTGAAGTGCGGGGTACGAGGTACGTAGTGAACTGCGCCAGTTGTGCCTGACATATCACGGCGAGACTACGTTTGTCAGCGCGGCGCTCCGGTAAGTTTATTTGTGTTTGTTTTTAACAGTGCTTAATTCCTAATTTTAATCCGCGAATGATCTAGGCTGGGTATGTATGGCATCGCATCAGTTGATGCCCGCACGACACACAATATTATATTATAACAAAGTGGTTGTGCGACGCGCGTCGTGGCGTCTGTGAATTCCTACTTTAGAGATCAGCGTTATTTAGTTATAGTTTGAATTTTGATTCAAGTGATATGTAGGTATTTGCGGATATTTATTTTCTAAGTGCTAGACTTGTGATTCAGCTAAAATACAGTGACACCATAATGTCTAGACATAGCACTATTTTTTTAATTCTTTTTCTACACTAAAAATAATTACACTATTGTGATCACAAAAATGAAAAGTAATCTATAATAAAATTTTATTAATATTACCTATGTTAAGCTAGACTTTATTATACTAGATTACTTTTTATTTTCGTGATCACAAGGTACCTACTACATGTTGCGTCGCCATATTCGCCATATTTTCTACACTTTTTGGTTGGGGTTATTGATGATGTTTGTGTTGAGTGCATTTTCTTGAAATTCCTCGCCAAATAATCAAATTGAAAGCAAATAACATTTTTTTTTCAGCAATATGCAGTCACGTGGCTCAAAATTAGTGAATGCTGCTTTAGGAATTGGTGATAATGCAGTAGACGAATGGCCACCCGGACCGTCATCAAGTGGGATTCAAAACTCACTGTTAACATCGTGATCACAGGATATTTGGTCTGATTTTGATTCTGATGATTTAGCATTGGACAAAAATTATGAACTACCAAAAACACATGAAAAAATGGATAGTGATGATACTGATTCGGAACCTGACTATATACCATGTTCACAGCCAGTTTTAGAAATAACCATTTTAGAATCACCAGAACATTCAGATGAAGAAGCAAACCACGTTCAATTGACAAAGAAAGGAAGCATAAGAAAGCGACAAACATATAACATTAGTCTTAAAGATCGAAGAGGATTCAAATCACTGTTTTATAAAAGCAGCCATGGCACTGATGATTATTTGGAGCTAGATTTTCTAAAGATAAAAAATGTTAAGCAAGGTATACCGCCTCCATGTCCAAAGGTTGCTCCGAGGGGTATTGCGACTGAAAGAAAGTCTACCATACTAACAAAGCTTGGTCCACTTATGCCTAGTAACAGAAAGCTTTTTTGGGAGACTTTACCTGTAAATGATCAATCAGTTGATCTGACTCTTTACCATGAAGACTGAAAATAAGACTAATCTTTGTTTTGATACTCGGTTTATTCAAAAATAACATGAAAATAATAAGAATATGGTGCCTAAGTTTGTTTTTTAGGGTTCCGTAAAACGTAAAAACGGAACCCTTATAGATTCGTCATGTCTGTCTGTCTGTCTGTCTGTCTGTCTGTCTGTCTGTCTGTCCGTCCGTATGTCACAGCCACTTTTTGCCGAAACTATGAGAACTACACTGTTGAAACTTAGTAAGTAGATGTATTCTGTGAACCGCATTAAGATTCGAATAAAAAAAATACAAAAAAATAAAAATTAGGCTTGCCCCCCATACTGAGAACTGAAACTCAACAAAATTTTTTGCATCAAACCTACACGTGTGCGGTGTCTATCGATAGGTCTTCAAAAATGATGTTGAGGTTTCTAAAATCATTTTCGTCTACACTGAATAATTTGCGCGAGAGACACTTCCAAATTGGTAAAATGTGTGTCCCCCCCCCTCTAACTTCTAAAGTAAGACAATGAAAAATCTAAAAAAAATATATGATGTACATTACCATGTAAACTACCAACGAAAATTAGTTTGAACTCGATCTGATGAGTAGTTTTTTTTTTGTACGTAATAAATACACTATTATTGAAACTTCGATCAAAGTTACAACGAACTACAAGAACTATGTGTGCTATGTATATTATGTTACTTGCTGCAACGGAACCCTTCATGGGCGAGTCCAACTCGCACTTGGCCACTTTATTTGTTGATTATGTATGATTGAAGTTAGATATTGAAATTTGTGATTATAGTACAAGATAATTATTGTGATTTTATGAATACTGTGATTTTAAGATTAAAATAATATAAGTACAAATTAAGGTAAGTTAATTGCTAAGGTAATATGAATGACAGTTCCTATAAATATCTTGTCAACACATTTAAGTTTTAAGAAGATTTTATCTGTTAACATTTTATAATAAAATTGTATGTCCTAATAACAGTTTTTTATTTCCGTCAAACTAAATGTGCAATAATACTGACAGTTTCAGTACAAAGCATAGGCACAATTGAATAAATATGCCTTTTCAATATAATGCTCAACTTTTTTTTCGCAAATCATCACATTAAAAGGTCACATCTGGTTATTTGTGCCTTTTAAGCGTAATATTACATAGTTTTCTTGATTTTTTATGCTACGTTGAAAAGATTTTTTTCAGTTATATATTATATACATATGAAATACATAATATTACATTTATAATCTATTAGTAATGGTTAAAATCCTGTAATTTTCATTTAAACATTTTCGAAAAATCTATTTAGCGGCGTATTAATTGACCAAACATCAAAAAATGTTTAAAGCAGTTTATCTCGAAATTTACAAAATGTAAGATATGCCCTTTTTTGTTACGACGGCAGAGTAGTTCCCGAGATCCCTGCGTTCAAACATACAAACAAACTCTTTTGCTTTGTAATATTAATATTTATGAGCAGCCAACTATGTGTTCCCCTTGCAGGGGCTCGGGGATTTCTCTCGCAAGGAGAGACCACGGTCCAGCACGTTCGTACGCGGGCCGGGTTGGAGGGACATGTCAGCTTGCCTTCTGAACATTCTAGGAACAGGTCGGTCCATCCTCGATGTTTATTTTCTCAGTTAAAGCTCTTGTTGATGACGAACCGACACATCTTTTTTTTTAGCTTTTATAGGCTTACACTTGTCCGCCATCTTGCGGTCTACGATCGAGTGAGTTTACCCAATTCACTCTCGATAACTCACAAAAACTGATTCACTCTCGTTTTGAAGACACAAAGATTGTAACCGTCGGGGAAAACCCACTCAGGTAACGCATGCCACAGCCTAGATATTCTTATCACCAAAGTAGAGTCAAATCTGTTTGGAACAAAAACCATGAAAAGATGTCACTTTTTCGAGCTACGACCATGCCAATTGAAAATAGGGCAAGGTGGGACCAAATCATGCAAATCAGTTGCACACACTCCGATGTCTCCGATAAAAAACCGATATACCGATGTACCGATGCGAACATTACTCCATGCAAGAGTGAATTTGTGCTTGATAAAACGTTAGCAACTGTTCAAACTTGAAGTACCTTTCCAACTTTGAAAGGACACCTAGTTTTTTGGCAGCTAATTTAGCCTCGAACTCGATATAAGAGGCAAAATTGAACGTAGATGTTAAAGTAATAATAATAATTATATTCATTTATTCACAGTTAATAGTTCGAAACTTAGGTCTAAGATATTGAGAGCTAGTTACATAGTAGTCTAAAGTCGCTATAAGTAAATTTTGAGCTTCGAATATCCGAACTAAGCCTAAGCTTGTGCTTCAGAATATTCGTGCTCTCACTGGTTTGGTAATCTTTAAACATATTCAAATATTATTTATTTCAAAAGTTACAAAATTAAAATAAAATAAAACCATACAGAAACAAATTATTATTTTTGCGGCGTCGAGATGATAATGTGTATGTAGACATGTATGTTCACCCTGTCACACACATACACACACCCGCACACACACGAACCCACCAACCAATACACGGACACGAACTCCTGAGCTTCACTATATGCTTACTAATTTTTTCGACATATATATTTATGCTATATGTATATATTATATAAGCTATGTCAATTAAACCATCAAAATAATAAAATTATACATTAATTGATATATATTTAATATAACAGTAAAACACGTGGAATTTGTGTAAGCCTAAAGGCCTGTTTTCATTTTGGTTAGTGCAAGTGCGAGTGAATAGTGCAGGTGTTGAGTGATTAGTACCAAACACGTGTGGACACCGATTGATTATTGCGAGTGCATAGTAATCAGTCGCGATTACTCACTCGCAATCGCACTCGCACTCGCAGTCGCACTAATCAAAATGCAAACCGGCCTTAACAGAGGAAAAAGAGGAAGGCTTGGCCGAGTTTGGGTTCCACTTTCTGTTTGTTAAGTTGTAATTGTCAAACATGTAAAGTAAATAAAAATGTATCTTATGTTATCAAATAATCCTACTAATACTATAAATGTCAATGTATTTGTATTTGGATGTTTGTTGCTCAATCACGTCCCAACGTGTGAACGGATCGGGCTGAAATTTGGAATACAGATAGATTATAGTCTAGAAGAGCACATAGACTTTTTATCCCGGAAAAAAATAACGGGAACAACGGGAACGGGAACTGCGCGGGTAACACCGCGGGGCGCTGCTAGTGTTACATATTATTATACCCTGTAGTTAGGGTGTTTCGAATATTATTGTACGTACATAGTTGTACATGCATACATTTCAGCGGGGTATGCTTCCCTGTCACACCATTTTGTCACACCAGTGTGACACAGAAGAATTTTTTTCCTCTGTGTCATACCATCTGGTGTGACAGACAATAATCGATTACATCATAATTATGACTAACCATCACACCAAATATTCAGCAACACAAACAACCAAGTCTAAATTGAAAAACAATAAATATATGTATTTGAAAAGTATGTACAAAAACTAATCGAAAACAAAAGAAAATATTAGTTATTACGAAACTGACAATAACAAATAACATCACTTAAGCGTCGTTACTTCTTAACGTAAATTATTAAGAAAAGTCTTATTGTTAGTAATTTACTAACAATTCTCAAGCATGAATATAAAAATAGGTTTTATAGGTAGGTAGAATATCAAAATAGGTTGAATATGGTTGGTTTTATCATTTACAAATTGTAAAAATTAGTTATTTTCACAAACTCGTTTGCAAGCAACTCAACTTGCATTATATTTATGTTTCTAAGTAACCTAATTGGACCGGTTAGGTTACTTAAGACCCAGATCCGACTCGGGGCACCCCGACTTTACGTAGTCTTGTCGCTACTACCCCTAGAGTGTATATAAAAAATGCGGGAGCCAGAAGCTCAAGGGAGGTCCTGAGTGGAGCGAGCCATGCGAGGCCAAGCGTAGCGAAGGGGGGAGGTGGCGAGCGAAGCGAGCCGGCAACCTCCGTAGTGGAGCGCAGGCCGAGTATGGAGAAGCGACACTCAGGGCTGACCGCAGAGCTTCTGGCGGGAGCCCACCCGGAGTAAAATTTCAGTGATAGACCCTAATCGGGCCGGTTAGATTAAATTGATACATTTAATTGGTACTTTTATATAATTATGAGGTTTACATATTATCTAAATATAATAATATATATTGGTGGACAATTCACACATAACACTACACACATACATACACACACAATAGTACATTACATTTTTGGAATTATTATTACAAGTATATTTGGACAAGATGGTAGTGTGACTGTGAAGAATTAAATTCTCGCGTGTCACACTGGGGTGACAAAATGGTGTGACAGGGAAGCATACCCCATTTTAACAAAAGTCGTTGAACAGAAGTTGTTAGTTTGAGTATACTGAACATGCCATTAATCAGATGCAGGCTGTTTACCAGTAACCTCGTCCGCGCCGCGGCCAGGGCGCGCGCTCCTCGCATCGTGACGGGATCGTTGTGTCCTATGGATCAGCAGACACAGCCCACTCAACGTACCCACTGCTGGGACTCGGGGCCTTCTCTCACAAGAGAATCGATGCCATAATCCACCGCGCTTGTCCAGTGGTTGTGTACCGCGAATTGATGGGCGATGCATAACATCGAAAGATTCTAGTAACTAGTCGATTTCCTCACGATGTTCTTCTTCGCCTCACCTCCTTCTTCACATTATTATTACAGTATGCGTGATATATGAACCAGGGATTCCGGGTTGGAAATTGTCGTTCTCCCGACTAGAACTCATAGGATCATTCACATAGAATACTAGTTTGATACCATGGATCGTTCTAAATGATTTTAGCTTACTCTATCGTCATAAGCAAGTTTGTACTCTTTAGTATCCTGATTGCTTGGTTGTTATTGAGTGGCTACTAAACAGTACTTGGTTGTTATTGAGTGGCTACTAAACAGTACTTGGTTGTAATTGAGTGGCTACTAATTCTTCTACGACTTCTGGGTCACAATTTGAAGCCTACTGGAATGCAAAGAGGATTAAAACATTCACAGATATTTTTCACTTTTATCTTTTTAGTCCCACATTAAACAAATCTTTGTATCGTGAAAGCTAAACAGCAGATAAACTTAAAGCTAAACAACTTTTCACTTTAAATAAAACTGAAGTATAAAATAAAACGAACAAAACCCGTTTTCTCGGAGTGTGATATTTTATATGGCAACACTACAGTCAGCTCCAGTGCAGTCGAAACGGTTCTCCTCCGCTAGTGTTGCCAGGTCACCAAGTTTAATGCTAGCCAGTTTGACTAAACATTTGGGTGAAGGACATCCTACGACATTGTCTTAAGTTTATTTGACTTGACTGTCATCTCGCCTGATGCAGTCTACGATTGAGCGTGCTGAGCTAGAAAAAAACAATTCACTATCTATCTATAGACATAAAGATTGTGATCATCAGGAAAAATCCGCTCGGGCATCGCATTCCACAGTAGAACGAATAGGTGAGACAAATAAAGGCATGAGTATTAATGGCTGCGGGAGCGACTAACAGTCGATTCACCTGCGCTCAGCGTTCGCTCTTTTTGGAAAATCGAACAGCCTAACAAAAACCGGACAAGCCTACTTTAACTAGACACGCAATCAAAAAGCTTAACAATATCCGGCTGATGTTACGGCTGGTTTAGTCGGTAGAACGGCGACTGCCGACCCGGATCCCCTGGCTCGAATCCCACGCGCACCCCTCACTGATTTTTTAATCCATGTGCGTATTGCAGCTAACTTAAAAACTGTGAAATAAAACATAATGTCGAAACCAACGTGTTTCAGGAATCTATCGAGGTCATTGTATCATGCTCCAACCCGCGCTAGGCCAGCGTAGTGGATCATTGCCTTGACCCTCTCCTTGTGAGTGAATTCCCAGCAATTCCAGCATTGTGAACATTTAGTGGGCTAACTATACATGTCCGGGTTTATCTGGACGCCAGGCCACGCTACCCGCCGTCCATACGTCAGGCCGGCGCGGCGCGAGCGCTCCGTCCCGACTCCAGGCACCTTCAATAGAGCGCATTGTGTCAGGAACATTACCGCTCTGCTCCAATCGCGCCCACTCGATAATGATCCAATTTCCTCACATGTCTTACCTATACTCCCACCAATTTCTACAAACAATTACATAACGGAGCCACTATCCTATTCCTGACGCTCAATCGACACCGAAAGTTAGTTCAATCGTATGAACAACACTACGGAAAAGTTGGTTGAAGTCTACAATCGAATGAAGAAGCCGCTTTCAACAAATACATCGCACGCTCAGCACTCTTGCTGAAAAATTGATGCGATTCAAACCTTTATTGCCAACGTGCAAGGTACAAGCTTGTATGGGCTGGTGCGACTGCAGTAAAGAATAGTGCGGCAACTCTAAGACAGTGTGTAAACAGACAGTACTGTAGTTTTATGTAAAAAACATCTTTTGAAAAAAAAACGAGATGAGTAGAAGAAAAGTAGATGAGTGGTAATGATTTATAGAACCTGCCTAGGGAATTACCGCACTATTTCCAAATATCTTTAATCTTGTTTGAAAAGTTTCAACAGATTTAACTGAAGAAGTCGAACTGGACTAATCACAACAAACGTGAGTTACTCGTGAATTAATTTAAGAAAATGTAACAACCACGTTATTAGTCTTCATTCTGTAATTGTCGACTTTTTTGTATAAATATGTGTTACGCTCTGCCAATTGTGGTTCGATATCGATTTTTTTTGTTTTGTGCCTATTTCAGAGATTGATTCTACATAACAATAAAAACAAAAAACACATAATAATATGTAGATGATCTTTTTAAAACAAATACACGGGTAACTCAAGTATAATATAGTCAGAACAGTCCGACTCGAGTTTCGATCGCGTCTGGAGAAGATCGCCGGACGCGATCGAAACTCGAGTCGGACTGATCTGACTATATTATACGTGAGTTACCCGTGTATTTGTTTTAAAATGTGTAATAACCACGTTAGTTTTCATGTAAATGATCCATTCGTTTATTACTAATTTTATGAAAATTATGTACGGCTGGTCTAGTCAAGAGAACGGTGACAATCGATCCGGAGCCCCCGGTTTCTAATCCCACGCGTACCACTGTTTTTTCTATGTGTAAGTTAGCTAACTGAAAACGGTGAAGGAAAACATCACGAGGAAACCGACATGCACCTAATATTTCGAGGTCATGTGTCATTGAGCAACCCGCCCTGGGACAGCGTGGTGGATTATAGCCTTAAATTTTTCCTTGCGATAGGCCCAGCAGTGGGACCATTTGGTGGGTTGCTTATGAAAAGTGGACTGAGGGAGTTTAATTTAAAATAATTATTGAAGTCGATTGTTTTTTTTTTACTTTTATAGGTTTACGCTTGACTGCCATCTCGCCAGAGCGGTGACGATGCGGTCTACGATGGAGCGTGCTTTCTTTACAAGTACACACTCACTCTCGATTTGAATACACCAATATTATAATCATCGGGGAAAACCCGCTCGGGCAACGCTTTTCACAGCCAAAGTAAAAACAAAAGTAGTACCCGATATTCGTGGTTGACCACGGATATCGGGTCAAACCACTTCGTTCGCTTTTCAGAGTAAGTCATTTATATTTTATTTCATAGCAGTTTGTGTACTGTGAGTTTGTATACGAGATCGCTTTGTACCGCGTCGCGTCCCTCTAACCCATATCCCCCACAATGGGCGCATTTTTCAAAGCACCTGCATGTGGGAAGCCGAGGAGCCGAGGAGCTGCCTCGCTCCTTATTGTCTCCCCAGGAAGGAACTATTCAATTGTCTGCGATAAAACTGGATCAGTTAACTCTATTATTACTTATTCCTGTGTGCGAGTGTCTGGGGTTACGTGCTGGTGTGGCGACGTCATGCGTTTTGAATATAATCGTTCATTTACACACAGAATACAGGTAAAAACACGTTTTACAATAATTATATTACGGTGTAGGTTACATAGATTTATAATCAGTGCGCCCTTAACTAATTAGTTTGGAGCACTATCACTTACTACTTAGTTCGCTTATACTTGTGAGACTTGTATCTTGGGGGGCTCGAGTGTAAACTTACATGCAGAATGAACTGAATGAATGTAAGATATTAACATTGTACTGTTTGTGTTTACATGAAACTTTTATTCGTCATTTGTTTTGTATACATTATTATCGTTTTGGTTTCTAATTAAGTGCAAGAAAGAATTAACTTTTCTATTATTTCGTTTTTAAAAGCCTTCCCGAGCGTTTGGTCGACGCGACGCGTGACCAAAATGGTGACGTTTATTTGGTCCAACGTATAAGCTTTGTATCTCAGCGAGGTAATGCCGCCAGCACGCCGGCTACACCGATGGGCCGGTGGGCTCGAACAGCCTCATTATCTTTATACCTTCATTGGTCTATGTATAATTCAGACGTCCTTAGTGTAATAATTAGTTAGGTCTGTAGCATAGTGTAGTTCTCATTGTAGTTTAGGAATAATTAAGGGCTCTTTAAAACGTAAATAAAAAAGTAATCGCTTAAGATGGCACAACAGACAAAAAAATAATTCTAATTAATAATAACAGAAGCGAAGAACAGTTATTGCAATTGACTGTATCTTTCTCACTCTTACAGCCTACGGGAAAATGTGTGCGAGGAGCTTCTCGCTCGGGTACACTCGGCGGTTCCGAGATCACCCAAACGACCCTTTCACTTCAAAGAGTGTTGAGTCAGTTTCACTTATAGGCTAAAAAAAATCAGTGTACGGTACGCCATAAGAAGTTTTCACTCCAAAAATCTAGGGATCAAAGTTGTCATTACGCGTTCATAACTTGCATAATCATCTTGCTAGATGATGAAAGTTAAAATTAGATATCATAAAAACTTTCATTTATTTGGTATCCATTCCTCATAGCTCGATGTTTCGGCAGATTGCTCGCAGTTGTTAGTGCCGCGCACCCGCCACGCGTGGCGCCACTTGACCGAGATCGAGCGATGGCGGGACTATTGTAATCCACACCGCATTGGGTCCTTCTATTCTCACCTCCTGTGCCCTTCGGTTCCACACGAGACGAATCGTTTACTTTTACGTAATACAACCCTCTAATAAATAAATCCAAATGTGTGCATGTTTGTGGGTAAATTGCATTAAAACGGCTGAACAGGTTGAGTTGAAATTTGGAACACAATTAGGTTTTACATTAAATGGATTAGAATAATACAAGCTACTTTTTAGTGCGGGAAAATTGCTCAAACGGGCACTAAGAAAGTACAGTTTTAATTATTTACTTAGATAGAGGACTATTATAATAGAGCTATGTCAGCTAGATGGTAGGCAAAATATCTACCTGACGACCGTCTACACGGTCCCGTACCTGTTTGAATTATTTAACTAGTTCTACCAGAAATCAAATCTAGAAGTTGGAGGATTCATTTTTATGTTCTATTTAACTGGAAATTTTGCCCCATAAGCCAAAACATGTAAGAATTGTTCATTATTATTGTGTGGTAGAATAACTAGCTAGGTGGTGATATTCACCCAGGTGGAGTCTGCAAAAACTTACAACACTATAAAGCAACGCCAGACTTTTCACTTTCCACTTTCGTAATAATAACGTCCACGCTATGTAGGTATATTTGACTGGCCTCGTAGCTTAGTTGGTAGTAGCTCTGCCTGCGAAGCCGAGGGTCGTGGGTTCGATTCCCACCCAGTGCAAATATTTGTGTGATGAATTCAAATGTTTGCACTGTGCCTGGGTGTTTCTATGTATTATAATAAGTATGTATTTAAAACTATATAAGTATTATATCAGCTATCTGGCCGCCATCCACACAAGCTTTGCTTAGTTTGGGGTCAGATGGTGTTGTGTGTGAATTGTCCACCAATATTTATTTATTTATTATTTATTTATATGTCACAGCCGGATTGTATAATTCGCCGTGTTACATTACGGCTAGCCGTTTTGAAAAACAGCGCTGTTTTGTAATGCCGCGGCTTAACGATTAGCCGGATTGAATACGGCTGATTAAACAACAACAAATATTGCTCGAGTGTGTTTTTGTGATGGTTAACCTCACACAGAGTGCGATAAAGGTTATGGAACTATGACTCAACTTATAATATAACAAAATAACAGGTTAACATAAATTATCTTTAGAAATACTACGTTTAGTATGTACCAGCGACGTAAAGTATTTGATATTATTCACGTATTTATTGATCTCCTTAAGTCTACGTTTTTACAATATTTTTTACAAAATAACATTTAAACATTATACAAATTTTAATCTAGATAGCCGCCAGCAGCGGGGCAGGGCCCAAGCTACCGGTGGTTAGGGCTGCAGAGTGAGGAACCTCCTGACGATGCGCGCTGTGTCGAGGATGACCGCCGCGTGCATCTGACCCGCCATCCAACCGTCTAGCGAAAGTCTCTTAATCGAAACTCACATATTATTGTTATAAGATTGCCCTCAACAATAGGGCGCCTCTTGTTGTGGCTCTCGGTCATAAGTGTTTTATATTTTCATTATTATTGTCACACCAAAGAGTTTTTAATCCACGTATTATTTTTGTTCGTTAAAATAATGCGAAATTCACCAATTACTGTTCCTGTCAAAATATTTTGTAGACGAAACACTTTTTCCGTGAAGACACCCTGTAATGTTTTAATTCTTGCCTCTTCAGTTTCCGTCCTGGCTCTCTATTCTGTACTGACAACTCAAACTACAGCTAAACTGTTATAAGAACTTGAATGTAGATAATGTATAAATAGCTAAAGAGATATTACGAGTATTAACAGTTTTCAAGATGTTTAGTAGGTATCGAAACTAACGTGGTAACACATCTTATATTATATGCGGATAACTCACATGTGTTTTACATAGTCAGTCTAAAATGCGACTAGGAAATTGCACGCGCGTGACTGGTGATCGTTTGCCACTGAACCATTTTTTTAAGGTAAGTACATGAAAAAATCAGAGACAGGAGATCCACGGGGACTCTTAATATGGTAATATAGACACTATAAGAACTAACTACACTAAAACTTAGTATCGTAGTTTCTTATAATAACAAAAAATATGTATTTTGTTCTGATCATCCAAATTTGAGCTAACTTTTTTAGACCACGTGGCCATGCAACAAATTTCTGGACTCAAGGCACAACTTGTACTGACATATGTTGTACAGAAATTGACGAGACATTGTTTCCTTTACGTTGTTTACATAATATGAAGTGGCAAGACAAGACAAACGTACTCCTACATCTTAATATTCAAGTAATAAAATTGCTCTCCGTACCAAAAATATTTTATAATAAAAAAAAATGTCATGGGACACCAGGCACGAACGGAATTCCGTCTAATAATATATAGAAGCAACAACATTTGCATAAAAATCTTAATTCTATGATTTATGGTAAGATCATCTGAAAAATAAAGTTGGCAACATTGATCACTGGCAGTTTTTACGCGTCACTTCCTTTATATAAATATGTTTCTTACGGCTTTAGTCTTACGTTAAATCAGTTTGGTGGTGCATCACACAAATATTTGCACTCGGTGGGAATCGAACCCATGACCCTCGGCTTCGCAGGCAAAGTTACTACCCACTGAGCCACGAGGCCAGTCATACGATTTCATATTATATTATCATCTGACGGCACTTAGATTTTAGTAGTTACGGAATACAAGCCTCGATGTGTTTCCCGCCGCCCGCGCCCCGCTCGGTAGGGTTGTGACGTCGTCTGTAATTCCGTCGTCGGGCACTTATCGAGTTTTTTGCTCGCCTCTTGTTTCATCGAATTAATTAATTCGAAGGTTCTACCAAAACTCAGCATGGAAGATAAGTCAGTTGCCTTACTATTTAGATAGATTAACTGAAATTAATGATAAACATTCATTACTTTTCAGGAAGGAAAAGTAAGTAGGTCACGGAGCGAGGTGGACTTTCACAACCACAACTTTGCTGTAACGATAAAACTGTTTGCAAAATCTACTTGGGGAAGTACCACTCCTTTGCCAATTATTCTACTGCAGAACAGAATTGTGAAAACGTCAATTTGTTACGGTCAAATGGGAAAGGCAATGTTTCCAGAGAAATTATTTTATGACATAAATAATAATACAGATCATGTATCTCTGGGTGATAAACGCAGTGTAGTGCTACCACTACACTGCTCTTATCACCATTTATATGTATGTAAGTAATCACTTTTTTGCCAAATAATAGGTACGTTATAGAATGAAAGTTTGTCAAGTAATTCCTTTGAGATATAAACAATTTGTCAAATAGTTTTTTTGTGTTATTATCATTTGGCTATCCATGAGTTTATCGAGTTTATTGACCTGGATTAAGACATGTTGGTTTGTGAAAAAAGGTTTGTAAAATGAAATCTGATAGATACCTGTTAAAAATATGAGCAAAAGTAGAAGTTTGAGTACTGTCTCCGCGGTAAGGGAACGGGTTGAGGGAAAAAAAGTAATCGTAGTGGATCCCGCGCCGGAACTGTAGCCGCGATACTCATTAAATTAAATTGGTTATTGCCGCACTTTTAATTACCGAATTTAGGTTTAGGGACGACGGAGCGGACGCGGTGAGTGGTGAGTGAACGTGGTGAGCGGCGAGCGGACGCGGTGAGTGCGGTGAGTGGTGAGCACACGTTGTGAGTGGTGAGCGTTGCGTAGAGACCATGTTGCATATTTATAACATACTAGCTGTTACCCGCGACTTCGTCCCCGCGAAATAAATACTGAGGTAACTCAGGCAATAACTAATTTTACACCCAGACATATTTACTAAAACAAGCTTATAATAAAACAATTTCATCAAAATCGGTTCAGTTGTTTAGGTGTGAAAGCGTAAGAGACATTCGTCCCCCATTTCAACTTCAATTTCATCCCCATACAGTTCGAAATTACAAAATTGCCAGAACAAACATTTATTGGCTTCGTGCCAAGTGCCTATATAAAGAGTTTCATAGTTTTATCTTCAACGAATGGAAGCTTCTATGTATAGTTTCATCCCCCATTTCAATCCCAATTTCATCCCTATATAGTTCGAAATCACAAAATTGCTAGAAAAAATATTCGTTTGCTTTGTGTCAAGAGTCTACATTCAGAGTTTCATGGTTTTATCTTCAACAGTTGGGATCTTCCATGTTGACATTCATCCCTCATTTCACCCCAATTTCACCCCCGTACAGTTCGAAATTACAAAATTGCTAGAACAAATATTCGTGTCAAGTGTCTATTTACAGAGTTTCATGGTTTTATCTTCAACGGTTAGGAATATCCATATTGACATTCATCCCTCATTTCAACCCCAATTTCGCCCCCGTACAGTTCGAAATTACGAAATTGATGGCACAAACATTCGTTTGCTTCGTGTCAAGTGTCTATATACAGAGTTTCATGGTTTTATCTTCAGCGGTTGGGAATTTCCATATTGACATTCATCCCTCATTTCAACCCCAATTTTACCCCCGTACAGTTCGAAATTACAAAATTGATAGAACAAACATTCGTTTGCTTCGTGTCAAGTGTCTATATACAGAGTTTCATGGTTTTATCTTCAACGGTTGGGAGTTTCCATATTGACATTCATCCCTCATTTCAACCCCAATTTTACCCCCGTACAGTTCAAAATTACGAAATTGATGGAACAAACATTCGTTTGCTTCGTGTCAAGTGTCTATGTACAGAGTTTCATGGGTTTATCTCCAACGGTTGGGAATTTCCATATTGATATTCATCCCTCATTTCAACCCCAATTTCACCCCGCACAGTTCGAAATTACAAAATTGATAGAACATGCATTTAATTGCTTCGTGTCAAGTGTCTAGATACAAAATTTGATAACTTTGAAAATCACGTTTCATACAAATTTTTCATACAACCGTTCATCCCTTGTTTCACCCTCTTAGGGATTGAATTTCGGAAAACCCCGTCTTAGCGAGCGCCTACGTGCTAAAAGGGACCTCCATGCAAAATTTCAGATTCCTAGCATTGGTAGTTTCTGAGATTCCTTGATGAGTGACCTTTCGCTTTTATATAATATATAGATTTACTACCATCGGTTACTGGATAAATTCGTTGGTCAAGACAATACTGACGCACAACTTTGTCTCAAACATTGTTTAAGGCGATCACGGTCGCTTTCTGCACTATTATTATCGATTATAGAATACTAGCTGACCCGGTGAACTTCGTACCACCATGTATTTTTTCGTCTACATTTTCTAGACTTTCTGTTGTACAAATCTTGTCCCGACAATAACAAACAAAGAATCATCCTATTTGGTGCAGTCATTCAAAAGTTATGAGTGTTCATACATTTCGAAGATCCATTTTTACGTTTCCGTAAAACGTACTAACTGGACCTTTATGGGTTTGTCATGTCTGTCTGTCTGTCCATCCGTATGTCACAACCATTTTTTTCGAAACTATAAGAACTATACTGTTGAAACTTGATACAGTTAATAACATTTTACTTCAACGTATATAAGCATTTAAAAGACATTTACAGAAGACCGCACTTTGTAGCGTTCGTTAGGAGAGGCCTACGTCCAACAGTGGACGAATATGAAATAGGCTGATAATGATGATGAATCCCTTTATTGTTAATCAAGTTATTACCAAAAATCAGTTTTATTTTTACTGTAGTGCTTTGTGATATACGATGTTTTTTGTTTGATTACCTGGCACATGGACAAACAAATCTAATGGTTTTCGAACACGGGAGGGAATATGCAACATACAATTGACCATGTCAGAATCATGGGTTTTCTAGATTAATACCACAAACAAACCTCTGCACATCTTCAGCGTACAATTTTCTCTCCAACTTTGTTACTTATGAGCTAATGTTTTCTATTAGACGTTCTTCTTGTCATAATAGGGGCTGATGGCACTTCATCTCCGGCTTCATACACACCGGTAAAAAAGGAATGACGGGGGAGGGGGTCTGATTATTTTCAATACTATTTTAACACCTCACAACTCGCAACACTAAAAAAACAAAAATTAAAAGTTGTCAAAATTTGGTAGTATTTCCATATAGGGCTTGGCGCTGAGCGTGTTAAGGTTGCCCCTGGGACTTGTTTATGATCATAGCAAAAGCAAATCGCACTGAAAACTGTAGTCGTTTAAACTCAAATGATACATCAGTCGGAATCATTGCGATGCGTGGTATCAAAACGTCTTCTCCTTTATACTTTCCTTTCAGTATAGTTGCTTCTATAACGTTGTTAATTATTTTTTATAGCTAACCGTGTGGCGTTGCAAAGACGCGGGTCGTTCATATTACACAACATTTTAACTACCGATCCAACTTGAAGATTAGGTATGAGGTGGCAATCCTGGAAAATCCAGCGAGTTCAAAAATTCCGGTGGATAGGTACTTGTGGACGACATTATCTTGAATCGAATCAACTGATTTATAAATCCTCAGTTCGCCTGTAATTTGTTCATGAATTTTGAAATTTAATTCATTTGCATCTATCTCATTTACATAATAGGTATTAATATTTATTTATCATGTGGCTGTCTTGTCCCAATATTGGACAACGGCTTCCATACCCTCCTTCCACTTTTCCCTTTCTATGGCTACTACAGTCCAGTCTTTCTGATATTTGTGGAGGTTGTCTTGCCATCGTTTCTTTGATCTGCCTTAACATTTTAGTTAGAAAACGTTTGTATGGGAAAAGAAAAGGGCTGTTTCTAGAGTTTTCCCGGCAATATTTTTTTTTTCTCGCCGTAAAAACCATTCTTGGACTTCAACAAACATTTAAAACGTTGAGTGACGCGCTTACCAACACATTTTGTGATTAATTTTAATATTATAGATTTTAGATTTGCCTTAAGCTCCGGGAAATTTTAATCGAAATAGAGTGAAAAACATTTACAAATAAAAGCAGCCAAGTATTTATGACGTATTAAAAAAAACTACTCATCAGATCGAGTTCAAACCAATTTTCGTTGGTAGTTTGCATGTCCATCATATATTTTGTTTAGTTTTATCATTCTCTTATTTAAGAAGTTAGAGGGTTACACACACATTTTACTACTTTGGAAGTGTCTGTTGCGCAAATTATTCAGTGTAGACAAAAATTATTTTAAAAACCTCAACGTCATTTTTGAAGACCTATCGATAGACACCCCACACGGGTAGGTTTGATGAAAAAAAAATGTTGAGTTTTATTTCTAAGTATGGGGGGCGGGCACCCTTATTTTTTATTATTTTTTATTTTTTGTAAAAATCTTAACCGCTTGCCTGCCCGTGTCAACTAGTAGTTAACAAAACGAAAACGCTAAAATGCCCGTGTCAACTGGTAGTTAACATCGCGATTCAGTCTATAATGCCCGTGTCAACTAGTAGTTGACATGGCGCGCTATGCCAAAATGCCCGTGTCAACCTGTGGTTAACATGGCCACCGCGACCGAAAAAGTTAAATATACTTGTCTTTGTTGCTCTTGGGCTTAGTTTGTATTATTTATCTCGTTTCTATGTTAAATTTCCCTTCATATTAATCCCAGTAGAGTATCTAAGCCATAGAAAAAAGAACAGAAATTTAAAAAAATACATTCCTTGTCAATGTTGTTATTGTGTGTTGATTCAGTGCGGGCTGTGTAAGTTAGTTTCTTCTGATTTTACTATAAAATTCGTTTTAACAAACAAACAACAGATAACAAACGTAATCAAAGATTAAAAACCATATGTCAAAACTTTAATTTTAGAGGTACCTATGAGCTTTTAAAAAGACGAGCTTTAAAACGCACTACCTCAATTTCAGCACAGCATAACTCTGCACCAAAGTCGTAAGCTGAGAAACAAAAGATAACATTGAATAGCTAGTTTCATATTAAACATAAAAAATATAACATTTGATAATCTTTCAAAAGAAATTGATACACAAGGAACGATTGCGTGAATCCCGTCTCGCGCGCCACAAGCGTAAAAACCGCGGGGCATAGCGAGGTGCACACGTATTTTTCTCCGGGCATTTTGGCGACCAACGCTACAGGCTGCGGGGCATAGTGAGGCGCGCGGTTTGCAGCGCCGGGCAAGCGAGCGGTTAATGCGGTTCACAGAATACATCTACTTACCAAGTTTTAATAGTGTAGTTCTCATAGTTTCGGCAAAAAGTGGCTGTTACATACGGACGGACAGACAGACAAACAGACAGACATGACGAATCTATAAGGGTTCCGGTTTTACGTTTTACGGAACCTTAAAAAGACTATAATTGATCAGTTATCGAGCGGGATGAAAAATATTAAATTACTAAAATGGCTATTAAAAAATAGGGGTTGGTGAAAAAAAAGTAAAAATTTAGGGTTGTATGTATTTTTTAACGCCACATTATAAAAAAATAAAAATAAAAAATGTTGCTTGAAAATTAAAAAAAAAATTTTTGGGGTACACAACCCTTGTCACTTAGGGGTATGAAAAATAGCTAGTAGCCGATTCTCAGACCTACTGAATACGCATATAAAATTTGGTTAAAATCAGTAAAGCCGTTTCGGAGGAGTAAGGAAACAAACACTGTGACACGAGAATTTTATATATAAGATTTACCATGCTTAAATTGGAGTGTGTCCCCAACATTAGTTACATGCTGTTTCGTGCACCATAATAAAAAAAAATCTTTTATTTCTTACAGCTTATAAATCAAGAAGTTAGATTAAGTTCGATTACCTACATACAGTTATTAGTTTTGTAAGATTTGGTTCCTTAATTTACTTATTAGTTTTTCCTTAATCCTATACTATTATTCTTCATTCTGTTAGAATTCCTCTGTAGGTGAAAGCCTCCTCCAAAGATAGCCAGTTCTCTCTAGATTGGGCCACTTGAATCCAGTTGGGGCCAGTTCTTTTTTTGATGTCGTCTTCCCAACTCGCCACAGGTCTTCCTCTCTTTCTTCTTCCCTGTGGACCCGCCCATGTGGTCACCGTTTTCGTCCATCTCTTGTCACGTAGACGCGCCACATGTCCAGCCCACTTCCATTTTAGTGACTGAGGGTGTTCTAGACCATTCTTTGCCTTGGTTATATTTCTAATTTTGGTGTGCCTTATTCTTTGCATCTTCCTAATGTTAAGCATACTGCGTTCTATTATACCCCTCTGACATGTGATTATTTTATCCTTCGTGTTTTTGTTGAATTTCCATGTTTGTCAAGCATACTTATGTGAGGCACGGTATTAGGCACGAGTTTAGTACTTTTTAGTTTCGTGCACCATAGTCACGAGTAAACAGACAATAAGCAGACGATATTAAATAAAACTGGTAAGTGTTTTTGGTTAATTTTACATATGAATTCGACTAGGTATCAGTAGTGTTCGTCTCAAAAGTCCGAAAAAATAATAATTTTGTTGTGTCTGTTAGTGTCAACTCTCATCATTCATCAGTTTCCCTATTAATGTGGTGTAAAACGCCATCTAAGTATCGCGAACTCCAACATTCAACCATAAATATTCAACGATAAATATTCCGTAATTGATAATACTAATATAATTTTACCCATTTTAATCCAGTAACTTTGTCGCCTGAATGTATGGAGTAGGATGAGTTAAATCCGGTAGATCTGATTTTTTGCAGACTTGTTTATGATGATGGCTTAATGATTGTCCCAAGTTTGTGACCTCGAGCGTTCGTCGCTATTTAGTCCGCCATTTGGTGGAGGTGGCCATCTTGAATTGATATTAACCAAAAATAGCTTATAACATCGACACAAAAATGTATCTTCAAATTAAAAAAACCGCATCGAAATCGGCCCATCCGTTTGAGCTCTACGGTGCCATAGACAGATACACACACAGACAGATACACATGGAGACAGACCTGTATGTGTGTCTGCCTGATAGACAGACAGACTTCGACGTCAAACTTATAACACCTCTTTTTTTGGTCGGGGGTTAAAAACAGCAGTAACTGTGCCATAAAGTGGTCAAGTAGGAGTTAAAATATTGCAAAAAATTGGGAAGTTCGAAAAAAATTATAAACTTTGAAAGACTTATTCTCAGAAACTATTGGGTGTAGAGAGACATTTCTAGTATCATATTGTAGCAAATTTAGTCTACTTTATAAACGTCATAAGAAAGTTTTTTCAAAAACTAGTCGTTTAGGGTTATAATCGCCAAAATTTGAAAAATAAACGATATTTTCGCGGTTTTTTCGATTTTTGACAAAGTTGCGTTCGTCGCTCGAGGTCACAAACTTGGGACAATCATTAGGCCATCATCATAAACAAGTCTGCAAAAAATCAGATCTATCGGATTTAACGCCTACGGTAATGTTTAAAGTTACTGCACTATTTTAGTAATTTGTCGCCGTATTCCAAAACGCTTACGTAAACCAAACCTGAGAAATAATTTTAGTGAAGTAATAAAGCCGTAAGTAGAACGTACGATTTCACGAGTGTAATTTGTAACATAGGTTTAAAATCCTGACTACAAAAAAGGAATATTTTTCCAAGTTGATAAGTAATATTTTGTCAAAACCACTGCCATTGACGAAAAAACTTAAAGGAAAACGATTATCGTAAAGAAATCGGCATATTATTTCAAGAAAAACACAGTGGTAAGTATATATTTATTTTTGTCTCATACGCACTTGACTAGCGTAGCCGACTTTACTAAGCGACCAATCTCTGAATCCAATCAATTTTACTTACGACATTGAACTTATCTACATAATTTGATCGTTTACTTTGTATTCATAAATACATAGACGTAGCTCTAACTGTGAATGTAACCACATCTGCACTATCTAATATTGAACTTTATAGGTAATCAGAAAAATATGGATATGGAATAAATAACGTTCTTGCGATTTCGGGGCTAGTGTTATCCTTAAGAAATTACAATTAACTTTCAATCATTGTTTTATATCATTTTTTTTTACTATAATAGGTTCGCACTTGACCACCATCTTGCCTGATGTTAAGCGACGGTGCGATCTACGATGGAACGTGCTTACCTAGAAGAAACCGATTCACTCTCGATTTGACGGCACCAAGATTGTAACTATCGGAAAAAACCCACTCAGGCAATGTATTCCACGACCTAGACGTTTTTATCACAAACGTGGAGTCAAATCTCTTCGTTCGTATTTTTGGAACATCAACCATGAAACGATGTCGCTTTTTTGAGATACGAGAATTCCGATAGAAGTTAAGTCGGCAGTCCGCTGCAATCTGTATTGAATATTGCAAAAGTTGGCTAAGTGCGAAAGTCGGCACTCAGCGCCTAAATCACATTTTTTCCTTTACACAGGTTGGTGTTCTAAATAACTCTGAGTTTTAAAACTTTTAGTGTGGAATAAAATTACAAATTATTATCAGCTGCAACCACTCCCAATAATACATTTTACACAGGGCAAAATCGCAATTTAAATGTTTTAATTAGCTTCCGATATTTTGATCCCGTTTCAATAATGTTGGAACATAATCAAAAAAAACCATTCAGATCCCAATGGAGTCCTACATAACGTTTTCAAAGTGAGTTCTAATCGCGAAAGGTTAAAATCAAAATTACATAACCGTTCACTGTCTAAATGTTACTTCGAAATTGACCCTTAAAGTACCCTTCACCCCAGATTTCACCCGAAATCGATAGAATTTATTAAAAGCGTTCGATTATCACATCAAGGCGAAAGAATTTATCGTGAAAGCATTTCTAAATCGGCTTATGGCGCGTGCAGCGGGCCCCGGTCTACTGCAAGCGGGGAGGGACTCCGATCAGGGTGGGGCGCGAGTGAGCGCGGATATACGAAATGCTGGGTCAAAATACGAGTACATACCTACCATTCGCAGCATAAGGACAGAATAAAATATGATAGTATTTTAAATGATATGTCCTTATTACCAATATTGTAATGATGCAAAAATATTTTATTTTGTCTGATTGTTGTGACTGAATTGGTTTCTTTTAGGTAAACACCGCGGATATCGAGCAAACACCTTCCGTCGTAGATTGCAACGTTGTTTAACATCAGGTGGGATGGTGATCAAGTAAAGAGGGTATGTATTGTACTCGGCGTATTTGCCGTGGCCATGGATATTGCAATGTAGATTCATGCCCTATTTTTACTAATATCGATTTACTTTAAAAATCATTATAAATACAAACAGAATGCCAAGTTCATAGTGGATGACATTGAACCTCACAACACAGGAAATTACTTAGTGTCGGAGACAAAGTTCCCAAAATTGAAATCACTTCCTGTATTTGGCTCATACGTACTCATTACTAACCTTTAAAAACTAGGGTTTATTTTTTAGAAGCACAATAAAAAAATAATTTTCTAACTAACTCGTAAAACCTACACGAGGAAAGTTCACCCGTGATTATGTCGCATGAAACCATATTAAAATATAGAAGATTGCTTTATCACAGAGTTTCCGTAAATATTATGTTATTTATAATAGTAATACAGCAAACAACCGTGTTCATTTAAATCGATCATACAGGTAGCAAACACAGGCAGAAGTATTTCAAACATAAGTGCGATTACAGAACCTTCTACCCGTTGCCCGCTACGAGTGTCGCCACTCCCCGTCTCCTACCGTCCATCAGATCCGCCCTTCTCCGATACGCGCCACATTCGTCAACCCGCGACCCGCGACCCGCGGACAACCGACGCGGCTTTCAAACTTTTCATTAGATTTGCGGCTTACACTGATGATATCTGTGTGGAAAGTAACGAACTTGCATTGAGCCAATTATTTGATAAAAGATATTTTCTTCTTTGATCGAAGATAAATGTATGTACTGAACTTTGTACCAAAACCTACCACCGTGGTCATATTATGGTAAAGCGATTCACCGATATTTCAATACACATTCATGAAATATGTTTACGGATAAACTTGTAAAACGTTTACGCTATACGGACAACTAGTACAGTCGAGGTAGACATAAAACTAGCCTGAAATAGAAAAAAATCCGGGGAGCGATTTTTTTTTATGAAACGTCGGGGAGGGTTGTTGGAAGTATAAATTTCGATTTTCTAACTAATCCCGGTAGAGGGTTCGCCACCATCTTGTTTTAAAGTTTTTGTGAAATAACTCGTTCATTTTCAACTTTAGAGCAAAAATGATGGTAACATAAATTCCACCCATTACGATTTTTTTGATAAACTTGATAGTATAACTCTGCAAATATTGATCCTAGCGTAAAAACTATATGAAGCAAACTTGTGAGAAATTAAATTTCCAACAACTTTGGTAACCATCATTTTTGCTCTAAAGTTGAAAATGAACGAGTTATTTCACAAAAACTTTAAAACAAGATGGTGGCGAACCCTCTACCGGGATTAGTTAGAAAATCGAAATTTATACTTCCAACAACCCTCCCCGACGTTTCATAAAAAAAAATCGCTCCCCGGAATTTTTTCTATTTCAATGTCTGCTCCGACCGTGCTAAACGTTTACGTTTTGATTTAAATTTGCTCTTTATATTAATCTAGAAACATTGTCCTTCACATTGTTGACTGGCCTCGTGGCTTAGTAGGTAATAGCTCTGCCTGCGAAGCCGAGGGTCGTGGGTTCGATTTCCACCCAGTGCAAATCTTTGTATAATGAATTCAAATGTTTGCACTGTGTCTGGGTGTTTCTATGTATAATAAGTATGTATTTAAAACTATATAAGTATTATAACAGCTATCTGGCCGCCATCGCACAAGCTTTGCTTAGTTTGGGGTCAGATGGTGTTGTGTGTGAATTGTCTACCAATATTTATTTATCTAAACCGGAATACAGTAATAGAGTAATACAGGAACGCATATTACATTTAGGCAGTAGAATAATTGACTTACATGTAATACTTATCTAGGCGGACGCTCCGAAGAGTCCCACCACTACAAAAGTATAGAAAATAGCAAAATCGGACTAGTAGTCCGGTAACTTTGTCGCCTGAATGTATGGAGTAGGATGCGTTAAATCCGGTAGATCTGATTTTTTGCAGACTTGTTTATGATGTTGGCCTAATGATTGTCCCAAGTTTGTGACCTCGAGCGACGAACGCAACTTTGTCAAAAATCGAAAAAACCGCGAAAAAATCGGAAATTTTTCAAATTTTGGCGATTATAACCCTAAACGACTAGATTTTGTAAAAACTTTCTTATGGCATTTATAAAGTAGACTAAATTTGCTACAATATGATACTAGAATTGTCTCTGTACTTCCAATAGTTTCTGAGAATAAGCTTTTCAAAGTTTATAATTTTTTTCGTACTTCGCAATTTTTAGCAATATTTTAACTCCTACTTGACCACTTTATGGCACAGTTACTGCGGTTTTTAACCCCCGACCAAAAAAAGAGGTGTTATAAGTTTGACGTCGAAGTCTGTCTGTCTATCAGATACACACACATACAGGTCTGGTTCTCTATGTATCTGTCTTTGTGTGTATCTGTCTATGGCACCGTAGAGTTCAAACGGATGGGCCGATTTCGATGAGGTTTTTTTATTTGAAGATACATTTTTGTGTTGATGTTTTGAGCTATTTTTGGTTAACTTCGATTCAAGATGGCCGCTTCCACCAAATGGCAGACCAAATATTTCACCACAATCTACCTCAATATGGGTATCAAATGAAAGGGCTTGACTAGTAAAATACTATGCACTATGACAAATTTCAAATCCATGATGGCCGCAATCACAAAATTACGAAATAAGTTTCTTTTTTCACAACTACCTCGAAATGGTATAAATATAAATTTTTCATAGTGTATAGTAGTCTACTAGTCAAGCTCTTTCATTTGACACCCATATTGAGGCATTAGTGAAAAAAAAATTTATGGAGTTCGCCATTTTGTGATTTGAAATTTATTATACTGTATAGTACTCTACTAGTCAAGCCCTTTCATTTGATACCCATATTGAGGTAGATTATGGTGAAATATTTGGTCCGCCATTTGGTGGAAGCGGCCATCTTGAATCGATGTTATCCAAAAATAGCTCAAAACATCAACACAAAAATGTATCTTCAAATAAAAAAGACCGCATCGAAATCGGCCTATCCGTTTGAGTTCTACGGTGCCATAGACAGATACACACAAAGACAGATACATAGAGAGCCAGACCTGTATGTGTGTGAGTCTGATAGACAGACAGACTTCGACGTCAAACTTATAACACCTATTTTTTTGGTCGGGGGTTAAAAACCGCAGTAACTGTGCCATAAAGTGGTCAAGTAGGAGTTAAAATATTGCTAAAAATTGCGAAGTACGAAAAAAATTATAAACTTTAAAAGGCTTATTCTCAGAAACTATTGGATGTACAGAGACAATTCTAGTATCATATTGTAGCAAATTTAGTCTACTTTATAAATGCCATAAGAAAGTTTTTACAAAAACTAGTCGTTTAGGGTTATAATCGCCAAAATTTGAAAAATTTCCGATTTTTTCGCGGTTTTTTCGATTTTTGACAAAGTTGCGTTCGGCGCTCGAGGTCACAAACTTGGGACAATCATTAGGCCAACATCATAAACAAGTCTGCAAAAAATCAGATCTACCGGATTTAACGCATACGGTAATGTATAAAGTTACTGTACTATAGAGAGCTCTAGAAATAGGTTGAAAATGTTATTTACATTTTCTTCTCCGAATTCCTAGTCACGGACCCCGGAGTCTGAGGAGTTGCTAAATTTTAATAAATTACAGTGAAAAAAACATCGTGAGGAAACCGGTCTTTTCCTAGAATCTCTTGGGGTCATGTATCATTCACCAAACCGCTCTATCCAGGTGTCCAGCGTGGTGGATTATGTCCTTGACTCTTTGCAAGAGAAGGCCCCGAGTTCCAAGAATATTAAGTTGACTGCTTATGTCTGAATATCATTTAACAAAGCTTACACAAAACATTGTTTGTAGATTTGACAAAGTTATAACTGTTGTAGGTACTGCGGGTGTGTCGGGAGCACTTGTGGCTGTTGTCTAGCGGTGAGGCGGTGTCAGCGCGGGAGAGTCGTCTGCGGGCGTCTGCTATGAACGCAGCGCTCTCTTGTTTCGTAATTTCAATGTGTTCGCCTTGAAATGTACAACAGTTTTCATTTACAACGTTTCTGCTTTGAGGAATGATTTAACTACAGTTTTGTTGTAGTTTTTGACATGTACCTATTTGCAGCAGTGTAGAATTCAAGTAGTTGGAACTAAGATGCGTCCCTCAGTAAAACTGGCATCGTGGTTTAGTGGCTAACTCTGCCTGCGAAGCCGAAGGTAGTGGGTCCGATTCCCACCCAGTGCAAATATTTGGGTCATGAATTCAAATATTTGTAATGTGTTCGGGTGTTTCTATGTACTTATAAAATGTATGTATTTACAACTATATTAACTATCTAGCCGCCATATTACACACTTTGCTTAGTTTGGGGTCAGATGGTGTTGTGCGTGTGATTTATCCAGCAATATAAAAAAAACAGCTTTATAGCGAACATCTAAGCATTCAAAGATCTAAAAATGCAACTATCAAACATCCAAGCATCGAAACATCAAAACTTATGTAAATACATAATAATTTAAGTAAGATCTTATTTATCATGTATTTATTTAGCAAAAATTGTCCTGATTCACCTAGTCCGAGCAAGTCACCGGCATGTCACTCTCAAATTTAAGATGTAAGTAAATTTTTTACAGCGTATTTGTGGAACATTGGGTACCTATAATGACTAAAAAAACAAATTAATCCGTCAGTTAGATCACAAAAATGTATCGTAGGTACACGTATTTTTTCAAAAGCTGACAAGTTAATAGTGCTTAGAATTTCCAAGTGACGTCACGTCTATATACGATTTTTATGTAGACGTAACTTACGTCCCAACCCCACACTCTAATAAATATAAATATAAATATTGGTGGACAATTCACACAACACCATCTGACCCCAAACTAAGCAAAGCTTGTGTGATGGCGACCAGATAGTTGATATAATACTTATATATTTTTAAATACATATTTATTATACATAGAAACACCCAGACACAGTGCAAACATTTGAATTCATCACACAAATATTTACACACCTACCCACTAAGCCACAAGGCCAGTCACTCTGGAAGTTTGATGGTCTTTAACGAGTTTTAGTAATGATATATAGCACAAAATACGTGTCCCACATTGTTCCGTCATCTCTGGCAGACTAATAAATAGTTAATTAATTATTAGAATAGTATATTTTTGACCCCGTAATCATCCGAATTGTCCAGACATGTAAACGTACAACTATCAAGCATTTAAATATCCAAACTAATGCGTTTATAAAATAAATAATTATGATTACCTTAAAGATTAAATTCATCATACATTCCTTTATCAAAACATGACTGTCCTGATGAGTTTGCAGATGTCATGGTTGTCATGTTAGCATGTCTCTTACCGCGTAGAGTGCCGGTGTGGCCCGCCCCGGTTCCGCCGGAGATTGCACTCAAATACATTTTTCCGTTTCTCTCCCCCCTCCCCCCTGTCCGCGGCTCCCCCCCGCCGCCACTAACGAGCCTTTGTTGCAGGCAGCAGTAGTGTGCGGCCGTCGAGCGTCGACAACGATGCACCACCCACCAGCGTTACTTGATCCTTCGCTGTTGACGGGAATTGTAAAACTTTAGCAATATTTTGACTACGATAAGACAATAGTGTAAAGCCCATCTATTTATGAGACAAGCAACGTCTTGCTTTTTATCCGCGTATTCCCTGTTCCCGTGATGGAGAGTGGCATATGTACTATTGCAGACCATAAACGGTGTTTCAAATTTCAAGCCAATACATTTATTAAGGTAAATAAAGAAACTACATAATAGTTTGGTTCACAATACAAGTGTTTGGGAAGTAGGTTACATACAACACCAAATCGCCGTAGTGTGGTTAAAATGTAAAACAGTGACTAGAGTTAACAATAAAATATGGATGTAAAATTATGGGGTCTAATCCAAAAACAGCATTAAAAGATCGATCACCGGCCTTATAAACGTTTCCGTAATTTTTCCTGACAAGAAGTACCTATTCGAAATATTTTGAACTACATTAGTTGTGTTCGTTTCAATCCAAATCCGTTTAGCCAACAAACATCGAAACATCCAAAATTCCAAACTCTCGCTTATATAATACTAGCAACTTCCACGGTTTTACCCGCGTAGTTCCCGTTTTGATGTTTTTTTCGGGATAAAAAGTGTCTACCTGTGTGTTGCTATAGACTGTAATCTAACTGTGTTTCAAATTTCAATCAGATCCATTCAAACGTTACGACATGATTGAAGACCAATCATTCAAACACCTAAAGTCTAAAACTTGATAATTATAAAATTAATGGAATAATAGGATTAGAAGGATAGTAGGTAGGACGCTATAGGATAGCGACTATTCTAAACTCAGATTTTCTATAATTCGACTCGTCATTTTGTGTATAAAAAATTTCATATTTAGTGATTCCAAATTGTAGTAACAATACGGTTGAGTGCAGCAGAGTCGCACTGTACCTCCGCAGTGGGCCCGCCCGGCGCCCGGCGCCCGGGTCTACGTCTCTGTGTCTCTGCAGCGAAGCCCGCGGGAACACACGCTCGGGCTGCGCGCTGTTCGTAAGCGGTTCGTTTACGGATCTCATTTCACTCAGCGGTTATTTTTATTGCTACGTTACATCTTATACCTTTCAACGAGCAATTCTTGTGTATATAAATATATCTTATATATAAAATTCTCGTGTCACAGTGTTAGTTACCTTACTCTTCTGAAACGGCTTATAACAGCTCAGTCGATAAGTTGGGCGATCATGAATAAGTAGACCCGAGTTCGAATCCAGATGGTTACTCTTTTTTTTTAACCGACTTTTAAAAAAAAGTAGGTTTCTTCAAGTTCCTTTTTCTGTCTTTCTTCTTTTTTGAGAAACTCTTTTACTGAGAGCCCTTTATCTATAGGTAATAGGTATATATCTATATTTTGGTACTAATGTAATTGGTATGTACGCCCGTTTTAGTTAATAAATAAATAAATAAATAAATAGGTATCTAAGTATACTCAGTGTTTAAACCCAGGTACTACAATACAATACGTAAAACTAGGACATAATATTATAGCGACATACGTGGAACGAAATGTGAAGTGGCCAAAATATAGTTTATTACAATTATATTAGCAGCGTCCCGTGGTTTAACCCGCATAGCTCCTTTTATTTTTCGGGATAAAAAGTAGCCTGTGTTTTTCCGGACTGTAATATAACTGTGTTTCAAATTTCAGCCCGATCCGTTCAGACGTTCCAACGTAATTGAGCAACAAACATCTAAACATTGAAATGTATAAATAAGATTGTTAGATGTGTAGGTGTTTTAATAGCGCTATGTGGTATACATTTTAGGGACTTGATGGTAAGCAACATGTATACGTAATTCAAAATATGGGTGACAGTTAGTTCGCCCATTGAGTTCTAGATGGCGCTGTAAGGCAGTTAAATCGAGCAATCGAAGTTTGTGCGATAGTGCTACACCAATTTCAGTTTTGAATCAATTTTGTCAAAGTCAAAGTAACTTTATTCATAAATGTACAATTTACACGTCAATAAATAAAAAATAAAAACAAAAGAAAGAGCATACAAATTGTATACATTTTCAAAGTTTGAAATGACTACTTTACTGTATTATAAGAATTATTGTACAGAAAACTGGCAAGCATTACGTGAGTATAATATTTATGTTTTTATAACAATTTTACTGACCCACGTCAAATGTTTGTATACATTTTTATAGGACTTTGCCATCACTCTTTAAAAATTCGGTGTAACTATAAAAAGTTTGACCGTTAAGGCAGATATAACTATTTTGGGAAGAGTGTTATAAACTTCAAGTTCCATAATGTGAGTTAGCTTCCGTGACCTTGTGAGAGAGAGTGATATGACATCCAGCTTGTCCGCGTTACGTATGTTTCGAGAATGTCTCTCTCCTCGCGTATTGTATGATTCTAGATTATTTCTGACATACACAGCCACCTGGTAGATCAATATATATCAATATATGTCTTCCACCAGCTGAGCACTGTGGTTTTACTTATATTCCAATTGCTCAAGGATACTACTAGGCAAGTAGTACCAAGGAAGATCAGTCGGTTACGAAAGTGGCTGAAGGGGGAAGATCAAGTTTTTTTCACAACATTACAAAGGCAACTCAACTTTTTTTGTGTTCATCTTTGTGTTGTGTTATTGAATCACTACGTATGTGTAATTTTAAACCGATCAAATAATACAAAAAAAAAACACATCAAATACTAATCTAAGGAGTAACAAAAATTTAAGTTGTTTAAAAATAGTCAGACGTGCAAGCGGGATCTGAACCTTTGACATCACGAATGGAAAATTGAACTTTTTAGCCACTTCAAGCTCAAAAACTATATACCTACCATGTACATTTATATTTTATTTACTAATATTATAAAGCTGATGAGTGTATTTGTTTTAACGAGCTAGTCTCAGGAGCTACTGTACCGTATTTCAAAAAATATTTCACTTTCTTTCGTTAGATATGTATGCGATCCCTTAGTGGTATGGTGAACTATACTACATTTATGTACCACGTGGTCCACGGGTAAAGCCTTCGATTGTTTGGTTTTATAGACAAATAATAATTATAGTAAGAGTAAAAAGCATGCTTCAAACAGGACTAATTTGGAACGGCACTTTAGTTCTAATACAGAAAAAACGAATGAAAATGTTTCTACAATCGTTTTAACGTTGCACCTACAGTAAATCCGCGACCGTCCGTTCGGATAAGTCAGGTGAGACCGTAGGCGGCTTTGTTACGCCACCGCCGGCGCTTCTACCGCCTAACTAAATCGGCAATCGCTTTCCTAATGCTGTCTCTATCATTTGAAGCGAAAAGAAAAGAGAGAGAAACATCAAAGTGATGACATTTTTCGTTCGGCGGTAGACCCCCGGGTCGGCCGAGGCTGCTCATGAATGTTCCTCCCGCACCCCCCGCCGCGCCGCGCCGGGAATCATATCCGGAGCCTCCCACCTCACCTGGTGCACCCAGATTCTAACAGATGTTTCCATTCAGATTTTACTCCAACAAAAACAAAATAAAAAAAATTGGCAGTCATAGGAACTGCCGATAGAAGTGAAAACTTATAACTCAGAATTTGATAGCTCATTAGATGACCTTGGAAACTACACGGGTGTTGCCGGAGGGCGTGACCTGGCCATCATGGCATGGCCATCTAGAAATGGTCAGCATTTCTCATTGGCAGATGCATTTCTAGATGGCCATGTCATGATGGGCAGGCCACGCCCTTTCAGCATTTCGGCATGGTCCCGATTTTACCCGAAGGTTTCTTATCATACCCGAGCGTGACGCTAGAATTCAATTCACAGCCCACGAAAAATCTATCTAGGCGCGCATAAAGAAGTTTTCACTTCAAAAATCAGAGAAGTGTGCAAATATATGTAAAGGACTTGAAATTTGTCACGGTGTTCTAGGAGAACTCCGCGGTTTTATAAAAGACCCTATGCCACTCTTGGTCTCAAGTTGCTTCTACTGAATTAACTACCTGCCAAGATTTAGCCTTGCACAGAAGTTGCAGGGTTCTACTTACCTGAGCTTAGTTGGTACGCTTACATAATTTTGTACGTACATCAACTTGACTGCTGCAGTAATGGACCCAATACGTAAATATGCTGCGCGATGCAACTTATTTATGACTTATGACTTGGTTGTATGATATATTATGTACCCTTATAGACGTCATAAATATAGTACCACAGTATAAAGAAATACTAATAATAGACTGTGATAGTAAGCTGCATCGTGCATTTTTTCAGCTAGTCTAAATTTAAAGTAAGGATTGTGTGAAACATTTCAATTATTTTTGTTTAAAAGTATAAGTTCTCATTTGGCTACGAAAATTATTAGTTCTTTGTTTTATAGGTACTTAAATACTTCTGCACATAACTACAAAGTTATGTGCAGCTGTATTTCTGTGGTTTATCTTGATAAAAATGTTCAAGCAATATCGTAACAAAACCGGTTAAGATGTTATGTACAAATGGTAATATAGCGATTGGGGTTTACTCATTAATGATTGTATAATAGTGAAATATTAAAGTTAGGTACTTACACTTGATCGTCATCTCACCTAATAAATCGGGAAAAACACCAAGGCAGCGCATTCCATAGCCTAAACATTCTTACCATAAATGAAGAGTCAAACCTCTTCGTTCGAGTCGTTAGCACGTCAACCATGAAACGATGTCGCTTTTTCGAGCTACGAGTTTTCTCGAGTAAATAGATTGCAGATAGGTCAGTAGTTGAGGCTCTGTGCATTTGATCCGGTGTTACCTTTAGGCTGGTATTTGCGGAGCATCGCCGCCGCTTTCAGAGTAAAATTCGACAGGGAGCGCGCCACAGCCGCGGCCGGCACTTTCAACCTTTGAACTGGGCTTTTTAGTTTTAAATTGTGCGAAAATCGCGTGAAAAGTGGTTTTTGCATATGAAAATGTTGATTGTTGCGACGTTGTGGCTTTAGAAATAACTTTTGAGTTTTGGTGACATGGCAAAGTTTCTCTAAAACATCACTTTTATCAATGTATAAGCAGTTTCCAGCACTTTTCAGGTGAAGTTCTCATTGCCTAATTTTTCCCACAACAATAAGTAGCCATTGCGCTATTCCAGTACATATTACTGGTATTTATGGAATATTTGCCATCATGGTTAAATAGTGGTGTACCTGATACTTCGAAGCAGTTTTATGCTAATTATTCAAGGTTAAACAAACAAATGACAGGAGTTGACACAATGTTTTAAAGAATTTTAGGTACGCTAAGATCACTTTTTTTCTACACAGGTCTTCTGTACGAATTTAAATATTAGTTGACAAAAGCAGTAACTAAAATTTCAGCCATAGCAGGAATCATACGTCAAAAATTACCTGTTTTCGCAGTCCATTCTGCACAAATGCCTATTCTTAATTCACTTCAGGAGAAGTCCGACTCAGTGTAATACTCTCAACCCCAACTAATTGAAATTACAAATTACCATGAACAATAAAACCAGTGCAGCTCACTTCCGGCAAAACTTGCGCCATTATGAAGCTCTGGAAACTTTTAGAATAACTCGCCGTGGAGAGGAAGCACTCCGCCATTTTATATTTCTCACTTCTTCGAGATTTTAAAATGGAATCATAGAGACTTTTCAGCTATTACCTACAGCGAGTCGGCTTGTGAGTCACGCTAGCTGTGTGTGGCTTTTAACGGATGGGTGTTTGGAAAAGTGGTTCTAGAATGTAGTTGAGGTTTTTTCTTCGAGAATACTTTTTAAAGTAAAATTTCTTTAACTTCGTTATTTTTTTTTTTGTAATTGGAATGTTATGGATTCTCGTAATCGACATGTTAATGTAGTGGTGAAGTGTCGAAGAGGCGACGGAGCGCAATAGCAGTTATAATAGGTATTATGTTTTTTTTCTTTTTTTAACTTGAATAGGTTTACACTTGACCGCCATCTCGCCTGATGTTAAGCGACGATGCGGCGTACGATGAAACGTGCTTACCTAGAAGAAACCGATTCACTTTCGACTTGAAGACAACAAAATTAATTATAACTATCGGGGAAAATCCACTCTGGTAGCTCATTCCACAGCCTAGACGTTCTTATCACAAAAGTAGAGTCAAACCTCTTTTTTCGTGTCTTTGTGGAATATCAACCATGAAACGATGTCGCTTTCTCGAGCTACGAGCAGTCCGATAGAAAAAGGGGCAAGGTGGTATTAAGTTATGCAGATCAGTCGCGCACTTTCCGAAATGTATTCGATAAAAAACCGATAGGCTAGCAATTTTGCGGTCAGTATTAAAATTCTAAGTCATAACGTTTCGCTTCAATCGGTGCCTTCTATATTAATGAAGAGCTAGCCATGAGAGGCCTAGTAGTTAGAACGTGTGATTGCTGGAACATGATTGTGGTTTCCACACGATGTTTTCCTTCACCGTATCTATGTTTTACGTAAGCGGCATTACGTCTATGATTTTGAGATTGTGAGTAGGATTCGAACCAGATGCTTAAATTCGATCGTTAGTTCTTGTTCTCCCGACTAGACCACCCGTACCTACCTTAAGTTTTAAATGGGCAGTAGTTGTAAATAATATCCAAACAATAACGTAACTTAACAACATACATGTACTGAAGGATTTAGATTTCATTGTCTATGAATACTTGTCTGCAGCTATCTGTTATCTGCATCCCGAACATCTGCATAGCGCGAACGCATTCCTAGAATCCCCAGAATGCAATATATTTCGTGTGCAATGAGCACTACTTGTAAAACATTTAAAATATTTCTGTGTAAATTCATAGTCCCTACAGATTTGATTTGTAGTCGCAATTTGTTTTAGTTTATATTTTGTTATTCAGGTACTTGAGACTTTCATTTTTTGATAATAATTTACTATGTTTAACTAGATATTAAGTGTAATTATTAGCATTGTAACTGTACTTATAAAAAGACTCTTCAAATGCTAGACAGTACAAGATTAATTCATTAAGCTACGCTAATCGCGCTAAATAAATGCAAGCTTAATGCATTGAACGAAGGTCAATGTCTCGTGAACCGTCGAGCCGCGCGGGACTACCCGCAATGTACGAGTTAGATCTGTAATGCAAAGCGAGCGCCGAACCTAAGCTCGATAATAAAATAGAAGCTCCAACTCCGGTACTTATGTCTCTAACTCCGTTAGTCCCCAATAATATTCATTTCCTAGCACTGGGAGTAGTGCAAGAGGTGGGGTACAACAGTACTAAGGCTTAAAGGGTTACCATGGATCCAACAAAAAAACTAGTATAAAATGGTGACCAGTAGTGTGCTAACATTTTACTTGTAGTGTGCTAACATGGTACAGAATTTTAAAAAAATCTGACTTGTTCTCATTCATCATTTGTCCTAGGTACATAAAATAATCCAAAATTATGTCGCTATTTAATTAACAAAACTCAGATAATAAAGGGTTCACCTCTGCCGGACGGTCTTAAGCACACACATTTTTAAATCGAATTCAAAATGGTCGAAATAATTTCAATTCATGCTCTATCCACTGAATACTCGATATTTATCACACAAAAATAACCAGTAAATTAGGAAAAATATGTTTGTGTTAAAATTATTTACAAATCGTAGAATTTGCTCATATATTTGCTCTTCCCCCTCGGATCTGTCTGTGTTAAGACGTGTTCATATAATTCAACGTTTTAATTAATTATTAATTGTAAAACAGAAGTTAAATCGAGTTAAAAAAATAGGACAACATAAACTAAAGAAGATCTCGCAACCCCTGCGCTGGGAGCCTGGTACTGTGTCTCCACCCCACAACAAGTGAGTGACGCCTTGCACAACTTCCTGACAAATAACGCAAAGATAATTTTGGCCGGTCATTAGCAGATTCGGCTGTTATTGGCGTGTTGCACTTAGCTGTAGTGGAGCTGAAACGCACACGTCTACAAATTGCATAGGCACAGAATTGCACACTCGTGAAGTTGCCACAGCCTTACTCGCCGCTTAAGCTACACGATCGGAACGCTAGTGTGAGTGTCCCATTCGTCACACATTTAAATATACAGCCACGGTGCAGAGCTCCGGTAAACTAATCGGGCCGGCGGAAGAAAGCTTAGCGTGCGGATTTAGGCCTACTTTGCACCTAGTATTTCCAATACTATGTCTAAAATACTGCATTCACCGCAGAAAACTACGAGCCCATCTGTGTCGGGTAAAGTAGTATCGCCTCCGTTAGACAAGAGGAGCCAGAGAATTATTGCACGAAAGCGAAACAAGCAGGACGATGATAGTGATGACCTTGAAAATTTTAAAGCTGAGATGAGGGACATGCTTAAAAGTATGTTTCTAACGTTCTCTCAAAACCAGAATGAACGCTTATCAACTATAGAGAAACACATCACAGAAGTAAAATCCTTAGCTGCGCCTATAGCCGATATTGAAAAATCAATCACTTTCGTATCTGATCAGGCCAACGACATAATTAAAAAAATCGAGCGCATAGAAAAAGACAGTAACAATATTAAGCTGGAATTAAGCGAACTAGGGGAAAGGTTGGACAGTATAGACAGGTGCACGAAGAAAACATCAATAGAAATAAGAAGTGTAACTAAAAAGCAAAACGAAAGAAAGGAAGACTTATTCAACATGGCAAAGAAATTATTAGCATCATTAAAAATCGATTACTCATCTGCGGATATTCGTGATGTTTATCGAGTGCCAAACAGACTTAAGAATAACACAACAACATTGATCGCCGAATTCTCTAACACCTTGATAAAGGAGGCGGTGCTTTCTCAGACGAAACGATTCAACAAAGACCGCGATAACAAACTGAGCACTTGCCATCCCGGTATTGAGGGGACACCCCCGTCGCAAATATTTGTATCGGAATTTCTTACATTCAAAACAAGATCACTATTTTTCTCGGCCCGCGAGTTTGCTAAAGTTGCGCAGTATACCTTCTGCTGGTCAACGAATGGTAACATTTTTCTACGCGAAAGAGAAGGTCTGCCTCATATCATAATCAGAAACCAAGAAGATATTGAGCGGCTGAGGAGCTCCACAACGTCGCCGGTGGCATCAAGGCAGAAGTGACTCACTACGGCAGACAATAAAAACGATCCTTACCCAATTACCGTTTATATTATAATAATTTATTACATGAGATATGTCTCAAACTTGTTTCGCATATTGAATTTATTACGAAATTTTAATTATAGTTTAGAATTATGCTCGAATATAATAGTTTGCAGCGGAAAAACTTGTTACACGGATTGTCTATGTGTTACTCATTGCAGTTATCTGTTTGGCAATGAACTAGTAGAATTATTACTATTCAGAGTGACAAAAACATCAAAGTCGATGGCTAACCTGTACTTTTTTGAACTGTTTAGAATTTATTTCACCGAAACAACTAATTGCATGTATATTTATGGCCACACACTACTCAGAAAGAAATATGTACGCACGAATTCTAAAATCTACCTTTTTATCTGCACATTGAATACAAACTACACAAAATACTTTACAAGAAACCCGATTCAGTTATTTTTTGCCACATTATCTTACTACGACTATTCAACTCACTACATCTCGACTACCTTACTGATAGAACAAATATTAACTAACAACTTCATACATATAATTGTTACCTGTAATTCACCGGTCCAGTCTAGCTGGATATTTTTTTCCTTTTTGTACAGAAAAGTCAGGATGACTAATACAAATTTAAAGGAAAATATAGCTAAACTAATCAGCTGGTTATGGACAAATTGTCAAATTACATGCAATAATAACATTTCACAAAACAACATCTTACATGTAAAATACATAGCAAGAAAATTATTGCGAAATCACAAAACTACACAATTACCTACTTACCCCGACATCAATCCTCATCCGGGGTTAAATCCATGTGTTTTTACGTATAGTCTGCACAACACTACTTTCATAAACAAATCTACAATAATTACATTACACCACTCACGAGAACACCAAAACAAAGGTTAATTGAAGAATCCGACAAAAATATGTTGCACGAGTTAAATGCGCGTGCGGCCTGCCGCGGTCACGGCTATCCCGAACTAAAAATAACATTTTCTTGCATTGTTTACCTAACGTGTCTATGGCAAAAAAGCGATGATAAAGGGCTGCATTTAAGTTTAGTAACATTGAAGTTGCATTTTCTATGTAACAAAACTACCAATATTCATATTGGAATATCTTTAAATTTGTTTAATGGATAGCAGGCAAGTTATACATGAGGTGGATACCTTGGAGGTAATAAATACAAACTTTAGCTTTTTGCCAGAAATGTGTAAAAAATATTTGGCCATTAACAGCGGAGTTGAAAAATTTACAGTTCTCACACAAAATATACGTAGTATACGCGCGAATTTCAAACACTTAGAAGTATTTTTGTCGAGAATTAATTTCTTACCTAGTGTCATAATTTTGACAGAGTGTTGGACGGACTGCTCTTTTGTCGAGTTGTGTTTGGAGAATTATTGCTGTCACTTCTCCAAAAAGTCATTTAATCAAAATGACGGCATAGTTGTTTTTTCTAGGGTGGGTTTGAATGTAAGGGTAACTGAGCCACCTTTCAAGGATGCTAATTGCTTGATTATTGAAGTAGATAAAAAGATCTCTGTAATAGCTATCTATAGGTCACCATCTATATATAGCATAAGAGATTTTAATAGTTCACTGGATTCAGTCATTGGCTCCCTCCCGGCACATACAGCTGTAATCACAGGCGATATGAACATCGATATTGCGCCTACATCTACAGACAAGCGCGCGGAAGAATACTTAGAAATAGTTACAACTCATGGTTTTTTACCATCTTGTCGGTACCCAACACGTAACAACAGCTGTTTAGACCATGCGTTTGTCAGGTCATCGTTCCCATCATCGGCAGTAGTTTGTGCGTCTAGCATTAGCGATCACGATGCGGTTCTCTTGAGTATCCAGACAAAACCTCCATTACTCAGACGGGACAAGACAACTTTAACCAAAATCAATTATGGTCTAGTCGCTAGTGACTTAGAACGAGTGAACTGGACAGACTTCTACAACATTCACGACGCCACGATAGTCGTTGACAAATTTCATCATATAGTAAATACTGCAATCGACAGGAATAAGTCTGTGTTACAAATTCCAAATTCAAAATACATTAGAAAAGAGTGGATCACCCCGGGCCTTTTAAAATGTATGAGAAAAAGGGACCATCTATATAGGCTGTCCAAGAAAAACCACGACATACAAACACAAATTAATTACAAAAACTACCGTAATATTTGTAATAATATCCTACAAAACCTAAAAGATGCTCACGAACGCCACAAAATTGAAATCTGCAATGGCGATAGTAAGAAACTATGGGGTACCATTAAAGAAGTATGTCACCTAAAATGTGCCAAGTCCGATAACAATGACCTACTCAAGTCTGCAGCGACACCAATACTTGCCTTAAATAAAGCAAATAATTTCTTTGCTACAATCGGCGAATCACTATCGAAGGAAATTTTAAAAAATCTTAATACCACAGAGAGCGAGCTTGCTGAAAGCACCAAAATCCATCGTACTCCGGCTAACTCTTTTTACATGATACCTACAAACGAATCAGAAATTGCCAAAATTATAAGCAATCTTAAAACGAGATCTGCATGTGGAGATGATGGTATTGGCAACAGATTGCTAAAAGAGTGCAAACACGTGCTGATAGCTCCGATAGTCCATATCTGTAATACTAGCCTAGAAACTGGAACTGTCCCAACCGAGCTTAAGAGAGCTAACGTTTGCCCTATATTTAAGTCAGGCAATGCCGATGAAATTTCCAACTACAGACCAATTTCTCTTTTGAGCTCAATTTCGAAAATAATTGAGAAGGTTGTCAATGGTAGACTCGTTTCGTTTCTTGAGAAACAAAATATTCTTTCCGAGAACCAATTTGGCTTTAGACCGGGTCGGGCAACAGAGGACGCCGTTGTAAATCTCATTGATCATGTGTCGGGAGCCTTAGACTCTGGTCGTAAATGCATTGGTGTATTTCTTGACTTGGCTAAGGCTTTTGACACGATTTCGAGAAGGATTCTCATCAGAAAGCTTGAGGGTATTGGTGTGCATGGAATGGCATTAAACTGGTTCGAGTCCTATCTAAAAGATCGCAAACAAAAAGTAAAAGTTGGAGACTGCAGCAGTGATTTGATGGAAGTATCATTTGGAGTGCCACAAGGCAGCGTTTTAGGCCCAACTCTCTTCCTAATATATGTTAATGAACTATGCAACATCTCAATTAGTCAGGCTAAACTTTTTGCCTTTGCTGATGACACGGCAATCATATTTGATGGGGATGACTGGGACGACGTAAGTTATCAAGCAAACAAGGGTCTCCGACAGGTTGTTGAATGGCTACGATATAATTTGCTTACCATCAATGCTAGCAAAACAAAAATAATTGCTTTCCGTGTATCAGTTAAAACAAAACCTAACACAACACTTTGTATAAAACTTCACACATGTAAAAATACAAATGAGACACAGTGTGCATGCCCAGAACTAGGTCAAGAGCGTCATCTTAAGTATCTGGGCATTTACATAGATGAACTGTTATCATGGACAAAGCAGATTGAAGCTGTTAGTGGGCGCATAAGAAAACTTATTTTTATCTTCAAAAGACTCAGAGCCATTGCTGATAACAAAGTAATAACTATGGTGTATACTTCCCTCTATACATCCATCTTGAACTATTGTGTTGTTTCCTGGGGTTCGGCTGGCACACATAATCTCCTGAAGCTCGAACGAGCACAAAGGGCCGTGTTGAAGGTCGCCTTCGGTAGAACCTACAGATATCCAACTGCAACCCTATATAAAGAAACAGTGCAGTTGACGGTGAGACAAATTTATGTTATGGCAGCGGCGCTGAGATTTCACCGAACTGCCCTCACTTCGCAGATTGGTGGATCGGAAACTTCAAAAAGCAGACGAAGCAATCGTTGGCCAGTTCCGAAAATAAAAACATTAGTAGGTCAAAGAAGATACAGCTTCCGCGGTTGCCTTATCTACGCAAAACTTAATAGAAAACTTAACATAATCAACAACTCCAAACACATCTGCAGAAATAAATTAAAAACTTACCTCAATAGCCTCGAATATAGAGATACTGAGGATATAGTAAGAATTGTCTAATTTGAATGACTATTTTCGATGGTTTTTTCCACTAGTGATTCAACATTGTACAATTAGACATAACTTGTGGTCCACACTTTCGCAGCATTCACATAAACACTCCTTAGAAGTGCGCACGCGAACACACGCACACAACTTCCCAAAATCAAGCCCACTTACACAACCCACTCATGCACACACAAACACACATCCCCTACTGCCACACACAAACATGTAGTTGTACTAGTTGTTTTTTCTTCTTAATTTCTTTGAGTACTTGATTCTGGTTCATGGCTACCCAAATATTAGTTTATACATCCAACTGCAATAATTGTATCGGAAGAGCACTAGTCATTGCAATACAGGGTATCCTACAGCGATGACTAGTGTCTGAATGTCGAAGAATGTCCAGAGTTAATCGGTTGAACATCTACATAATTATAATAGTCTTCACGAATATTGATAAATTTAAATTGCATATTATGTGTTATTTAATTGATAAGATAATCCATGTATTTTAATTTTTAATTTTTTTTTCAAATGTAATTGTTTTTGTTTCAAATAAATTATTTTATTTATTTTATTTATTATTATATTCAAGTTGAACCTATTTAATGCTTATAAAATTATAAGAATGTAGTGTAATTAGTTACTGCGACGTTAATTTGTGTCAAAAACACATGATGCAATGCACAAGACTTAACATAATAAATTAACACATGAAAATATAGCGGTGTGCGTGTTATAGATTGGCGGTTGGCAGGAGCCGTTCTGCTGACTAAGACCAGCCTTAATTTTACCAAAATGTTTTTAAGTCATTAAATCGCTGTCGAAGAACCTTAATAGCTGCAGCCGTCGGCTCTCCACATCCCAGCACCCCCCGGGCCGGGCGTCGTGGGGCGACACTCACAGAATTAATAACACTGGCTTGCATAACATTAACTGGCCCGTACTTCATGCCTCGAAGATTCACCTCATTTCAATATGGAAATCGACTTTTTACCGAACTAATTGTCTTTTCGTTTCGGGAATTACGACCGTTTTGCGATCCTCCCTCGTTTCCTATTCATTTGGTTTCATTATTTCTGTTTAATTGGTTGTTTTACGTTTAACTCTGTTTTGCTTCCATTCCCATTGCTGTTTTAACCAGTAAAGTTACGTGTAAGTACCGTTTACACTGATCATTACACAATGTTTAAATAATTAGAAAGTAAGCACTTTATTTTTCTTAAAACTTTTTCCCTATTATTTTTCATTCAAAATACCGTTTACCTGATGATAAAGGGTATCCGTCACTTCTAATTATTAGAGACGCTGTGGATGTTTTGCCAGCCTGGAGAGGTGTTTAAAGATTCCTTTTGATTTGATTCCTTGTTGAAAGTTTCCATAGCCTGCAGGTCTATGGTAGAAATAATCGGGTTAACAATTAAATAAATAATATAAAGTTTTGTAATGGTAGGATTATTTCCAGAATCTGCCTGGTGAACTATCGTTTCTTTGCCAACTATTTTCCCGGAAACGGTAATGTAGCTGTGTTCCGGTTTGAAGGCCAATTTAACCAGACAAATGACAGTGCATAGAGAAAAACTCTCTTGTACGCTCGGATAACGAGCAGAGTGTTCTTAGAGGGAGAGATTTTGAAAACTCTTTCTTTTTGCTCGTGTCTCTACATCTACATATGGATATATTAGGCACGTGCTATGAGTATATACCTAATACCATTATTCTCCCATCTCGCCATTTTATCTACCAAATATTTATCTCCATTCATTGGTTGCCTGGAAAAGTTCGTTTAACTAGCATTGTCAAAGTTTGGTTGGTCGTTGCTCCATCGCTTCAAAATTTCTGAACGGATCGGGTTGAAATGAAACACAGTTAGATCATTCTCTGGAATATCAAATAATACGTTACTTTTTATCCGTGGTAAATAAATGAAACGAGATCTGCGCAAAAACACCGTCGGGTGCTACTTGTACAGAACAAATTAATCTTGTAATGTATTTCCTCATCACTAAATAATATATTACACCAAATTCTCACCTCCCAAGTGATATAAGATTAGGGTCGGCACATACGCGCGGCGAACGAGCGTTTGATACGCGCCGCGACGCGCGCGTAATTACCGCGCGCCCTATCATGCGGTTATAATGGCAATTCTTTACGCGTTGTCGTTATTGTGTTGTCGTTTCGAGGGTTAAGTAATCGCTTAGTCTTAACATCAGGATATGTTGTTATCCAAAAACGTGAATATAATTCCTGCTTTAAATTAATTCAACCTATTTTTTTTACCCGATTTTATGTGACAGTGACACGCAGCTATTGGAACATGAAGAGTTCAAATTATTACCTAGCACTACACTGCGCTTGTCACCCAGAGATCTCAGATGTTATATCTCTAAGCCGTGTAATTTCTGTGGAACCATTGCGCTTGAAATCGGAACACAGAAATGTTAGCACATTACTGCTTGGCGGTAGAATAACTATCAAAGGTGTGGTACTTACCCTGGCGGACTCTGATTAGAGTCCTATCACTACGAAATTCCAATTATAATCTTATTGTTTCCTATGTCTCAATGTGATTCATTGAGACCTGCTGACGTGATTGAGCAACATACATCCAAACATCATTTAATCATCAAAATAATATCTAAAATTTCAATAATAACTAATAAAAGATTTATTAATTATATTGGAACGAAATTCCTGCCGTAAGGAATTTCGTTTTGAGGAGATAGGGATTTTTATGTACAACTGAACTGAAAAAAAATACCGTAAAAAATATAAAAAAAACGGAAACGGAACGGAAACGGAAGTGACGCGTGAAAACTGCCCGTGACCAGTGTTGCCAATTTTATTTTTCAGATGGTTGTACCATAAACTTTTTTAAATTTTATATTAAATATTTTAATTTAAAATTAAAACTTTTTTCTGCAAATTGTGTTGCTTTAAGTCATCAAGTTAAGAGGGAGTGTTAAAAATTGGTTGTTTATATTTTGGATTGACTTATTTACATGAACTCTTTAATTTTAAATTAATAATTATAAATTCAAACACAACATCTGTTACATTTCCATATGATTAACTGTGCTTCATTGAACCCAAATTATTTATACGCAAAGAAATGAAAAGAAACACAAAAAGCAAGCATTTTTAATGCACTCGAGTCGTAAACGGGGTTTCGTCTCTAATTAAGCATTAGTTGAACGAGAATGTTCGCGACGAAAACTTAAACACGACGCAAAGTGGAGGCCTTTGAACGGAGCGCGGAGTTCCGCTTCAAAAGTTCGCGCCAAAGAAACTGTGTCGCGGAGAACGACGACCAATTTGCAAAAGTGTGCGCTGGGGTTTATATAGCGAGAGATGAAGTTTTAGGAGCGAGCTAGTTGTACCGAACTGCCTGGGCGCGACTTTTAGATAATCTAAAAATATAACTTTTACTTGTATTCAAATTAATTTTAAGAAAATGTAAATGTAATATAATAAATATGATAAATGAGAAAGCTTGGGTGTTTGTCTGTTGTTAAAATGACTGAAGGGATCGTATTAAAATTATTAACACAGTTTTGATTCTTAGTTTTATTTGTGAAAATGGAGAAAAACACTGAATCCCACAACACAGGGCATCGAGGTGTATCCGTGCTGGTTACTGATCATCTTGAGCTTTTGGGAGTTACCTTGACCTCTACGCTCAACTTTGGCTCGTATATCGAGTCCAAGGCTAAATTAGCTGCCAAAAAACTAGGTGTCCTCTCAAAGGTTCGAAAGTACTTCAAATCTGAACAAATATTTCTGTTATACAAAGCACAGATTCGGTCTTGCATGGAGTACTGTTCGCATCTTTGGGATGGATCGGCTAAGTATCAGCTTGAGGCTCTGGAGTCGATCGAGAGGCGTGCCAAAAGGCTCATAGGCAAAGACACTAGTGCATAGCCGCAAAATTGCTAGATTGTCGGTTTTTTATCGGATACACTTCGGAGAGTGTGCGACTGATCTGCATGATCTAATACCACCTTGCCTTTTTTTCTTCTTCTTCTCTTCTCGGAACTCGAAGAAGCGGCACTGTTTCATGGTGTTCACTGTTTGATGTTCCAAAGACACAGACGAAGAAGTTTGACTCTACTTTTGTGATAAGAACGTCTAGGCTGTGGAATGAGTTGCCTGAGTGGGTTTTCCCTGATAGTTATAGTCTTGGTGTCTTCAAATCGAGAGTGAATCGGTTTCTTCTAGGTAAACACGCTCCATCGTAGACCGCATCGTCACTTAACATCAGGTGAGATGGCGGCCAAGTGTAAATCCATAAACGTTAAAAAAAAACATCCCTACTAGTGTGGGACGCAGGGTCTACCTCCAAATGAAGTTAAGCGGTCCTTATAATATTTTATTGTTATCAAGGTCACTTTTTAGGGTTCCGTACCCAAAGGGTACAAACGGGACCCTATTACTGGACTTCGCTGTCTGTCCGTCCGTCCGTCCGTCTGTCACTAGGCTGTATCTCAAAAACGGTGATAGCTAAACAGTTTAAATTTTCACAGATGATGTATTCCTATTGCCGCTATAACAACAAAACCTAAAAATAAATATTTAAGGAGGGCTCTCATACAACAAACTTGATTTTTTAACGTTTCTTGCCAAGCAAACTAGATGGCGCTACTAGTACAATAAAACGCGCTGTCGAAGTTTCAAATTAGTTATTTCCACCTCGTTTGGACAATGTACTTAAACTTGAAGGCAAAGATACACATTTCTGCCGCCAGATGGCTCTCCGGTAGATTCCTTACTGAAACTACATGGATGAAAGCCTATCTGTAGAAACTGCGATAGTCCATGTATACGGAATTCGTCATAAAGTGTTTTTTTTTTTCATTTATAGGTTTACACTTGACCACCATCTCGCCTGATGTTAAGCGACGATGCGGTCTAAAATGGAGCGTGTTTACCTAGAAGAAACCGATTCACTCTCGATTTAAAGACACCAAGATTGTAACCTTCGGGGAAAAATCACTCAGGCAACACATTCCACAACCTAGACGTACTTATCACAAAAGTAGAGTCAAACCTCTTTGCTCATGTCTTTGGAACATCAACCATGAAACGATGCCGCTTCTTCGAGCTACGGTAAAGTCGGTACTACCAGTTCTCACCTTCACATCTCACGCCAAAGATTCCCGCTACAAAATCTATACTAATATTATAAAGCTGAAGAGTTTGTTTGTTTGTTTGAACGCCAGGATCTCGGAAACTACTGGACCGATACGAAAGATTCTTTTTTTGTTGAATACTCCATTTATCGAGGAAGGCTATAGGGTATATAACATTACGCTACTATCAATAGGTACGGAGTATGAGTGAAGAATGTAGAGAAAACGGGGAAAAATATATCTCTTCGAGAGCTTTAGTTCCGTGAATTTAAATTCTCTTTGGTTGCTGAAGTCTGTGACGGCGCGTGTCTACATTTGAAGTAATCAAATTTGTTCTACAACAATGCATTGTTGCTTATTTACGTATTTTTAGGGTTCCGTAAAACGTAATAAAGTGGCCAGCAATGGATATTTTAGTATGGATTTTCCTCAAATAGACGCGGGTGAAACCGTGGGGCACAGCTATTAAATTATAATTAAGGGGATGCATAGGAGACCAAGGGGTTACACCAGGGGGGACCATGCAATAAAAGAGGTTTTCGCCGTTTATTTGCTAATGGTACGGGACCCTTCGTGCGCGAATCCGACTCGCATTTGACCGCTTTTATTGTAACTTAATTTATGTTTCATGTCCTTATTGAAATAAACATTTATTTATAATAAATAAATAATATTAAACAAATATTATTTGTAAATGTCTAATAGTATTTTTTATTATTATTATATATTCTGGGGAAATAACGGGAACGGGAACTACGCTAACTACGGGCGTAAAACTAAAAACTTCGACGGGCGAACAAACATCAAAACATACAAACACTGACATTAATAATATTAAAAGGATTACTTCGACGTTTCGGCAGCTCTACAACTGCTGACATGAGCAGATTGATATTTTCAGATCCTATGTTATGTTTACATCATCGATATAAACCAATGGATATGCCCTGCGCACCTGGAAATGGGTAATAAATTGCGTTTCTGTGTGTATCGTAAGCGGTTTACAAACAACCCATCTACTTGACCCCTAGAATCGCTAGTGGCGAGATATGCTATGGTTCTACTTATTTTGGTTGTTGACAACGAATAGTGATAGGTAAAAACGTCCGGCGTCCACCGCTTCCTACAACTGACTAGAACGAAAAAAGTTTACTCTTCCCAATGATATCATGATTCCGTCCGCCCTAAAGTTTGGGAGGGCACATCATTGTATTGAGATCGTTGGTTTACATAGTATGATTTCAAATCGTGTAAGTTTTAAAACTTTCATAACATATCGAACCGCGACTCAGTATCATAAAAATAAAAATGTGTACATATCGGTGCACAATGGAGACCGGACTCGGCCGCATAAAGAGCAGAGCCGCACTCGGTACGTTGCATTGTGGTCGGAAGTGTGTCGCGAGCTTTATAATTATTGCACGAGCTGTGTTATCGTGTCGCGGTTTCAACTGTAATGGCTGCGTTCAAAAGCTTTGGTAATATTTTAAATGTATTGTAGAATGTTCTAGTTTTCCTGGGAAACAACATGGACAACACAAAGTGCTTTTACACAATTTGTAGTAACAGTACTGTGACATGCAGAGTCAAAATCATTACCTAGTACTGCACTGTGATACAGTCACCACTACCAATATTAGATATTGTATATCAATTCGGAACACAACAATATTTTCATATAGTTTCGCGGTAAAATAAATCGCAAAAATGTGGTGCTTCACTAGTAAAAATAGGTTCTTTTCAATGGTTTTTTACAAAATCAGATATGTAGACTACTAACTAACTAAATAACAAATATTTTGTCAATCGATTGGATAATTTCAACACGGTACTGACAGTGGTGCGCTTGATCTTTTTAATTATCTGTAGTCATTCATTGGTCTATTGCTCATTCAAATGTGCTTAATTTATTTTTTTAGCGAAAACTTCTTTTGGCGCATCAGAGACAGATTTTTCGTGGACTGTGAATTGAATTATAGCGTCACGCTCGAGAATAATAAGAAATTTTCGGGTAAACTCGGGATCATGATCATTGGCCATGATCATGTTGACGCATTTCTAGATGGCCATGTTCATGACCACGCTCTCCGATTTCACCCGCGTAGTTTCCAAAGTAGGCTATCAAATTCTGAGTTATACGTTTTCACTTCTATCGGCAGTTCCTATGACTGCCAATTTAAGTCCCAATATAACGACTGGACTCTCGGGCTTATCCCTAACATGTGGTGGGTCAGGGGTTTTTTATCCGACCTATTATATTGTCTACCTTTATGTGCCTATTAGTAATTAGTTAGTTATGTAGAGTAATGCCACATCTGATTATTATCATCCTATATGTAATCCACTGCATAGGCCTCTCCCATGGCTCGTTACTCACTGTCTGCTGTTATAAAGATAAAGATAATTTTATTGAACAGAGATTGCGTTACAAAGATTTGTGCGGCTGTTGTTCGTAGATTCACTAGATTTACTCACAGGATGCCCTACATACCTTGTTTCGCAGTGTCTACACAAGGACACGTCCACCCCAACGGTTGTCATTATAATTAAGTTTTGTTAACAAAGAATGCATTTTTAAAAACATTAGCTTTACTCAAGAAACTTTCTTAAATCTCCTCCAAAAGCCGTAAATTCTGAAAAATAGCGAGAGTCGACTCGCGACCCGCGACACATCTTGAAGCCAGTTAATTCTCAAAGCAAACGGAGTAAATTTCATTAGCAACGTTCGTTTGTCTTCTGTAAGAATATCCGGCAGCGGGCTCACATATCTGAAGATAAATATGTCTAATCTGGTTTGGAGGGCGCTGTTTGATCTACGGAATATGAGATGAGAAAATTAGCTTTTTAATCATTCTCGAGGCTTTCACTAGTGTATAGTCTGTTGCGAGTTATATAGCTTTAGGTAAAACAATCTAATACAGGGGGAAAGAATTGGCAGTCACAGGAACTATCGATAGAAGTGAAAACTAATAATTAGGTATTAGATAGCTTACTTTGGAAACTACACAGGTAAAACCGGAGGAAGTGGCCATGATCATGACCATCTAGAAATGCGTCAGCGTTTCTATGCCAATGGCCAATGTCCATAGTCCCTAAGTTCCCCGAAGATTTCTTATCATTCCCGAGCGTGATTCCGTTGCAATGGATTGATTACTAGCCATCAATTCATAGCAACGAAGATTCCGTCTATGGTGCGCCAAAAGAAGTTTTACTTCAAACAATGATTAAAGTAGGACTGTGTAGTGGTAGGATTCTTTGCAGAGTCCGCCTGGACTAGTAGTTATTGCCTGTTACTCGAGCTCATAACAGGGTACAATCCTCAAAATAAGTAGCCCGTTAGTCAGATTGCCTAAAAATATTGTACACGTATTTTTTCTTTTGTTTCACAAACAAAAAAAAAACATTGGCAGTCATAGGAACTAATACCGATAGAAGTGACAACTTGTAACTCAGAATTTGATTTGATTTCTGTTGTCCTGGTATCTGGAGATAAACGCTGGGCTGTTGGAGGTAGGTAATCGAAACTCTTTACTGTTTCTGTTGCCCTGGTACCTACCTGGCCGTTTTTACCGAGTTTACCCGAAGATTTCTTATCATATCCGAGCGTGACGATTGATGAATCCATTTCACAGCCCACGAAAATTCTGTCTATAGCGCGCCTAAAAAGTTTTCACTTCAAAAATGACGAAGATACAGCGATTCGAAGTTTCGTGTGACGTCACTTCTTGTGAGTACGATTTTTACTCACGAGTGACGTCGCGACCCCCCACTCTCGAAGTTTGATGGTCTATATCTTTGACGATTTTTAATATTATGAAAAAACGAAAAATACGTGTCCAATATTTTTCCATGATCTAGCTGACGGACTGACTAGGATGGTGTATTTTTGACCCAGTCCGGTACCCTATTGTGAAACTGCACTTTGGACACTTACTAGTAGAAATTGTTGTAAGGCCACCATGTCATCTACAACGTTTCTTACGAAAATGAACTCCTTCGCTATAGCTCACTTTAAATATCCATTATTCTCCACCGACTCGCACCACTTCACTCGGTAATGTATCAGAACTGCAAGTCATTTTTCAGCGAACATTTCAACAATACCAGAGAATAATTCAATTTGTTTGAGAGTTCAGTTTCGCGTTTTGAATCGCTGGTGATTTATTAATAAAGAATAATTTGACTTGGATTAATTGCGGCGCGAACATCTACGAGCGGGCTTCGAGACAACGGGGCGGGATTCGACACCCGGAGACAAGGACTATTCTGTTAATCCTAATAATATTATAAACTAGCAGCGCCCCGCGGTGTTACCCGCGAAGTGCCTGTCCCGTTGTTTTTCCGGTATAAAAAATAGCCTTTGTGTTCTTCCAGACTATAATCTATCTGTGTTCCAAATTTCAGCCCGATCCGTTCATACGTTGGGACGTGATTGAGCAACAAACATCCAAGCACCCAAACATCCAAATATCCAAACATCCATACATTTATAATATTAGTAGGAAGTAGGACAGTATGATGTCCATGTATGGATGTTTGGATGTTTGTTGCTCAATCACGTCCTAACGTATAAACGGATCAGGCTGAAATTTGGAACACAGTTAGATTATAGTCTGGAAGAACACATAGGCTACTTTTTATCTCGGAAAAATAAGGGGAACATTGGGAACGGGAACTACGCGGGTAACACCGGGGGGCGCTGCCAGTATATTATAATAATTGTCAATGTTCGGATGTTTGTTGCCCAATCACGTCGTAACGTCTGAACGGATCAGGCTGAAATTTGGAACATAGATACATTATAGTTTGAAAAAACACATAGGCTTATTATACTGGGGAAATAACGAGAACTGCGTAGGTAGAACCGCGGGGTGATGCAAGTTCTTTATTTTAGCATTGCATTGTATATTGTACTAGAGTTTGATAGAACAAATTATATTAACTGTTTTAAAACTTTCTTTAAAATAATTTTGCATGTTCGCAACAAAAACAGTTGCTTGTGACCCGTACTTGAATGTACCTACGGGTGACGAGCGCAGTGCGGTGCTAAGTCATGATTTGGGATCTTCATGTTCCAATAGCTGCGTCTCACCAATGTGCTGTTATTTGTTTACCATCCGGCACATGTTCTGGTCATCTTGTCACTACACTATAATATGTACAGTGCATTTACTCATCTACAGTTCGCAATGCTTTGCTATTTAGTTTTGTGTATTGATTTGTTGTATATTTTGCTTCCACCTGTACATAAAAGTATCGAAGCATTTTGATTTTTTTTTTATTTAGATTTTCTTAGTGTATACCTAGGTATGAGATATTTGTGTCTTACGAGCAAAATAATATCTGCGTAGTCTTCGTTTATTTATTCTGAAATGTAACCATCTCTGTTTCAATCCCAGTGAGCATTGAATGCAGCTTTGTGTCTGAGAATGCCCATAAATTGTTGTCAAACTCGGAATACAATATTCTGGCATTCAATCAGACAAAACGAAACAATCCCCCTTTACCCAACCCCCCTCCCTCCCTCCCCGTGCGCCTCCCGCGCGCTATTTATTATCTGCTATTATTTCTGTATCACGGACGTTGTCTCGCGCTCACGCTCGCGTCGGGCTCGCGCTCGCTCCGGTGTTACCAATGACGTTGTATCACATGGACACAACGTCTCAAAGAAAAGTTACAGATATGGTATCCTTATTTTATCTATACGTACTTCGATGCTTGTATTACTATACTATTGTAGTACTATATTATTGTGATGTCAAAAAATACAGCTCAATAAAAACAAAGTTAAATATGGTAAGCAGAGTTTTGAAAATCAACTTCAATTTGGATTAACGAGTTTAGACATATAAGGAAGCAATACTTATAACAAGTAGATACTTTTTGAATTAGTAGGGTTAATTTTGTATTTTTATTCAGAACGGCGGGTCACTACCGCCCCGGCTTCGCACTGGTGCAATACTGATACTAAATAAACTACTAACTAAAATAAACTAACTACTTACTACCAAATCATACCCGAGCGTGACGCTAGAATTCAATTCACAGCACACGAAAATTTGTCTAGGCACGCCAAAAGAAGGTTTCACTTCAAAAATGTATGTTATACTCTATGATTTCAACGGTAAAAATATATAAAGGATATAAAATATATATACCTACTCTTTGATTAAAACTCTCGAAAAAAAATGTTTGATTGGTAACGTCAAATGTTTGACCGGAAATTATGTAACAAAGAGCAGTTTGTATGAGAAAATGAAATTGTTGTTTTACTATCTTCTTCGCAAGTTTTCGATATTTTCTCACCGTTTAAACCTTCCCTTAGCTACGACAAACATTCCAAAACCAAAATCAGACAAATCGGCCCAGCCGTTGGCGAGTTTTAGCGGACCCACGAACAGCAATTTATTTTTATATATTTATTATAGATTGTTTTTTTTTTTCAAGGAGTAGGTACACAAATATGTCCAGTGCAGCGTCACGTCAAACAACGACTGTTGTAAAAGAGTCCTACAATAGGGTACCGGACTGGGTCAAATACACCACTCTAATTAGTCCGTCAGCTAGATCATGGAAAAATATTGCACACGTATTTTTTGTTTTTTTCATAATATTAAAAATCGTCAAAGATATAGACCATCAAACTTCGAGAGTGGGGGGTCGCGACGTCACTCGTGAGTAAAAATCGTACTCACAAGTGACGTCACACGAAACTTCGAAGCGCTGTATCTTCGTCATTTTTTGTTTGTGAAACAAAAGAAAAAATACGTGTACAATATTTTTTGGCAATCTAACTAAGGGGCCACTTAGTTTTTTTGAGGATTGTACCCTATTGCAGTTTTTACACACTTTTGGTGAAAACGTTTTTAAACGCTAACTTTAAATCCTTCATTTTCACATCAATGTGTATAACGCAAACTGTGTCAAATTGTTTCATTGTTCTTCCGCGTTTACTGCAGATTGTCTGTGGGGTTGTGAAACCTGCCCTTGCGTGTGGAGATTTGAAGGTATTGCTTTTGTATACGAAGTCATTAAAACACAAACTGCGTAAATTTACGACATTCAGTTCTGAGTCAACGTATTACAAACATTATTTATTCACCGCTTATGTAGGGAAATCTGTCAAATTTTCCAGCAAAAATAACAAAAATAAACAACCTGACTGATAGAAGAATTATGTTTTTCGCGCGTATCTTGAGTATGTTAGTAAATTTCTTTATTCACACGTATCTTTCAAATATGAATAGATATTGACAATTAAGATATCGTTAGATTTGCGTACTTGGATAGTATATTGTATTGTATAATGTTTTTTAGCTGCTGTTTTTTGGCAGTCGGGTTTTTTAAATTAAAGTTATTAAATACTGTACATTTTATTTATTTAATCTTGATATATTTCATTTCGCGTATGAAAAACTGTGAGTGCTACCGATCCTAGAAAGATGCTACATACGCCGAACAACAGCAATTAAATCAAGAAACCGTGCGTCTGCGAACATGGACTTCAAACATGACTACTACGAGAAGTTTTCACGAGGTTGTGCTTACTATTGTACTGCTGTTTTGTAGCGAATGACTAACGATATACGAAAGGGGGCTAGTGCATGAAATGCATAAATGCATGGTGGCCCGCCCTCAAAAATCTATTAGCGAAGAAGAGGTGCCCAACAAACCTCTACGACATCGTAAACTCTTACCTCAGCGACCGTAAAATCAAGGTCAACTATGCAAGAGCAGTCTATGAGAAGGAAACAACCAAAGGATGCGTCCAAGGGTCCATCTGTGGACCAACCTTTTGGAATGTGATTCTAGACTCATTACTACGAATGCTGGAAGCGGAGGGAGTATACTGTCAAGCATTTGCGGACGACGTCGTTCTCGTGTTTACAGGCAGCCCGAACATCATCGAACAGCAAGCGGGCAGGGCGTTGAGCATGACAGTGGAATGGGGTAAAATTAACAAACTCAACTTTGCAGCGCATAAAACCAACGCAATGCTTTTTACAAAAAAGTTGAAGTACGAACCTCCAAACATAGTCATGTCCGGCGTCCGGCTTGATCTGGTCGAGGAAGTCAAACTGCTAGGCCTACTAATCGACCGACGGCTCAACTTTAAAGCACATGTGACCGCCCAATGTAAAAAAGTGGCGAACATTTATAGACAGCTAGCATGTGCAGCGAAGGTGACCTGGGGATTGAATGGCGAAATCACGAGAACTATATACGTCGCTGTGGCGGAACCTATAATCATGTATGCCTCAAGTGTATGGGCACAAGCAGCAGACCTCGAGGAAAACAAGTCTCACTTGAACGCAATCCAAAGAGGTTTTGCCCAGAAAATCTGTAAGTCATACCGTACTGTCTCCCTGAAATCAGCACTTGCACTCTCCGGTTTGCTCCCCCTGGATCTGAGGATACAGGAAGCAGCTAATTTGTACAGAGTAAAAAAGAACCTCTCCCAAGACTACCTCCCACCAGAAGTGGAACTCGAACGGAACGTTAACTACTTGGACCAATCCCATCCGTCCACGCTGGTACCCGTAGAATACGAGCTCCTAGAAGACACCTCCAATCTTCCAGAAGGACCTCAAATTTATACTGATGGCAGTAAGGTTGAAGGTAAAGTTGGAGCTGCTCTAACATGGTGGGAGAACGGCAAAGAGGTCAAGAACTCGACCTTCAAGCTCCACTCCGAATGCACAGTCTTTCAATCGGAACTCTATGCTCTTTGCCGGGCAACTCAAATGGCGTTAGAAAGCAAGGACCCAGAAGTCAATGTCCTGAGTGACTCCAGATCTTCACTCGAACTGCTAAGTAACCCGAAAACGAGTCACCCCCTGGCAAAGTGCATAAAGGAAAACATTGGACAGATAAATGCTGAAGGGAGATCTCTTCGTCTTTTCTGGGTGAGAGCGCATGTGGGCACCGTTGGCAATGAAAGAGCTGACGAACTAGCCAAATTGGCAGCTCTCACGGAATCACCCAGGGATTACGAGGGGATCCCTTTGTCCTACGTCAAACGCAAAATCCGCGAAGAATCGGTCAAGAAATGGCAAGATCGATATGAGACCTCGGACACTGGAAAAGTCACCCAGACGTTCCTCCCCGATATAGCAAACGCATATCGAGTGTTGAGAACCATAAAATTGACTCCCTTCCAAGTACAAGCGTTGACGGGACACGGAGGAATAGCAGAATACCTGTACAGATTTAAGCTCAAGAGCGGTCCTGCATGCGAGTGTGACCCCGACCAACCCGAAACGGTCTGGCACGTGCTAATCGATTGTCCCCGATTCATGGTCGCAAGACATGAACTCGAATCTATGATCGACAGGAAGCTGGTTGTCTCGGATCTCCATAACATCTTAGCAGATCCAGACAACAGAACACGGCTCCTGTCCTTCATGGAGAGCTCATTCCGCATAGCGGCCAAGAGAAACTCCACAATATCAAATACACGCCTCCCCTCGCCACCACACCCTGACCCGCTGCCCGTGGACGCCACGCGGAATGTGGTTCCCGCCCAACCTCTCAATAGTTCCTCGAAAAGTACCTCCATCCAACAACTACTGGAGAACGCAGACCGAGGAGAGGCAGGGATCCGTATCCGCGGAGTGGCTCTCTTCATGGACAGCAACAAAGAAAGATTCGGAATAAGCTTTTGCTTTGCCTGGGAACGGAAACGAGCCCGTTTGTCACCTGGATTGTCTTGCCTGCTCAATGGGAGTACCGCAAAAGTCACAATGAAGCGGAAAACATATGACGCCATGCCAGTGTGCGAGGTGGACGGCCACCGATTTCGGTTGGTGCGATCGAAAAACAAAACGATTGCACTAATAGAGTACTCGGAAGGTCGGACCCCTTTCACACAGGCAAGTGCGCTGCTCGAACATCTGAGCAGAAATGCAGGTGAAACACCCCGGGTGATAAGCGTGGATGCGATGGCAATCGAATACTCAAGAGCGAGAGTCGCAGACCGGCTGGGTTGCATTGAGGCCTCTAAACATCATGAGGTAGTCGTATATGAAGACAGGGGAGAAAATCTGAGCTTCCTCAGAGCCCCTTCACACGACCAAACACATGCAACTGACAGCTGGGGACATCCTGTTCCTAGCTCGACCATCCAAACCGGCTCCGAAAGAGCACAGCAGAGGGCAGCCACGGAAAAAGCCGCAGCCAATCAAAGCGGCAGCCGAGGCACCAACACGACCTTCGTGACTGCCTTCAATGCAGCAGCAAGGAGCATACTCCGAATCTCATCCCACTCATCACCCTCCTTGACGTCAAGGACCCCCAACGTAGCTTCACAGCAACAAACGAGCCGAACGAGAGCCGACATGGGACAGGTTGAACCGCCCCGCTATGTCATGGCTTCGGAGCCGCGGAGTCATGCACGTAACGCCTTCATCGAATTCCTAGCCACACTGAGAGCGACAAGACAAGTCAACCTCAAGACCTGCGAAAACATCATGCAGTCCTATAGGCTAGGAAGTGAAAGCCTCTTAAAGGCGAAACTCGAGGAGGCCGAAGCAGCCATTTACAATAATGTCACTTCCCGGGTCATCAAGGGAACCATGACAGGAAAGTATATGGCAGCTTACAGTGTAGAAAATGGCTTCGTGACACTGAACGAGAAAGAGACAGAGCGCGCGGGAATGCCAGTTTATGCGACACCACCAAACGACCCAATCGTAGTTACCGCCCGATGCACCAAGATTATGCTGGACGATAGGATCCTTGAGATGGCCAAAACCATCGAAGGGAACTCAAACGTCAAAGCGGGTTGGGAAAACTGGGAGGTACCGCGAATACAGTGGGTCAACGGAGTTCCAGGATGTGGAAAGACAACATGGGTAATTAGACACTTTGATGTGGACAAGGACGCCATCATCACTACAACAACTGAGGCAGCAAAAGATCTAAGAGAAAAGCTATCGCACCGTATCGGAAACCTGGTCAAAACCAGAGTGCGAACCATGGCTTCTGCTCTGGTAAATGGTTTCGGAAGAGAAAGTTTCAGTCGCCTCATGGTAGACGAAGCTCTCATGAACCATTTTGGAGCCATTGTGATGGCTTCAAGCAGACAGCCGTGTTGGTGAAATTGTCCTCATCGGAGACGTCAATCAGTTGCCTTACATCGACAGGGAAAATCTCTTCGAAATGAGGTATCACCGCCCAAACCTGGTAACAAAGATCAGCCAGGAGTTGCTCTGCACACATCGCAATCCGATGGATGTCGCATATGCGCTGAGGGAAATATACTCAGGTATGTACTCCTCAGCATCCCGTATAAAGTCCCTAGAGCAGAAAAGGTACAAGGGAGCGCAAATACCCAACACCCTACCAAACACCCTCTTCTTAGTTCACACTCAAGAGGAGAAAGAGACCCTGACAAACCAGGGTTATGGGTCAGGCACAGGGTCACGTATCCTCACCATCCATGAAGCTCAGGGACTGACATATGAGTCGGTAATCGCAATAAAAACAAAGGCAAACATGAAGCTGCACGAGAGCGTGCCCCATGCGGTTGTTGCAATCTCACGGCACACGGGGACCTTCACGTACTACGCTGACGACACCGACGACGCCATCGGTCGGTTCGTGCGGCGAGCGTTGGCTGCATCACCGAAGACCATCCGAGAGTTCAACCTACAGATGGCCATCAGGGACAGAAATGCAGCCGTAGTGGAGGCTCTCGGCCGGGAGGAGGCGGCTTAGGCAAATGGCAATAAGGCAAAGAATCGATGTCGAGTCGATTACTAGCGGAATCCCAACCGGTAGTGATCGGCTCAACAGACGAGCTCTAACTAGTATTAGGTTTAAAATGTTCCCAACTCCCCCCTTATTTTCCTCTTCTTCTGATTATCCAAGAAACATGTAAAAATAAATAAGATTTTAAATGACAAAAGTCACGGACCCCGGAGTCTGTGGAGTAGCAATTTTAAATAAAAAAAAAAAAAAGGGGGCTAGTGGTGGTTGGGGACGTAAGAGCGAGGATCGGGCTGCGTTGCATATCATATGAGAGGGCTATGTCCAGCAGTGGGCGAACACAGGATGGTGATATGTTGTTGCAGCGGATGAAAATCACATTGAGTAATATCATTGAGATCCGTACTGCAAATGTGCTGAACTAGTCATCGCTAGATATCATTGGCGTATCTACAAGTCTAGACTGACTCGGTCTCTTCTATGTTAGAAATCTGGCTATCATGGGCCGCATCGTCACTCAAAATCGGGAGAGACTGCAGTCAAGTACAAACCAGCTATTGATAAGAAATAGGCCCTCTATCCCAACGCTGCTTTCCCAATTCGGTAAATGACCATCTGAGTTCACAGGCTCCTTTGAAAAACACTGAATGAGATCATGTAGCCAGCAGAGACAGGAGCATTCAAATTAACTTTATTGTTTTTAAGAGTGTCGATACAACCATAATGCAGGCGCTCATATCATGAGCACCAGATAGTAAGCAATCCGCCTGCTCATAAACACATAATGCTACGCAGCTATTAGAGCATGCAAAATCCAAATGACTGCCTACACTGCGCTTGGTTGTTACCAGAGTTGATTTATCTCATTGCCCTGTAATTTATCTAAAAACATTGTCTTTGAAACCAAAATACAGTAAATTTTGCACATTTTTGTTCGGTGGTCGAATAAGTGGCAAAATTATGGTGCTTCCCATAGAATACCTTCATTACGAAAATTCCGACCAATATTTTTTTTAACGAGCCGAATATTTGTATTGATTACAAAACTGTAGTTCGAATGAACTATGATTCGTTACACAGCATTGCACGTCCCCCTTGTGTGCACGTGTGTGTGCGTGTCCCGTGACGTCAGCAGATTCGTCACGAGTCACGACCCGCGACCGGCGGCGACTCTCTCCCGGGACCACAGATGACATTTACATTTTTATATTAATAGTAATAAGTATATCGTACTAGACTCGCTGTTATAGTCAGTATATTCATTTATCGATACTAATGTTATAAAACTGAAGAGGTTTTTTTGTTTAAGTTTCAACCGCGGCCAGCGGTCTTTTTTAAGGAGAGTGCGGTGTCTCCTTGAAAAAGGCTACCGGATGTAATCGAAACTTAAGTTGAATTGGACCGTCACATTTTTTTTTATGTGTGGGAAATACTTTTACGTATTCCCACCATGCAGGTTGTGGTGGTGGGTATGTGGGGCTCGACACCATGGGATACGACATGGTACCCCTACCGACTAAAACCCCCACAGATTTCTCCTGTATGACCAGGGGCAAGGGTCGCGGGGTCTCTTTTCGCATTCCTACGACGATCCTGACCTACCTGCCACTGTCCTTGCGGACCCGCCTCGCGGGGGGCGTTAGTACCCCCGCATTTGGCTCTAGTGACGCACCGGAAATCAGCGTCGCGTCACCTCCTCTAAGGCCTATCCCTAGGTGGGGCGTCGGACGGCCCTAAACATGCAATGCCCCAGGCCTTCCTGTAGAGACGGGGTGCTAGCCTAGAGTTGGCGACTCTCTAGGCTCGCCTCCGTGGCCACTTCCGCCTCTCATACAAACTCTCACTGTCGAGAGGGTTTCATCTCACTTCTCATGGCAAAAATGATCGGCAGCGAGAGGTCCACCCTAACCAACGCGGCTAGGGATAGCCGCGGATCTGCCTCTACGGCCTCATCGCGGCCCATGTCCTTCCACTGAGCACTCTGCTAATCAGAGTGCTCGTGGAGGACCCTCATCTGGAAGACTTAGGAACTTTACTTGGTCGATATGTCAGCCGAGTACCTTCCCAAGTCTTCCAGTCCCCCTCCCCAACCTCTACACGCACTGCTCAAGGGGGTGAGGAGCGTGTGTAGAAGTTCCCAGCCCCGGCCGGGATCCGCCATCACACAACAAGATGCCACCGAGGCAAGTTGATATGTGATGCCCAGGGTGCACCACGTGGAGGTTCCTGAGCCACGCACCCCGAACTAGACCGTCACATCACACATGAGTTAGTGACTTTTCTAATACGTGTAACAGCCGCGTTAGTTTTCATACCAAAAATGTACTAGAAGTTAATTTTTTACCAAAATCATTTAACGTTATCGTAATTACCAGACAGCGCGTGTGGAATATGTAAGTGGCTCATCGCCACAAAAATGTATCCCCTGCGGGGAGGTGCGGGGGAGGTGCGGGGTGCGGGGTGCGGGGGGTGTCGGACGTGCAGCCGTAATCTTGTAATGTGATGCGATAACAAACCAAATTGTATAATTCGCATGTGACTCGCATACTCTGGTTACGAAGCCAGCGACTGATAGTACACTGTCGATTTATCCACAGAACAGTTAGTTAGAAAGCTTTTGCTATTAAAAAACCTGTGTTAATGCATAAAACAACGCTCACGACTCAGCGATATAGTAACAGTATAAAAAAATACTACGATTTAATCAAACTAATGCGAACGGTATGGAAATTAAAGGGGCTCGGACGCAGTAACACTCCAAAGCAATAAGAAATTATGTATTTATTTCTTTAAAATTTAGCAATTTTTTTGTAGGTTAGGTAAGTTTAGAGAAAAAACATCATATTTGTTGTTTGCCACCATTTTGACAGTTTGGAGAGTTACGGTACTGGGTAGACACACAGAAAGTGGAATTATATTGATAAGAACAGGCTAGGCGAGTAATTAAATGTCAATGATCCAAGTTATTTGCTTAGCTATTTGACCAAATGATTGAAAATCATTTAGGAAGTTGGTAAACTGCGTTGTTTAATAAAGAGGCTAGGCGGTTGATTGAGCGGCTAAATAAGATAGACGGCTCCGACATATATACGACTACTCAACTTGTACTCTTACTACTTTTACTTTGTACTTGTCTAACTTGTTTGCAACTATTTGTATAACTGAGTTAGTGTGACAAATTGACTGTTCGTGATTCCGTCGCAACTCGACAGTGTGCTACCGGTGTTGCGATACAAACGAGGAGAGTAAGTCAAATGAAATTATATCATGTTGGTTATGTCAGTGTGGTCACTGATGAAGTCACGTGACGCGCCGCGGGCCGCGGGGCGGGAGGTATTCGTTACGGCACGAGGGCGTCCGATGACACCCGAGTGCGAGAGAAACTTCTCTAATCTAATTTATTAAAGAAATAAACAGAAACTTTATCGAATCCTTCGTGGAAATTTCTTTTACAACATATTATAATTTAATTTACGCCTGAGCTAGACTTTGAAATAGGTTCAAAGGGAATTATGTCTGTAATATTTTGGATAATTTCGTAGACAGGTCTGAGGCGGGCGGACTTAATCATGACTTCGAAAGGAGTAAGCTATGTTGTAATATTTTTGTTTTCTTACAAAATAAATGTATTACACCTCGTGTCTATAGCTATGGAGTTATAATAACGTTTTATAACATATTTGCTGGTAAAAGGTCTCTTATTTCACCAATTTCTGTATCATAATGTATCTCATTACGTACTTGTGCGGTAATATATAATGTAAAACGCACGGTTTCAAAATGCTCCGTCTAAAGCGAACGGTACCTTTTCAAATCTTAGTAAAGAGTTTTTATGTCAGAAAAGTGGTCAACATTTCATGAACAAAAATTTACTTTGAGAGGTAAAATATAATAAAGAATTATATTTAATTCATTTTGACCATAAATTACAACATTATATCTGTAACAAAACACAAAAATATTAATTTACTTTATAACTAATGGCATAGGTAGGTATTGGCTGGTTCTGTGCCGATACATTAAAAAAAAAGGCGCCGATGCGCGCGCATTGCTAATCTGTGAACAACTGAACCAGTACAAATTATTCCTTCGCTGTATTGTTTTTAATTGAAAATGTCGTCAGGGTTTTATTTATTTCCTCGCAAATATGTTATAAAACGTCGTATGACATACGTGCGCTTTGATAATTACAGCCTCTGCGAATTATAGCTCTCGCTTTCGGCTCGAGCTAGCTATTACGCCTCGGCTGTAATTATCAACTTAGCGCACTTATATCATAAAATGTACTAATACGTACTATTTAAAATGTATTTTATGACCTGTAACTGTGTGAAGTAATATTACGGCTTTGATTTTGATTTTAATAATGTAAATTGGCAAAAGAGGGATTAGCTTTTTTCTTTCAGGGATTACCTAAATTGATGATGAAATATGTGAGAGTGTGGCACAGCAATTTTTCAAAACCAATATTGTTTTTTGACCAAATTGGTATTGCCCCACTCATGACTGCTACTCGGGCTAAAATACACTCAACCATACTCTCCATGCTGAGGTTTTTTATCCTCTTTACTTTGATATAAAATTTTGTTTAGTAACCATTAAAAACACGACGATATACTAAACCAAGCATTACTTTGAAATAATAAGTACTTAGTTCTTTTTATTGTACAAATCATAACTTCCTGAGTTTTCCAACCCTTCCCGCGCATTGTGTTCTATCTAGATGGTGTACGCCAAGTAGAAGTGTCACTAGGTCACGTGACCACAACAGTGTCTTGTGAAAGGTCAACGTTTTAGGTCGGCTTTTAAACAACAAATTTTCAGACTGAACTATGTCATGATTATATCATTTACTCTTAGGGTATTACTAAAAGAAAACCATAAAAGTATCAAAAGTCAATATTTATAATAATATGCAATTGTTTTTACGTAAACCTAACATTATTCACTATTTTCTCTCGATGTTTTACAAAACCTCTTAAATTCAATTCCGGCTTGTATTTCCATAATGGTTTTGCTTTTCGCAGCAAGTTTTTGGCAAGATCAAGTCATTAGTTAGTGTCGGATGTGTCGAGAAGTACATTAGTGGCGCCGCCACGCTCCCGGGCGCCGGCGGAGAGCTTTTATTGCTTGCACTACATGCTACACGTCGACGGGTACTTTATTACACCTAGTCCACTCGTTGCCAGACTTTTTTCATATGAACGATGATAGTTTTTACTGTTTTTTTTTAATTTTTTTTTTATATAGAGTGGCGAGACGAGCAGGTCATGTGCCTGGTGGTAAGCAACATGCCTGCCACATAACAGCACAGTGACACGCAGTTATTGGAACATGAAGATTCCAAATGATTACCTAGCACTGCACTGCGCTCGTCACCCAGAGATCTAAGTTGTTATATCTCTAAGCCCTGTAATTTCTCTGAAACCGGACCGGACCGGACCGTTCTCTCTCTTCAGACCGGAACACAGTAATGTTTGCACATTACTGCTTGGCGGTTAAAAAAGAATTAAATAAAAATAGAAATTATGTTAATAGAAATAATAGTTTCTTTTAACATAATATGTTAAAAGAAACTGTTATTTTCAAAGATACGCAGTTACAGTTATCAGTTTATGCGTTTTTGGGGTTTGATAGCATAAACAATAGGTACACAAGATCCATCGCAGAATGTTATTTAGTGCCCCGTGGTTTTTCCCGCGTAATTTTTGTTCCCGGTAGTTTTCCGGGATGAAAAGTAATCTTTGTGATATTCTTGACTACAATATATCTGTGTCCCAAATTTCAACCCGATCCGTGTAGCTGTTCTGACGTGATTGATCAACAAATATCCAGACCTTTGCTTCTATGTATAACAGTAGGTTTTCAGAGAATAGGTATAACGTCATTACTTATTATTGTAGCCGCCGTTTGACGACAAAACACACAATTTCTATAATACAAGTTTTGAAATTTGCTTAATTTTGTCTTTTTGAGTTCATAAAGTTACTTTTATCTTTACCTTTATCAATTCAATTTTACTTAAAAAATTTAAAGGTTTTTGGATCTCGTAAATTTTGACCTACTAACGGAATACGGTGAATACAGACAAAAGAAGAACAGTTTTGGAAGACAGAGGTAAGTAATTTACACACACATACACACCCTCGCACATGAAATATATATAATGAAAATAAGCTACATTACAAACTTATGTATAACTAATGGTGTCTTTCCTGAAAAGTTAAAAAAGACAATAATAAAACCATTGTTCAAAAGTAAAGACAAAGATGACATAAATTGCTATAGACCGATAGCTTTAGTCCCTGTTTTGTCGAAAGTGTTTGAAAGGGTCATTTATAATAGTATTTATAATTATTTTGATCAAAAAAACCTATTTGCAAAAGAGCAAATTGGCTTTCGAAAGAAAAAAACCATTAACCTTGCAATATACAATTTTTTAAATACTGTCCTGACAAGTGTGGATGTAAAAGTGCCTGTTTGTGCTTTATACATGGACTTAACAAAGGCTTTTGACAGTGTGGATCATGAAATATTACTAAGCAAATTGAATTCTTATGGTGTAAGAGGAACTATAAATAACCTTGTTGAGTCTTATTTGACAAATCGTCAGCAATCTACACAAATAAGCTATGTTTGTCCAAGATTAAAGCAAGAAGTTAAACATAACTCAAAATATGAAACTGTTAAGTGTGGTGTTCCACAAGGCAGTGTTCTTGGGCCACTACTTTTTATCATTTATATCAATGATCTTCCTAAGGCCACAAAAAATTCTATGGTTCTGTTTGCAGATGACAGCACTATAATATTCACTGGCAAAGATAGTGCTTGCATTCAAAAAGATATAAACGACACGCTTTGTAATATTATAAATTGGTTAACTCTAAATAATCTGACATTAAACCTAAGTAAAACAAAAATAATGTTATTCAGAAATAGACTTCAGAAATTGCGTAATCTTGACATTTCTTATTCTGGTAATATAATTGACACTGTGGATATCACTAAGTTTTTGGGCCTGACTGTGGATTGCTGCTTAAATTGGAAGCACCATGTAGAAAATGTAAGGGCAAAGTTAAGCAAATGCTCATATGGACTCTATTTACTCTCAAAAACTGTGAACCAGTCTACTATGCTGACAGCGTATAATGGTTATATCTCATCGCTTCTTAGGTATGGAAATATGTTTTGGGGGAATAGCCCAAACAAATTAACTATATTTAGAGCGCAAAAAAAGTGTGTAAGGGCCATCTGCAAAATAAAACGAAGAGAAAGTTGCAAACCTCATTTTAAAAGTCTGAAAATTTTAACAGTGCCGTCTCTATATATAAATGAGTGTGCAATGTTTGTGCGCAAAAATTTAAACTTATTTAAAAGTTTCAAAAGTGCTCGAAATTATTATAAACTCAACGAACCCGTAAGAAATACTACATTACTTGCTAATAGCGCACTATGCATGGCGCCAATGATTTATAATCACCTGCCAAAAGAGTTGGTTACACTGGAGGAAGATAATGCATTCAGGTATAAATTGAAGTGCATTTTATTAGAAAAGTCATACTACTCAATTCGTGAGTATTTATCAGATAAATTTTAACGTTAACTATTTTTAATACCTAACTAAATTGACCAAGTATATTATTTTAATAATTAATTGACATGTTTTATTTTCTTCTAGTGTTACGTCTATTATATTTTATATATTTAGAATTAATCAAATATTGGAACTGACACTATTGACATTAATTTTGTATTTTATAATATTGTGATAAAACGATTTAATTATTTGTTGTCTATGAGCAAATATCAAAATGGAACAAACATATTAACGATAAGTTTGACTGTGTATGGCTAGATTTATGCCGCTTCTACTAAAAAAAAAAAAAAAACTTTGACATTGACATGTTGTGACTGGTGAAATATTTGCATTATTTTCAATTTCTAAATTTAGTTTCACTACGTATTATTTGTGTTTTAGGTGTTTTATATTGTAGTTTGTTGAAATGTTGTAGATTCAGTTGTTTTTTTTCCATTTGTTGTTTTTTGCATGCCGAAAGGCAGTGTATGGCGAACTACTCTCTGTAACCATGTCATCTATAAATGTACCCATGCTACGCAAATAAATAATTACTTACTTACTGAAACTAAAGTTATACTCATTAACAACTAGCTGTACCCTGCGAGCGTTGCCACGCCAACTGCTGAAAATTGGTTGTTCCAACTCAGCACCTTTGTCGCTCATGCACACTTTGCTAAAAATTATCGCATGACAAAATGCATAGTTTACGATTCTATAAAAGTCATACTGACAAATATCCATTTATATATACCTACGTCATCATCATCATCAACAGCCCACAAAATGTTCCCACTGCTGGGACTCGGGGCCTTCTCTCGCAAGGAGAGAGTTAAGGCCATAATCCACCACGCTGGCCCAGTGCGGGTTGGTGGACAACACATGATTTCGAAAGATTCTAGGTACATGTCGATTTCCTCACGATGTTTTCCTTCACCGTTTTAAGTTAGCGGCATTACGCACATGACATTGAAAAGACAGTAGTGCGTGTGGGGTTTGAACCCGGGATCTCCGGATCGGCAGGCGCCGTTCTCCCGACTAGACTAGGCGTAACTTATATATACGTAGATTTAACCAATGCAAAAGCAACAGACTTCCGAAATATAGTTACGACCAAAGATCGTAGAACTCATCTATGATTACGACTAATTCGGAGTCAAGTGGTTTCAGTCAATGTTTTGTTCGATTTTAATGTAGAAGAAAAGAGTTTGTATTTTAAATCAGGTTTAAATGTAGTAAAGTTTGGTCGGAACCTGCGGGCCCCGGCGGCAAACATAACTGAACAACAAACGAGCAGGACTGTTTGTGAGGTGCGGGCGGCGGGGGCGTTCCGACCGGTGCCTATTCTGTACAATGAAACTAACACTAAACGATGGCCTATTACATTCTAGGATCTAGTTGCTAGAAATTTGGATCAGTTATTGCTATTAGTGGTCCTCGAGTGGTTCAAAACCGAACCTAAAAGCAAAATTATTCTATTATTATTTTACAACAGCTTTAACAATAAACGATATTTTTGTGTGTTTTTATGTGTGTGTCAAATACATTGATAGTGTGTAACGTTTTATTTTACTAAGTGTGTTTTAATGCAAAGACAGCCAGCTAAATATTCACACAGCTGGGACTTCTCTCTCAAAGAGATAGTCAAGACCATAATCGACCAAGCTGGCCCAGTGCGGGTTGGTGGATGACACAAACATAAACTGGAAGGGTTAGGATTAGCGAGAAGGTACGTGTTATGGTTATGTTTAATTTGAGTATTTTCAAATTATTGGCTAGCCATGTTGTAAACCATTGATTGAGAAGCGTCACAAGTTGTAACGTAGTAGAATTTATTAAATTGGCCAAAGTAGACTTTTAAAAACAAACTTACAAAAAAAGTAGACTTTTACAAAGTAGAGTTTGAGTTTAAGCAAAGTTAGGTTATAGAGAATAGCGTCACTGTATCGCCGCACCCGCGCTCGCTGGCATGTACGTCATGTTACAAACTACCTGGCTGGCGAGGGTACTACCATCGACATATAACTCTGATTTTCAGAAAAACTCAATGCATCACAATTATACATTATACATTATTTTCGTGTGTGGGAGACACAATAACAATTCATATCGTACTTTCCACTAATATTTTAAATGCAAAAAAAATAGATGTTTGCATTAGTCATTTGCTTTTTTTACCTTGGGATGGCAAAAGAAGCAAAGGACGACAACAAGAACGATGGGAACGAGTTGAAAAGAATTACTGGCCCAGATTGAAGGCAAATCGCAAAAGACAAGAAGATCTGGAAAACTCTGGTTCTTTTTTTTTTTTTTTTTTTTTTAAATATAAAGTGACGAGACGAGCAGGTCATGTGCCTGATGGTAAGCAACATGCCTGCCACATAACAACACAGTGACACGCAGCTATTGGAACAAGAAGATTCCAAATCATTACCTAGCACTGCACTGCGCTCGTCGTCTAGTCCTACCACTACAAAGGTTCTTTCGAAGATCAAGCTCCCAAACTTGTTATAAGAATTAATTAATTACATAATTATTGTCTGTCATAATTTTGTTAGGATACAAAGTAAGCTTGGTTTGGTTTTGTTGTTATTTTTATATCTAGTGAGTAGTTTTTTTGTAGGTTCGTCATTAATACACTATAATTAAAACATCGATCAAAGTTACATCGAACTACAAGAACGTATGTATCATGTTACTTGCTGCTACGGAACCCTTCATGGGCCAGTCTGACTTGCACTTGGCCGCTTTTATTTTGTTTTGTACATTCACGAGGATAAAGTAAATACAACACGTTTGAAAATAAGGTCGATATTGTAATTACGTTACGCAAAAATTCTTTGTGGGGTTCCGTAAAACGTGAAAACGGAATCCTTATTGATTCGTCATGTCTGTCTGTCTGTCCGTATGACACAGACATTTTTTTCCGAAATTATAAGAACTATACTGTTGAAACTTGGTAAGTAGATGTATTCTTAAACAAAAATATCAAAAAAAAAAACAATTAAATAAGAGAAAGACAAAGCTTAAAAAATGTATACAAACTTTCAGCAAAAATTGGTTTGAACTCTTCAAGTTTTTTTTTTAAGTTTTTTTTAGTACGTCATAAATACACATAAACACTTTTATCAAAGCTTTTATTTGATTTGTAGAGTATAATTCAGAGATAGTTTCATATACATTTTATCGAAATCTGTGGCGGTTTTTGAACTATCAACAAAAAAACTAAAAATTGCCTAATTTATCTGGACGACTTGATAGCTTCTAGTAAAATTTGGTCAAGTGTTTGAATTTTACTTTAAATTGAAGTCGATTTTAGTTGTTTTGAACAAAATAAATTATAGTTTTCTACATTGTATCGAGAGGTTAGTTTCTGAAGTAGGTCTCCGCATCTCTGTCAGCGGAGCGGACGCCGCGGCCGCACGTCACACATGCGGATCTGCAAACATGAGGCACCAGGAGTCAGTCGCAGTAGAACGGCTGTGAGAGACCGTGAGATACAAGTGAGGCACCATCTCTCTGTACGAATAAATTACTACGTTTCAATTTTACTTAGGAAAACATATGAGAGGATTTTTTTTTTAAATAAAGAGTTACGAGACGAGCAGGACCACCACACCTTTGCCAGTTATTCTACCGCCATGCAGTTATGTGCAAATATTACTGTGTTCCAGTTTGAAGGGCAATGTTTCCAGAGCAATTACAAGGCTTAGAGATATAACATATTAGATCTCTGGGTGCTGAGCGCAGTGCAGTGCTAAGTAATGATTTGGACTATTCACGATGCAATAGCTAAGGCTCACTGTGCTGTTATGTGGCAGGCATGTTGCTTACCGTCAGTCACATGTCCTGTTCGTCTTGTCACTCCATACTATAAAAAAAAAAATTGGCAGTCATAGGAACTGCCGATGCAATTGAAAACTTTTAACTCAGAATTTGATAGCTTACCTTGGAAACTACACGGGTGTAACCGGAGGGCGTGGCCTCGCCATCTTGGCATGGCCATCTAGAAATGCGTCAGCAATTCCCATTGGCTGACGCATTTCTAGATGCTCAATCGCCATGGTCCTGAGTTTACCCGAAGATTTCTTATCATACCCGAGCGTGACGGTAGAATCCAATTTACACCCCACGAAAAATTTGTCTAGGCGCGCCTAAAGAAGTTTTCACTTCAAAATTGGCAGTCGTAGGAATTTCCGATAAAAGTAAAAACTTATAACACAGAATTTGATAGCTCACTTTTGAAACTACGCGGGTGGAACCGGAGGGCGTGGCCATGAGCATGGCCATCATGACCATCTAGAAATGCTGACGCATATCTAGATGGCCAATAGCCATGATTCCGAGTTTATTCTAATGCTTCTTATCATTCCCAAGCGTGACGCTAGAATCCAATTCACAGTCCACGAAAAACTGCTGTCTGAGGCGCGCCAGAAGAAGTTTTCACTTACACTCATTCAATTCATTTTCATTGCATTTCATTTTAATAGAAGCAGCAGTTCTGTGTTTATGATCACCCTGACCCGCATGTGCGGACAGACCGCGGCGGCGGCGGGGAGAGGCGCGGGGCGGGGGAACGCGAGAGGTCCCGCTGTCTATCCGAGTGAACTGCATCGTATATCGCCCAGCATTCCGAACTTCACGGGCTCATTCAAAGGCGTGGGGTGAGCGTTGGTGGGCATTATTTAAAAATAAAGTGGCCAAGTGCGAGTTGGACTCGCCCATGAAGGGTTCCGTTGCAGCAAGTAACATAATATACATAGTACACATAGTTCTTGTAGTTCGTTGTAACTTTGGTCGAAGTTTCAATAATAGTGTATTTATGACGTACTAAAAAAACTACCCATCAGATCGAGTTCAAACTAATTTTCGTTGGTAGTTTACATGGTAATGTACATCATATATTTTTTTTAGATTTTTCATTCTCTTACTTTAGAAGTTAGAGGGGTGGGACACACATTTTACCACTTTGGAAGTGTCTCTTGCGCAAATTATTCAGTGTAGACGAAAATGATTTTAGAAACCTTAACATCATTTTTGAAGACCTATCGATAGACACCCCACACGTGTAGGTTTGATGAAAAAAAAATTTTTGAGTTTCAGTTCTCACTATGGGGGGCAACCCTAATTTTTCTTTTTTTTAAATTTTTTTGTTCAAATCTTAATGCGGTTCACAGAATACATCTACTTACCAAGTTTCAACAGTATAGTTCTCATAGTTTCGGCAAAAAGTGGCTGTGACATACGGACGGACAGACAGACAGACAGACAGACAGACATGACGAATGTATAAGGGTTCCGTTTTTACGTTTTACGGAACCCTAATTATATCCGATATCTTTGGTTATACTTAATAGAACGGAAACTACGGTGGTTGAACCGCAGGGCATGTCTACTACTATACTTTATTTACCTATTTATTAAAAAAACTGAGAACTTATAGTACATTATGATATAAGTGCGCTAAGTTGATAATTACAGCCGAGGCGTTATTGCTAACTCGAGCCGAAGGCGAGAGCTATAATTAGCAGAGGCTGTAATTATCAAAGCGCACGTATGTCATACGACGTTTTATAACATATTTGCGAGGAAATAAATAAAACTCTGACGACATTTTCAAATAAAAACAATACAGCGAAAAAAAGGGCGCTGAATAATATTAACTTGTTCACAGATTAGCAATGCGCGCGCATCGGCGCCTTTTTTTTAAGCAACGGCACAGAACCAGCTCGTGCCAGTGTGCCACTAGTAATTTATTAAGTAAATTAATATTTTTGTGTTTTGTTACAGATAAATTCTTGTATTTTATGATAAAAATTAATTTAATTGTCGTTTTAATTAATTCTTTATTATAATTTTACCTCTCAAAGTTAATTTTATTCATAAAATGTTGACCACTTTTCTGACATAAAAACTCTTTACTAAGATTTACAAAAGTACCGTTCGTTTTAGACGGAACATTTTGAAACCGTGCGATTTACATTACACATTACCGCACAAGTACGTAATGAGATACATTAAGATACAGACATCGGTGCAATAGGAGACCCTTTACGAGCAAATGTGTTATAAAAACAGTTGACATATAGGTACTTTATATAATAATCCTACCTATAATCCATTTATTTCCTATTTATTTTGTAAATGTCAATGTTTGGATGTTTCTTGCTCAATCACGTTGTAACGTCTAAACGGATCGGGCTGAAATTTAGAACACAGATGGGTTATAGTCTCAAAAATAATTTTTAAAACCTATACTTTTAATCCCGGCAAAATAATGGGAACGGGAATTACACGGATAAAACCGCGGGACATTGCTAGTAGTAAAATATAATTAAAATATTTTCAACACCCTTGCTTATAAAGTGACTCTAACTCTGATAACATCCCATTATTGGCCTCGTGGCTTAGTGGGTAGTAGTTCTGCCTGCGAAGCCGAGAGTGGTGGGTTCGATTCCCACCCAGTGACGATATTTGTGTGATGAATTCAAATGTTTGCACTGTGTCTGGATGTTTCTATGCTTAATAAGTATGTATCTAAAATTATATAAGTATTATATCAGCTATCTGGTCGCCATAGTACAAGCTTTGCTTAGTTTGGGGTCAGATGGTGTTGTGTGTGATGTCCACCAATATTTATTTATTAACATTACTCACAAGTGAGTTATAGTTTTTTTTAATTGGTTGAGTTGCTTTGTTCCTACAAAAGTTTCCATACAAATAAATCGTGTTCAATAGAACAAATGAATTAATGTAGCTAATGCTCGCTCAATTCATACAACTTCATCTGTAAATAAATAATTTTAACTTGTAAGTAGGTACTTTTCATGAAATAAAACATTCGCTCAAATAAACCTTTTAATTTTTGTAATAAAAAAAAAAAAATTTCACATTTTGGAAGTGCCTAAAAAACACAATCCACAGAAAGCGAAAAAAGAAGAATACTTATTTGTTTTAGTGTGTTGCTTAGTTGCGCGCGCGCATAATATGAAAACTGATTAATTATTCCCGCAAAAACGAAACATTTTTTCATCTCTTTTTCACTGTTAAAATGTTTTTTGTTGTTATTAACCGACTTCAAAAAAGGAGGCTTCTCAATTCGACCGTATTTATTTTTTAAAATTCTCAAGAGTGTTGCAAAACGTCCTATAATTGAAAGATCAGGTCCTTATCTCAGAAAATTAAAAGCGTTGGCTTCAATTTATAATGCTTTTAATTAGATGTTATACAATCGCTTGTAACTTCAAATAAATTTTATTGCCTATATTTTAAAAAAGTACCAGATATTAATTTTGACATAACAACATAACGGGGCATAGATAATCAAATGAATATCACACGGACTATAAATACGGTAAGGTAACATGAAATAGCTCTAAAGAGTTTATAACCCTTACAGTTCGGCCATCCTCTCAAGGTGAGTCCTCTCACCATTCTAAATCAAAATTTAAAACTAAAGAAAAATAATAAATATAAATAAAACTGATAAAGTAGGTAACGTACATTCTAAAGTAATAGTTAATTGATACTATATAATACTAGAGCTAGGAGTGGCAAGACCAAACGAGGTCTTCCAAATGTGAATAAAGGTCACAGTCACATTATAAGATAAAATAATTTTCGGAACTTGCAATCAGATCTCTTACTTGGTTCAAATTCGCGTCTTTAACAATATCGTTCAAATTAACATATATCATTAAGTTCCAATGAACATCTTTAATTAAGTTCAAATTAACATTTCTTACCCATTTCAAATTAACATCTTTAATAAGTTCAAATAAACATATCTGATCAAGTTCAAATTCACATTTCTAATCTAGTTCAATTCATATTTCTTATCTAGTTCAAATTCGAAATCGCAATCTCGCATAGTCTGCTATGATCTGCGATCATCTGTGCGGCATTGGTTACCCAATACCATTCGATTTCTGCACTGATCGCTCATAGCCTATGGTCGCATCATTTCTTAAGTCTAACGCCCTTAGTACACAAACGCGTTCGTATGCGGCTGCGAATCTTTGCGAAATAATTGCGGTAGCGAAACATCTGCGGAACGTTAGTACACTACAGTTCTTTCGCAAGGAAATGTCATTGTCGTTTTCAGATTCTGAAGAAATTTTCCTCCATGCCACCTCTTTTTAGATGCATTTTTGTTATCAACATGCCCAACTTAATATAATTCGGGATACTTTCGAATCAAATTCAATATTTTCGGCATCCATTGTGCGAAATTCTGTCCTCACCGACAGAACGCGTGGTGACGCATTGCGATGCGAAACTCCACTAGCGAAACGGTTGCGTCTGTGTAACGGCCATTTCGCAGTTACTTGCGAAACAATACCGACAAGGACGCTACTATTTCATCTAGCTGTATAGTAGAGCGAGACATAACACATGCAAAACGTTGCCATACAACTTACAGTTTTTTCGTCGTTTCGCTGCCGCATGCGATTGCGTTGGTGTACTAAGGGCGTAAGAATCTGAAACAACTTTATTAGGGTTAATGAACCGTATCGTGATCGTAATCACCTTGATTAGTCACAAATATCATTATCATGCTCAATGCTCATGTCATCAATTTATAGAATACATACATAGATATTGTAGCTTTATCATTCAATTAAATCTTAACAAATTTTAACTAAATAATACCACAAAACATTATCATTGTTTTCAAAAATCAACCTATTTTGAATTTTGTCTATTATTGCAACAACATTTTCAAAGTCAAAGTCAGAGTACTTTATCCTTATTCATACTTTTTATTGCCTTTTCTACTAAGAGGAGTATCTTCTACAAGAAATCTATCATATGGTAAGATTATCATGATACGGGAAGGACCGTGATATTTGGTTGCTCACTTTTTAGGTTTGCCTGCATGATCTATGTCAACAATGGTCCGTTCTATTCTCACTAGACTAGAAAATTAGAAACCTCAACATCATTTTTGAAGACCTATCGATAGACACCCCACACGTGTAGGTTTGAAGAAAAAAAAATTTGTTGAGTTTCAGTTCTCAGTATGGGGGGCAACCCTAATTTTTCTTTTTTTTAATTTTTTGTAAAAAAACTTAATGCGGTTCACAGAATACATCTACTTACCAAGTTTCAATAGTGTAGTTCTCATAGTTTCGGCAAAAAGTGGCTGTGACATACGGACGGACAGACAGACATGACGAATCTATAAGGGTTCCGTTTTAACGTTTTACGGAACCCTAAAAAGGCGCCATTGAATCGAATTTTGTTAGTTTTTCACTTTAATTCTTAAATAACACCAAAATCTCTTCAAGTGATAGTGAATTGACACCGGAGTTCATCTTGACGCTTTAGGGATTATTAATAATCTACTTCCGGAAAAATCGAAATATAAATACCTAAAAGCTTATGACGATTTTAATATATGGAAAACAACTATAAAAATGAATTGTCTCGCACAAGATATGAAAAGTAGAGTATTCACCTCTGGAGTAAAGCACTGCCTTGTGTCATGGGCGGCTTGAATCCCTTGCTTCACTCAGGACTCTACAACTCCCTCGCTTCGCTCGGGAGTTGACTCGAGTCCTGAGCGCAGCGAGGAATCCATAAGACACCCATGACACAAGACAGTGTGTTCCGTAAATTACTCAATCAGCCTGGGAGTCCGCCACTATCTGATCGGTAATGGTTACAGAGATGATTTACTTAAAACTAAAACTCTGCTACCACACAATTTTTGAAACGATTGTGAACGTTATCTAAAATACTAAAATATATAAATAGGACACGGTACCTTGTGTAACCAGTTTCCTCTGGTAAGGGTGTATAATAATCTAAACTTCCTTCGAACTACCCCTGTTCTGTGTAGCTAATTTTATAATATACTTAAATAAATGTTTACGATACTAAACTTGTCAGCCGTTTTCGACGTGCGTTCGGCCTCCTTCCGACCGCCGAAAATCCAGCACTTGATCACAGCAGGATTCTGGCACACTGAATCCTTTTTCACCAACACAAGGTCTAAATTCGAAGCCCGGCGTCTACAATCTTTATTAAAGCACAGTTAATTACACAGTTACAGTTATTAAGCACAGGGCTCGTTAATTTTTTTACAAGCCAAGTAGGTACTACTCCCCGGTACTGGGTTGCAAAATAAATGCACTCGCCGTCCGCCGCAGTAAAGCAGGCAGTAAACCGAACTACTTGGGAAGTAGTTAAAAACCTATAACTTCGGCCACTGGTACTTTGTAGCTTGACTTGCTACCTACAAGTACCCCAGTAATCGTAGGACTCTCTGCAGGGTCCGCCTGGGGAAGTACCACATCCTTTGTCAGTTATTCTACCGTCAAGCAGTAATGTGACACCATTACTGTGTTCCGGTTTGAAGGGTAATGTAGAAACATCGCCTAGTGAAATTACACGTGAGATAAAACATCTTATATTCTTTAATTATTCGGTTATTGTGCTTCTTCTTGATTGTACCCACACGTCAATATTTTTTTTGTCATAGTTTTTAGTTTCTTAACTTCAGTGAGCGGCCTCGAAAATGTCCTTTTTTCGTTTTCTGGCTTTAGGCGCCCCCTTAAGTGACGAACGCAGTGCTAGGTAGTGATGTGGTCTCTTCATGTTACAATAGCTGCGTGTCGCTGTGCTGTTATGGGCAGCCATGTTGTTTACCACCAGGCACATGTCACGCTATAACTACCTACTATAAAAATAGATACTTATTAGTATAGATATTTACCTACAGTAACTATCACGTAGAGATTCGCTTTTGTATGGAGTCCTGTTCGCACCTTTGGGATGGATCGGCGATAGTTTGGGGTCAGATGGTGTTGATTGTGTGTTAAACGGCCACCAACGTATTATTTACTTATTTTATAATAGTTAAAACGACATCAAACTCACTCGTTTAAAGGATAATATAAAGGATCAATGTCAAATTGTTTCGTCTTTGACAAAAGCGTCTCATTTGTAAACAGATGAACCTGCTAATCGTCGGCGCTGGCTGTGAGTGTTACCCACATAATGCGCTTATTTACGCTGAATGTTGCCAGTGTCAACCTCGACCGACGTTCGAACCTTGCGACGAAACAGCTGAACTCCGCTTTTATACGACAGTTTTGTAATGTCGTAGAAATAATCGGTAGTGCTGCGGCTCATTGATTGTTTTCATGGATGGGATGCAGTGAATTGAAATGTCGTGCTTCTGCCTTCTCTGTGAACAATCGTCTGAATAAACACACACAGACAGACAGGGCGACCATCAGACCGCCTTGCTGCTTCCTCATTCACATACATCTCAATTACAAAGGAATTAAAACACTGTCTAGCATAACAAGCCCATTAATTCCTACTGCTAGGACTGGGGTCCTTCTCTTGCAAGGAGCGAGTCACGGGCATACTCCACAATGCTGGCCCAGTGCGGGTTTGTAGATGATAAGCATAACCTTACTAATTCTACGAATATGCCGGTTTCTTCATGATGTTTACCTTCACCGTTTTTATATTAGGATCGTTACGCACATGACTTCGATAAGACAGTCTGTCTAGCTATCACCGTTCTTGAGATACAGCCTGGTTACAGACGGACGGACGTTCGGACGGACAGCCAAGTCTCAGTAATAGGGTTCCGTTTTTACCCTTTGGGTACGGAACCTTAAAAACGAAATAATAGTCCCCGCTCCCCCCAACCCGCGACCCCCGCCCAGTGCACAGCGCATAAACACATCAATAAACAAGATACCCATTACACAACAGTCAATAAACCTTTCCTTTTCCCTTCCGCAAAATATTTCAAAAGTTATTTTCCGGAACCCTTCAAAGATTACCCACAGAATACGCGATAGTGCAGCCGTGACTTCAAAGTAATGGTCGCGTTTCTAAAGGAGAACCACGGTCAAATCGATGAACTAAAAAAAGTTAAGTTGAATTTGTAAACCAATGATATATAATAACCAATGAAAATGTATTGCAAAATTTTGGGATATTATGGCTAAATATATACCTACCTTATATCTTGGTGTCTTCAAACCGAGAGTGAGTCGGCTTCTTCTAGGTAAGAACGTTCCGTCGTAGACAGCATTGTAACCGAACAAAATGGCGGTCAAGTGCAGATCTTACAATAGTTTAAAAAATATCACACCTAATTCTCTAGATACCAATATTTTCTAAAATAATAATTTTGTAACAATGTTCAGGGTTTATTTTACATTTGCCGTGATCAGGACAGATGATGAAGATAAATGAAATAAAATGTTGGACATTTCCCATACCACAGTAACTAGACTTAAACTAAGCAAAGCAAAGCAATGGAAGCCAGATAGCTGATATAATTTTCAAATAATTGTAAATGTGTACTTTTGTTTTTTTTTTAATTATACAGTGACGATACGAGCAGATCATGTGTCTGATGGTAAGCAACATGCCTGCCACATAACAGCACAGTGATACGCAGTTATTGGTACATGAAGAGTCCAAATGATTACCTAGCACTGCACTGCGCTCATCACCCAGAGATCTAAGATATTATATCTCTAAGCCCTGTAATTTCTCAGGTACTTTGCCCTTCAAACCGGAACACAGCAATGTTTGCACATTACTGCTTGGCGGTAGAATAACTGGCAAAAGTGTGGTACTTCCCCAGGTGAACTCTGTCAAGAGTCCTACCACTACTAAACATATATTATGATACATAGAAACAGATTTGTTCTATGTCTGGTCTGGTCTGGTCATAGAACAAACCTTTGCATTTACGTGCATAACATAAATATTTGTTTTGCATTAGAATCAAACCCATGACCTACTCCTCCCACTTTATTCCCAAACTAGCTGAAACGCGCGCGCGTTACTACGCCATCTATCTAAAAATTCATCGTACCAATTCAAATTTTGAACAAATTTGGTTACCTTATAGGTTCTAATGACGCAACCTTTCACGAACCTTTGATGAATGACACATGCTGTCACGCAACGAAAACTCTCAAAAAGCAAAATTATTTCCCGTTTTTGTTACATTTTTCATTCATGGTTCGTTTCTGTTGATAGTAGCGTAATGTTAAATAGCCTATAGCCTTCCTCGATAAATGGACTATCCAACAGAGAAAGAACCTTTCAATTCGGACCAGTAGTTCCCGAGATCCTTGCGTTCAAACAAACAAACAAACAAACAAACAATCAAACAAACAAACTCTTCAGCTTTATAATATTAGTATAGATAATTATTTCGAGTACCATACAAGCCGAAGAATTTTTATCTGTTCATAATCAAGTACAGATGCCGAATGAGAATCTGCAAAGTCGAAGTACTTTATTCATAAATGTACAATTTATACGTCAATATATAAAAAAGTAAACAAAAGAAAGAGCAAACAAATTGTATCCATTTTCAAAGTTTGAAATGACTACTTTACTGAATTAAAATAATTATTGTACAGAAAACTGTCAAGCATTATATGAGTATTATAATGTGTTTTTATAACAATTGTACTGACCCATGTCAAATTTTTGTATACATTTTTATAGGACTTTGCCATCACTCTGCGGTACACATCTGGGGTAAGGTTTTACGACAGCAGCGACACAGTCGCCGGTAGCGCGCACGTCTCAAGATATAGTTTATATTATTTGTGCCCCATTCTAATCAGAGCTGCGAGTGAAAGGTTCGAGCTCCATTAATCGGGAATAAAGCCCACCGGCTGTAATAAAATTATTTCGCCTTATGGAATACCGGTCGGTCGGCCATTTTCCTCTCCCGGGTGAGCGGGCTACCTTTGAAGCTTGCGGCGTCCATCTTGTTTACAATTCGCTTTTATTTCCTTTCAGCTAAACGCGAGATATGACTGTCCTTATCTCAGGTAATTTGATTGGACAAAGGGCCTGTTTGGAGCTTACAATTGGAATGATAACTATATTACCGTCGTATTTATTCTTAGCTCTCCTCGCGATTGCTTACTACACTGGTATTATTGAAATGAAAACTTATTCACACATGTTTCCACACTTTCACGTAGTGGTAAAGAACAATGGCAAAATAATAGTTAAGTTTCATGACAGTGTTGAGAAATATGGTTTATTTGAAATTAAGTAATTTAATGTTTTTTCTAAGATTTTTCAAATAAATATATTTATGGTAATAGGAGCCACAAAAAACATTACAATATATTGGGTTTAAAATGATTAAAATGACTTATCACTTACACAGTTTAAATATGACCATTTACTAAAATCATGCTATTTTGGAAGTAATTGCAAAATAATAATAACGGAAAAAACATTCTATTTAGAGTTAGTTATCATAAGTAGATAAAATCTCAGTAGTTATAAAAAATAAAAGGTAGGCAGTAGATACAAATTTCATTAAAACGTCTTTCCGCAATATAAATAATCTTAATGTTAAAAATATTAGTATTAATTCTATTTCAACGTTAAGGCAACATCAGAAATTATCCTATATCAATGCGGCTGAAGAACTAGTATCCATAGCCAATACTATTTTTTTAAATATTATGTTACTGGCAAGTCAATGTCAGTAACTAATACGAGTACTCATTACGCAGTCCCACGCTTTTCTTTTTTTCATAGTTGGCTAAACCAATCTCTTTGTATGGCGGTCTATCTTTCTACGTGACATTGGCGAAATTGTGAGGCTAAACCATAGATGAAGAATTTTTTTTGCTACGCAAAAAAATCAACAAAGCGAGTGAGCGAGAAATCATTTTCAAGTGGAAACCGCTCGAGAAAAGAAGAGAAGTGAATGAAGTAACGTCATTACAATATTTTAGTATACCCGAACGTAACAGTCTGATTTCGTCGCGGTGAAAATCGTGTATTTTTTAATTAATTTTGGATTGCAGACGATTTTATTAAATTATTTATATTATGGCTTGTTCTGTGCGTGAATGTGATACAAGACGATATTATAATCCGAATCATTACACTAGTCACCAACACATGTAAATATGATTTTTTATCAGGTCTCCAAGCAGCCTTTGTGTGTCTTTTACATTTGACGTCTTTGGGCTAAACCACAATAACAGCCATATAGCAAAAGTTGAAGTTCTTTTTCTTAAACTTATTCTTGGCCATGTATACCTACTATTCGCTTTTCATATCGGTTATGTTCGAATTTAAAAAAAATCCAACCAAATATCCATTTTTCTTGGCCCTTTGAAGACAAAAATCTTCCCATAAATCCATAAATTACTGAGTGACTGACATTCGACATTTTAAGATATTTTTGATGCATAGACGCTATCATTTCGCCTAAACTATTTTAAGGTATGAAAATCTGCCATTGTTATTTATGTTCGCGTCAATGACACTCTAATAAAGCTAATAGGCACTCTAATAGGCACGCTAATAGACACTCTAATAAGCCGGCCGCTAATAGCCGGCCACGGCCGAAACTTAGTCGGACTAGACTGACTCTAGCACATGTGAGTTACCCCAATATTAATTTAAAATCTGTAATAATCACTTTAGCTTTCATCCTATAAGATAAATAGGTAAACGTCAGAGAATTGCGTGAGGATGCAGTCAGAAGTCCTTAGCACTATGTACATGAAACTACTGTGAAAATTAAAAAATAAATTGTTTGGAACCTAGCAAAGTCTCGAATTTTTACTTAAGACTTGCAAGTTTTCTAAACTGGTTCTTAAAATAATAGTTTTTAAAGATTTACAACTAAAAAGACTTTCAAGAAGTCAACTTCAAATAGTTTTAGCTAATTTTAAATGTATCTGTGAGTACGGCAACGTCCCACTAAGTTAAGCTTCAGCAAGTGCACAGCGCCACTAACCCGAGAGTCAGTCACGAGGGGCACTTCTGACCCGCTTCTAACTTCGTTGTGGATAACGCTAGAAGACTGGATTTTCAGACGGACTTCGAGTATCCTTCTAATATTATAAATGTTAAAGTTTGGATGTTCGTTTGCTCAACCACGTCGGAATTTTTGAACGTATCGGGTTGGCCATATTATTATTAAATTTTTTAGAGATTTTATTATTTTACCACAATTAAATAACGAAAAAGAAATTATACAATATTATAATATTTTTTTGTGTGTGAAACAAAAAAAAACGTGTTCAATATTTTTTAACAATATATCTGACCGACTAATTATATTATTTTCGTCACCATGCATAATAATTATAATCTTGATTGCTCTGAAAGTTGATTGGGTGATTTTCGTCCAGAAATGTCTCACAATGTTTGATGCCAAACTCATTCGAAACGGCTTAATCGATAATTTATGAAATGTTGTATGTATGTACACTAGCGGCCCGTTCCGGCTTCTTTCGGGTAATGTTATTTTTAACCCCCGGAGCGCTTTAGTATCTAACGGGTGATACTAAGGAACAAATCCCCCGAGCGCTTTAGTATCTAACGGGTGATACTAAGCGAGCGCCGTTCATTTGTTATTTTTTGTCTCTGTCGCCTATAGACAATCCTCTGTTTTCGTTACACGAATCGATTGCCAAGATAACAATCTCGATTTCTATTGGCTGTTTCCAGTCCAAGTGTACAAACATTACAAAAAAATAATTATCAAAGAAATTTCGTCAACATAAATTTTTAGATCCGCCATTTTGCAATTTTTCGAGTGCAAGTGCTTCAGATTATTTGTCTCCGAAAATGGCAGGAAACCGTAAACGATGAGTAAATGTGCTGTAATCTACTGAAATATATATGTGTAAGGTACTAACAGTGTTTTTTTTAGTGATAGATGCTTATATTTCGAAATAAAATGTGAAAACTTTTGTCAAGCGTACGAAATTGTCCGTCATGCAGGTTATTTAGATAAATAATACTCGATATAGCGATTGTAGTGTTCCATATCGCCTGGAAACTAACGTATAATATATCTATAAACACTTTCATACCAGATAGTGTCGAGTTTACAGCAATAAAAACTAACGTAAACTATTTTTTCGTCAACTGAGTGCTTTTGTTTGCCGGCAGTGCCGGTATAGCGGCTGTGTAACGCAATGGCGGACCGTTTTGTTTCGTGATAATTAAATCTTTTTCTTGATTAGATTTTCGTTTTGTGGTGAAAGTGTTACTAAAATGGGTGCATAAAAGGTACTTCTTTGTCGTGAATGTGTTGTGAGTGTAATAATTACATCGTAAAGTGCCATAATCATGCGAATTGTGCGAGGTGACGACCAAAAATTTGTAAACATCATATTCAACACAGAAATACTAAATTCCGGTAAGTGTAATTATCTCTATTAATCGTAAAAATGATAAAGCGGTTCAAGACCATTGCAGTGATGTAAATTTTGTACAATATAATTAACGAATACATCAAAATTTATCCAATTTAGAATCTTCCCAACCTCAAAAAAAAATTTTTGGCGGGAAGCGTGGCACTTTGGTACATGCATTTGTTTACGCGTCGTGCCCTGGACGGGTTAACAAACAATTAATTTGGAAAAAACATGTTGTGACCATAAATGTAGCTATAATCCTCGATCATATTTCTCAAATTGGATCTGTTTGACCCAATTTGTGAAGAAAAAAAAATGCACACACAGTGTGTTTTTTTTTATTAAAATCGGTTCATTTGTTTAGGAGTTCGTAGCGGATTAACAACGTGACACGAAATATCTATTCGAGATGTCATGTGAAATCGACGTTCAATAACAACAATTACATTTAGTAATTAGTTTCTAATTGTTATAAATTACTAGCAGCACCTTGCGGTTTTACTCACACAGTTCCTGGTCTCGTCATTTCCCCGGGACAAAAAGTAGCTTATAAATATGTTCTTTCAGACTATAATCTAACTGTCCGATTTATTCATACGTAAAAACGACGCGATTGAGCATCAAATTTCCAAACATTGACATAAATATTATGTAATATTGAAGGACTGAAGAAATTATTAAACGAAATCGTGAACGTATAAAAAATTCAGACGTAGTCTCGCTAAATGAAGACCTGTGTCTATAGAGTCGGCCAGTAAGCTGTGTACATAATTATGTAAGCTTGTATGTGATAGCGCGTTGACCGACTCTATAGACATAGTTTTGTTTTAGCGAGACAGCGTCCAATTTTTTTTATACGTCTATGTTCAAAATATCCTACTATCCTACTAATACATATTATAAATGTCGATGAATGGATGTTTGGATGTTTGTTGCTCAATCACGTCCTAACGTATAAATAAATAAATAAATAAATATTGGTGGACAATTCACACACGACACCATCTAACCCCAAATTAAGCAATGCTTGTGCGATGGCGGCCAGATAGCTGATATAATACTTATATAGTTTTAAATACATACTTATTATACATAGAAACACCCAGACACAGTGCAAACATTTGAATTCATCACACAAATATTTGCACTGGGTGGGAATCGAACCCACGACCCTCGGCTTCGCAGGCAGAGCTACTACCAACTAAGCCACGAGGCCAGTCTGAGGAGTATGAACGGATTGGGCTAAAATTTGGAACACAGCTAGATTGTAGTCTGGAAGAACACATAGGCTACTTTCTATCCCGAAAAAACAACGGGAACAACGGGAACGGGAACTTCGCAAGTAATACTGCGGGGCGCTGCTAGTACACAATAATTCTATCTCTCAAGTTGAACTTTGGCTCACACAAAAATTGGCACATTAAAGAACAAATTTTCGCCTTTATATTGCAAAAACTTTTGCCTTTACAGCAAAGGTGATACGAAGTTCATCGGGTCAACTAGTAAGAATGTAAAAGTCGAATGAATGAGAACGTTGTATCATTAAGCAAACTGTGAGGTGGAATCCCTCCACGGCGCCGGAGAATCGGCCAGAATAATCTGCATGGATGGGTTTGGTTGTAAAAAACTTTTTGGCGAAGTACCCTAATTCAGTTAGGCGACCTTTGAACCGCGGCAACTTACTGCTACCTACGCTGTGGCTGCGACCTTTCGACGGAGAATTTACTTAGTAGTCTAAGAGCTCGGGATTATCAAGCTTATATCACTGGTCTCGTGAATCAATGAGTAGTTACTTATTAAACCGTAGGTAGTTGGTTCGACTCCCATCCATAATATTTTTTTTTTATCATTTATAGATTTACACTCGACCACCATCTCGCCTGATGTTAAGCGACGATGCGGTCTAAGATGGAGCATGCTTACCTAGAAGAAACCGATTCACTCTCGATTTGAAGACACCAAGATTATAACCATCGGGAAAAACCCACTCAGGTAACTCATTCCACAGTCTAGACGTTCTTATCACAAAAGTAGAGTCAAACCTCTTTGTTCGTGTCTTTGGAACATCAACCATGAAAAGACGCCTCTTCTTCGAGCTACGAGAAGTCCGATAGAAAAAAGGGCTAGGTGGTATTAGATCATGCAGATCAGATGCACACTCTCCGAAGTGTATCCGATAAAAAACCGATAAGCTAGCGATTTTTTGGCGATGTTCAAGACTTTGCAGTCTTTTTCGCACAAGAGTGTTATTGCCTTTGAGCCTTTTAGCACACCTCTCGATCGATTCCAGAGCCTCAAGCTGATACCACACCCCGGACACTCGGCCTAAAATCTATACAGACGGTGCAGTTGACATACCTACACTCACACAACTACGCATATGTTGTTCGAACTCATTTACGCATGTGTGCGTGTCATCTAGGGTTACTTAATTATTTTATGGAATAGCTATGACCCGTGAGTTCACCTGCCTGTGTTAAGTGGCCTATAATCTTACCTAGTTAGTGGTCGATCTTTAATGTAGGTAAATATCTAAATATAACTCTCATCAACAATCAGTTTGCTTATGCTGAAACCAGTCGGTTGCACCCGAACCGACTCATCCGATAGCGGTCCCGCTACCGAATGGTTCGGAATCTGCGATTCACAACGCCAATTGCATTGGCGTAGGAATGTCTTTTGGCCAGACCAAAGACAAGCTATCCCACCTAGTTTTCGAATACAGATACAAATTTGGTAGAAAAGTTAACTCATGGTAGGAATATACAAATCGTCAAATAACTGTATTTCGGGTTTATTTTGTGGTTTTGAATGACTTTTTTTACATAGAATTTGTATAATAAACGAGTAAATCGAACAATAACCTCTGGAAATTTGCATCTGCAACACAATAAATCATAGTTTACATTTTTCGTTTTACCTTCAATTTGTCAATCTGTTGATGTTGTCAAAGTCAACGGAACTATTGTTTGTTTTGTTTGGAAATAACCAAATAACAACAAAAAGTAATAGCTTCATAGTGTTTGTCCATTACAGTTATATATAACATATCTAAAAGTAACCACTAACAAAAGTATCTACACTCCACCGATCATCTGAATCAATAATCCTACATCTTCACTGCACATATGCCAGAAGTCTGTCATCAAACTGAAGACTACCTGAAGTGGATCGGTCATCTGAACCAAGACTCCTACCTACCTGTCATAGTACCTATAACTTTGGGGATTTTGTCCCACATATCTAGCTATATCTAAGTAAGTTTAATGTTTGTTAAATCACATGCCGTACACCTGCAAGGTGCTACTTTTATATACACCTACGGGGTCTGCGTTGTCATTATAGGGATTGGGGACCAATAAGTTCTGGCAGAAGTACATTTAAGTAACCTTTCCTTCATCTATAGATAGAACTAAAGTCGAACAGATAGGTACGAAAATACTGTTTGTTATACAAGGACCAGAGGGGTTCGTGGGTCACCCCTTTTGGGCTGGCACTAAGTAATATTATAGACGCACGCACTTATCACACGGTCTTCTTACTTAGTTAGCTCCGACTATGTTTGTGACCACCACTGACCACTGGGGCCAAAGTTGTTTCCGCTCTTGCTGTTATATCGTTGTTTGACGTGATGTCTCGTATCTCCAATGTTTATTTGTGGTTTCTTGGCTTTTTGCTGAAACAACAAACATGTTTCATATTTTCATCTCAAAAAATAAACAATATCAACAGATCAAATGTGGCAATAATCTATTTCTAGCAATTCTTTTGAGCACAAACTGCCAACTTTGAAAATTTCATAACCCAAAATTCCAAAAACTAAACACATATTACACACTAAAGTTAATAAAAACTCGTTTACTGTCCATAATCTTACAGAAATATTGAGAAAAGCAGAGAAAAATCAAGTAAATACAATAATCTGAAAATCGTATTTAGCTATCCACGACAAAAAAGCTGTCCGAATCCCATCCGATTAGAAAACAGCTGGTAGTCGGTTGCAAACGTCAAAAGTAATAGGAATTGGCGTTGAGAATCGCAAATTGGCCGAACCAGTCGGTAGACGCCAGTTTCCGTGGATCAGCCCGACCCGAATGGTTTCAGAATCGCTACGCAGAATAGCTTAACACAGTTTATAAAAATGATTCAATCTTTGTAGAAATTCTTATGAAATCAAAAATCTCTTATACTTAACTTAAAATTGTGAACTTATCAAAACACAGTAGAAAAACGATTCAATCCTAGTATATTATAGAAATTCTCATGAAATTAAAAATCTGTTATTCTTGTTTCGTTAAACAGATGAAAAAATTGGTACCTAAATTTAAATAACACAGCAACACAGCGTCATGGTCGTATTCTCATAGAAAATTGTCGTCCGATATATAACCCTTCGTTGAGTGCTTCTCGCGTTCTTGCGGGGTAGGAAGCTTGAAACTGGCGGGGGGTGGGGAGTGTCCGTTCTATCTGTATTATCTATTCTATGCTGATAATTAGCCGACCCATCCCAAAGGTGCGAACAGTACTCCATACAAGAGCGAATCTGTGCTTTATATAACAAAAACAATTGTTCAGACTTGAAGTACTTTCGCACCTTTGAGAGGACACCTAGTTTTATGTAATGAATACGGATGTAGGGTATAATAAATATTCTGGCATTTGATGCCTAGATACAAATTATATTTTTGCCAGTAGTAACAGAACTAGCAATGATAAAATATTCCAAAATAAATAAAGTCAATGTTTTTCACTTTTAAAATGTATATTTAACGACTTTCTCACAAAAAAAAAACAATTTGGCAATGGAAGTTCAGGACTCGAATATGAGAAGAGACTTTGAAGAGACCTTTGCCCACTTGTGGCACGACTGAAGTAATAAAAAATACACTCATGAACCACGGACTCCTGCACTATAAGTGCTCGACTCACCCAAAAATTATGATATTGTTTGAAGTGTAAGTGAGATGTTTATTTTTAATTTTGTGCTCGTTTTATTTGGCGATGTAACAGGATAAAAATATAACGATCAAAAGAGGAATTTGTACCTAATGAACTTTGATCGTTGGCGCAAACTTACGTTCCGATACTGAGTTTGTTTTTATATGATGTTGATAAATAAATAAATACATTTCTTTATTTGCAAAAATGGGTAATTACAATAAGATCTTAAATGTTCACATTGAGAACTCCATAATCAACCTTACGGCATGCAAATATTAGGTTGTCTATGACAATTTGTTAAATTACTTATATTGATTTAAGCGTTTTAAACTGTAAAAAAAGTAGGTTTGTCTCCTCTTATGTGATACGAACGTTTAGGCCGTGGAATGCGTTGCTTGAGTGGGTGACGTTTATAATCATGGTGTTTTCAAGTCGACGGTTGATCAGTTTTTTTAGGCTACCACTGAGACTCAATTACCTGATAAAATATAATACTAATGCATTCCTACTAATATAAACGTGAAAGTTAGCAAGAATGTTTGGATATGTTATTCTTTCGCGCAAAAACTATCGCAGGGATTTCAATGAAATTTGACACATAGATAATGGTCTGGAATAACACATAGGATATTTTCTATCTCGAGTAAATAACGTGATCGGGAACTATATGGGTAAAGTCGCGGGGAGCTGATAGTCGTAAATAATAGAATAGGAACACTCGGACAGAGGACAATAAATTTGAATTCACCACACAAATAGCTAGCAGAGCTAGGTCATGAATGATTGATGAAGATGAAGGGCACGCATGTTTTTTACCATAGAAATATAAATATTTATTGACCTTATAACTATTTCGAGAGGAAAGCCCCCTGGACATGATGGACTTAGTCCATCATGTCCAGGGTATTGAGCACCTGGAGCATGCTGGGCGGCATCTGCCGAGAGTTTTGGCCACGTTGTACTCGCTGTGTGTTAGCCACTCTTATTTGCCTGCCGATTTTATGAGAACAGTTGTGGTGCCTGTGGTTAAAAATAAAACCGGTGATGTGGCAGATAAAAATAACTACAAGCCAATAACTCTCGCAACTGTAATAGCGAAAGTGTTTGACGGCCTGCTAAATGCACAACTTAACAGACACGTGACACTTCACGACAATCAGTGTGGGTTTCGACCCAAACTGCCCACAGAGAAAGCGATTCTCTGTTTAAAGCATACCGTCAAATACTACACGAACAGAAGGATTCCAGTGTACACGTGCTTTCTCGATTTATTCCGGGCCTTCGACCTGGTCTCCTACGACGTCCTTTGGGACAAACTAATGAACACGGACCTGCCGCGGGAACTCATTTCAGTGCTTCAGTACTGGTACGGGAACCGGATCAACAGTGTTCGCTAGGCGGGAGTGATGTCGGATACTTATCACTTTGAATGTGGTGTGAGACAGGACGGTTTGACTTCGCCTACTCTATTCAATCTGTACTTAAACGACCTGATAGTCGCGCTCAGCAGCCTGCATGTCGGATGCTATGTAAATGGAGTGTGTGTGAATAATCTGAGCTACGCTGATTATATAAACGCCGTGCTGAGCGCGTCGATCTGCAGCCTGAGGAAACTACTCAGTACGTGTACAGATTACGCGTGTGGTCATGGGTTTATATATAACTGTCAGAAAAGTGAATTCATGGTTTTACGAGCCGTCGGTATGGAGAGCCCTATGAACATACCGCCACTTCGTCTTGGTAGTGCGTCACTAGATAGCGTTGATACATTTAAATATCTGGGCCATCTACTTACCGAGGACCTGTAGGACATACTCGACATGGAGCTGAGAGCGTTGTCAGTACGGGCCAATATGATAGCGCGCAGATTTGCGCATATTTTTGTTGTGCGGAGGTGAAAGTGACACTCTTTAGAGCATATTGCACTTCACTGTACACGTGCGGTCTGTGGGCAGACTACACTCAGAAGGCGTACAGCGCGCTCCGCGTTCAGTACAACAATGCGTTCCGGGCGGTGCTGGGGCTGCCCCGCTTCAGGGATGTTCGCGGACGCGAGGACAGACTGCTTCGAGGCGACTATGCGCAAACGGAGCGCCTCCCTGGTGCGCAGGGTGCGGGCCAGCCCCAACGCCATCCTAGCGATGATTGCCGACAGGCTTGACTGCCCATACATAAGGCAAAGCTGCAACATACATGTGACTGTCCCAATGCCGGTTAGGAAATTTTGACTTGAAAACTGATTACATTTGAATACTTATTAGCAAAAATAAAATTGATTTTTTACTATAGTGACGTGTTTGTTTGATTGTACTATAAATTATTATTTTATTTTATTGTAATTGATTTAATTGAATATTATTATGTAATATCTTTTTTTTTTCTGTAGCAAAAAGTGACGAGATGAGCAGGACATGTGCCTGATGGTAAGCAACATGCCTGCCACATAACAGCACAGTGACATGCAGCTATTGGAACATGATAGTCCAAATCATTACTTAGCACTGCACTGCGCTCGTCACCCAGAGATCTAAGATAAAATATTATAATTAAGCCCTGTAATTTCTCTGGACAACATAATAACATTGTGATTATATTAGTCATGTAACTTGCAATAAATAATTTTGATTTGATTTGATAACAAATTGTTACATTACGTAAGTCAGTACAAAAAAAAATTGATTAAGTCATGATTAATTTCAACAATATTCTTACATCATTATAAATTAGTGAATTAGCCAAATATTTAGATTAGATAATTCTTAAATAACAATTAGGCCTCAAATTAAGATTACACTACAAACCGTGGCTAAAACTTGCTTTACCCTAACTCTAATAAAGTGGCCAAGTGCGAGTTGGACTCGCCCATGAAGGGTTCCGTTGCAGCAAGTAACATTATATACATAGTACACATAGTTCGTTGTAACTTTGATCGAAGTTTCAATAACAGTGTATTTATGACGTACTAAAAAAAAACTACTCATCAGATCGAGTTCAAACTAATTTTCGTTGGTAGTTTACGTGGTAATGTACATCATATTTTTTTTTTAGTTTTTTCATTCTCTTACTTTAGAAGTTAGAGGGGGGGGGGACACACATTTTACCACTTTGGAAGTGTCTCTCGCGCAAATTATTCAGTGTAGACGAAAATGATTTTAGAAACCTCCACATCATCTTTGAAGACCTATCAATAGACACCCCACACGTGTAGGTTTGATGAAAAAAAATTTTGAGTTCAGTTCTCAGTATGTGGGGCAACCCTAATTTTTCTTTTTTTTTAATTTTTCTGTTGAAATCTTAATGCGGTTCACAGAATACATCTACTTACCAAGTTTCAACAGTGTAGTTCTCATAGTTTCGACAAAAAGTGGCTGTGACATACGGACGGACAGACAGACAGACAGACAGACATGACGAATCTATAAGGGTTCCTTTTTTACGTTTTACGGAACCCTAAAAATGATCAAATGGTACAAAATATTATATATCCATTAGGCATGTGTCCTGCTTGTCTCATTACTCTATGCTTTAAAAATAATTTTGTATTGTAATCAAATACTCACAACCTAGGCAATAAAATTACAATTAATGTTAATGTTTGGATGTTTGTTGCTCAATCACGTCGTAATGCATGAACGTATCGGGCTGAAATTTGTAATACAGATAGATTATAGTCTGGAAGAACACATACTTTGTATCCCGGCAAAATAACGGGAACGAGAACTACGCGGGTAACAACATCAACATCAACATCAACATCAACATCAACAGCCCACTAAACGTTCCCACTGCTGGGACTCGGGGCCTTCTCTCGCAAGGAGAGAGTTAAGGCCATAATCCACCACGCTGGCCCAGTGCGGGTTGGCGGATGACACATGACTTCGAAAGATTCTAGGTACATGTCGGTTTCCTCACGATGTTTTCCTTCACCGTTTTAAGTTAGCGGCATTACGCACATGACTTCGAAAAGACAGTGGTGCGTGTGGGGTTTGAACCCGGGGTCTCCGGATCGGCAGCCGCCGTTCTCCCGACTAGACCACCACGCGAGTAACGCCATGGGGTAATGCTAGTCAGTAAAAAAATAGTGGGTAAGATAAATAATAGGATGCGGTTGTTCTGAGGTTCTGAACATCTCAAATTAGAGCTAACAATTTAACTGTAAGATAATTCGAGCAGTTAAAGTTCTCACTTCGCTGGAATTATCTCGAGTGACGAACAATGCGCGCCGCGGATTCATCAGTGTGGCCACATCCGCGGGATTAGCGGCCTTTAGCCCTGTATTCTCTAGCTCAACACAAAACACAAACCCGTTCGAGTATAATAACCACAGAGTACAGAGCAGGTAGACGTTTTGCAGCGTCTTTGTTCTGACGTTTTACGTTTTAGGTCTTCCTTTATTTTATTTTTGAAGTGAAAACTTCTTTAGGCGCGCCTAGACAGATTTTTGTGGGCTGTGAATTCAATTCTACCGTCACGCGTATGATAAGAAATCTTCGGGTAAACTCGGGACCATGCCCATTGACCATCTAGAAATGCGTCAGCCAATGGGAAACGCTGACGCGTTTCTAGATGACCATGCCATGATGGCTAGGCCACGCCCTCCGTTTACACCCGTGTGCCTAGGCAAGCTATCAAATTCTAAGTTATAAGTTTTCACTTCTATCGGCAGTTCTTATGACTGCCAATTTTTTTTTATTTCATTTAGGAAACTCGTTCTCGTTTTGGTTCCGGCGGAGCATGGGGTGCTAAGAATCCCCGGCAGACGCCCCGCCACCAAACCCAACGACTCGACCTGGCAACGTACAACGCACGAACGCTGAGGGCTGACGAAAAGATTGTGGAGCTGGAAGAAGAAGTGGACAAGTTGCGCTGGGATATCATAGGGTTATCCGAAGTCCGTAGACAGGGCGAGGACAGAATGACCCTCGAATCCGGCAACTTGTTCTACTACCGGGAGGGAGATCAACAATCCCAAGGGGGTGTCGGGTTTATCATCCGCAAGTCTCTCGTCAACAACGTGTTAATGATCGAGAGTGTGTCGAGCAGGGTTGTATACCTTGTACTTAAAATAACCGACCGGTATTCATTGAAGGTCATACAGGTATACGCACCGACCTCGACACATCCCGACGAAGAGGTTGAGACCATGTATGAGGACATCTCCAAAGCCATACATGTCTCGCCAACACATTTCACAGTTGTGATGGGAGACTTCAACGCGAAACTAGGCAAACGTAGCGGTGATGAGTTGAGAGTGGGACAATTCGGATATGGGCAGCGGAACCCAAGAGGGCAACGTCTAGCTGATTTCTTGGAAAGGGAGAGCCTCTTTATGATGAACTCCTTTTTCAAGAAACAGCCACAACGAAAATGGACCTGGATGAGCCCAGATGGTTCCACAAAAAATGAGATCGACTTCATTATGACGACTAAACGGCAAATATTCAGCGATGTCTCTGTGATCAGTAGGGTTAAAACCGGCAGCGATCACCGTATTGTAAGAGGCACGCTGAATCTAAACATTAAGTTCGAAAGATCACGTCTAATGAAGTCCACGCTCCGACCAAATTATGCTCAAATCGAAGATCCCGACAACTTTCAACTCGAACTTCAAAATCGCTTCGAAGCCTTAGATGAATGCGTAACGGCGGATAAAATAAACGACAGGCTGGTGGAAACTGTTCAAACAGTTGGCAGGGAATTTTATAAGAGCCGACGCCAGAATAGAACCCAAAAGCTCTCCGATCATACTCTGAATCTCATGGCGGTTAGGCGAGATATGCGATTGCAGTCTTCGGTCGACATGACGGTATACAGACGGCTCAATAGACAGATTTCTACTTGTGTGCGACGCGACATACGCTGCTTCAATACTTCGTGTATTGAAGAAGCGATTAATCGGAATAAAGGCTCGAAAGTGTTCGCAAGAAATCTGTCTCTTGGGCAAAGTCAATTGACCAAACTGAAGACCGACAGTGGTAACGTCGTCTCGTCGAGGGCCGAGATTTTGGAGGAGATTGAGAGGTTCTATGAACAGTTATACACCTCTACGCAAACACGACCTGTCGTTAGCATGGCAAAAGACCCAAGAGCCAAGCTGACCCGACACTTTACCGAAGACATCCCGGAAGTCAGCCTGTATGAGATTAGGATGGCCCTCAAACAACTTAAGAACAACAAGGCACCTGGCGACGACGGAATTACGACTGAGCTTCTGAGAGCGGGTGGAAAACCGGTACTTAAAGTCCTCCAGAAGCTGTTCGACTCCGTCATACTTGACGGTAATACGCCAGAAGCGTGGAGCAGAAGTGTGGTGGTGCTCTTCTTCAAAAAAGGTGACAACACCTTGTTGAAGAACTACAGACCCATCTCACTTCTGAGCCACGTTTATAAGTTGTTTTCGAGGGTAATCACGAATCGTCTCGCACGCAGGTTTGACGACTTCCAGCCACCCGAACAAGCCGGTTTCCGAAAAGGCTATAGTACCGTAGACCACATACATACGCTTCGGCAGATTATACAGAAAACCGAGGAGTATAATCGGCCACTATGTATAGCGTATGTGGACTATGAGAAAGCCTTCGATTCCATCGAGACCTGGGCAGTGCTTCAGTCTCTCCAGCGATGCCGCATGGACTATCGCTATATCGAAGTGTTGAGGTGCATTTACAGCAAAGCCACAATGTCTGTCCGATTACAGGACCAGTGCACAAAACATATCCGGCTACAGAAAGGCGTGAGACAGGGAGATGTTATATCTCCGAAACTGTTCACTGCCGCGCTGGAAGATGTTTTCAAGCTACTGGACTGGAACGGACATGGCATCAATATCAACGGCGAATGCATCACTCACCTTCGGTTTGCCGACGATATAGTCATTGTGGCGGAGTCGATGGAGGACCTCGGTGCTATGCTCAGGGACCTCAGTAGAGTATCCCAACAGGTAGGTTTGAGGATGAATATGGACAAGACGAAGGTCATGTCAAATGTTCATGTCTCACCTATACCGGTTATTGTTGGGAATACCACACTCGAAGTTGTTGACGAATACGTCTACCTGGGTCAAAAGATCCAATTGGGTAGATCCAACTTCGACAAAGAGGTCCAGCGAAGAATCCAACTCGGATGGGCAGCGTTCGGGAAACTACGGCACATCTTGGAGTCCAAAATACCCCAATGCTTGAAGACGAAAGTCTTCAATCAGTGCGTGTTGCCAGTGATGACTTATGGAACTGAGACGTGGTCCTTAACTGTGGGCCTCATAACAAAGCTCAAAGTCACACAGCGAGCTATGGAGCGAGCTATGCTCGGAGTCTCTTTGCGCGACAGAATCCGTAATGAGGATATTCGCAAAAGAACTAAAGTAGCCGACGTAGCTCGAAGGGTAGCTAAGCTGAAGTGGCAATGGGCAGGCCACATCGCTCGCAGAACTGACAACCGATGGGGAAGAAAGGTTCTCGAGTGGCGACCACGAACCGGAAGACGCAGTGTTGGACGGCCTCCCACTAGATGGACAGATGACCTCACGAAGGTCGCTGGAAACCGCTGGTTGCAGGTTGCGCAGGACCGTTCGTTGTGGAAATCTAGGGGGGAGGCCTATGTCCAGCAGTGGACGTCTTACGGCTGATGATGATGATGAAACTCGTTCCAAACTCTAGACGTTTTTATTAAGTAGAAAAAAGAAAATCAGACCTTGAATTTGAATGTTTGTAACGTCAATCGTGAGACGATATCGGTTTTTGGTGAGTAATCCGATAAAAAATAGGTATTTAGATTATGCAGATTTGCTGCTCACTCAAAACGTACGAAATGTATCCGATTAAAAGCCAATAAGCTAGCAGATAATATATGCGGTGATTATCAAAATTTTGAAGTTTTGACGTGATAACGTCTTATAATTCGATGAAGCCGGCTGCACGCCCGCAAAACATGACGTCATGTGCCGTTACCGCCGTTACCTCGCCGCATGACGTCGTCAGTACCATTCCATCAGTATTTTCTTAAGACGTTGTCACGTTCAACTATCGTCAGTAAACCGACTTTACAGACAACCATTTTTTTTAGCCAAAATTATCGGTCTTTATTAAAACACTGCAAAGTTGCGTGCTATATCGTTGGATTAAGTAAAAAATGTTTACTTTATTCTCCTGCTAGAATATAAAATACATAAACTGCTTGTAGCCGTGTAGGTATAACTCGTTTTGGTGCTTGGAACAGAAACGGAGTTCATTTTGTTGGATCGTTTCTAATATTAACAAGTATAGATAGACCTACGATTCAGCAGATTTACAACGACTTTTAGGTTCAAGATATACCGGTGCGAGTTCGCGTTATAGTTTTAACAATTACAGAATACAGCCCCTACTCGCCGTTCACAGGGACGCTGTCGACCGTGGCGACAGCTTCCTACATCTGGAACTTTATTCTACTTCTGTACATCACTAGGAATACCTTTCTCCGCCTTGTAATAAGGTTTAGTTTTGCATGACCGAACGCTACACCTAACTTTGTCATTTCAATCTAGATCAAAACTATCTCAGTACTTTTGGTAACTTTATTGCTAACGCAATAAGAGCTAGTTTCCCTTGATCGAGCTTTCATTAAGCTGGTATAGTTTAACTCATTAGTGTAGTAGGCAGAACTATCTTCTCTAGAGTTTCGCTGCGGGTTCGTTAGAGATAATCAATGTTCTAGGTTTTTGTTGTTCGTGTTATTAAATATTATTCGTTATTATATTTCGTTCGTGTTATTATATATTTAAACTACATTATGTCATAGCATAAAGATGATTAATTTAGTAGAACGGAATCTTACTTATATCTTATCTTAATATATATAAATCTCCTGTCACGATGTTTGTCCGCGATGGATTCCTAAACTACTTATCCGATTTTAAATTAAATTAGCACACCGTGAGCAGTTTGGTCCAACTTGAGAGATAGCATAGTTTTTATTTCGTTTATGACAATATCCGAGCGCAGCCGGAATGGGCCGCTAGTATATTATAAATGTCAATGTTGAGATATTTTGATGTTTGTTGCTCAATCACGTCGTAACGTCTGAACGGATCTGGTTGAAACTTGGAACACAATCAGATTACAGTTTTTTTTTTAATAAAGAGTGACGAGGCGAACAGGACATGTGCCTGATGGTAAGCAACATGCCTGCCACATAACAGCACAGTGACACGCAGCTATTAGAACATGAAGAGTCCAAATCATTACCTAGCACTGCACTGCGCTCGTCACCCAGAGATCTGAGATGTTATATCTCTAAGCTCAGTAATTTCTCTGGAAACGTTGCCCTCCAAACCGGAACACAATAATGTTTACACATTACTGCTTGGCGTTAGAATAACTGGCAAAGGTGTGGTACATCTCCAGGCGGACTCTGCTAAATGTCCTACCACTACATATACAATGTTGAGATATTTTGATGTTTGTTGCTCAATCGCGTCGTAACGTAACATTAGGGCTTAGAGATGTAACATCTTAGATCTCCGGGTGACGAGCGCAGTGCAGTGCTGCAGGTAATGATTTGGTCTCTTCATGTTCTATGAATTGCGTGTCACTGTGCTGTTATGTGGCAGGCATATTGCTTACCACCAGGCACATATCCTGTTCGCCTCGTCTCTCCTCTTTATTTAAATTAAAAAAAAAGTAACGTCTGAACGGGTCTGGTTGAAACTTAGAACACAATCAGATTACAGTCTGGTTAATCCCGAGTAAAAAACGGCCTAATCAGTTTGTTTAGTTACCTACCATGACTATTATTAATAACAGCACATAAACAAGTACACACACACTTCTGTATTCAAAAAACGACTATCAATCTGTGAAAATAAATGTCAAACGTACCAACCCCCCAATTCAACGACTCGACGTCCAAACTCCATAATTTTCTATTAAAAATCAAACCTTCACGACTTCATAATGATAACAAAATGACCCCATCAATTATTCATCGTTCTGGCGAGGCGGCGGCGGCGCGCAGACCTCGCTGATAATAAAATGATTGTAATATCTAAAGGCCGCAATTATCGCCGCATTTTCATATAAATCGAAGTGACCCCGCGCCCGATATAGCTTTATTCGGGTCTATTGGGCCCCGGCGAGACGCGAACGATTCTTTATTGTTTGCGAATTGGTGACTCATTGCTTTTAGGTGAATTTTCACGTGCTGTTTCATTGTGCTGACTGGTCTCGTAACTTTATTCAATTCGAACACAACCGATACGAAAATCGCAGGACTGAGTATTAGTCACAGACTAAATAGACAGATTTGGGAGAGATACTCTATTGTTTCTGAGTCTATATTAGTGATTGACATTGACATACCAGTGACACAATATTTTTAAATTTAAGCTTGGCTATGGATACCAGTTCTTCAGCCGCAGTGACATAAGAGAATTTCTGATGTTGCCGTAACATTGAAATAGAATTATACTAATAGTTTTAACATTGATATTATTAATATTGCGAAAAGAAGTTTTAATGAAACGTATATCCACTACCTATATTTTATTTTTTATAACTAGTGTAATGTATGCTAGCAAGTTACGGTGGTCTAGTCGGGAGAACGGCGGCTGCCGATCCGGAGACCCCGGGTTCAAACCCCACACGCACCACTGTCTTTTCGAAGTCATGTGCGTAATGCCGCTAACTTAAAACGGTGAAGGAAAACATCGTGAGGAAACCGACATGTACCTAGAATCTTTCGAAGTCATGTGTCATCCGCCAACCCGCACTGGGCCAGCGTGGTGGATTATGGCCTTAACTCTCTCCTTGCGAGAAAAGGCCCCGAGTCCCAGCAGTGGGAACGTTTAGTGGGCTGTTGATGATGATGATGATGATAATGTATGTAAGTAGTAATGATAACCAACTCGAAATAAAATATATTTTTGTTTTTGTCGTCATTATTGATTTACTATTACTTCCAAAATAGCCTGATTATAGTAAATTGACATATATTTTAACTGTATACTGAGTTATTTTAAAAACCCAATATATTGTAATATTTTTGTGGCTTCTATCTTCTATATGTATAAAAGCGAAAGGTCACTCATCAAGGAATCTCAAAAGCTACAAATGCTAGGAATTTGAAATTTTGCATGGAGGTCCCTTTTAGCACGTAGGCGCTCGCTAAAACGGGGTTTTACGAAATTCAACCCCTAAGAGGGTGAAACGGGGGATGAACGGTTATAAGAATATTTTCAAAGTAATTATCAAATTTTGTATCTAGCCCCTTGACACAAAGCAATAAAATGTTTGTTCTATCAAATTTGTAATTTCGAACTGTATGGGGGTGAAATTGGGTTGAAATGAGGGATGAATGTCAGTATGCAAGTTTCCAACCGTTGAAGATAAAATCATGAAACTCTGTATTTAGACATTTGACACGAAGCAAACAAATGTTTGCTCTAGCAATTTTGGAGTTTCGAACTGTATGAGGATGAAATTGGAGTTGAAATGGGGGCCAAATGTCTCGCTTTCACACCTAAACAACTAAACCGATTTTGATGAAATTGTATAAAATTGTTTTATTATAAGCTGTTGGTATTAGTAACCTTAAATGTGTCTGGGTATACAAATAGGTATTGCCTGAGTCACCTTAGTATTTATTTCGCGCGGACGAAGTCGCAGGTAACAGCTAGTTACCATATATTTTTATTTGAAAAATCTAAGGAAAAACAAGAAATTCATTTCGTAAGCTAATAATTATAAATATAAATATAATAATAAATATTGGTGGACAATTCACACACAGCACCATCTGACCCCAAACTAAGCAAAGCTTGTGTGATGGCGGCCAGATAGCTGATATAATGCTTATATAGTTTTTAAATACATACTTATTATACATATATATTATTGTTTTGACATTGTTCTTTGTAAAATAGATTGTAGTCTGAAATAAGACATAGGCTTCTTTTATCACGCGAAAATAATGGGGATGGGAGCTGCGCGGGTGAAACCGTGCGGTGCTGCTAGTTTACAATATTAGTGGGATAGTTTTAATGATGGTAAGCGCGTAACTCTGTATAGGCCAGATTAAGTGGCGGGTGATAATTATATTCCAAAATATTAATCGCATGACGTCCGTCGCTAATCTGCCGCAATCTTTGAGAATTTTATTTTTCAACTCAAATCAAGGAGAGAAGTCACGCGAATGAATGACTTGTAAATAGTTTACATAATATACTACGAATAGAGTTAGAACAAACGCTTTACACCGAAAGCACGGGGCCTCTACCGCCTAACGAAAAACGCTTTGACGCTTTGACGTTGCTGTCTCTTTTCTTCTCGCTTGAAATGAAAGAGACGGCAATGCCAAAGCATCAAAGCGTCAAAGCGTTTTTCGTTAGGCGGTAGAACCCCGGGTCTGATCGCTCTTGTCTTGTCGCTCTTGCGGAAGTGTCATACTCTTGTCGCGGCACATCACTATGTCGCCATAACTAACACACACCTCATCTGCTTACGATTGGTACAAAGAAACCGTGCGGAAAAACCTGGTATACCTATTTATTTATTCTTTATCTAAGATGACGTGCATTAATCAGTTGGTTGTATCGCGAAGCAAGGTAGTTGGCTTACCGTCCTATTACAAACATCAAGATATCTAATAAAAAAAATCAGTACCAAGTTTTGTGAAATCATAATAGTGCCTTTTTATGTGCGTACATTTTGGACATCAGTTTCTACTAGTAACGTTTAACAGACATCGCAACTTTTCATATTAGGACTCATAATTATGTCAAATGTGGGTACTTACATTTCTTAAGACCATGAATGCTTATGTTCTAAATAAGGTTACCCACATCTTCTATCAACGTATTTTATGATGAAACATTGAACATTATTTTGGCTTAAATATTTTGTTTTTCTGTGTTTGAACAGTTGGATGTCGTATCATTGGCATTATTTTTTACGATAATATGAGTTGTTGCATAGTTTGATTCATTCATTTCTATTTTTAGCCCCTATACAGCGAGCAAAGTAAATATAAATTAAATTTCGTAAATCAGTAAAGTATTTATTTTTCTAAGTTTGTCGAATCATAGTGCCCTTTTCTGTTTTTGAGTGATGATGTAAAGGAGACGGCTCATTTCTGCCCCAAGTCGTTTCAAGTTTATGTACTTAATTAGCTCCGGAGACCTAAAACAGTTTTTTAATTAAAATAACATATAATTAAATAATGCAAACTGTACATTCAATACTAACGTGCTAAGCGAGGATTGCTAATTAGTGTGATTAAAAAGTACTTTAATGACTGTTATCAGCTTAAAAAAAAGGGAATTAAATTGACACAACATCCGATTCGTTCGAAACTCGATTCGTTCGAAACTCGCACAACACAAGGAATTTCGTTATTTTTCCAAAGGTTTCGTAATTTTCTTGTGGTTTTGCCGAATCTCCGGTCGTTCTGCGTTGAGTCGACATTATTTTGAGCACAGTAATTCGCCAAGTAATGAATTTACTACCTTTTTTTAGTAGTAAGTAAATAATCACGTTCTTGATTACCTTGCGGCGTTATTTTTTTCAACGTTTTAATAAATATCTTTTAAACCCCGCTATGCAGAATAAAAACATTAACAGCTCCTCAACATAATATATTAAAAATCCTATACAATTATCTACTTTTGGTCAAGTCTCCTGCACTTTTGTTGTGGGGCAAATGTCCATGGAAAATGGGCAGTCTCCTTTGTATCACGAAGTGTTAACCGGTAACCGGTAGGTGCAACCATACTACACAGGTATTTTAGGAGCTTTTATGGGCTGAGAGACCATTCTCGTTTTCTCTGATGAGACAAAGGTTCATCCAGTCAGTAATTCTTAGCATGTGATTGTAGAAGTGTTTGTGTGTACTTACGTTTTCACAGAAATACCAATTGCGAGTTTTGCCTATTTGTAAGCAATAAGAGGAAGCAAAATTTAGCAACCTTGGCACCATTTTTAGGGTTCCGTACCCAAAGGGCTATAGCTATAGCTATAGCTATACTATAGCTATATACTTAGCTATCCGTCCATCCGTCTGTCTGTCACCAGGCTGCATCTCAAGAACGGTGATAGCTAGACAGTTGAAATTTTCACAGATGATGTATTTCTATTGCCGCTATAACAGCAAATACTAAAAATAAAAATTTAAAGGGGGTTTCTATACAAATTAAAAATTTGTAAAAAATTCAAAAAACTTAATTTTTTACCGTTTCTTGCTCGATTAGACCGCCCCAAGCAATGGGATAACTATTATGCCATGCTACTCACCAGCCAGGTCTGCACCTTCGTGTAGGGATACAATAGGAGAACTGTGTATATGACAATATTTCAGCTTGCCTCAAATACCTATCCAAATTTTGCCACCAGCTCTCGGAATAAATAAATATTGGTGGACAATTCACACACAACACCATCTGACCCCAAACTAAGCAAAGCTTGTACGATGGCGGCTAGAGAGCTGATATAATACAATATAGTTTTAAATACATATTTATTATACATAGAAACACCCAGACACAGTGCAAACATTTGAATTCATCACACAAATATTTGCACTGGGTGGGAATCGACCCCACGACCCTCGGATTCGCAGGCAGAGCTACTACCCACTAAGCCACGAGGCCAGTCAGGTTTGAATGATGTGTACACACGGCCTAATAAAACAGTTGAAGCGCGCAGCAACAATCAATCTACGTATAACGTAGCCGAAATAATAACAGGAAAGAGTTCCCGAAAACATTCCGGATATATATAAAAAATAATCACAGCGTCCGTCTGCCGCTAGACAAAGGAAATGGGCCGCCGTACTGACTGACGGACAATCTGTACCACCTCTTATGATTTAGTGACAGAATTAATTACACATTTTTTTGTTTTGTATTCAACTACTCTATCATGTAATACTTTACACCATTAATATTGTAATCATTATTACGAAAACTATTTCTAGATTTTAGTCAGTAACCAATTAAAATACCTGGGAAGTACCACACCTATGCAAGTTATTCTACCGTCAAGCAGTAGTGTGCCAACATTACAGTGTTCCGGCTTGAAAGCCAATGTTGCCAAATAAAATACTGGGCTAAAAGACAAAACATTTTTTTACATCTCCGGGTTACGAGCGCAGTGCGGTACCTACTGGGTAATGAGTTGGAACGTTCATACTTCAATAGCTGCTTGACACTGTAATGTTATGAACAGGCGTGTCACTTGACATCAGGCAGATGTCCTGCTCGTCCCGTCACTTTACACTACATTTTTGAAGTGAAAACTTCTTTAGGCGCGCTATAGACAGAATTTTGGTGACAGGCTGTGAAATGGATTCATCAATAGTCACGCTCGGATATGATAAGAAATCTTCGGGTAAACTCGGTAAAAACGGCCAGGTAGGTACCAGGACAACAGAAACAGTAAAGAGTTTCGATCACCTACCTCCAACAGCCCAGCGTTTATCTCCAGATACCAGGGCAACAGAAACAGTAAAGAGTTGAAATATTTTGTACAATTTCGTTCCATCAGAATGTCCCTTGACACCTCCCAAGTATTTTGAAGTGAAAACTTCTTTTGGCGCGCAGGCGCGCTTTTAGACAGATTTTTCGTGGGATGTGAATTGAATTCTAGCGTCACGCCCGGGTATAATAAGAAATCTTCGGGTAAACTCGGGGCCACGCCTTCCGGTACAACCGTGTAGTTTCCAAAGTAAGCTATCAAATTCTGAGTTATAAGTTTTCACTTCTATCGGCAGTTCCTATGACTGCCAATTTTTTTTATAGTATGGAGTGACAAGACGACCTTGACATGTGCCTGATGGCAGCAACATGCCTGCCCATAACAGCACAGTGACACGCAGCTATTGAAACATGACAAGTCCAAATCATTACCTAGTACCGCACTGCTTTCGTCACACGGAGATATAAGGTGTTTTATCTTTAAGCCCAGTATTTTCTCTGGAAACATTGTCTTTCAAACCAGAACACAGTAATGTTTGCACATTACTGCTTGGCGATAGAATAACTGGCAAAGGTATGGTTCTTCCCAAAGTGGACTCCGCCAAGAGTACCTACTACCTACCACTACTACCACTACAATAAGTAGATAAAGTTTCGCTCCCCTAATCCATCCACGCTTCACGATTAATAAAGCAACCCACTAAATGTTCCCACTGCTGGGACTCGGCGACTTCCCTCGCAAGGAGAGAGTCAAGGCCATAATCCACCACACTGACCCAGTGCGGGTTGGTGGATGACACATAACTTTGAAAACTTCTAGGTACATTTCGGTTTCCTCACAATGTTTTCCTTCACTGTTCTTAAGTTTGCGGCATTACGCACGTGACTTCGAAAAGACAGTGGTGCGTGGATTTGAACTCAGGGTTCCGGTAGTCGCCGTTCTCCAGACTAGACCAGCCGTAACTCACTGTTACTATTTATTTTGTCTATAACCTCTTCGGCGCGGCGTTTGTTGTTGACCAGATAGACCTGGACGTCTACTCTAATTCAACGAAAACGTAATTTCGAAATAAACTCGCGATTTTCAAACTCCGATTCTACTTCGATCCGTCGTTTTGTCCGTTTAAATGTTCTAAGCCTACTCTAATTAGAGTATGCTTAGAACATTTTCGTTTTTTTGCGCGACCTACCCGCGTGCTACTAAAATCAATATTTCTACATGTTTTCTTTTGAAACTCTAAAGTTCTCAGATATATATAAATATACGATACCTTCTCGGGAACTAGCACGAATAATCGCATTGTACGTGATGTTTTCGACATAATATGGGAGTGATTACGTCGATACCGATCATAAACCGCGGGAAAATACATAACACCAATATTATCTAATCAATCATTAGTTAGTTTATTTCCATCACAATAATATAATTAGACGAAGTAATCGTTTTATAAATATAATCGGCCGCGTCACAGATATATTATGATAATCGTCTAAAAATAGCCGATATTCGTCATCGGCGGTGAAAAACGCGATCTAAATGAACGAATTATAACATTCCGAAGGTTTTCAACGCTTGTTATTTTGCAATCAAGCGAACGGTTTCAATTTACACCGCTTTGTAACAACCGTGTCGCAATAAAGGTTTAACTCTTCTTCGACGGGTTAAAGTTATTTCAATGGGTAGGGTGGCTTTTGCTCAGCATTGGGATTTTTAGGTACATGAACCTATGTTTCAAACTGTGATTGGGCATTTTCAAGTATTCAAAAAAACTTGGGATATTTTTTTTTTAATATTGGTGGACAATTCACACACAGCACCATCTGACCCCAAACTAAGCAAAGCTTGTATGATGGCGGCCAGACACAGTGCAAAAATTTGAATTCATCACACAAATATTTGCACTGGGTGGGAATCGAACCCACGACCCTCGGCTTCGCAGGCAGAGCTGCTACCAACTAAGCCACGAGGCCAGTCGATATAAATCGATATATTACTGGATAAGTGATTAATGGAAGCCATTGTCAGCTATCTGGCCGCCATCATACAAGCTTTGCTTAGTTTGGGGTCAGATGGTGTTGTGTGTGAATTGTCCACCAATATTTATTTATTTATTTATTTATTGTAATTTAATTTCGTCTTCAATTCGATTGTAATACTATTTGAAAATTATTAAGAATAGGTATAAGTAATCAGTTTGATCAGAATTTGTAGTACCATATGTCAATTTGAATCCACACTGCTTAACTTTAATCTTCAGTGGATATTTTACGCTGTACATTTGGAATTATTGACATATATATTTTCCTGCTGTAATTATTGACATAATTAATTCATATTATAATCACTTAAAATTTGTTATAGCAGTAAACAAAGAATACTCAAAACCACTTAAATATAATGTGGGACTATTCCAAGGGTGCTGCTTATCACCAATAGTATTTAATATAGTTATAAATATTCTAGTAGATAAATTAATATCCCGTGAGAAGAAATGGGGCTACCGGTTTAAAATCAACAATAAGTACACTGAGTCAATTTTAGCCTTTGCGGACGACCTTGCAATACTTACACGAAATCCCAAACAGTGTCAACAATTGTTGAATGATGTTGATGAGTTCTGTACATGGACGGAGGGAATGAGGGCAAAACCAAGTAAATGTCATTGTTTATGTCTGGGTAGACGAGATACCAAATATACTTCTTACGATCCGGGACTCTCCATAAGTGGCCAAAGAGTTTCCACAATAGCAGAGGCAGTGCCTTTCAAATTTCTTGGTAGAAAGATAGACTACAAAGGACGTACACCATCATTAGAGGTAGTTGTTGGAAATTTCATGAATGACCTCAGTAAGGTAGACCAACAGCCTATCAGCAATATCAAAAAAGCATGGATATATGACAACTATCTCACATCACGTCTCACTTGGCCTTTCCTAGTATATGACATCGGTAAAACCCTCCTCGCAAAATTAGATGCTAATGTCATAAAGATATTGAAGTCATGGTTTGGATTGGCACATCCGGCTGATCCCTCTACTCTATTTAGGGATCACAATAGTTTTGGCCTGAAACTAAAAAAACCATCCGAACTCTACAAACACCTAAGAGTTACAAAAACGCATGTTTTGGGAAAGTCGAAAGACGAATTAATCGCATCTCTCCCAAAAGACAAAAGCGCTTCGGACCTTGAATCTAGACTTCAATTCCACAAACAATTTATGGCAGGTGCGCAAGTAAATACAGCTGGGTTGGGTGCGAGAAAGAAAAGGGAAGACCGAGACATGGTAAAAACCTTTCTACAACAAGACGAAAATGATAGTTACAAAGTGCACGCTATGAATTTAGAAATGCAAAGTGAGTGGTAAACCATAGGTGAGTTTTGTATCCCATTAGCTCTAAAGTGGCGCACCTTGCTATATGACTGGTCTCCTGCCTTATTAAAATTTTATCTGAACGCTTTCCAAATGACCCTCCCTGACCAGAGTAACTTGGTAAGGTGGGGAAAAGCCTCTGAAAAATGTTGCTATACTTGTGGTGAGGCGATATGTACAGCAAGGCACATATTGGTGGGATGCAAGGTGCTCCTTAATAGGGGTCATTACTCACAGCGCCATGACAGAGTACTTGAAATCATACGTGAAGCCGTAAGCCTTTCGGTAGCTAGAGCCCAAAAGGGATTGACGATGAACAAAAGACAAATTAACTTTGTAAAAGAGGGCTCAACTTCAAACTCCAAGAACAAGCCTTACTCAATCCTGGGTTCAGCACCTGATTGGACAATTTTAATGGACACGTATGAAAAGCACTACAAAATCCCAGAGGATGTGGGTGTTTCGTCATCCAGACCGGACATTTTCCTTTTTTCTAGGGCTACGAAACGCATAGTCCTGGTAGAACTTACCGTACCGTGGGAAACTAATATACCTAAAGACCACGTGTTGAAACAAAATAAGTATTACGACCTACAAAATGAATTAACAAAAAATGGCTATGTAGTTAATTTATACGCTGTAGAAGTAGGAGCGAGAGGTATACCAGCAAAATCTCTCTATAACCTGCTTAAAGACCTTGGATTGTCCAGAAGTGCAGTAAGTTCTATACTAGAACGAGTATCTAAAGCTGCACTAGTAGGATCATATCGGATTTGGCTGGGCAGGGAGAGAAATACGAGTAGTGAAGGTGAGTGTTGACGTACGTCAATGTAAGGGGCCCCTTTTAAACCTACAGCCCGAGTCACAAGTCTTGGGGTCTATTCGAGATTTCTCTCTCTGCCACACGATGGACCCGGCACCCGCACGGTGAATCCATGGAATGCTAAGAAGTACGTCTCTATAAATAATATCGATATGTGCATGAATTTTCCGAATGTAACAATGTGTCGGTCTATCAATATTTAGTACCTGGGTGACCGAGCTTTGCTCGGTTTAAATACTATATATACTTAGATACCTACAGATAAAAGACTCCAAGATATAGATTTTCTTAAAAAAATACGAATTGAAAAAAAATGAGAACCCGTCTGGATTCGAACCCGGAGCTACTAATTCGTGACCGCTATGAGCGCCCAACTTCCCGTCTGAGCTAATTATGCTGTCGCGTCACGCGGCGAAATTTACCTTCACATTCTAATGTCTAATGTGACAGTTTTTCATTATCTAAAAACGCGCATAATATGCGTTTTTTTTAAATAAGACCTAGCTAGATCGATTTATCGTCCCCGAAATCCCCTGCATACATAATTTCATGAAAATCCGTCGAGCCGTTTCCGAGATTCAGATTCTATAATATATATATATACATATTTATTTAGGTACAAGAATTGCTCGTTTAAAGGTATAAGATATTTCTTTTGTCAGGTTTTTAGGTCGCTTGCGGCGTTTTCCAGATGCAAAATGGCTTGTCAAAGATAGTTATAAATTTTGCCAAATGTGGCACCGTTGTTTGTTTTTGTGAAATTGCTGTAACAAAATAAAACAATGGCGCCACCTATGGTGAAATTGGGAACTGTTTTGGGCGGGTCGTTTTGCATTTTGAAAACGCCTCATTATTGGATACGGCATTCGGTCTGAGTGAGACTGACACGGTGCATGGCAACATTAGGGCTCCCACACAATACTGCGATGCGATGCGATGCGACGCCGCATCGGAGGAACTTGCGATGCTAATTGCTCCAATGCGAATTCGTGCGGCAAACCGTTGGTTAGGGTAACCATACCTTCAACGGTAGTCAGCCGTGTTGGACGTGTTTTTTGGAAGCGTAACATGGATTACAAAAAGATTGTTGTACTGCTGTTATTGTTAAGTAGGTATTTATGAAAGAAAAAGAAAATTGGTCTCATACACGTTACGATTATGAATGCTGATGGAAACTATTTTACTCGCAATTATTATAGGTTGGGAATAGAAGATTTTTTTTTGATCATTTTAGAATGAGCATATTATTTTCATTTGAAGATAAAAGATAATTCATTTGTTCAAAACGTGAGTAAATTACAAACGCACATAATGCATGATCTTATAACAAATAGGTCACAAAATTTCAAAGTAGCTTGTCGTCATGTTTTCCCTGATATGATAGACATACAAATATTTATTTTTCCAATTCTTAAATTATTGATGGCATCGTTTATAAGTCTAGTCACAAAAATAGCTTAACAACTCGGTCCTTATATTAAAATCACCTTTCAACAATATAATGTATAGATACAAAAATATAAAAAACAAGACAAAGTCATGTCATGAAATCAAAATAATCAAATCAAGTTAAAAAACCACAAAATTACAAAAAATAACTAATAAATAAATGTCTAAAATAATTAATTGATTAAATATATCATCGTCTTTGTATTCTTCTGTCTCAGAACTGACTAAAATGGTGGTGATACCATTATGACCGGTATGACGTAATATCGGAAGAATGCGCGATGCGAATCACATCGGACGTTCTTGCGATGCATTCGTGCGAATTCGAAGATATTTCCGATGCGACGCGAATTCGTGGTAATGTGAGGGATCCCTAACAATGAACATGGGAGATAATTCACTGCAACACGGTTCCAATCCTTCCCCCGTTCGAGATATCGGAAATTATTTTCGCAACAGTCTTTTGTTTAGGATAAAAATATAAAGGCGGCGGCGAGTTTAATTAGTGTTCATTATCTGAAGGCTTTGTTCGAACCCGCGAGCTTCGTTATTCATTCTCGCTTCGATTGCTGCAGACAGAGTTAACTACGGCCTTAGATTTATGAGGAGAAATGTAGGGAATTTTATCGTTGAAATTATTTGTTTAGAAATTAATTTACTTGCTCTTTAAATTTCTCCTCTGGAGAGATTCAAGGACTGTATTTCTAAGGTCTGTCCGTCCCTTTGTCTGTTTTTCTAAGTATCTGATTAAATGAAAATCTAGGTAATTTGTAGAATGGGGTAGATTGTCTAAATTTATGGAATTACGTCATGTTGTAACAATATATACAGTACAAAACTGGTTTAAAATACTACAAAATTTAATTTACAAAGATGAGAATTTTAGTTAGTTTGGTTCTCAAGAAAACTAAATTAAATATTTGAGAAGAATTTAATCTGAAACTGGTCCTCCACTATATTATATTCTTACACTAGCAGTGCTCGAGGATTCCCGTTATTTTCCCGGGATTAAAATTAATCAGTGTTTTTCCAGACTATAATCTAACTGTATTCCAAAATTTCAACCAGATCCGTTCAAACGTTACTACGTGATTGAGCAACAAACATTGACATTTATAATATTAGTAAGAAGTAGGATACTAATCAAATGAATGTTTACATTTGATAATAATTAAGTGTTTGTACGAGTATGTAAATTATGAAGTAACTAGCTGTTACCCGCGACTTCGTCCGCGCGAAATAAATACTGAGGTAACTCAGGCAATAACTAATTTTACACCCAGACACATTTACTAAAACCAGCTCATAATAAAACAATTTCATCAAAATCGGTTTAGTGTTTAGGTGTGAAAGCGAAAGAGACATTCGTCCCCCATTTCAACTTCAATATCATCCCCATACAGTTCGAAATTACAAAATTGCTAGAACAAACATTTATTGGCTTCGTGCCAAGTGCCTATATAAAGAGTTTCATAGTTTTATCTTCAACGAATGGAAGCTTCCATGTATACTTTCATCCCCCATTTCAATCCCAATTTCATCCCTATATAGTTCGAAATCACAAAATTTCAAGAAAATATATTTGCTTTGTGTCAAGTGTCTATTTTATTCAGAGTTTCATGGCTTTATCTTCAACAGTTGGGATCTTCCATGTTGACATTCATCCCCCATTTCAACCCCAATTTCACCCCCGTACGTTTCGAAATTACGAAATTGATGGAACAAACATTATTTTGCTTCATGTCAAGTGTCTATATACAGAGTTTCATGGTTTTATCTTATGGTTGGGAATTTCCATATTGACGTTCATCCCTCATTTCAACCCCAATTTCACCCCCGTACAGTTCAAAATTACAAAATTGATGGAACAAACATTTGTTTGCTTCGTGTCAAGTGTCTATATACAGAGTTTCATGGTTTTATCTTCAACGGTTGGGAACTTCCATATTGACATTCATCCCTCATTTCAACCCCGATTTCACCCCCGTACCTAGTTCGAAATCACAAAATTGATGGAACAAACATTCGTTTGCTTCGTGTCAAGTGTCTATATACAGAGTTTCATGGTTTTATCTTCAACGGTTGGGAATTTCCATATTGACATTCATCCCTCATTTCAACCCCAATTTTACCCCCGTACAATTCGAAATTACGAAATAGATGGAACAAACATTCGTTTGCTTCGTGTCAAGTATCTATATACAGAGTTTCATGGTTTTATCTCCAACAGTTGGGAATTTCCATATTGACATTCATCCCTCATTTCAACCCCAATTTCACCCCCGTACAGTTCGAAATTACAAAATTGATAGAACATGCATTTAATTGCTTCGTGTCAAGTGTCTAGATACAAAATTTTATAACTTTGAAAATCACGTTTCATACAAAATTTTCATACCTACAACCGTTCATCCCTTGTTTCACCCTCTTAGGGGTTGAATTTCGCAAAACCCCGTCTTAGCGAGCGCCTACGTGCTAAAAGGTACCTCCATGCAAAATTTCAGATTCCTAGCATTTGTAGTTTCTGAGATTCCTTGATGAGTGACCTTTCGCTTTTATATATTATATATAGATAAAACTAAGGTATAATTAAATGTATTTACTTTTTTACTGACTCCAAAAAAGGAAGAGTTCGGTTGTATGTTTTTGGTATGCGATAGCTCCGCTTTATGTGAATCAATTTCGTTAATCCTTTTTTTGGTACTTTAGAAGTGCCGGTGTAGCGGTTTTTGAAATATTAATAAAAATAATATAATATCTCCTTACATCGCCGACGTGTTCGTACTACCACGTTGTCGCATTGGAACGGTGGGTTTGTTTAATTTTACAAAATTGTGAAATTTTATCAAGTATCTGGGTTTAATTGACTGACATTTCATCTTATCCACTTGTACTTTACAAAAACAAGTAATAAATTTATATACTTACATAGCCATAATTTATATTTATATACATTAAAACTAAAATAAAAAGAAGGGAACCTATGAAGTAAACACGCCGTCGAGATCACTGCCGCGCGGCAGGGTCCCGAGAACGCTGGCACTGCTGGCAGCGTTGCCCCTCGATCGAGCCAAAGATCCAAAGATCGCGATGCTTATTTTTTGGGCGAAATAAGTGCCAGCTGGTTCAGAACCAACCGCTTCGACAGTTGTTTTTCAAATTTTGGGTTTAATTTGAAATTGTAGTTGTGTTTTATTTTTTTAACAAATTAAGGTATTTGTGTAGGAAAATGAAAAAGATGACCCCGTTAAGACACCTTTAAAATGGCTATAAGTATTTGAGTTATAAACCACTGTAATTATATAATTTGAGAGATATTTAATATGTACACGGCTAAAATATTCACTTCGTAATACTATCTTGTAGGGTTTCAAGGTAGGGAGGTTTAACATTCTAGAAACAATCCAGTAATTTCGTGTGGAGCCGTGCGTCGGTTGGCAACAATCACTCGCACTCATCTCATCAGTCGAGGATGGAGCACGCAGGGAACGACCCTAATCTCCTCTGATTACTTTTCTTAGAAACGAGGCTTGAGACTCGCAGCCTCTATTGAAATGTTCTTCTCATGTATTCATAGAAAGCTTGCGTTGTTCCCGACTCCACGGCTAAAAGCTCGGTGGCTACGAGTACATCTCGAGATGCATAAATAATTAAAGATGTACTAGCTTTTAACATTATTTATAAGTTCAATTTAAACTGTTCTCCTTTTTTGACCTTCAATAAAGAGTTATATTGTCTTAAATACTCGTACATGTTTTGTAACATTTGTAGTTCTACACTTGACCACCATTTCTTCTGATCTCAAGTGATGATGCGATCTACGAAGCGTGCTTACCTAGAAGAAACCAATTCACTCTCAATTTATTTGAAGACACCAAGATTATAATCATCGGGAAAAACCAATTTAGGCAACGCATTCCACAGCCTAGACATTCTTATCACAAAAGTAGAGTAGTTTTATGATCCGAATGTCACTCTTCGTTCGAGTCTTTGGAACATCAACTATGAAACGATGTTGTTTTTTCGAGCTACTTGTAGTCTGATGTAAAAAAAAGGCAAGGTGGTATTAAATCGTGGGGATCAGTTGGACACTCTCCGAAGTATATCCGATCTTATCATAGGCAGTTGGCTGGAAATGGATTCTACCGAAACCGAGAGATTATAGGTCGATTATTATCATAGATGCGATGACGGGTTTTGATGCCGTTCACACGTAATCGTGTATTATATTTGAAACCTATTTATACAATTTATTATTCCTGTGTAATTAGCAGGCATTTTAGCTGTCTGTCTCCCATGATCCAAGCTTTGCTTAGTTTGGGGCAAATTAGTGTTGGGTGAGGAAATTTCAACAACACTACCGATAAATGTGGGAAGTTTGATTTTGATTAGTTATCTTGTTGCTGAGCTGTGGACACTCAGCCTAAGAAAAAATAATAATATATCCGTGTGGTCCGCAGGGAACGGGCCGGCCGCCATTGTTATTGTATTTGATGGAAACAGAAGCAACACGAGGAAAGAATATGACGCAATATCCGGCGGCAGCAGACGGTATGATTTCCATTTCACGCGCTGAAGCCCGCGCCCGCCACGCCACGCCACGCGGTGCGGCGCCGCGTCGCGTGGCGTGGCGTGGAGACGGAAAATAAAACTTTTGATGCATCGCACCACCGAACTACCACACACATTTACCTGAAACCGAGGCACCACTATCGAGCTACCATACCAAATAACTCAAAAACTTATTAGTGTACATTTTTGGCACAGGAATCGAGCAGTGGTGCGAACTACATGCAAATTGAATTGTTTCTCGAAAAACGCGGACAGAGAATAATTTCGTTAAGAGCTTTCTGACTGCAGTTTTCACTATGCCTTTGTGTTGCGGAATCACGGCGGAGCGACTCGGTCGAGCGAAGTTACGTTTCGTGCCTCACTACTGTACAGATACATTATACAAAATACTCTTTTTTGTGACACAAACGAAGAAATATATTACAATTTTGGGCAATCCCTTCTGGAAAACCAAAATTAGCCCGGTTAAGTAGGTACATTTATTCTTAGGTATATCTCAAAGGTATAATGTAATAGTTAAATTTCGTAACATTTCTACAAAACTTTGTCAACTTCAATTGAAAGTAACAAATACGTTGTTTCAATGTTAAGTGCAATTACTGATATTTCTATAAACGTCGCTTAAATATAATGAAACAAATTGAATACAAAACGAACTCACAATGGTCAAAAAAGGAACACAAAATGGTCACAAAACAAACGGAAAACCTCCACAAAACGGACCCATTGCTAAATACGTAGATACAATATCGGTGCCTTCAAGTTGAGATAAATTCTCAGTAAACAGTCTTTTTAACCAATTAAAAAAATGAAGATTCTTAATATGACTGTATTTTTATGTCCGTTACCTCAGAAGTTAAGAAGAAGTTACCCCTAAATACTTTCCGAATACAAATTTTATCGAAATTTGTGAAACAGTATTTAAATTAAAGTCGGTTTGCAGAAAAAACAATTACATAAAATTACGTACATTTGAATTCACTAGCAAATACTAGCTGACCGCTCATTTGGCATCGTCCAGGCTACACTAACGGAGGTGGTATGAATTCTACTGAACCCCTTTATCATTCTTATTCCGTAGTACTCTCGCAACGTTACTAAATAAGACTTAACAGCAAAATATACCTGCGAGTCTCCTTTCGAAATATTGCGCCAATAACGTGGAGTGCGCCGCCCGAGGGCCGTTACATTTGAATAAACACTTATAAACACATTTGTATGCACATTAAGGTATCGACGACGGCCGCGGGATGTATGACCTGCCGAGAGCTCACTGCCCGCCGACACTTGGGCCGAAAATTCCTGTAACTATATTTTGACCGGTATTTTCTGGCTTATATGTCGCAGGAAAATCATATTTTTCTGAAGTGATTCTTCTTTTGATGAGAAATTGAGTTTTTTTTAAATAAGTTCACATTCACACTTTTTTATAGTAAAGAAGAGACGAGTAAGACATACGCCTGATGGTAAGCAAAATGCCGGGCACTTACAATGTTTACTAAAAAAGTTGACTGGATTTTTTTTGGCGTTGTGCGCGTATCGTACAAATGTAAGTATTCTCAGCATTTTACCCTTAACCGCTTAAATAAGTTTTTTTTTATATAATAGATGCGAACCTAACCTGTCCACCAACTCGCCTGATGACGATCTACGATGGACGGATTACTTCAACAATACCTGTATATTACACATATATATATCACCCTCTGTCTCCAGCTGTTGGCCGGTGATCCCAGGCTACATCTGTCCGTAGTCTCCGCCGTCCGCCGAGGATCTAATCCGCGCCAATCGACTGCTGCCTCGTCTATGTGCAAATTCGGCGCCTCACAGCCCTCGGCTAAGCTCCCGTATTAGATCTATTGGCCGCAGTAGCTTGGATATACTCGTTCTCTGTGGTAGAATAGTCGCCCTGAGCTTACCTGAGTTACCTGACACTAGATGAACGAGCCATTCTCTGACTAACAAATAATATGTCTAAATAATTTAACTTTCTCCAACAAAACAAAAACTGACTTTAATTTGAATTTAAACTCAGACACTTGACTATTTTTTATTTATTTATGAAATCGACTACGTCGTCTAGGTAAATGAAAGCAAATTTTGAGGTTTATGTTGATGTTTAAAAAACCACCACACCGATTGCCATCTCTATTGCTTTTTACTTTAAAAACATATTTTAGATATTTGCCTATATTGTGAAAACATACACGCAAACTATCCATTTTGTAGTTTTCAGTTTGTTTTTCATTACCTACCCTTGTCTAATGCACAGTTTTCGAACACACAAACAAGGTACTTTGGATGCACAGTATTGAAATTCTCCGAGCGATGAGTTACTCCTAACCAAAACTCAATCTGTGCCCCTTCTTGATCAGAGCAAGATTATAATCTGTTTAATCCAATTTGAACATTAGAACACCGACCAGCCTGAATAGGTTTTTCCCGATAGTTACAATCTCGGTGTTTCTAAATTGATAGTGAATCGGGATTTTCTAGGTAAACACGCCCCATCGTAGGCCGCATCGTCACTTAATATCATGCAAGATGGCGGTCAAGTGTAAACCTATAAAAGTTGAAAAAAATGTGACCCTGTAGGAGTCAAGACAAAAGATATTTCATAGTATCATATCTCATGGTGTTGGTAAGCACCACACCTGTCCATAAAAGCAGTGTCACGTAGCTAGGGGAACATGAAGAGTATTATAATTCACTACCTAACACTATGCTCGTCGCCTAGAGAGATAAGATGATTTATATATTATGTGCCTTAAAATTTCCCAAGAAACTTTTCCCTTCAAGCTGGAATATAGTGATGTTTGCACATTACCGCTTGGCGGTAAACTAACTGTCATAGGCGTGACACTTCCCAACGCGGACTCTGTTAGGTGAACTACTACAAAATGATGAAATTTACTTTTGTATAGCACATCATTTATGTGCTTTTTTTCGTGGAGTAGCACATGATTGGTTCCGTTCGTATCTAAACGGCCGGGAACAGTGCGTAGAACTTGAAAATTATAATATCACAACGGGAATTATAGATGTGGTTAGATCGGCTCCAATACCAATAAATAGCTCGATTCCTCAAGGCAGTGTAATTGGCTGCATAATGTTTTTAATTTACATAAATGACCTACCAAAAACAATTGACAGCTCCTGCATAATGTTCGCGGACGATATCTCCATCGTGACATCATGTAATAATAATTTAAATTTAACTGACAAACTTCGCGAACTATTTGACCAAACCACTGACTGGATGACTGATCATTTCTTGGAATTAAATTTTACTAAGACGAAAATTATGCAATTTAGACCCCCACAAAAAATCCCCCTTGACATGAATTTCACATATAATAATAATAAATTAGAATTTCTTGACGCAGCCACATTATTAGGTATAGATATTGATACACACGTTAATTGGAAATCTCACATAAAAAAAATTAAATCTAAATTGTCCAGTTTTATTTACGCTCTAAGAGAGCTACGACGAGGCACCGACCTAGATACAGCCTTATCGGCTTACTATGCGTACGCCTGCTCCAGGCTGACATACGGGATTTTACTTTGGGGTGGAAGTGTTGATGCCGCTGACCTCTTCATCCTACAGAAGAAATGCGTGCGTATCCTCGCCAACGTTAAACTCCCCGATATCAGCAAACCACATTTCCACAAACCATATTTCATTAAATACAGAATTCTAACATTGACATCACTATACAACGTGGTGGATTTACCCCCAACAATATTTTGACAGTCCATTCTAACACTGATGTAGACTTCGTCACCGAAGGTCTCTTTCCCCTCAGCACAGTAGATCACGAGATAATTCGAGTCAAAGTTTGACCTAAAATTCCTACCAAATCACCAGCTTCAACCTTAACGCATGTACAGCTGACAAACGACCTTACCGCCGAAGCCACGACGTCGCGTCGTACAAAAATCCGTGCCGAGATCAGGCCATTAGGGGTATGTCAAATAAAATAACAAACAAAACAAATCTTTTTTTTATGGAAAAAAAAAATAGCTTTCATGTCTAATTTTCACATACATGATTCAAAACGTTATGTAGATGAACTACAATGAATATTGTTGCACCTTTCTGCAACACCTTGTATATATTGGAAAACTGCAAATTTGTAAAAAAATATCCAAATTTATTTGAAAAAGTAGTAGAAAACCGGCGCTACCCTATCAGGACGGTATATAAATATAATTTGAACGTGCCTACGTCAAAATTAAAAATACATAGTTCCGGTCCGCATGCTTCGGCAATAAAAATGTATAATAAACTGCCTCTTAAAATTAAGTCAATCGAAGATGAGCGTAAGTTTGTTAGGACCCTGAGAGATCTGCTGATCTCGAAAGCCTATTATAGTATTAGCGAGTTTTTAACCGACGACTTTAGAATTTTCGAGGATGGAAAACTAGGTTCTTTGACTGTGGAATAAAACACTTCGCTCAAAAATAAAAATAAAAATAATTATTATCTTAATTGCAATGCCCATTGGGGTACGTTGTGTTACGACTTAAACTGTTAACTGTAATCTGTTCTTGTAATCCTGAATATCTGTAACATGATGAAGCAATAAATGATTGAGTATTGAGTATTGAGTATTGAAATTATGATGAGACATTCGATAGTCAACTGTTTTACAAGATTGTAGAGTATTTTAGGATGCTGTATTTCTATACAGGTACTTGGGTCTAGATTTATAGGTACTAGGGTATGAATTCCATAAACAAAGAGAATACTGCTGAAAATTTATTTATGATAAGTGTCAGTTTTCTGTACAGAAGAGTATGAATTTCAAGTCAAAGTTCTTTATTCATAAATGTACAATTTACACGTCAAATATTAATGAAATAAAAAACAAAGGAAATAGCATACAAATAGTATACATTTTCAAAGTTTAAAATTATCATTTCACCGTACGATAACAATTACCGTACAGATAAGTGTCAAACTAAATAAATGTATTTATTTGTTACAGTTATTGTAATGAACAATATAATTTTCATCCCACCAGCTCGGAAATAGTACTTTTGCTCCTCGATATCAGGGCGCAAAAGTCGTTTTTACCCTCTAGAGGTTAAAGTAAATTTGAATTTAGAACATCGTGTGTACTGAGGTTTTGAATTCAAAACATAATTTAACCTATTTATTTCTACCTCCTTGGTGCCGAATTCATCATACATTTATTTTTAATTTGTTAAAAACTCATACTCGGAACCTCTTTGGTGCACTTTTTTTTAAATTATTCTTTTTTCACGTATGGAGGATAGAGGTAAAGAATGTTATTTCAAATGGCAAAACATTTTGAAATGCTATGAATGAATCAATTGTAATCGAATTGAAGTATGCCGAGTTGCCGAGTTAAATAATTAAATATTATTGACTACTAAAATAGTAACTAATAGATAATTTCAACTACTTGTGCAGTACAAAATAATGTAGTAAATATAACATCAAATAAATAATTACTATTTTGAGAAAACATGTCATCATCATCATCATCAACAGCCCACTAAACGTTCCCACTGCTGGGACTCGAGGCCTTCTCTCGCAAGGAGAGAGTTAAGGCCATAATCCACCACGCTGGCCCAGTGCGGGTTGGCGGATGACACATGACTTCGAAAGATTCTAGGTACATGTCGGTTTCCTCACGATGTTTTCCTTCACCGTTTTAAGTTAGCGGCATTACGCACATGACTTCGAAAAGACAGTGGTGCGTGTGGGGTTTGAACCCGGGGTCTCCGGATCGGCAGGCGCCGTTCTCCCAACTAGACCACCGTAACTTATAGGAGAAAACATGTAGGTACAATATATTTTGAAGTCAAAACTTCTTTTGGCGCGCCAAAGACAGATTTTTCCTGGACTGTCAATTTAATTCTAGCGTCACGCTCGGGAATGATAAGAAATCTTCGGGTAAACTCGGGACCAATGGCCATCTAGAAATGCCTCAGCCTTTCCCATTCGCCATTTAAAAATGTGTCAGCATTTCTAGATGGCCATGCTCATAGCCACGCCCTCCGGTTTCACACGCGTAGTTTCCAAAGTAAAAATCAAATTCTGAGTTATAAGTTACCACTTCTATCGGCAGTGCCTATGACTGCCAATATTTTTCTTTCATGAATTCTGAATAGTACGTTTATTAATTTCCTTTAAAATGTACCCTGCTGCAAATTTAGCGCTACTATAATTTAATGCATTTGGGCGGACACTTTTTCATGTATACATGAAACTCCTTACCTCAATCGGTCAACCTTCCATATTTTCACGTCATATTGTTATTGTTAAAACCATGGCTTAATAAACTTAAGTTTAAAACTTATAAAATTGAATACAAGTGAAAAACCGAAATACCATAATAATAAGTGATTCTAGCGACCAAGAAGTTTATTTAACGCCAACAGAATCAACTGAAACTGGAAATGCGCAAAGCGTTTAGTAATTTCCTCGCTAGGGGGGGATGAAAAATTACGTGTTACACTCGAGCGCAAAGATTTTTCACCTTGTGCCCTTTTGATTGCCTTGCTACGCTCAGGATTCTAATTATTGAATCCCTCGCTACGCTCGTGATTCAACTTTAGAATCCTTCGCTTGCTCGGTCATCAAAATTGAGCACGCGGTTAAAAAGCCACTTTGCACTCTTGTACAACAAATAACTATTTTTTACCATTTGATCATAACCTTACCATCACTCTCTAAAAACTCGCTGTAACTATAGAATGTTTGATCGATAAGCCAGCATTTTAATCTGTTTCTGAAACTACCGAGACTTGGGGCTGATTTAACTATTTTAGGAAGAGTGTTATATACTTCCGGTCCCATAATGTGAGTCAGCTTCCGTGACTTCGTGAGAGAGTGTGGTAAAGCTTGTCGGCATTGCGTATATTGCAAGAATGTCTCTCTCCTCGCATGTTGTATGAGTCCAAATTATTTCTGACATATACAGCCACTTGGTAGATCAATTTATGATGAACAACGTATTTTGCTAATATTACAAATGTGAAAGATTGTACATATATTTGTTGCTCAATCAAAGCTGAACGTATTGGGTTGGAACTCATGTTCGGTAAGAGATAGAGATGGGTTATAATCTGGAGTAGCAGAGTGTTATGCTAGCAACGACCCGCAGTTTTATCTTTAAGATAGCATTCTCGTAATTTCCCGCGATAAAAAAGTAGCTCGTGTTGTTCCACTATTATATCTATCTAACAAATGTCATCTTTTCGGAGTTTTTGCTTGAAAAAGGAAGAAACATCCATACTTACTGGCAAACTTTAGTGTTTTGGTAAGTAAACAGAGAATAAGCACTGCACGTCATGGAGAAGTCATTTTGGAAAAAGCAATGTTATGGTCAGTGTCATGTGTTTCTAAGTTTAACAAGACTACGTTAATAAATCGAGTCAAGTTCTCAAGAGAGCAATTCCTCCCTTCCTCAAGGAGACGCCATAACATTCGTCACTCGTCACGACGTGACCACGGATGGAACTCAGCTGAAGTAAATTAAATATAAGAATAATTACAAAACGTGCGCTCGTTATTGGTACTGTCGTACAAATACATTGTTCTATTGTTTTTTGTAAGTAAGATAAGATAAGACGAAATATTTTACAACAAGACATACTAACTGTCTTCTAAGTAAGTGCATTGCAGAGTTTATCTATATATCTATCTACTAACCCTTCGAATGTTGATATAGGTAGTTCGATTTTGAAGTGAAAACTTCTTTAGGCGCGCTTCTTTGATAGAACTAAGTGTTTTAAGAGTTCAATGGCGCGCTTAGACAAATTTTTCGTGGGGTGTAAATTGAATTCTACCGTCACGCTCGGGTATGATAAGAAATCTTCGGGTAAATTCGGGACCTTGGCGATTGGGCATCTAGAAATGCGTCAGCCAATGGGAAATGCTGAAAGGGCGTGGCCTCGCCATCATGGCATGGCCATCTAGCAATGCGTGAGCCAATGGGAAATGCTGACGTATTTCTAGATGGCCATGCCATGATGGCAATGCCACGCCCTCCGGCTACACCCGTATAGTTTCCAAAGTAAGCTATAAAATTCTGAGTTATAAGTTTTCACTTCTATCGGCAGTTCCTATGACTGCCAATTTTTTTTTTATGTATGTGACTGAAAGAGCAAGACATCATACAAGCTTTGCTTAGTTTGGGGTGAGATGGTGTTGTGTTTGAATTGTACACCAATATTAATTTTATTTTATTTGCCTGATGGTAAACAATACGCCTTCACAGAACGAAAAAACATCCCACAACTATTTTAAGAGGCGTCTAACAAAACGACAGCGCTCGAGTTTAGGTAAAATACAGCAACATTGTTTGCGTCCGCCCGTTCGAGTCGGCTCGAGCATTTAAGCAGACAGAACGATCTTGAGCCACAATGGCAGTGTGCTAAAAATGTTGATGAAGAGATTTTTTTTAAATATTTTTTTTGTTTGTCTAATATTGAACAAAGCTAAGTAAATCAAAAGTATGTGGGGGTATTGTAAAATTGTATGGTTTTAGTTCAAGTAGAAATAAAAAATGGAAAGTAATTTATTCGTAATAAAGTAATATGTCGATGTGTCCTGACTCCATCCTGAGCACCTTGAAATTGGTAATGAACTGCGTTTCTGTGTGTTTCGTAAGTGGTTCACATCCCCTCTCATTTTCATTTGATACCCATATAGAGGTAGTAGTGAATAAAAAATGATTCGCCATTTTGTGGTTGCGGCTATCTTCGATTTAAAATTTGTCGTTGTATAGAGATATAAAGGACCCCCAACGCAGCTTCACAGCAACAAACGAGCCGAACGAGAGCCGACATGGGACAGGTTGAACCACCCCGCTATGTCATGGCTTCGGAGCCGCGGAGTCATGCACGTAACGCCTTCATCGAATTCCTAGCCACACTGAGAGCGACAAGACAAGTCAACCTCAAGACCTGCGAAAACATCATGCAGTCCTATAGGCTAGGAAGTAAAAGCCTCTTAAAGGCGAAACTCGAGGAGGCCGAAGCAGCCATTTACAATAATGTCACTTCCCGGCTTACAGTGTAGAAAATGGCTTCGTGACACTGAACGAGAAAGGGACAGAGCACGCGGGAATGCCAGTTTATGCGACACCACCAAACGACCCAATCGTAGTTACCGCCCGATGCACCAAGATTATGCTGGACGATAGGATCCTTGAGATGGCCGAAACCATCGAAGGGAACTCAAACGTCAAAACGGGTTGGGAAAATTGGGAGGTACCACGAATACAGTGGGTCAACGGAGTTCCAGGATGTGGAAAAACAACATGGGTGATTAGATACTTTGATGTGGACAAGGACGCCATTATCACTACAACAACTGAGGCAGCAAAAGATCTAAGAGAAAAGCTATCGCACCGTATCGGAAACCTGGTCAAAACCAGAGTGCGAACCATGGCTTCTGCTCTGGTAAATGGTTTCGGAAAAGAAAGTTTCAGTCGCCTCATGGTGGACGAAGCTCTCATGAACCATTTTGGAGCCATTGTGATGGCTTCAAGGCTGTCTGATGTTGGTGAAATTGTCCTCATCGGAGACGTCAATCAGTTGCCTTATATCGACAGGGAAAATCTCTTCGAAATGAGGTATCACCGCCCAAACCTGGTAACAAAGATCAGCCAGGAGTTGCTCTGCACACATCGCAATCCGATGGTTGTCGCATATGCGCTGAGGGAAATATACTCAGGTATGTACTCCTCAGCACCCCGTATAAAGTCCCTAGAGCAGAAAAGGTACAAGGGAGCGCAAATACCCAACACCCTACCAAACACCCTCTTCTTAGTTCACACTCAAGAGGAAAAAGAGACCCTGACAAACCAGGGTTATGGTTCAGGCACAGGGTCACGTATCCTCACCATCCATGAAGCTCAGGGGCTGACATATGAAGTCGGTAATCGCAATAAAAACCAAGGCAAACATGAAGCTGCACGAGAGCGTGCTCCATGCGGTTGTTGCAATCTCACGGCACACGGGGACCTTCACGTACTACGCTGACGACACCGACGACGCCATCGGTCGGTTCGTGCGGCAAGCATTGGCTGCATCACCGAAGACCATCCGAGAGTTCAACCTACAGATGGCCATCAGGGACAGAAATGCAGCCGTAGTGGAGGCTCTCGGCCGGGAGGAGGTGGCTTAGGCAAATGGCAATAAGGCAAAGAATCGATGTCGAGTCGATTACTAGCGGAATCCCAAACGGTAGTGATCGGCTCAACAGACGAGCACTAACTAGTATTAGGTTTAAAATGTTCCCAACTCCCCCCTTATTTTCCTCTTCTTCTGATTATCCAAGAAATATGTAAAAAAAATAAGATTTGAAATGACAAAAGTCACGGACCCCGGAGTCTGTGGAGTAGCAATTTTGAATAATAGATATAGAGTACTCTGATAGTCAAACCCTTTAATTGAATATCCATATTGAGGTAGTACTAAAAAAAATCGCTATTCTGTAGTGGCGGCCATCTTGGTTTTAAAATGTGTTGTAGTATTTAGTACTGTACTAGTCAAGCCCTTTCATTTCATAACCATATTGAGGTAGCAGTGAAAAAAATAATCAACATTTCGTGGTGGCGGCCATTTTGGATTTGAAATTTGTCATAGTATAGAGGTATAGTACTCTACTAGTCAAGCCTTTCATTTGATACCTATATTGAGGCAGTAGTGAAAAAAATAACTAATTCGCTATTTTGTGGTGGCGGCCATCTTGGATTTGAAATCTGTTGTTGTAGTAGATAACACTCTACTAATTAAACCCTTTTATTTGATTTCCATACTGAGGTAGTACTTACATAAAAAAAAAATTTGCTATTTTGTGTTGGTGGCCATCTTGGATTTGAAATTTGTTGTAGTATGTAGTGATCTACCAGCCAAGTTCTTTTATTTCATACCAATATTGAGGAAGTAGTGAAAAAAAAAATGCCATTTTGTGGTGACGACCATCTTGGATTAGAACTTTGTCGTTATATAGATTATTTATAGTATCTACTAGTCAAGCCCTTTCATTTGATATTCATGTGGAGGCTATAGGGCTATAAATATAAAAATATTTAGTAGTGGTAGGACTCCTGGCAGAGTCCGCCTGGGGAAATACCACATCTTTGCCAGTTATTCTACCGCCAAGCAGTAATATGCAGACATTACTGTGTTCCGGTTTGAAGGGCAATAATTCTAGAGAAATTTCAGTTCTAAGAGATAATAATATCTTAGATCTCTTGGTGACGAGTGCAGTGCAGTACAGTGCTAGGTAATGATTTGGACTTTTCGTGTTCAAATAGCTGCGTGTCACTTTGCTGTTATGTGGCAGGCATATTGCTTACCATCAGGCACATGTTCTGCTCGTCTCGTCACGATATATTATAAATATATATAATATATGTTATGTAGGGCTGTAAGTATTATGTAATATTATGTAGTGGTAGGACCCTTGACAGAGTCCGCCTGGGGAAGTACCACACCTTTTCCACTTATTCTACCGCCGAGCAATAATATGCAGACATTACTGTGTTCCGGTTTTAAGGGCAATGTTTCCAGAGAAATTACAGGGCTCAGAGAAATAATATCTTAGATCTCTGGGTGACGAGCGCAGTGCAGTACAATGCTATGTAATGATTTGGACTCTTCGTGTTCCATTATCTGCGTGTCACTTTGCTGTTATGTGGCAGGCATATTGCTTATCATCAGGGACATGTTCTGCTCGTTTCGTCACGCTATATTATAAAATAAATATATGTATATATATACTACTCTATGTAAAAAGTATCGGGAATATGTCAATAAAAAGACCCGTGTAAAAGAGGTCGTTCTAATTTTTTTACTGCATGTTGGTAGCACTGTACTGATTTAGCGCGCAAAGTTTGAGCGGGATCTGTCATTTAATTTGTTTTAAACTACACTTTTTGTTGGTCATAGTTTTGAGTTCTCGGCGATTTTTACAATGGAAAATATAGTTGAACAAAGAATGTGCCTTAAATTTTGTGTTTCGAATGATATTTCAAGTGGTGAATCACTAAAAATGTTGCGAAATACCTACGGCGAATCGTGTATATCAAAAACAAGGGCTTATGAATGGTATAAGGCTTTTAAAGAAGGCCAAGAAGTAGTAGTAGACTTGCCTCGTTCTGGTAGACCTTCAACCGCTACGACCAAAGGAAACATCGACAGAATCAAGAAGCTAGTGCTCGAAAATCGACGTATGAGTCTGAGAGAGTTGGCGTTAGAGTTGGAGAGGTGAACATATCTTTTAAGTCCGTCCACAACATTCTCATTGTCATTTTAGGCATGAAACGCGTCGCCGCTCGACTAGTTCCAAAAGAGCTCAATTTTGTTCAAAAAGCGCAGCGAAAGCATGTCGCTGAAGACATGGTTTCCCGAGTTTCTACGGATCCGACCTTTATGAAACGTATAATAACTGGCGACGAGACATGGGTTTATGAGTACGACATGCAAACAAGCCAACAGTCTACAGAATGGCGTCTCGAACACGAGCCGAAACCCAAAAAACCGCGGCAAAGTCGCTCCAAAATCAAGGTGATGCTGACAGTTTTTTTGGACTACCGTGGTGTGGTTCACTCCGAATTCCTTCCAGAGGGAGAAACAGTGAATAAAGAATATTATTTCGTCATGAAGCGTTTGCGTGAGAGTGTCCGCCGAAAACGTCCAGATTTGTGGCAACACAACTCATGGATGCTGCACCATGATAATGCACCATCACACACAGCCATTATAGTGAAAGAGTTTTTAGCGAAAAATTCAACAAAAGTTCTCGACCAAGCACCGTATTTACCTGATATGGCTCCGTATAACTTTTTTTTATTTCCCAAGTTAAAATTATCACTTCGAGGAAAACGTTTTGAGTCGATAGAAGCCATAAAAGAAAATTCGCTGAATGAGCTAAAGGCCATGCCGCAAATAGCCTATGAAAAATGTATGGAAGACTGGGTGAAGCGTTGGAAATGTTGTATTGCAAGCGATGGGGCCTACTTTGAAGGCGATAAAATAAATTTAGATGAATCATTTGTATTTTTTGTTTTATTGACAAATTCCCGATATTTAGTACACATAATGTATTATGTAGGGCTTTAAGTATTATGTAATATTATGTGGTGGTGGTACCCTTGACAGAGTCCACCTGGGGAAGTACCACACCTTTGCCAGTTATTCTTCCGCCAAGCAGTAATGTGCAAACATTACTTTGTTCCGGTTTGAAGGGCACTGTTTCCAATAAAATTACAGGGCTTAAGAGATATAACATCTTAGATCTCTGGATGACGAGCGCAGTGCAGTGCTAGGTAACGATTTGGACTCTTCATGTTTCAATAGCTGCGTGCTGTTGTGTGGCAGGCATGTTGCTTACCATCAGGCACATGTCCTACTCGTATCGTACCTAACTCTTGACTTTAAAAAAAATGATAGATTCTTCTTCTTCTTTAAGAAGTAAATAAGATTTAATGTAACGGCCCGATCCGAAAGATCAAATTGAAACGTTTCGATCCTTTAAGGTTCACAAAACGCCAAACGACTTAAAATTTTGTGGTCGCACTATAATGGTTCTAGTTTATGTCATAAACGCTCGAAATATTACGTAACCTATTCCCGCTCAAACTAACGCACGTCCATCCTCCAAAGCCGCTCCCGGCATATTGACTTTGCGTAGCGTAATTTATTCTAATTTCGACTCCTGGTAATTTATATTTTTGGAAAAATTGAGAACCATGATTTGAAAAGTAACTATAGAATTAGATTCTACGAAGACCAAAGTATTATCGTGTCTAATTTTTATTTTGGAATTATTGTGTATTTTATACAGAGACAACGCTAAAACTGCAATATAAAACTTAAAATTGGCTCACGATTTTGTTTCTTTAATACTGATAAATGGAAGCAAAATTGAGATATTTGTATGATTAATCAATTAATAAAATATATGTCTAGTTCTCTCCGTATTTTTTTAAGTATGAATTTTGAGTATCACATGTAGATTTAAGAGTGTGAAACTGACACGGCGCGGCGGCGACTTAGGTTAGGAATAAACCGACTTTTCGACGAAATGGTCATGGGAGATCGATCCCTATGATCAATGGAATTATTATTAGTAAAATTAAAACAAGGAAACGTCAACAAGAAAGATTGGCTTATTTTTAAAAGCAATTATCTTTTTCTAGGTCTAAAAATCTAAAGATAGTAAATTCGGAGCATAAACTTTTTGAATTTCGTGGGAAACCGAAAACCGGCTCTTAACATGATTATTCAAAAGCATTGTTTGAAGCGGAGCGGGGCACTGCGCTCGTTGTGCGGAGATACACGGTTATAAGTTTCCGTCATTGTTCTATATTTATAAAATCAAATCAATCATTTATTTCATCAACAAACCTTGGTAAATCAAAGAATACATAAATATAAATCGTTCGTACATATTTGTAAACTTAGACGAACTTGGCACCCAAACTAGGATTATCCTGTGAGATGGGATACCAAGGCCTTCCTCCGACTATTTAAACTTAGACAACCACATCAATCAATTTTATTGAATTAGGAAAATAAATTGATTTAAGTAATTAAATAACATATATTATGTTAATTATTATCAATGTTTACATGCAATTCTAATTCGAAATAGTAAAAGTATTAACAATATTATCATAGATAGTACTAAGAACACTGTGGGTTTCGTCATAAGTATGGGGGAGCAGCCATTTCGTTACTGTAATAATGTTAATATAAGTATTTTAAGTATTAGGATGTATGATTGTTAATTTACTGTATGTATGTAAAATTTTCTCTCCATCCTCTGGTTGCCTGGAAGAGATCGCTCTTAGCGATAAGGTCGCCGTTTGTTCCACTAGAGTTAAGCATTTATCTTTTTGTTTATTTATTTTTCTTTTTGTGTTGTGAACAATAAAGTGTTTCTATCTATCTATCTGTCTACTGTTTGCTTGCATAAATGCCTATTCATAGGGTATATGTTTAAGACAGTATTCATTTTATTATAGAGGTATGATCTTAAAAAGTACGATTGATTTCCCGCGAATTATGTGTATATTCTAGGTGTTTCACATATTTTAGCTTTACACAGTCTGAATTTCGGTGGTCAGGGTTAAATGCCATTATTTTGTGTTGTGCAAGTAGAGCATGCGTTATAAAGAGTTGACGGACGGTCAGTACCTGCGCATCCCGATACAGATACTCAGTAGAGTAACGAAACGAATTGATTTATAAATAATCTCTATTTTGTTACAACCATAACAACGTTTGTTCTGAAAGTATCTTAAACTTTATTATTAGAAAAATACAGACCTAATGTCTATGTCAGTCTCGACAGCTATGCAGGCTTAGCGAAAATGAAAATATAGAGTGAACGTAATTACCCAATTACACTAACTATACCCATAGTGAGTTACAATCCAAAACACTCCACTCGCAAGAACACTATTCTGAATTTGGATATAAACATTATCCAGTGCCCTACATAAGTATCCGAAAAACAGTTTCATTGAACATAATTTCTATAGTATGTGTTTTACACGAGTGCATAAAATTTAATAATGTGGAAACATCATTGTGTTCCAGATTGTTTCCAAAAAATACTAATTACTAGGCATAGAGAATAATCATCTCATATCTTTGGATGACGAGCGCAGTGCAGTGCTATATTTTGATTTGGACTCTTTATGTTCCAATAGCTGTGTGACACTGTGTTGTTACGGGCAAGCATGTAGTTTACCTTCAGGCACATGTCCTACTCGTCCCGTCGCTCTTTACTGTAACAAAAATTGTAAAACCTAATTTCATATTCTAGAAAGTGTTGTAAAAGTTACAAGGTATCCGATAACCGGAGGTCCAAACCAAACTCTCTTTCTTGTTTCAATATGATAATATACTTAGCGATAGGTATCTGATTATGATCATCGACCATCTTCGTGGAAAGTACGAAGTAAGATCCTGTACGGGATTTAAGCTTTATTCTCGTGGGACACTGCTGAGGACATTTATTCATTTATTTCCAATAAGCAACAAGTGTAAGATTTAACATGTTATATTTTGACGGAAAGACTAAACGTTTTTAAAGAAAGACGGAAAGACTTACCCTGTACGGGATTTAAGTCTGCACGGCTGGGTATATTTCAGGACCGAATATCATTCATTCCTTTATAATCCACCATATATCAATTTAAATAATAATATAAATAAATCTTCGAGTCATTACTAATGACTCAACAACAAACTTTCCACGATTTCACGTTCATAACAATCAGCGATCAAAATCGATAATGACGATCCGTAGCAATGGGATATAGACTACAGGCCCGTGAACAAAATTTACGGGTCAAATGAACCACCTGGAGACCTATGTAGGATGATAGAAGGGTATAAAGTAATAAAATTCAGCACTATGCCGTCACTTGTAAGCTGCCCAACTGAGTGCAGGTGAAGAGGGGGGGTTGCAACCTTCGATAATTTCTCCTTGTCGCATGATTTTTGTACGGCGTTGCGGAATAATAGATTATAAAATGTCATCCTACATAGGTGTCCTGGTGGTTCATTTGACCCGTAAATTTTGTTCACGGGCCTGTAGTCTAATAATTACTCGACACGAAATTTTACTATCACATCAAATACCAAAGTTATAATTAGACTCGATAAAGCTTTAAATCTGAAGATAAGATTATTGTCAACTTATAAAGGTCGAATGTCGAGACAGCGCTCTATTGGAAAGCCGAGAGAGGAGACATGAACAGCCCGAAACTGTTTTTTGTTGTGGTGGGGTTAGTGTGCGTGGTGGTATGTGATGGAACGCATTACCATCCGCGCGCGCCGGCGGCGGCGGCGGGGAGGACGTTGGGGGCGCGGGACCCTGCTGAAGACTTGGCGCAGTTTTGGTACGACGAGGCTGCAGCAGGGATCGAGCGACGTGTGGAGCATCTCCCCCCACACACCCCCGCCGCTAAAAACGTCATCATGTTCCTCGGAGACGGCATGTCGTTCCCGACCCTCGCAGCCGCGCGCACGTTGATCGGACAGCGGAGCGGCCGCGCCGGGGAGGAACAGACCCTCTTCTTCGAAAACTTTCCTACTGTTGGCGTTTCTAAGGTATCAAGCATTCACCAGGCAGTTATCTGAGCTTTCTGAGCTTTCTGGCAGCTTTCTGAGTAGTATCAGAAAAATGCAAACAGATTTTGTTACAAAGTATCATCTTTTCATGCGTTGCAGTTTTATAAATCAACTTTAGACAGTTTATCCCGAAATAGGCGAACTGTCGAAAATTTATTTGTTCCAAAAGTCACAAATAAATTATGTCGGCAAATGGTCGCCCTCGCTTGTAAATCTTTGATTGACATTGATCTCGAATAATATTTTACTAATTAATATATTATTTTACTATTACTATCACACGGAAAAAGACTATTGTGTTGGTAATTACTGTAAATTCCTTAAATGCTTATGAGGTTCGAAACAGTAAATCAAAACTTTCTAAACTTTAAAGTAAGTAAACTATGGTGTTAAGTAGTTTCCTACTGAACAATTCTCTGGTTACAGACGTACTGCGTGGACGCCCAGATCGCGGACTCGGCGTGCACGGCCACTGCGTATCTGAGCGGCGTGAAGAACAACGAGGGAACCATCGGTGTGACGGCGGCCGTCCCGCGCCAGGGCTGCCTCGCCTCCACCGACACCAACACTCACGTGGAGTCCATCGCCGAGTGGGCGCTCGCCGAGGGGAGAGACGCGGGTGAGTAACTCTGACATCAATGCTTCTGACATCACAACTGAAGGTAGACCAAGCACTCGTTATTGAGAGATTTTAACGTTATTCTTTGTGTTCCTGTTTGGTACAGGGACCCAAAGCCCAAATGAGACTTATATACTAGGTTTTGTATATGTCAGTTTCATAGAATGCATACTGCATACAAAGCAATTTGATAATTAAGATAGTTAAACTGCCACTAGTTTATACTGTCGAATAACTTTATCTGAAAACACTTATAAGAATTACGAGCTCAACGAACTGGAATAAAATGTCACACACAAAGACTCAAATTTATGTTGCAGGTAATTATAATCATCTTTATTTCGTAAATATTATTTACATGTCAAATGTATAAAAAATAAATAATAAACAATAATAATGTCAGATTACATTTGTCTGACCAGAGAACACATTAATACTAAACAAGAAAAATCTTGTTTCAACACATAGTACATGAATGTACTATGTGTTGAAACAAGATTTTTTTTTCAAGAGTTATTGCTTGAATTCAAGGAAATCCTTGAGGCTATAAAAAGTCTGATCGACAAGCCAGCGCCTCCGGCGAGATTTGAAACAGGACTGGCTTGGAGCACCAACAACGTCAAGGGGTAGCTTATTGTACACGATTGGTCCCATGACGTGAGTGAGCTTGTCGGACTTCGATAATCGCCGAGGAACTGGCTCTAGTTGCCCTGCGCGTCGTGTAGGGTATGCCGTTCGGTCTCCACACGCGGAGTACAAGTGTAGGTTTTCCCTCACATACAAGCCTACTTGGAGAATTACTATACAGGGCAACGTAAGAATACCTGTTTTTTTGAAAAGCGGTGGCACGGATTTGTCGCTGCTAATGCCTACTATTGCCCGCACGGCCCTTTTCTGCATGCGGAAGGCGCGCTCCTATTCCGCGGCGCTCCCGTACAGCTCGGCGCCGTACTGCAGCAGCGAGTGGACCGTGGCGAAGTACCACGCGGCGCAGTGCATAGCACGCACTAGCAACTTTTCCACATAGTTTATATATGTGATGTTCCCAGGTTAGTACCGAGTCAATTTCAAATCCCAGGAAATTTGTGACATTTGTTTGTTTCAACGCGACGCCATTAATTCGCACTGCCAGGTGTTTATACTTTTTTCCCGACAGATTGAAGTGAGTGAACTGGGTTTTCTTCAGATTCAACGCCAAACCGTTGATTCTGAACCACCTGTAGAGCTGCGCACTCACCTTATTCAATTTCATTTCTAATTCGTCTACTGTAGCCGCAGTGACTAACGCGGCGACATCGTCAGCATACATAAATACATCTGCCGATGTTATCGCATCTGGCAAGTCATTTAACAGTATGGAGAACAAGACATTAGATACTGAGGACCCCTGCGCGACACCCATTGATGAGGAAAGAGGGTCTGATCTCACTTCACCCCTGTTTCCGACTACAATTTGGGATGTATCCCGTAAAATGCTCGTGGCGAGAGACAGCGCGGCGCCCCACAACCCGTAATGACAGAGCTTCCCCGCGAGCACGTCGTGGTCGGCCACGTCAAATGCGTTTGAGAGGTCACAGCAGATCATAGGCCATTTTCGAAAATTTTCGCTACTGCGGGGATTACCGAAATGGGTCTGTAGCCGTCCATATCATCCCTCCTGCCCTTCCCCTTGAATATAGGTGATACTTTTGCAGCTTTTAGCACCTCTGGATAATTTCCTTCACGTACACATAGGTTGAACAATCGAGCAAGGATCGGTGCGAGCGGAGCTGCCGCTACTCTAAATAACTTCATATTCAGCCCATACACGTCATTGGAAGTTTTTGCAGGGATCCGTGTTGTAATTAGTTGGTAGACCTCATCCGTTGTAAATGAACGAATCCTCAGCGAACGATCGGCGGGCGCGCGCGCCGCGCAGAGCCCCGCTAGCGCCCCGCCGACGTCGGCGCGCGGCGCGGCCGCCGCGGACGAGGCGTTGAGGAATTTCGCATTCAGACAATTTACTGCAGCTTTTTTGGATTCAAACAAGGTGCCATCACTATCCTTAATGATAGTAGTATAGTCTAGATCGGTGGAAATGTATTTCCCTCTCTCCATATTCACTACATTCCACATTGCTTTACAGGAGTTCCCACTTTTCTCGATTATATTGGAATAATAGTTGGATTTTGTAAATGTCAATAACATATTATATTTATGTTTCACTAGCGGCCCGTTCCGGCTTTGCTCGGAGCTTATGACACTCAGCAATAATGTGACTTTCTATTGGTGAAAGAATTTTTAAAATCGGTTCAGTAGATCCCGAGATTACCCCTTACAATTTAACAAACACACAAACTTTACTTCTTTATAATATTAGTATAGAAGTATAGATATAGATGTAATTTATAATATTACTCAAGATGTCAAAATTAGGATTCAATTTGCTAAATTCAATAGTGTCGAATAAGAGAGATTTAAAATCTTTAATGTCTCGTGATACCCAAGAATGGCTTTTTTTCTTGCAGTTTGTTTTTCGAAGTGGAAAACATGACTCATATTTGGTTCGAATCACATTGACAACCGCGCTAGCCGTATGTGATGCAGTTCGGTGGCGCATAAATACATCATTCCAATCTACAGAATGGAGTGATGCTACAAAGTTGTAATTATTTTCCTGGGAAAAGGACCTCGAGTAACAGGTGGTCGGCTTAGATACTGCGCCTTCACACGCAATCTCCACTCTAACACCAAAGTGATCACTCAGGTCCGTGGAGATGGCGGAAGCACGAACCGAACCTGTCGGAAGGTTACTGTACGCTTGGTCCAGACAAGTACTCGTTATCGGGGTCACTCTTGTGGGGAAGTCGACCTCAGCCACCATGCCGCGGGCCGAGAGCACATCACACAACCTCTCCCAGTCTGGGCTCTCGCCTAGACTGTTAACATTCGTGTCTCCCACTATCAAACAGTCCACGCCTAAGTCACTAACCTTGTCGATCAGACTCGCAAAGTATTCTAAAAAGTCAGAAGCGCTAACTAAATTGGTTCTATACATGCAGATTATCGTTAAATTATAGTCAACTAGCTGTTAACCGCGACTTCGTCCGCGCGAAATAAATACTGAGGTAACTCGGCCAATAACTAATTTTACACCCAGACTCATTTACTAAAACAGCTTATAATAAAACAATTTCATCAAAATCAGGTTCAGGTGTTTAGGTCTGAAAGCGTAAGAGACATTCGTCCCCCATCGCAACTTCAATTTCATCCCCATACTGTTCGAAATTACAAAATTGCTAGAACAAACATTTATTGGCTTCGTGCCAAGTGCCTATATAAAGAGTTTCATAGTTTTATCTTCAACGAATGGCAGCTTCCATGTATACTTTCATCCCCCATTTCAATCCCAATTTCATTCCTATACAGTTTGAAATCACAAAATTGCTTGAAAAAATATTCGTTTGCTTTGTGTCGAGCACGTCAAGTGTCTATATTCAGAGTTTCATGGTTTTATCTTCAACGGTTGGGATCTTCCATGTTGACATTCATCCCTCATTTTAACCCCAATTTCACCTCCGTACAGTTCGAAATTGCTAAATTGATGGATTCGTTTGCTTCGTGTCAAGTGTCTAGATACAAAAATTGATAACTTTGAAAATCACTTTTCATACAAAATTTTCATACAACCGTTCATCTCTTGTTTCACCCTCTTAGGGGTTGAATTTTGCAAAACCCCGTCTTAGCGAACGCCTACGTGCTAAAAGGGACCTTTATGCAAAATTTCAGATTCCTAGCATTGGTAGTTTCTGAGATTCTTTGATGAGTGACCTTTCGCTTTTATATAATACTAGCGGCCCGCTCCGGCTTCGCTCGAATAATAACCTAGATATCAACTGCAGCGCCATCTGCCGTAGCCTATGTTACTCGGGAATAATGTAGCTTTCCAAAGGTGAAAGAATTTTTGAAATCGGTCCAGTAGTTTCGGAGCCTATTCATTACAAACAAACAAACAAACAAATATTTCCTCTTTATAATATTAGTATAGATGTAGATTAAATCTATAGATGATACTTCGCAGTATGAGTATCTCTATCGACTTAACTTAGCTATTTCAGTATTTTCGGTACATCGTACGTCGTCTTTAATAAAAATACAAGACCCGCCATGTCCTATTTCTGTTCTACAGAAATACGAAGCGAGTTTATAGCCATTTAAGTTAACACATTTTAATTTATCTGCCGACAACCAATGCTCTGTTAACGCTAACACTGTACAATTTAATTCACATTGCAGTAAAACTTCTAGTCGTTGTGATTTCTTCGTCCCTAGCGAGGCAATATTTGGATGGGATATGATTACGGCGCGAGAATTACTGCATACGTTCGTCGTCGGCCGCTCCGCTGAGCCACACATGCCCACGCTGCGGCGGCCCGGCGCGACTGGCGGCGCGCGCGCGCTCCGGCCGGTCGGCCGGCCCGGCGCCGGGCCGCTCGCCCCGCTCCGGCCGGTTGGCCGGCCCGGCGCCGGGCCGCTCGCCCCGCTCCGGCCAGTCAGCCGGCCCGGCGCCGGGCCGCTCGCCCCGCTCCGGCCGGTTGGCCGGCCCGGCGCCGGGCCGCTCGCCCCGCTCCGGCCAGTCAGCCGGCCCGGCGCCGGGCCGCTCGCCCCGCTCCGGCCGGTCGGCCGGCCCGGCGCCGGGCCGCTCGCTCCGCTCCGGCCGGTCGGCCGGCCCGGCGCCGGGCCGGCCGACTCTAGGCCGCTCCCCCGCTAGCCGCGGGGCTTTCTCGGAAACCACCAGTCTGATAATTTTACACCCGGCGGCCACACCGCGGGGTTGCATATTTTTTCGTAAAATCTTTCGGGGACACTTATGACGAAAGCTGAATGTAGATCCGTTTTGATGTCCCTTTTTATTACAGAGTAATCGTCACGATTGATAATTTTTTTAACGAACTTGCTAATACGGTCTGCAGTGGTGTCAGGTTTGAATGACCAAGCTAGGATGTGCTTTCGTTTTTCAACTGTTTGTAGGGTTTCATCCTCCATACCGGAACCGGTTACAATCCGCCGCTGGTTTCTTGAACTACGTCTACGTTTGACTTCCTGCCAGTTATCGTGTTTTTCCCCACTGTTTTGTTGATTTAGCAGTAGGAATGACGATATGGCGGCGTTTTCTCATTCATTTGTACGCACCATTAAATCAGCTGGAAGTATTGTCCCCTTCGGGTCGACTCGGCTTGATTCGGGAGTATTCGTCATGATACCGACTTTGTCTTTATCAGCCGGAGTGTGTTGTTTCATATCTACCTTCAATGTTGTTCTTTTTGTAGCCGCTGTGACATCGCTTGTAGTGTTGATGTTCACCGCTGCGTTCAGTTTGGCTTGACGCACAGGACGCTGCAGCGCTGCCGGGGGTGTTACGGTCGTCAAGTCCGCAACCCGAGCGGGAGTTTTAGAACTACTCTCAATTAGTGATTTTAATTGAGAGATAGTTTGTGTTTGTGTAAATATCATCTCACCTTGCTTCGTGATCATCAAATTGTGGCCGCGTATGGTGGATTCCAGGGATCCAATTCTCTTCACCATTTCCTGCAGAGTCTTCTGCTGATCTCGTACAGCACTTTAGAGAGGTATTTGCGTCATGTTTAATCGTGTTAAAAAACCAGACCAATACTGCTTCTCGGGCGACTACCCGACTACTAATAAATGATTCATCATCGTTACAAACAATAAAGTGGCCAAGTGCGAGTTGGACTCGCCCATGAAGGGTTCCGTTGCAGCAAGTAACATAATATACATAGTACACATAGTTCTTGTAGTTCGTTGTAACTTTGATCGAAGTTTCAATAATAGTGTATTTATGACGTACTAAAAAAAAACTACTCATCAGATCGAGTTCAAACTAATTTTCGTTGGTAGTTTACATGATAATGTACATCATATATTTTTTTTAGATTTTTCATTCTCTTACTTTAGAAGTTAGAGGGGGGGGGACCAACTTTTTTCCACTTTGGAAGTGTCTCTTGTGCATATTATTTAGTGTAGACGAAAATGATTTTAGAAACCTCAATATCATTTTTGAAGACCTATCGATAGACACCCCACACGTGTAGGTTTGGTGAAAAAAAAATTTTTGAGTTTCAGTTCTCAGTATGGGGGGCAACCCTAGTTTATCTTTTTTTTAAATTATTTTGTTCAAATCTTAATGCGGTTCACAGAATACATCTACTTACCAAGTTTCAACAGTGTAGTTATCATAGTTTCGGCAAAAAGTGGCTGTGACATACGGACGGACAGACAGACAGACAGACAGACAGACAGACAGACAGACAGACAGACATGACGAATCTATAAGGGTTCCGTTTTTACGTTTTACGGAACCCTAAAAAACGGCACAAGTCAACTCATGTTTTGACCAACGGTTGCTATATCGTTTTGGCTTAAAGCTTCAAAAATGTTTGTTGCAATATAAAGCATTTTTTTTTATTTTCAGGTATCGTGACAACGACGCGCGTGACGCACGCGTCCCCGGCGGGCGCGTACGCCAAAACCGCGGAACGGTACTGGGAGAACGACGCCGAGGTGAAGGCGGACGGGTTCGACACCGACACCTGCCCCGACATCGCGCACCAGCTAGTGCACCACTACCCCGGGACACACTTCAAGGTTGGAATTGTTAATAGTCCAGTCGGGGCAGACATAAAACTAGTCTGAAATAGAAAAAAAATCCGGGGTCCGATTTTTTTTAAGCCTCGGGGGTAGGGTGGTTGGAAGTATTAATCTCGATTTTCTAACTAATCCCGGTAGAGGATTCGCCGCCATCTTGTTTTAAAGCTCAATTTTTTTGTTTTCGTAATAGATAATAAACAAAACATATGAAAAATAAAAACAATGTCACCTCCAATTCTGAGTATAAATCCGAAAATATTGGTCGTGGAGTAAAAAAAGTGCGAGAACCAAAGTTGAAGAAAATCTCTGCAAATATTGCTTCTAGCGTAAAAATGATAAACCAAACTTGTGAGAAACTAAATTTCCAACAACTTTGAATATCGTGATTTATGCTATAAAGTTGAAAATTAACGAGTTATTTGACAAAAACAAAAAAATTAACTATAAAACAAGATGGCGGCAAATCCTCTACCGGGATTAGTTAGAAAATCGGGATTAAATTTATACTTCTAACCACCCTCCCCAACGTTTAAAAAAACAGCTCCCCGGATTTTTTTCTATTCAAATGTCTGCCCCGACTGGACTATAAATTATCCCAAAAAGTTCAGCTTTCCCCACTACACATCTTTCTGCTATAAACTTTACAAAAACTATTTTTTGTTTTTGATAATGACTGTTACTGTCAAATTTTAGGTAATCCTGGGTGGAGGAAGACGGGAATTTTTGCCGAACACGACCATCGACGAGGAGGGTTCTCGAGGCTACAGAACCGATGGTCGGAATCTGATTCAAGAGTGGCAAAACGATAAAGCAGCTCGCAACCTAAGCCACCGCTACGTGTGGAACAGGAACGATCTTCTAGCGGCATCTGAAGCCGAAACAGAATATTTGTTAGGATTGTTTGAGAGTGGACACATGCAATATCATCTGGAAGCTAATCCTGTTACTGAGCCAACCCTGGCTGAACTCACTGAAGTAGCGATCAAGTCCCTGAGTCGAAATGAAAAAGGTTACTTCTTGTTCGTGGAAGGAGGTCGTATCGACCACGCGCACCATGATAACCTGATTGCGAAGGCTCTGGACGAGACGATAGAGCTCACTAAGGCGGTAGAACGCGCAGCTGAACTCGTCTCCAAAGAAGATACTCTGATCGTGGTGACGGCGGACCACTCACACGTGATGTCCGTCAATGGCTACGCCCGTCGCGGGGAAGATATCCTGGGACCTTCATATTGGTATCAAGGCGAAGATGGCGTACCATACATGACACTCTCGTACACCAACGGTCCCGGAGCAAGGCCTCAAGTTGATGGCGTCCGAGTAGATGTTACTAAAGATGAAAACTACGGTAAGAAATATTTGTTTTTATCAAAATGTCTTATTTCACAAAATGCAAGGCAAGGCAAGATAGTATCCCAAAGGCAAATTGTTGTCCTAACGTTTCGTAACGCATTTTTCTAGTGCAGTTTATCGAATAGACAAGTTTCAGTAAAATAGAATAATTCTATGAAGATCAAAGTCGAGGTGTCTTCTCTTATTAGGTTAATAAATATCGTTATTTTGTTTACAGGCGATATCAATTGGATGTCCCACGCTGAAGTTCTCCTGGAGTACGAGACCCACGGTGGGGATGACGTGGGGGTGTTCGCGTGGGGTCCACATCACGAGATGTTCTCGGGGCTGTACGAGCAGAGCCAGCTCCCGCACCTCATGGCATACGCGGCCTGCCTGGGCCCCGGCGCGCACGCTTCCGCCTGCAATGCTGCCGCGGGCCTACTCGGACCTTCCTTACTGCTACTAGTGGTTACACTAGTCCAACTACTTCAATGATACTCGGAACTCTCAGGTATTCAAAAAGGAAAGTGAAATGTAGTATTAAAGGTATTACAATCAAATAGGAGAAGATATTAAATAATGGTAATGCTACTTTACGTCAAAATATTGATCGTCTCGTGCTTTTGTGCCTTCGGTTAAGTGTTGTAATTTGTCACGGAAATTAGTCACAATTATAAAATCGAAGCAAATATATCTCTGTATAGATTTTAGTCTCAACCTGTTCACCTGGGGAGGACAACGAGAAAATCTTATCTAGAGGTAGATGGTAACGATAATGTTTTAAATACTCATTTTATTAAAATAAGTGCAAAATAAATTAAAATAATAATACATTTTGCGAAATTTTGTTTGATTCAATTAACCTTTACCACCACGATAACGTCATATGAATATAAGTATCTAAAGTAGTCTGCATAACCAGATAACCACTAGAAACATGTTATGTATGAAAAGCAGATTGCCATGTACTTGTATTAGTCTAGTCAACAAGTGCTTTTTAGGTCAAATTTTTTTCGTTTTCTCCTGTCATTATGGTTGAGGTGTCATTCGATTCGAAATTGAATCTAGATATTTTTTAAGAAAATTCGAAGCCCGCCCGCAAAAATTGCAACAGTTATAAACAATTTAGTAAAATTAAAAAATAATGTTTTGTTTATTGCCAATATGTCAAAAACTATTCAAGATACTTCTAATTTAAAATTGCCTTAAAAAGAAAAGGATATTTACTAAAAAAGTCCATACTTTTGGAGCTGTTTATAACTTGAAAAATGAAAAATACGCCCGAAAACGGTTGCTCCAGCTTTCGCCCTCCGGACCTTGATTGAATAACCATTATTTAAACCTATTAAATATCCAAATAAAAAAATGAAAAAATTCAGGTGCTTGCAGGATAGATCAATGAATCCGTCATTCAAAACTTTTTTTCGCCATTTTTCAATAAGTTATTCCTTAGTCAATAAACCTTTTTAGCAGCACGAGCATTAACATTGTAATTGCGATAAATGTTGCATTATTAATCTTAGGGTTTTTCCCTTTCGTGAAGCTATTCTTCAATGGTTTTAATAATCTTATACCTTTAAACGAGCAATTCTTGTACCTATATATGTATATAAATATATATAGAATCTGAATCTCGGAAACGGCTCTAACGATTTTCATGAAATTATGTATGCAGGGGGTTTCGGGGACGATAAATCGATCTAACTAGGTTTCATTTAAAAAAAACGCATATTATGCGCGTTTTTAGACAATGAAAAACTGTCACATTTAGACATTAGAATGCGACGGTAAATTTCGCCGCGTGACGTGACAGCATAATTGGCTCAGACGGGAAGTCGGGCGTTCGTGGCGGTCACGAAGTAATAGCTGCGGGTTCGAATCCTTCAGACGGCTTCTCTTTTTTTTTTCAAGTATTCTTTTTTTTAAATAAAATCTAAGAGTATCTAAGTATTTTTAGTATTTAAACTATTTATTAAATCATATGGTAGAATTAAGCGTTTTAAATGTGGCTAGTTTTTGAAATAAAATCAATGTCCCAAGGTAAAAGCATCCTAAGGTACATTACATAACTCTATGTTTCCGTTGGAAAAATAAAGAAAATGTAATTGTTTGTTTTGTTACTAACAATCTTACTGAATGAAAAATTACAAAGCCATATTAAACATTAAAATAAACTTTATTTGAATAATATTCGTATTGGCAGGCCCACTCAGGCAGGCGTCACTCGCTCAGCGGCGCGAGCTAAATACCTACTCGTTTCGTGCTTCCCGAGAGCGACAAGACCACTGGGCTGCCACCTGCCAGCCGTTTGCCCGAGTTAGACGTATGAACGAACGCCGAGCGCGCGCAATAATAATATCGCGGCACTTTAAATTGTGAATGACTGCAATAGCCAGAAATTGAAATATTTTAGCGATTTATCTTTTTTTTAATTGCCGAAACAGGAAGCAAAGTAAGTGTTTTTGTTGTTATTCATTTATTATTAAGTAAAATTTTGATTGGTTTCAATTGCACAAAATATAGAAACAGAGTAAGTGTAATATCAATTTAGAATAGATACAGTAGAGAATATGCATGCAATTTATTTCGTCTGAAATATCCTCATTCCATTTTTATGATGTATCATTATATTGATTGGATTGATTTTTGAAGACATATTTCTTTAAATATTCATGTACCTACAACTACTTACTTAATGAGACTAATTTATTCTACACTTAGTCTTACCTACATTGAATAACCAAAATATACTTCAGTATCAATTAACTATAATAATACGTGACTAAAAAAAAGTACAAACTTCAAAGAAGGAGGAAGTTCTGGGTTGATTTTTTTAAATGTTTCGCGATAGCTCCGCTAATTGTGAATAAATTTTGATGGTTGTTAATGTTCGGTAGACCATATAAATTGTATCAAAATCGGTGAGGTGAGTTTAATAACTTCATTTCATTAAACCTATTTAAATTAAAATACGCTAAGATGAGTTGAAGATTTCATTCAGGCTAACTTTACATATTACAATGGTGTTAAAGAGAACTTATAATCTGTTCCAGACGCAAACCAGCACATAAATATATCTAGGTGGTATGGCGTCATGTCGTACAAAACTGCGTAGGCGATAGACGCTAAGTCAGCACAGCTTTTGTTTTTTTGTTATTGTGGTTATGAACATTTTTTTTATTACATTTAAATAAATAATAAAGAAAATTACAATTTACAGTTAAGTTTTTTTATCATATTTCGTACAACCCTAGCACGTTTGGTCAGTGACGTAAGCACGGTAAGCAGACGACAAGTCATGCGGTGCGCACGAGATTCACAACTCTGCGTGCGTGTGCAAAGGAGTATTTTTGCTTGCAAGTAACAGTAGGTAGCTAAGTAGTATCCAACAGTTTAGGTGATTACTGTGTAGGTATTTGCACTTTTGTATGGCAGTGGTGCATCTCTTACGAAGTAACTATTTTCTGATCTGTGGTATTGGTCCGTTTTATTATGATCAGAAGTTACTTAAAAATGATATTTAATAACAGCTATCTTCTATTGTTTAAAAAGTTGTTTTGCACAAAATAAATGAATTTTTAATATTTCAATCGATTAAATCAATAAATTAATATAACAATTTCACTCAGTAAAATTGTTAATAACAAAAAGAAAAATAAAAAAAATAACATCTTTTTTATTTTTCCAACTAGAATCTTTACTACAACCTTTGAAGAATAGAAAGGAAAAAACCTCAGATTTATAGTTTAACATTTTCATCGCACTTACAGTGTTAATGCTCGTGCTGCTTAAAAATGTTAATTAACCAATGGGTCAGTTATTGTACAATCGCGAAAAAGTTTTGAACCATGGATTATTGTTAATTGATCTATCATGTAGACGCCTGAATTTTTTCACTTTTTTATTTGCATATTTATTAAGTTTAAATAATATTTATTCAATCAAGGTCCGAAGGGTGCAAGCCGGAGCAACCGTTTTCGGGCGTATTTTCAACCCTCTGGAAAAATCATAAATATTGGTTCTACAGTTCCAGGCGGACAGACGTTTTTTTCAGTAAACAGCCTCTTCTTTTTTAATCTTTTTTTAAATTGGAAGTAGTTTATGACATATTGTATAGTTTTTGACATATTGGCAAATAACGAAACACTATTTTTTATTTTCACTAAATTGTTTATAGCTATTGCAATTTTTGCGAGCGGGCTTCGAATTTTCTCAAAAAATATCTAGTTTTCATTCCGAATCGAATGACACCTGAATCATAATGATAGGAGTTTTTCGACCAAAAAACTTTGATCTAAAATGTTCTTGTTGACTAGACTATATTAGGTGCAAATAATTGATAAAGTCATTCAGTAGGAGTTTATTATTAACGGATTAGTGGACATCCTCTGGCTGTCGGTAACTATATGAGTTGATGGATGGATGTTTGGCTTGTAATTTTTTTTAATAGTTTTATTTACTAATAGGCGTGTAAGTTGTACATTTATGAATAAAGTAGGTAATGCGATTCATCTATGCTATTACACATTTAAACAAAGACAATTCCTCTCTTCGAATTACTTTTTTTATTTTTCTATTTTCTCTACATAATAATGTTATGTATGTATCATAAAAAATACATATTGTGTACATACTCGTATTACATGTACATATTATGTATCATAAAAAATACGAAGTCTGTATGCAAGAAACTAAAGAACTGTTTGTTTACGCCTATACTAATTTAAACAGCAATTACTTACGGACAACATTGCCGTCGTCGTAACTGTGATAATTACAATTATCAGGCTGGCTTATTTACCAAAGCTCCGGCCGCATGTCATGTGTATTTTTTGTATCCAAAGATGGAATTCCAGACTACTTAAAAGCACTTCCAGAAAAATTGTATGGAGCTGTGACTTTACTATCAGAAATCGTGAAATTAACATCCAGTTGAACCAAGTTTAGGTGATGCAATATAGGTAGAGGTGAGCCAACATTACACCCAAGTCGAGAAAAGTGAGCTTATTAAATCATTGATGTATTTATTACTTTTGCCGTATTTCTTTGCAACTAGAACTGAAGCAACTTCTCGGCAGGGAGGAAGAAAACAAGGAAAGTAAAAGCCTAAAAGGGATAGTGACGTTGCAATAAGCAAATTATCTGAAATGAATGTTATCAACAAAATTAAGCTCCCATAAAGCGGGATAAGGGTTGATAGATTTAGATTAAAACTAAACTGAGCTTTATAGTAGTCGCGTAAATCTGTAACATAATAGTATTTTACACAAGTGCGAAGATGATGCATTCTCCGTTTCTATTGCACTGTCCATTTTTTTGTCACACCTGAAACACCTGGACGTCTACTCTGTTTCTACGAAAACGAAATTTCGAAAGAATACTCGCGACTTTCCTACTCTCGTTCTACTGCGTGTCGTCCGATACAACATTGTTTGACGCTTAAATGTTTTAAACATACTCTAATTAGAGTAGGCTTAGAACATTTAAAGTGGTATGATGCGTTGTCCATTACAACGTAACTGTACGTTCTGAAACGCCTATAATAAAAATACAGTATTTAGCACAGACTTAATGAATAAAGAGCAACTAAATTACGTTGAATTTTTATTTTGTAAAATTTCTTTTGGCGCACCGCCCACAGATTTTCCCTTAGGCGGTGAATGAAGCTGACGCTGTTACGGGAAAGGCTCGATCAGGTGAACGTGGGACCGGCGAGTGTACCGGGGTGAGAAAGATACAATTAGCTGCTCTTCACTGCTGTGTCACGGTGTTTATTTTGATTTGTATAGAATAAAAAAAAACATTTATGAAGTGTTTCTCACGTTCAGTCTTAAGCACGCACTTCGTGTTATTGATATTGGCGATGAAAACAATCAAACCTCAAAAATAAAGCCTCAGCTTAAAAATATGCCGATAATAGATGGAGATTTGTTTGTTATGGTATTCCTAAATATTATCTGTCAAATAGCTCTGCCTTTGGAAAACGGCACTTTTGGCCTATTATTATCTCGTTCTTCTTCACAAGCACGATATACTTTAAATCTTATGTACCAGCCAGCGCTTTTAATCACTTTCGGCATAATTAAAGTAATTAATTAGTTTAAAAATTAATAAAAACACCAAATGTAAACAAACTCTTGTCAACTGACGTAAACAAAAAGATGACGGCGCGTCAATTAGTTCCGTATTTTGCTACGCGCAGAGTTAAATTGCGCGCACTCTACAACATAGATACAGTCAGACAGTTTGGTAGACACTACTATCACAGATTCACAGGGCTGCCAGACGTTCTACTTGTACTAAATGTCGTCCAATCTACAACTGATAAATTGAAAATTACAAAATAATATTGATTAAAACACAAATAAACGTCATGACGTTCTATGAATTTATTTTACTTGAGTTTTTGTCACAATTTCCGCCAAACTGTAAGGTTTTTTTTTTTTTTTTTTTTTTTTAATTTGAATTATCTACTCCACAGACTCCGGGGTCCGTGATCTTTGTCATTTGTTTTTTTTTTTACATATTTCTTGGATTAGAAGAAAAGGAAAATAGGGGGGAGTTGGGCACATTTCAAACTTAATTCTAGTGCTCGTTAGTAGAGCCGATCACTAGCGGTTGGGATTCTACCGCTAGTAATCGGCTCGACATCGAGTCTTTGCCTAGTTACCATTTGCCTAAGCCGCCTCCTCCCGGCCCAGAGCCTCCACTACGGCTGCATTTCTGTCCCTGATGGCCATCTGTAGGTTGAACTCTCGGATGGTCTTCGGTGATGCAGCCAACGCTCGCCGCACGAACCGACTGATGGCGTCGTCGGTGTCGTCAGCGTAGTATATGAAGGTCCCCGTGTGCCGTGAGATTGCAACAACTGCATGGGGCACGCTCTCGTGCAGCTTCATGTTTGCCTTGGTTTTGATTGCGATTACCGATTCGTATGTTAATCCCTGAGCTTCATGGATGGTAAGGATGCGTGACCCGGTGCCTGACCCATAACCCTGGTTTGTCAGGGTCTCTTTCTCCTCTTGAGTGTGAACTAAAAAGAGGGTGTTTGGTAGAGTGTTGGGTATTTGCGCTCCCTTATACCTTCTCTGCTCTAGGGACTTTATACGGGGTGCTGAGGAGTACATACCGGAGTATATCTCCCTCAGCGCATATGCGACGTCCATTGGGTTTCGATGTGTGCAGAGCAACTCCTGGCTGATCTTTGTTACCAGGTTTGGGCGGTGATACCTCATTTCGAAGAGATTTTCCCTGTCGATGTAAGGCAACTGATTGACGTCTCCGATGAGGACAATTTCACCAACACCAGACAGCCTTGAAGCCATCACAATGGCTCCAAAATGGTTCATGAGAGCTTCGTCCACCATGAGGCGACTGAAACTTTCCCTTCCGAAACCATTTACCAGAGCAGAAGCCATGGTTCGCACTCTGGTTTTAACCAGGTTTCCGATACGGTGCGATAGCTTTTCTCTTAGATCTTTTGCTGCCTCAGTTGTTGTGGTGATGATGGCGTCCTTGTCCACATCAAAGTTTCTTATCACCCATGTTGTCTTTCCACATCCTGGAACTCCGTTGACCCACTGTATTCTCGGTACCTCCCAGTTTTCCCAACCAGCTTTGACGTTTGAGTTCCTTTCGATGTTCTTGGCCATCTCTAGGATCTTATCGTCCAGCATAATCTTGGTGCATCGGGCAGTAACTACAACTGGGTCGTTTTGTGGTGTCGCATAAACAGGCACTCCCGCGCGCTCTGTCTCTATCTCGTTCAGTGTCACGAAGCCATTTTCTGCACTGTAAGCTGCCATATACTGTCCTGTCATGGTTCCCTTGATGACCCGGGAAGTGACATTATTGTAAATAGCTGCTTCGGCCTCCTCGAGTTGCGCCTTTAAGAGGCTTTCACTTCCTAGCCTATAGGACTGCAAGATGTTTTCGCAGGTCTTGAGGTTGACTTGTCTTGTCGCTCTCAGTGTGGCTATGAATTCGATGAAGGCGTTACGTGCATGGCTCCGCGGCTCCGAAGCCGTGACATAGCGGGGCAGTTCTACCTGACCCATATCGGCTCTCGTTCGGCTTATTTGTTGCTGTGAAGCTGCTTTGAGGGTCTTTGTCGTCAAGGGGTGTGATGAATGGGATGTGATTCGGAGTATGCTCCTGGCTGCCGCGTTGAAGGCAGTCACGAAAGCTGCGTTCGTTCCCCGGCTGCCGCTTTGATTGCCTGCGGCTTTTTCTGCGGCTGCCCTCTGCTGTGCCCTTTCGGAGCCGGTTTGAACAGTCGAACTAGGAACAGGATGTCCCCAACTGTCAGTTGCATTTGTTTGGTCGTACGAAGGGGCTCTGAGGAAGCTCAAATTTTCTCCCCTATCTTCATATACAACAACCTCGTGATGTTTAGAGGCCTCAATGCAACCCAGACGGTCTGCGACTCTCGCTCTTGAATATTCGACTGCCATCGCATCCACGCTTATCACCCGTGGTGTTTTACCCGCGTTTCTGCTTAGATGTGCGAGCAGCGCACTTGCTTGTGTGAAAGGCGTCCGACCTTCCGAGTACTCTATTAGTGCAATCGTTTTGTTTTTCGATCGCACCAACCGAAATCGGTGGCCGTCTACCTCACATACCGGCATAGCGTCGTAGGTTTTCCGCTTCATTGTGACTTTTGCGGTACTCCCATTAAGCAGGCAAGACAATCCAGGTGACAAACGGGCTCGTTCCCGTTCCCAGGCAAAGCAAAAGCTTACTCCGAATCTTTCTTTGTTGCTGTCCATGAAGAGAGCCACTCCGCGGATACGGATCCCTGCCTCTCCTCGGTCTGCGTTCTCCAGTAGTTGTTTGACGGAGATGCTCTTCGAGGAGTTATGTTGAGCGGGAACTGCATTCCACGCGGCGTCCACGGACAGCGGGGTAGGGTGTGGTGGCGAAAGGGGGCGCGTATTTGAATTAGTAGAGTTTCTCTTGGCGGCTATGCGGAATGAGCTCTCCATGAAGGACAGGAGCCGTGTTCTGTCATCTGGATCTGCTAAGATGTTGTGGAGATCCGAGACAACCAGCCTTCTGTCGATCATAGATTCGAGGTCATGTCTTGCGGCCATGAATCGGGGACAATCGACAAGCACGTGCCAGACCGTTTCGGGTTGTTCGGGGTCACACTCGCATGCAGGACTGCTCTTGAGCTTAAATCTGTACAGGTATTCTGCTATTCCTCCGTGTCCCGTCAACGCTTGTACCTGGAAGGGAGTCAGTTTCGTGGTTCTCATCACCCGATATGCGTTTGCTATATCGGGGAGGAACGTCTGGGTGACTTTTCCGGTGTCCGAGGTCTCATATCGATCCTGCCATTTCTTGACAGATTCTTCGCGGATTTTCCGTTTGACGTAGGACAAGGGGATCCCCTCATAGTCACTGGGCGACAACGTGAGCGCAGCCGATTTGGCTAGTTCGTCGGCTCTTTCGTTGCCGACGGTGCCAACATGCGCTTTCACCCAGAAAAAACGAAGAGATTTCCCCTCAGCATTTATCCTTCCAATGTTTTCCTTTATGCACTTTACCACGGGGTGACTCGTTTTTGGGTTACATAGCAGATCGAGTGGAGATCGGGAGTCACTCAGGACATTGACTTCTGGGTCCTTACTCTCTAACGCCATTTGAGTTGCCCGGTAAAGAGCATAAAGTTCCGATTGAAATACTGTGCATTCGGAGTGGAGCTTGAATGTCGAGTTCTTCACCTCCCTGCCATTCTCCCACCATGTTAGAGCAGCTCCAACTTTGCCTTTAATCTTACTGCCATCAGTATAGATTTGAGGTCCTTCTGGAAGATTGGAGGTGTCTTCTAGGAGCTCGTACTTTACGGATACCTGCGTGGACGGATGGGGTTGGTCCAGGCAGTTAACGTTCCGTTCGAGTTCCACTTCTGGTGGGAGGTAGTCTTGGGAGAGGTTTTTTTTTACTCTGTACAAATTTGCTGCTTCCTGTATCCTCAGATCTAGGGGGAGCAGACCGGAAAGGGCAAGTGCTGATTTCAGAGAAACAGTACGGTACGACTTACAAATTTTCTGGGCAAAACCTCTTTGGATCGCTTTCAAGTGAGACTTGTTTTCCTCGAGGTCTGCCGCTTGCGCCCATACACTTGAGGCATACATGATGATTGGTTCCACCACCGCGACGTATATAGTTCTCGTGATTTCGCCATTTAATCCCCAGGTCACCTTCGCTGCACATGCTAGCTGTCTATAAATATTCGCCACTTTTTTACATTGGGCGGTCACATGTGCTTTAAAGTTGAGCCGTCGGTCGATCAGTAGGCCCAGCAGTTTGACTTCCTCAACCAGATCGAGCTGGACGCCAGACATGACTATGTTTGGAGGTTCATACTTCAACTTTTTTGTGAAAAGCATTGCGTTGGTTTTATGCGCTGCAAAGTTGAGTTTGTTGATTTTACCCCATTCCACTGTCATGCTCAGCGCCCTGCCCGCTTGTTGTTCGATAATGGTCGGGCTGCCTGTAAATACGAGAACGACGTCGTCCGCGAATGCTTGACAGTATACTAACTTTAAACTTTAAGGTACTTTAGTTTCGGGCCCTACCCTAATTAAAATGGTCGTGGCTTTGATATCGCTCTCATTTATATTAACTTGAAACTAAAGATAGAAGTGTTTACCTTAACCATTAATATCGCGCAATCTTATGGTGGTTCTGGGAGATTATTTTAAATACATGGGGAACTTACTTGTTATTTAACTACTACAGTTGATTTTATTCAAAACAAATCCGGAATCTTAAACTACATTATCGCTTTACGTCAGATGAGATTGCCGTTAGCCGCGAGCCTATGTTTGATAAAAATAATCGTTTTTTGATTTCCAAGAAATCTCAATCTGAAAGTATCCAACGTCGATACATCAATCGTGACCAAGAAAAACTTATCACGGAACCTCGCAAAATCGTCACAATAAGAAATGAAGATCTGTAACAATGGATCAATTCCAGCGCCCGGTGTTGTACAATCACATCAAATACCGACATACAATTAGCGCGATAAAACGTTTAAAGCGCGAGATAAGATTAGAGTTAGTTTATAAATGGGGAGTTTGGCGCGAGGGCTGTACTGAGGAGCAGGCAGGGACATGAACACGGTGGTATTGTATGTGTGCGTGGCTGCGATGGTGTGTGCTGCGCGCGCGCACTACCACCCGCGCGCGCCCGCGCCCGTCGCGCGCGCGGGGCTGAATGCGGCGGAGGAGTCGGCGCAGTACTGGTACGCGGAGGCGCAGGCGGGGGTGCGGCGGCGCGCGGGGCGGCTCCCCCCCCGCGCCCCCGCCCGCAACGTCATCATGTTCCTGGGGGACGGGATGTCGTTCCCGACGCTCGCGGCCGCGCGCACGCTGCAGGGACAGCGCAAGGGGCACCCGGGGGAGGAGGACGTGCTGTTCTTTGAGGACTTCCCCACCGTCGGCGTCAGTAAGGTATTCATTATTTTATTAAAAAAAATAATGGCATTTTTTTTTTTCGATTACATGAAAAAAACTAAAAAATATTTTATATTTTTTTTTATTGTTTTTAACCTTTCGCGATTTCAACACTTATTATTTAAATTATACAGGGCTTAATCACGATTCAGTAATAATGTTAGTTCGTGTGTTCGTGATTAAGTCCTATATAATATAAATTAGAAAGTTTTCTTGTAAAGGTTCGTTCGTTAACATAAATGCCGAGTTTCATTTAATAAAACACATTTGTTTTTAATTTAAACACTTGGAGCGTCTTAGTTTCATCCTTCGTTTTTACTTGTTTCCTTCTCTTGCCTCGATGTCACGTTGCATTATACCGGCATGTCCGCAGACGTACTGCGTGGACGCACAGATCGCGGACTCGGCGTGCACGGCCACGGCCTTCCTGTGCGGGATCAAGAACAACGAGGCCACCATCGGAGTGACGGCGGCCGTCCGGCGCCGCGCCTGTCTGGCGTCCACCGACAAGGCCACACACGTCGAGTCCATCACTGAGTGGGCTCTCGCCGAGGGGAAAGATGCGGGTGAGTAGCTAGCTTAGATAATTACCTCTGCCATAAAAATTGAAGATACGACAACCACCCATTCAGCGACTTTTACCCTATCCTGTGAGACAGAACAGTTATACCGGGGTCGATAATTTTTAAAACCAAAAAAAATATTAGTAGGATGAAACCCATTGGAAAAGGAGGGGAATGTTATAAAAATGAAAGGAAAATTAATTTACGGACGATCTGAGGTCGGGAAGGGGATGGGGAGGTCCGTTTTAAGCGTAAAAACGGTTTCTCTCGATTTCCGGCAAAACTACAAATCCTATGGAAATAAGTTGTATGGCAAAGTTGTAGGGTTTAAAAAGATCTACAGCTTTTAAATTGACCCTTTTTTCATATAACCTCAAAATTAATGAGAAAAATTGAAATAAGTGAGTTTTTGGTTTTTAATTTTTTTCTCATGTAAACACACAAAAATTACTCTAAAAATTTGGTCAAAACTTGCCTTTTTATATCTTAAATACACTGTATTTTTTTTATTGAAAATAATATTTTTTTCTACCTTAAATTAACTTAATATTGAAAAAGTACCCTAATTTTAATTCGAAAAATCTCCCGTCAAAATATTAGCTTTTTCAATAAAGTTGGAAACTATACAATAGACGAATATCTTGCCGATAAATCAATTATTATAGAATAAGTCGATCCGCTCCGCACGACACGAATTATATTGCCACTTGCCATACCCAATCAAGGTAATTATGGTAACATTAGTATCTATGACACGTACTTTTAAATAAGAACAACAATAATTGTACCATAATAAGCAATAAATGATTGATTGAGTATTGAGTAGAACGCATTGTCTGATGCACAATCTTTTATACAATTAGGCAGTTTATTATTGAGTTGCTATCACAATAGGATTTTTTGTAGACAAGTGCAACCTCTGTTTCACATGTAACAAATTATTTTTATGTCGAAAGTTTAAATGTGTGTAATCACCACGAGTCTGATAAAGATGAAGATTTAATCGAAGATATTTTATTACTTCATAAATGTATACCGATCAATCATCAATCATCAACAGCCCACTAAACGTTCCCACTGCTGGGGCTCTGAGCCTTCTCTCGCAAGGAGAGAGTTAAGGCCATAATCCACCACGCTGACCCAGTGCGGGTTGGTGGATGACACATAACTTCGAAAGATTCTAGGTACATGTCGGTTTCCTCACGATGTTAAGAGAGTTAAGGTTAAACTTATTTTTTTATTAGACTCATATTTGAATGTGTGTAATTATCATAACATAGCATCTTTATTTTATCACGACGTGACATATATTGACATACATGACATAAATTGATTACATTTTACTGTTACTATAATTTGTTAGAAAATGAATGTATAATATCAAACTGAAAGTTCTTAGAAAATCAAAAACTGATTACATTAGCCAGTTATTAGTTTTATTATATCTTTTCAAAATATTGTCCATTCACGTCAATACACCGCTGCATGCGATGGAACCACTGGGAAAAGCACTTTGCCCACTCGTCCTTAGGGGTCTCTTCAATGGCATCGCGATACGCAGCCACCGCTTCTTCAGCATTCATAAACCGCTTTCCTTTAAGTTTTTCTTTAATTTTTGAAAATAAATAAAAATCACAAGGCGCGAGGTCGGGGCTATACGGCGGGTGACCCAGTAATTCAACGTTTGATGTCGCCAAATAGTCGATCGTTCGCTTGGCGGTGTGCGATGAGGCGTTGTCGTGGTGAAGGAGGATCCTACTGCGAGGTCGTTTCTCTCGAACTTTTTCCAAGACAAGTGGCAAACAATTGGTAGTGTATCATTCTGCAGAAACTGTTTTTTGATCCTCTAACACAATTGTTGCGAAATGACCTATCCTTCCAAAGAACGAGGCCACCATTTTTTTCCCCGCACTTCGATCTCTCTTCACTTTAGTTGGCAACTCCTCGAAAGGAAACACCCACTGAGCAGATTGTCTTTTGGTTTCAGGATCATAACAGTAAATCCAGCTTTCGTCACCTGTTAGTATGTCGAACACAGCATTTGAGTCACCTCCGTTAAATCTTTCAATAATTTTACGGCACCAATCCACACGATGGAGTTTTTGAGCCTCAGTCAAATTATGAGGTATCCACCGGGCGCAAAGCTTCCTGACCGCTAAATGTTCGTGTAGGATTTTGTGCACTTGACTCATACCGATGCCTAAGCTTGTCCGAATCTGCTGATAGGTCACTCTTTTGTCAGTCTCTATCATACGCCGCACAACACAGATGTTATCTTCAGTCGTCGCCGTAGAAGGCCGTCCCTCACGTAAATCATCAGTGAGATTAGTGCGACCACGTTTAAACTCATTAAACCAGTTGTAAACAGTCGCACGAGATGGGGCTTCATCGTGAAAGGCCAATCGTAGTCTATCATAACTTTCTTGTTGACTTAAATGACATCGAAAGTCATAAAAATCATTGCACGAAAATTTTCTCGTGTTAAATTCATGTTTACGTGACACAGACAATTTTCAATTTGCCGCCAAATCGTAAAACAAATGACAAATGAATGAAGTATATACTCAGTAATATTGGCAAAGAGTTCTATTTTCAAATTATAGAATTATTTTTTTATTATATTGTTTATAAGTGGCCAGTTCTAAGAACTTTCAGTTTGACCCTCGTATATCATTAGTATAATTGGCGTTATGCCGTTCTAATTGATTAAATAAATAAATAAATAATAAAATAAATAAGGCCATAATCCACCACACTGGCCCAGTGCGGTTTGGCAATGTATACCGATACTGAAGTCAAAATCCCCAAACTCTTAAAAAGTTCTCGGCATGATTCTCTATATTTTGCTTGTACTAAAACCCTAATGGCACGTTTTTGCATTTTTAGGATGCGCTCATTATCAGTAGAATTACCCCACAATATAATATCGTACGTCATTACTGAATGTATTTACGCGTAATAAACTTCCTTCAGGTAGCATTTTGTTGCCATTGGTCGCAATTGAGTTAATGCGTAAATCCCTCGAGACTTCTTATTACTGGTAGTATTTATATGTACAAAAATCTATGTACTTTTGTACATAGATTGTTTGCGTTAGTCATGATTCGATCCAGGGTTAGTTCCTTCAACGAGCAGAGTTCTTAACCATTTAGCCACAGGTTCTTACCTTCATAGTGTCGAAAATTGTATTCTATTACTTGAGTGTCACAATAATATTATATTTTCTCAAATAGCAGAATCTTGTCTGAGACCAACACTAATGAAATAACATTCATGCTTTTTTTTTAACTTTTAAAGGAAAATTAAGGTAGCTAAGGTATATATTTACCTCTAGACAGTATGTTCCTTTTTATTAAGGTTCCGTAAAACGTAAAAACGGAACCCTTATAGTTTCGTCATGTCTGTCTGTCTGTCTGTCTGTCTGTCTGTCTGTCTGTCTGTCTGTCTGTCTGTCCGTCCGTATGTCACAGCCACTTTTTGCCGAAACTATGAGAACTACACTGTTGAAACTTGGTAAGTAGATGTATTCTGTGAACCGCATTAAGGTTTGAACAGAAAAATTAAAAAAAAAGAAAAATTAGGGTTGCCCCCCATACTGAGAACTGAAACTCAAAATTTTTTTTTTCTTCAAACCTACACGTGTGGGATGTCTATCGATAGGTCTTTAAAAATGATGTTGAGGTTTCTAAAATCATTTTCGTCTACACTAAATAATTTGCGCGAGAGACACTTCCAAAGTGGTAAAATGTGTGTCCCCCCCCCCCCCTCTAACTTCTAAAGTAAGAGAATGAAAAATCTAAAAAAAATATATGATGTACATTACCATGTAAACTACCAACGAAAATTAGTTTGAACTCGATCTGATGAGTAGTTTTTTTTTAGTACGTCATAAATACACTATTATTGAAACTTCGATCAAAGTTACAACGAACTATGTGTACTATGTATATAATGTTACTTGCTGCAACGGAACCCTTCATGGGCGAGTCCAACTCGCACTTGGCCACTTTATTTGTATTCAAATATCACCAATATTATGATACAATATGCGAGTAACGTCAAACCTACACGACACTACTTGCTTAAAGTGATAATAATTATAAAGGATTAACAATTTGTCGTAAAACAATATTTGCATGTAAACACACCCATCTGTTTTGTCAGGTATCGTGACAACGACGCGCGTGACACACGCGTCCCCGGCGGGCGCGTACGCCAAGACCGCGTCCCGGTACTGGGAGAACGACGCCGAGGTGAAGGCGAACGGGTTCGACACCGACATCTGCCCCGACATCGCGCACCAACTAGTGCACCACTACCCCGGGACACACTTCAAGGTTGGAACGCACAGCTATCACGTTTCACGTTCAAAATTCTTTGCAGTTACTTACCGTTACAGTACCTTGAGACATCACATCTATGCCAGCTATTCTATTGACTATCAACAGTATGTCAACACTTTTGGGCTTTGATTTCAAAAGTAATATTTCTAAAGAGATTGCAGCACAAAGAAATAAATCTTGCAACATTTTCAGGAGATGATTTCAATTGTTCTCGTGGCAGGGATTATTCTCGTTCATAATATATTTATTATCTACGTCGCACTGTTTTGTTATACGCGTTATACGAGTAGATTAGGCGTTTGGCTTACTTTGCAATTTTATTCATTTTGTCACTATACATAGGTATTTAATTAATAGCAAAAAGTTTATTAAATGATGATTCCGCTGATTAATGATTATGCTTTTAGATTTAAAAAAATGCATCTATATGCAGACTATGGTGAACATATTTTTCGTAAATACATTGTTATTATTTTACTAACAGAACAAATTTTCGTCTTTAGGTTATCTTGGGAGGTGGAAGACGAGAATTTTTACCGAATACGACCATTGACGAGGAAGGTTCTCGAGGCTACAGAACCGATGGTCGCAATCTGATTCAAGAGTGGCAAAACGATAAAGTAGCGCGCAACTTGAACCACCGCTACGTGTGGAACAGAGACGACCTTCTGGCGGCTTCGGAAAACGGGACAGAATATTTGCTGGGACTGTTTGAAAATGGACACATGGAGTATCATTTGGACGCCAACCCGGCCACTGAACCGACTCTGGCCGAGCTCACTGAGGTGGCGATCAAGTCGCTGAGCCGGAACGAGAAGGGTTACTTCTTGTTCATCGAAGGGGGCCGCATCGACCACGCACATCACGACAGCAAGGTTACGAAAGCGTTGGACGAGACGATTGAACTGGCTAAAGCTGTGCAGCGCGCCACGGAGCTGGTCTCCGAGGAAGACACCCTGATCGTGGTGACGGCGGACCACTCGCACGTGCTGGCTATAAATGGCTACTCGCGCCGAGGAGACGACATCCTGGGACAGTCGTACTGGCATCTCGATGACGACGGTGTGCCCTTCATGACGCTGTCCTACACCAACGGGCCCGGCGCGAGGCCGCACGTCGACGGAGTCCGACCGGATGTTACAAAAGAGGCAAACTTTGGTGAGTTTTTGTTATTCAATAAAAATTTGCTTTCAGATTTTTTCAATGACGGTTCAGTTTTTGCATCAATGAAATAATATAATGTTATCAATAAGGCGTGTTTGAGATGTGGCGGAAATTCAAATTGGAATCGTTTTGGTCGCAGGTGACATCAACTGGCTGTCGCATGCGGAGATCCCGCTGGAGTACGAGACCCACGGTGGGGATGACGTGGGGGTGTTCGCGTGGGGTCCACATCACGAGATGTTCTCGGGGCTGTACGAGCAGAGCCAGCTGCCGCACCTCATGGCGTACGCGGCCTGCCTGGGCCCCGGCGCGCGCGCTCCCGCCTGTAATGCTGCTGCTAGCCTGCAGGTCGCTCCACTGCTGATCCTTCTGGCTTCCATCATCAAACTGCTCCAGTGAGACTCCGAACACAGTGAGACGCTATGTAATAAAAGAGGCGCGGGGCTGCAGTTTTGGATATTTTAGTTATGAGCGGAAACGTCACAAAACTTAACCTCTGAAACCAAAGTTTCAGTCAAATGTTTAAAGATTTGAAAAGAAGCATTGTCTTAAAATATCCATGGCAATACCAGAAAATGCTCACACAGCAAATAATGCCATAGTTTTAAATATAAATCTTTCAAAATCAGGGTTTTCTGATAGATGCGTTCTTAAAGTCTTCAAATATCGAGGATCGGTCTTTCGCCAAATTTACGCGCTCCGTTGTGGTATGCATCGCCGTTTACTACGACAAGTGAAATATCGGTCAAGCGCAAGCTTATCGAAAATACAAAATGCTATGTGTTGAATAGAACATTAATCTGTGTCGTGTTTTCCACTGCTCAGAGATGTAACGAGCTGAACACACAGATATATTGATGATACCATATTATGTATATACGATAAGAAAATCAAAAACATGTACCTACCTAGTTACTAGAAAAAAAAGACAAATAAATTGACAGTCATATGGACTGCTGATAGAAGTGAAAACTTATCACTTATAATTCGATAGCTCACTAGGCAGAATTTGATAGATAGCAGAAACTACGCGGGTGAAACCGGAGGGCGCTGCTTGTTTGGAATAAATCTTCAGAGTATTGTCGTCATCTAAAAGAGATGACCATAGTCCCGAGATCACCCGAACATTTCTTTCGTTTATGAGCTTGACGCTCGAGCTCAATTCACAGCCCACGAAAAATCTGTGTGGTGTGCCAAAAGAAGATTTCACTTCAGAAACATTTTCGACCAAACAAACTACTTCCAAATGATAATGACAAAATACTCAATAATATAGAATAAGTGCAAATGAAAATGAAAATGAAAAAAAAAATGATATTAATGAATAAATAAGTTTAGTAAAATTGGTTTGTTTATCTCATTTGTTCCACCATAATCATATTTATCACAAATTCACGAGTTATCTTTAAATTACCGAGACCGGCGAGTGATAACGAGATTCTTATGAGAAACGCAGAATGATCGATTTGTAGCTCATAATCAAGTTATCGCCGTCCTGTATCAGGTGTAATGTTACTCAATAGCATACTCAGCTCACTAAATATGCCCACTGCTGGGACACGAGGTGTTTTATCGCAAAGAAAGATTCGAGGCCATAATCCGCCAGGCTGGCCCAGTGCGGCTTGGTGAATGATACATGACTTTGAAAGATTATAGGTACATGTCGGTTTCCTCATGATGGTTTCTTTCACCGTTTAAGTTCACATTACATTATTATTGCATTTTTTAAATAAAAGTTTTGCTGCGCGACCGAACTAAAAAATGTAAGACTAAAACCATCAAGAAAATATAATTAAAGTGACGCGTACAAACTGCCCGTGATCAGTGTACCCAACTTTATTTTTCTTATGATGGTTCATAAAGCATTTTTTTGCTAATTGTGATGCTTTTATATTATCAGAAGAAACTTCGTTTCTACCTGGTGTCCCATGACACCACACCTTTTTTTATTTAACAGAGTAACTTTTTAAAAAAATGGCAGTCATAAAGACTGCCGAAGTAAAAACTAAGAAGTGAAAACTAACTAGGAGTGAAAACTTATAACTCAGAATTGATAGCACACTTTGACAACTACAGGTGAAACTGGTGGATGTGGCTCTGACCATGAACCATCTATAAATGCGTCAGCATTTCACGAGCTTACCTGAAGATTTCTGCCATTTACTAACGCTTGAGGTCAATTCACAGCCCACGAAAAATCTGTCTGTGGAAAGCGTTTTCACTTCAAAAATAAAGGTACCTACTTAATATTATCTATACTACTTGTTTTAGTATAGCTCATAATAATTCTTAAAACTAGTGCTATACATAGGAGGTAAATTATACTGCTGTCAATTTTTTGGAACACAGTTGAATATTGCAAGATGGATGGCAAACAAAACATTTTTCTTTGTCCCTGATCTTGTCGACGCGGGAAACTCGTCGAGCAGTCGTCCGGAGAGATGGTCGGAGACCTCGCTACTAACGACGTGCTCGTTTTTGTCGCGAGTTAATTCCGACAGTTGTGATTTATCTGCCGTCTCCTGCTGCCTGATTCTGGGAAGCCAACTCGACGGTAGTGATACACGTGACCTCTACGACGGGCTCGGCTCAACTGTCACTTCACCTCCGGACTTGTTACCGTTCTTCCTGCAGTGTTATTTTATTATTATGGTTCAATGTTGACTGGCCCAGTGGCATAGAGAAGCCGTACCCGAAGCCAGGTTAACATTTGTGTGATGAATTCAAATTTTTGTTTTGCATCTGGGTGTTTCTATATTTAACAAGTGTGTATCTATAACTACATAAGTATGATATCTTATACCTTGAAACAAGCAATTCTTGTTTAAGTATATTATATTCATTTAGAATTTGAAAAATTTGTAGGGGGTATGCAGGGGGTTTCGGGCAGGATAAATTGATCTAGCTAGTTTATATTTTATTAAACGTTTCAAAACGTTTTTATGCGCGTTTTTAGCCGCATGCTTCACTTTCGGCGACTCATTTTTACAATTTTGGCGGGAAAACTAGTGTCAGGTTACCTAAGTGCGTTTGCTTACGCTTCAGCATATATGAAGTGCCGCGTTACTTGTACCTGGTTAAGCCCATTATTATCAAGAACGTTTCAAGAGGCTTATGGCGGTATCGTTTGTTTAAAATAATATGCTTGAAATGTCAACTAACAATTTTGACACTTGTGTCGGACTTTTTCGAGTTCTCAAGTGTTCTAGAGCTATAACATTTTAAATTATAAGAAACACATAGCAATTTTGTGTTTTAAATTAATTGTTTACGATATAACAAACAAGAAAATACAAAAACTGCACTCAATACCATACATTTGATTTTTTGTTAATTTTTCAATACTGCGGAAGTATTTTCCCGCATTTTTTTTTATTAATTTTACGATTTTTCTGTTTAAACCAACTTTACGTTAACGTGGTTTATCTCAAAATAAAGACTGGTTCAAGCAGACGCCATCAAAACCAAAATAATGGATGTACCTTTACAAATAATAAAATAAATATATAAATATGTTTATCAACATTTCTCTCACTACCCCATTTAACTACAAACTAAGTAAAGCTTATAGTATGGGAACCGAACGACTGACACAATGCTACTAACGGGAACAACGGGAACGGGAACTTCGCGGGTAACAACGCGAGGCGCTGCTAGTAATTTTATATAATTATATGGCATAATAATGTATATGGCAAAACAAAGTTTGCCGGGTCAGCTAGTAATTATATAAAAGTACTAGCAGCGCCTCGCGGTGTTACCCGCGAAGTTCCCGTTGTTCCTGTTATTTTCCGGGATAAAAAGTAGCCTATGTGTTCTTCCAGACTATAATATATCTGTGTTCCAAATTTCAGCTCGATCCGTTCATACGTTAGGACGTTATTGAGCAACAAACATCCAAACATCCAAATATCCAAACATCCAAATATCCAAACATCCATACATTGACATTTATAATATTAGTAGGATAGGATAGTAGGATAGGACTAGCTGACCCGGCAAACTTTGTCTTGCCATGTACATTATTTCTAGGTAATTTCTAGTGATTTCTAGTGATAAACGATAATTGATCAGTTATCGAGCGGGATCAAAAATGATTAAATTACTAAAATGGCTATTAAAAAGCAGGGGTTGGTGATAACAGAGTAAACATTTAGGGTTGTATGTATTTTTTAAAGCCACATTATAAAAAAAAAAAATTGTTCAATAATTAAAAAAAAATGTTTAGAGGTGAACAACCCTTATCGCTTTGGGGTATGAAAAATAGATAGTAGCCGATTCTCAGACCTACTGAATATGCATGTGAAATTTGGTAAAAATCAGTAAAGCCGTTTCGGAGGAGTAAGGTAACTAACACTGTGACACGAGAATTTTATATATAAGATTTATAAAAAAATACTTGAAATGATACAAAGAAACACCCAGACAGAAAATATAAATCCGTATGCATAACAAATAACGTAATCCTACTAATATTATAAATGTGAATGTATGGATGTTTGGATGTTTGGATGTTTTTTGCTCAATCACGTCCTAACGTATGAACGGATCGGGCTGAAATTTGGAACACAGATAGATTATAGTCTGTAAGAACACATAGGCTTTAAGAACTTTAAGAACACTTTTTATCCCGGAAAAACAACGGGAACAACGGGAACGGGAACTTTGCGGGCAACACCGCGGGGCGCTGCTAGTTATTTAATACTTCTAAATAACACGGTTATCCAAAATGACATCGGAATATTGGAGTGTCATAAAGATTTCCAGCTAAAGGAGCTCGTCTATGATTGGCATCATAGACGAGCTCCTCGTGAGCTCGGAGTCAACTTATCTCTTCCAGAATACACCGCCCGCACGGGCGTCCCGCGGACGCTGACGCGGCTCGCAGCTGTAATGGCGGCCGCTGTCTAACTTCTTTCAAACAAGCGGCGATAACTGGTGACGCTGCGTTGTTACGAGTACGAGGCTTCTTTGTAAACGTTTGACATGGCCTTTTACTTCTATAACGTGTTTAGTTACAGCCAAACTTTAAATAATAATCTGAAAACTTGATTTTTTTATCTAGAATTTTATCCATAGACACAATATTGTCAAAATCAATATTTTTACTAGCCTTGGTCATGGCATTAATCGTAATAATCAGATCGTATAACTTACTAATTTGACACATATGTTTTACCTGCGACAAAAACTATATTTTACTTCTCTGTAAATGTGTATGAGTGTTGTACATTACGAGGGTGCCCACGTGTGTGTGTTTGTGGGCGTATGCGTGTGTTAGTGTGCTAGAACGTCATATTTCACGACCGTAAGGTTGGTGATTCGAACTCCGCCTGTACCACTGTACCGAGTTCCGCCTAGTGTAGATATAAGAGTTCGTCATCGCTACGGACTTCACGGTGAACACGTGCGGAAACCAGCGTGTTCCAAAAACGATACTTTTCGCAGACAGTCGTGTCATCCGCTTACCCACACTCGGCTGGAAGGGCTTGACTTTCCTTCGGCTTTCCTTAGGCTTCTTATGAAAAGACCCCGAGTCCCAGGTGTAGATACTTAAAGTAGGGTACTTATGCCTTTGGTAGCTACAGTTTGGTCAAAGTCGGTGTACGCTGACATAAAACATTTATTTTGTACTGGTAGGACCCTTTGCAGTATCCGCTTAGATAATTATTAAGTTATTGTGGTGTTGTGTGTGAATAGTCCACCACTATTTGTAAATGTATTTATTATTTACTCTATAGCCAAGCAGCAACGTGAAAACATCACTGTTTCGGTTCGAAGGGTTGTTTCATAGAGATAAATCATGTTATGTCTCTGGGTGATGAGCGAAGTGCAGTGCCAGGTAATAATTTGGACTGTTCATTTTCCAAAAGCTGTGCTGTTATGAGCAGGCGTGTTGTTTTGTTTACCATCAGGCACACGACCTTATCATCCCGTCACTCTATACTACAAAAAACATGGCAGTCACAGGAACTGCCGATAGAAGTGAAAACTTATTATAGGTCAGAATTTGATAACTTACTTCGGAAACTACGCGGGTGAAACCGAAACCGGTGAAGCCAATGGGAAATGCTGACGCATTTCTGGATAGCCAATGACAATGGCCATGGCAATGGTCTCGAGTTTACCCGAAGATTTCTTTCATTCCCGGGCATGAAGCTTGAGACTAATTCACAGCCCACGAAAAAAGTTTCTGTGGCGCACCAAAAGAAGTTTTCATTTCAAAAATCGTTTAACCTTGAACATTGAAAAGTTCTAAACAAAGAATTATTTATTCTCAGGAAACAATAACACTTTCAGTTTTATTCTCCGACTCGAGCAGCGATGACTCTTTTCATCCAGTTGTCTGTCTACATTGTCCACATGCAAATAACCAAAACTTTTCACTGCACAAAACGGAATTAAATGCTTTTGCAGCGAGTTATTACATAACAAATAACAGTAGTGTCAGTAAGGAACTTTTCAATATTGATAAGATTGAATCTAGTGCTGAGTAACGCTGTTGCAGTGCATTTTTTCAACATTATAATTGTTTAGAATAGAATGACGTAACAATATATTTTATCTAACTTGTAGAAAAGAGTAATGATAATTTTTAAGCCGAGGTGTAGCCATTATTTGCAAAGTACCCGCATTCAGTATTTTTGTTACGACGGCTAAAGATGGGAGCGTCCATTGTCATTCGTATTCGCATTTCGGAGTCGGTCAGTCAGGGACTGTGCCAGCAGAAGGAAGTGCTCCAGTGCTTCGGAAGGAAACCGACCACAGAACGAGGGCGGTCGGAAGGAGGCCGAACGCACCTCGGATAACGGCTGACAAGTATCGTACCGTATATTTATTTATATTATAAAAAAAACTACACGGGGAACGGGATAGATTCGAGGGAGTTTAGGTTTCAGACACCCTAACCAGAGGAACCTGGTTAGACAAGGTACCGTGTCCTAGTTACATATTTTTTAGTGTTAAATAACGTTCCCAGTCGTTATACTGGGTGGTAGCAGAGTTTAATTAGTAAGTTAAATCATCTCTGTAACCACTGCCGATCAGATCGCGGCGGATTCCCTGGCTGATCGGAGTTTACGGAACAGTAATGTTTGTAGATTATTTTGTTACTGTGCCCTATTGATTCAAAACATACATGCAAGAACCTATTCAAATTACTGTTTTGCGCAAAAATTCACTACCTTCCACAACACACACGCCTATACGACGTGTACCTACACGTACTCACGCATACCCCAAGAGACATAAATATATACTCACACATGCTAGTAAACACACCCTTACATCCATACACTTACCCAGCATGTACGCACGCGTAGGTACTTATAATAAACTTCCATGGAAACTGGTAACTGATACAAGGTGCGAGCCACTGGCTTCTGCAGTGTGTCTACTCCGGATCATATGGGTTGGGTAGATATCAAATTGTTCTACGTATTATATTTGAAAGTTTAAGCGTTTATTTCTCAATCAGCCAGAAATTATTAGAGCTGTGTTACCCAGCGTACTGACTGCGTACATTATATTGTTATAATACCTAACTGTAGACACCTTTCTGGGCAGTAAAACTAGAAGTGGTCGTCGAACTTTCCTTACTGACTTTCTACTGTACTGTCTCTTTGTAATGAAGACGTGAGAGCAATAAAACCCCAGCGAGTGTAGCTCGGCGGCGGCGGAATGTAGCGGGATGTTATTAACTGATGGTGGTTCCCCGCGCGTCGCTCTCCGCGGCCGCTTGCTAGTTTCTTTTGTCTTTTAAGTGCCCCGTAATTCTAGGGAACAGGACATAGGATATAATAGGGCTTGTGTTGGAAAATAGGTTTTATGTTGAATTTTAAACTTCTATTGTAGTACAGTTCTGAAAAGCACTGATGATGTTATTTAATTTATTTTGTCCACCGATATTGGGAATTTTGAAATTAGAAGATTGAAAAATCGATAGACTTAGATAAAGTGAAATGAAAAGAAATATAAGGTATGGTAAACGTCTGTTCAATTTGCACGAATCTCAGCAAGTACCATGACTTGGCTCACAAGGTTACCACCATGGGGGATGCCAATTCGACGATCACAGTCCCTATACGTATAGTAGTACCCGTGATCGCCTCACAGCGAAAAGCTTCGTTTGATTGGATCAAGCAATAGATGAACGCGGCGACTACTACTGGTCCTTGTCAATCCAGAAGTCGTAAAAGACCAGACGGCCTAGGGTTGGTGCCCTGGAAGACAGGGAAGTGTTTGGTGTAAGGCGGACCTCCTCCTCTACCGCCTAACTAAATCGGCTATGGCTTTGCTATTGCCGTCTCTATCATTTCAAGCGAAAAGAAAAAAGATAGCAATATTAAAGCTAACACAGTTTTAGTTAGACGGTAGACCCTCTGGTGTGAGTACTGTCGGACTGTCGGACTCTCGGGAGCTGCGACTGAAGATGCTACTCATTAGAGGCACAAAGGGATCTTCAAGTACCTGTATAAAAATGAATTTTTGTCTAAATGTCCTTTATAAAATTGTAAACTATACATTTCGTCACGTGATGATGTTTAGCAAAGTTGCTGTGCATAAACCAAAAAAAGTCGACAGGACGGTGGCGTAGCAACGATTGCAGAATACAGCTATACTCGTATAGTTACGTACATATTTTAGGTTACAAAAAACCTTAAGCAGCTATTCTGTTCCCACTGCTGGTACTCGGGTACTTCTGTCACTATCAGAAAGTTAAGACTGTCTATAAATAAATAAATAAATATTGGCGGACAATTCACACACAATACCATCTGACCCCAAACTAAGCAAAGCTTGTGTGATGGCGGCCAGATAGCTGATATAATACTTATATAGTTTTAAAAACATACTTATTATACATAGAAACACCCAGACACAGTGCAAACATTTGAATTCATCACACAAATATTTGCACTAGGTGGAAATCGAACCCACGACCCTCGGCTTCGCAGGCAGAGCTACTACCAACTAAGCCACGAGGCCAGTCAAGCTCAATAAGGGCGGGTTGACGGCACAAAAAATATTTCTTTTAAAAAATATTTTAAAAAATATTTCTTGGAACTTGTCGATTTTAGGCGTTATCGCAACCACACACACAACACAGTTAGCAAGTGAAACGTATCATCACATCGATAGCTCGGCGGCCGTCGGCCGGCGGCAGGCGGTCTGTCGGTCTGTCGGTCGGAGGAATGCAACATTCCGCACATTCCCGCCGCGTCACACATACACACGCTGTTTGCTAATTCATGCACGGAGAGCGAACAGTGAAGAGTGAATAAGTGACAGCGAACAGTGAATAAGTGAAGTTGCAGTCGCGAGAACCGCTAAATTTTGTAGAGTAAAAAACAGCATTTTATGTTCCAAAGCCTGGTGTAGTCTAGTGGTGGACCATCATGAGGTCGTAGGTTCAATTTCCGCCTACACATCTGAATATTTCCCAAAAGCGGTACAAGTTTATCTACATCATAAGCTTTACTGTACTTTAACTTCGTGAAAACAACGACGTGTCCTAAGAAAAAAAACCTTCGAGGTATTTTTTCATCTGCTAACCCGCTCTTGACTAGGATAATGAAATACAATTTTGACTCTCTCGTTCTAAAAGAAAGTCCCAGCAGTTGGAGAATAACGTAGACTGCTTGTGTGCTTATGTTGTAATAGCAAAGGTAATCATGGTTGTTTTATAGCTATTATATTTGTCAGATGAACTGTGATCAGAAGAGACAGTGATGGTTTATTCGCTGGCACTGCCTGGCACCCTGCAGCACCCGACAGGGTTCATAGGACAGGCTAGTCCTTAAGTGAGTAACATCTTGATAATACCACAGTGCATTAATATGGTTTTATCATACAAATCTCAGTTTTAATGTAGCACGTAAAAATTAGTCGCTCAATCTCAGTAGCGAGTATTAAGGAAAAGCCTACGTCAAGTTGTGGACAGCTATTGGCTGCTGATGATAATTGCAAATTAATAATAAAGAAAATCTAATATGTATCTTGTAATATTGAGTGGAGAGAAAAGCTTGGTTCCGGTCGGGTTCGGCCGCAAAATATACAAAAAAATATTATTAATTTCGGCGCCTCGTTTTTGCGGCAATAAATCGCTAAACGGTTTCCGCGCTCGCCGCGATAACAGTTTTATAGATTACTGTAGTTTTTGGGCAATTTTCTCACTTATAGTCTTCAAACTATAATAGAACCGTTTTGTGAAATACTCATAATATATTTCTATTACATTATTTAACTAACACGCCGAAAAATGTACACATTTTTAAAAAACACTTTTCTACAATTCTTTTTAACATAGCATTCAAACTGAAACTCAGTAATGTCAACACATTACTACTAACTGGTTGACGGTAGAATAACTGGCAAAGGTGTGGTACTTCCCCAGGCGGGAAGTAAGTTCCTCCTTCTGCAAAGAGTCCTACCACTACTAAAATTATTTTTATCTCTGTGTCAAAAATGTGACATTTTTCCATAATTGACGAAATTGAAGAAATTTGAGCCCACTATGGAAACAAGAACGTCTAGGCTGTAGAATACGTTCTCTGAGTGAGATTTTTCAGTTTTATATGTTCAAGTCAAGAGTGAATCAGTTTTTGCTGGCTAAGCTCGCTATATCGTTGACTGTATCGTCAATTAACAGGTAGAATTACAGTCAAGTGCAAACCTATTACTTTTCAAAAACTTAATTTTAGTTAAATTCTTTTTCTTAGCATTAGTTTTTTGATATATTACATTTAAAAAAAAAAATTAAAGTAAAGAGGTTTTTTGTATGCACGCGCTAATCTTCAGGAACTACTGGACCGATTAAGTTCTTTCACCGTTGGGTATACTATACATGTTCCCTGAGTGCTATATATATATAGGCTGTACACTATATACCACAAGCAAAGCCAGGGCTGATCGCTAGTTTTGACATAATCTTCAATGTTGTTGTAGAGCTCCTACGTCGTCTAATAAGCATATTAGCTCTACAATTGTGCTACGAAATCCGTAGAGCAATCTTGTAGGATGCAACTCACGGATCTTGTAGTTTGATTCAGTTAGCTGCTCTGATATTCGTGTTAAGTTTAATTCACACACACACATAAGCAGCCCATTAAATATCCCCACTATAAGGACTAGGAGCCTTGTCTCATAAGGAAAAATCAAGGCCATAATCCACCACGCTGGCCCAGAGCGGGTTGATGGACAACGCATGACCTTGAAATATTTTTTGAAAGAAACTGGCATAGTTTCTTCATGTTGTTTTTTGCTCTATTTTTAAGATATAAGTACATGTAAGTACACAATTATGTACATGTTACGGTCAGTTTGAAGAACGTTATTAAATAAATCTAATAATTTAAAAAAAAATACATCCCGCAGTTGAAACAAACCCTATAACCTCACGATTGTGAAAATATCAATAACCAAGTATTTATGAAGAAACCAACAAAAACATAGCGATTCGTTGTAAATCACATTTCCTTGAGTTGTGAGAGTATGTAGATGAGGCTGGAATAACCGTAAATTTCTTCCACACAAACATACAGCATCTCTCCGCTCTGTGTGTGTGCAGTATCATGGTTCTAGCTGAATATTTACGTGAAGAAAGCACATCATTGAGTATATTAAAATAGTACAAATAACTCCAGCGGCTTCTAAAAGCGAAAACTTATATGTGGCCGCATTCGAACTTGATGCCTAAAATGTTATACATTCTCATAGCATTACATACTCAAAAGAAAAACATGTCATATCTGTTATTATAGAGCAAGATCCCAGGGCCGCCAGACGTCACGTATTTTCTGACGAACGAAATGTGGACGATTGAGTAGAGTTAGTACGTACTAAGAACACATGCTTACCCGCTAACTTGCTTAGACGGCCAATTTTGAGATATGGGGCTATGAAGGTACATAAAAACACTGCTTACTTCACTTATTTTCTGACGACTAATTTTTACGTATATTATAGGCAATATCCATACAAATAAGGCCCAATACTGCCAGATTCTTTCCATCGGCCGTTTTGCTTAACAGACGCTTTAAAACTCCCAAAATTATGTGGCACTGCACAATGTGGCACCGTACAGGTCAAACGAATGGGCCGATTTCGATGCGGTTTTCTTTATTTGAAGGTTGATTTTTGTGCAAGTGTTTTTAGCTATGTTTGGTTGATATCGATTCAAAATGGCCGCCTCCACAAAATGGCGGACAAAATATTTCTTTACAGTTTACCTTAATATGGGTATGGGTATCGTCCACATTTCGTTCATCAGAAAATACGTGACGTCTGGCGGCTCTGGGAGCTCGGACTATTAGTAAAGTCATTCCTGTTGTTATTATTTTTTTATTTGTATTAATCACCGTTTCTAAGTTTTTAAATGAGCTTATGGCTCGTAAAACCATGTTAATTATTACTAAGCTGTACTACTAGGATTTAACTTACACTGGTATTTGTACATGTTGTTATTGTTTTGATATTTTAATAGAGATCTTTTGAAATTGAAAGATTTTGTAGCCACGCGTTGAGTTGAGCATTTCATTTATTTGTCTGAAAGTCTGAGCAGTGGAGCAAGACTTTAGAGCTATGATGTATGTATGAGCTAACCAAATACATATTGAAGTTTGACGTTTCACTGTACTCAAGACTTCTGCATTTCAGCTTCAATATTAATCAAGCCATCGTCTGAGTGCAGCGTCGCTATCAAAACAGTTTTATTAACATTGACTGTCAATTTATGAAAGAGGAAAATTCTTTTGGCGCAACATAGGCACATTTTTCGTGGGCTGTGAATTGAATTCGCTCGGGCATGATAAGACATTTTTGGATGAACTCGGGACCATGGCCATTGGTCACCTAGAAATGCGTCAGCATGTTGCATTGGCTATCTAGAAATGCGTCGGCATTTCTAGATGGCCATGGTCATGGCCATGCTCTCCGGTTTCTTCAACGTAGTTTCCAATGTGAGCTGATAAATTCTGAATTATAAGTTTTTACTTTTATCAGCAGTTACTATGACTGCTAATTTTTTTAACTTAGAATCCGTATAATATTTTATTTGACATGTAAATTTTGTATAATTTACTAATAAAAATAACTATGAAGTTTAGCATGTTTTTAAGTTAAAAAATGTGTTATCAAGGCTATTGAGCTCCGACACGAGGTTCCGTTACCGACTCTCCTCGCACGCATTAACCTCACGCGGCGCAAATTGCTTTGATATGCAAATACCGGCGCGGGGATGTGCTCCGTGGGCCACAGCCTTCGCTCTCACGCTACCCCGCTCGTTCCAACACGGACAATACATTGCAAAAAAGATGTATTAGACCAGGTAATCTATTAGGTAATGAAATGTAGCAATGAACTTGCTTAGCTACGTAGCTGATGCGGACTCCCGCGCTGTTTCAACAAATATATAATTATTATAGAAAGTAAATAAAATACAAATTATAAAACACCTGTTTTGATGTTTTTTTACATTTGTAGGCTTACACTTGACCGCCATCTCGCTTGATGTTAAACGACGATGCGATATACAATGGAGCGTGCTTACCTAGAAGAAACCGATTCACTTTCGATTTAAAGACACCAAGATTATAATCATCGGAAAACCCCACTCAGGTAATTCATTCTACAGCCTAGACGATATCACAAAAGTAGAGTCAAACCTCTTCGTTCGTATCTTTGAAACATCAACCAGGAGATGATGTCGTTTTTTCGAGCTACGAGAGCTCCGATAGTTATAAAAGCAAGGTGGTATTCGCACATGCAGATTAGTTGCAGTTTTTCTGTGTCCATATTTTGTTCTGTTGAAGTTTTTACAGCAACCCTTCATCTTATAAACGTGAAGACGTTCGGCGAGACCGCCGCGAGCCGCGCTCGAGAGCTACTTGAGAAAACACGACGTAATGATACTTCAAGGCTAAGGCTGAACTCTAACCGAGTTACATCCTAGTCTCTGACATAAAATAGCATAAACGATACACTAAATGTTCCCACTGCTGGGACTCGGGACCTTCTCTCGTAAGAAGAGGATTAAGACCATAATCGACCACGGTAGCCCAGTGTGGGTTAGTGGATGGAAGCTAGTATTATATGTATATGAAGTGGAATCGGTATAGCATAAACAGCCCGCTACATGTTGCCACTGTTGGGACTCTAGGCTTTCTTTCGCAAGGAAGGCCAGTTAAGACCATAATCCACCACGCTGGCCCAGTGCGGGTTGGAGTATGAGGAATACAAAATGTTGTATACAATACATACTACAAAATGTTTTAAACAGTGACTAAATATCGAAAGGATTCTGAGCTTGAAGAATCACATACTAGTAAAAACCTTATTCTACTGTGAACAGTGAACACACCACTCGGGCTGCTCGGGCGCGCTCGGACGTTCTCGGGCGTACTCGGGTGTGTTCGGGCAGCGCGAGTTTCGGGTTGCGCGGATCCGTCGAGCGGATATTTTTAACAACGCAAGAGGTTCATTAGTGGAACAGCGAGACCGCGGGACCTCCGACCGCGGGGCGGAGGTAATACCGATATTTATTGGTATTCACTAATATTACTGATTCCATGAAGTAATACATACTCGTATTGTAATAAATATCAAAATCAACAAATGTTTTTCTATAAGTAATATTTTCTTACGTATCCCCAAGAGTGAAGTTCAAACTGTACCCTAGTATATCTATTCGTGAGGTAATGTTCTAATAGATCAGACTAAAAATATAACGTAGAACTCTTCACCCTCTGAAGAAAGCGAAGAGCTAAGTATTATAGTGTTTTGAACTGTACATTTTCAAATTACTCACAGAGTAGCGCAGTTATTCGTAGGCGTATTGCGTGCTATCAGGTGCACGTCTTGCTCGACTCGTCTTACAAATAAGTTTGAGTTTTTCATCCGTTATTGAACTTAAACTAACTTGCAAAAAGTTAAAGAAAATGATAGACCTATTATAATTTCGGTTTAAACGTGGCCCGAACCCATATAGATACGTCGCCGGTATACGGGTTAATTCATATTTTTGAATGCAAACAAAATAACGGTTATTTTTCATCAAGCGAGGTGACAGTAACACTCAATTATTATTGGTGGCGGCATTTGACGCTATTCGGTTGACTTCGCGATTGTTTAATAATTCAAGAGAATGTGAATTTTCACTCATATTAATTACATTTAATCGTGTCCACTGAGAGAAAATAAATTTCCACTTATAAAAGCCATGGATCCAATTATGTACAGTTATACTTATTTAAGCAACAAGCCAGTCTGTAATAACACAATGCCACGTAGCTATTAGAACAGGAAGAGCCATTAAATAGCACTAGCACGACACTGTGCTCTTTACCTAGAAATGTAAGACGACATATCTCTAAGTCCTGTAATATCTCTGGAATCATTGCTATTCAAAGCGGAACATGTTTAAAATATTAGTAATATTTTGACTAGTACTAAAACACTAGTATTGATACTACCTGGTCCAGCACCGCACTCGCAGCTTCGCTCTCGCAAGCACGCGGACGTACGCGAACAATTATTGGAGGAGTTTTGTGCGGCGCATTATTATATGACTCAATTATTGTCCGACTTCCTGTGAAGCTACGCGGACGATAGCTAGTTTTCATTTAAAATTCGAATTAAATTCGACTGTGAGCCGTGCTTGTTTATCGTTGACTGAAGATTTATTGTAATGCTTAAAGTATAAAACGTTAAATTTTACATAATAGTTGTGATCTCTAGAACAATGAAATTCTGTTGCCTGTTATTTTTTAAGCTATACTTCTTTTGTCGCGTTACTTGAAAATGATAAAAGTACCTAAATTTGTGCAACCCGCGCGCATACCATATTATAAATGAAATAAATGATCAATTTAATTTGTGACTGAAAATTCTAACCGATATTATAAATACGAGAATGGATGTTTGTAGCTCAATTGTTGTAGGAAATGAATTCTCATTTCAAATTTGGAACATAAATAATGGACTGAAATAGCACATAGGCTATTTTTTAAGATTACTGGAACAAGAATTACATGGGTGAAACCGCGGGGTGCTACTGGTATATACTTACATTTTACTTACCTTAAACATTCAGTGAAGTGTATCGTAGATTTCGATTCAGTATCAAGCACCGTATTCCCGGGTACACGTACGAATGCAAACTGTTAATATTATATTAGGTAACGTAATTTCAACAACTAGGTATAACACAACTTCGCCAAGACCGTCTCACTCCACAATTACCCTCTAATCGAGACGGACGCAGGTATCACGGCACGAAGTTCGCGCCGAGAATACACGGGACACGGTACACGGGCGCCGTGTCGTCGCCTGTTGAAGGTTGTTGTCGCTGTCGCTCACTGTTGCCAGACTGGAATATATCCCTACAAAAATAGGGTTTCTAAAAGGCACGGAAATAAATGCGGGCGAATAAAAAATTTGGGGAGATTGTCGCAGGGAAAAAAATGGGTTGGAGAAAAATGGGAAAATTTTATTACCAGGGTTTTGCAGTTGTTTTAGAAGTAAGTCTTACCGAATATTACCGCACATGACACAGTCAACAAAATTGAACTATTGTTTCTTACGCGAATTTGTCGACACATCGAATCCTGGACGTCTACTCTAATTCAACGAAAACGTAATTTCGAAATAAACTCGCGATTTTCCAACTCCGATTCTACTTCGATCCGTCGTTTTGTCCATTTAAATGTTCTAAGCCTACTCTAATTAGAGTATGCTTAGAACATTTAAACGTCAAATAATGTTGTATCGGACGAAACGAAGTAGAACGAGAGTAGGAAAGTCACGAGTTTTTTTTTTCGTTTTCGTAGAAACAGAGTAGAAGTCCTGGTTTGAATCCACTTTCTTCTTACGTACTGCTTTGGATTAGAATAAATTGCCGGGCTCTTTGTTCCCTGAGAGATTCAATCTAGAACTATTTAAGGTCAGAGTGAATAGGTAGTACTTTCGAAGTTAACGTGCGTCATCTTCGACCACACCATCGCTTAACATCAGGCAAGTTGTTGGTCTAACGCGGACCTATACGTGTTAAAAACACACCTATTAAGTGATAGAAACTATTTGTGAAACAGCGTCAAATTATATTAATTGTCTTGAGTTATTTCATATTCAATGAGCTAGTTCATATTGTTTTTTTCTTGAAAGTTCAATGTTTGGGGAGATTTCCAGCAGATTTTTGGGAGAAATTGAAATGGTTCTATGGCAACACTGATGTCGCTAGCTGTTGTCGGCTGTCGCGAGTAGTTGTCGCGTGTCGCAGCGCGCTGCAAATTGGAAGCGACGCGACGCGAAACAGCGGCTCCGAAAATAACCGCTCCAACGGTATTATCAGGTAAACTTGAGTTTCCGACGGGTTTAGATGCCCATTGTGTTTGTTTGTTGAGCGTTAACACGTGAAGCTTGTTCCTTGTCTACGTGTTAGTATACCTCACTATGATATCTATTTACCGCAAGCACAGGTCGCCCGCTACACTACGCTTGTATAATTATCCTGTGTATAATATATAATCCTACTGAATAGTGGCTTACAGTACAGGGAGTTATGTGGACCGCAAACATAGATATACAAACAAATTAAATTCTAATCAATGTCATAAATAGCTTTTACTATGTGATTAACCCTGACGTTAAAAAAAAGATATTCCGCCCTTTCCACAAATAAAAGACTTGTTGTACTTGTAATAGGGTTCAATCTGTGTGTTCATTTAACTACGTCATCCAGACAAAATTGTAGGCAAATTTTAGTATTTTCTTAATATTTCAAAAACCACCGCACTGCTTTGAAGTTAAAACTTCTTTAGGCGCACCTAGACAGATTTTTCGTAGACTGTCAATTGGATTCAATCGTCACGCTCGGGTATGATAAGAAAACTTCGGGTAAACTCGGGATCATGGCTATTGGTCATCTAGAATTACGTCAGCCAATGGGAAATGCTGAAAGGGCGTGGACACGCCATCATGGCATGGCCATCTAGAAACGCATCAGCCAATGGGAAATGCTGACGCATTTTTAGATGGTCAGGCCAAGATGGCGAGGCCACGCCTTCCGGTTACACCCGTGTAGTTTCCAAGGTAACCTGTCAAATTCTGAGTTATAAGTTTTCACTTCTATCGGCAGTAAAGTTCCTATGGCTGCCAATTTTTTTTTTATCGTTTGAAGCGTTCTCGATAAATCTGGTAGCATATATATGTCGGCGGATATAGTCTCGCCATCATCATCATTAGTCGCATCCTTCTGCTGTGGGCGTAGCCGCTGGGTAGTGTTGGATGAAAACTCGCAAACACAATAGGATTTATTAAGTACAGGTAACAAAGTAGGTATCACAGGCATGGATGGTTCAAACTCAACCGCTCTGGCCGACCGCCGCACAAGAAGTTCCGTGCGCTCGGCTCGGCCGAGGGAATGTTGACTCATCGAACGCCGACAGGTGGCGCTTGCGTCCCGGACACGACTCGATTGTAACTCGGTTGCGACATATACAAAACAAACATGGTTGTCGAATTGACGACTTCCTCCTTTTCAGAAGTCGGTTAAAATTATAAAATTACTAAATTCGTTCGTTCGGATATATGAGACACAAATTCAGCTTAAATGCTATCAGTACTATTTGACTTCGATCAACTCCGTACTTGGCTTATTACGATGGTAATATTAAAAAAGTTGCGTATGTATTTCATAATAGGAAAGTTACATTTAAAAATTTTATATTTCAGGAATATTACGAGCTCTTACAGTATAATAACCTCTATAAAATAAATAACCTTAGAGACTACGCCGAACGGAGGCTGCGTTGTGCAATCTGGAGTATTCGCTTTCATGGAATAACAATAGAAAATACATCATTATTATAATACCGCATGAGCGGGCATGCAAGCGTTCCCAATCGTTTGTGTGTGCGTGTGGTGAGACGACAGGCATTTTTTTCGATAAATCAATAGCACAATATTTAAAGTTACAGCTCCTCTAGTCGGGAGAACAGCAACTGCCAATCCGGAGTCCTTGGTTCGAATCCCATCTGCACTCTTTTACGAAGTCATGTGCGTATTTCCGCTAATTTAAAAACGAAACGACGAAGTAAAACATCGTGAAGAAACCAGCGGGTTTCAAGAATCTTTCGAGGTCATGCGTAATCCACCAACCCGCACTGGGCCAGCAAGGTGGATTACGACCTTAACTCACTCCTTGCAAAATAAGCCCCCGAGTCCCAGCAGTGGAATATTTAGTAGACTGCTCCTGCTTATGCAATAGTAATAGTTATTGGCTCGGGTTAACATAACATTACTATTGAACTGACGCCCTGAATTCACACGTGTCACATATTATTTCACTACTCTACAGCACTATAGATAACGTAGAAATCCAACGGTAAAAGAATTTATGAAATCAGGGCCATAGTTCCTGAGATTAGCGCGTTCAAACAAAAAATTAGCAGTCATAGGAACTGCCGATAGAAGTGAAAACTTATAACTCAGGATTTGATAGCTTACTTTGGAAACTACACGGGTGTACCGGAAGGCGTGTCCTGACCATCATGGCATGGCCATCTAGAAATGCGTTAGCATTTTCCATTGGCTCACGCATTTCTAGATGGTCATGCCGTGATGGTTAGGCGACGCCCTTTCAGCATTTCCCATTGGCTGACGCATTTCTAGATGGCCAATGGCCGTGGCCCCGAGTTTACCCGAAGATTTCTTATCATATCCGAGCGAGACGATTGATGAATCCATTTCACAGCCCACGAAAATTCTGTCTGTAGCGCGCCTAAAGAAGTTTTCACTTCAAAAAACTCTTCAGCTTTATAACATCAGTATAGTTTTGAAGTTTCGGCAGTTATGTTTAGGTATTGTACATAAACATAACTGCATTACCATAACAAGGGATAGATTTGTTGTTCTCCGTCTTAGTCATTGTTGAGACTGATTCAATCATTGCTCGCCTTGCAGCCGGAGCTAATGCTTGTACACCCGAGCACCCGAGCACCCGAGCACCCGAGCACCCGAGTGCCCGAGGAACGAGGAACGCGACAATTACCCGCTGAGCCGCCAGCCGCAGGTAACGCGATTACACGCGTCTGTCCGCCGGAAACGGGACGCAAACGTGACTCGAGTGGAACGCGGCGGAAGACAAACGCAGTGGAAACGGAACGGAAACGTCTTGGAGTAGGGCTGCTCGCTCGACGATTGTAGTACGACCGGTTGTTTTCCTATGTATTTTAAAATTTAATTAATACTCTATTCTACTACAATAAAATAAAGTTATTTAGGGCTCTATTTTTTGGGATGCGGTAGGTATATGCTAAAGTCTACTCACAATCCAGCAACCACTTGACGCTGTCGAGGAATCTCCCAAAGGTTTTAGTGGGTAGGCCGTCACTTTAGTGACGTAAAATCCCTACATGACTACTAGCTCCCCTCCCTCGAGGACCAGTGGTATAAGTGACGTACTTTCCCGGAGTCAAAAATGATATCTCTTCTTTCCTACCAGATAATCTGGTCTGTCACTTTGGGAGGCCAGTTTTTGTGTCACGTTTCTTTCGTCTGGCTTGATCTGAAGGTCGTTTGAGTGTTGAGTGATCAGTGATAATTTTTGCCCAACAATCAGTTGTTGTGCACCCGACAAATTCGGATAAATTTAGACAGGAGTGGTGCGACGCTAAAACTAGCCCACAATGACGTAAATTGGGATATTTAGAAGGAAAGAAAAGATACTAATTAATTTATGTAATTTGCAAGAAAAAGAAATGGTCGTAAGGATTGCCGATTCCATTCCATTCCAATTTTAATTGCCTTGCATTCAAACAAACATAAGCGATTTTCGTTGGGAGCGTAGCATAGTTTTGTGTATTTTGTGTTAAACTAATTACAAGAATATTTCTATAAGAATATTTCTATAAGGAGTTATAGAAATATTCTTTATGTGGAGACATACACTCCATAAACGCCGCAAATCCAAAATTTCAAGTGCAGCTTAAGATCCCTGATCAGCGAACAATTTGTGTACTGCGAGCGAGCAAGCAGAATACTTTTACGATTATGGCATAAGGGAGAGGTCACCTTTCATAAAGTACTTAACATATTTTTTTATTATGCTGTTACAGTTGTTATTTATACCGAGCGAGTTTCCGATGTTTTGATGCAATAGCTATGTATCGAAATATCGGAGCCTCGCTCCGTGACATACCTAACCATGTTAAAATTCAATAATTGATGAAAATAGCAGGTGTTTTTTAATTCACCTACGCAGTATCAATTATTATTATTTATAGTAATCTATATATATATATGTTGGCGCAAACAACATTACGTCATCGCTGCCTGCGCTCCGACCGGGAGCGGAGCGGACAGTCGCTTGCCTGCGCTCGGAGAGTGAACACCTAAGCTATTGGAAACTCGAGGAATCTATGCTAATTACAGCATGCATATGGCTGGGCAGGGAGAAAGATGCGAGTAGTGAAGGTGAGTGTTAGTGTACACTACTAAGGGGCACCCCTTAAACCTACGCCCGAGTCACAAGTCTTGGGGTCTACTTGGGGTTTTTCTCTCTGCCACACGATGGACCCGGCACCCGCACGGTGAATCCACGTGAAGCCAAGAAGTTCGTCTCTAAACTTTGACTTGAGTAAAGTTGAGTGGTGTTAATTATCCTTGAAATGGAATAACGTCAGCGCAACCGACGTCACTCTGCCAAAAAGCAATAATAGGCCAACCTACTTTGTTATCCCTGTACCGGTACTTAATAAATCCAGTTGTGTTTGCGAGTTTTCATCCAACACTACCCACCGATTACGCCCACAGCAGAAGAATGCGATTACTGATGATGATGGCGAGACTCAGTCCGCCGAAATATATAAATCAATGCCACTTTTCGTTGTTAGTGAACTCCTCCTAAAAGTCTGAACCGATTTGAATAAATTTTTCTGTATGCGTTTGGGCAGGGCCCTGGATGGTTTAAATTCACAAATCAGCCCGGCAGATGGCGCTGCAGTTGGTATCTAGGTTATTATCCGAGCGAAGCTAGAACGGGCTGCTAGTATTACATAATTATCTATTTGTTTTCGCTTACTCACATTTTGGCTATTATTAGTTGCCTGAAAAAATCGCTATAAGGCTGCCATTTATGGCACTAGTTTTATATAATAGTGTGTACTTTTTTTTTGTATTTAACTTAATGTCTTGATGAGCATAATAATGTTTTTCTTTCTGTCTGTGCAGTTTGTCCTATGTTTCATGTTTGCAGGAGAGTCAGGGTCAACCCTACAGAGGTCCTCAGGTGCAGCCGGTTTAAGCCCACCCGGCGGACTCGACACACAACACACTGATTTGATAAGAGATTGCACCGTAACGCGCGAATCTTGCCTCTAGTCTAGTTACGCATAAACCCGAGTTTCTTAGGCAATTGCAAAGACTTCACTCATCTACCTAAGCAAACATTTTCAGTTACTTTCAGTACTTAAACGTAAATCTTATGAACTCGCGTGACCCACATGCTAATGGAGCGGCATAGCATCGAAGCGGCTGCGAAGTGGCGAAGCGAGACGTGCACGTTAGACATTTTTTGTTTGGGTGAAATCCTGTGAGTACGTTTCTTCGACATGTGTAATAGCAGTATTTCTGTAGCTATACAGGTGACGTATTGTGCGAGAGCAGTGCTGTTTAATAATAAAGTATGTTTTAATATAGTATTTAATAAAGTATTTATCTATAAGTTTTCACTTCTATCCGTTGTCTTTGTGATTGCCAAAAATTTTTTTACAATTATAGATTTGCACTTAGTCTCCACCTTCCCTGCGCTAAGCGCCGATGTAGTCTACGATAGAGCGCGCTAACCTAAAATAACGAGTCACTCTCAACTTAAATACAAGATTGAAACCAACGAGAAAACTCATCTTTATGATAGATGTTCTTGAACAAACATTGAACTTGGAGGAACAGAGATTGAAATCTTATTACGAACTTTGAGTGAAACTTTTTCGGTATTCTTATGCTTAAAACTTCAGGAGTGACAACTGATTTGAGTTATTTTTTATTTTATACAAAAAAAAAACACAATAATTAGAAAATCAAGTGATGTTGGTTGTGTGCAAAATTTTACGTTGAACGGATATATGCCTCGAACGGTCCAACGCTCGCTGATCCCGACTGTTGTTTCGTCCTACAATGTACTTGAATAAAATCAACAATTCATCGTAACCGGACGGAGTGGAATATTGCATATTTGTGCGACTTTGAAAATAATATATTATCTCAGAATATTGCTTAACTCTCAATTGTTTTTTTTTATAATACTTAATAATAGGTAGGTTTGCACTTGATGTAAAGCGAAGGCTAGGTTTATACATTGGAGTGTTTTTACCTAAAAAATCGAGTAACACTCATTTCTAATACAAGATTTTTTTATTATTATTTGTAACTACTATTTTTTGGCTCTAAAGGTTTTTCTATTTTTTTTATTATTCTCTCCACCAACGTATTCTACAGCCGAGACGTTATTCTTACGACGGTGGAATCATCTAAAATAAATGTATTGCGGGAACAAAACAAACGCATAAATTGTGCATTATATTTATGCCATAAACACAATCAAAATTAAAAATTATTGTTCTGATTCATTCGAGAATCGCTATATAAAATGGTTTGTAAGTTACGTACTTCTGTTCCAACAAATGAACAACATTTATCTCGAACATTTAACATTTCCTGTCGATATCGGGCAACACCAATCCGCCGCTGAAATATCCACTCGGGGGAAGTTTTCTAAGTCAGCATGTTCTGTATGGTTCAAATTTACACATCGTCGATATCAGTTATGTTGCTCTCTTCCTGATATAGATTCAAAGTGAATCAAAGATAAAGCGATATCAACGTTATAATGACTTAATTTCCTAGTAGCGACTCACCCCGGCTTCGCCCGTGTTATATAATATTATATAACCTATATTTCAAAATTATCGATATTTACTACTAATAAGTACCAGAGATAAAATAATAGTTATTGTCAACCTGAGACATTTGTATGAGCGTTTGGCTAAAAATTCAACAAAAGCCATGGCAAACTTTAGTTACCTACACGGTAGCGTTGGGTGTCCTGTACTTCAAAAACACTTATTGAATTTTAATTCATAAGTTACACGTATTAAATATCACTGCTAGGACTCGGGACCTTCAAGGGCAAGGAGAGAGTCAATGCCAAAAACAACCATGCTGGCCAATAATTACCGGTTGTTGAATGATATATGACCTGGAAAGATGTCTATTTTGGAGCACGCCAGTATCCTCATGATGTGTTCAGTGGGGGTGACAAACTTTTTCATACTCTTGGTAAATTAGTCACAGTTGCAGGTAGTGGAACCTTCAGACTATGAAATCACTCGTTCTAACAACTCTAGGCTATATCTTTTTTTATTCTGGTGTCATTTTCCGTGTGTCACTATCTAAACATAACTCGGTTGGACATATTTCCATTCGCAATTTATTTTTTAGTTTGTTAGTTCTTCAGTGTTCATAAAAGTAAATCTCATAGAAGTAAGTTAAGCCGACGCGACGGCGGAGGGTGATTGATGGCGGCGCGACTGCCAGTTTCCAATAATGGTGATATGAGCATTACGACCGGGGCTGCCACTACGTCACGCTAACATTGCCAAATAAAACATATTAATAATAATAAGTATATCTGAAAAAATAAAAATCGACTTCAATTTCAAATTAAATTTAGATACTTCCTACACAGATTTTTTAAGGAACTGTCACTCAGATAAATGTAAGTAAATAGTTTGTTATTAATATTTCAAAAGCTGCCACACCGATTTCTATAAAATTTAAATGGATCACCTCTGAAACAGTACTACTTACCTCAACGAAACTACTTACCTTACTTACTTACTAAAGTACAAAAATGTTTATTTTTTAAAGTCAACAGGAAAAAATAAGCATGTTAAAATGTTCAATGAAACGCAACTAACTCAGGAAAAAACCTTCACAAAAGTACTTGAATCAACAGCTTTCTGTTTTTCTGTGTTTTTATACTAGAGACAGTGAAGTATTTTCTGAAACTCTAGTTAACCGTTACCCGGGTACCTCAAATATCTACTCAAAAATTGGCGCCAGCTCTCGGAATAATTTGGTGACCAAAGAAAAATGGGTCGTTTTAAGACCTAAGGACCGTAGAAATATACCTAATTACCCGAATGGAACAAATGCTTGTGCACATGGCAACCCACCCCCGAAACAGGCTGAGGGAAACCCCGACCCAATCAATATCCCTCCTGCTGCTCTCAGGCTATGAGTTGTGATATTGTTATTGGCTTGTTATTTTTATGGGTAAATGGTTTAAAGATCGATTCCACTCTATTTGACTTTGTATCAACTCATTGGGCGAATAAAGTTACAAGAGGCTCGAACCAAAATGGCGTCACTAATACGAGAGATGTATTTCTTATTATCTCGTAGATACTTGCGCTTGAGTGAATTGCTTTCCAAGTGAAAACTTTGGATGCCGCGTTGGTTACTTGTTGGTGGAGAAAATATTATGGTATCGTGTCACTGACATGCAGATGCATAGCGTCGTCGTCGTAATAGCGAAGCGGGTCCTGTGCGTTAAACGCATTTTGTATAAATTAGTGAAATGTTGTGAGTTTGCGTCATCGACTTGCATAATTCTTTGCATATGGGTTTCTTATTGAATCAAACTTGAGTTTAATAATAGAAAACTTACTTTATTATTTTAAGCACTGTACAGAGATACACTTGACAAGAAGACATTTTATAACAGGAAGGAAGGAAAGCAAATCATAGATATCGGACTATAATCATAGACTAAAAGTTACCAGCTAGGATACAAAATTATAACTTAAATTTTCTCATATCTAATAATAATACCAGCATGTGTGTAGCTATCTAGGTGGCGTATTGTGCAACATTAGTACTGTTTAATATAAAAAATCTTAGTTATTAAAGTTTTTACTTCTATCAGCAGTTCCTATGACTGACATTTTTTTTCACCCGTCAATACAAGTCGCAAGATGTCATGGAAGTTGATGTTACTTGAACAATAATAGTCAGGTCTTCAAGTAGTAAGTTAACATCAGAGTAATATTGTGAAGTCGACAATGTGTGAATTTGTGTATAATATGCATGTTTATTTTCACATATTAACGTAACAGCTGAAAGGATTTGAGTGTAACTAACTATCTAGATAAATAAATAAGTTATTTTAACAATGCGGCGCGCAGTTAGTAAGCAAATTAAACTTATTCTTTGAAATATTTGGACTAAAGAATTTATTTACAACTAGCTGTACCCTGTGTGTTTTGCTACGCCACCTGTAGAGAATAGGTCGTACCAACTCGTTTATCTTCTTTGGCTCATGCACAACAACTTTGCTTAAAATCATCCCAGTCACGATCAAATGAATAGTTAACGATCAAAAATACAGTAACAGCGGTCTTAGGTGTCACCTGGTAAATGAAGAATTTTATTCCCAGCGATGACAATATAAAATGGGCTGCTTGTTAAAGAATTTAAATAAACTCTTTATTAGAACATAAGAAAATTGTATTTAAAATCTGTGAAGTTCTTCCATTTATTTTCAAAGCAAACTTACAGGAGGAACTACACTTCACTAATTTCCCGTAACTTGTAAACGAAGGAAGTGACACTTCAGTAGACGTTTTAAAACTTTGCCTTCGAAAGTAAACGAGCAAAACCAACGAGTAGCCACCCTCAGTCCCTCAATCCAACTACTCGACCGGAGGGATATAGAAAAAACTAAACAAAAAAATTGGCAGTCATAAGAACTGCCGATAGAAGTGAAAACTTATTACTCAGAATTTGATAGCTTACTTTGGAAACTACACGTGTGTAACCGGAGGGCAAGGCCTGGGCATCATGGCATGGCCATCTTGAAATGGGTCAGCATTTCTTTTTGGCTTATGCATTTCTAGATGGCCATGGCATGATGCCGAGGCCACGCCCTTTCAGCATTTGCCATTGGCTGATGCATTTCTAAATGGCCAATAGCCATGGTCCCGAGTTTACCCGAAGATTTCTTATCATACCCGAGCGTGACGCTAGAATCCAATTCACAGCCCATGAAATATCTGTCTAGGCGTGCCTAAAGAAGTTTTCACTTCAAAAAATACTTTAAACCACCCCTGATGTTTACGAATATAAAAAATAATTTAAACTTAACAATATAATATGTTGGCTTAAACTAATTTCAACCAACATAACAGCCCCAAAAATCATCTAATGATACCAATGGTATAATAAAAGAATCCCTCCGGTGATCCCGTAGTGAAAATCTGAAAGTTATTTTCCAATGCATCATCAGATCCCGTATCGTTAATTCAGCCTTTTCAGCAATATCTTCTTCTTAGTCGTTATACTCTTGGCAGAGTGGTCGTCATTTTCTTTCGTCAATGGCCCGCTTCACAATTCTTCGCCATTCGCTCCTATCAGCAACATCACCAATGATGAAATTTTGTGATACCAACTAACCACTGAAACAGCAAGGTTTTACAGTAAGTCTTCGAGACTAATACACATTTTAGATTTTTTCGATTTTTCAAAAACTGCATAACTGATTTCAGTAAAATTTGTGTGAGATCACCTATGAAGTATGAAACAAATAAGAATCTGAATCGAATGCAGCCACCAACGCCCGGGAGGAGCCATTATTATTTATAGACTACAGGCCCGTACAGGCAACCCCCCTGCCCTTTTACTGTCCTCAGTTGGACAGCTTACAAGTGAAAGTGACGGCATAGTGCTGAATCTTATTACTTTATACCCTTTTATCATCCTAAATAGGTCTCCTGGTGGTTCATTTGACCTATATATAAATTTTGTTCATGGACCTGTAGTCTATTAGTGGCATTAGTTTCAGAAACATTGTTGTGAGCTTTTATAGTTTTGAGATAGTGTGAGATTCGTTTTGACAATATTAAGATTGAGATTTGGGATAATTATATAGAGTGTTACACGATCTACTAACTTTATATGTTTTCGTTAGGTAGATAAGTATATTTCGTTTACATAAATTACAAAAATAAAGTGGTCAAGTGCGAGTTGGACTCGCCCATGAAGGGTTCCGTTGCAGCAAGTAACATAATATACATAGTACACATAGTTCTTGTAGTTCCTTGTAACTTTGATCGAAGTTTCAATAATAGTGTATTTATGACGTACTAAAAAAAAACTACTCATCAGATCGAGTTCAAACTAATTTTCGTTGGTAGTTTACATGGTAATGTACATCATATATTTTTTTTAGATTTTTCATTCTCTTACTTTAGAAGTTAGAGGGGGGGGGACACACATTTTGCCACTTTGGAAGTGTGTCTCGCGCAAACTATTCAGTGTAGACGAAAATAATTTTAGAAACCTCAACATCATTTTTGAAGACCTATCGATAGACACCACATACGTGTAGGTATGATGAAAAAAAATTTTTTGAGTTTCAGTTCTCAGTATGGGGGGCAACCCTAATTTTTCTTTTTTTTAAATTTTTTTGTTCAAATCCTAATGCGGTTCACAGAATACATCTACTCACCAAGTTTCAACAATGTAGTTCTCATAGTTTCGGCAAAAAGTGGCTGTGACATACGGACGGACAGACAGACAGACAGACAGACAGACAGACAGACATGACGAATCTATAAGGGTTCCGTTTTTACGTTTTACGGAACCCTAAAAAGTAATCAACTCGATATGCTTCCTTATGGTATACCAAATAAAATATTTTAACTTTTATACCCCGTTTACATTATTCCAGTCCAGCGGTCGAATCCAGCGCTAGATTCGGTCGCTGGACTGGAATCATGTAAACGGGGTATTAGATTTAACTCTATACAAGTGGACTGGGTTATATTGAATAAATAACTTTGAAATAGTTATTGGTATCTCATATACTAAGGTAAATCGACGTATTCCTATACCTTCTAGTTGAAATAATGTTTGAATGAGTGTAGTGTGCATCACATTTTCAAATGCTTTTGATAAGTCTAGTACTAATGCAATTATTATTTCATATGTAGTTTTTTTTCTATTATTTAAAGCCAAGTTGGTAATAATTTAATATATTATTATTAGGTTCAAGAAAACAAACCAAGTATAATCATGGCCTAAATTAAGCGGCTTCATAGACGGGTAATTGCATCTTTGTGCAAATTATGCGTACAACGGCTCGTCCCTTGGCTTCGGACGCATCTTTTTAGTTATAGAGTCACTATCGTAGTACTATCCAAATTAGTCACTGAATTTGTTGTTTTGGATAGAAGTTGTAAACCACCAAATTCAATTTGGCTACCTATTCAGTAAGCTATAAAGTTTTAGAGGAAAGTGTGAGCTCACAAGAAAGAATTTTAACATTTGTAAAAATTATGTATTAGTTATTATGTTGTTACAGCTTCACGTTCAGAAAAAGTAGAATTAAATCAATTTCTGGCATCGCAGAGAGGCGCGCGCGGACCAGGACCCAGGCAGGCCGCGTACGCCATGAGGTGCGGCAGCTGGCTCTGCTCGTACAGCCCCGAGAACATCTCGTGCTGCGCGCCCCACGCGAACACGGCCACGTCGTCGGCTCCGTGCGTCTCGGACGCCAGCGGTACCTCTGCGTGCGATGGCCAAAACAAAGCTCCTGTAAGAAAAATAATTTATTTCAGATCTCTTGTATCAAGAATCTGTATAAATATGAATTTATCTGAAGGATATATCAAGAGTCAACAGGTAGAGGAAACTATGTTACTTACTGTAGTTAGGGTCTTCGAGGACATTGGGACGGACTCCATTAACGTGAGTCCTGGCGCCAGGTCCGTTGGTGTAGGAGACTGTCATATAAGGCACGCCATCAGAGCCTCGGCTGTCCGAGGGCCCCAGCACGTCCCCGCCGCGGCGCGTGTACCCGTTGAAGGCCATGACGTGCGCGTGGTCCGCCGTCACCAGCAGCAGCGAGTCCTCCTCCGGCAGCAGCTCGGCGGCGCGCTGCACGGCGCGGGACAGCTCGATGGTCTCGTCGAGCGCGAGCTCCACATTGTTCCCATGGTGCGCGGTATCGATGCGGCCGCCCTCCACAAACAAGAAGAAACCACGTTCGTTCCGGCTCAGGGACCGAATCGCCACCTCAGTGAGTTCCGCTAGAGTGGGTTCGGTAGTTGGATTGCCTTCTAAGTGGTACTGCATGTGACCGCTTTCGAACAAGCCCAGCAAGTACTCGGGTGGATCCGGCAGGGTCGCCAAAAGTTGATCGCGGTTCCACACATACTTGTGGCTCGCGTTTTGCGCCAACTTATTGTTTTGCCACTCGTGGATCAGGTTGCGCCCGTCGTTTCTACGTCCCCGTGCACCTTCTTCGTCGATAACAGTGTTAGGCAGGAATCCCCGCCTGCCGCCACCCAGGATGACCTGCAATCCAGATAAGAGGAACAAAAAGAGAGATATTATTGACATACTGATACAAAAAATGTGCTAAAAAACTGATTCACATCGACCTTGAACTTGTTTCCAGGATGCGTGTGCACGAGCTGGTGCGCGATGTCCGGGCAGACGGCGGGGCTGACCCCGGCGGCGAGCGTGTCCGCGTCGGTCTCCCAGCCGCGGTCCGCGGTGAGGGCGTACGAGCCCGCCGGGGACGCGTGCGTCACGCGCGTCGTTGTCACAAAACCTGCACCAAAATACACATTATTATCTGTTAGATATTTAACTAAATTATTCAGCCCTAGAGTTTAACGTTCCTAGCGACCAGCGCTTGGGGTATAAGAAGTTCACTTATCCAAGAGATAATTATTCCGGTTAATTATAGGTATTCAGCACAGCTTCATTCTTTTCTCTACTGTATGAAACAATTTGGTCAGATTTTTTTATTCCTATGGAGTACTACTGCTACAACGTGTTACAGTATTGTAGACTACATTTTGTTTTTAACATGATCTAATTTAATTGTGTTAAGCGAGATCTCACCAATGTCAAGTCCCTCCGCGTGCGCCCACTCGGCGATGGAGGAGACCCTGGCGGCCGGCCGGGTGGAGGCGAGGCAGTCTCGGCGCGGCACTGCGCCCGTCACACCGATGGTGCCGTAGTTGCCCTTTACCCCACACAGGTATGCCGTCGCCGAGCACGCCGAGTCCGGAATTTGCGCGTCCACGCAGTACGTCTGTAATTTTTCGACTTTTTATACACTGTAGGAATTTTTGGTACAAGCCCAATTTACACATATAATGTCTGCAACGGCCTACTTGAGTTCGAAGTAGTCTATTTAAAGACTTCCAGATAGGTCATTGCAAATCATGACCTGCAGGGAGGACTTCCTGTGGGGAAACGAAGTTAAGGTGGGACCGGATGTTTATTTTGCCATAGTTCTAATATAGCTTGTGCAGGAGTATCAGTGATAGCTGTGGTTTTTTGCATGAAACTTTTGCGGATTTTTTATTTGTAAGTTGAGGGATCGTAGTTGAAAAGGGGATGATGCGAATCTATCTAGCAAACAGTGCTTTTTAGGTATACCTTAGCGAGTCCGACGGTGGGGAACTGCTCAAAGAAGAGCGTGGCCTCCTCCCCGGGCGCGCCGCGGCGCTGGCCCAGCAGCGTGCGCGCGGCGGCCAGCGTGGGCACCGACATGCCGTCCCCCAGGAACATCACCACGTTCCTGGCGCGCTCCCCCCGCCGCCCCAGCCCGCGCCCCTCCCTCGCCCGGATCCCGCGCCACGCTTCCTGGTACCAGTACTCGGTGGTGTTCTCCCGCGGGTCCGCCGCCCTGCCCCCCGCCTGCCCCGTCCCCCCCGGCAGCTCCGGGTGGTACCTGTCTCCCCCTGCCGCAGCCGCCACCACACACACCACCACAAGGCTTAGCATCGTCGGCCGCATGCTGCTCGCTTCTGATGCTTTCGGCAGAACCGCACCACGTATTTATATCGCTTTCTTATCTAATCCACCGTTGTTGTAGTTGAGGTTCTGCAGTCGTAAACTTGTTAATTACTATATTGTAGGTAAAGAAACACCACTTTCGGAACAAACGCAGTGTTTTGGAAATATAACTAAATAGATAAAGTTTTTAGGTATTGTTTTGATTTCACAACCGCGTGATAATGTAGAAGCCGCCGTCACCGTATCATGTTCCACCGCACAGCTGTCTATCAGCGCCCGTGCAAGGAACACTGGAACAGGTCTAATATCACGGCCTCCTATATTTTCTCTGGTGCTATTTAAAAATATTATCGAAGAAGAAAACAGTTCATTTAATCTTAATTATTTTATAACTGGGTCAGCAGCAAGACTGGTGAGTATAACTGATCCGATAAAATCATGAAAGAAGCATAAAATTAATTATATTCGATTAATTTATTTAGCGCATAGCTACATTGTACTAATTAAGAGTTTGTAGTTTCGTACAATATTGATAAGAGCCTCTCACCGGAGTACTGCCCGCGACTTTTATAAATAGAGCTAAAAAAATTCTCGAGAAGAGGTATATTACAATAATAGTTATTTATTTGTTGTACAATAACTATTGTAAAGTTGATTTTTAACCGCGTGCTCAATTTTGATGACCGAGTAAGCGAAGGATCTTAAAATTGAATCACGAGCGTACCGAGTGATTAAAAAATAGCAAGTAGCGTAGCGTTCCCTGAGCGTAGCAAGGGAATCAAAAGAGCACAAGGTGAAAAATCTTTGTACTCAAGTGCCACACGTTACTTTTCATCCCACCTTAGCGAGAAATTACTAAATTGCTTTGCGCATTATTAACAGTTTCAGTCAATTCTGTTGGCGTCAAATAAACTTCGCCGTCGCTAGAATCTTGTTTTCAATTTTCCTGCTTTTAACCTAAGGTTTTAACTTTAAGTTTACTTAGGCATAGTTTTAACTATAACAATATGACGTGAAAATATGGAGAGTTGATAAGGAGTGTCATCTGTGTACATGAAAAAGTGTCCGCCCAAGTGCATCAAATTATGGTGTGGATCAAATTATGTAGCGCTAACGGTACATTAGCATCAGGGTAAATTTTAAAGGATATATAAATAAACGGACTATTCTGAAATCATGAAAAAAAATCTAGCGACATGTTTCCTCAAAATAGTAATTATTTGATGTTATATTTACTACTTCATTTTGTACTACGCAAATAATTGAATTTTCCTATTTGTTATTTTAGTCGACAATAAAATGAAATTGTTTAACTCGGGATACTTCAATTCGTTTACAATTGATTTATTCATAACATTTTTAAATGTTTTGCCATATGAAATAATATTTCTTATATGTATCCTCCATACGTGAAAATTAAATTGTACGCAAAGGATACTAAAAAAAAACCACATCGAGGAGGTTTCCACTCCTACGTTTTTAACAAATAAAAAAAAATTATGATTATTCGGCACCAACGAGGTAGAAATAAATGGGTTTAATAATGTTTAGTAGTGGTAGGACTCTTAGCAGAGTCCGCCTGGGGAAGTACCACACCTTAGCCAAATATTCTACCGCCAAGCAGTAATGTGCAAACATTACTGTGTTCCGGTTTGAAGGGCAATGATTCCAGAGAAATTACAGGGCTTAGAGACATATTATCTTAGATCTCTGGGTGACGAGCGCAGTCCAGTGCTAGGTAATGATTTGGACTATCATGTTCCAATAGCTGCGTGTTACTGTGCTGTTATGTGGCAGGCATGTTGCTTACCATCAGGCACATGACCTGCTCGTCTCGTCACTCTATGCTATAAAAAAAAAAAGAATTAAAAGACTTAGTACTCGATGTTCTGAATTCAAATTTATTTTACTCTCTAGTGGGTAAAACATGTTTTGCGTCCCGATATCGCAGAGCAAAAGTACTCTTTCCGAGGTGGCGGGATGAAATAGTACATTATGATATAAGTGCGCTAAGTTAATAATTACAGCCGAGGCTTTATTGCTAGCTCCAGCCGAAGGCGAGAGCTATAATTAGCAGAAGCTGTAATTATCAAAGCGCACGTATGTCATACGACGTTTTATAACATATTTGCGAGGAAATAAATAAAACCCTGACGACATTTTCAAATAAAAACAACACAGCGAAAAAAAGGCTCGGAATAATATTTACTTGATCACAGATTAGCAATGGGCGCGCATCGGCGCCTTTTTTTAAGCAACGGCACAGAACTAGCCGGTATGCCATTAGTAATAAAGTAAATTAATAATTTTGTGTTTTGGTACAGAAAAATTGTTGTAATTTATGGTCAAAATTAATTAAATTAACGAATTAAATAATTCTGTATTATAATAAAAATTTATTATAATAAAAATTTTACCTCTGAAAGTTAATTTTATTCATAAAATGTTGACCAAAATTTTCTGACATAAAAACTCTTTACTAAGATTTAAAAAGGTACCGTTCGTTTTAGACGGTGCATATCTCTCTACCTAGTCTGTGGACGGAGCATTTTGAAACCATAAGTTTTATATTATACATTACCGCACGAGTACGTAATGAGATACATTACGATACAGAAATTGGTGCAATAAGATACCCTTTACGAGCAAATATGTTATAAATGTTATTTACATGTCAAGATATAGAATTAAAAACAAGGGTATACATAGGCAAATTAAACAAACAAATAAAGATACTAAAATCAACCTAAACAATTAAATCAAATAAATTACAAAATAGTACCGCGACAGTCCCAACATTACCCGATAAATGTTTTTATACTAAAAGGCATCCAGCGACTTTTGGCGAATCTGGTCCACAGATCGCCCGAGTATATTTTGTGCTGAGGTGCCCAAACTGGGTGATCTTGGCTTAATCCGTACACGTCAGGATATTGCCTCGAGCCGCTAGTGCCCTATATTCCCGTTCAAAATCATATAACATTCAGTTTGGTTTAACTAAGTCGGTCAATTATTGATGCCATCGACATTTCCGCAAAAGACCTCGCAGTGGGGCCCAGGAGTAGCATGTCATCAGTGTAGCAGATGCTGTTAACAAGAACACCATATACCCGGTATCCGACACGCAAGCAGCTGAGCTCCACTATTAAGGTTATAGACAGATTAAAGAGCTTTGGAGACGACAACTATCCCTGCCTCACACCACACTCCAACCTAAAAAAAAATGCAATTTTTTTAGACAATAAATGCCGTATTACTTAACTTTAGTACAGAAACGCTTCTACAAATGTATTTATAAAATTGTAGGTATATGAACACGATATTCTGTAGCGCGGCTGTCAGACGAGAACTGAGCGATGTTCAGCGGAACCTTGAACGGCGTGTTACTGAGCTCGCTGTTATTATTGTGTAGTATAACCTTCTTTGAACCTCCACCTTGAGATATATCTAAGATTACATTACTCGACTTACAGAATTCGTTCCTCCGTTCGTACCTACGAAGGTATAACTTACGATTTGAATTTGTGAAATGAAATTATTATTTTCATCCCACCAGCTCAGAAAGAGCACTTTTGCTCCTCGATATCAGGGCGCAAAAGTCGTTTTTACCCTCTAGAGGGTAAAGTAAATTTGAATTTAGAACATCGTGTGTACTGAGGTTTTGAATTCAAAACATAATTTAACCTATTTATTTATACCTCCTTGGTGCCGAATTCATCATACATTTATTTTTAATTTGTTAAAAATTCATACTCGGAACCTCTTTGGTGTACTTTTTTTTAAATGCTTTGCGCGCAATTTTCTTTTCACGTATGGAGGATAGAGGTAAATAATGTTATTTCAAATGGCAAAACATTTTGAAATGCTATGAATGAATCAATTGTAATCGAATTGAAGTATGCCGAGTTGCCGAGTTAAATAATTAAATATTATTGACTACTAAAATAGTAACTAATAGATAATTTTAACTACTTGTGCAGTACAAAATAATGTAGTACATATAACATCAAATAAATAATTACTATTTTGGGAAAACATGTAGGTACAATATATTTTGAAGTCAAAACTTCTTTTGGCGCGCCAAAGACAGATTTTTTGTGGGCTGTCAATTGAATTCTAGCGTCACGCTCAGGAATGATAAGAAATCTTCGGGTAAATTCGGGACCATAGCCAATGGCCATCTAGAAACGCCTCAGCCTTTCCCATTGGCCATTTAAAAATGTGTCAGCATTTCTAGATGGCCATGCTCATAGCCACGCCCTCCGGTTTCACACGCGTAGTTTTCAAAGTAAAATTCAAATTCTGAGTTATAAGTTACCACTTCTATCGGCAGTGCCTATGACTGCCAATATTTTTCTTTCATGAATTCTGAATAGTACGTTTATTAATTTCCTTTAAAATGTACCCTGATGCAAATTTAGCGCTACTATAATTTAATGCATTTGGGCGGACACTTTTTCATGTACACATGAAACTCCTTACCTCAATCGGTCAACTCTCCATATTTTCACGTCATATTGTTATTGTGAAAACGTGAAAACCATGGCTAAATAAACTTAAGTTCAAAACTTATAAAATTGAATACAAGTGAAAAACCGAAATACCATAATAATAAGTGATTCTAGCGACCAAGAAGTTTATTTAACGCCAACAGAATCGACTGAAACTGAAAATGCGCAAAGCGTTTAGTAATTTCCTCGCTCGGGGGGGATGAAAAATTACGTGTTACACTCGGGTGCAAAGGTTTTTCACCTTGTGCCCTTTTGATTCCCTTGCTACGCTCAGGATTCTTATTTTTGAATCCCTCGCTACGCTCGTGATTCAACTTTAGAATCCTTCGCTTGCTCGGTCATCAAAATTGAGCACGCGGTTAAAAAGCCACTTTGCACTCTTGTACAACAAATAACTATTGCGTCTCTGTGATTAATTGTATGTTTTTTGTAAGGTATGTATTTTCTACTGTATTTCAAACAATCCCTTGACGCTTACGTGAGCTAAAAACCTGTCAAATTAAATTATAAAAATTCAAATCGTAAGTTATACCTTTGTAGGTACATTTTCGACTGTGGTACAAAATTGATCATAGTTTAAGCAGACAACTAACTAGATGTTTCTACGGCTGGGACTCGTTACCTTCTCACCCAAGAAGAGAGTCAAAGTCATAATCCACCACGGTATAATGTAGGTTGGAGGATGACACGTGGCCTTGGGAGAATCTTAAAACGAATCAGTTTCCTCACGATGTCGCTGCGGCTCACTCAGTGTTTTCTATCATTGGTAGGATACACATGACCGCCAACGCGTCTGAGGTTGAACGACAATGCAGCCTACGAACCTACGATGGTGCGCGCTTACTCAAAGTCAAAGTCAAAGTCAAAGTCCGTAGACTGTAAATGAAGCTCATTCCTCACGCTGTTCGGTAAAAGGCTCGATCGGCTGAACTCGAGACCGCGTAGTGTACCTCAGTGAGAAAGATACAGTCAGAGCTCTGCTGCTCTTCTCTGTAGTGTCGCTGTGTTTAATGTTCTGATTTGGAAAGAATAAAAAAAATCAAAATTTAAGTGCTGAATTGTTTCTCATTTATCCTAAAATACGAGAAATACGATCCTTACTACTTACAACCTAACACAAAATTCAGAAAATCAAGTTTTCACTTCTGCCGAGTGGTTTTAGGCAAGCACATTCTTTGTTTGCACAATGCACATGAAAGTGCGGGAAGTTAAGGATGTGGTGGTAACTGGTAAGCAACACACCTGCCCATTACAATACAGTACTCCACAGGTATTTAAACTGATAAGATTACATTATTGTGACACTTGTTTGAACTCATTGGATTTATTGATAAATGTTGTATCTCTATGTAAAATTGTTCTTTAAACCGTTACAAAATAATATTTGCAAATTGGTGGTTGAATCCTACTAATTTTTTTTTTTTTTTTGTTTATTGTAAACAATAAGCCGACGTGAACATCGAAACGGCTGAATGGAATGGGTTGAAATTTGAAACCCAGTTTGATTTAGTCTGATATAGTACATGGCCTATATTGTTTATTACAGGAAAATCACGGGAACTGGAACTACGTGGGTTAAATCGCAGGGATGGTACTTTCCCAGACTACAATAAGTCCAATCACAACAGGGTGTAAACCAAGAGGTAACACACTCACACAGGCGAAAAAAACTGAGCGGTGACTGTGAAACGACATCGTCTTTTCCAGGTCCGCGCGGCTGGCTGGGGAAAAGGATTGAAACCCGAAACCGATTGAATACCGTGTCGTGTATGGAGCGAGCGTGTGTGGAGCGAGTGCTGCTACAATAATATTTGGTCCGGGGCAGGTGTGCACGGTATTCTCGGGTGTATTGAAGTTAGAGCCGACCCGGGTAGTTGTGTTGGGAGCCGGTTTCTCAGACGCCGGGTGCTCCCGGACCGGTTGCTCTCGGGCCGGTTGCTCCCCGGGGCCGGCGGCTCGCAGCCTTTAACCAATTTGTAAACGAGGCCTACATGCAACCTCTCCAATATCTCCAACTACAATGAAACTGTTTCACAGAACACATAAAATACACAGTATATTATCCATTCTTAGTTGGTAGAAAGTCTGCTTGCAAAGCAATGAGTCATGGGTTCGATTCCCACCCAGTACAAATAGTGTAACGAATACAAATATTTAATTTGTGCCTGAGTATTTCTATTTACCTACAAAGTGTTTAAGATTCCTGACGCAGCTAACGACAAATAGTTATTACAGGCTGTAATTTAATTGCTTTCCGAATTGCAACTTAATTCGTTCTGATGTTCTGGTGTGATTGAGCAATAATGATCCAAACATACGAACTTTCACATTTAAATATCAATAAGATCGGGGTAAAGGTATGGATAAAGGATGGGTATGTTCCTACAGATTACCTCACTTGTAAACGTATAAACACAGCTGGCAACATCGGCCTTCTCTGCATATTAGCATAGATAACGGTTGAGAGAGCAACAATGCGAGCGCCGACGTATCGCTCGCAAGTTTGCACAGAAACAGCACACACAGTTCAACATTGTACCGACGCGCGGCTCGGCTGCTATTGATTGAACGCCGAGTTTTACACAGATACCTGAAACGGGAGGTAGCAGCAAACGCACAGTATCGCGTCAGATATGTTTAAATCAGAACGTTAAGTCTAGGCTATGGAATGCGTTGCATGAGAGAGATTTTCCCGATAGATACAATCTTAGTGTCTTCAAATCAAGAGTGAAACGGTTTCTTCAAGGTAAGCACGTTCCATCGTAAACTATTAAACTCTTAACATCAGGCGACACAAGAAACCAATAATAGTTAAACAAAATCAAACAGCAGAATAATAATAAGTAGGAACATTTGTTCAAGAACTCATAGTATTAAAAAATAATTTGCAAGCACTTAAACTGACGCCCCTATAATTATGCTTGTGTGTTGCCATCGTATCACAAGGTACTTCCAATATGACGGGTAGATTTGAAACTTGGAACGGTGGCAGACTGACGATAATTCCGTGGCACAACCTACTATATATACAATCACTGATCTACAACTAATGCTACAAGCATTAAGGATCCTTAGGGATAGAACCTTTGAATTTAGCATAAAAAAGGTGAGACCTTAATGACAGAATCTCTCAAAAGAACTCGCGTGATACGCACAAAAGATGGAAAACACGTAGTAAATGGAAAAAGACCTTAGTAAGTCAACCTACTTTTAAAAAAGTGCTTAGATATTTTTTGTACCTCGGTTATTTATTTGTACATACACCCAAACTTTTCATACTCCGTAATAACTTAACATGCTACGTATACGTACGGTTTAGTTGGGAGAACATGCTTGAACATGATTTTTCTAGGTGCTTACTTAGAAAAAACCGATGCATCAACCAATTCAACGCTTCATCGTAGACTGCATCGTCACTTATCATCAGGTGAGATGGCGGTCAAGTGTAAGCCTATAAAAATCAAATAAAAAACGGTGACTGTCGATCCAGAGCCCGTGGTTTGAATCCAACGCGCGCCACCGTCTTTTCAAAGTCATATACTTGCCGCTAGCTTAAAAAACGGCGAACGAAAACATCGTGAGAAAACCGACATATTCCTAAAATCTTTCGAAGACTTGCGTCATTCACCAACCCGCACTAGGCCACTGTGCTGGTTTGATATACTTATAAATAAATTAAAGACAAACATTTTTTATAATATGAACACAAACATATCCATTAACAACCCGCCCGCCCCCAATGTCACCCGGCACAAAGAAGCTCATTACGCTGGCAGCTTTAGTCTAAATTTAAATTTTACATTCGTTTTTAAACACTCTAAATTTACTATTTCCTCACTCTCTCGCTCACTCATATAAACTCATTCTCCCGCTCCTTTCCAGCCCCGCTGCACAAGACTGCAAATGAATTGCGGTCAATGTATGCAGAAAGTTTTGTAGTCTCTGAACTTAAAGTTTGGAGCTTACTACAAAGTTCTGTCTTATTTCAATAGTTTCGGCCTTTCGGACTAGAAATTTTGCGCGTCCCTTCATTTAAGTGATAACGCCTTCAGGCGTGGTGTTGATCTGCCTCACAAGTAAAATAACACTGAGATAGGGGAGTACTGCAGGGAACTAAGTTTTCATGCTTAAGATTGTAAAGTATTTTTAATTTCTCATACTCGGAAACTAGTGTTGTTTTTAATCTGATTATTATATATACAAACAACACACTACAAAAATAAACATACAAATACACAGGGAAGTGTGTGGGGACCGTTTCAATTTATTGTCTACATAAATGATTTTCCTAAAGTAATTGAGCATCCAATGTCACTATTTGCAGATGACAGCACAATAACAATAGCATGTCAAGATAAAGCTAATTATGAGGAAGATATCAATGCCGCACTAAATTCATCTATCCATTGGTTAAACATTAATAACTTAAAAATTAATTTAAACAAAACCAATTTCATGCAATTTACTCAAACAAAAAATTACTTGAGTAACATAAACATAAATTATCAAAATAAAAAAATTGGCGAAGTCACTACAACAAAATTTTTGGGCCTAACAATAGACATGAAATTGAATTGGAAGGCACATGTTGAGATTCTCTGCAAGAAGCTGGGTAGCTCGGCATATGCTCTGCATAGGCTTGCTCCAGTGGTAAAGAAAGAGGCTCTTCTTACATCTTACCATGGATTGGTGGCATCAGTCTTGAGATATGGGATCATTTTTTGGGGGAATTCAACTGATACAGCCTCAGTTTTCAAAGCACAAAAACGATGCATTCGTGCTATGTTCGGGATGCAAGTTACAGATAGCTGTCGACAAGTATTCATAGACAACCAAATATTAACCCTGCTATGCCTGTACATATTTGAAGTTATGTGTTTTGTAAGGAATAACCCTCATTATTTTCCTCTATTGAGTGACAAAGTAAAACGTAGCCGGCGTGATAAGTGTAGACTGCTCATAGACAAACGCAAAAAAAAGATTATGAGTGACAGCATTTTTTGTATGGCTCCTCTTTTATATAATAAGCTGCCAAATGCCATAAAAGAACTTAACATAACAATGTTCAAAAATAAACTAAAAAAAATGCTTGTACACAAATGCTATTATACTGTAACTGAATTTTTAAATGATAAGGAAATTAATTGGAATACTAATATTTTAGACATTATTTAACATGAAATTTTTACAATCTTTAAACCTTATTCCATTAATATCTCAATAGATATTATTATTCCATTATGAAATTTGACATTCAACTGACATAAGACCAAATAATTATATATTGTATCATGATGAATTAGTATTTGTATGAATATTATAATTTTGAGTTAATTATAATATTGAGTATTTATTATTTTATTATAATATTGAGTATTTACATGAATATTATAATTAACGACATTTTTGATTTTTTGATTATATACATTTATTGCACTTTATACATTCTTTGACATTCCTCACATGGATGAACTGCAAGATCTGCTAATGCAAGACCTTAGACCCTGGATGGACATATTGATCAAACTCAAAAACACAAGACAATATCCTGATGAAACACAAGACGTTGGCGAAATTGTGCTCACCAAACATTTATCTCACACAAATATATATCACAACCAAATAGAAGCCAGAAATGAATCGAAGATGAAGAATCAGATGACATAAATAAAAACCAGAAATTAATAGAAGATGAGGAAGAAGAAGACTTTAATCAGCTGACTATTATTTAATTTTTTTGTTTTTAAAATTAAGACTAACAAATTGTCTTGCCAGACATATTGCATGCCTCTCGCAGAGGCCAGTTTGTATGGGGCAACTTTTAAAATGTTTTGTATTATCTTATCTTACCTACAAACAGCAATAAAGATTTTTGTATTTTTGTATTTTGTACTCATACAAACAACTTCCCACCTAAGGGCCGGAATGAACTTTAAAAATAGAACTACTGTCAGGTGCGAAGAGTTTTATGTAAAAAAACGAAAAAAAAATACGGCGGTCATGTGAGTTTCTAAACAGCCAGTGTGAACTTACCGCAAACTTCTTGGAGCGGAATAAGCAGCAACACTTACGCGGTGAGTTCCATATTTAAAATTAAAAAGTCGACATATATTTTATTGGCGGGATACTAATCTGTTATGTGTCTGTGACGGAATTTAAAAAAATAGATAAACATCTTCGAAATTAAAAGTAGAGTGTTTAACACGGGTAAAATAATCAATTCCTGCTCGGACTATAAATAGCACTTATAGCATCTAAATACCTCGGGAGTTGATTCTTTCAATCCTCGGTTAACAATCTACTAGTCGAGAACTTCGTTTTCACGATATTTAGACATGAGAAACACATGATTCAGATTCAGATTCAGATTCATTTATTTCGGACCTTAGGTATAACAGATATACACTTGGTTACGTCATTTACAAAATTCAAATAAGAGTTTAAAATTATGTCAATAAATTACATATGCAAATTATACAAAATATAAAAATATAGAAATAAATTTAAAAAAATAAATAGCGGCTATATCTTAGTCTTGTCAGTTCAATGCAGCTGTAAAGAGGCGTTGTCATATCAAAAAATAGCATTAAATTAAATATTGATTAAAAATTATGAAATCCATATTACAAAATTTATGTCAATGTAAATGATTTTTTCCAATTGTTCATGTCTTTTAAGAATTGTTTATCGTCATAGTAAGCTCTGCACATCAAATACTTTTTGACTTCTCTTTTGAATTTGGACTCATTCAGGTTCGTTACCTGTTCTGGAATAATATTGTAATAGCGAACACTATTCCTTATGAAAGAAATGTCCGTTTTATGTAATCTACAACGCGGATATACAAGTCTATTTTTATAATGTGTTACATTGGACTTATTTGCAGTGTGGTGTCTATTTTTTCTAGCATACATGATGCATTCATAAATGTAAAGCGACGGCACTGTGAGGATTCCAATTGTTTTAAACAGTTCTCTCAAAGATTGTCTCGGACCTAACTTATATATAGCGCGTATTGCTCTCTTTTGTAGCACAAAAATGGTATTTTTATCCGCCGCCGAACCCCACAATAATATACCATAAGACATTACGCTGTGGAAGTATCCATGGTACACAAGCCTAGCAGTTGCCACGTCTGAGATTCTTCTAATTTGTCGAACAGCATGTGCAGCTGAACTAAGTTTGTCCGCCATTTTATTTATCTGAGGACTCCATTGAAGTTTGGAGTCTATGTTTATTCCTAAGAATAATGTGGATTGAACTGGTTCAATCACTTGACCTTTTATATAAATTTTTATATCACAGTTTTGTACATTTGATAGAGAAAAATGTATGCACTTTGTTTTTTCTGGGTTTAAAACTAAGTTGTTGGCGTCGAACCAGTTGCTCAAAATATTTAAAATTTTATTTATAACATAATAATCCATTTGTCTCCCTCTTTTTACTTTAAATAACACAGAAGTATCGTCTGCAAATAAAACTATTTCAACGTCTGTTTGCTTTTTTATTAAATGTGGAAGATCGTTTACATATACTAAAAATAAAAAAGGACCCAATATGGATCCTTGAGGTACTCCTATACCCATAGGAGCTCCCTTTGATCTGGCTCCATCGCTTTCTACTATTTGAACTCGTTCAGCCAAGTAGGAAGAAACCATACTCAATGCAGAGTCTATCAACCCATAATGCGCCAATTTATTTAACAAAGTTTGATGGTGGACACAGTCAAAAGCCTTGCTATACCAATCCAAAATAATGACCCTCTACTGATTATTTAATTTCATTCACTGCGAGACTAAATGCTTGTTGGATGTTTGTTACTCAACCACGTCGAAAGATCTGAATAGATTGGATAGAAATTTGGAACACAGATTACCTCCATAGTCTGAAATAATCTAACTTTTAAATAACGAAAACGAAAGCTGCGTAGACAGAACCTAGTGCAATATTTGGAGCAATTGTCTTTTAAGGAATCCCAAGCCAACTCTATGGTTCATTAAATGAAGTACACAATTAAGTGTTCCCTGTAAAAACGGTGCCGGTGCGGTTGACAATGCCTGATAATATATTGTGTAACAGTAAATACACACGTAGTAGCACCCAGACACACCGCAGAGAACGAACGCTCACGCTCATTACAAATGTTTGATGATTTACGATGAAAGGTGTATTTACCTATCAATTTATACGCAGTAAGTTTTACTAGGGTCACCGCGCACTGTATCACTGGCGGAGCCGCAAATCATCGCGCACTCCACGACTGCGGAGCTGTGGGCTAAGCGTCATCTATGTTCCCCATTGAACGTCAGACATTTTGTAAAATATTTAAATTTACAGCAAATTATGCATGTATTAAAATGTAATGGCGGCGGTTGATGACATTATATTAATTTGCGCATAAAAATGGAAACAAAAAAGGCAATATCGGGAGAATAACCTTACATTAATACGAAAGTTCTTGCCATGTGGAGCAATTGTAAAATACAATCCAGATATTGTTTCGGTACTCTTGGACGTCTTGATGAGGGTTAGACTAATTTTGCATTTTGTTTTGAACGACGTGCACTTGCACGGTCGTGCACACAAATGTGCTTCTATAAAATTCACTATATAGAGATAGTGCATTTTATAAAAGCAAATACCTACTTCGTGTACCTACTGTAAAGTGTTGCTAACTATAAATAATGAAGACGAAAATCCATGTAACATCGCGCCCGATCATTTTCGACGCCACATAGTTTATTTCATTAAACGAGGATTCATTTTTTTTTAATTAACCACGCTACTAACACAAATTCAGTTATTTTAGACAAGAATTTTATTACATTATTAGTAGATTCAATTCTTACGTTGTCCAATCGGATCGGAACCAGTGGATAGCACTGTGCCTCGGTACTCACAGCTTTACTTAATAACAAACAATTTAAATAAAAGTTTTTAAACTAACAAAATTAAATAGAGTTTGCACCAATGTATGAATCACAGAATTAACATCAAAACACTTACTTTTACCTAGAAAAAATAAACACGGGTTTCCGTGTATGGTTGCTAGCGAAACCGTATATCAGATTCCATCATTGTTTCGGTCACCGTGCAGTGCAGCGCGACCTCTGCCATGACGTGTCTGTGATTGTGCGGCTGCAGATTTATCGCATCGCAATGCAGATGTCGATTGATTCCAATTGATACAACACATCGCTGCGAGGCGCTTTTGCCTTTTAAATGTACATGAAAAATGCATCGACAGTCACCTCCTGCCACAGTGGGCGGGAACTGGCGGAGCCTCGATTTATTTACTTGGTAAATTTAAACTACAATATTAGTAGATGTTTTTTAATTTACGGTAAAAATCTCCAAGTTCAGAAGAACTGAACCAATAAGATAAGAATACACAGAAATTAATAGCGATCTGATTTACTTCTAGCTAGCAGGGAGCCACGGTTTCAACTTTGTCGTTGCATAAACTTCCCGGGGAAAAAATTGCCTATTCCAGTCTGTAATCCACCTGCGTACCAAATTTTAATCCTAACCGATCAGGTGTCCCGACGTGATTGAGCAACAAACATCTATGACTTGGTTTCCATGTCGCCTTAGTTTTCTCGTTAGAATTGTTCCAACGTGGTTCAATTTAATTTCATCGTGGTTTCTTCAATTTTTGATCGAATCCTCATAACACCACCAGGATTGTCATATCCCGCTCCACACATTGGTTCACCGTGTACTGCTCCCTCCCCCCTCCAGCCTCCCCCTCCCCCCGCCGCGGGGGACGGGATTAAAATCAACTCACGTTTTATATTTTATTCAGGAATTAACAATATTCACATTGGCTTGTTTAGCGAACCTGCGCTCCGGTCACTGGGGCACATTTAACTTTATTTTTACAAACAGATGGAATCGTATTTTGAATTTGTGTTAGATTCCTTTTATTTTAATTACAAAATACTGGATATATTACATAATACTTTTGTTTCAATAGTTTCCATACCAGTAGATTTCAAAAACAGAATAAAATACTCGTAGTCCAGTAACTTTGTCGCCTGAAAGTATGGAGTAGTATGCGATCTGGTAGATCTGATTTATTGCAGACTTGTTTATGATGTTGACCTAATGATTAATCTAACATTATGACCTCGAGCGCCGAACGTAACTTTGTCAAAAATCGAAAAAACCGCGCAAAAATCGTGTATTTTTCAAATTTTGGCGATTATAACCCTAAACGACTAGTTTTTGAAAAAAAAAATCTTATGGCGTTTATAAAGTAGACTAAATTTGCTACAATATGATACTAGAATTGCCTCTGTATACCCAATAGTTTCTGAGAATAAGTCTTTCAAAGTTTATAATTTTTTTCGAACTTCGCATTTTTTTTGCAATATTTTTTTATTTTTAACTCCTGCTTGACCACTTTATGGCATAGTTACTGCGGTTTTTAACCCCCGACCAATAAAAGAGGTGTTATAAGTTTGACATCGAAGTCTGCCTATCTATCAGACAGACACATACAGATCTGTCGCTCTGTGTATCTGTCTGTGTGTGTATCTGTCTATGGCACCGTAGAGCTCAAACGGATGGGCTGATTTCGATGCGATTTTTTTATTTGAAGATTAATTTTTGTTTTGATGTTTTGAGTTATTTTTTGTTAATATCGATTCAAGATGGCCGCCTCCACCAAATGGCGGATCAAATATTTCATCACAATCTACCTCAATATGGGTATCTAATGAAAGGGCTTGACTAGTAGAGTACTATATATACACTATAACGAATTTAATGGGAACGGGAATTACGCGGGTACAACCGCGGGGTGCTGCTTGTATTTAATACTTGACACTTCATAAAACAATAACTATTACAATGAAGTACTCGTACAATGAAGCTTTCGTTTTAAATTTAAAAAATGTATGCTATTAGTCCGCTCTTACTTTAGCTTTTTCCAAAGAGGATACATTTTTTTTACATACTATTTCATGTAAATTGTACATTTGTGAATAAAGAAACTTTGACTTTCGCTTAAGTTTCTCTCAGATTCAGTCACGCCGTAGTGGTGTAGTGGTGTAGTGGTGAGTACACCCGATCTCTCAAGCTTGAGGTCGTAGATTCAATCTCGCCTGTAACTGATCTGCATGTTCTAATACCAGCTTGCCCTTTTTTCTATCGGAGTGTCTGTAGCTGGAAAAAGCGACATCACTTCATGCTTGATTTTCCAATAACACGAATGAAGAGGTTCGATTCTACTTTTGTGATAAGACAAGCTAGACTGTGGAATGAGATGCCTGTGTGGGTTTTACCCGATAGTTATAATCTAGGTGTCTTCAAATCAAGAGTGAATTTGTTTCTTCTAGGTAAGCATGCTCCGTTGTAGGCCGTATCGTCGCTTAACATCAAGCGAGATTGCAGCCAAGTGTAAATCAATAAATGTTTAAAAAAAACTTGAATTTTCTTGTAATTTTCGAAGAACAATGTTCTCCGCGGCTTTAAAAGAAAACATTGCAAGGAAACTTGCACGTTTCAAGAAAAATATCTCTCAAAGATATATTTCGCCCGTTAATCTTTCTTTTAACTATAGAGTGATGAGACGAGCAGGTAAGCTCGAGCCTGATGCTAAGCTACATGTTTGCCACGTAACAGCACCGTGACACGCAGCTATTGGAACATGAAGAGTACAAATGATTGCCTAGCACTGCACTGCGCTCGGCACCCAGATATATAAGATGTTTTATCTTTATGCCCTGTAATTTCACTGGAAACATTGCCTTTCAAACTGGAACACAGTGAAGTTTGAAAATTAACGCTTGGCGGTAGAATTATTTGGAAAGGTGAAGTACTTCCCCAGACTGACTCTGCAAAATGTCCTACTACTACTACTAAATTCTACACTAGGCCAACTGGCTAACGTGGTGGGTTTTAACTTTGTTGCGCCTCTCCTCTAAAGGCCTAAAGAGTTTTTGACGTGATAACGTCTTATAATTCGGTGAAGCCGGCTGCACGCCCGCAAAACATGACGTCATGTAACGTTACCGTTAGTTCGTCGTCAGTGCCATGCGGACGAAGCTGAGCGCTGAGGGCGCCACCCGCCGAGTCGAGCGGTATCACTACTCGCGCTATCAGCGTACTGATTTCTTATTAAGACGTTGTCACGTTTAACTATCGTCAGTAAACCGGCTTTACAGACAACCATTTTTTTTGTGAGTTAAGGTCCCGAGTCCCAGCAGTGGGAACATAAAGTGGGCTCTACAGTTCCACGTCTCACGGCAATATCCCAGCAACACGCCTGAAACACGAAGAGCTCAACCTGTTACCTAGCACACAGCACTGCGCTCGTCGTTCAGATACAATATGATACCTCCTATCTGACCTCTTTGTGCAGTAATTTCTCTGTAAATGTTACTTTTCAAGCTGGATCACCATAATGTTTGCACATGACACCTAGGTGATAGAATAACTGGTAACGCAGGCTCTGTATTGACTCCTACCACTGCAAAAAGAAATGTAAATCAATGTAATCCCATGTCAAGTCAGCTTCAATTTGTAGTTAGCTTATTACCTTGCACTAACTGCGCTTGTCACCCAGAGATATAACAACATGCGCCCTGTAATATATCCGGAAAAAACATTCCCCTTCAACCCAGAACTCAGTTAATACACCCTATCAATACTAATTGCTACGAAATGATGACCCTATGGAGTCAACCGGAGAGCCGCCCCCGCGCCCGCTGGTATATTAGAGTATCATTAGAGCGCTCCTCAAATAAATCAATTTCCGTTTAATTTCCATAATGGCCGCTTTATAAATATTTATCGTCGCGTCGCTAATTAATAACTGCCCATCAATATTCGGGCTCCGAATTTGCCGGAACTAATTTGTTTTCATTGCTCCGGCGCTGATAGTCGGGGACGCTCCCGGACCCCGGTTCCCAGGACACACGAGATAACATAGGTTTTATATCTCTTATGTTATCATAGGTTTTATAATTTATATAAGTTGGTATTGAAAAAATCGTAAAAATACCGAAATACACTCTATGGCAACCCTAAAATTCCGGGTATGACTTATTTGTAATCTGTGAGCTGTGATAGTTTTGGCGGGAAACAATGAAGCGCTTGTTTTATTCTCGTCAAAACAGTCATGTTAATAAGGAAAATCATATATGGCAGCAAATCCAAGCGAAATGTTTAAACTAAAAGCACTAGTAAACCGATAAATATCTAAATAAAAGTGATAATTGTACATCTGTTACTGAATTTAAGGTACTGTAAAGCGGTTTTGTTAATTACCTATGTAATGTTATACAAAATGTACTAGGTACTTGAGCTGCACGAGGCAGCTGTGAATAAGTTGGTATGATGAAGGATTGATTCCGAAATATAGTGCTGAAGACTGATCATAGCTGTTTTATTTCGGAATGATTGTGTTCTTCATTTGGAATGATTGTGTTCTGTACTTAACACTTACATGTTACAAACATCGATATAAAAATGGTTTACATCGATGGTTACAAATCAATGCTTTCCATTTTTTTTTTACTTGACAAGGCCTTTTTACAGCCGCTTAAGATATTAAATTATTTATTCATTCCTTAAAACTGTAGGTATGTGACGTTACCAAGTGATGTTTATTTCCAATGGTTCGAATAAATGAATTGAAATTGAATTGAACATGTAAGTTGTTGTATCTTCAAAATCGTGCTTTTACAGGAGAGCGTTCAAAAGATAATAAGCATTGCATATAAACCGTCAGTTCTTGTTATGTTGCTGTAAAATTTGGGTAAAGAAAAATACATTACGTACCTACATAGGTACATACAATTTTACAAAAATATACGATTTAAATGCATTTTTTTCTTTTTAGTGGATTTAAACAGGGTTTTAAAACATACTAAATTTAAAACAATTCGTTTCTCGATTTGAGCGCTGTGTGATATACATCATACTACGGGCTCCTAGTGTCCTCAAAGTCAGGATCGCAAACAAAGAGATGTCGACACACGTTTTCGTTCCGAGAACATTTCATCAAAATATGATACACGTTTTCAATTGCGCCGCATCTATATGTAAATGCATTGTTGTGTCTTCGGAACGATCTGTAACATCACTATTATGGAGATACAACAACTTACGAGTGAGTCTTCGAAATACTTATATTGTGGCTAAAGGTTAATTAATACCTATTAATTGTGAAGGATTCAGGATCGAGGATTTTTAAAAACTTTTATTGGTTTACACTTGACTACCATCTCACCTGATGTAAAGCGACGATGCTGGATGGTGGGATACTACGATGGAGCGCGCTTACCTAGAAGAAACGGATTCACTATATATTTGAAGAAACCAAGATTGTAACTATGTAACCATCGGGGAAAACGCACTCAGGCAACGCATTCCACGGCCTAGACGTTATTATCACAAAAGTAGAATCAAAGTCTCTCAAAAGCCTACGTCCTAATCTCTGGAACGTCAAACATGAAACGATGTCGCTTATTCGAGCTACTAGCAGCAAAAAACCCAACGTGGTATAAATACTCGTCACTCGTTCGATCATCATTCCGAGGCTAAAACTCGTGACGTCACTAATTGATGAATGATGACGAAAACAAAGAGCATAAAGATTTGATACCAGCGAGGAGGAGGGAGGGGGGAGGATACAAGAACAAGACGAGGGAAAATTCGGAATATCTGAGTTTAACGATAAAATTGAACAAGTCAAAGAGAATGATTGTTCCGGCCGAGCGGCGCTGTCTCACAGGTTCTGGAAATGTTTTAATTGTCTGTCGTTTGATCTGGTCACGTGATCAGTGACGTCAGTTGGAATGGTATAATTAGAGACAAATAAATGGTGTTATTATTGAACCGACTACCAACAGCTAACTGTTGTAAACCAACAATCACCAAACGATGACCGACTGTTTGACATCATCAAACAACGATAGAAGACCAACTATGAGTATCGACACCAACGATCGATGACTGACAAATCACTATCGGATCTTTTAGAATCACTCGATAATAATAACCCATTTTGCGAAGAAGAAAAATAGTTTCAAGCTACGTACTAGATGTTGATAGCGGGTTTATTTAGTATGTCAAGTTACAAATATCAACCACTTGCCTATCTACCTTATATATAGCACTTAAGGATCCCAAACATATCCAACGGTAATTTTAATGAAGAAAACCTCTTTAGCTTTATAATATTAGTATATATGTTGCAGCCGGGTTGTATAATCCGCCGTTTTACATTACGGCTAGCCATTTTGAAAAGCAGGGCCGTTTTGTAAAGCGGCGGTTTATCAATTAGCCGGATTGAATGCGGCTGATTAAAAAGCAGCCGTAATGTAGGTATTCGCCGCCATACGTTATTTAACACGGCTAGCCGTAATGTAATAAAGCGAGAGATTAGCCGCTTCTTTGACAATTTTTAGTTCCGATTTTTAACACTCATGACGCTGCCTGACATAACAACAACTATGGCGTTGAATATAGTACGTGTTGCTACATTCCTTAAGTGACTGTGGATTCTGGGGTTCGGAGGAATCGTACACAATATCATTAGGGTGGTTTACCACTGTCCACCTTTGGAGACTGCTCACCTTTGTCCACCTGGGTGTTACTTGAAAACTATTTAGTTTCAACCGTCCACCTTATTAAGACTAAATCAGACCGGGTAAGGTCACATAGGACCCAGATCCGACTCGGAGCACCCCAACTCCACCTAGTCTGGTCGTTACTACCACTAGAGTGTATTTAAAAAATGTGGGAGCCAGAAACTTCAGGGAGGTCCTGAGTGGAACGAGCCATGCGAGGTCAAGCGTAGTGGGGCGTAGGCCGAGTATGGAGAAGCGACACTCAGGGCTGACCGCAAAACTTCTGGTCCCACCTGAAGTCAAATCTCAATGAACCTTTGTCCATGTAAGTGCACCATGTTTCTTAGGTGTGTCGTCAGCAATACCAAGTTAGGGGCTTTCAAGATTTATATGAGAGGTAAAATGTTGTAAAAAAATAGTAAGGAATAATAAATATACACTTGATGGGAAAAACAGATCTACCGGGTTAATGTGTGACGTAAAAGTAGGTAAATGGAAAATAAAAAAAAAAATTGGCAGTCATGGGAATTTCCCATTGGATGACGCATTTCTAGATAGCAAATGGCTATGGTACCGAGTTTACCCGAAGATTTTTTATCATATCAGAGCGTGACGCTAGAATTAATTTCACAGCCCACGAAAAATCTGTCTAGGCGTGCCAAAAGAAGTTTTCACTTCAACAAAACTGGTGGCGACTTTTCATCGCAGCGACTGGTTTCGCAAGTCGCGACGTAAGGATTGTGGTAGCAACTAAGTGCAACGCATCGTCACCAGGAAGGGTTGCAGCGTATTATCGCAGCGACCGATCGCGACGCATTGGGCAAATTTAGATAACAAACTTTCTTATTCAATTAAAACCCATACGGCTGGTGTCTTGGGCGCGCGCGCGCAGATATTATCTGCTTTATTTTTTGTGATGTTTATTTTTTAGTGTTCCGTAGATGTAATGTTAACTTTTCTAAGAAATATCTTGAGAACGGTTTGTCTCAGACAAACCTTGTTGAGGTTTGAAGGGCAAAATCTTTATCTGTAATAGTTACTTACTGTTTTCGCAATAAATAAATAAATGTCGCAGCGGCCGGTCGCGGCGTCGCAGGCTCGTCGCAGGCTCGTCGCAGCAGTCAGCAGCCGTTGTCCCGCGGGACGCGGTGCAGCCTGTTACCTATTCTCTGTCTGTTTCTCTAATTACACGAGAACAACGCTCCACTTGTAGACCATTTTAAATACACGACTAACTGGCAGCGATAGGTATAGTGAGTAACTACTAATCCTTTTAACGTTAGGTTGTTGCTGTGGACAACTGTCATTGGTACATGAACCGTACATAATCAATAAGTGGTGATGTTTTCGCTGCAGAATAGTTTTTTGAACGTGTAGTACATGATATAACCTTTCGCTAGCACTTTACCATCAGGACGCGCTTGCTCGTCGGCATGACAATGATACTTGATACTTTTGTTCGTTTATGAAACTAAGTAATTATAAAAGTGTGTTGATGAGTCGGAAACCAGAGAACTGTTCGCTAGTTTCCACCACAGTTCGGTATACAAACATTTCATGTTGTTTTGTTACGTGGTATACAAACATAACTACCTAAATGCACAATAAATACTCAAATCAATGTTACCTTACTGCCTTACAGACGGCTCAAGATATACTGTCGAAACAAAGAAATGTATCAAAATAAGATCAAGTCAACAGGCACACGGTAATAAAAGATGGATAATAATATATGTTGTCTTTGGATAATAATGATGGTAATGATTATCATCTCCCACCAATCACGCCAGCGTGTTTCACAAGCTGTATTGTTTAGAATGAGAACGCAATTGGGGGTTTCTTTTTTTATTGTATAGACAGTATAGAGATTAAAGTACTGTAAGTAAGTAAGTAAAATACTTCCCCAGGCAAACTTTAGGGTCCTATCATCAAAAAAGACAAATTCGATGAAATCGTCGCTAGTAGATGGATGCGGCCGGAGACGCTCGTTTGTCATAATTTGGCCGTGACGCGCCACCGCCGCCGCGCCAGCGAGGGCGCCACATTCGTGTGAAAAGTTACGTTCTTTAAAATTGAGATGGATATGTGGTACTTAAAACAGTTCGTCGTTTTGGGATATCCTTTAACTTAAAAAAGATTTTCCTCGAAAGTTGAGAAAATATAGATTGAGCTTTTAAGCAGTTCGGTGGTTCTTTCCCACATTTATATTTGCTCAAGTCCGCCTGACTTTGTTCCGGTAAAATAGCTTAAATGTAGAAAATATTTAAGCTATTTTATACAAGGATAGCGGAGAAAGATTTAATGAATAGAATAGAATAGAATATTATTTATTATCATGGTAGCAACATTCACATATATAATTACAAAAAAAAAAGTACATAGTATGAACGCCACTACACAGACTCGTCACATTACAATTTGACATTTGATGTACAACATAAAATGTGTTTGTACTTAGACTTATTCAAATAATAATAGGTACTCCGTTTATATTTTCGTAATAATAAAAAAAAAAACAATATATATGGAAGGTAGATACCACCTTAGCAGTTCCACCACCTACGACATAGGTACATGTTTATGTAAGAAATAATTTCATTTTACAAACTGTATAAGGGTTTTGTCTATTTTGTTACTTATTTATGAAACAAGTCAATTTAGATATGATTGGAATTATTATAATAATATAAATTAAGAATGATCTAATCCTTAAGATTTTTTTTTCTATTAATGCTGCATATAAGAAAATATTAATTAAATATAATTGGAATGATTGTAATATACATTAAGAATAATTTAATCCTTAAGATTTTTTTTTTCTATTAATGCTGCGTCAAAGAAAATTTTACAGAAAACATACAAATACGACAAAAACAATACTGCCGTCCGCAAACTACAATGCCGTTAAGTACCAAAATGTAGTTTCGAGATATCGCGGGAAAACTGTTTCTAAATTTTAAAAGTATGCCATTTGATAAGTGAAATAGGTATTTCCATAATTTTGATACCTTTATATAGAGCTGCAAAAACACTTTGAAATGATAGTATTTTCAAGATAATAAGGTGTGCAAAATAAGAGTTATAAGCGTTTTTGCATTCTAGTCTTGTAATTTTGTCTTAAAATCTTTTCAAATTCACCACTAAAATGCCGTTATGTATAGTTTAACGGCATTTTAGCTTGATATTTTCTTAAATTTCATTGGATGGTACTTGACTACAGAATTTGAAATCATTCCAAAACTAAAATGCCGTTATATCATGAAACATCCAAGATTACAATGCGGTTAAAGTCATTTAACCGCATTTAAAACTAGTAAACTTCATAAATTTGTTTTAATCGGTTATTTCAGAGCATTTTACAACACTAAAATGCGATTAAATGCAAAACCTTTATCTTTAACTGCAATTAAGCTAAGCATGACTCACAAGATAATTAAGAAAATACAATAAAAGTGATGATTTATGTGAAAAAAGGAAACAAAAAATGACTTTAGAAACTAGATTTTTATTGGCATTAAAAAAAAACAAACCGCATTTTTGTTAATCTTTTTCGAATACAAGCCTAAGTATCTAAAAATAAAATTTTTCAGGAGTTAAAATTTAAAATAACAAGGCAAAATTACAAAATTTTAAATTTAAAATTAAAATACTACTTTTATTGCCCTTACTTACAACAGATTTTCAAAAATCTACAATAGAGATCAATTGTTTTTGTTTTATTTTTGTCACAATCACTTAAACTTTTGAATAAATATTCCTACAAAATAATTAATCATACCTAAGACTCAAATATTTTTCTTGAGTCTAAATATTGCTATACTAGCATTATCATTCTTTGTCGTCGGTCGACAAGTTCTTCCAAAACAATAGCTTATGTGTTGGCGCTATGTTGCTCTATGAATTGAACTAAATTAATCTTCCGCTTAGTATTTCTGCATTTTGCTTTTGATTTGAAACGAAGTTTTATAATTTCTGGTATTTTAAGTATTTGCCATTGAAGAAAGCAAAATAATATAAATAATCTTTCTGGCAATAATTTTTGTACCTACAAGCTATCACAATAAAACTCAAAATTAGAGTAAATCCACATGTGTGACATATTTTTGAGATTAACTCAGGGGCTTAATTTGAATTCTTCTTTCTGAAGCGTTATTTGGCACAATGACGAAATTGTTTGGTGCTATAAACTTCATATTTACTTTTGAGTTGCTAACTCATTCTGTCTCATCAAAATGGTCAAAATCATATAACTTACCTTTATTGCATTTCTTACTTTACTTTATGATCTTCTTGTTCGCAACTCATGAAACTGTGTTGATTTGAACAGATGATTTTGCTTTAGTAAATAAATGCATTTAGTAAATAAATGACACTGAGAAGAAGTGAACATAATAGTCAATTTTATTTTGTGCACTGCAACTGCATTGCACTGTTAACAACCCAATTGTATACATCAGATCTTTTTCTTCGATTCAGTCATAATTTTTATTTTCCAAACTGTCAACTGCTTTGTGGTCGTTGCATAAACATTAAAGTAGATAGGTTCTGATATTCACCAATTTCTATCATATGTCTCCGCGTTTGACAGAGAGATGGAAATACTGACAGTTTTTTGAGGCTCATTAATTGAGCTTCTACGCTTTTCCAACCAGCCTTCGGTTAGTTTTTCTGTATTCTGTATAACGGCATTGACAATGTTTTAATACAACGTTAAATGGTACCGTTTTTAAGCTAGTTTTCTGTGGGTATTTATTAATTATGTTGTGGTTCTTAAAGTCAGACTTATGGTTACGTTTAAACTTATGCTTAATGGATTTCTTGAAAATAGTTACTAAAATTTTCACTTGAATCAGCTATCTTAAAATCATTATAACGTGCAGGTCATCTGAATTGAAATCACACTGTAAACTTGATTGTGGAGTTTAAAACTTCAACAGATACGGTAGAGTGCTATCATCATCTGGCTGTAATATTTTATGTTAACTCTTGAAACTGAATGTTTGTTTTGATGATTTTGTAGAGAATTACTCTACTTTCCTTGTAAGTCTATTAAAACCTGATAAAGTTTCATTAGATAGATTTGTGATTTCATTAAAATCTAAAGAAAGACGAGTACTGTAACATAATTTATACGTCCCAAAATGTATCAATGACACTGGAAGAGTCGGAACAAGATGTAACATAAGGATCATTTCCGTTTTTTTCTATACAAGATCTAGTTTGACTCATCTAAATGTGTTTTAAGCCATCGTAACAAGTTGGAGGGAACGAAAGCATCTTATTCATCTGCACTTGATTTCCTTCACATACTATCGTACTGCATACGCAAGAACTTGTAACGGCATTTTAGTTAAGTAATGTGGCATAGCCGCATTTTAGTCTAGTATTGTAAAAAATAAATAATTTATATCACATAGTTAAGGTAGCTTTGTGATATTTTCTGTTTTAAGTTTACAAAATTGCATACGTATTTACTAGTCTAAAAAGCCGTTAAGTATGTTTAACTGCATTTTTGTGTTGTATTCAAGCATAACGGCTTTATAGCGTTGGACAAATACAATATAAATTATAAATGAAACTTTGTTTAAAAACATTTAAGTGCTTTAACGGCACTATAGCGTACAAAAGTCAGTTAACGGCAATTAAGTTATGGAAAATCAAAGAAAATTTCAGCCAAAGGTAACGTTAAAATACCTTAGCGGCTTTTTAGGTAAGTATTGTTATTTAACTGCGTTTTAGCGTTGGAACCATACAAATTAAAATGACTTAACGGCATTTTTAGTTTTGGTATCTTAAAAACTAACATAGCTAGAGAAACACGGGTTACACAGATCGATAGATATTTTTTTTCTGATTGTAGTGCCATTTAAAAGTCCAAATCGACCCGATGTTAGATAACGGCATTTAAGCTTGCGGACGGCAGAATAACATAACAGTGCCTAGGTAGTATATGCCTTCTCAGACTACCTTTCATGTAAGAAAGCGACAATATCATCTTAAATTAAAATTCATCAAAATTATTATAATCATTCCTGACACCATCCGTATAATCTAATGCAGTCCAGACTGTTAAACATACATTTATTAACTAACTTTATTTCCTAAAAGGTATGTAATCGGTAAGGTGTAAGTAATTAGTTATGTTCTGTGGATATAAAAAGAAATAGTTCTAGTAGAGAAAAATAAAATTTAAATCAGTCCAGTTTCTATTGAGAGTTTTTTCGTTACATATAAACAGACGAACACATCTTTTCTCTTTATACTGTTAGTTAAGATATAGAAATATCATCAGATAGCTTGTAAGACTCATAATCCCAAAGTAACGTGTTGTTCTCGTGACTATGGGGTCAACGGAGATTTTGCAAAAAACAAGTGTTTTAATACATATTGTTCAGTGTCAAATACATTTTATTTGATATTGAAAAAAAAAAATGTAAATCATTTGCATTACATTTGGTGGTAGGCGGCGCCATTCCCAAATAATAAATCGTAAGAAAACCCTTCTTATATTTAAAGACTAGAACACGCATGTTTCGGTTTGGTATAGTATATGTTTGTTTCCGTGTATATGTTTGTTTCCGTGTTTAAATATGTCTGAGTTACATCAAGACGAGCACACAAGACGCTGTTAGTAGCGGACACATTAAATATGTACATGTAGAGTTGTAGAGGTGTCTCAATCGCCACACATCAGCCTCCGGCAGGTAGTCCCGAGTCCCGCGCCCCGCGCCCCGTGGGTAATGTGATGCTAACGACAGAACTGAAACTGATTGTAATATTCACCCGATACATTCCCCACGCTGAATAATCTACGAGTGGCGGAGACAGCCGAGCGCGACCGACCACCGCCGACCGCCGACCGCCGAGGCTGTGGCCGAGGTGCGGCGTTAATAATGCACGCGGGATGAATGTAGGCGATATCACCGCGAGGACTCACGATATAGTTGTGGAAACGGAACTACCTGACAGAGTATCACCGGAAGACGCAGATGTGGTGTAAATTATTCAGGATAGCGGTGACGCGGCCGGCGGGAAGCAATCGGCCGCAACCCTCGGCCGCGGTTCGATGCAAACGTGGGAACATAAACTCTCTACTATGAAATAGCACATCCACGTCTTTGTGTATCCGTGGCGCAACGCTGTACACGGCCGCGTTCTTTTCATCTTCAGCTATGGAACTAACAGGGCTGAAGAAATGTTTCGGTGCTGCCACTATTAGACAGAGTTACGGCTGGTCTAGTCGGGAGAACGGCGACTGCCGATCCGGAGACCCCGGGTTCAAAACCACGCGCACCATGTTTTTTCGTGCGTAAGTGTGAGCGTAATCCCGCTAACTTAAAACGGTGAAAAAACCCATAGTAAAGAAGCCGACATGTACCTGAAATCTTTCGAAGTCATGACTGTGTCGTCCGCCAACCGGCACTGGGCCAGCGTGATGGATTATGGCCTTGCGAGAGAAGGCCCCGAGTCCCAGCAGTGGGAACATTAAGTTTAGTGGGTGGGTAATTACTATTAGGCCACGGTGACAGAGATACAACCAACTTTTGTTTAACAATAGTAGTCCCTTGCTGTTTTACCCGCATAGTTACCGTTTGTATCAAATGTACTCGTAAAAACAACAAATATTTTCGTGATTTAGTGTGTTGAACCCACGTAAAAAATTGTTCAATAGGATGTGTAGAATGCGAGCATTCTATTATGAAAAAATCAGAGGTCCTTAAGAAACAGTTTTTCATAAATTCTTGACGGGCACAGCTGAGGACAAATATGGTCAGCTACAAACATTATGAGGGAAATAAAATTGAGGTATAGTCTACTACTACAAGTTTCTTGTAGTAGTAGACTAAACTAACTACAACTACGTTGGATTCCTGTTAGATTTGGGTTCAAACTTTCTCTGAGACTACTTATTTTTCTGATAGCTGCTTGTGTTAAAAATCTAGAAATATATTTTAATACAGCTTTAATTAAATCAGATTTTAGACCTGTACGGCTAAAGACAAAGAAAACATAGGCAAATAAATGATAGAAGCCATTACATTTCCACGAAAAGAAAGAACCTTGGAATTATAAAGGCACCGATAAAATTATAGGTGGATAGAAAGAAGTATTGGACAATACTGTACAAGAACATAGGTAGGTATAACTTCGGTATATGTATGTGTGTATAGCAGTATTGCTCCAGGCACTTACTTCGCTTAAACACTAATTATGCTTTAATTAGTTTAGTGGAGTGACGCGAACTCGGGAACTCGGGCCAACTCGGGCCAACTCGGGCCAACTCGGGCCAACTCGGCAACTCCAGCCGAGTGCGGGCTATTCCTGGACTCGTTTGGAGCACCTCTGATTCCGTCTTAGATGTCACTTGAAACTCTCCCCTGGAGAATTCGTTAATTAGATCTGTTTTGTGAGTACTTTTCTAAGTGTTTGCACTGATTGGGCGCTCGGTTTTTCATTCCGTTTACGAAATAAATTAGTCAAGCATTTGTATTGGATACTAAATATTCCTACAGTTGGGACTGGGGGCAATCTCTCGCATGAAGAGAGTCAAGGCCACGGGTATCGGGTCAAGGCCGATATATCCACCACGCTGGCCTAGTGGCCTAGTGCCTAAGTACATGTCGGTTTCCTATCGATGTTTTCCTCCATCGTTTTAAGTAAGCGGTATTACACACATTACTTCGGAAAGACAGTGGTGCACGTGGGATTGGACCTGGGAGCTCCGGATTGGCAGTCACCATTCTCCCGACCAGCCCTAAGATATTTGTATCGCATACTCTACACGATGCTTCCTGTGGTTAAATACTGAACACCCGTACAGACAACCTATAAAATGAATAATACTAGTGAGCAACTGTGGAACCTTGAACTCATATCGCAAACTTTACATAAAAACTTTACTACGACGGATTAAAAAAATAACAAGTGACACGCAGCCTTGGAAAGGTGTGGTACTTCTCCAGGTGGACTCTGGGTCCTATCTCAAAGAGTCCTTCCTACCACTACGATATATCAATTATAGTTTGGATCGTATTCAACTCCTGTGGAATATGGCAAATTGCAAAGAGTGTTACCACTAAACTATACCTACATATACTCCTAGTGGGCTACAAATAACAATTATAGTGTGCTGCTAATACTTATCTATAAAGAAACGTCGAGTCTTGTGAAAACTTGACAATTAACTAACATAATTAAGACCAAATAATACATTGACAAACTGACATTTTGAATCAGATTGCCCTGTATACATTTTATAATATTTTTTAGTAAGTTAGAAGTTACGGTGGTCTAGTCGGGAGAACGGCGGCTGTCGATCCGGAGACCCCGGGTTCAAACCCCACACGCACCACTGTCTTTTCGAAGTCATGTGCGTAATGCCGCGTGCGTTAGTGGGCTGTTGATGATGATGATGATGAATATTTTTTAGTACTTATATACCAAAGAGGATACATACTTTATCTAATTTATAGTGGCACTGTATACGTATTGTCATTCTATGGCATTGCTCACATGGATCAACTGCAAGATTTGCTATAGCAAAACAAGGATTAAAACAGCATTCGAATCATACTCCAAAACAACATACTGCAGAAACACAAGACATTGGCGAAATTGTGCTCGCCGAACATATCTCACTTATACAGCACAAACTAATCCTAGCCAGAAATTAATAGAAGATGAAGAATCAGATGACATATAATACACAACCAATTAAAAGCTAGAAATGAAAATAAGACTCATCAACTGACTATTATTTTTATCATTGTATAAATTCAGACCAATACAAATTGTTTTCCAGACATATTGCATGTCTCTCGAAGAGGCCACTTGTATGATTCAACTTTTAAAAAGTTTTGTAATATCTTATCTTACCTACAAACTGCACTCGATATTCGTATGTGTATTTGCAAGACAGTCTGAATTGTCTTTATTAGAATAATGCCCCCGGCGGGTAGTCGCGCCGCCGCCGCCGCGTCAGGCGCGCGCGGCCGTGAGCACCGGCGGCGCCGCGTCACACACAGCCCATAAAATACGTCATCGGCGATAATGACACAGATGCCCCTAATTATACATGTGGGGTCCTGCCGTCCCCTAGCACTGCCCGCGCGCCGCAAGGCACCGCGTGGCCCCGCGGCGGATCGGGAGAGACCTGACACGTCATTTACAATTCATACGTTTATGATCACATGTTTCAACAATAATAATAGGTGAAATGGGGGGGGGGGCGACTTAGGAGTAAGATTAGCTCTAGAATGAGTTTGAAAGAACTCAAATGGCAAAGGTCATGGACCCTGTAGTCTGTGGAGTTGCTAAATTAAAAAAAAACCGTAATAGCATTTAACCACCATCTTGTCTGATGTTAGGTAACGTGCGATCGAATTAAGCAGGCTTAATTAAATTTAATCTTTATTTGATTACATATAATATTGTTAGCAAAACATGGCATTGGGCAGTAAATTTGTAAATTAGCACGTCGACCTCGCACCGAACATGCAAAGTCAAAGTTGAAATATGAGTTTGTCGCATAAGTGAGGGTTGATGATTCTAGAACAATCACCAAGTATAGGTGAGAGAGCGAGATATCGGTGACATACCGAGATGGGCATCAAAAGTGAGTACATACATAACCATACCTATGCTCTTTTTTGTCGCGCGAATTATGTAGGTACAATACGAGTATACATAATCCTACTATAATATTATAAATGTCAATGTATGGATGTTTGGATGTTTGGATGTTTGTTGCTCAATCACGTCCTAACGTATGAACGGTGCGGGCTGAAATTTGGAACACAGATAGGTTATAGTCTGGAAGAACACATAGGCTACTTTTTATCCCGGAAAACAACGGGAACAACGGGAACGGGAACTTCGCGGGTAACACCGCGGGGCGCTGCTAGTATTTAATATTTATCTCTCGAGGTTGCAAAAACCTTCGCGCGAGAAACAAAGCAGAAAGCACGATGCTCGTTCCTGGTTTGCGACAGCGATAGAAGTGAGTGATCGCGAGCGAGTGACTTCAAAATTTGTCTCCTGTATTTATCTCGCAGGTACGAGTATCTCGTATGCAAATTGTTTGACATCCGACACTATTTGTGTGCGTAATGTGTGTGAGTAATGTGTGGAGATGATATGTGGAGATAATGTGTGGAGGTAACATTTGTATGTCGCCGCCAGAGTCGTCAGAAGGGGCCCAACACCCGACACCCGCGCTATGGCAATAGAATTATGCAAAAGTATATTACTTAGCTTATACAGTCTGTTTGATATAAGACTAGCGATGTTTGAATGTCGACTCCCCATCTAACACGGGCTCCGAGCGACCGCCGAGAGAACGCGCTGCCCGAGTCCGTGTTTCCCGACCGGTACAACATGGCTGTTTTCAAAGCTACTCCTGGACTGAAAAGACAGTTTGTGGATCAGCGCGTTACGTCGTAAGCTAAGTCGGATATTGCTTAAAATTGGACAACTCGCGGTCAGACGTAGATCTAAAACATTTATAATAAAAACGTACAAATGTCAAATTAAATTACGATTATTTTCGTAGTGCATAAAAATGTAAAAATGACTTAAATATAAGTGTGCTCAAAATATTATGCACTTTATTGAATACACCAAATTAAATTAATTTAAAAACCGACCTATCTAAACGAGTAAATCTGTGCTAAAATTGATAACAAGTAGACAAATAGAAAAACATTGTTTTTTTTTTAATTTATATTTTTGAGATGATTCAATTGTTGTTCGAAATGATTGTTCAGTTGTGTTATTGTTGTGTATGTATGTATATGCCGCGCGGGCCGCGACGGGCGAGCAATGAATAGATTATCTCGGGTCAATATTTACAGGGATAATTGTCAAAGTTGTCGGGTTGTTTGTCCGTGTGGTCGCGGGGCCGGCTCGGCACTCGAATGGCAGTTACCGCCGGCGTCATGTTTAACACCTCACTTACACTCAATTTCTCTTTTTTCTAAGTCCCTCGTATAAATTAAGTGAAGCCTGGATCCCACAACACAGATTGCCTTAGTGTGGGTCCAGTGCACACTAACACAATACGTACTCGTTCATTGTATCTCTTATCACTTGTACCTTTTCTTGTGTTTTTGTTAATGTCTTTCGTTTTTGTCACAATAAAAGTTTTTTCATTTTCACTTCTTACCGTTTATAACGTCAAACGGTCTTATAGTAAAATTTCATTTATAGTTCCTTTAATAAATTGGTCCTAGAGTTACTTATGAGTTGAATTGTTTCCTGTTACAATTTGTTTGAAAAACCTTGGAAACAAAAATTTGCAAAGCCTGAAAATGTGTGGTTATGGTGAAAATGACTTCAGAGTAGCTGCCAATCAGGGATGTACTTCTGTAACAATTTGTCATCATCACTAGTTATAACGGTGAACGAAAACATCGCAAGGAAACCTAAATGTTTCGCGTTACTTACCTACCTGTATCAGACCAGGATTAGACCTGTATAAATAAATAATAAATAATAAATAAATATATTATGGACTTGATCTTTGTAAATAAAGGTATGTTTGTGCTATAATAATGAGCACAAAATAATTTAAAGAAAAAGTTGTAATTATAAGTAATGACCAACAATAAGTGTGCGGCAATCAGGAACATTAAATTATAATCAAACGAGAACAATAACAACTTATTACAATTATCACTATCAGTATCCCGCGGTTTTATCTGCGTGGTTCCTGTTCCCGTTTCGCATTATTATACCACGATGACAAGAAGCCTGTGTTATTCTGGACTATAATAATCTATTTGTTTTCCAACATTTTATTCTGAAAAATTTAATCTGTTCAAAATTTTTGACGTGATCGAGTAAAATATCTAGACTTTCTCATTTCTGATACTCGTACTACTAGGAGAATTATTTTAACCCCCGACGCAAAAACGACTGGGTGTTACAAGTTTGAGTCGTCTGTCTCAGTGTATGTGTGTTTGTTTTTGGCATTGTAGCACCCGAGCGGATGAACCGATTTTGATTTTGTTTGAAATGTTTTTTTTAAAATAACGAGTGACAAGACGAGCAAGACATGTGCCTGATGGCAAGCAACACGCCTGCCACATAACGGCACAGTGACACGCAGCTATTGGAACGTGAAGAGTCCAAATCATTACCTAGCACTGCACTGCGCTCGCCACCCAGAGATCCAAGGTGTTACATCTCTAAGCCCTGCGATTTCTCTGGAAACATGCTGTTTAAACCGGAACACAGTAATGTTTTCGCATTTTTGCTTGGCGGTAGAATAACTGGCAAAGATGTGGTAGGTACTTCCCCAGGCGGACTCTGCCAAGAGTCTTACCACTACAGAAATGTGAAATGTAAACGTGAGTTATTCGTGTGTATTCACGGCTCAAAACTTGTCTGACTAAATCAAATCATCATCAAAACCAGTATACGGTTTCAAAGTTATCAACAGTATTTGCGAGGGTATCTTTATGCGTTATGCGTTTTACTTGCAAACATACGTGTTAATGTGTTACAAAAATATTTCTGTAACATTTAACAGGTATACGGGATTTAACAGGTAGGTACATTAATTCTTATAAAAATGTAGATTCGATGGTTTAGTCCATATTGTGTAGAATGGCAAAATCTTCCTTTGAAGGCCGGGGAGCTACACAATACTTCAACTCACCGGCCGTCACTAGCGCTGAGAATGTAGGTAATATCGACACCTCGCGTAATGACCTGGCTGCGTACAAACTTGTTTGATGGAAACTAATCAGCATTTAGCTTGTTAACTTCAAGCAACGCCTCGACTAATCGTTAAGAAGACATAAACTGCAACCACGAATCTGTTTTCCCACATAAATTCCAACACGTTTAGATCTGAAACCGGACCGCAGCGGGGCGGGGGGCGGCAGACGGGCGCGGGGCGGCAGACGGCGGTAATTGCCGCAATTACGGCGGAGCGGCGTCTGACCGCACTCGCCGCCTGATCTCTGCGAGCGCTGGCTCGCGGCGGGCGCGGGGCGAGGAGGGGTCACAGGAGACATGACCCTTCTGAAAATTGTATACGTTACATTGAAAAATTTAAAAACATTCTAAGATATCGAATATGCTATTTTGTACCTCGAGAAAACAATTGGGACTGTGCAGGTAAAATTGCGAGGTGCCACAAGTAAAGTATTTTTATAGTTTTAGTTAATTAAAAAACCTGACTGAAAATATTCAATACTTATTTTTTTATGTAATAAATATGGTATCCGTTCTTTTAATAAACTTTTTTTCACAAACCGACATGTGATAACCAACGTTAGACAAACTCACGGGTAGAGAAATGATTATTATACAAAAAAATATTTAACAAATTGGTTATATCTCAAACTAATTATTTGACAAACATTCATTCTATAACGTATTATTTGACAAATGATTCTTTTAATATTTTTGTTAACTACCAAATGCTTAAAAACAAAACCAACGCTTGACAAATTTTCATTTTATAATGTGTTGTTTGGCAAACAACTCAATTTATAAAACAAACATTTAATAAATTGCATAAAAACTTGATTGTAATTTTTGAATATCTAAGTAACCACACCGGTACGATTAGGTTACTTAGGACCCAAATCCGACTCCACCTAGTCTTGTCGCTACTACCCCTAGAGTGTATATAAAAATGCGGGAGCCAGAAGCTTAAGGGAGGTCCTGAGTGGAGCGAGCCATGCGAGGCCAAGCGCAGCGAAGGGGGGAGGTGGCGAGCGAAGCGAGCCGGCGACCTCCGTAGTGGAGCGCAGGCCGAGTATGGAGAAGCGACACTCAGGGCTGACCGTAGAGCTTCTGGCGGGAGCCCACCCGGAGTCAAATCTCAGTGATAAACCCTAATCGGAGCGATAGTCAAAAGTAAATCACAGAACCAAATCAGAATTGATAGTTTGCATAAACAATGTATCGGGTACTTTTAAAATATTTCTTATATATTCTACTTTGGTAAATGCTAAATTTGTAAAAAAATAATTTATGAAATGAAAAATGGACAAAAAATAATATGTCATTCGATACATTGTTTAAGTGAAACGTTTGCCATGCAATTGGTTATAAAATGATGGTTTGTAAAATAAAACATTTGTTGATGTAAGGTATTTTTGAAATAAATATCATACGAAACGTTGTTTGTAAAATGAAAAATTTTTGTATGGTAAAGTTTTTGCAATGAATATTATACGATTAGTTGGTTTTAAAGAGATGTTTTGTCAAAAAATGTTTGTGAAACATTAGTGAACCAATAAATATACTATCTAAGCACGCTTGGGTGATTAAGACGAATCTAACGATATCTTAATTGTAAAAATCTATTGAGCCGCGTTTGGAAGATAAGTAGAAACAAAGAAATTTACAAACATATGATACGGGCGAAAAACATAACCCTTCTTTCAGTCAGGTAAAACTATGTAGTATGACATATCGACAATGTTGTTGTGTTATTATTGGTAACCTCCTCTTAAACTTGCGGCTACGGGCTGCGATCGCTCCTGGCTCGCATCTGCCGCCCCCGCAACAACTCCTTCATACCTATTCATCCCGCTCCTCTCATTTACGTCGGCGGCATAATTACATTTTTACGGCGCCGGAGCGGCAAGCGATATTACATTCCAACGCGACGTGACGTCACTGTGAACACTCTACATTGTAATATTTTCGCGAGTTAATATCCGCGCGCGTTTAACGAGAGACGGAGTCTCTCGGCCTTTGAACCCCGTTTCGTAAAACTGGGAAACTATTGTTTTATTCGGTTTGCGAGTCCCGAGTCCGCCCGAGCCCTTCCGAGCTTAAAAAACAAAAGCTTACACTTTATTTGAAGTCGATTGTTATCCGGCGGCCCTTTCCTTTGTGCCGATAAGCCTCGCGGGGAGAGGGGTGAGCGCACTCGATGGGGATCCTCCGCGGAGGGCTCGCAGCGGGGTGCGGGGTACGGGGACGCAGATATCTCGGTGTTTTGTAACACCGCGCGCTCGAATTAGATTTTGATAGTCTTATCTTGGAGGCAGCAGGTGGGGCGCGGAGGATACACCGCACGAACAACCATGATCGAGAGATTGTTTATTTGCTCCGACCAAGAGTTAAATATTCCAACATTGCATATACTACACTAGCAACGCCCCGCGTAGTTCCCGTTCCCGTTATTTTTCCGGGATAAAAAGTAGTTCATGTGTTTTATCACACTATACAATCTAATTGTGTTCCACATTTAAATCCGATCCGTACATACGTAAATAAATGATTGAGCATTGACGATAATAATATTAGTAGGATAGGATAATGTACCTCACTAATCAAGTTAAAAACTTGCAACGAACAAATTGGCAATTGAAGTTAGGTCATCGTATTTTATATGTAGGTAGTCTATCCCGGCCCTGACTTAAAATTGTGAAGGAAAACATTGTGAGGAAACCGAATTTATATACCGAGGCTTTATAATACTCGTATTAGTATAGATTAACAACATTATTGTGGCAAACAACCGTAAATAACGTGGTAGAGGTTACACCATAGTTAGTGATATTTCCACAAGTTTCTGACATGTTCAGTTCAAACACTAACTTCGTTAGTACACAACCTGCGCTAAAAGTTAACGATGAGCCTGATAGCGAGCGTAGAGGGAATACACTACAGTATATACACTAGATAGTGAAGCTGTTTTATGTGTAGTGGGGAGACGATCGCTCACCGTAGGTATCGAGATACAGAATTTATAACAGTTCGGACAGTTGGATTCAAAATGTAACCAAGTTTATGACAAATAAATATTTATTATTCTATTATTTATTCTTATACCGATGTGGTCGTTACTCACTCTATTCGGAGACCAGCCGAGAACTAAACTACTGTGCTCGGTTATTTGAATTTTCAAGTGTAAATTTCTGTAACCGCGATGATTAACTTTTGACTGGGGAAAAGTTTATAGATTAGCGTCACTGACATTATAATGCAGCGGCGTAGCGTAGGAGCGGATCTTGCGTCATACACTTTTTGGATGAGAGATTGCTGGGTTGAAAAAAAAACGACTCCTCAGAAATGAAACAAGGCTGAGAAGATGTGATGAAATTTTGAGTTTAAGTTAGTAGGACACCAAAAAAACATTACTGTGGATTCCATTGGATATTATTGCTATTTTTTGTTAATTATGGATTTATTTTATTACCACAGTATAAAGAAGTACATAGACTGTGTTATTACTATTGAAATTGATTTTAATGCAAATGACAACTGCTAATTGTTGTACCTATGTAATTGAATATGGGTTGTGTCACCTGAAATAAAAATAAATGTTGAATTGGAACAATGTCTCATAAAATTCGGCACAAAAATAATTCCCCCACAGCTCAGTAATTTAAAATTATCCGGCTGTATTGGTTCCGCTAAATAAGGTTAACGTTAAATGATTCCATAATTCCGTTCGAATACGAAAATGTTAAAATAATGGTATTTCTGTGAAACAATCGCGCCTTCCCTCGAGCCGCGAGCCGCGCGACACGCTCGGTGATGAATACTGATGAATACGTTTCACGAACAATATTTGCATTCGATTCTCTTTCGTACGCGCTCGCGACACGCTCGGGTTAAGAGCCCACGCACACGATGACACGTTGCTTACGACGCTAGCAAGCTGCGCAGGCCAGTTTCTTTAGTCCCAATCCTACTGTTTTACTAATCCTACGAATATTGTATACTAGTAGCGCCCCGCAGTTTTACCCGCGTAGATCCCGTTCCCGTCGTTTCCGCTATTTTCCCGGGATAAAAAGCCTATGTGTTCTTCCAGACTATAATCTATCTGTGTTCCAAATTTCAGCCCGATCCGTTCATACGTTAGGACGTGATTGAGCAACAAACATCCAAACATCCATACATTGACATTTATAATATTAGTAGGAAGTAGGTGGGATTACAGTGGGATGTCAGTGTCAGTGTATGGATGTTCGTTGCTCAATCACGTCGTAACGTATCTACAGATCAGGCTAAAATTTGGAACACAGTTAGATTATAGTCTAGTTAAACGCATAAGCTACTTTTAAACTCGGGAAAATAATGGGAACGGGAACTCCGCGGGTAAAACCGCGAGATGCTGCAAGTTATATTAATAATAAAAATGTTGATGTTTCGATGTTATTTGTTCAATCACGAATCAACGTCTGAGCGAATCGAGTTAAAATTAGAAACACAGTTAGATTAAGTATACTCCTAATCTGGAATAGCAGTTGTTCGCGACAAATTAATGTTTCGAAAATAAAAACACTTTGCAAAATAAATCACATTGGCCAATTCGATGCCTGCCTTTTCCATCCTTTTGCGCACATGGAATGCCACACATGAGTGAGGAGGAAAGCGATATCATCGTGGCAATTTTTAACAATAATAGAAAGAATATGGCTGCGATTTGATTCTCTCGAGATTGTTGTTGCGCGTCGTTCTCTCTCCACTTTCGCTGTGAAACTATAATTTGTGTCGTCAATTATGTTCTTCATTCAAACGATCGTCTAAGGAAACCTCACAAGAACTCCAAAGGACAAATTAAGGTAGGTACTGTGCATCCTTCCATTTCCTTACAAGAACTAATCTAGCCGTTCATTTCCATATTTAGTTCTATAAGCATTTCTTTCGTATTGGCCAACACATCGCGTTTACATAATTTCAAATATAAAAATAAATACAGCCCATTAAATTCACTTGTTTCGTTATAATAGCTCAAACAGCAGTACTTTAATAACTGGAAAATAATGGGAATAGCAATTTCGCGGGTAAAACCGTGAGGAGCTGATAGTTAGCTATAAGTAAAGTACATTTTACAAGTTTAGTTCTATGTAAGTCTAGTATGTCCGTAGGTAACCAACCAGGCTGCGACTGTGCAACATTCTTCAGAACATACTTAAAATACCTATTGATTATACATCAACATACCAAATCTCCACGCGCTTGATTTTCTATTTAAATCCTCTGTTTTAAGGGAGCTATGACAATTAACGTTAAAGAAATTCGGTCTGTTGAACTCTGGACAAAAGGCAAAGGTTAACTAGCGTACCAATCTCAATATTTTTAACGGTTCACAGAGTAAATAGGTTAGATAGAGAATTCGAATACCCAGTTATTTAAGGCTCGCGCAGTTCGTCACGAGCACGGTGAGCGAGAGATCAGATTTTGATCAATATCTGTGGTATCTTTCCTTCAAGTTTTAGTTATTGAATTATATAGGCTAACTGAAATATTCATAGAAATTAAGCGGAAACATTTGTTTGTAAATTTGAATTAACTGTAATTGCGCCACCGTATCTCGTTTTCTAAGGAACATCATCACAAATTTCGTGTTTCTGTATGTATTCCGACAAGTCCTTAGACGCGGATCCTTTCTCAAATACAATTGATTGAAGTGCAGTTGCACCCCGCGCCTGGGAGTATTAACGAATCAATTCATTTGCTGAATGTCGCACGACATGTCGCGCGGCACGTGTCGCATGTCGCGTGTCGCGGCGGTCGGGAGGGAGCACGAATACCCGACCCTGAGGGGACAGATTTAGGAGCGACTGAGATTTCAAATCGATCACATTTTTTCGCCCCCAAAAGGGTGTCGCGTTTTAATGAAACGAAAACAGCGATCGCGCCGAGCTTAATGCTCCCCGCGCTATCAGCCCCGTCGGTATTCAAGATAGCCTCGTTAAATTACAAATATCTGTATCATTAAATATTGCGCCGTGCATCCACCCACATCACACACCCTTTTCCCCGCTTCTGTGTTGTGTTGAATAAAACTGGGAACGAAATAAAACATTCGTATTTTCCGAATTGACGTCATAATTCGCAGTTTTCGCCCGAGCGGCCATTCATCCGTCAGCGGTGCGCCGGAAGCGGAAGTCGTTAGGTCGCGCGACTTGCCGGCCGCTGCTGCGCTCGCCACCGGCCGGCCGCCGGCTTGCACTGCACGCGACATGTAGCGGCCCGCGGCGCCGCCCGCGAGGATGGGATTATTTCGTCCTTCGTCTTTATTCGTCCCCTGATGCCGCCGCCGGCCCGCGGACAACGCGGGTTAATGCCAAATCACAACATGTGAATACGCAACTGCTCTAAGCTAATCATAAATCACAAGCCCGCGATGTGGACTAAAGATAACACAATATATGTTTTAAGCATAATTATTATCAATTTCGTTGGAATTTTCGCAGTCTTACTACTTCTCTGGTATTTTTTTCATGGATCTCGGCAACTACTCATGATTTAAAGAAATCTAAGTTTTATTTACAGTGTTTAAGTTTTTGCGACTTGAACTTATGCCAATTATAAAGCACCGAATCAAGCTGCGAAAACATCGAGATAAATGAAGAATAATTCAAATTGTTATTAAATCATGTGTACTTAAAACAAAACAAAGTGTTATTTATTCTGCACTCGAGTATTTTTGAGATAAAAACACGGGAATTGCAAGAGAGCGCCGAGCAAAGCTGGCTGTACCTAACCACTAAACTGCCCCGTAACAAGAATGAGGTTACTCATTCTTGTTACGGGGCACTAAACTTCCACTTCACGTCATACACGGTATGTGCGCAGGTAGATACGTGTTGTGATGCCTTTGATAGCTGATCTGCCGCCGGACCTGACCCGCCATACCCGTCCCGAGACTCCGCACTTGAGACTCGAGACGTTATCAAAGGCGGCACTGATGTCCAACAAATCGCTGATAAACGGGGCGAGGGGAGCCGGGGGAGGTGCTCCTCGCTTCTAGAGATAGGGTGAACACGAGGTATGTTATCGATACGAGAAACTGTTATAGCCGAGGGATCTAAAACTTTCGCTCGAACGGTAATCATCAGCTGACAATTTGATATATCTCAGACTTTCCAGATGTCTTTTAAATTCTTTTGATCTTACATCATCATTATCATCAGTCTACCTTAGTTCACTATTGGACATAGGCCTCTCACATGATATGCCACTCAGCCCTATCCTCAACTTTTCTCCAAACACTGCCTGCTATTTTACGTATTATATTGTCACTTCACTCATTTCTCACATACGATGTTAATATTACAGACATTAACGAGGTGGTTACTTGACGACATAGAACACATCCAAGGTTAACGGTAACACATCCAAACGGTAATTATTTCAGTAGCATTTCACGGTGCATGTTCCACATTTGAAGGTAAAATTGAACAAAATGTACTATCCACATGATTTAAATCGGCGACAGACTCGCCACAGACTCGCGCGGAGGAGATAGACACAGACACACAATAATGCATATATTATTAGAGATAAAGTAATATGATAACGTATATCTTTCAGCAACTTCATTGGTTCACAACAATCGCAATGGTTTGATACGGACTGAGGATGATAATGATAAATATCGTGTTTTTTCTTTCAACATGTTTGTGTTCTTCCAAACTATAATCTGTGTCCCAAATTTCAACCCGATCCGTTGATACGTTACGACGTGATTGAGCAACAAACATCAAAAAATCCAAACATTGTGATTTATAATATAAGTAGGATAATAGGACTTCATGGGAGTAAAATGATCGACAAACAAAGTATCCGCGCATCCCCTCTCTACGGGCGTTCTTTAAAGATGCCTCTATAAGATCTTTGAGGATCAAAGCAAGTGAATTATATTAATTAGAGCCGGCCCGGGCCGCCGGCGCCGGGTCCGGGCCGGGTCCGGGCCGGCGCGGGTATTACCGGATAAAGCGCCCAAACAACTTGCGTGGATTTTGTAAGTTCTTAAAGGATAATTAGACAACTTGTAAATTAGATTCAACGGATCAGTGCTCATTAACGTAACGTCTCGCGGCGGATGGACGCGGCGCGACGGCGGCGTGACGGCGACGGGACGGCGGCGCGACGGTGGCAGGAACGTAGCTTATCAGAACGGATTATATCTTTCATTTCTAAACATAATGATAGTCGTTTTATGACTCTATTTTTTGTATCAATGACTTTCCTCATTAGTAGGATATATGAAAACCAAGTGAAAAAAAAGAAAAGTCTAAGAAAGTTCGATGTCAACAATATCAACAATCAATTTTCCCCTTAAAATGAATCTCCGAGCAACCCACCCCGCGCTGCTCCCGGCGCCAGGTGCCCATGACGCGCGCCGCGTTCCCACGCTGAATGGCAATGGCCAGCCTTTGATCCACGATCGAGCCGGAACGGGAGTCACCAATAGTCTCACGTAGTTGTCTTTTCTCATTGTTTCTATTGATTAAAATCTTCGACATCAACACTTCATATTATGAAGTTGAAGAGATTTATTGGTTGGACGCAATAATCTCAGGAACTAACGGACCGATTTTTAAAATTACTTTACTGTCACAAGATCCCTGATTGCTATAGGCTGTATATTATGTACCATGGTTGAAGCCGGGGTGGACCGCTTGTTTAAACTATATATCTTACTCATATAGAGTAAGATCCCATGGCCACCAGACGTCACGTATTTTCTCATGAATAAAATGTGGACGATTGAGTAGAGTTAGTACGTACTAAGAACACATGCTTACTCGCTAACTTGCTTAGACGGCCAATTTTGAGATATAGGGCTATGAAGGTACATGCAAACATTACTAACTTCACGTATTTTCTAAATAGTAATTTACACGTATGTTGTAGGTAATATCCTTAAAAATAAGGCCCCAATACTCCCAGACATTTTCCGTCGGCCGTTTTGCTTAACATACGTTTTAAAACTCCAAATAAATAACTTAACTTCACTTAAATTCTCATACTCCATTTGTAAATAGGTCCCTCAGACAACTATTTTGTAGCTTTTTCCAATAAAACTTGGACTTGGACTAATATCAATTCGTGTCGGAACTACGATGCCACAGACACAGACCACTGACACATTGAAGTATCTAAATACACATACAGACGTAATCACAACACACACGTCAAAATTCACATTTCATTCTCCTTCTTCGGAAGTGAAAAATTATGTCAGCTAACTACGTCATCATAACTGTAACTGGTTCACCAGAATGAATGCAGTTTAGTTTGAAATCGCCCCAACGAGTTGACACGAACTAACCAGCGGGGGTGAACGCGGTGAGGGGGGAGGACGCGACTCGAATACGTAATCAGAGGGACCAGGCTTGATTCTTCACGTCTATACTAATATTCGTGAATCAGCAAACGTGGTGCGACACACGAACCCTAGTTACTGGGGCCCTGGACACCCTGACACCAGGGGAGACAGCAATCAGCTGTATCTCAACTCTGCTCTATGTAGACTGCTGATGGCTAACACGTGTAGTGTTTGCTGTCACTACCAGTGTATTCCAGTCCACGATGCCTTATTTTACTGCTTGAATAGCGTTTAACTTAATTGTTGAAGAATAATTATCGTTAAGGTAGTAACATCTAGTATCAAGGTCCCGACAGATCTTTGTGGTACATAAAGTATAGTGTCCTTCCTACTCGCGGGAATTATTCCGCGCCGTTAGGTCGAAGTAAGGCGAGCGCGATACGTAGCGCTGCGTAGCGCCGCACGTACTGCGTAGCTCTCATAGCGACAATTTGATATTTATTTGTGTGACGTAGGTAACGTGAGCTACGGCGTAGCCGCTACGGTCGCACCTAACGAAGTTTGCCAGTCTCGTTAGTCTTCGCGTATTTTCATACGAAGGAGTTTTTTGGTGAATTGAATAAGAAAGGCTTGGATTGTGGTGACGTGACCCACCTGCCAACCGGCCTGCCGACCTGCCAACCGGCCTGCCGACCTGCCAGCCCGCCCGCCGACCTGCCGACCCGCCTGCCGCCGGGAGAAATCCAGTCAGCTTATCGCTTATTGAATCTTAATGCGGGCAAATTGAGGTAGTTCAAACAAATGCCATAATACTCGTAGATCGTTGGATCTTAAATATAAAATGAAATATAGGTAATTCATACATCATTGTAGAATATAATATGTCATTATTATTTGAATAGTTTAATTCCGTTAGAACCATCTTAAAATGTTACTTAATTTTAGATTTTGTACGTTTTGGGTATTATTATTATTATTATATTATTGATTGGCGATAGGTTATTATACAAGGTGTCCTAAAAGTTGACGTCAAGCAGAAATCGCATCATAGGTAAGGTCATAACAGTTATCAAAAAATATTTCATTGAAATTCAATGAAATATATTCAGAATTTAATTGAAAAAATATTTTTGGTACCCGATCTAAGAAATAATGTATTAAGTGTTATACCACTTTAGAATCCTTATTAAATACGCTAATTTTTAAAGTTGCCAGACTTGCGTGGTATAATTTTTATTCAGGACCGTCAGTTAAAGTAGGGCGAAAAACTGATTTTCAAAACGTGGTTTTGCAAAACATGACATCTTCTTTCAAGCTGGAGCAGTTAGCTCAGATTTTAATGTTACAAATTACAGAAGCACTATTCAGGATGAAATAAGTAAAAAAAAAAATGGCAAAAAGTAAAAATTTGTAGCAACAGGAAAGTAAAAAATGTTACAGGGCGGTACATTTTCCCGAATATTTTTTTTTTGCAATAATTTTAAAAATAAAAGAAATTATTATTTTTATATTTTTCTGATAACTGTTATGACCTTACCTATCATGCGACTTCGGCTTGACGTCGACCTTTGGGACACCCTGTATAACTGACTTCGACGGCCCGGCCTGCGCTCCCGGATGCGGCAGAATAATTTCGCAATAAACTTTAATATTAATACAATATTTGGTTCTACAATACTCGTAATATTCGCACTCCCTGAGTGGACATTCCTCATTACACTCAATAATGGTTTATGGATTTCAATTACGTGCCGATGTTCTGGTAAGTCATTGCAGTTTTATTTATGGCAGTCTCAAGTATAATGGTGGCGAATGAAACAACCTCGAGATGGTGATCAAACGCATGTATATTATAGCCAGAAAAAGAAGATTGTCAACAATTTTAATTGATGATAATAATAACACACAGTAGGTTTGTATGCATCACAGCCTTATCACACGCCTTCTGGAGTCAGTCAGGGATCTGTCGCGGGTCCGCTCATGTTTATCTGCATGATCAATGATCTTCCGACAGTAGTCAGTCATGCAAAGTGCCTTCTATATGTTGATGACTTAAAGTTGTATGTGGAGATAAAATCTCCGAAAGATTGTCTACTTATTCTGGAAGACGTTGAGGGTTTTTCTATGGAGTGGTGCAAAGGTTCAGGATTCCGAAGTATTCGCAGATGTCATTTAGTCCTAAGAGACATCCGATTAAATTCCGCTACAGGCTTGGCCGTGATTTTGTACCTCGAAATCCTATTGCTCGAGACTTAGGCGTTCATTTCGATTCCAAACTAACGTTTCATGACCATTTCGCAATAGTAGCTGCGAACCCTTTCAAAGATTAGGTTTCGTACTCCGTAACTCCCGCGATTTCAAAAACGTTAGCGTTATTAGATTGATTTTCAATACTCTCGTCCATACTAAGTTAAAGACTAGTGCTTGTGTGAGGCACCCGCATGAAAGTATATATTATAATACACTGTTGCTTGAAAAGGTTCAAAAAGCATTTCTTAGGTACCTATACAAGCGAGTTTACGGATATTATCCTAACATGTACCCGAACAATTTTCTTTTGAATGCCCTTGGATACAATTCTCTGCAGGTTAGGAGATGTAATGACCACATTATGACAATGTGTAAGATTTTGAGAGATGATATTGATATGAATGAAAATTATTCTAGGTAGGTAATTTGAAAGTAGTGTGTCATGTGTAGCTCGACTTCTGTACGCAGGTTGTTTTGTGTTATCTTTTTCTTTATCTTTGTACTTGTCTGCACATTTGTGTATCGACAGCAAATCGACAACAAATCCCGCATGACTCGACATCACGAGCCTCGGCGGTGTTGTGTTCCAGTCATCAGAACTAGATGGAATTAGTTTACTTTTCAGTGAATTCTTCGTTTTCCTTGATGATGATTACACATTTGAAACCTCACGTGCGCCAATGTGACGTCATGTCGAGTTTTTGTCACCGCTGCGCTGCGATAACAGTATGTAATGATTAAACGCCAGACACGTGCGAAATTACGGTCATGTAACCGAATAGAAGCAATAAGAAATGGTTGAAGTTGAAGAGATTGTTAAGAAAATTGTATTGGTAAAAAGTAAATGTCATTAATCATTTTTGTATAGATAACTCTGCAGAGTCTGCCTAATGGAGAACGTCTTGCCAGTTATTTTATTGTCAAGTAGAAAAACGTAAACATTACTTTGATCTGGTTTCAACGAAAACTTTTCTGAAGAAATCGCAGGACAAATAGATAAATAACGTTATACCTGCGAGTAGTGAACTCAGTGTAGTGCTGGCAGATTTGGGTTTTGGGAATCACGTACATATCCAACCGTGAAATAATTTTTGAAATCGGTCCAGTAGTTCCTGAGATTAGCGTGTTTAAACAAAAAAAACAAATAGTTTACATATTCGACGTATAGAGTTAGAACAAACGCTTTACACCGGGTCGCTCTTGTCTTGTCGCTCTTGTGGAAGTGTCATACTTTTGTCGCGGCACATCACTATGTCATTCAATTACCGATTGGCACCGACATGACCCAATTTAAAAAAATCAAATACTTGGGAAACTGTGTGGTGGAGATCCAGCGCTTCAAACCCAGTAAAAGACCAGGAACTCAATGCTTTCGGTGTCAAAGTTTTGGCCACGCAGCTCGAAATTGTAATCGCCCGCCACGTTGTGTTAAATGTGCACAGGGTCACCCTACTTGGGAATGCACAAAAAAAGATCGCACTGATCCTGCACGATGCTGCAACTGCCAAAAAGACCATCCAGCCAACTATGCCCTCTGCAGTGAACGGCTCAGATACATTGACCGCATTGAATCTAGACGAGAAGCCTTACGCAAGGTCATCATAGCGTCCGAATCTGGCCGCCCAAAAACAAAAGCGGGACAAAATACCTGGACTCAAATAACTGGATCTGGGCGAAGCAGAGACAAATCAATTGAACATCAAACCAAAACCCAAAATAAGCCGTCTACTGCCGGTGATGCTTCTCCCCAGCAGGCTTCTAACCCATCACGTTATTCAAAAACAACCACTGGAGGGGTTGAAACCCGGCCACCCCAGCTTGTTGGAGCTACCATACCTCAAGACATCGGAACGACAGAGATGCTGGAAATTTTGTCAATCATACAGACAATAAAACAAGAATTTTCACAATGTAATACTTTCATGGAGAAAGTTATTCTTATTATGACACATTTAGGACATTATGTCTAGCCCCCATAACCTACGCATACTATATTGGAATGCTGATGGCGTCAGTAAAAAGCAACGGGAACTAGCTGAGCTTGCGGTAAGTAAGCTTAAGGTAGACGTTATAGTAGTTTGTGAGACAAGATTAACCAATCGGCTTTCTCTTCACATTCCCGGGTTTCTGTGCTATAGACAGGACAAACACGTACGTGGCTTCGGCCAGGGTGTAGCATTGCTGGTTCGTTCTGATGTTGAGCATAACCTTATTCAGACTCCTTTTACTTATAACCTAGAATCGATTGGTATTACTCTTAAACTGTCTAAGGAACACATATCGATATTTTCAGTATATCAGTCTCCCAATCTTCCACTACTGACAAGTGACCTCGATAAAATATTGGCGCTTGGCTCCAAGGTACTTATTATGGGTGATCTGAACTCGAAACATCCCCTCTGGTCCCCAGGTCCCAGTAACACACATGGCAATAAAGTGTATAACCATATGCTCAAAAACGAATTTACTATTCATGCCCCCAAAGATCCTACTTTAGTGCATTATCGTGCTGGTTTAGTGGCCTGTAGCCCCGACATCATTTTGATTAAAAACTTTAACCCCCCATCTAACATTACTACCATACCAGCGTTATCTTCCAATCATTTTCCCGTTTTTGTTCACTTTAATTCACAACCTAGCCGTAAACCAATTTTAAAATTCAACTATGCTAAGGCAGACTGGGACAAATACAGGAATTTGCTCAACCAAAATATAACATTATCGACAAAAACTTATAAAACCCCTGAACAAATCGACTCGACAATTAATGACCTGCAAAAATTGTTACTTGAAACCCGAGACAAGTGCGTTCCTATTTCAACTTTAAAACCATGGTGTTTATCCTCATTACCTCGACACATCAAACGCATGATTAGTCGAAAGAACTGGTTACGCAGGTCTGCTGTAAAAGAATCTAATCAACTTATTCATAAAATATTAAATTCAAAAATAAAAGTACTAACTTTAGAAATCAACCACGCAATACAAAAATACAACGATAGCATTTGGACCAACAAACTCAAAAAAGTCGACAATCCTGGCAATGATCTTTGGCGACTAGTAAAATCCATACGTAAAAACACTACTCCTATTTCAGCTTTAAGAACGGATGACGGCACTCTTACCTCCTGCCAAGAAACCCAATGCAACATACTAGCAAACACTTTCCTCGAAAATATGTTACTAACAGACGATTGGCACAGCGACGAACTTCCGGCCATAGAACGCTCTCTTTCTCAATTAAACGAACAATCGACCACTAACGACAACTCCTTGTTGGTCCGTCCGTTTGAAGTAAAAAAATATATCACATCTTTGAAGCCCCGTAAAGCTCCTGGACCAGACGCCATCACCAATCTCCTGATTAAAAATCTTCCTCAGAAATGTTTAGTACTACTTACCAAAATCTTTAACGCTTGTCTAGCCTTGAGTCACTTTCCACTTTTGTGGAAAGTTGCCAAGGTCATTGCAATTTCCAAACCTAAAAAGGATCCTTCAAATCCGACATCCTACCGGCCAATCAGTCTTCTCCCGTGTTTAGGAAAACTTTTTGAAAAAGTTATCTACAGGCGCATAGTCCGGACGGCTGGTAGTCGATTAATTAACGAGCAGTTTGGATTTAGACAAGAACATTCCACGGTTCAACAACTAACCAGAGTAGCCGAAACCGTGTCTCATAATCTGAACCTACACCAGTCGACTGGCATGGTTCTTTTAGACATCGAGAAGGCGTTTGACACGGTCTGGCATAAGGGTTTACTGCACAAGCTGTTTATAATTGGATTACCAATCTCTCTAATTAAACTGATAAAATCTTACCTTTCTGATCGTACTTTTAGCGTTCACATAAATAACCACTCATCTTCACCCAAACTAGTCCCTGCAGGAGTCCCCCAAGGATCGATAGTTGGTCCTATACTTTTCCTTGGGTACCTAAATGATATACCTATCCAACCAAGAACCAACATTGCCTGTTTTGCAGATGACACAGCGTCTTTTTCCTCTTCTCCTGACATTGATTTAATTATAAGCCGCCTACAACTTGCCATTGACTTACTATTGATCTTCTTTAATAAATGGAAACTCAAAATTAATAGTGCTAAAACTGAAGCAATAATGTTTACCAGACAACGCACGCTCCCATCCCGAACCCTTAAAATTGAGAATTTTAAAATACCTTGGAGTCGTTCCGTTAAATACTTGGGTACAATACTAGACTCAAAACTTAACTGGACAGCAAACACAAATAACCTTTGCGTTAAAGGCATCACAGCATTAAACGCGTTAAGCCCTCTCATGAACAAGCGATCATGCCTCAGCAACCAAACAAAACTACGAATGTATTGCACCCTGGTCCGACCTTGTATCACGTACGCATGTCCTGTTTGGAGTAGTACTTGCAAATCAAATTTCAAAAAAATACAAGTTATTCAAAACAAAGCTGTAAAGTATGCGTTTTATGTAAGTTTTTAAGTAAGCGTCGTTAATCTCACATTTATCGATAGATACTATCGATACAAGTTACCACACCATCTATTCCTAGCGTGCAACGACTAGACAGCGTACCATACATCGGCCCAGCCCGGGCGTCCGGTTGCAAATACACCCTTATTACTAGTATTAAAAGGACGAAAACAGCTTGCAGCCGCGGACGACCGTGTAAGTAACTGGCTCACTAGCTCCTGTCGCCTAACCGCTTGCTGACGCCAAACATTGTTCCAATATTACCCTCAGTAAATTTATCACAAACGAATTACTCACATTACTAAAAATACGCAACCTACTTGGGTTCGTTATTATTTTTAGCTATAATTTAACCACATAATGAACTAAATGTAATGCTTAATACACTAAAGCTTACATAAACTTTTCTAAACAACCGTAACTTTTTACAAACTATCACACATACATTTACCTATTAATTTGATCAATCTCCAGCTGAAAGTTTTAAATGGACCTGCGTGTCTACTAAACAAAATACTTCGTTGCATTGTACTACTAGGATTAGACACTGGTAATTTGTACTATTGTAAATATTTATGAATATTAATAAAGACTTTTTAAAAACAATAAAAACAACATCACTATGTCGCAATAGCTACTCGTAGCATACGAGTACACCTCATCTGCTTACGATTAGCACAAAGGAACCGTGGGGAAAAACCTGATCTATTTATTTACTTATTCTTTATCTAAGCAAAAAAACATCTTCTACTCTATCAAAAATATTAGTTTAGATTAATATACATCATTTTCACAACAGCACAGCGCCACGTAGCTATCTAATTATACATAAATATTCGCTATCTTAAGTCATATTAAGTTTTCCAATTCATAGAACTAAAAATAGAATGTTTGATGCAGGTGTCTTTAAACCGCATTAATTGATATATTTAACTAATTGGAAGATAATGAAATGATATAATCGATGCGTTGTTCGGTATATTTAGAACCATCTGATTCAACAAGTGTTTATCAACAAAATGCTTTACCTACTTACGATTAAAATACTCAAATACCTACCGCAAACAAAAACTACACGTGAAGGTTTTTTGCGGTTTAAGTACTATTTTTATCCGATTCAAATTTTAATAACTTTTCAATTCACAAACAATCTCTATTTAATTTTTTGGGCCAAACGAACCAATGAGAAATGTCATGGTCAAAATGAACCTGACACCGTCTTACTCAGGGTTATAACAAACAGACTGGATTGCTGATTGCTGATATTCAGGTGATATAAAATAAAAAAAATAAATATGTTTCTTTTCTAATTTTACAGACCCCAAGTCTCCACAACTAAAACGCGCGAGTGACGTCAACAGCGATTACATTGGTCTGTATCACAGACTAGGTAGAGAGATACGTCTGTATACAGCAGATGTCACAAAAACAAAACAAAAACGGTTTATAAATCCTCAATATCTAGATAAACAAATTTAATGTAGACTACAGGTCCGTGAACAAAATTTATGGGTCAAATGAACCACCAGGAGACCTATGTATGATGATAGAAGGGTACAAAATAATAATAAGATTGAGGCCGTTACTTGTAAGCTGTCTGTCCAACTGAGTGCAGTTGAAGAGGGGGGGGGGGGTTGCAATTCTCGATCATTTCTCCTTGTCGCATGATTTTTGTACGGCGTTAAACGAGGTATTGAAACTATAATTTTTTTTTATTATTATTAGTTTGTCGGAAAAATCCATGATTTTCTGACGATTTACAAAGTAAATTTGGTCATTCGATTATGTACGGCATTGGTTCCATACAGTTTCAATACCTCTTCTAATCCATTATTTCGCAATGCCGTATAAAAATCATGCGACAAGGAGAAATGATCGACGGTTGCAACCCCTCTTCAACTGCACTCAGTAGGACAGCATACAAGTGAAGGCATAGTGCTGTATCTTTTTATTTACCTTATACCCTTCTATCATCTTACATCATAGGTCTCCTGGTGGTTCATTTGACCCATAATGTTTGTTCACGGGCCTATAGCCACTTAGTGTTCTTCGAGACAAACGGTTTATTATTTTTAAATTTTAAACGAAATAGAATAGTGTGCCTTTACACAAATACTGTATGTGGATGTCTAAAATAATGTATTAAATATTTTTGCCCTATGATTTCATCACATAGATTCTGATCCCGTCATTATCCCACGATAAAAAGAGGCCTGTGTTATTAAAATTCCATCCAGATCGCTTTGGTAGTATTTACTCGAAAGAGTAACAAACAAACTTTTGCATTTAAATAATAGTAGGAAATAATCTACGCTACTTCATATTCTACGCAGAAACCACGAAACAGATTAATATGATCGTTGCCTGACTAACTGACCGGCAGCGCCGACCGGAGAACGATAACTCTCCTTGAAAACGACCTCCGGATGTGGATGAACCGGAGTCGGGAGCCCACCACATCAGACTTGAGTTACTCGTGAATTAAATTTGTAACAACCATGTTAGTTTTCATGCGAAGATTTACATGAATTATTACAATAATGTAACGTTCTCATCAGTATTTACCACTGGGCTAGTAATTGTAGTCTATCAAGTGAAACCCTAAAGCACAAGTACTCAATTACAACGACATACTACTAGCGCACGCACCCTGCATCCTTCGCAGTCTCGCGCGTCAGTCGTTTCTATTGAAATCAATCTCGCACCCACACATGCAGCTGTCGCAAGACTCTCTCGAGTGTTATTTGTGTAATGTTAACGTTTTGAAATTTATTATTAGTATCACTTATTGACATGTACCTCTGTACATGTCAATAAGTATACAATAAATGAGTATGAGTATTAAGTCACAAGATCACCGAACGCAGCGAGGACCGAGTGTTAGGGTTGCCCCTTACTGCGGATTTCCCTACGCCTCATCAGCGGCGGGTAAGCGAGGAGCGCCAGCCCTGATGAATATTTAGATTTATCGACACCCGCGCACGGACGGACGGCATTAATCCGGCGGAATGTGCTCTTTGAATATATTACAGGTTTTTATCTTAACTCGTGCCCGCACGCACACATGCGCGTGCGGGACCTGCGCGTGTGTGCGTGACTAATTAGCTTCTGTCGAGGGAAGCGCTCCAATTACGCAGGATTGTTTTTTCTCTCGAACGCGGCGCGTCTGGTCGGGGGACAGCACTCGCGAACACTCCACATCACGACACTTGGGTGTCAAGCATTAGTATGTTATTAGTAGGTACATTATTGTAGAGTGACAGGAGCAAAACTTGCATTTGATGGAGCAAGCCTGCGTACAGCAGCACAGTACTACGCAGGTATTTTAATGTAAAAAGTGTAACTGTCTAGCAATGAATTACATTAATCACACGAAGATTCATCACTTTGCCCTGTAATTTGTCTAAAAACATAGCCTCACTCACAATTCTCACATTTATTTTTATGTGTAACCGTGATGATCCAAAGTTTTTTTAAAACTTTTTATAGGCTTTTTGACCGCCATCTCGCCTGATGTTAAGCGACGATGTGGTCTACTATGCAGCGTGTTTCCTTATAAGAAACCGATTTACTTTCCATTACAGTGCTGCCGACGCGAGCGGTACACGTCAATTTAAAGATAATGCGCGCCCTCTGTGCGCTCGCTCACTATTACCCGGGTTATTCGCTCGCAGATGATCGCCGGGTGTCGCTGGATGGAGCAGTAATTAACGTTGAGGAGAGCGGGCTCGTTCCCGGGACGGTAATGTGCGGACGCAGCGGGGGACGATCGCCCAAACTGCAGGTCGTGAGACCTCGGTGCTTACTCTACACGAGTACCCGCGCCGACCGAGCCCGCTGCTCGTTAGTGAAGCGGTGCCAGTTAGTGAGGCAGGGTTATGTCTACCAATAGCGTGAAGCAGATAGATATATCAAGTTAATGGTGCATAGTTTCTTCGCTTCCCACCACATCCTCCTATCGTCCTACGTCGATACTAACACCGATCTATGAATGTATTGTAAATTTTGGTCATTTTAATCCGAAAAGTTTATCAACGGCTCAGACAGCTTGCGACGCCTGAAAACATATTTGTTCAGTCTAACTTGAATATGTATTCTGGCGCCAAAAGTAATTTACAAAAACTAGCTATCACAATAACATAAAATAATTGATTAATCATTAATTGTATTTGCTTTTCTTTATTTTTTGTCATATCTCTGTCGGGCCGTGCGCGTGCGCTGTCATGATTGGCGAATTAGCAAACTAATATCGCCTGACGAGTGACGTCACTCTTCATGTTATATCAGACCATTCAAAAAGATTGTTACACGACTGTAACCGCAATTTCCTGTATTTCTTATTACCCAAAATAAAAAATAGTTCTAATTGAGAATTTAAGCGGAATCTGAGGATTTCTCCGGGAACGAGGGGATTAACCGCAACCGAAGCGATCTATTTGATTTCCTTATCTAAATTGCTTTGTCTGGTCGCGAACAATCCGACTCATTGATTATGTAAAGCGTAGCGTTACACTAATTACGAGCGTAACTGTATACAGATAAGAGTGTGTTTTGCTTAATTGTTTAAAATTCCTTTGAATACGGAGGTTGAGATTTACGTTTGAGAACTAACCTGCGTCGCGGAGAGGTTTTATCGAAGCTTATCGGCGATGGAAGTGAGAGTGTAGATCCCTCAGCTTCCAATGTATACCAGAAATTGCTGGGAACAGATGAGATTACATCGATACCAGTCTGGTTATTTGCTATCAAGTAACACGCTCGATAAATAAATCGTGTAACGTATTGTCGGTTATCGACTCGATAACACATTCGGTAATTAGATCACCGATAGGTAATCTGAACAGCGACTCGATGCTGAATGTTTTGATTCTACGGCTCGATAAGCGTCGAGTGCAATACCGATTATCAACATGACAGCTACTTTTGAAAGGAATTAGGTATTAAATTATTAAAGCAGCTGATAAGTGGATGACTTCAAACTTGCTTTACGGTTATGTAACGGACGGCGCTCCACACCACTCTACCGTCGAGCTCGCGATCTCGAGCTCACATTGTCACCAGACATCAGGCAGGAAACCAGATAACCAATTTAAATAATATTTAGGATGTGATATAAGATTTCAACAACAGCTGCGTCAGTGACATGACACAGAGGCAGCTGTAGATGAAATCTTACTAATGTTATAAACTAACAGCGCCTTTAAACCCACATAGTTTCCGTTGCTATTATTTTCCTATGATAAAAAGTAGCCTATTTGGTATTCCAGACTATAATCAAACTGTGTTTCAAATTTCAACTGAACACTAAACACATTGAAACTTTCGCATGAATAATATCAGTACGAAGGATACGGAAGTTTATTTTATGTTTGTGACTCCATCACGTCGAAACATTTGAACAGATTGGATCGAAATTTGGAACACACTTAGAATATGGTCTGAAACAACACGTATGCTACTTTTTATCTCGGGAAAGTAAGGGAAACGTGAATTCCGCAGGTAAAACCGCAGAGTACTGCTAGTATTATTGAATACTACTACTATAGGACAGTTAAGTTTATTCAATTAGTTTAGTTCAGTTAACTACATATCGTAGGACGGAGCGGCCGGAGACACCTGATTCGTGACATTCCAGCTCTGGACAGCTCGTGTCCAACCCTGGACAGCAACAAGTCAGACGACGTAGATTTAACTTCAGTAGCATTGACAACAAATACCTCCTTATCAATGATGAGTCAAGAAACATTCAATATGTCCTAATAATAATGAGTAAGCTGACATCAGATAACAATAAACCAATAATGTATTAGCTCTACATACTGGCTATAAGTCGGCAGGTGCTAAATCCTTTCTGATAGGGTGATAGGATCTTTGTTGGATGTCAGGTCGATCCTTAATTTTCCTCATCGGCGCGGCGGTACGCCAAGCCACGGCTTGGGGTCCCGCCGCTTCTTAGGTACCGTCTAAGGTATGAAATAAGTTTGTTGTACTGTTTGATAATTTAAAAGTAGAAATAGGTATAATGTATATTTGAATTAGAAGCGCCTCACACTTTCTGCGTTAATCCCAAGTACGGTAATGCCAATGACAGCCACAGCCTTTGATATCAATAAAATATCATAATAATTGATGATAATAAACAATTATGTGAAAACAGAGACGTAACGCCCGTTTAACATAACGTATTGGGTAAGCATGTCATAACGAAACCATTAGAATATATGTGATTACCTACACTGTATACACGGCCGTGATTCCTAGTCAATTGATTCTTACATAAATGTGTTATTTTTTTCGTACGAAGCTGTCATTCGTTAAGTTATGGCACATAATTTAAATTTGTATACAAAAATATAAATTTTAATTATGTGACGTTAATTTTAAAGTAAGTTAATCTATACTTATAATAAAACTGTAGCGGGTCGAATTCTGTACATTGAAGATATTTTGAAAAAAAAATGTTGGGGTCACTCCATAGTCGATACTGATGGCGAAACTGTATTTTTTTTCATTCGTGTCTGTCTGTCTTTCTGTATAGAGAACTCTCATCACGCCGAAACTACGGATTCAATTCAAATGAAACTTGACATGATTTAAGATCATACTAAGTAGATGGTAGCTGTCTACTTTTAATCCCCAAATTCTGCACGGTTTTTTTGCAGGACGGGGTGAAAGTCAGAATGTGTATTTGGTTGTAACTCATGTTTGCGTTGTTCAATTTCGTTGATTCTTATTTTGTTAGAAAGAACACGTTTTTATTATATTTCCATCAAAATTTTAACTTTGTTGGTTATGTTATTGGCATATGGAATTCCAATGGTTATTGGAAATTACATAGAAATTAAATAATAACGGTAGTAATAAGTTCGTTACATCCTAACTTCTAAATCATAAATCATAAATCGTTTATTGGCCATAAGTAACTATACATTACAGGCAAGTCATCATAATTATGTTAACATTAACAAAAAATAATAAAATAAAATAATTAATTCGTCATTATAAATTTAACAATATTTTTCCGTTTGTCCTTTACAAAAATGAAGATTCTGATAAATTCATTGACATAAATTCCCTAAGCTTGTAAAATGGATTGCTCACAAAGAAGTGCTTTATCTTATTTCTAAATTCGTTAGTATCCAGTTTTGTTATGCTATATGGTAATTTATTGAACATCTGGATTTTTATAAGACGACCTTGTCTTTCAACTTTAGTTAGTCTAGTTCTCGGATTCCACAGCTTTTCATTGTTTCGTAATTTCAATTTATGCATGTCTTTATTTTTTGGCAAACTAGCTTCGTGTATTTCCAATAAACTATTATATATGTACATAGATATGACTGTCATTATTTTATTAAGTTTAAAATATTTTTTTGCAGAAATACGCTTCTTCAAACCGTTTATAATACGAATGGCTCGTTTTTGACATTTCAATACTTTGATGACACTTACAGCATTCCCCCAAACCGTAACAACATATCTTATAATTGAATGCACGTAAGAATAATACATTGACAAGAGAGTTTTTTTATCTACAAGTGATCTAAGTTTTAACAGTGCGTAATTTCCACTTGAGATTTTTCTACAAATATTATTAATGTGGATATTATGAGAAATTGTGTTGTCTATTGTGTACCCCAAAAATACATTACTTTTGCTAGATGAATTACCATAAACACCCAATCTTGACTGGTATTCCATGATAGTACTTTTATCGGAATTCAAAATGATTCCGTTGCAGCTGAACCATTCCTGAAGCAATTTCATAGCAACACTCATCTTATCCTTTAACTTTTGGTAGTCTTTATCTCTAATCCCTACATGGGTATCGTCTGCAAATAGACTTATGTCCATCCACTCTGGCATAGAGCTAGCTAGGTCGTTGACATAAATGAAGAACAAAAGAGGGCCCAAAATTGATCCCTGTGGGACTCCCATTAAGATTTCACCAGGCTGAGAATTAATTTTGTCTATACACACTGATTGCGTTCGGTTACTAAGATAAGATTTCATCATTTTCAATTCAGTCCCACAAAACCCGTAAAAGTGCGATTTGAACAATAAGAGATCATGCCTCAAACAATCAAACGCTTTTGATAAATCACAAAAAAGACTAGAACATCTATTAGATTTATCCAAAGACTCGAGAATAAAATAAACCACTTTTCTTATAGCCATTTCAGTCGATCGACCTTTTCTAAACCCAAATTGATGTACGGTAAACAAATTATTTATTTCAAAAAAATCAACTATTCTGGATTTAATTACAGTTTCTAATAGTTTCGACATTGCAGGTAGTACACAAATCGGTCTGTAATTATTTAGATCCGCGGAATCACCTTTCTTAAAAATCGGTATTATTCTGCCCTGTTTAAGAACATCAGGAAATATACCATTTGCTAAACATGAATTTAGAATAATTAGTATTAATTGAAAGATATTATTGTTATGCAGAATAATGTTTCTTAACGTACGTGTACTCATATCATAAATATCTAATGTTGATGTTTGTTTCATCTGTTTTACAATAGTATTGAGTTCTTTACAAGTTATTGAGTGGAATCTAATATATGACAAAGGCCTATCCGTATTATTTAAAAATCTCAAACAATCCTGCGTTTGCACATTTGTGTTTTTCGTCAACTTATAAGCAATATTTCTGAAGAAATCATTAAAAGTCTTTGCTATATCTTTTGCGTCAGTGATTATTTCCTCATGATCATTTTTTACAGCTTGAACTTTTGAACTCCTTTTCTTTCTTTGACCTACTTGTTCGTTTATTATCTTCCACGATTCTCTAATTTTATTTTTTGACTTATTTATCCTATGTGTGTATTGCAACTTTTTGGCTATAATCATTGTTTTTTTAAGAATTTTTCTATATTTTTTTATCGCTTGCTTTCTTTGTTCGTTAGGATCATAATCTTGTAGTATTTCTAAAGCATTTAAAGGAGACGGCCCATTTTCCATGGGCATTTGCCCCACAGAAAAAGTGCAAGAGACTTGACCAAAATTGGATCATTGTATAGGATTTTTAATATATATTGAGGAACCGTTTATGTTTTTATCCTGCATAGCGGGGTTTAAAAGATATCAACTAAAACATTGAAAAAAATAACGCCGCAAGTAGGTAATCAAGAACGTGATTATGTACTTACTACTATAAGAAGGTAGTAAATTCATTATTTTGCGACTTACTGTGCTCAAAATAATGTCGACTCAACACAGAAAAGGACCAGAGATTCGGGCAAACCACAAAAAAATTAGGAAACCTTTGGAAAAATAAAGAAATTCCATGGGTGTTGTGTGAGTTTCGAACAAATCGATTTTCGAACGAATCTTTACTGTACGTTAACTTCAACTGAACAAAACAAGCGAAACACATGGCTGACTTTGACTATAGTCTGTACTCTGTACACATAGGTACAACATTTGTAGTACTAACGAAAGAACAAAGAAGTGTTCAGCGTTCAGCGTAGTACTTATCTATATTCTATTGGGTACTGACCCGAAGACAAAACAGCAAAACACGGTCTAAACCTTAACATGCTTATTTAAATTCACAAAAACTTCGATGGCGTGTTTTAACGCCGTACAACGCCATCTAGTTTGATTATATGGAACTACAGTACCTTAATACAAAATTACTTATACATAGTCATTAAGGTACTTTTTAATCACCAATTTGCAATCCCCGCTTGGCAGGTTAGTATTGAATGTACAGTTTGAATTATTTAATTATATGTTATTTTAATTAAATAACTTGTTTAGGTCTCCGGGGCTAATTAAGTACCTAAACTTGAAACGACGTGGGGCAGAAATGAGCCGTCTCCTTTTTCGTAGAAATTTCTATGCCAGGTGTAGTCCATTTTTTTGATTTTATTTGTCTTTGTTTCTTAGTCCTGGGAAAAGCTATATTATAAAAATGATTCAATGCGTCTTGAAAAATCTTCATTTTTGCATTTGGATCAGGTGTAGACTGTATCTCAATTTTAATTTGATTAAATACTAAGTATACTGTGACACTGTTAACACTAGAGATGTAATGGAAGTCATTTTATCCGAACCGATTTCTGAGTCGGAGTTTTAAAATTTTATTAATCGGAGTCTGAACCGAAATCGGAGGCATAGGCAGGATTAGAAATGTTGACAGGAGAGATATTTTTTTGGGTATATTTATTTTGCCAAACACGTAAGGACACGATAAACATTGACGAGCAATTGATTTAGGAAGTTGGGATTTTGTATTTCCATTTACTATCCATCACAAAAAGGGATTATCTGCAATATTTATACATCTTACCTCCGATTATAACCTCCGTTTTAAAATTTTCGGAATCGAAGTCTCTCGGAATCGAAGGATTAATGGTAATCGGAAGTTCTGACTTATCGGAGTCGGAGTCGAAGCTCATCCCTGGTACACCGCGCTCAAATCCGTCTTCCGTCATCAATATGACAATACTTTTGTGGCGTTGTGTGGAAACGCCGCATCAGCAGTTTTGTTTTATACCAAGCGAATATTCACACGCCGCACCAGTCGTTCCCTCGCCTCTGTACTGTGCACTTGTCGTCGCAAATAAACCAAGTCTACCGATATCCAGAGTCAAGTACAAGTGAGGGACACTCAGGACTTAGGAGTCAGATTAACAACCCTAGACTCACAGAGCACGCAGACACACACCCTCGGCAAAGTGGTGACCCCGACGTGATTTATTTATATAAAAAAAATTATTATATACCATTATACCTTTCTAATTTCTTTCTTTTTCTTTTTCCACATTAAGTATAGATGGCAGCTCAGGTACGAAACACGATCTGATATTTATTAGAAAATGTGTAATATAGTATTTGTTGTTGTAGCGGCAATATAAATACATCATCTTTGAAAATAACAACTGTCTAGCTATCACCGTTCTTGAGATACAGTCTGGTGACAGACGGACGCACGAACGGACGAACAGCGAAGTCTCAGTAATAGGGTCCCGTTTTTACCATGTACATAATATATTATATGGAAAACAGGGAGGCGGTTTTTTGAATATTAACAAAAACTGGATGACAAGATGTTCAAGCCTACTACCAGTCGGAAGCGTGCCCAGCATGCTGGTGGCAGTACCACGCTGAAGAGCAATGTTTATGCGTTGGGCCAAATAAACGCCAGCATTTTGGTCACGCGTTGCGTCGGCCAAGCGCTTGGAAAGGCTTTTGAAGATGAGGTGACCTCCCGTCAAAGGCACTCAACCCCAAAAGGCTTAAATATAAAACCACTACCGAGGGTTGCATATTTCCACCATTTGAGACGCTCAGCTGAATTAGCCGCTGCACTAGCCCTACTATGTGTCTCTGGAAGATGTGATGGTGCCAGAATATCGACGCAAGGTGCGTCCTACACTAAATCCGACTCAACTTCCAAGGCTAAAAACTCATGCCGTCAGGTCTTTTGCCATCGCCACGCACCACTCCGGTTTGAGTAGTCATAGCTTCTTAAATTAGTCGAGTGAACTTTTTACTTGACTAGAAGTTAGTTAGTTGACGTGAAATGATAATAACTGAAGGTAGTTTTTGTTCTTTCGGATATTATTTCAATCCAAATACTGTACTAAATTTAGTGTTCAACAAGCTTTGGAGACCAAAGCAGACCGGTGTTTTCTAAAATTGAATAAAATGTTATCTTACTACTAAGTATTACACGTATATTATGTAAAGGTTTAATTTGGTTTAAATTTGAAACACAGATAGTTTATAGTCTCATATCTCATATCCCTATATAGTCGTAATTTATAGCCTATCATCTCGGAAAAAGCATGGGCCCTAACGAAACAAAAAATAACGACAGAACGATATTACCAATTAGATTGACATTTGAAACACACATGGTCTTAGAGTCTGGCTTAGAGTCTAAAATATCACATCGGCTAATAAGTCTATCACCTACTTAGGCTATCATCCTGTAAAAATGTATAAGTGGGTAAGTATCAGATTACGCACATCAGCTACAGACTCTTCGTAATGTATCCTATAAAAATCCTACACACTTAATACTACGGCTTTGTTCGATACTCCACAACCTTACTACGAGTATGTTTGATGTTGCTAAAATATAAAATACTAGCTGTCACTAACACTAGCAGACACCTCCGGTCTTAGGGCTGAACCCAAAATTCATTGTTGGATTGTGTCGGTGGGTTTCTTTTACACAGGGTTATGTGAGACAGCAACGTTACCTACTTCGACATATGCCAGAAATACGTATCACACATAAAAAACAATACGGTACAGACGTGGTAATTGTATTCGATGGCTATCCTAAAGGTATTTCCAACTTTGGCACCAATTCTGCCAAACGGCTGCGCCGATCCCAGCTGCAGCCATGTGCGGATATCATTTTCATCTACAATATGACCGTCACCACAACTCAAGATAAGTTTTTAGGCAACGAGAGCAATAAGACCAGATTCATCTCACTACTGAAAACTTTTCTCATCAAATCAGACATAGAGGTGGAGCAAGCCGTAGAGTCCGGCAAATTTGCCTTTCGGAAGCAACAACTTTAAAAATATTGATGAAAAAAAGAAAAGTGGTAGTGGAAAAAAAAGAGTAGTGCCTAACACTAACAGTTCTCGAGATATCGAATTAAACGCGTTTTTATCGAAATGACCTTGAGCTGACCATGCCAGAATCTCTCAATTTGGAATATATGCTCAGAATGCACTCCCCTATCGATCCTTTAAAGTCCCCAAACTACATAATTTTATGTTTATTTATTTCCGTAATTGCGCTGGGCTAATTGTACATGTCATCATTATAGGGTAAAGTGAAATCCTGATTCTGCTGTCGTATTCTATGTGTTATGTCGTCACTTAAATCGTCTTTGAAGTTTTCCCACAAACTGAGTGGTTCAGATGGGTAACAAAATAACAATAACACCACAAACAACTCCTTCAACTTCAAGGGACATTGAGAAATTGAGGCTTCTCGTAGAGTGTTTTCCCACTGGTTCTCGTCTTCTAACAAACCTCTCTCACGGCAAGCAGCTTGGTATGTTTCTTTGACAACTCCGTTCACAGTTCTCAAGTCCTGAAATGAGGTGAGGCCACGTACGCGGTGAAGCAAAACTCGAAGAAAGAAACACTCCGATTGAGAAGGGTGCACAGTGCACTCTATATACTTACTCTTCCCAAAGCTTTTCTTCTCTTTTGTTCTTTTTTTATTCCAGGATGACCAGCGACATCTTCGCGTTTTCTTCGAGAAAATTTGTTATTAGCCCAGGTATAATAGTGGGGTACTTCATGGTAATGTTTTTGCGAAGTTGTCGGAATCGCACAATTCAAAGAAAGCAGTCCGAGTTGTTTTAGGTAGATTTTCAACAATGCTTTGCACATTCGCTGGTAAAAAGTATACTCTTTGACCGTTTTCTAAATATGTACGGCCAACTGCAGAACAGCAGGGTGTCTGTCATGGATAGGAAATTCCAACAGTGTCCAGACCGCTTCCGATGTACTTATGTACCTTCCGTTTACATAATTCTCAACTTCATTATGAGCATTTCTTACACACCAAATGTTGCCTTAAGACATCCGGGTGTCCCTTGACACCTCTCAACTTTTTTGTAGGCATTTTCAAGCTCCACATCTTTTCTCTAGAACTCAAAAATATATTTTTCATAGTTAAGGCAGCGTTCGTAAGAAACGCTTTCATTCGACCGTTTTTAGGGTTCCGTAAAACGTAAAAACGGAACCCTTATAGATTCGTCATGTCTGTCTGTCTGTCTGTCCGTCCGTATGTCACAGCCACTTTTTGCCAAAACTATGAGAACTACACTGTTGAAACTTGGTAAGTAGATGTATTCTGTGAACCGCATTAAGATTTGAACAAAAAAAAAATTAAAAAAAAGATAAATTAGGGTTGCCCCCCATACTGAGAACTGAAACTCAAAAAAAATTTTTTCATCAAAGCTACACGTGTGGGGTGTTTATCGATATGTCTTCAAAAATGATGTTGACGTTTCTAAAATCATTTTCGTCTATACTGAATAATTTGCGCGAGAGACACTTCCAAAGTGGTAATATGTGTCTCCCCCCCCCCCTCTAACTCTTAAAGTAAGAAAATGAAAAATCTAAAAAAAATATATGATGTACATTACCATGTAAACTACCAACGAAAATTAGTTTGAACTCGATCTGATGAGTAGTTTTTTTTTAGTACGTCATAAATACACTATTATTGAAACTTCGATCAAAGTTACAACGAACTACAATAATAACTATGTGTACTATGTATATTATGTTACTTGCTGCAACGGAACCCTTCATGGGCGAGTCCAACTCGCACTTGGCCACTTTATTTCTCTGATTCACTTTGCAAAACGGACTACCACGTAAAAGCCTTTTTATGTTTCGATTTGTTATGTAACCTATGACACTCAGCAATAATGTGGCTTTCTATTGGTGAAAGAATTAAAATCAGTTCAGTAGATCTCGAGATTACCCCTTACAATTTAACAAACACAAACTTTACTTCTTTATAATATTAGTATAGATGAAGTTGCTAAACTCGAATAAATACATTTTTGTCTGGAAAAACAAATTCACACGGTCTGTTTAATGGCCACCCATCCAAATATTTTTACGTAAGTACTACTAATGTACTAATAAGGTCGCAAGATCAACGTACGCAAACGAAGTAGCGGGTTCAGCTAGTTAGTAAATATGATTATGTCTGTTTGTATACACCACGAATTAGTTTTTTACAAAATATGTCCACATTGGTGTAATGATACGAATAGGTTGTGTTGCCATACCACGCTATGCCGGTTAGGCGTACAAATGTTAGGTAGGTAACAGTTGCCAGTGGAGTACGTGTGTTTTAGGTATTATATTATATCATATCGATATAACGTAATGAAAGGAAGTCGAAAGTACGAGGCCGGTGGCCTTCGCATACCAAGGCCGATAACACAAGACAGGATTCCCGCGGTGACGTCATACATTACAATTCCTTCATAATGTAATCCCAATAGTTACACCATTCAACGCGGAGTTTCCGCAGCACGTTATCGTCACGTATCTCCTCCGCCACAGAGCTGTAGCGTCCGAGGAATCCCCCGATTTCCCCGGGAACGAGCGGATTAACGATAATCAAAACAAGAGTTCCGATCGCTATCTAAATTGCTTTACCTATTATCAACAGCCGTCACTAACAAATTCGACAAAAGTGATATCAAAAACTAAATTCGAATCAAAACCGTATACAAATAAGGCATATTTTAGAACGATTCATATCTATAGTGTACATTACTCTATGGAAGTAGTCGTGAATAAGATTTCAATGATGCTGTGGAAAGTTTTGGTCAAAGCTTATCGGCGCCGGTCGCCGCGGACTAGAGAGAGCGAGAGAGGAGATATTTGAGAAAATGTGGAGGAACAAAACTAAGGATTATCTAGCGAGGGTCAGGCGATGTGTAATCAGGTCCGCGGTTGCGCAGCGCTCGCTATCGGCGGAGATAAGGCTCGCGGCTCACGACGCGTCACGTGACTCGCGACACGGACTGTGGACACTTTGGACCTGAACGAAATAAATATGTATAAATATAGCTTATGTGTTTTTAACCGACTTCAGAAATGGAGGAGCTTCTCAATTCGGTTGTATAGTTTTTTTTGTATCCAAAACAGATTGCGATAGCTCCGCCAATGGTGAATTCATTTGGACAATTCGTTTTTGTTTGGTAGATCATAGTCCAAAAGAGGTCCTGTGTTAACTAAATAAGTGTGGTGGTTTTTGAAGTGTCAACAAAAAATGTATTAACCTTTATCTGGACGATGCGACGTAATCGCAGATAAACAAAAAAAATATGAAATTGACCTGACAAATGACTCGACTAATCGTGTGTCTGAGTTTAATTTTTAATTGAATACGGAGATAATTAAACAATTCATTGTTTTTGAAGTGAAAACTTCTTTTGGCGCGCCTAGACAGAATTTTCGTGGGCTGTAAAATGAATTCTAGCGTCACGTTCGGATATGATACGAAAGCTTCGGGTCGGTACTATAGCCTATGGCCATTGGCTATCTAGAAATGCGTTATCCAATGGGAAATGCTAAAAGGGCGTGGTCTGCCCATCATGGCATGGCCATCTAGAAATGCGTCATCCAATGGAAAATGCTAAAAGGGCGTGGTCTGCCCATCATGGCATGGCCATCTAGAAATGCGTCATCCAATGGGAAATGCTAAAAGGGCGTGGTCTGCCCATCATGGCATGGCCATCTAGAAATGCGCCAGCCAATGGGAAACGCTGGTGCATTTCAAGATGATCATGTCATGATGACCAGGCCACACCCTCCGGTTACACTCATGTAGTTTCCAAAGTAAGCTATCAAAATTCTGAGAGTTTACACTTCTATCGGCAGTTCCTATAACTGCCAATTTTTTTTTTGTCTTTTGCACCACATTATTTATACCATAGCAAAAAAAGGCTGAGCCACATAATTCATTGTAATTTTATTTACCTTCAATAAATTATCTTTATCTTATCTTTATCTTTATTGTAAATTTGTCATCTAAAAATATACAACAAGAAAATAAGCTGCTTTTTATCACGCATTGATCCGTCGTTTGACCGCCAACTCGCCAGATCGTAGACACGCCACGATGTGCTCGAACACGACGCACACTGACCTAGAAAGTACCAATTTATTCTGATCTTGAAAAGTTCAAGAATAGCAAGTTATTCTACTCTAGTGCATTCAAACCGTTAAATACGAATTTAAGACATATTTACGGTCTACACTACAGTGTATGGGTGGTAGAAGAAACTATTTTCTGATCTGTGGTAGAGGGCCGACTTACGACATGTCCTGTAGTACTTACGACGTGTCATTGTGTTATTATCATCATCGTCAGCCTATCCCAGTCCACGGCTGGGCAAAGTCACAAGTCCCACCGTGCACAGAGAGCAGCAGCAGCCGTCAGCTCGGGCCCCGCCGCGCCCCGCACTCTCAGCTCGGTCTATTAAATCATACATTCGTTCGACGAAGCCGTCTAGACGGGGAAATCGTGCGGGGCGTGCGGGGTGAGACGCGGGAAGCGCGATCCTGCATTGCTTATATTGCAATGTTAGTATTGCAGGAGCGCGGTTCAGGGCACGTCCCCGCTGTCGCTCGTGCACGGCCCCGCTGTCGCTCGTGCACGGCCCCGCTGTCGCTCGTGCACGGCCCCGCTGTCGCTCGTGCACGGCCCCGCTGTCGCTCGTGCACGTCCCCGCTGTCGCTCGTCTGTCGCTAGTTTCGTGCCCGTAGCCTCATGAGTCCCGCCTCCGCCATGTTTCGTGTTCCCACGCTACGCTATAACAATAGACACAGCCACAGACACAGAGTTACTGGTAATCAACCTGCATCCGTTTAGGGCATATTCTAAATGGTGAAACAAACAACTTTTGTTCTACAACTTTTGATAAAACACAATACATCTCCCAAAAAAAAGTGTATGTACTCATTTTTAGCATAGTTTAGCGACTGTTTATTGTTTATTCACTTCGGCACACCATTTATTGAGCGTTGTTATGAATTGTTTCGAAGAGTTCGGTGCTGTCAGACCGGGAAAAAAACAATTTACGTTTAAATTTTTAATTTTAGTAGCATTATCACCGCAACGTTTTAAATACTTACCATCAGTTTTAAATCTATTGCCGTTTGATTGCAAACTTTCTAACCTACTGGAGGGTGATAAACTCACATGTTTTATTGTAAACCGACGATGTTCGTTGTAATTGTACGATGATAAAATATTATAAATACACACATTACATAAAATATTATAAGTAGGTACCTACTTATAGTATTGTGTATACGAAACGTCTGAATAATTTCATACTGCACCAGACACCAGCTGGAAAGTGGTTGCTAAGGGTTCTAAGATCTTTGGTTAAACCATCAAATAATGTTACTCAATAATATCACTTTTTTTTTTCAAATTAGAATTCGAATTTTTTCAGTCGTAGTATTTATTTCTTTACTTTTACAAAAAATATATTAACAGTCATAGGAACTGCCGATAGAAGCGAAAGCTTTGAACTCTGAATTTGATAGCTCACTTTGGAAAAAACGCGGGTGAAACCAAAGGGCGTGGCCATAAGCATGCTGACGCATTTCTAGATGGCTAAGCTCGGGACCATGTTAAATGCCCATGGTCCAAGATTTCTCATCATTCCCGAGCGTGACGCTAGAATTCAATTCACAGCTCACAAAAAATCTGTCTATGGCGCGCCAAAAGAAGTTTTCGCTATGAATATGAATATCTACGACAATATGAAAGTCTGTTAGTCCTGGTTCAGTAATTTGATTTGAGTATTACCTGCGCCTCCGGGTATTACCACTCGCAGCCGAGCGATACGGTTCGGTTCACGGAGAAGGTTAGTACAATGGTCTAGCTCATAGTTTTCTATTTTTTTTGTTCGACATTTTAGTTTAACTGAAAAGTACCTGGGTGACCGAGCCTTGCTCGGTTTAAATACTAAATATACTTAGATACCTACAGATCTACCTACAGACTCCAAGAAATAGATTTTCTTAAAAAAAAAAAGAGAAGCCGTCTGGATTCGAACCCGGAGTTACCAATTCGTGACCGCTATGACGTGGCTATGACCACCGACTTCCCATCTGAGCTATTACGCAGTCGCGTCACGCGGCGAAATTTACCTTCGCATTCTAATGTCTAAAGCGACAGTTTTTCATTGTCTAAAGACGCGCAAAATATGCGTTGTTTTTAAATGAAACCTAGTTAGATCGATGTATCGTCCCCGAAACCCCCTGCATACATAATTTCATCAAAATCGTTCGAGCCGTTTCCGAGATTCAGATTCTATATAATCTTATATATAAAATTCTCGTGTCACAGTGTTTGTTTCCTTACTCCTCCGAAACGGCTTTACTGATTTTAACCAAATTTTATATGCATATTCTGTAGGTATGAGAATCGGCTACTAGCTATTTTTCATACCCCTAAGTGACAAGGGTTGTTCACTAAGGCAAAACAACGTTTGCGGGGTCAGCTAGTATATGTATACATATTTATATACAAGAATTGCTCGTTTAAAGGTATAAGATAATAGTCCATTGAAATGTTACATTTTTTAGGCCTTACCTTGCGTTTTTTAGAGGACGCAATTTTATTTATTTTGTGTGTAGGGAGGGTCAGTGTTAAGCTAAAAACAAGTTTGTAGGGTCGCAGCCCTTGTCCCACGGCCGCCATCTTGAAAATAGGGGTTGAAATGGTTTTTACGGTATATACCGTAGAAACCATTGCATGCTCAAAAAAAAAAGGGGGTGACAACAGCTTAACCCCTGTTGGCGTTTCTAAGAAACAACGGGATCCTAACGTAACGATCCGAAACAAACAAACGCGTGTTCAAGCCGCTGCTGAGCATACCCCAGAGTGCACGCGAGAGATGACACTCGAAATAAAAAAACTACGTTTCGAAATGGCAACCGTGAGGGAGCAACTTGCACAGTCAAATTCCCTTACCGAGGGTTACAAGATGAAAATGGAACAAGCAGTGTCTGTGATTAACGACTATGACAATAAATTAAATTGCTCTATGATGACCATAGCGAGATATGACAAAAAGATGGAAAAATATTCCTCCCGTTTGGAACAATTTTTCAAAAAAATTGATAAGTTCGAGAGAACAGGAGTTTCAGCGAGTGGGAACATGTGCGTGCCATCAACGACAACGGCCGGACCTACGGCACGACAACCAACATCATCGATAGCACAACCATCTTCTATATCTGTAGTAGCACCAACTGCGGCGCCGGCTCCCACCCTATATGCGTCAGTGACACAGCGGGGCCCCGCCCCGGCTCGCGCGCCGCCACCGGACCCGCCTGCGCAGACGTGCAACCCCGCACCACCACCACCGGCGGGCCAGCCTCTACCGGCCACCACTGCACCGCCGCCAGGCAAACACGCGCCGCCGCGCAACCCCACGCCACCGGCGGGCCAGTCCACGCCGGACGCCGCTGTGCCGCCACCGGGCAAACTCACGTCGCCGCGCAACCCCACACCACCGGCAGGCCATCCCTCGCCAGCCGACACTGCGCCGCCGCCTAGCCAGCTCGCGCGGCCGCGCAACACCGGACCACCGGCAGGCCATCCCGCGCAGGCTGTCACAGCGCCGCCACCGGGCCGGCTTGCGTCGCCGCGCGTGCCCGCACCGGTGCCGACGGATGCTCCCGCGCCGCCAAGGAAACGCGGGAAACGCGCTCAGCTGGTAACTACAGTGTCATCCGCCGACAGCGTGACGCCGACAACTGTAGGATCGAAAACGACACAACAAGCTTTGGTCCGAGATAAATCGTGGCAGACTGTAAAGGGGCGCAAAGACCGCTACTCTTTTTCGAGAAAAGTCGTACTCGGAACTGGAACTACCGACGAGGAGTTAGAAGCCGTTGAAGGAGTAAAAAAATTACACGTCTGCTTCTTGAAACCGACAACGACTCCAGACGCATTAAAAACATACATGCTCAAGAAAAATCCAGGTGCTGAGTATCACGTCGAGAAAATTGTTTTGAAGCATACACATTATGCATCCTTTGCCGTAACCGTGCCAACAAGCAAATACGAGTTTTTCATGAGCGCGGATAATTGGCCAAGTAGAATAGAAGTTACTCCTTGGTTTCGACGCGGCGACCGGCGGGCGGCGCGCCCGCCCTCCAACGCTTCCGACGCTGCGGGAAATAGAAGCAATACCGGACCGACCGCGCCCGCGGGCGCGGTGCAGCAGACGCGACACCGCTTCCGCCGCTCCGCCGGCGGCTCCCTCGCGGCGACAGCTGGAGACCGTATTGCAAAACTCGGTGCTTAGTTTGAACGCGCAATGCCCGCCTCCTAGACAGTTGATAATGTGCCACCAAAATATTAACTCGCTTAATGATAAAACTCAACGACTAGAAGTTCTATTAGAAACTGATCTTAAATGCGATGTTCTTGCATTAACAGAACACTGGCTTACCGCCCCGAATCTACAATGTATACATTTAAAAGGCTATAAATTAGTGTCTAGTTTTTGTAGAAATAATGTAATTCACGGTGGATCATGTATCTTTGTAAATGAAGCACTAAGGTGTGTCGAAAACGTTGAGTTATCAGCATTGTCAGAAGAAAGATTTTGCGAAATCTCCGCGATTGACGTTATAGATTTTGACATTACCATCATTTGCATTTATCGCACGGGCTTAGCTCATGTCAGAGGTTTCTTAGGTAACTTGGAACGTTTGCTCGATAAGCTCAGCGAAACCGAAAGAACATTTATGATTCTCGGTGATATAAACATAAATGTCTTAGACAATACAAGCGCTGACTTTAAAAATCTGTTTGACTTGCTGAACTCCCATAATGTGAGTTCAATTGTGGACTTCCCAACTCGTATAACAGACAATTCACAAACTGCGATAGACCTTATTTTTACAAATGTAGCGCGTGAACTTACTTCAGCTATTTCCATAAATACGCTTCTGTCAGATCACTTAGCCGTACGCGGAGTAGTGACATTTGCTCACTCAACGCTAGTACAGCTCACTCGCCTGACGCGTGATTTCTCACAAAATAACCGCGCAAACTTGGTTTTGTCTATTGACAGTATAGATTGGTCTGAAGTGGGTCAGAGAAATAAGACCGCCCAGGGATTTGTGTGGGCTTTGATAAATATTTTAGCAAATAAGCATGATACTTGTTTCCCGATTAAACGAAAACCAAATAATAAACGTGACGCGTCGTGGATTACACCTGATATACTGAATCTGAAGTCGTTGTTATTTGACATTTCAAAGTTAGTTAACAAATTTCCTGAGGAAGAGGACTTAATAGCTATGTTTGACGATTTCAACAGGAAGTACAATTCAACTTTGAAGATGTCTAAAACCAACTATTATAGTAGTATAATACACGGAAGTACCAATCCGTCTAAAGCTATGTGGGGCATCGTGAACAAAGAGAGGGGGAAAAATAATAGTCCAAGGTTGAATTTCACCGATATTGTCAAAGATTGTAACGGCATAAAGTTTAATTCTACAAAAGATGCAGTAAATGCTATGAATGTTCGTTTCTTAAATGCAGCTGCCACCTGTGGGGCTCCTAAAGCCGATGCTGCTACCGTCAGTAAAATTTTAGTATCAGCACGTCAGCCAACTGACCGTTCTCTCAGATTGACCAGTTTCTCGTCTGATGAAGTATTCCGCATAGTATCCTGTAGAATACCCCCAAAAAAGTCAAAAGACATATACGGTGTGTCGATGGAGCTAATAAAACTAGCAATTTTGCCCCTAGCTCCAGTTCTCGCCACACTGTTTAATAAGTGTCTTAGGGAAGGCTCGTACCCGTCACCTATGAAAATATCAAAAGTGTCCCCGATATTTAAAGGCAAAGGTAAAAGGGACGACATTGATGGATATAGACCGGTATCGATTATACCAGCAATAGCCAAAGTGTTCGAAAATGGCTTGAGTTCACGGCTAGTGGCCTATCTATCGGAAACCGAGGCGCTGTGTGAACAACAATACGCATACCGCGAAGGAAGGTCTACGACTTCTCTAACGCGTGAAGTGGTTCGTGGTGTGTTGGCTGCTCGTGAACGCAAACAGCAAGTGGCTGTCTTGTGCTGTGATTTATCGAAGGCCTTCGACGTCGCGGACCATGAGACCTTAGCGTTAAAATTGAAACACTATGGCATAGCTGGGGAATCATACGCTGTGTTAACTGACATGTTACGAGGCCGCTCGTGGTACAAGTGGTGGATGCTGGCGATGGCGATAATAAATCAGACCCATTGTCTTCATCTATGGGAGTACCGCAGGTTCGTCAGTTTCAAACATCATGTTTTCTCTCCTATTGAATGATCTCCCTGACGCCGTAAAGGGAGCAGACATATTCATGTATGCGGATGATGTGGCTGCCATAGTGACCGCCCTTTCAATAGAGGAATTGGAAGATAAATTAAATACTATAATTAATGAATTAAACACGTGGTTTTGTGCCAACGGTTTTATGGTAAACTCAAAAAAGACTCATTTTATTCACTTTTGTCTGTCGGGCCACTAAACAAAACCGCTAAAAGTCTTGCTTGATGGTGTCCGGATTGAGCAGGTAAAAAATACAACATTTCTGGGGTTCGAGATTGACCGCTGCATGACTTTGGAACACCACATCGACAAGATGTGTGCTAAAGTAAGCAGTGCGTGCTTTGCACTAAGACGGGTGTCCCGAGTGGTGTCTGCGGATGTGTCTCGTTCGTGTTACTTCGCCACGGTGCATTCCCGGTTACAGTACGGCGCCGAACTATACGCGCGCGCTGCCGACTGGGAACGTGCGTTCCGCGCCCAAAAACGTGCCGTACGTGCCATCGTGGGCGTGTCGCAATGCACATCCGTTAGACCATATTTCAAAGAGCTTGGCATACTTACGTTGCCTGCAATCTTGATCTACCAAGTGGCTGTGTATGTCAGAAATAACTTAGACTCATACAACACGCGAGGAGAGAGACATTCTTGCAATATACGCAACGCTGACAAGCTGGATAGTATACCACACTCCCTCACAAGATCGGAAAAGCTGACTCACATTATGGGACCGGAAGTTTATAACACTCTTCCTAAAATAGTTAAATCAGCCCCAAGTTTGGGCAGCTTCAAGAACCGATTAAAAAGCTGGCTTATCGATCAAACTTTTTATAGTTACAGCGATTTTTTAAAGAGTGATGGTAAACTCACAATAAAATTGTAAAAAAAAAAAAAATTACATTGTTCATTACATTTTTTTGTAATAAATACATATTATATTTTAATGGTTGACACTTATTTGTACGATACTCATTATCATACAATAAAATGTTAAATTTAAACTTTAAAAATGTACTCTTTGTATGCTCTTTTTTGTTTTTAAAATTGACGTGTAAATTGTACATTTATGAATAAAGAACTTTGACTTTGACTTTGACTTTGCCTGTTATTGTTATTATTATTCCTAACCTGTAATTCTGTTATTGTAAGAATAGCTCATAACATAATATTTTATTCTGTTTTTAATTATGAAGACGATTGCGAATAATTTTAGATACGATTTAAACTTCAGTGATAACTATATTTTTTAGCTATTCGCTTATAACTTTTTTATTTATAGTTCTACGACAAAAAGTTACTGGGCCAAAGTTGTAGAGAATTTAATTTGCAACAAAAAATGGGAACAATTTTTTTTATCAAATAAATAGTTTAAGAGATATACCGTAGAAACCATTTCAACCCCTATTTTCAAGATGGCGGCCGTGTGACAAGGATTGCGACCCCACAAACTTGGTTTTAGCTTTACACTGAACCCCCCCTACACATCAAAAAAATAAAATTGCGTCCTCTAAAAAACGCAACCCCAAATGTAACTTTTCAATGGACTATAATTACATCAGGCGTTACTGCATAAGTGTCATAATTATCGTGGGCGTAGTGGAGAAATTGAACAACCAACACTTTTCCAAAATCGACTTTATTGCATTTTATTAAGTTTAAAGTAGGCCGCATCTTTTGATCTTACCCTCGCTTTGATATCTCATTTCGTTCCAATGATAAAAAAGTAAGGTTTTGTAACAAAAATGAACATTCAACAATAGATGTATAAATTGCGAGGAAGAATTGAATAACTGACAAATAAATGATTAACTTTCTGGATAACCCATTAAGGTGCCAAATATAATGAATAATGAGCGTTAATCAGTTTCTCCTCGACGAAAATATTAAAAATGCAAAATTAATATGTAGCAAAAACGGACAATGTACATAATCATTTTTTGTCTCACTAACAAATTTAAAAATAAATATTTACTTTCAATTATACATTTTATACTGTAGTTGTTCATTTTTTCCATAACTTTCAACTAAATAATTTTCGTTTAGTGAATTTTGAAATTGATTAACGAATTGGATAATATCGATGCATGGCCGCCATTGATGGGGATAGGCGCGTGGAGCGGGGCGCGGGCGCGGGACCGTGCTCCATGCTATGAACTCGCTCACTTCGAACTTCTCGTTCTTAGCGAGCGGCAGTGTATTTTATTGACGAACTGGAAGAATCACGTCAGCATGAAATCCCGAGGAAGAGCAATGGTGGAACTATTGATTGCTAAAACTCAACAAAGTACATCGATAATTGAGGTAAGTCTAATTTCTGCTGTACCTAATCTATAGATTCGATTAGATCTCAAACAGTCAAACCCCTCACTTATTTTGGCCTTATCGCACACTTATGTCATTTGTTTATTGTTTTTTGTAAGATAAAGAAGAAACGATTAACATACCAACTGATTTCGAATCTCATTAAACCAAAGATGTGTCTATAAGCAATGACATTCCTAAAGAAAATGATATTAATTTGAGCAATTTCTGTTTACAAAAAGATACAGAAACAGAAAATAATTTCGAGTCTTTTTTCCTATTTAATACGATCCAGATGAGTGAATCTGCACCAAATTCTGTTGAACGATACGCACAAATACCTCAACCAATGTCAGCCCCTTTACATACCAATGCAGCTGTTAGTCCCATGTCCCTGAACATAAGTTGCGAAATTGTTGAAGCCGCTAGTAATGACACGTCACCGATCAGAGGCTCTCCCATATCAGGCATTTTGCCATTGTCAGATGAAGAACCATTTTTTGTAGATTCAGAAACGTCGTGGTTACCAGAATCGGACGAAGATACAAGGAAAAAACGCAAATGGAAATTTACAGTTAGTAACTCCAGTTCAGATAGCGAGGTAAAACTATCACATGAAAAAAAATACAAAAAGAAGAAAAAATGTAAGCAAATCAGAAAAGTTTGTAGCAAAACCTCTAAAAACTCTTCTAGTGAAACTAATGATGAATCTTGCATAAAAGGAATTGCTAAAAAGGCTAGGACTAACATTAACAATGAAAAAGACGTTAGACTCGATGGAAAAGGAAACACAATTTTTATTAATCATACGGTCGCTGAAACAACAGACTGTGAAACAGACTATGAGGAACTGAGGGAGAAAAAAGAACTGAGAAAAAATGGAGAGCCGAGAGAAAATGAAAAAACTAGAAAAAATTAAGAAGCTAGAGAAAATGAAGAAGCTAAAGATAATGAAGAGGCTAGAGAAACGTAAGAAGCTGGAGAAAATGAAAAAGGTAGAGAAAATGAAGAAGCTAGAGATAATGAAGAGGCTAAAGAAACAGAAGAAGCTAGAAATAATGAAGAGGCTAAAGAAACAGAAGAAGCTAGAGAAAATGAAGAAGGTAGAGAAAATGAAGAAGTTAGAGAAAATGAAGAAGCTAGAGATAATGAAGAAGTTAGAGAAAAGGAAGAAGCTAGAGATAATGAAGAAGGTAGAGAAAATGAAGACGGTAGAGAAAATGAAGAAGCTAGAGAAAATGCAGAAGTCAGAGAAAATGAAGAAGTTAGAGAAAACAATGAGATACAAAATATAGAGACGAAGAAAAATGTAAGATGGAAAAGGAGTAACAAATCGGAGTGGAAAAGGGTAAAAGAACAAAAAAGGAAACGCCAATGTTTATCATATGTAAATACTAAAGGAAAAGTGTTTGCGGCCAAATTACCAAAACCTCCAAAATGTGGTATTTTATGCCGAAATAAATGCACAGAACTGTTTTCAGAAACACAACGTTTAGACATGTGTAAGGAGTATTGGGCTATCGATGGCTTTCGCTTGCAAAAAGAACACTTGTTGAGGCGTATTATAGTTAAACCAGTTGCTAGACCTATTAAGAACTTACCGCCAGAGAAGCAACGATCTTCAAGTAGAGAGTTTGGGTTTTACAAGGACAACAATCTTCTGAAAGTTTGTAAAAGTTTTTTCACCACTACATTGTGTATTTCAAATGGTCCGATTGAAACGGCAATAAAAAATATCAATGAAAATGGATCATTTCAGGCAAATGACTTTCGAGGGAAAGCAGAATCTGCAAATAAGACTCCAGAAGACCAAGTTAAAGAAGTAAAAAAACACATCGAAAGTTTTCCAAAAACGGATTCTCGTTACTGTCGTAAAGGTACAACACGAGAATACTTAAGTGAAAATCTCTCAATTAGTAAGATGTATGAATTATATAAGATCCAAATGAAAAATGAAAACAAAATCCCAGTGAAATTTAACGTATATAAAACAATTTTTGGAAAAGAATATAATTTAGCTTTTTTTCACCCAAAAAAAGACCAATGTTGTCTATGCAATCGATGTAAACTTACACCGGATCCAGATAATGCGCTGAAGAAAGAATACGACGATCATATCGAAAGAAAAGAAGCATCTTATGTATCAAAAGATATTGATAAACAAAGGTCTGAGCATGATGAAACTTTTCTTTGTGTTACAATGGACTTACAGAGCTTGTTACAAATACCATCCACTTCAGATAGTCTTATGTACTATAGTCGCAAGTTGAACTTATACAATCTTTCGATTTATGAGTTTAAGCGCCCACAAAATAATGCACACTGTTTTATTTGGACCGAGATTAACGGAAAAAGAGGAAGCACCGAAATTGCTTCAGCCGTTAACACATGGATCGATTCGATACCAGCAAATGTAACCGAAGTCACAATTTATTCTGACACCTGTTCTGGACAGAACAGAAATCAATATATGGCAGCATTTTTGTTACATTTAGTTCAAGTGACCCCTAATTTACATGTAATTGAACAAAAGTATCTAGAAAGTGGGCACAGTTTCATGGAAGTTGATTCGATGCATAGTGCCATTGAAAAGGAAAAACGATTTTCTGATGTCTATTCAGTAATTGATTGGAAAGGTATCATGCAGAGAGCTCGGTCTAGTCGACATAGTAGAAATGCGTCTTCATACAAAGTTAAGAAACTTTTTTTCCATGACATGATTGATGTCAAAGCTTTAGCATCCCAAATACTGGTAAACAAAACGGTTTGCTCCGACGGAAGCAAAGTCAATTGGCTAAAGATAAAATGCCTTCGATTCGAAAAGGCTATGCCTGGAATCATTCAGTTCCGGTATGAATACGAGGGACCATATTTTTCGATAGACACAAGTACAAAGACATGTAAAACTAGACAGACAAGAAACAGGACAACTACAGAATTAGATATTTCTAGATTAAGCCTAGAAAAGGCATACAAACAACCTCTACCTATATCAGAAACGAAAAAAAAGGACCTGATAAACTTGTGCAAAAAAAATATTATACCCGGTGAGCTGCACCCATGATATGAAAGCTTGCCATCAACAAGCCAGTCAGTTATTAGATCCAATTCAGAATAAGTTAAGAAATCCCTGTAAATGGGAAAGTTTGTTTGTTTGTTCCCTCTTCACGCTCAAACGACGTATTAGGATGAAAATTGGCACAGTGATAGACCATACTGTGCCAATTTTCATCGGAGCGTGACAAAGAATCATTTTTGTCTCGTTATTCCCACGAGATCGGAACTTACGGGTGTGAAACCACGGGGGGCTGCTAGTTGAGCATAAATAACTGTCCCAAAGAGTTTACCTAGAGCTTAAATGCTGTTGATTTTTTTATTGTTTATTTAGTTAGTGTTTTAACTTTTTTAATTTGTCTAACAAATAATTTTATGTTACTTATTTTTACTTAAAACTATATACCTACCTACATGGAATTACCTATCTAACTTCCAACTGCAAGGAGTTACCCTGAAGTTTAATAATTGCTGTTGATTTTTATTGTTTATTTAGTTAATTAGTGTTATAATTTCTTTAATTTGTCTAACAAATAATTTCATGTTACCTACTTATTTAATTAAAACAAAATACCTACATTGATTTATCTAACATCCAGCTGCAAGGAGTTAACCTGAAGCTTAATAAATGCTGTTGATTTTTAAAGTTTATTTAGTTCATTACGTTTTACCTACTTACTTAAACGTTACAGCAGAATGTTTTGATTATTCATTAAAAATAATCAAAACATTCTGCTTTTTTAATTTATTTAATTTGTCTAACAAATAATTTGATTTTACCTTTTTATATTTCATTTAAACAAAATACATTGATTTCCCTAACTGCCAAGTGTTTCATTTTTGTTTAAAGTAATTAGTAGTAATTCTTAATCATCCATAAACAAAGATTTTTTCACTCATTTTTGTTTTGGCATATCCAAATAAAGTAGCCAAGTGCGAGTTGGACTCGCCCATGAAGGGTTCCGTTCCAGCAAGTAACATAATATACATAGTACACATAGTTCTTGTAGTTCGTTGTAACTTTGATCGAAGTTTTAATAATAGTGTATTTATGACGTACTAAAAAAAACTACACATCAGATCGAGTTCAAACTAATTTTCGTTGGTAGTTTTCATGGTAATGTATATCATATATTTTTTTTAGTTTTTTCATTCTCTTACTTTAGAAGTTAGAGGGGGGGGGGACACACAATTTACCACTTTGGAAGCGTCTCTCGCGCAAGTTATTTAGTGTAGACAAAAATTATATTAGAAACCTCAACATCATTTTTTAAGACCTATCGATAGACAACCCACACGTGTAGGTTTGATGAAAAAAAAATTTTTGAGCTTCAGTTCTCAGTATGGGGGGCACCCCTAATTTTTTTTTTTTTTTTTAACTTTTGTAAAAATCTTAATGCGGTTCACAGAATACATCTACTTACCAAGTTTCAACAGTGTAGTTCTCATAGTTTCGGCAAAAAGTGGCTGTGACATACAGACGGACAGACAGACAGACAGACATGACGAATCTATAAGGGTTCCGTTTTTACGTTTTACGGAACCCTAAAAAGTAGACAAAAGTAGTTGATACATTATTGCAGTGGAATAATTGAATAATGTTACTTAACCATGTCGATTTTCAACCTGATGTTCATTAAGTAATAGGCGAAACTGAACAATTAACAGGATAAAATAGATAACTACAGGTTAGTTCCGAAAAGTCGTTGAAGGAAAATTATATATCTGTTTAATGCTATTTTAAATATTTAGGTTATATGATAGGGGTTTTACAATAATCTCAAAACATGCACAATGTACCCTTTATTAACATATTTAAAACCCGACAGTAAAAATATATTTGTAGTTAAATATTTATTTAGATTTTTGTCAAAAAAAACACTAAATCGGCTTTATCTCGAAATAATGAAAATGTTAGTTATCTAATTTCTCCACTACGCCCACGATATACTTATCAAAATTTTTACTTGACATGTAGCTAGCGCTGAGCTCTTGTTGTATGGGACCTAATGTATAACACGTTCCCTCTATGCAGCACAAACAAACATTTGAAATGATCTTGATCCAATCCAATCAGTACACAGTTTAACTTCTTCCGGATATCAACCACCTTCGACAGCAGACGAAGAGGAAAGCGATGCTTTATTTAAACGACACATAAAAGAGCTCAACAAAATATTTATTGTAGAGAACTCGAGAACAGATCTGTCCCATAGTATGCGGGCAGACGAAGCCACGCGCTCACACACTGCGGGGCAATAAAGTGCCTCGGCCGCCCCGAGCGCGCTCGCGGTACAAAGCGCCACACATCGCTGTATTACTTCCTGCGACAGAGCCCACTAAAAATCCTGCGTCGAGCAGAATCTGAGTTTTTAATGAGTTTCACTTTGAGATAAACACGTTAGTGTTCCGAGCGAGCCCCGAGAGTCTACCGTTTAACTAGAACTGCTTTCGTGAAAGAAAAAATCTTTAGAGATCATGTGTCACCTACCAACCCGCCCCGGGCCAGCGTGACGGATTATGGTCCTGACTTTCTTCTTGCAAGAGAAAACCCTGAGTCTCAGTAGTGGAAACATTTAGTGGGTTGCTAATGAAAACCGAAGTATTATTATACCGCTTTACAGACATGAGAATAAGTTACATGAAGCGCTCGCTATTTTAAAGTTTCCTGCGATGTGGTAAGATTATTTCGTTGGGGGTTCTAAAAAACTAAATAATCTTTTCAAAACCCATATCTCAAAGTTCGGACTTCGTCACCACACGGCTTGCTGTCACGAACGTACAGTACGGAGAAACGATAAAGATCACCTCTCGTCCTCTGTGTAGTAAACACGGTGACAGGTATGACAGTTCTATTAGGTTATTTGATGTGGCACTAGTTTCTGTTCTACTTTCAGAGCCACCGACTGAGAATGAGAAGACGCTAGCCTTTGACCAGTTTGACCACCTAACTGAATCGGTCATGGCTATGCTATAGTGGTCTCTATAATTACAACCGAAAATACAGACAGAAAAAGACCATCACCAAATCCGAGACCATTTTAGTAGGTAGACTCACAGATAGGAACGAAATCACGTCTCGCTCGACCCATCGGAGTGGGCATCCGTCGCGAACCGGTTGGTTCTTCAATGCAACTCCTCCGTAAGTAATCTCGCCGCTGTTAATTCCTGAAAACGTTAGTTAAGTAATTTTTTATTTTTCTATTTTTGCAGAGCAACAAAAACCACAACTCCACTTAACGCCTTTCCTTTATTAGATATCAACAGCTTAAAACTGAAAAATAAAACCAGTGTTATCAAAGTCAGGCGTCACGGATTACTCGCACACTAGGTAGATGGTTCTATTTCAGCTACGACTGCGCTGTTCTTCAGGCAAAACTTTGGTAAAATTACATGTATATTGTATACAATATAAAAAACGCGGAGCCTTCTTCACTGGGAAGACAGTTTTTTAAACTCGCCTTATGACATGCGACATTGTGATAGAAAATGACGCACGCTGATCTACAAAATACCTATTCAGTGCCCTGAAAGTTATAAGTTGTATCTCTCAGGGAACAGTGAGGCAGGCAACTTATTCCACTCTAAAGTTGTACGTATTAGGAAAGTAGACTCAAACAGTTCGGTATGAATTTTGGGAACATCCACAACGTATAGGTAGTAGCGCGTCGACTGACGAATTGTCCTGTGGTGGGAACGGGAAAGCAACACGAGGACATAATAGGATCATAGGGCAGGACAAGGACATAAACCCACTGTGCATTTTTTCCGCGGCATCGATGCCAGATTTAATTAATCCTACTCAACCACACAACACTGCGCTTCTGCGCCTTCTACATCTTGCTGATTTTAATTTGCCAAGTGTTTAGTCTAGGCGTTTTAAAGAATACTTCACTGGCTGATCGTTACTTTGAATTAGTATTTGTCGTGATTAATTGTGTGTGTACTAGAAAGACACATGTTTAGTAGTGGTAGGACTCTTAGCAGCAGTGTCCAACTGGGGAAGTAGCACAGTTTTACCAGTTATTCTACGGCCAAGCAGTAAAATCTAAACATTGCTATGTTTCGGTGTGAAGGTCAATGTTTCCTAAAACATTACAGGGCTTCAATAAAAAAATATGTTAGATCTGTGGGTGACGAACGCAGTGCAGCGCTAAGTAATGACTTGTACTCTTCATGTTCCAAGAGCTGCGTGTTACTGTACTGTTAAGCCGGAATTACATTGCGAAATTAGTGTCATGCATGTTGAAATCAGTTTCACGAAAGTAGTTTCGATATATGCGAAAGTAATTTCGTAAAATAAAAAGTGTCGTGAAATTCACAGTATCGCAGTAACCATGGCCCCATCAGCATCAAAGCTATATTCAATGTAGTATCAAGAAAAAAAAGACGTTGGTGTATTCGAGGATGGTTAACAAGAAAGCATTTGGGTGCAATGAAGTTAGTCTCTGAATTAGCAGGTGAAGATCCTGAGAGCTATAAAAACTATTTCGGGTCCCAGGGACACTCTTGTCGCTGATATTCATTAATGAATTGTATATTTTATCTGTACACCATCGTTGGTTTGCCATTTTTAACGCTTGAAGCGCGCGCAATGATAAAAATACACACGTCTGCACAGAACAAGCGCTTTCGCGACATTAGTTTCACGTCGCATCTACACTATGAAATTAGTTGCATGACACTAATTTCACCTAAAAATCGGGCAGGGCACGAAACTCATTTGAATTCACGAAATTAATGCATGCATTACGAAAATATTAAATTACATGTGAAACTGTTGTTAAAACTAATGTCACGAAATTAATTTCATGCCACTAATTTCGTAATGTAATTCCGGCTTTATGTAACATGCATGTTGCTTACAATCAGGCGCACGTCCTGCTCGTCTCGTCACTCCGTACTATAAAAAAAGACGCGAACTGTGAAAAAATTCAACCCAAAGCAACAAAGCAAGACAGGGAAAAATTATGCTCAAGATTTAATCTGAGGGATCCTTCAGAGGTCACCGCGGAGTTGTGTTTCGGGACGTTTTGATCAACGTATTAACAAATTGATTTCTCTTTAAGGCCGATTTAAACTGAACAAACATAGAGCTAGAGCTGGAACAAGAGCATTCTTTCTCGATCTTTTAGTGTAAACGAAAGATCGTTCTTAGCTTCTTAGCGTTTTCCATATTATATAATATTCCATATGTTCAATATTTATCCCGAAATATCGTCCTGGGGCCCATAGCAGGAATAAAAACAATTAATATGCCGTTATACCGATTTTAACATTTACTTCCCTGATTGCAAACCGAGTAGTGCAAAGAAATGACTTACCTGGGGTTCCCGGCGTCGTCCAAAATCCAGTTTGGTGGTAGGAAGAAGGAACGGGACCAGAGGGAATCGGAATACCAAACCAGAAAATTCCAGACGATCTCGCAAATTCCTAGAACGATCCTGCGTTCTAGAAACGGCCAATCCAGTAGCCCCTTCACACACAAATAGTCCAGCACTAATCCAGTAGTCACACTTAACGTTAATAATGTGTTCCCGCACAATACTAAAACTTTTATCCAGAAAAGCACCAGTTATAAAAACTAACCAAAAAAACCAGTCATTGTCGTTCCCGCGACCAGAGACAACGTACGAGTGACAGCCGGCGACCACAGACACCCGCTAATCGCCGGCCCGATATAATGTTGCCCGATTATACGGAACAAAACCCCCGACCAATTGAACTCCTGTTCAATTTTAGAAAACCAGTATTTAGTAACTAGTATTTAGCAGTATCCAGACCTCAAATAAAAACGAAATTCCCAACTTTGACCCGAAAGTGGAAATCAAACCAAAAAAAAACCTTTACTAAAAATAGCAATAAAATTAAATAAAATTTTAACCATGAAAACACGTATATCTAATAAAGAGGCAAGCGGGCCAGAGAGGACACCGCGCGCTGAAGTCTGGAACCAGAAACCAGAATCTCCGCCACGCGGGGTGTGCCATCAGTACCAGATATCAATTTTAAAATACGTCCCCTACGCCAGAGTAGGGGGGCCAAATTTGCCTCTTTTAATAATACTAAGTCCCCTTCCCGAGGGGCCTCCGTCCTATCTGTCCATTTTACCCGTTGTTGCAACAGATGCAAGTACTCGGCCGACCAGCGCCTCCAGAAGTCTTGACTTATTTGCTGCAATAACTGAAAACGGGACAGGCGTCCGGGGCGCTCATCCTTCCAGGGATACTCCGGCAACGCGGTTAAAGGCTGACCGATCAAGAAGTGACCCGGCGTCAAGACTTCTAGATCGTTAGGGTCAGGCGAGATTGGACAGAGAGGACGGGAATTAAGCACTGCCTCCACGCGGCATAGTACCGTGACTAACTCTTCCCAAGTTAACACGGTCTCCCCGATGACACGGCGGAGATGGGTTTTAGCAGACTTCACCGCAGCCTCAAAAATTCCTCCCCAGTGAGGACAGGCTGGCACACTAAATTGCCAGCTGATTCCCCGCTGGGCGAAGGCCAGACTTAAACTATTATTACCAGAATTAAAAAAATTATTAACTTCGCGTAAATAATTCGCCGCCCCTCGATAATTTGTGCCATTGTCCGAACGAATTAAAGAGGGTACTCCTCTTCGCGCTACAAAGCGATCCAGCGCCGCGACAAAGGCCTCCGTAGACAGCGCAGAGACCAGCTCCAGGTGGACTGCTTTGGTGGCCAAACACACAAAGACGCACAGGTAGGCTTTAACGACCTTGGCGTTACGCAACGTCGATGACTTGACCGAGAAGGGCCCAGCGAAGTCCGTTCCGACCCCGTCGAACGGCCTCGAGGGAGAAATCCTATCCGGAGGAAGATCTCCCATCATGGGCTGCATGGTAGACGCCTTGAGCCTATAACAAGGGACACATCTAAATAGCACCTTTCGGACCGCCCTGCGAGCCGACAAGATCCAGAATTCACGCTGCAACACAGCGAGAAGCGCGCCACATCCAGCGTGCGCGTTACCGATATGCCGATCGGTGATCAGCAGGTCCACCAGAGGACCTCCTTTCGGTAGCAACAGGGGGTGCCTGCTGCCGTACGGCAGGTTGGCTTTCCGGAGCCGACCTCCTACGCGCAGAAGACCATCCTGATCTGTGAAAGGGTTCAACTTGGCGACCGCACCCTTCAAGCGAGCGCGTCCGCAGCGCAGCGCCTCAAGTTCCGTCGGAAACCTCTCACCCTGCACCAGCCGAATGAGGTGCAGCAAGGAACTCCGACGCTCCTCCACAGTGGCGATCTGGTCACTCCTCCTCTGACGAGGGTGACGACAGTTGTGGATGAAGCGTTTAATCCAGCTAGTTACCCCCAACAACTTATCCAGCTTGCTGTAACGACCCGTCAACCAGTCAGGGTCTGGGGGCACTTCCGCCACAATCGCATGCACGCGGACTCCGGGCAGCTCCGCTCGCTCCGAGTCCGCGCCGAGAGCTGGCCAGGAAGCTTCTGGCTCCCGCAGCCAGTCCGGACCCCACCATAAGGGGTGATCAACTAGCTCCGGCGCGGAACAGCCGCGCGAAGCACAGTCAGCGGGGTTCAACTCACCCGGGACATGTCTCCAAACCATGTCCAGTCCAATGTTTTGGATTTGGGAAACCCGATTTCCCACAAAGGTCTCCAAAGTGTGAGGGGCTGCTCTCAACCAGGCAAGCACGACCTGACTGTCTGACCACGCATAGACATTCCGGATGTCTATCGAGGTGGACAGTTCCTGATATACGTGCTTAAGCAGCCGAGCAACTAATGTGGCTCCGCTCAATTCCAGTTTCGGAATAGTGAGTCGTGTCCTGATAGGAGCTACCTTGCTCTTCCCCAATAAGAGCGTGACATTGACGTGGCCTCCAGCGTCAACTGTACGCAAGTACACAGATGCGGCATAGCCCAGCTCGGACGCATCACAGAACCCGTGCAGGCTGATCCGGCTACAGCCTGGTGGCAGAATGCGACGGGGCAACGCCACTCGATTGACCGTTTCGAGGTCAGATATTAAACGAAGCCAAATGTTAAGCGAGTCTCCAACCAGGGGGTCGTCCCATGAGACCTTCAGAGTCCAAAGTCGCTGTAACAGACACTTGGCTGCGAACAGAACCGGACTGATCCAACCGTTTGGATCAAACATCCTGGCGATGGTGGACAAAACCGTCCGTTTTGTCCACGCGCGTGTGGCTTCCAGTGCCACCCGAAAGGTGAAGATGTCAGCAACCGGTTGATACTGCATGCCCAGAACCGCAATCACGTGCGGATCGTCACCTTCCTCGAAGAGCCCCGGATCCTGCTGGTGATCGTCCGGGATACCAGCCAGGACGTTGGGGTCGTTAGAGAGCCATTTCCGAAGCTCATAGCCTCCAGATGCGAGAAGCTCTGTAAGCTCATCCCGGAGCAACAGAGCTTCCTCCACCGTCTGCGCACCAGTGCAAACGTCGTCCACGTACAGGTCGCGTTCCAGAACTGCGGCTGCACGTGGGTACCGAGCCCGTTCTTGCTCCGCCAACTCCAGCAGTGAGCGGATCGCAATGAAGGGGCTTGATCTCAACCCATAGGTGTTGGTGTTCAACTCATACACCATCATAGGGTCCTGAGGACTTTCCCGCCAGAGGATCAACTGGAACCTCCTGTCCTCGGGGTGTATGACCGTTTGTCGGAACATCATACGGATGTCCGCTCCCAACACCACCTGATGCCTACGGAAATTCAGGATGATGTCTACAATATCCCGATGTAGCTTCGGTCCAGCGTGGAGGCACTGGTTCAGTGACACTCCTGTCGAAGTCGGAGCGGATCCATCGAACACCGTCCTGAGTTTGCCCGTCGACGCCTTCAAAACGGCGTGATGAGGCAAAAAGTAGTGGTCCATGGTCGACCAGTCGTCGCGAGCCGGAGACATGTGGCCCAGTGCCTCATACTCCCTCATGAACTCGATGTACTTTTCCCGAAGTACAGGATCTCGAGCCATGCGTCGCTCCATGGACCTGAGCCTTTTCTCGGCCAATGATCGAGACTGGCCCAGACGCGGGGGGTTATCCCGGAAAGGCAGCCTAGTCTCCAATCGCCCAGAAACCATTCTCCGAGTGTGAGCCTGATAAAAGTTCTCACACTCCACGTGCTCGGGATCCAGCCGAGACACGGTAGGCGGCTCTTCGATCTCCCAGAACCTCTGCATGATCTGAGCGAGGGCCGTTCCCGTAAAGGAAGCCTGATTCGACTGCTGCCACTCATCCACCATTCCCAAAATGGCGTTCCCGTAGATGGTGGGCAGCGCCATCAGCGAAGACTGGTCCAACAGTCTAGGCTTCCCGTTCATGATGTAACCCAGTACATCAGAACCCAACAAAAGATCTACCGGACCCGCCATCCCGAAGCGGGGATCCGCCAACCTGAGACCCTTAGTACAGGACAAAAGATCCGGATCTATGTCCGCCTGAGGAAGCCAACCGACAACCGAATCCATGACGGTAGCCCTGACCGCAATCCTTTCCGAATAGGAATGTACGGACGAGAAGGAGAGGCGGGTCTGTCCAGCCGACCGCACCTCTGTGTTCCCGACTCCCCGCAACGGAGTCGGTGACGGAAACCTAGCCAGGCCCAGGCGATGAGCAACCCGGGTTGTCAAAATGCACCCCTGGGACCCTGTGTCCAAGAGCGCTCGTATCCGGACGTAGTCGCCTCTTGGACCCCAAACCCTTAACCAGAGGGTGGGCAGCAGGACCACCGGTTGATCCTGTGCCAAGGGAACGGAGGCTAGTCATTCCCTCCGAGGCTCGTCCGAACCCGTCGGACTACAGGGCCCAGCCCAATATGGCTGCCGAGTGCAAAGGGCCATCGGAGGGGGGGCATATCCAGCTGCCCTGCCGTACCTAAAGTAGGGCGGGTGATAATCCAGCCTCGGATGTTCATGGAGGGGAGGCGTGTACGCCCTCCATTCCATCGGTCGCGGATCCAGCGGCGGAGAAGGATAACGCTGGGGAGGTGGCCCCCGTGGTGACTCCTGTATCACCCTTCCACCTCTCCAGTTCGCCCGCGTCCGCGCGGGCTGTGAGGTCGGTGACCGAGCCGCGTGCAGGACGCCCCTTGTTGGGCTGCCCGGTGCTGCCGTGGGTTGGGGTGGAGGGGGTGTGCTCCACGCTGTAGCCACTTCATGGTTGTACAATGCGTGGCTCTGCGTGGGAGCGCCCCCGCCCGTGGAGGGCCCCCTCCCTGAGGGCTGTCGACCAGCACCATCGCTCCTGACGCACAAGAGCTGATGGTGTGGTCCCCCACACCCAGGACACGGCCGTGCCGTGGGGCAGTCATTGTACAGATGACCCCCCAGGCACCCGTAGCACCGACGCAACCGCCGAACGATCCCTCGTCGTTCGGAGGTCGTCCGCGCAAGCAGGGCCGGACACTGCACCAGCGCGTGGAGCTGGCCACAGTTCGGGCACTCCTGCTCCGACGCACTCGTCACCGTCGCCGTCCGCTTCACCGCACCCTGAGTGCGGGAATTGGTAGGTCGCGGTCCTGTTCCGGCAGGGCCACGAGCTGACGCGACGGGCGGTGCCTCCTGAGGCGCCGACTCTGCCATCCTCGCCTCCCACTCCAGGACCCGAAGTAGCTCCTCAAACGTGGGGAAGACCTTCGGGTCGCCGTGAAGGCCCCTTTCCCGCTCGAACCGGGCGCGCAACTCCAGCGGCACCTTGCCCAGCAGGATGTGGACCAACAGGAACGACCAGTGTTCTACTGGCAGTCCCAAGCTGCGCAAGGCGTTGTACGCCACCTTCACGGGCGTGAGGATTAGCGGCCGCAACTGAGACCTCTCAGTCACCTTCGGCAGCCCCAGTATTTGGGACACGTGAGCGTCGGCGAGGAGCCGAGGGTTTTGAAACCTCGTTTCCAGCAACTCCATCGCCGTGCCGAAGTTGTCGTCGTCCAGCTCCAGGTGCTGGACCAGGGAGAGTGCCTCACCCTCCAGTGACGTGCGGAGATAGGCCAGCTTCTCCGCCCTCGTCAAGTCCTTGCGTGAGTCCACGAGAGAGGCGAACATGCTCCGGAAGCCGCTCCACTCCCGCAGGTTCCCTGTAAACCTGGGCAAGTCCAGAGTGGGAAGGCGTCCCACTACACCCGAGCCCGCATCCCTGATGACGGGTCCCGAGCTCGCCCTTCCCTGACGAGACCTCTCCAGCTGGCGAACCCTTTCGGAGACCTCGTCGTAGACATCCAGGATGCGCCGCATGTCCGCCTCGATCCTCTCCATCTGCTCCTCAGGTGGAGACGGCCTTGCATCCCGCAGCGATCCTGCGCTCCTCTCAGCGACCTCCAGGCGCCTGTCGAGCTGTTCTGCCCTGTTTAGCAGCGCCTCCTCCCGGTCTCTCCGGCCGACCAATCCTTGTAAGGATTCGAACCATCGGAGCTGGTTGGCCAAATCCGAAGCCATTTTTAAATTTAAATTTAAACTTTAAATTAACCTAAGTTCGGACAATGTCACAACAAATATCAAAAACAACAATATATCCGCAACCTAAAAAACCGGATACCACTTAATACTAAATTTCCCGACAGTTTGGGGAGAAATTATAAACTTGGAACCCCCAAATATTCGGCTTACCCGGTATTTTTTGCCAGAAAATAAAAACAAAAAGGGAGTAATTACGGCCAACTACACTCTGCTTACCAAAAAATGTTCAATATTTATCCCGAAATATCGTCCTGGGGCCCATAGCAGGAATAAAAACAATTAATATGCCGTTATACCGATTTTAACATTTACTTCCCTGATTGCAAACCGAGTAGTGCAAAGAAATGACTTACCTGGGGTTCCCGGCGTCGTCCAAAATCCAGTTTGGTGGTAGGAAGAAGGAACGGGACCAGAGGGAATCGGAATACCAAACCAGAAAATTCCAGACGATCTCGCAAATTCCTAGAACGATCCTGCGTTCTAGAAACGGCCAATCCAGTAGCCCCTTCACACACAAATAGTCCAGCACTAATCCAGTAGTCACACTTAACGTTAATAATGTGTTCCCGCACAATACTAAAACTTTTATCCAGAAAAGCACCAGTTATAAAAACTAACCAAAAAAACCAGTCATTGTCGTTCCCGCGACCAGAGACAACGTACGAGTGACAGCCGGCGACCACAGACACACGCTAATCGCCGGCCCGATATAATGTTGCCCGATTATACGGAACACCATAGAATCTTTGCGAACGCAAACAAAACAACGAAAGAATGCTCGACGTTTGTTTACAACAAATGAATTTGATACAGTGGGGATAGAATGAGCATTCGCTCGTCTGATGTAAATCGGCCTTTAGAACGATTCTATTTGTCAAGACGCGTTAACCGATGGAAACACGAGAAAGATCTAGAGGTTCTAGAATCAAGAGTCGCGAGATTGCAGACGGCAAATGTAATGACTCTCTTGCGATATCGTTTGTAGTGTGAATGTGTTTTTATTAGAGTCCTCTTGTATGCACAGGAAATCTTTCTTTTATTCATATGTTTTTTGTTACCAGATAAACATAGAATGAAGTCAAAGACAAGATAGTTAGATAACGGGATAGTAGCGAACATAGTGCGTCCTCATCGCTGTGCGGCCAAGGCGGCAAGCTGCGGACCATTTTGTAAAGTTCGGTTCTGAGGAGTGAGGAGTGAGACGTTAGGAGCACCGGAACTGCTGATAGCCTGCAGTCAAAAACTAGCAGACGGCGATACCACAGATCTGACTCTTCGTAAGAGGTGTCCAAAATAAAAAACAAGTTCCAGCCACCAGCGGGGCAAATCCGTGGTTTTAGTCGGTATAACACCTTCTCCTTAGAGGATGAGCATAAGCAAAAAAAGCATGACAAATGTATAGCTTCTATTCAATTCAATTCAATTTATTTCTTCGAACCATTATTTTACAAAGAAAACTTGGTAACGTCAATTACAAAAAATAATAATAAAACAGTTTAAATACATAAACAACAGAGACAATATTTATCATTAAGCGGCTGTAAAGAGGCCTTGTCCAATGAATTCAGCTATAAAAAGGCTTTGTCAAACAGCAATAAAAATATTTGAAATACAACATTTTTAAGTACCTATCGTGTAAAAATACTTTTAATTAATCGGTAGTTACAGTCTGTGACACACTCTTTTGCCATACATTTTTGTCTTTGATGAAATCATCAACATTATAATAAGCTTTATCCATTAAATAGGTCTTTACAATATTTTTAAACCTCTTTTCATTGAGACCTGCCAACTGATCCGGAATGATATTATAGAAGCGAACACTGTTTCCTATAAAATAATTACATGTTTTTTGTAATCTACACTTGGGAATTACCAATTTGTCTTTGTAGTGTGTTTTAGGGTTTTTATCTGACATTTTACCAATGCTTTCCCGATTCTTTCTGGCATACATTATGCATTCATAAATATAGAGGGAGGGGGCTGTTAAAATATTAATACTTTTAAAAACCTTCCTCAAAGATTCCTTAGCGGGTAATTTGTACATAGCGCGGATTGCTCGTTTTTGCAGTACGAAAACTGTATTTCTGTCCGCTGCCGACCCCCATAATAGAATCCCATAAGACATGAGACTATGGAAATATCCATAATAAACTAATCTAGTGGTGGCGGCATTTGAGATTTTTCTAATCTGTCGAACGGCATGTGCAGCTGAGCTTAATTTATTATATATAATGAGCAAATTATTTGCGTCAAACCATCTGCAAGCAATGTCCAATATTCTGTTAATTTCATTGCAATCATCTATTCCTCGCTTAACTTTAAACAGCAGAGACGTGTCATCTGCAAACATAATTATTTCCGTGTTTGCTTGTCTTTTTAACATAAAGGGCAAATCATTTACGTACACTAAGAACAGAAATGGTCCGAGGATGGAACCTTGCGGTACACCCATTGTCATGGGAGATCCTTTTGACTTATTTCCGTCAACTTCAACAATCTGTACACGGTCTTTAAGATATGACGTGATAAGGTCCAAAGCCACTTTTGAAATCCCATAGAATTCTAATTTCTTTAAAAGCATGTCGTGACGAACGCAATCAAATGCCTTAGATAAATCGCAAAATACACCGACAACGTCGTGCCAGTATGATTTCAGTCTCTGGTATTCGTTAACATTATATTTCTTTTGTTACGCTCCAACCACATTTTCAGGGTTTTTTGTTTTAATCGTATCTTAATATATAATATCTGAAAGGATACGGGCAAGGATTGGAATGCAGATAACATGTAGAGATAAGCCGCTCGGCTCCGCGGCCGCTATCGCGAGGACTCTCGTTATCAGAGGATTGTTCGAGAACGTGCTGCCGAAGGACGCGGGGGCACGCGCGCCTGCGCCTGCGCCGGCGCACGACACGCTGAGGGTGTAGAGTGACGAGACGAGCAGGATGTGGGCCTGGTGGTAAGCAACACGTCTTCCTTTAACGACACAGTATCACACAGCTATAAATAAATTAAAAAACATTGGTGGACAATTCACACTCAATACCATCTGACCCCTACTAAAGGAATGAAGAATCCAAATTTTTACCTATCACTGCACTGCGTTTGTCACCCAGATGTTTAAGATCATTTATCTCTATTTATAATATATATATAATTATATATATAATATAATTATAATATATGATTTCTAACGAAACACAACGATGTTTGATGATAACTAGCTACTTAGCGGTGGAACAACTCCAGCAAAGGTCTGGAACTTCCCCAGACGGAGTCTAAATGTAAAAAATATACATGTGTATAATATATAACATAATAAGAAAGATACATATTATTTAAATACGGCCAAGATTAGACGTCCAGCACTGTATGCTTCATATTATAATGTATGGCTAACTTTATATTTATTTATTGTTTATTCATCAACAGGCATAACGCAGAGATTCCATTCTGCGTTTATTACAAAATTTCTACGTTACAAAAATAATGAAGGTCTGGTATAGTCGGGATCGACTCCTTCATCGACTGATTCAAATCCTATCAATCCTATGTGCACCACTACCTTTTCGTAGTCATGTGCACAATGCTGCTAACTTAGATACGGGAAAAGAAAACGTCGTGAGGAAATTGGCATGCTGCCAGAATTTCTCGAAGTTATGCGTCATCTACCACAGTGCCAGCACAGCATACCTACTAGGCCAGCGTGGTGTATTACGTCCTTAACTCTCTCCGAGGCGGCTAGAGTGTAACTTCCTTAACCCAGGTATTTAGTTCTCCTAGTTTTACGGACTGATGGTGTGACGATAGGCGGTGTGACGGCAGGCGGTGTAACAGCAGGCAGTGTGACGACAGGTAATGTGACAACAGGTGATATGACAATAGACCGTGTGGTGACAGGCAGAGTGACGAGAAGTGAAGTAAGTTCGAGATGGAATGGTGGCCAAATCAGAAGGGGCGCCAGACATCCACCAACTAAAAGAGAGACCTACATCCGGTAGTGGGAGACTGTTGGGGACAGGGTTAATTGTAAGGCGATGCCAATAAATATAAATAATATCAGTAGATACCGGTAATGCTGTAATCCCTTGCATCAACCCGAGCGGCGCGCGCGCACCTGTACCCGCTATCTGTCAGAAACCACGCTGGTAATCCTCCCAATAATTTCCTCAAAATTAAAGCTCTACGCTCGAAATAACTTTCTACAGTTTTCAATCCGATAATAAATATCGCAAAACAAGATATTAATAAGGTCTTCAGGTAGATTACTTTTATCTCCCAAAATTAGTTATTAGATTTGTTTTAGGTTCCATAGAATGAGTTGGTCTTAAAATGAGGAGAATAACCTTCTTAAACGTCATTGAACATTCGTGTAACAAACTGTATGTTTTGTCTTATTCTTTAAGGCAAACTTTGAGAAATATCCCGATACTGAAAAAACGTTTGATCCAGTTCATGCACCTGTTAGAATATCCGTAGGAACCGTACCGTACCTTACCGTAGGAGGAGGTGTTTCCCGTGACTGCCTTTCTACCTATCACACACTACGGCAAATACTTGAATCGGAACGAAGGCTCTTTTCTCGAGTTCGTGTTCCGGACTGATCATCCCTTAGCCAAGTACGGGGTATGCACGGGACATGCTCCAGTATATATAAATCCCGGGAGTTCTCACTATTCAACGCAATTGGGGCTCCGTAAAAGTTGGACAGTCCTATAACCGTCCAAAATACGTCGACCTCCAGTTAAGGCGTATCGCAACAAGTTCCAGGTAAAGTTATACCAGACTATAAGTTAGGTAGATACGATTAAAGTCGGTTATTGTGTAACAAAGGCTCATCGGAGCAGATCGCCTCGTCGCTAGACAACAAACGATTATTCTGCCTGATCCGTCTGTAATCATGGTGTACATTGATCATCCGATTACCCGCTACTTATCTATCGACATATCTCAACACTAATTAAATACTTACCTCCAATGTACAGATATGTACAGAATTTGTTTGCTAAAGAATGCGCATGTAGACACGTACATGTAATGTTAAAAGGCATAGACTATGCCCGAGGCATTCATGCCTTAGAAAAATAATAAGTAATTAGATCAGGGCGTACCGCACGGTTCGTTTGTACCAATCGTCAGCAGATGAGATGTATGTTAGCTATGGCAACGTAGTGAAGAGTTTGTTCTAACTCTATACGTAGTAGATGTAAACTCTTTGATTCATGCCCGTTCCTTCTCTGCGGCGGCGTCGCGTGGAGAGCGATGCCTCACACGTACGGCGTACTCGTGAACAGGTGCTGCTTGCGTGGACTACCTTTGGCTCACATGTTGCATATAAATTAGAACTAATCTCAAAGGCTTATTTCAAATCTATAAATTATTCTTGTTAAAACAATGCTTCTGGCAAAAAGTTCAGGCCTATGCGCAGTCTTTAGTTGTAATAAAAAAACTGTTGTAAAATTGTCTGCGTCACTAATTTACCTCGAAACGAATAGAAAAGAGCTTCAAAAACACTATTTATCTGTTTGGAGACACGTTGGAGACCTTTACACACGTTGGAGACCTGTACACACGTTGGAGACCTTTACACACGTTGGAGGCTCAGAATTATACTTATTTTTGTACTGAACTTCCTGCGCCCGTGACTTTACCCGCATAGTAACCGTTTCCGTTACTTTTCCGTGATATGTGTTATTTCAGACTACAATATAAAACTGTATTCCGAATTTCAACTCGCTTTGTTCAGACTTTACGAAGTGGTTGGGCGATAAACATCAAAACTTTGACATTTATAATAATATTAACTTCCCGTCATTTTTGTATAAAAAAAATAAGTGTACTATTCCAGACTATAATTTAACTATGTTCCAAACTTCAATCCGATCTGTCCAGAGGATTCGGCATGATTGAACAACAAACATCCTATACTTAGCAATTTATAATATCAGTAGGATTAGAACACGGAATGAAAACAGGATCTTTAATAAAATAATAAAAACTGTACGACGAAGCTTATCAACTAATTATACCTTAAACGCCGGCTCACGCTATCTCACTGATAAAGTGGATATAAATTATATCGTAAACAATTCACGCGTGCCAACGACTTGTATACGACTCATGACCATCACTCACGACCACGACTCACGACCACGACTCACGACCATGACTCACGACCACGACTCACGACCACGACCCACGACTGACGACCCACGACCACGACTCACGACCACGACTCACGACCACGACTCACGACCACGACTCACGACCACGACTCACGACCGCGACTCACGACCACGACTCACGACCACGACTCACGACCACGACTCACGACCACGACTCACGACCACGACTCACGACCACGACTCACGACCACAACTGACGACTCCAGACCAGCATCTCATGACGAACAAAGCCAGAGCCCACACGGGCCGCCTACTTTGCTCCCCATGCTGCATTCCGTCCCTCTCTCGTCTTCCGTACACAGTTCTACGCAAGAAAAAAAATGATTTTAATTTCTCTCATCGTATGCAGCAGCGTGTCCAGCCAAGTTCAAGCATTTTACTGGCGAGCAGAACTGTGTGTGACATTACACGAGCCATTTGCAGCACTTTAGATCTCCTCATTCCTCAAAAGTATTTCACAACATTTCAAATCGGCTCTTATTGAGACTAGCGGTCCAACGTATACCTAGTTTCAGATGATGACCCAGATAGGGAGACGGGTGAATACATAGGAATAAACCAGTAACTTATTTTTTTATAATTCTCTTAAGTACTTGAACTCAGGTGTATAGTGAACGTTTTAACTATACAAATAATTAAAATTGATGCCAGCCGGAATTTATATTTTTTTTGTAAATAGGTTTTATTGGAACGAAGTTCCTTATCGCGCGTTATGAAAGGGAGCTAGTTTTTTACAATCAGTATAAACCACTTGAGTTCAATACAATGCGCCTGATAATTTCGCATTTAATTAGTTATTTATGACAAAAAAATTGGGATTCTCAAAACGACAGAAAATAATTTTGGTGGGATTTTCTACCTGCTAGGTGGTCTAAATAGAGAATTCATGTTCTCCGCTTCTCACTAGCCAGGTTTGCACCTCCGTGTCAGAGTATAATAGTAGAGCTATGTGGCAAGTATTTAACTTGCCTCAAATACCTACCCAACACTAGAAGCCAGGTCTCGGAATAGAGCCGGAGTGAAGTCTGAGCGTCGCTGCGCCGCGCCGCGCCGCGCCGTAGCTGCGCACCGCTCCGTCGTTGTTATCTCAGATAGTGCTGTGTGGAACGCGTCCGGCAACGTGTACTTATCGAACATTTTCGTATAGGTATTCTAAATTAATGGTATGGGGGGGGTAATGGATGTCTTGAATACATTGCGATTGGGATAGTTAATGACATGTCATTCGCTTTTCACGTCGTGAATATTCTAGATATCAATTCCTGGTTCACACCTCCTCGCGGTCCCCCTCGGTAACTGTGGTGAGTGACGCAACAAACAACTTCTACCGAGTTGTATGTCGCGTCACTGGCCCAGGCTAACGTGACAGGAAGAAAACACTCGCCAAGACGCACTGGCCAGCGTGGCGTTTTATGGCTAAACCCTCTCTTATGAACGTGCCAATAGAACCTCGGCCCTCAGTCCCCAGCGGCCCCGCTAGTCCGGACTCCGGCAGCGGTCCTGGTAACGGCGGGGCAGAGGGTGCTAAGAATCCCTGGAAGAGATCCGGCTGCCACAACACCACGACCCTGACCCTGGCGTGTTACAACGCCAGGACGTTGCGAACGGACGACCGATTACAGGCTTTGCTTTACGAATTGGAATCTGTCAAATGGGGCATAATAGGTTTATCAGAGATAAAGCGACGTGGAGAGAATATGATTCGGCTTAACTCTGGTGACCTATTTTATTACAACGGACCTGAAAACATCACCTATGGAGGCATTGGGTTTCTTGTAAAGAAAGAGATAGTACCAAATATCCAGAACTTGAAGAGTATATCCACAAGAGTTTGTTTTATGATCTTGAAACTTAACAAACGATACTCATTAAAAATTATCCAAGTTTACGCTCCAACGTCATCTAGAGCTAAAACGAATGCCAATGAAGTAGAGGAACTTTACGACGATATAGAAAAAGCCCTTGACGATACACCATGTCATTTCACCACCATAATTGGCGATTTCAACGCAAAAATCGGCCCACCACTATCAACAGAAAAATCAATCGGCAGGTTTGGATTAGGAACGCGAAACGATAACGGACAAACCCTAGTCAACTTTCTTGAAAAGAGACATCTTTTTGCTATGAATACATTTTTCCAAAAGCGACCGTCAAGAAAGTGGACATGGGTTAGTCCTGACGGAAAGGTTAAGAATGAAATTGAATTCATTATCAGTTCACACAAATATGTCGTGCAAGATGTTTCAGTGCTTGGACGATTTAGAACAGGTAGCGATCATAGAATGATCAGAACAACACTCAAATTCTCCTTCAGGAAAGAAAGAACTAAGATGATATCAAGAAAACAGCGACGATACGAAGCACAAGAACTGGCTATGCTTGATGATTCATTTCAAATCCAACTGAAAAATAAATTTGAATGTCTCGATGAGTCTAATTTAGATGTAGACCAAATTAATCAAAATTTATGTGATATTCTACTAGACACAACCAAAACTCATTTAGGCCGCGAGAACAAAAAAAGGAACAGATTTTCGACAGAAACAATAAAACTAATAGAAGAACGAAGAAATATGAAACAAAATACATCATTAGATCATAAATTGATTCTAGCAACAAATAAAAAGATAAATAAATCTATTAAAAAAGATTTGAGAAGATACAGTGCAGATACAATTATCAAAACTATAGAGAAATTTAGAGGACCAAAGGTATTTCAAAGAAAGCTCAGCACTGGCCAAAATCAAATATTCAAGCTTAAAAACGAAAATCAATATATAATAACAGACCGACAGGAAATTTTAAAAGTGGTTGAGGACTTTTATACAAACCTATATACATCCCAAATAGCTGGCGCTTCCTCCTCTCAAGATAATCCTAGACCTAAAGAGTACCGTGACACCGAACAACTACCAAAAATTATACCAAGTGAAATACGAAAAGCTCTCGTACAAATGAAAAGTGAGAGAACACCGGGGCAAGATGGTATAACTGTAGAGATGCTCCGAGCAGGTGGCGAACCAGTTCTAAAAATATTATCAAAACTTTTTAATGAAGTAATGATTACATGCCACACGCCTGAATCTTGGAAAAATGCCATTGTTACCATTATACACAAGAAAGGGGACACCGCAAAATTAAGTAACTATCGACCTATTAGTCTCCTTTCACAAATATACAAACTGTTTGCAAAGGTCCTATGTAACAGAATTAGTCGTCAGCTTGATGAATGTCAACCTATCGAACAGGCCGGTTTTAGGAGCGGTTTCTCCACTATTGACCATATACATACGGTAAAACAACTTATGGAGAAGAGTCAGGAGTTTAACCATCCTTTGTGTATGGCCTTTGTCGACTACGAAAAGGCATTCGACACTGTCGAGCACTGGGCGGTGTTTGACTCACTGGGGCATTGTTCCATCGACGTTCGATATGTGGATTTGCTCCGAGAATTGTATGCTTTAGCAACGATGCAAGTAAAACTGCATGACATGACAAACCTTATTTCTATCCAGAGGGGGGTGAGGCAGGGAGACACCATTTCACCCAAGCTTTTTACAGCGGTCTTACAAGACATCTTAAAACTGCTTCCATGGGATTCATGTGGTATTAAGATCAATGGTGTTTATTTGTCTCACCTTAGGTTTGCAGATGACCTTGTAGTTTTTGCTGAAAATTTAGACGATCTCCAGAACATGATCCAACAACTTTCGGATGTTTCTTTAACAGTGGGCTTAAAGATGAATATGGCCAAGACCAGGGTGATGTCGAACGTTTCTGGAAACTCAAACACAATTACGGTTGGGAATGAGAGCCTAGAGATGGTCGATAGTTACGTCTATCTTGGTCATACCTTGTCTTTTGGTATAGAACATCAAAAAAAGGAGATCTCTAGACGTATACAGCTTGGATGGGTAGCGTTTCGAAAACTGGCCGACATTCTTACATCCCGACATATACCACAGTGTCTGAAAACACGTCTTTTTAACCAATGCATTCTGCCCACCATGACATATGGTGCTGAGACGTGGACGCTCACACACGAAGCTATGTATAAGATCAGGGTAGCACAGAGAGCCATGGAAAGGTCCATGCTCGGCATCAAACTACAAGATCGAGTTCGAAACACTGAAATCCGACGAAGAACCAAAGTTCAGGACGTCGGAAAAGCAGTGACAAAGTTAAAATGGAGTTGGGCAGGGCATATTATTAGACGGTGTGACGACAGGTGGACCAAAACTGTCACAGAATGGTGGCCGAGGCAGGGAATGCGGAGCGTTGGACGTCCACCAGCAAGATGGGTCGACGATATAGTAAATATCGCGGGTCGAACCTGGACTCGATTGGCACAGGACCGAGGCAGATGGCAAAGTAAGAGAGAGGCCTATACCCAGCAGTGGGATAGAGAAGGCTGTGGATGATGATGATGATTCTAAATTATCGCAAAATAATTTTGCAGGCCGTGTGCGTTAAATACCATCCTATGTATTTTTTACCTATTTCATAATTATGTCACAAGGATGAACCTACACTACTTATCAAGAATGAACGATCGACCGATGCGTTTGGGCATGTCGCGAGATTCTAAAATGTCACGCGAAATGTCGAAGGGTTTTTATGGCATGAATACATTCCATGGCATGCCTCGTCACATTTTCTTTAAGATATTTTTAAATCTTCTTTACTACACATGTAATTTAGACATAAAAAATTCACAATTAATTGCAAAAATTTGGGATGTTAATTGAAAACCACACGGTAAAGTGTAAATTGCTATAAGCGGCAATAGCTATCCATTACTAAACTACAGGCCCGTGAAGAAAATTTATGGGTCATTTGAACCACCAGGAGACCTATGCAGGATGATAGAAAGGTATAAAATAAAATAGTGGTAAACGTCTGGCGGTCATTGATTCCTACAATCGACTAAAACGGAAGAAGTGAGCTCACTCTTCCCAATGATAACATAATTCCGTGGGCCTGAAGTTTAGAAGGGCGCATTAATTAATTTATATCGATGATTAAAACGATAAGAATCGTATTTTTTTTTTATTATTGTGTCTCGGAAAAGTTCATGATATACCGATGATTTTCCGATGGCAACCGGCCGGCGCGGCGGTGCCGCCACAGTCACATCAGTTGTAGTTTGTTGTCTCTGGCAAAACATTAGTATTAGCTAAACCAAAGACCACAAGTCATACTATTATTAATGATTTTACAAGATACATTCTGAAATTTTTGTGTTAATCCTTTATTAGACAAAACAATACACGATAAAAATCATACAAACTGGAGTACATTAGGTACTTCCATGAATATGCTGGTAACTGTGTACTTGTAAGGCTACAGCGGTGCGGCTGATGATGATAGCGCCGCACACGCGGCGACCACGCCCGACCCTCCCCCCGCTCCCCACCCCTCCCCCCTCTCCCCTCTCCCCGGTCCTCTATCAGCCGGAGAGCTATAAACTGATAAGGGTCGCGCTATCGGCTCCTCAACCTTCATCAAATTGTACTGATACATTAAGATAAAAACAATTATTTATCTCTATAAATCATATTAGAAAATATTATTTCCTAGATGGCGACACTGATCCAAAATTACAATTGAAATTAATAAAAATTAAATCGGCTTCAAAATCACAAACGAAACATAAACAACGAAATCACATTTTTAGAAACACAAGTAATTATTTAGCAAAAACGAGTCGCGTGACTCAAGACCCCTGCTGCTTTGGGCGTCGATTACGAAAAAAATGTGGACCATTGATGATTTTACACATTATTATTTTTGAATTAGCTGCTACTTTTTATCGTAAACAGAGTAAACAAGAAATGCCGAGTAATAATTAGAACTGTGCACGTGTATTGGCTGAATGGGATCAAATAAGAAAGAAGGGAATATTCAATGTCGACTGTTTCTTTCTAGCAAAGAACCTGTGCCAGTTAGTATTCCATGGCCTCCTCTACAGCCACCCGAACTTCTGTATAGCGTAGTAGGTGTGGGGCCCTACTAACTTAAGCTACTGATTATTTGTACCAACACACGCACGAAGGCATATAATACTCGTAGTAAATAAGTAAGTTTGACTGTCTCGAATCACTTCACTCGTGTAATCACATAATTGAAGGTCTTTGTCTTATACACACACAATTGAAATATAATAATTAAAATTGAATATAATGTCACATAATTGAAGATCTTTGTCTTCAATTATGTATCTCTTTGAACAGTAATTAAAACATCAAAGAGTGGAAGTACGTAATCGTTATCATTTGTGTTCTGTTGGAAACTAATTGACCTTCAGCAATATACCTCTCATAAAAAAGATTTCTCAAAAAAATCCTGTGATAAGTACTATAATAGGGGCAATAGTACTCAACCAAATTTATCAAAATAAAGAACTACTACCGAAATATGTGTTTTAATTAATGCTAGATTCTCACTCGAACATCATCTCAACTGGCGACGATGCGGTTTGCGATAGAGGGTGATTACCTAAAAGCAACCATTTCAGTAATGACTTGAAGACATCAAGGTTTTTATCCATCAGGAAATACCAACTCAGATAACGTAGGTATTTATAACGGTGGTATGCGTTGCGTTGGATCGAAACACTGTCGTTTTTAAAGTTTCGTAAAGTACGATAGAATAGGAGGCAGACAAGAATAATTTGCCGGACATCAACAAACACTAATAAGTAAGTATACGTTTTTAGAATATCTTTGTGTGAATACTGCGGATTATCATTATTAGCATATAGCACCTTCATAGATAGTAAACAAACACATTGTGGTTTAATCGCTATCGAATCAGGTATTACGCTCAAATATTGCGCTTTATCGCCACTGTAATCCATCATATTGACTCGTTGCACGATAACGCTTGCTCTTGAATGTCAGCGATAAGATACGATCTCGAGGTGATATAAGATATGTTAATGCATTGTTCAGCTGTTAAATGCAGCTCGGGTAGTTATAGACAGCCTGGCACAGATACCACGGATATACAAAAATGTATATTTCAGCTATTTTTACTCCGTGATGTCGTATGGATTATTACTCTGGGGCAATGCAGCGACTGTAAATCGAGTAAATGATTTATTATATAATGTTTAAAGAATTTATTTTATCATTTAAGACATTTCTGTCGCTTACATGATAAAAATAACTTACTTAAATAACAATTTGTACTATCGTCGTAACACTTTACTTAAATCAAATAAAAACCACTCTTAAAAACCACAAACAAAAAAAAAACAATAGGGTTATATGTACTTACTCGATAAAAAATACAAAACATACAATATTAGATAAAAACCCACTTTGAATTAAACCTTTGAATCAAAATAGTATATTACATATTTTACATTATACAAGTAAACATTAAAAGTATTGTGTTTAATTGTGTTTTATTTTCAGACAGAATATACTTTTTTTGTAAGATTATTTACGTTTCAGAGATAATATGTTTAGCCAATTGTTTTTTGAATGCGTAAAGTGAATTTACATTTTTTATATTAGGGGGTAGTTTATTAAATAGTTGCGCTCCTTCAACGGTAGGCATTGATTTGCCGTAATTTGTTCTAAATCTTGGAATAACAAGGTAGCTCGCGCGCCGCGTTATATTATGTATGTTTGACAAAGTGCAGTTTCAAAATAAGAATGTTCACTTGAGTATCTTGTAGGTTTCCAAGATAGGTACGAAACATTAAGTTTGCTGTGCTATTAAATAAGCTACGATTAGCGATTTTTTTATTACAGACATATTTTTTAATATTTTATCTCATTATTTAGTACCTGAAAGCCTTGCAATCATATTTTTTAATCTTGCAAACAATATTTTTGTAAAATGGATGACTATAGGTTTTCGATAAAGCCTCTGAGCATGAATTTAAATCGTGACAAGTGAGTGTAAGCAAGTCATTACAATATTAACATTGTTTCATTTTATTTCAACACTCAGCTATTTCATCATTTATAATACTTTGATAAACTGTAATTCGGTTTCATTCGTGTTAATGTGTACTCGTATTTATCGTACTATTAGTATTGATAAACAGATTAATTTGAAGAGCATCTACATACAGGCAGTCAATTCTATCTACCGTAATCTGATCTCCGAACCCCTCACGACTCCTTGCTTCCTCAAGTCTGTTAACATTCTTAATATACCTGTTGAAGATTTTTGTAGAGATAAGACTCTTCTTAAAAATACCATACTTTTGTCAATTATTCTACCGCTAAGCAGTCATTTGCATACGTTCCTGTGTTCCAATCTGAAAGGTAATCAATACTTCTAGAAAAATTACAGAAAATAGAGATAAACCGTGCAATATCTCGGGTTACAAGCGCAGTGCAGTGCTAAGTAATGATTTGGACTCTTCATGTTCCAGTACCTGCAAACACTGTGTTATTATGGGCAAGCGTGTGGCTTGACATCAACCGCAAATCAGTAAACATAGTGTAGGACGCTCTGAGACTAAATGGGTTGACGATATACGAAAGACGGCTGGTGCTGGTTGGACACGTAAGACCGAGGATCGGGCTGACTGGCGTATTATAAGGAGCCTATATATCCAACAGTGGACGAACACTGGCTGATGATGATGATAGTGTGGCTTAACATCAGGCACATGTTGGTCCCGTTACTCTAAACTATAAGAACACGAGTAAATACATTAACCTTCGAATGTTGATGAGACGAAATGAGTTCTAGATCAAGTATTCGCAGAACATATTGTCGGGCTCAGGCTCGAGTTAGGTTCTCGGTGTGAAACGCGGCCTGCTCAAGAAGCGGCGTCAGTTAAAATATGCCTCGGTGTTAAAACCAATGCAAATACCCCGGGAGTGATCGCGGCGGAGGTGATCCCCGGGATGCGAACGAAAGTGAAATGAATATTCACACGCGTGATTCCTCACACCCCGCACCCCGCCGCATCAGCCCTGGTTCCTCGCGGCGGCCGCGCTCCGCCCGCGGCGCTAGTGTCGTGCCTCACCGAGCCGCTAATGAGCGCGCCAGTCCGCGCTTCCGCTCCGGCGACGGTCTCAAAAAGTCGATTTCTCTTTGTCATTACACAAAATTCCTTAAATTTTTCTCGACGACTCGACGTCGTACCTCCTCGATCTGCTTTGTCCGTTGCCATCGCTTCGGTGCTAATTAGTTCCATAGTAAAAGATCACGCTTTCTTATCGACGTTTTATTCAGAAATTCCAATTAAATGGTAGTCGTTTTATAAATTCATTCGCTAGCGTAATGTGTACACGACCTCCGCCGGCCCGCGCCGGCCCGTCCCGTTCCCGTCTCGGATCACGCAAATAGTGAGCTCTATCTATGTTTTTAATATCATTATCTTAGATGATTAGATTGCTTTTTGGTGCTACACTGATTAATAATATTGCAAAATTGATTTCTTAGGAAGAAAATTCTTACTTAGTAAAATGTTGTGACCCCAGACGTGAGCGGTCGTGGTGTCTTGCACACACCGTGAATTATTACATTCGCTAATAAACTATTAATTAAGTACAATATAGTTTTCAATTAATATACAATACAGATCACCTTTGGTTGCGCTGCTTATTGCTACCGAGAGTCCCGACGTCGTGAGGTGTCGCCGGGCACGCACACATCCAACCGCTCGCACACACACATACACTCGCTTGCACACACACATACAGCCGCTCGTACACACACATACAGCCGCTCACACACAGTAGTTCCTCACGTAATGAGATAAACTCCGAATATCAAAATACATCGTCGTAACAAAGTAGAGACAAGAGTCGTTGTAGAGATTCTAGTTACATTGTACATCGTCTTAAACCGATAACAGGACCTTAATTTATACAAAATATCGCTACGATCGAATTTAGTTTACAAATGACTAGAAATAACAATATTTGGCTGAGAAGTCTTATTGTTAAGATTTGGCGAGTTGCTTGTAGTCGGCTCGCTAGCGACCGGCCAAGACCGGTCAGCAAGTCAAGCGCTTGCGCTGTGGATACCGCCAGCGAGTCTGGCGAGTGTAGCGAGTCTGGTGAGTCTAGCGAACCTGGCGAGTCTAGAGAGTCTGGCGAGTCTAGCGAACCTGGCGAGTCGTGACCGTAGACTAGCGAGTCGGCTGCAAGCGATACCAACCGATTCCCTCATAATATACAATTCTTATAACCTGTTTCTTAATTCGTTCTGTTATTTATAGTAATCAAACTGTGAAATTTTCTTGATCATTGAGATTCATGTCAGACAAATTCAGATAATAATTTGACGTCAAATTAAAATAATTAATTTACAGTTGCGAAATCAAAGGTAAATTTACTTTTGAAATCAAAAAGTTTTTTCGAAAATTGTGGGTTGTTATAGCGAAATTTGTTATAATATTATATACCCACATTTATCAAAATTAAGACAATTTAACTATTAATTTTCAACAAAAAATATTACGAGATAATTATATCAACCGAAACTAATCGTCAAAATAGATATACAATATATATATGGAAATAGATCATGGACGGATCTCACTTAATATAGAATTATAGAAATAGCAACATCACATCGCGGAGAGTGTCGACTAGAACGAAGCTGTTTGTTTTCCTCCAGAAACCATTCTTCTGACAATCTGTTTCATTCTATTGCTTATGCTCAAATCACACGATGCAAGTGTCGATGGGATTCATCGTTTGAGAGAGAGAGCTTTTCATCGGAGTATACAATAGGGATAGATGGACGTGTGCGCCGTGTGATTAGTGAGATAGCAATAATTATACAATTCCTTGCTAAGAATTCACAATATTTGGCTCCGATCAACGAACCGTCTTCGGACACAATGCGACATGAGGTCACTTCAACAGAACTTATAGATCAGAATTAAATTAAATTGTTTTGTTTTGTACCCTATCACATGTCTCTGACCAACGTTATTCGCTTAGTGTCGACGACAGTCACTTTTTACATAATATTTTACAGGATCACTCAATAAATCATTTTCACAGGCAAGTCGATACATTTATACGGTATAACTCACTTTCGTGGGAAAAATAAATTAGTCTGGGAGAATAAATCTCCATGACGAAACGAGGCCAGTACAGTCACCGACCAACACGACCGGCCTTGCCGTATCACAACAGGGTCGCGCGTGTCAACGAATCGTATTTGTTCATCGATGCACACGTTTTATTTACTAAGCTAACTAAGGACGCGAGTTTAATACTTTTGGTTGTAGTAATGTTGGTCCGCGGTCCGGTGCGGCGCGGGGCGCGCGGGGGGCGCGCGGGGCGCGGGCGGCGCGGCGCGGTACACGGAGGTGAGGCGCGGGTCCAGGCTGCCGTACTCCTTCCCCGAGCGCGGCCGCAGCGTGCTGGTCTGCCGCCCCGCCCTGCGCACACACAGCGAGTCACACGGCGCGCTCCGAACACACAGGGTACAAACATCGCGCATTCAATATTATTATACAAACTAATTAGCAAAAAAACACTACCGCCATCATCGCCAATCATAATAGGTGTAATAATCTGGCTTCGATTATCTGATTTACGCATCTCCCCAGGTTTTATTTCCATGTATAGGTATAACTTTTCCCCATGATTCAGTGCACGATCAATATTGTTTTAAATTTATTAATATTTTACTTCCACAACGAGTGGTCAATCAACGTTTTAGTGACTTTAATAATGTCATCTACGTAAAGTACGTTTCTTTTTGTGTACTATATCTTTTATGGCTGACTCGCTGGAAAATTATACAAAATGTGATAGCTGAGCAGGCGCTAATTGGTTTCTGTCTTGCTTCAGTTTTCAGATTATCTTGGACAAAATTAAAGTAACCAATATCGCCGAGACTGAAATCATTTCATATGCTATGGGTCCGTCTTAGGATTGTTTTAGAGTACACTTGCTGAATGCCTGTATAATAACTAACATAATAAAACGGGCAAAACTATAGAATGACGTAAAATATTTTTTATTTTTTATCGATAATACGATACTTACCTCATGGTGATCGGCGTGTCCGTGGAAGAGTGCGAGGAGCAGATGGAGAGCGTCTCGATGTAATCCGAGATGTCGGACGCGCCGCTCGACGTGCTGTGGGTGTCCGCCAGACCTGCGGGGGAGGGGGGGTGAGTGCGGGCCGAACAGGGGGGGGAGAGGGGGCTGGGGGGACGCGGCTTACCTCGCAGGGGCCGGATCGCGGCGAGGATGGGCACCTCCGCCTCCGCGGACGAGGACTTGGCGGGCGCGGGGGCGGGCGCGGGGCGGGGGGCGCCGGTGGAGCGCGAGCGGCGCGCGGGCGGCGCGCGCGGCGCGGCGGCGCGGCGAGCCGTGCGGTAGTGGCGCCGCGCCGCCGCCGTCGTGGCCGGGAGCTCGAACTCGCCGGCGCGCCGCAGCGAGCAGCTCGACACGCCGGAGTCGTTGGAGCTGGACGAGTCCCTGTTCCCCGGCGCCGCCGCGCCCCCCGCGCCCCCGCGCCGCCCCTTCGACGCCTCCGAGCTGTCCGCGTCCGAGTGCTTGTGGTCCGCCTCGCAGCGGCACGGCTCCTCCCCGCCCCCCGCCGCGCCCCGCGCCGGCCCCCGCAGGGTCTCCAGCGAGGAGCCGGACCCGCGGCTCGCCTCGAACTCCTTCACGTCCTCGAGGAAGCGCGACGAGTCCGCCGAGCTCGAGCGCTTCCTGTACTCGATCCGTTCCAGCTCGCCCCCCGTCCCGCACCCCCCGCCGCTCACCCCCCGCGGCGGCCCGGGGGCGCACAGCGCGGGGTTGCTCGCCGACTTCTCCTCGACCCGGCGGCCGGGGGCCCCCCGCGCAGGGGGCCGCAGGGCGCCGCACGCGAAGCCCCCGATGGGCGACATGGGCGTGTACCCCGGCGGGGGCGAGCGGCTCGGCTCCGGCCGCGCGCCGTCCAGTGAGCTCGGCTCCATCAGCAGATAATCGTCCCCCACGCCAGTGGGGGGCGCGGGGCCGGGCGGGGGGGGCCGCGCACCGCCCGCACTCCCCCTCGGGGCGGCGCCCTCGAAGGTCGGCCCCGATCGCGTCGAGCTCGTCCGGCGTGACGCCGGCGCGCCACAATAGGTCCTTCGCGTTCTCGTAGTACTCCAGCGACAGCGCGAAGTTCAGATTCTCATAGTCAGCGAGCCGAGCGCCGAGCGCCGGCCCCGCGGTTCCCTCGGTCGCGTCCACGGGGTGCGTTTTCCTCCTCGTCTTCCTGGAGAGGTCGACGGTCGCGTACAGCGCGCCGGGGTCCGGCTCGGGCGCGCCGGGCCGGGCGCGCGGCGCCGGCTCGGCGGCCGGCCCGGCGCCGCAGTACGGCAGGCGGATCCAGGCGTGCGCCCACGCGGTGACGCGGCGGCAGGCGCACGCGGGCGCCGCCTCGTCCGACTCCACCACCCGCGGCCGCGCGCGCCGCCCGACCCGCAGCAGGCAGCCGCACGGCTTCTTCACGATCACGCCGTCCCCCGACGAACTCTTCGTCCCCTCGAACAGCTCGTCGCTCAGACACTCTTTCAAACGTTTCGGCGTGTCGTAGTACTCGCCGTCCACCTGCGAAAAACGATTCCCGAATTGAGAACGTGGAATATATCGGAGGAAGAAGGACCGTGAAACGCGCGGCGCGAGCCGAGGACTGACCTCCTTGGCCGACAGTTTCGGGACGTCGTAGTTCTCGTAGGGGCCGATGTTGCTCGAAACCGCGTCGTCCAGCGAGCGCGCGCACGAGCAGGCGCCGGCCGGGGGCAGGGGGAGCGAGGAGGGCTTGCGGGGGCGGGGGAGGTCGAGCCGAGCCGGCCTCGGGGGCCGGGCGGGGGCGGGCGGGGCGGGGCAGCGACACGCGTCCTCGGCGGGGGCGGGCGCGGGGTCGCGCGGGGCGGGGAAGGCCTCGTGCAGCGCGTCCATGGTCCAGGCGGGGCTGAAGTGCCGCGCGCCCGGCGTCAGCGCCGCCGTGGAGGAGCGGGACAGCGCGCCCAGCTTGGACATGCAGCTCGCGCAGCGCTCGAGCGCGCGCCCCCCTCCCGCGCCCCCGCCCCCTCCCGCGCCCCCCTCGTGCACGGACGCCGTGTCCCCGAGCCCGAGGTCGAGCCGCTCGTCGGACGGCCAGCACGGCGTGCCCGCCCCCGCCCCGTCCCCCTCACCCGCCGCCACCGAGCCCTCGAACGTGTTGAGCTCCGAAAGCCGCGTGTCCGGTCTGTACGCCTTGTGAGACTTCGGACTATCAGCATCTGGAGAACAAAATCCTATTATCAAAACGCGCACACGAAACAAACGTTACGGATGTCTGCGCCCGCTGTTACCGTTAGTTCTCCTGGCGGTGAGCGGCCTCCGGCGCGGCGACAGGCGTCCCTGCGCCGCGCGCTCGAAGTCGGCCGCGATGTCCTGCGCCTGGTCGGAGATGAGGACGTGCAGCCCCTCCCCCCGCCCGCACGCCGCACCCCCCTCGAAGCAGAACCGGCCCTCCACCACGCCGTACCGCCTGCGCACACGGACACACGTCACCTCCTGGAGCCGCTCCACTCGCGCTCTCCGAGTCTAACACGCCCATAAATATAGCTGTCATCTGCTATCTGTGTCTTAGTACCAAGGGTTTTATTCTATCATATAAAATTTTGCTCTATATAACATTTATTTGCAATAAAATTTACCGAAATCACAGTTTCTGCTGAAACAAACATCTCTTCTCTACCGGTCTATTCTCTAAAATAAAACCGACTTGTTTGTTAGGATACGAACTCATCAATGTCGGTACTTGATTTAATTAAGAATGTTGCGTGTTCGGATATATTTATTTTAGAATGCTCGTGAAATTTAAATATTTATAAATTTGCAAATGCAACAAGTCGTAACGAGAGCCGGAGAGGAGTCGCTGTACGTACGAAGTCGTTAACATCCTGTATCAATTTAACTATTACATATTTGACCAGCGAGTGTGAGCTACTGGAAAAATTTATTCTATCAAAAGTAAATCCATCAAAACTTGCTATTTGAATTAGTATAGAGATCTAAAATGTATCCCTGTGGAAGTTTGTAGTTGATGGAGATGATGAAATCATCCAAATAGTTTATATTTAAACTTATTTTGTTCTCTACTGTCCTTACTTAAATTTATTACTTTAGGGCTTTAGACCGATATTTAATGTTTAAATTCTGGCTAGTAAAATAATTTCATTTGACTTGATTTTATTCTGGAACTCTAAAACATATTAAATTACGCTTAATAGGACTGAAACGATGTCTAAAGCTTTAGCTACGTCAAGTAAGACTCCTAAAAGTACCGATCAGCCCGACCTTGTATAACAAGATATCAATACCAATATCGATTTTGGCACTGGATTCTGTAGAAGCGAAAAGAAAACCGTGCTAGAGTGAGTGAGGATAGAGTACCTCAGCTGGTGCAGGTCCCAGATCCCGAGCAGGCGCGGCGGCACGCCGGCCGTGAGCGCGGCGCGGCGTCCGTGCAGGTGCAGGCGCGCCGGGCCGGCGGGGAGCCGCCCCCCGCTCCCCCCGCGCGCCGCGCCCGCCCCGCGCGCGCCCGCGTCCACCAGCACCAGGTAGTGCCGCGGGGAGCCCAGGTGCGCGCTCACCTTCACCTGAGGAAACATCGCTGCGATTAAGAGGTAAGCTAGATGTTCCCAGCGGGACAGCACTCGATAGTGATATTATAAATATGTCGCACCTAACTAGCTTCATTTAACAGCTGACCTGTCAACCTGACAACTTGTTTACTAAACAACGCCGTGTATGCAGTAGCTTGAATGATTTTCATGCTTGTATATTGTTTTTTAAAACATTTAGTAAAATGAAGCTAAATCTGAGGCCATTCGTAGAATAAGGTTAAGGTGTAAGGTTACAGAAATAAAATAATGAAAAATCTGATGTAAGAAATTATTTATTTAACACCTTAAAAATTTGCTTGGATTGATTAGGTTGATTAAGACAAAAAAAACATCAAATGCATTGTTTTCCAAAGCTATTTTGTGACAGTTTGTAGAATTTCGGTGCTAGGTGACTGAGAATGAAACAATTACTAATAATAATAATAATCATGTATTGCTTTAAGATACCATACTATTGAAATTAATTGAAATGAACAGGTTGACCACGTAATTAAATGACAACGGTCCAAATTATTGATCTAATAGCTGAATTTAAGTCACTAGTTAAACGGTGCTGGTGACTGACCTGCCACTGTATGAGCCGCTCGCGGGTCTCGAAGGCGAGCACGGCGGTGAGGTCGCGGTGACTGACCTGCCACTGTATGAGTCGCTCGCGGGTCTCGAAGGCGAGCACGGCGGTGAGGTCGCGGTCACTGACCTGCCACTGTATGAGTCGCTCGCGGGTCTCGAAGGCGAGCACGGCGGTGAGGTCGCGGTCACTGACCTGCCACTGTATGAGCCGCTCGCGGGTCTCGAAGGCGAGCACGGCGGTGAGGTCGCGGTCACTGACCTGCCACTGTATGAGTCGCTCGCGGGTCTCGAAGGCGAGCACGGCGGTGAGGTCGCGGTCACTGACCTGCCACTGTTTGAGTCGCTCGCGGGTCTCGAAGGCGAGCACGGCGGTGAGGTCGCGGTCACTGACCTGCCACTGTATGAGCCGCTCGCGGGTCTCGAAGGCGAGCACGGCGGTGAGGTCGCGGTCACTGACCTGCCACTGTATGAGTCGCTCGCGGGTCTCGAAGGCGAGCACGGCGGTGAGGTCGCGGTCACTGACCTGCCACTGTATGAGTCGCTCGCGGGTCTCGAAGGCGAGCACGGCGGTGAGGTCGCGGTGACTGACCTGCCACTGTATGAGTCGCTCGCGGGTCTCGAAGGCGAGCACGGCGGTGAGGTCGCGGTCACTGACCTGCCACTGTATGAGTCGCTCGCGGGTCTCGAAGGCGAGCACGGCGGTGAGGTCGCGGTCACTGACCTGCCACTGTATGAGTCGCTCGCGGGTCTCGAAGGCGAGCACGGCGGTGAGGTCGCGGTGACTGACCTGCCACTGTATGAGTCGCTCGCGGGTCTCGAAGGCGAGCACGGCGGTGAGGTCGCGGCACACGAGCGCCAGTGTGTTGGAGTGCTGGTCCAGCGTGAACCCCGCCTCGCAGCCCACGTACTGCGCCAGCGCCAGCGCGGCCTTGCACCCCCCCGCGCCCCCCGCGCCCCCCGCGCCGCCCGCGCCCGCCCCGCGCCGCGCGCGCCCGTCGCGGTACAACTGCAGCTGCACACAATCTGCACACACACAAACTGGGTTATTGTTCCCCTATCTCTTTTTTTTGAAAGGATTTAAGTAGCTCCTGACCCGCACAGACCCAATGTCTCAAAACCAAACGGTTTAAATATGTAACAACTTCCAAGGTTTGTATATTTTCGCTCAGCAGAAACAGCTGTATTAGCCCAACTTCGTGTCTGATAGACGTGATAGTGGCAACATGTCAACGCGAATTGCATCCCATTGTGGGTTCTCTAACACACCTGAGATACTCTATCAGGCCGCCTATGTCCCTAAAACCAAGTAGTTTATGTAGTTATTTTTCTAATCGATGATAGACTTGCTCTAGACGCTGTTGCAATGAGAAGCATCTCCGCACTTGACTTGTGTCGTTAGAATATTTTTTTATTGATAATTTTATTTATTTTCTCCGAAAAAACATAAACCAACTAAGACTTAAAATTAAACTAAATTCAAAACGGAGAAATTATTATGTCATCTAGGCAACGAAACAAATTTTAGTTTTTGTTTGTTGATATTTCGAAAACTACTACACCGATTTCAATAAAATTAATTTTCAATTTCAATTTATTTCTTCGAACCATTATTTTACAAGAAAAACTTGGTAACGTCAATGACAAAATATAAAATAATAAAACAGTTTAAATACACAATTATCAACAATGTCAACATTTAAAGTAAGCGGCTGTAAATAGGCTTTGTCCATATTAAGCAGCTGTAAAAGGGCTTTGTCAAAGATACAATAAAAATTGGTTCTTTTTTTCTGAGTCACTTAGAGGGTACCTCGCCTGACAATTCACGCCACTCTCGGGTGACTCGTCCCGCGGAGCAGTATTTAACCGATTTCGCGCCGAGGGCGCACGTCACTTCTTTTCGCGCATTCTTAAAAGTAACTTATACTCCAGCTGTTTATAAAGTTCGCCTCGCACCAGTTAAAGTTACCGATTCGTACCGCACCGCACCACAAGATTATTTCGCAACACACAATTCAAAGGCAGCTGCTGAAGGAAATATAATTGAGGAAGAAGAACTGCCGCTCAATCGCCCGGAGGACGCTGGATTCTTAAGGTAGGACCTTTCTTTTGTGTTTCTGGAGAAAAGGCCAAACCCCAGGGTCTTCCACCCTCTTATTGTTTTTGTTCCTATAATTTAAATTCCACCCGCTCCGCCGTCACGAAATCTCATAGATATCCAAGAGTACCAGCGCACCGCTGGTGACGAGAATTGTTATAATAAATAATTAATTTTCTTCGCCATTTAATGGTCCTTCGTCACTCGGATGCCTTGTTTATCCTGAGATTTCGTGGCTATTTACCCCATTCCTATTTATTTATTTATCTACCGCCTATTTTGTGTGTCTCTCGTTTGAAGTCAAGTTCGTTTTGTAGTGGTAGGGCTCTTGCCAAGCCCGCCTGGGGAAGTACCACAGCTTTGCCTATTATTCTGCCGTCAAGCAGTTACCTACTGTGTTACGGTTTGAAGGGCAAAGTTTCCAGATATACGACTGGGCTAAGAGATATAACACCTAAAATCTCAAAGTGACGAGCAGTGCAGTGTCAAACAGTGATTTAGACTCTTCATGTTCAATCAACTTCGTGACGTTTGACTTTTATGAACAGATTTGTCGTTACCCGTCTCGTCACTCTAAATAAATAATATTTGCTTATTTAAATTATTTAACATTCAAAAGTCAAACATTGCCTTTGGTTACCGCATCGCCTAATAAACTCGAATTTCGCATTTACACCGCAATTTTTATAAACCGTTTTCAATTCTGTTAATGACTACCTACATAAATCACTTATAATTACCAACGCATTATATTATCTCGTTCGCCGTTGGAAATTATTTATTTACCTACCTCGCATTTTTGTTATTTTGGACGATCACTTTAACATTTGAGTTTGGATCATACCTATTGTCTGGATTTGATCACGATGACGTCGTCTAATGATCAAAAATTAAAATTATTGGAATGTCAAAGACAAGTATATTTCGAGCGTCTTCAACAAATATACGATAAATCGCGTGCTAATTTGAATGACCCAGAATTATTGGAAGAATTTCTGTGCTCGGTTGAGACTTTACAAGAAATCAGGTGTAACTTTCAGATTTGCGTGAAAGATATCGAATCTTTATTATTGAAAATTGATAAGGATTCAGTTCCAGATTTCAATCAATGGCTCGCATTTGAAGATCTTTATTGTCGTGTTAAACGTAAACATTCTCAGTTTATTACAACCACAGCGCCCACACCAACGGTTAAACCAGATAAAACATTTCAAAATATTAAGCTAGCTCGTATAGAAATACCGGAATTTGACGGAAATGCAAACGACTGGCCTTTATTTTATGCTACTTTCCAAAGGGCTGTACATTTAAATTCATCGCTTTCCGTAACGGAAAAAATATTTTATCTCACTAGTAAATTGAAAGGTCGAGCGAAACAAGTATACATTGGATTCGTACCCTGTGAAGAAAACTATGAAACAATATATAACGCGCTCGTTTCTAAATACGAAGATAAGAGAAATCTCGCTAGTACTTATTTAAACCAAATTTTCTCATTGAAGCCCATTGTTTCCCCCACCGCTAATAACTTAGAATATTTAATCGACCAATTTTCAAATTCGCATCTCGCATTAATTAACTTAAACATACCCGACTTGTACGATTTTGTCATGTCATACCTTTTATTACAACGGCTGGACAGAGATTCGGCACGTTTATTCGAAATGGATAACCGCGATTCGGAAATACCTGCGTTTGATAAAATTACTAAATTTGTTCGCGACCGTATTAAGGTTTTGAATAGGACGAGTGAAAACTCAAGTACTTGTGTGAGAGCCAAGCTGTCAGAAAACTACATTCCGAAAAATAATTCACGCGCATTCTTAGTAAGCGATAACATTTGTACATTATGCAATGACAAACACGACCACTTGTATTCCTGTAAAAAGTACAGGACTTTAACCGCTCGAGAACGTTACGAACATGTAAAACAATTACGCGCTTGCATTAACTGTTTGAGTTCGCAACATAATTCAAACGCATGCCGGTCTAAGGGAACTTGTGCAAATTGTAAAAAAAAGCACCACACTTCACTCTGTTTTCAAGCTGATAACAGTAGAACCGGTCCGTCGAGTGATAACAGTCGTAGTCCAGTAGTGGCTGCTCAGAATAATAACGCTACTTCAAATTTATTTTTGAATGAACCGACGAATAATGACGCTTCATTTTGTAGTATGAACGCAAATTCAAAATCTTTGCGAAAAACTCAAAATGTTTTGTTGGGTACCGTTCTTGCTGATGTTCGCAAAAGAGACGGTTCCGTGATTCAAGTTCGTGTCCTCGTGGACAATGGATCGCAAAATCATTTTATTTCCCGCTTCGCTTGCAGGAAATTAGGTATTAACATCTTTCACGATGATACTGACCGTCTCGTAAACGGAATTGGTGGCAGCTACCAGTCTATATTAGGCTATACAGACGTAACGTTGGTATCTAAATATGACAGAAACTTTAACTTGCGGATTAAACCTCTCGTTCTTAAAACCATTTCAAGTTGTTTGCCCAGCTGTGAATTTGACATCTCACCGCTGTCTTATATAGGTAAACTCCAGCTGGCAGACCCGCATTTTAATAAACCCGCCGAGATCGATATTTTGTTGGGGGCTGAAGCCTTTTTACAGATATTACGACCCGGAAAATTGCTGGGTCCACCAGGGCGTCCCGATCTTTTGGAAACTGCTTTTGGATACGTAATATTAGGATCAATAGCTACGTTACAGGCTCATAATGGATCAGACAATAATGAAAACAATCACTCATTTTTCTCGTCGAGTGAGGGTAATTCAATTGAAAGTTTAGTTTCCAAGTTCTGGGATCTCGAATCGGTACCCACTAAAACTTATTTGTCTGAAAGGGATCAAGAATGTGAAAACTTCTACGCGTCAAACACGCATCGCAATAAAGTTACTGGACAGTATGTTACGGCTTTACCATTTATAAAATCAACCGTGACGTTGAGTGATTCATTAACCGTAGCCTCTCGCTGTTTTTCATCCCTTGAACGAAAATTCCAAACAAATACCGCCTTAAAAATTGAATATGACACTGTTTTGAAAAATTATATTAGTGAGGGAATATTATCACCTGCACCACCGCTAAATAATAAAAATTATTACGTTATTCCGCACCATGGCGTCTGCCGGGAGGGCAAAACGCTACGTATTGTATTGAACGCGAGCGCAAAATGTGTTGACACGAACGCTTCACTCAATGACTGTCTACATTCCGGCCCTAATTTACAAGCTAATCTAACCGCGATTATTTTAAAATTTAGATTGTTTCCAATCGCACTGACCGCTGACATCAGACAAATGTTTTTAGCAATAGGAATCCGCGAGGAAGACCGTCGTTTTTTGAATATTCTATATAAATTTGACGGCGATTCTACCACCAAACTATATCACTTTAATCGGGTTTGCTTTGGCTTGCGATGCTCGCCGTACCTCGCTATGAAAACAGTCAAACAACTCGCTCAAGATGAAACTGATCTTCCAAACGCATCGGAAACCGCTGTTAATAATTTATACATGGACGACTTGGGAGCTTCGGTAGCTACCGCTGAGGAAGGTGCTCAGCTGGCACAAGATTTGATCGAGTTATTTAAGCGTGGTGGGTTTGACTTGGTTAAATTTGTGAGCAACTCACCTAAAGTGTTAAAAGCGATTCCACTGGAAAATCGTTTATCTTCGAAAATCGAATTCGACAAAGAGGATAATATGAAGCTTTTAGGCCTAATTTGGTCTCCAGTCGAAGACGAGTATTCTATTGCCGTAAAATTTAACCCGCAGTCAAAATGCACAAAACGCCTTATGCTTTCGACGGTCGCGAAATTATGGGACATTAACGGGTTTTGCGGTCCTGTTATATTACACGCAAAGTTATTAATAAAAGCTGTTTGGACGGCACGCGTCGACTGGGATTCTAACCCACCGCTGGACATTTGTTTAGCGTGGAAACGCTTCTTAACGGAGCTCCCTACGTTACATAATTTTAAAATACCCTGTTTTGTAGGTATTAGGCCTAACTCTCGCGTCATACTCTTAGGGTTCGCGGATGCTTCAGAAAAGGCGATGGGTGCCTCCGTGTACCTTGCCACTCAACATACCTCGGGTAATAACCAGGTCCATTTGATAGGCTCAAAGAGCAAGGTCGCCCCGCTCAAAATTGTCTCTTTAGCTCGTTTAGAGCTGTGCGCGTTATTATTATTATCCAAATTGCTTCGATTTATGATAGAAACTATTTCTTGCCGCTGTCAAATAGATGAAATTTTCGCGTTTACTGATTCGACAGTAGCCCTTCATTGGGTTCATTCGTCTCCGCATCGATTCGACACTTTTGTTGCCAACCGTATCTCTCAAATACAGGACAATCTTCACGCAAACCATTTTTTTCACTGTGAAAGCGCACTGAATCCTAGTGATTGTTTAAGTCGCGGCCTTACACCTGGTCAATTTTTAAACCATAAATTGTGGCTACATGGCCCCCCGTGGGCTTTAAATGAAGTACACACATGGCCGATTAATAGATTTATTTTTAATCCCGCACAAGATGAAAAACTGTTAGAGCTTAAAAGGCAGGCAAACATTTTTCTTGTCACCGATGATCCAGAACCTTTTCTATGTTCTCTAGCTAAGCGCGTTTCTTCTTGGTCTAAGCTTCTCCGCATCGTCGTTTATATATATATATTTATTAGGAAACTTCCCCGCACTGATAGAATGCAACTTACACATTTACACTTTGCTGAGACTGCGATTATAAAAGCCCTTCAACGACAATATTTTCAAAATGACATGAAAACTATTTCAAAAGGTCAACCAGCCACTAAGAAACTTCTCCCGCTTTCTCCGTTTTTGAAAAATGACATCCTCCGCGTCGGTGGACGATTACATAATTCATCTCTCGAATTCGATAGTAAGCATCCAATTCTTCTCCCGAAAAAGGATCATATAGTCAATCTTATCATCGACTATTATCATCGCAAATACCTACACGCAGGGCCACAGTTATTATTGTCGTTACTGAGACAGAAATTCTGGATTATATCCGGACGCAGTACTGTCAAACAACGCTTTCATTTTTGTAACAGCTGCTTCAAAGCTAAACCACGCACAGAGACGCCGTTTATGGCTTCTCTTCCCGCTGTTCGCGTAAACGAAGCATCAAAGCCCTTTCTTTGGACGGGCGTAGATTATGCGGGTCCACAAGATATTCTCATTAGCCGCTATCGTGGTGCACGAAGGGAGCGTTGTTATTTTTCGTTATTTACCTGTTTGATAACCCGCGCAGTACACATAGAGATTTCCGTCGACTTATCAACAGCTTCCTTTCTTCGCGCCTTTCGTAGATTCATAGCACGTCGAGGAAAAGTCCTTTCGCTATACTCCGACAACGGAACAAATTTTATAGGCGCGAAAACAAAACTCAATGAACTTAATAAATTTCTTAAATCCAAAACATTCGGTGATTCCTTTACACAAGAAACCCTTTATCAAGGTATAAATTGGGTTCTAAACCCACCATCCGCTAGCCATATGGGCGGACCTTGGGAAAGTATGATCCGGGTTCTAAAGGTCCACCTGCGCCGTACTATAGGAAACGCTCTCCTCACGTACGAAGAAATGCTAACAGTAATAACGCAAGTCGAGGCTATCCTTAACTCAAGACCTATAACCACGTTAAGCTCTGACCCCTCGGAACCTGAAGCTTTAACCCCTTCGCACTTTCTAACACAAGGTCCATTAGATTCCTTTCATTCCGATCCGCGCATAGATTCCGTAGACTTGATCCGCAACAAACGTCTAGTTGACAGCATAGTTCAGAGATACTGGAACCGTTGGAGACGGGAATACCTCAACACGCTCCAAACTCGTGTCAAGTGGAATACTAAAACTAACCCGGTAACTAAAGGCACTGTAGTTTTACTTAAAACAGAAAATTCACCGCCACTACAGTGGCCATTAGGTATAATTGAAGATATTAAATCCTCTTCGGACGGCATCGCTCGTATTGTGGAGATACGCACAAAAAATGGCACTTACATTCGACCAGTGGTAAAACTGTGTGTTTTACCCTCCCAATAATTCGCACCTTTTGTTTTTCTCTTACGCATGTCTACTTAGCATGTGTAAATCTAATTCACACTCTTATTTTTTTTCATTCTCTTTTACATGCGTATTTAATATTTATTTATTCCAGACATCCGTGATTAGTCACTGGATGCATTATTACCCGCACCCTTGCTCCAACCCGCACCCTTGTTTTTTACCCGCACCATTTTTATCCAACCCGCACCATTGATTTTACCCGCATCATTCACCCAACCCGCAAGTTAAACAATTTATCCGTTTAACCTATATCCTATCCACACTATATGTATTTGTATATTTTCCGCATCTAATACTTATTTGTATTGTCTCCTATTCCTATTTCCCTTTAGTTCAGGAGTCTACAACTCCTGAAGGCCGGGGGGATGGTTCTTTTTTTCTGAGTCACTTAGAGGGTACCTCGCCTGACAATTCACGCCACTCTCGGGTGACTCGTCCCGCGGAGCAGTATTTAACCGATTTCGCGCCGAGGGCGCACGTCACTTCTTTTCGCGCATTCTTAAAAGTAACTTATACTCCAGCTGTTTATAAAGTTCGCCTCGCACCAGTTAAAGTTACCGATTCGTACCGCACCGCACCACAAGATTATTTCGCAACACACAATTCAAAGGCAGCTGCTGAAGGAAATATAATTGAGGAAGAAGAACTGCCGCTCAATCGCCCGGAGGACGCTGGATTCTTAAGGTAGGACCTTTCTTTTGTGTTTCTGGAGAAAAGGCCAAACCCCAGGGTCTTCCACCCTCTTATTGTTTTTGTTCCTATAATTTAAATTCCACCCGCTCCGCCGTCACGAAATCTCATAGATATCCAAGAGTACCAGCGCACCGCTGGTGACGAGAATTGTTATAATAAATAATTAATTTTCTTCGTTAAAAGTGTTTGGATACAATATGAATAAAAAATTTAAATTGTCAAATAAAATTCTTAATCGGTAAGTATAATATTTTTTTGTGATATTATACTCTTTTTCCATACATTCTTATCTTTAATGAAGTCATCAACATTGTGTTGAAGTTGTCAACATACGTTTTATCCATTAAATAGACCTTTACAACATTTTTGAACTTTTTTTCATTCCTATAAAATAATTGTGTGTTTTTTGTAGCCTATATTTAGGAATGTCTAATAAGTTTTTGTGATGTGCTTTAGAGTTTTTTTCAGAGATTTTAGTTAAGCTCTCCTGGTTTTTTCTGACATGCATAATGCATTCATAAATATATAGGCATGGAGCTGTTAAAATACTTATGTCTTTAAAAATCTTCCTCAAAGATTTTCTAGCTGGCAATTTATACACAGCGCGGATTGCTCGTTTTTGCTCTATGAAAACGACATTTCTATCTGCTGCCGACCCCCATAACAGGATTCCATAGGCCATAACGCTATGAAAATAGCCAAAATATACCAATCTAGCGCTACATCTGATATTTTTCTGATCTGTCGCTGACCTGACCGCATGTGCAGCTGAGCTTAGTTTGTTAGCTAATATTTCAATGTGCGGAGTCCATTGGAGTTTCGCATCTATGGTAACACCCAAAAAAGTAGTAGAATATACTGGTTCTATAGTTTTATCAAGTAACTTTATGTTGATATTAGAGCTGGCCACATTAGATAGTGTAAATTTGATGCATTTTGTTTTGCTCGGATTTAGTGCCAAATTATTTGCGTCGAACCATCTGCAAGCGATATCCAATATTCTATTTATTTCATTAAAATAGTTTATCCCTCGTTTAACTTTAAATAGTAGTGACGTGTCATCAGCAAACATAACTATTTGTATGTTTGTTTGTTTTTTAACATGAAGGGCAGATCGTTTACATACACAAGGAACAAAAAGGGTCCAAGGATAGAACCTTGCGGTACACCCATTGTCATAGGAAATCCCTTAGATTTATTCCTGTCAATTTCAACAGTCTGCACTCGATCTTTAAGGTATGACGTAATGAGGTCCAAAGCGGGTTTAGAAATCCCATAAAATTCTAATTTCTTCAAAAGTGTACTGTGATGAACGCAGTCAAATGCCTTGGACAAATCGCGATGATCCTCCCACGCACTCATTATATATTTAGTGAGCTTTACACCCGCATCAGTGGTTGAGCGTCCTTTAGTGAAACCAAATTGATGTGAATATGTAATATGTAATGTAATATGGAATCACCTCTGAACTATAATCTACGAAACAAAACAAAATACGCAGAAATGGATTAACAGTTGGCGGCGCTATCACGTAACATAGATACGAAAAATAAAAGAACAAGCAGCCGAATTGAGAACCTCTTCCTTTATTAACCTTTTCCTTCCTTCCGTTCAATAGAGGTCTGTCATCTCGCTAGCTGCTAAGCGATGATGCGGTTATAATGAAGCGCGCTAACCTAGACGAAACTAGATTCACCTTCGACTTAACAACATCCAGATTATAATATTACGGAATACCCACTCAGAATTTTTACAGACATACCGTGGAGTCAAACTAGGGCTGTAAATTTGTAGTTTCTTGGCCACTAAAATATGAGCATAAAACTGCACAGCTCAGAACCGCCATAAAGAGGCCGTCCTTAACCCATTAAGCCCGACTCGCGACGCGGCCGGCGTCGTGACGTCACGCAAAAAATCATTACTAAAAAATGAAACCAAACTTTGTGTGTCTGTAAACGACAATGAATTAATTAATATTATCGCCTATCTCTTAGGCATCAAAATAAACTAATATTCAAGTATGTATACAATGAAAAAATAAGGTTTTTAATTCTCAAAACCGGTTTTGCCCAAATCTGGCCTCCCGGGGCTAGACAGCTTAATTTCAGGCGAGATGGTGGTCAAGTGTAAAGCTATACAAGTTAAAAAAAAGTCCTGTCTTTATTTTGTAAAATAAAAATTTAGAATTTAAACTAGCAACTCTGCCTCAATTTTAAAAAATGTGTAGTGTTTAAAACCTTTGAACAAGAGTGTTGTTGTCTGTGAGTCTTTTGGCACGTCTCTCGATCGATACTAGAGCTTCCAGCAGAGCTGGTACTCAGCTGACACCCATCTAAAAGATACGAACAGTAGACGATTACAGACGGCGCATACGAAGTGTTCGGATCCAATCCACTGATCGTCTTGTTTCTCGCTTCGATAAGATTTCACCTGAGAGATGTTTGAGACGTGAGAAACCAATGAGAGCATCGTTTCCAATAAGAAAATACTCCGCATTCCGGGACATATTGCAGCGGAGCGGTTCAAAGCTCGAGCGCGCACCCTCACTCCACCGCACGAGCGCAATACAGCGCGGCGCCGGCCCGGCCCGGACCCGGCCCGGACCCGGCCCGGCTCGGCCGGCGCCGGCCCGGCTGATCCGTGAGTTGTTACATTCTTCGTGTTATATGGACTCGAAAATAAACGCAGCGGAATGCTTTGACCGGTGGTCGGTTTGAGCGAGGGACGCCGCGCTACGGAACTAGTAAAGGCTGAGAGCTACCTTTAGACTGTTTTGTAAGATGTGGAAACGAAGCTAGTAAACATGTTCATTGTTTTCCTTTATTGTATAATATTATCCTTTTAATAGCGTGAACAATTAAGAATATTCCTCATCACAAGGTTCTTTGGCGCTTTTGATGTTAATATACTTAGCAAATTACTGAAGCTTTAGAAACAACAGTACACTTAACACAACATAATATGTGGTTGTGGTTGTGGATGGAAATACTATGGTGGTGTTCTCAACAACGAAACGGTGGTGGGTGGTAAACACGGTTTTAAGTTGATTGGGTTTTTTTCCGATGGTTACAATCTTGGTGTCTGTAAGTCAAGGGTGTATTGATTTCTTCTACGCTCCATGTCAGACATCCCCCTTTTTAAGTCGGTTATAAAGATAAATTAAAATACTTCAGCATTTATTAAACTGCTTATAAGTTCAGCGAATACTTACTGATGGTATAGTTAGGATTCAATACAATCACAATCATTTTATTACAATGAATATAAAATAATTGAAACAAATTTTACTGTTGGATAATTATCGTGCAACTAAAATTCTAGCATGTATTATATTTCATCGAGATCCCTTCGATAATTTTAACTTCAGAGTAACAAATATCTATGGGTACATATTTACAAACTTTCAAGATTATAGTGTTAGTAAGGATCAGTAGGATTAGGAGGATAGGATATCAAAGATTATTGTTACAAAATCTGGGGGATCTTGAATCCGTTAACACCCAGGTGAAATAAATAAGCAGATTTCCACTGAAATAAAAAACACATCGCCACCTTGGGCCGGGAGCGGCGGGACCGACACGCACTTAACGGAGAAAAAGTGAGGCGATTTAATAGAGCGGCGGGGCGATTGTGGAGAGGTGGTGGGGGAGTACCGCGATTTACGGCGGGACCCTTCGACGCCTTAACGACGGCCGTGAATCAGGGAACCCCACTCGAGCGGCGCGCCGCGGGTAATGGCTCGGAATCACAGATAGAACGGAACCTCCACCCGCCGCCTCCACCGCGCACACGCGCGACATGTTCTCTAGCGGCATCTTAGAGTGGTGACCTGCCGAGTACAGTCCAGAGAGCGGTCTGCTGGCGAGCACGGGTCCAGCCGCCCCTGAGAGTGTCGGTCGGCGCCGGGCGCGCGGTCGGCCGACTTTGGAGACGTTCGATTGAAATACAAAAAAAATGGCACCCATACGAACTGCCGATAGAAGTGACAACTTGTAACTCAGAATTCGATGGCCTACTTTGGAAATTTCTTATCATTCCCGAGCCTGACGCTAGAATTAAATTACCCCGAAAAATTCGTCTGGGGCGCGCCAAAACAAGTTTTCACTTGAAAAAAGTTGTATTTGGGATAAATGTTACATTCTACTAATATTATTAATGTCAAATAATTAAAAAAACTAATATTAATATTGTTTGGAAATTTAGATGATTAGATGTTTGTTGCGCAATCACGTCGTAACATATGAATAGATCGTCTTGAAATTTGGAACCCAGATTATAGTCCGGAAGAACACGTAGGCATTATCCCAACAAAATAAGGGAACGGGGGCTACGCGGATACAACGGCGCCGGCGCGGCGCTGCTAGTATGTTAATAGAGCAGTTTTACCGTTGCATGAGGTGAGATCTGTATCTTAGAAAAATACTCGTTCATAATATAAGTTCATAATAAAATACAGTTTGGTATGTACTGAGAGTCACGCACACGCATACATCCTCACCGGAAATGTGTTCGAATGAAATTGATTTATTTTAATGATGTTAGCGCCGAGATGTAATTTTAATGAATCAATGAAAAGTTGTATAGTCGCGCTGTGACCGACCGCTTGTGGAGTGCGTGTGGCCGACTGCGAGGCTCATAAAACGGGTGACGGGGTGTTGACATGTCCGTCACAAGGCACGAGCTAGCGCTGCTGCTCTATAGCAAGCTGGTGGGTTGACGGCTTGATGACTGGTTCGTGGATTGATGGCGTGTAGCCGGGACCACCCGCGGCGACGTGCCGGCCCGGCGGCGCCACCGGCGGCGCGGGAACTGCCCGGGCATTGATACACGTCATGTCCGAGCACGGGCTCTTGTATTCAGATGTCGTTGGAGCTCGTCGTTTTCAGTATTACACAAACGAAAATGTTCCAACTTCGAACAGAGCTTGAACTGAGCTCGATATAAATTAGAAAAAAATGTACTTTTCAAAAAGTCGTTTTGGTCGTTCCATGGCAGTTAAATCGACATGTTCCAAATAAACATTTTTAAAACACCTCGCTCATTCACAATCGCGCGCTCGGCCATCGTGAGGGAGTGACCTTGACTCTCCCGATGTGACAGGAAGTCTCGAGTTCCAGCAATTAGGACATAAAATATAATGTGAATGTCAATAGACATGACAGCGCCGTTGTCTTACTAGCCAATAGTTAGCCAGTTAGCTTGAACCTACGCTCGCTGTACCCCGTTTACATGATTCCAGTCCAGCGACCAAATCCAGCGCTGGATTGCTCACTGGAATAATGTAAACCGGCACTGGAAAGCATCAATCCAGTGCCAATACATTCCAGTGCTGGTTTACATTATTCCAGTAGGCAATCCAGCGCTGGATTCGGTCGCTGGACTGGAATCATGTAAACGGGGTATAATTTCTATAATAATTTCTTAGTTTCTGCGTAATCACAGACTAAGTTATACTGGTGATTGTTTGTGCTTTTCCTAGGTGTAGCTATTAGAGAAGGCCCCGCTTCGTCGCCCCCGCTCCGCCTTCGCCCCGCTGGCCCCCGCTTCGTTTCATGTTCGCCGCTCCCCGCTATCAGCACTATAAGTATTAGTTAACCGCTGATATAATACCGTTAATCCCCTCACACGTGGCGCACGCGCCGCCAGTTATCTGATAATGTTAACCAGCTCACCAGTAACATGTTTATTTTATGTGTCATCGCACGACCTCGCCATCTATGCAGGATTACTACCGGCGCCTCGCGGGCTTACTCGTTGTTTGTTTGATTGTTATATTTATGCCAAATTTTAACCCGATCCATTCAGCCGTTTTAACGTAATTGATCAAGAAACGTCTAAAATTCCAAATGTAAAATGAAGTAAGAAAATTTCAAAACCCAATGGACGAAGTTGGTCGTTGTTCAAACGCATCATGCAAGTCAAATGTCACGGAGCAGGCTACGTGCCGAGTGGAGTTGGAGGCTAGTGGTAGCTGGAGAATACCCCGGAGGACTGCTCTCCTCGGGCGAGGACAAGCGAACCACCGGTGGGCACCACCTGAGCCACCAACCGCACGACAGCGTCAGCCCTTTCTTGAAGTATTGAGGTCTTGAAAACCACGCAGGAACGGCTCAGGACAAAATTCCTATTTTCAAACTCCTTGATCAGAGTTTCCATGTCCGCGCGCTGTTCCGAGGTTCGTCGCCAACATTCCTCGCCAACGCCGCAGCAGATACGCGGCTGACGTCACGCGGTTCTCGGAATATCAGACTAATCTTTATTACCTTCATTCCAAATGCACGGAACAGATGATCACGTCACGACTCATTTCAGTTTTTCCTCATAAGTAGACAGGTAGTTCAATTATTTGATGGAAACTGGCAATAAAATTATAAAATTTTATACTTTACAATAAAGATAATACATCCATGTCGTAGAAACGTGAAGCATTCAGTCGGTGCTGCCGACTGAATGTTTCAAACAAACAGAGACCAAGAGTAAGGTTAAAAACTCATGAAGCGATCATCAGCCGCGGTTGCGGATGAAAATCGTTCCATGAGTTCCTTAAAAGTATTTTATGGGCGAGCGATGCGCGTGGTGCGGTGTACCTCCAGAGACTCCTCATCTGTACTGTCTAAAGAAAGTACATTCGGCACAAAAACAACTACTATAGGTACTTATTACTTATCTATACCTACGAGTATATTTCTTGACTAATATTATAGCTGATGCATTTGTTTGCACGTGGTAATCTCAGGAACCAATGACTGGTTCAAATCGAATGATTATTTTGTTGTTGGATAGTCCGTCCATTTATCGAAGAAGACTATAGGCTACTAGACTATACCACTATACTAGACTAGACTAACTAACTATACTAGACTATATAACATTACTTTGCCATCAATAGCAGCGGAGTATGAATGAAGAATGTTGTAGAAATTGAAAATATTTTCAGAAGTCGCGTTGCGTGCTGTTTGTAAACGATTAATGTTACGCAAATGTTTTAATACAAAATCGCCCCCCAATAAAGTTCTAGAAACTCCGGAACAGCTGGGATCTATCTTCAAATGTTAAGTAGTTAAATGACAATTTAAGCTAATCAAAACAAATATGTTCTGAGATATTGCATTATTTTCGGAGGTATTTTTAGGGTTCCGTAAAACGTAAAAACGGAGCCCTTATAGATTCGTCATGTCTGTTTGTCTGTCTGTTTGTCCGTCCGTATGCCACTTTTTGCCGAAACTATGAGAACTATACTGTTGAAACTTGGTAAGTAGATGTATTCTGTGAACCGCATTTTAATTTTTTACAAAAAAAAGAAAAATTAGGGTTGCCCCCCCATACTTTGAACTGAAACTCAAAAATATTTTTTTCATCAAACCTACACGTGTGGGGTGGCTGTCGATAGGTCTTTAAAGATGATGTTGATGTTTTTAACATAATTTTTGTCTACACTGAATAATTTGCGCGAGAGACACTTCCAAAGTGGTAAAATGTGTGTACCCCCCCCCCCCTTTAACTTCTAAAGTAAGAGAATGAAAAAACTAAAAAAATATATGATGTACTTTAACATGAAAACTACCAAAGAAAATTGGTTTGAACTCGATCTGATCACTAGTTTTTTTTAGTACGTCATAAATACATTATTATTAAAACTTCGATCAAAGTTACAACGAACTACAAGAACTATGTGTACTATGTATATTATGTTACATTCTACAACGGAACCCTTCATGGGCGAGTCCAACTTGCACTTGACCACTTTTTTCAAAGTAATAGAATGCATTTTAGTAGATTTTTCCCTCAAACTGACGCGGAACGTTTTAACGAGCAACTCTTATATTTATGTACTAGCTGAACCCGCTACTTCGTTCGCGTACGTTGATCTTGCGACCTTATTAGTACATTAATTAGTACTTAAGTAAACATATTTGGATGGTGGCCATTACACAAACAGAGTGAATTTATTTTTCCACACAATAATATATTTATTCGAGTTGAGCAACTTCATTTTTATATTTTTAGCAACATCAAACATACTCGTAGTAAGGTTGTGGAGTATCGAACATAGCCGCAGTGTTAAGTTTGTAGGATTTTTATGGGATACATTACGAAGAGTATGTAGCTGATGTGCGTGATCTGATACTTACCTAATTATTTGATAGGTGATATACTTATTAGCCGATATGATATTTTAGACTCTAAGCCATGTGTGTTTCAAATGTCAATCTAATTGGTAAAGTCGTTTTGTCGTTAATATTTGTTTCGTTAGGGCCGCTGCTTTATCCGAGACGATAGGTAGTATATGAGACTATAAACTACCTGTGTTTCAAATTTCAACCAAATCATACCTTTACATAATATACATATAATACTCAGTAGTAAGATAACATTTTATTCAATTTTCGAAAAACAACATCTGATTTGGTCGCTGAAGCTTGTTAAATACTAAATTTAGTACAGTATTTGGATTGAAATAATTTCCAAAAGAACAAAAACTGACTTCAGTCAGTGCCAAACGGGAAGCCATCGAGCGCGTACACTCTCCTTGAAAAAGGCCGCCGGACGCGGCCGAAACTCGAGTCGGATTGACCGACCTCATTACACGTGAGTTACCCGTTTACCTAATCAATATGTGTAACAACCACGTTAATTTTAATACTAAGACTTCAGTAATTATTATCATTTCACGTCAACTAACTAACTTCTAGTCAAGTAAAAAGTTCACTCGACTATTTTAAGAAGCCATAACTACGTCGTCCAGATGAATAGATACCTACTGGTGGACAATTAATACACAAAACTTTGACTTTTTCCACCGCCATTATTGCCATAGGTACTCAAACTGAAGTGGTCTTACGCGTGACGATGGCAAAAGACCTGACCTCAATATTTTTTTTCTAAATATCTTCAATGTACAGAATTCGACCCGCTACAGTTTTATTATAAGTATATAGATAAGTCTATATCCTACTAATTCTTTAATTGGGAAAGTTTGGGTGCTTAGATTGGAACGATTGAACGTCTATGAGAGCACATACACAACTTTTTATCAAGTAGAGAAAATGACGAGATAGGGAATTACGCAGAAAACAAACCGCAGGCGAACGGTGCTAGTCATCATTCACACAGTCAAATTTGCACACCGTATGCAGTTTGATCCAACTTGAAAGATAGGACAGTTTTAATTTCGAATAATAATCTGTATAATAAATTATGATAACATCCGAGCGAAGCCGAAACAGGCCGCTTTAAAGTATCTATACTAATATTATAATGCTGAAAAGGTGTTTTGTTTGAACGCAAAAATCTCACGAATTACTGGACCGATTTCAAAAATTATTTCACCGTTGGATATATACGGAATCTCTGAGTGCTATATGCTTTATATTATGTAACACGGCCGAAGCCGGGGTGGACACCTAGAACTAGTATTATATTATAATCTGAATCTTGGAAATGGTTCTTTCGATTTTCACGAAGTCAGGTGTGCAAGGGGTTTCGGGGGCGGTACATCGATCTAGGTAGGTTTCATTTTTAGAAAACGTCGTCGTATTTATGTTTTCAAGCAATGAAACCGAGTAAAGCTCGGTCATCCCGGTATTCTAACAAATATGAGTTTACCAGCGGTTTTACACGTAGTTCCAGTTCTCGTATTTTTACGGTATAAAAAGTAGCTATAATAATATAGCATAAATATGCTATCCCAGTATCTGTGTTCTTTGTAATATACAGGGTTGTTAGTAATCAGCCTGCATGCTGTTAAGGGGATGTTACGTACATTAAATACGTCAGCTTTTGTTAATACAAAATCTTATATATTTTTTCCCAAACAAAATAAAAAATAAAGTGGCCAAGTGCGAGTTGGACTCGCCCATGAAGGGTTCCGTTGCAGCAAGTAACATTATATACATAGTACACATAGTTCTTGTAGTTCGTTGTAACTTTGATCGAAGTTTCAATAATAGTGTATTTATGACGTACTAAAAAAAAAGTACTCATCAGATCGAGTTCAAACTAATTTTTGTTGGTAGTTTACATGGTAATGTATATCATTTTTTTTTTTTAGATTTTTCATTCTCTTACTTTAGAAGTTAGAGGGGGGGGGGACACACATTTTACCACTTTGGAAGTGTCTCTCGCGCAGATTATTCAGTGTAGACAAAAATTATATTAGAAACCTCAATATCATTTTTGAAGACCTATCGATAGACACCCAACACGTGTAGGTTTGATGAAAAAAAATATTTTGAGTTTCAGTTCTCAGTATGGGAGGCAACCCTAATTTTTCTTTTTTTTTAATTTTTCTGTTCAAATCTTAATGCGGTTCACAGAATACCAATACCAATACCAAGTTTCAAAAGTGTAGTTCTCATAGTTTCGGCAAAAAGTGGCTGTGACATACGGACGGACAGACAGACAGACAGACAGACAGACAGACAGACAGACATGACGAAACTATAAGGGTTCCGTTTTTACGTTTTACGGAACCCTAAAAAAGTACATTTGCCCAGTATAAAAGCATCGAGCTCTCGTCATAACTCGTAACAAAAGCGAACGCGTTCTTTACCGCTCGATAAATGATGTACCGAAGTGAATAAACACTAAACAGCCGTCAAACAGTGCTAGAGAGGACAACAAAACATTTTTTTGGATGAGTTTTGAGATGGATTGAGTTTTAACAAACATTGTAGAACAAAAGTTGTTTGTTTAAATATACTGAACATGTTCCTAAACGAATGCAGGCTGATTATTACCAGTAACCCTTTATTTAATCTGCGTTCCAAATTTCAACCAGATCTGTTAAGGCGTTTCAACTTGAAGCAATTAGTAAGTATATTAGTAAGATGTTATAATGACTTTTTGAAGTGAAAACTTCTTACTAGGTGCGTCGTAAGTAGTTTTTTCGTGAGCTGAGAATTGAATTCTAGCGTCACGCTCGGGAATGATAAGAAATTTTCGGGTAAACTCGGGCCATGCTCATGGGCAAACCCTCCGGTTTCACCCGCGTATTTTCAAAGGTAAGCTATTAAATTCTGAGTCAGAAGTTTTCACTTCTATTGGCAGTTCCTAAGATTGCCATTTTTGAAACTGAATTTTTTTTGGCGCGCCTAGATAGATTTGTCGTGGGTTGTGAATTGAATTCTAGCATCACGCTCGGTTATGATAAGAAATTTTCAATTCCTAAGATTGCATTTTTTTTTGTAATTATTATCATTTAATTTATACTGTTTAAAGAGCTCTACGGAACGGGAACGGGAACTACGCGAGTAAAACCAAGGGACGTCGCTAGTTGTAAATCTCTATATCGTTTGACGTAAGAGGTTATCTACTAGCTTTACTTTATTAAGTAAGAGTGTTATGACTAATTCATTATTATCTAATTATGATTCGACAGATATTAATAATTATGTAATTATGATTATGATATTTCGAAACACTAATACATCGATTTAACTGTAAGTACTCTTATCTACTCTAGTAGTCGCCAAGCGGTCGCCACTCGACCCTAAACCAATAATAATGTATTTCCAATTTGACCATAATAGAGCAGTCTCGATAGGCCTTGAAAACAAAAAGAACAATACTAGGATGAAACCCATCAAAAAAAAAAATAATTGGCAGTCATAGGAACTGCCGATAGAAGTGAAAACTTAAAACTCAGAATTTGATAGCTTACCTTGGAAACTACACGGCTGTAACCAGAGGGCGTGCCCTCGCCATGTTGACATGGCCATCTAGAAATGCGTCAGCATTTCCCATTGGCTGATGCGTTTCTAGATGGCCATGCCATGACGGCCTGTCCACGCCCTTTCAGCATTTCCCATTGGCTGATGTATTTCTAGATGGCCAATAGCCATGGTCCTGAGTTTACCCGAAGCTTTCTTATCATACCCGATCGTGACGAATGAATTCAATTCACAGCCCACGAAAAATCTCTCTGTCTGTCTAGGCGCGCCTAAAGAAGTATTCACTTCAAAAAGATAATAAACATGACACCTTTGACATATTCTCTTCCTTTTACAATGGGTTTCATTTCACTATTAGTTAATTTAATATTCTGCCATTTTAAAATTTTTCTGCATTGGTCTCAAACAATAAACAAAAGGGTATATATACGAGTATTCATCATACGAGTATGAATAATAGTCTGAGTATTTTTTTTATCTAATGAATTTTTAGGCATAACTGCAAATATTACTGTGTTCCGGTTTGAAGGGGAATGTTTCCAATGAAATTACAGGGCATATAGATAAAACATCTTATATTTATGGGTGACGAGCGCAGTGCAGTGCTAGGTAAAGATGTTCCTCTTTATGTTCCTGTAGCTACGTGTCTCTGTGTTGTTATGTGGCAGGTACGTTGCTTACCATCAAGCACATGTCTTGCTCGTGTCGTTACTATGTACTATAAAGATATTGTAAAATAAAAAATTGCAGTCCTAGGAACTGTCGATAGAAATGAAAACTTTAAGCTCAGACTTTGATAGCTTACTTTGGCAACTACGCGGGTAAAACCGGTAGGCGTGGCCATGACAATAGCCACCTAGAAATGCGTCAGCATTTCTAGATATCCAATAGGAGATGTTGACGCATTTCTAGGTGGCCAATGGGAAATGCTGACGCATTTCTACATGGCCAGTGGCCATGGTCCCGAGTTTACCCGAAGATTTCTTTTATCGTTTCCGAGCGTGACGCTAGAATTCAATTCACAGCCCACGAAAAATTTGTCTGTGGCGCACCAAAAGACATTTTCACTTCAAAAAATTACTCGTAGCATTCCACGGTTTGCGAAAAAATGCGAGAGCGGTCCCGTGTTCCCGCCATGAGCGGTGAAGATGGAACCCCAAGCGGTGCCACTCGGGTAGGTACCACCTCCGCATGGAGTCGTGGCTGATACGAGGATAACACTACCGTCTGCCGCTGGCGGAACGGTATGTGTACACTTCTTTCCTTCACGAAGGCATCGTAGTGGTAGGATTCTTGGCAGGATCCGCCTGGGGAAGTACCTCACCTTTCCCAGTTATTCTACCTCCAAGCAGTAATGTGCAAACATTACTGTGTTCCGGTGTGAAGGGCAATGTTTCCAGAGAAATTACAGGGCTTAGAGATATAATATCTCAGATCTCTGGGTAACGAGCGCAGTGCAGTGCAGTGCTAGGTAATGATTTGGACTTTTCATGTTCCAAAAGCTGCGTGTCCCGTGCTGTTATGTGGCAGGCATGTTGCTTACCATCAGGCACATGTCCTGTTCGTATCGTCATTCTTTTTAAAAAATAAAATAAATAATTTAAAAAATTATCAAACCCGACTAAAAACAACAACAGATAAAAAAACACTACAAAGGCCGAAACATTGACAAAATAAAGTATGTACTAAAACATTACTACATTATAAGCTGAAAGTCTAAGTTAAATAAATTACGTTATGTTGGGCGGCAGGCTCGATATGCTAGATAAAAGTTTTTTTTCCAACTACTTACAATTTTGCGTCAAAAATCGACTATATTGTTTTTTTTATTTAATACCTATCTAAGGACACTTGGGTAGTTGAGACCAATCTAACGATATCTGAAGCGTAAAAATACATCCAGCCGTTTAGAAGATTTAGAAATTTACAAACATACAAGATACGCGCGAAATACACAACCCTTCTTTCAGTCGGGTAAAAAATAAAGACAAAACAACTATTTCTATTTCCATTTCTAAAACTGCGAAACTGAAAAATCTGTCTGTGGCGCACAAATAGGCTTAATTTAACAAAGCTTTCACTCCAAAAAATGTATCTCATACACTGGAGGCAATCCTGCTGACGGATTCTCTCATTTTGTCACAAACATGCGGTTCTCAAAATTAGGAAAACATCATTGTGACATTAAATATTGTTTTTGTTGTGTAGCAGAACCAGCTTACTGTATGTTCTCAGCGCTGGGAACGCATTTTTAAGATGGTTCACCGCGTGAAGTCCCGGTCGTGCAAACGTGCAATTTTAAATGTAAATTAGCAGAATTCGATGAAATTTCCGGCGGCTCAATTAACGCTTTTAAATAATTGTTCGGTGAATTAAAATGCAGTCGTTAGGGAGCCGCGGGCGGGGCGGGGAATTTATCCTTAATTAGCGGCGACGCGGCGCGACCAGGCGGGCCGGTGCGTGCCGGTGCGTGCCGGTGCGTGCCGGTGCGTGCGGGTGCGTGCCCGGCGATTACCTTTTTTATACGTGGAGGAAATGCATTTACGCCATACATACTTTTCTGCCTGGAGGAGACGGTCGGGTTATGTCGGTTCCAGGCCATGAACGAACATGGTGCTCCCACCGACTAAATCTCTACGGCATTCCACCTCAGCCACCAGCAACTACGCGGCCCGAAGAATGCGGGACCACTCGCATTCTTCCACGAACCCCCCGCAGCTTGCCCGTCTCCGGGCCTTCTTCTGGGGCACACCCCCGTCACCGACGCATCTAAGGATACGCCGTGACCACACCCGAGGTGTACTTCCTGTTACCAATCAGTAGGGAGCCAGACAAACCCCCGGTACGTTGGTACCGAGTACAGTACTGCAGCTTCCCGTAGGAACACTCCGCACCCCGCGCGCCCACGGCCACGCCCGGGCGCGACGACTAGTCTCGTAGCAGCTGCGTGTTTTAGCCGGCTACTCGAGCTCGGCTAACCGAGCTGGATTCAATGACCGTTTGTATCCGAGTGCTGCGGAGTGAGTGCGCGGACGTTCAGGAGGCGGCGGTTGTTGATGCAGATGAAAGAGAATTAGCTTTTCAAATTTAGATGTTCCTGAATTTAGCATATTGGCCAAATTTTTGACGATTTGTGGAGTTTTTAACTGAAACTAACATGCGTCGAAAGCTTTACACAGCAGACGCGAATGTTTAACTGGGGTAAGTAAAGAATTTACAAAGAGGAGGAAAAAATAGCAAAGAAACCAAATTTCATTATTAACGATTATTGATACGTAGTTTAGGAAGTATATCAGACGTGATTATTCTATCCAAAGTCCATAGATCCGGAGGTTTCCCTCGTTCCTCTGACCCGCCCCGGCCGCCGCGAGCCCGCTGACAAGAAACCATCGTACTCATAAACATCCGTTCCGGGAAAGTGAAGCTTTATTCCGCTATTAACAGGTTTCCCGTTACGTGTTTGCAGTAATGAGAATATTAATTAAAATCTACCCTCTGAGAGGGTAGTAATCTATTCCTCGATGCCTCGCGCGGGGGAGGGGTCGCGGGGGCGCCACATGTCGCGTAATTAAACTCACGGGAGAACAACGTGAGGAGCGGGCGGCGGGCGGCGGGCGGCGCCGGGCGGAAGCTTGCTGAGCGGGCTCCGAACCCGCGACTGCTCTGACGAGACGCCGCATGCTTATCACACTGATAACGTATGTTATCATTTCTATCACAAGGAGAAAGTACAGAACATAAGCCACGCTGGTCAAAGTTTAATGTGGATTGATGGATAACATGCGACCTCGATGGGTGGTTTTATTGGAACATGCTGAATTTTTCACGATGTTTTCACCATTACAGTCAATATCGATAACTAACTAATACAAATATCTACACTCGGGAAAATACTCCACCCGGTGCACCGGACACATACACTCAAACACCTGTAAATAAATATTGAATGATGAGTATCAGCGACCTAATACAAACTTAAAGTAAACTTAAAGAGTGTAGACTCCGATGGTTTGGTCACATAATGAGGGGGGATGACAGCCTTACCCAGCCAGGAACGACAACCCAAAACAGAGCGTCTTGGTGACGAGCAACGAGGAGGCCCGACCCCAGATGAACTGGGAAAAGGAGCGGAAGAAGAAGAAGAAGAGTATCAGCGACCCCGCACTCAGAACGTGACATGAAAGAAGAAGTCCACACGACGACGAGAGCACGAGGCGGGACGGTGAAGCTGGCTTCAGCACCAGCTGAGTATTCCACCTTTGAGGACTTCTGGAGGATTGCTCGCGACTTCGGGCCAAAGTTACTTTATTGATGTTAACCGACTTCAAGAAAGGATAAGGTTCTCAATTCGGTTGTATGTTTTTAGGGTTCCGTAAAACGTAAAAACGGAACCCTTATAGTTTCGTCATGTCTGTCTGTCTGTCTGTCTGTCTGTCCGTCCGTATGTCACAGCCACTTTTTGCCGAAACTATGAGAACTACACTGTTGAAACTTGGTAAGTAGATGTATTCTGTGAACCGCATTAAGATATGAATAGAAAAATTAAAAAAAAAGAAAATTTAGGGTTGCCCCCCATACTGAAAACTGAAACTCAAAAATTTTTTTTTCATCAAACCTACATGTGTGGGGTGTTTATCGATAGGTCTTCAAAAATGATATTGAGGTTTCTAATATAATTTTTGTCTACACTGAATAGTCTGCGCGAGAGACACTTCCAAAGTGGTAAAATGTGTGTCCCCCCCCCTCTAACTTCTAAAGTAAGAGAATGAAAAATCTAAAAAAAATATATGATGTACATTACCATGTAAACTACCAACGAAAATTAGTTTGAACTCGATCTGATGAGTAGTTTTTTTTAGTACGTCATAAAATACATTATTATTGAAACTTCGATCAAAGTTACAACGAACTACAAGAACTATGTGTACTATGTATATAACGTTACTTGCTGCAACGGAACCCTTCATGGGCGAGTCCAACTCGCACTTGGCCACTTTATTTATGTACCTATGATAATCTATACTAATATTATAAAGCTGAAGAGTTTGTTTGTTTGTTTGTTTGTTTGAACGCAAGGATCTCTGAAACTACTGGTCCGAATTGAAAGATTCTTTCTTTATAGGATAGTCCATTTATCGAGGAAGGCTATAGGCTATATTTACCATTACGCTACTATCAACAGGAGCCAAGCATAAATGAAAAATGTAACAAAAACGGGAAAAAATATTGCTTTTTGAGAGCTTTCGTTGCGTGACAGCATATGTCATATTTTAAAGGTTGCGTCATTAGAACCTAAAGTAACCGAATTTGTTCAAAATTTGAATTGGTATGACCAATTTTCGATAGATGGCGTAGCAACGCGCGCGCGTTCAGCTAGTATAGGTATAAGTGCATAAGCGGTAGGTAGCTATTTGTAAACCTATTTTGATGATTCTTTTTTTGGTTGGTAGATGATAGTACGGAGGTGGTCCCATATACTTTTTATCTAAATAAGTGTGGTGGTTTTCGAAATATAAATAAAAAACAACTAAAATGTACTTTCATATACTTCGATGACTTATTTATGAAAAGCTTAGCTTCCTATGAAATTTGGACGAGTGTCTATAATTAATTTTAAGTCAGTTTTTTTTTCGAAGAAAATAAATTATAAACGGATACATTCTGATGATTGTGCTGCTGACCGACACGAGGTAATCTCACCTAAAGTTTAGTGTGACATGTTTCAGTGGGGCTGCTTCAAATTAAAGACACAACACCGCTTACCACGTGTCTAAGTTTATACAAGTTTCGTTATACGAACAGTTACACTGTGAAATAGGTTGCCTGAGTGGATTTTACCCGATGGACCAAGCTTGGTGTTGCGAGCCGAGCCAAGAGTGAATGGATTTCTTTTCAAACGTACTCCACAGCAGACAGTAGGTACTCAGCAACAGGCGAGATGATAATGAAGCATACATTTACTTTTCTTATGATTTATTCATTCAAGAAGTGAAATCATATTTAGATTTTTTTTCTTAACCGTATTCTGCTGAGCGGTTAACAAACAACAAACAAAAACTACTAAAAAATCCTCGGAAATGGTTAAATAACTATGCGCACCGTTTGATGTTGAAATAATAGGCCCTCGATCAACGTATAAGCATTTCCATGCACGCTGGAGACGCTTTAAACGGGGACTTTTTGATCTACAATTTAGTTATGCTTAACTATGTCAGTAGTTAAGTATGATCGGTACCTCCTCGTTGTAATTTAGTGCAATGTAAGAAAGGCTTAATCAATAATAAAATGCAATATCACTTCAGCTTCACCATCATCAGAGGAAACCAAACAGCGTTTGCTTGTTTACCTGCCGCCCTCGGAGGGAGCAGGGAGCCCCGTTTGTTAACTGACGCACAGATATCATGGGAGTTATATAATTGCCAAAGACTCACCCGCCACCGGCGACAGCTTCCGCATGACGCACCATCGCGACTTCCACTGCGGACAACAAACAGATAGTCAGCCCTCACGTGGCAGACATACGAACACAAGTCTGATGTTACAGAGCGCTGCAGACTCCCGCCTCAGCTCCATGGCGACCATACGGAGAAACCCAGTACTGCAGCACCCCCCGGGCACCCCCCGGGGGACGCCGCGGGCGTCGGCTGGGCTCGCGCTCACGGCGGATACGTGGCGTCTCTACGACCGGAATGAAACGGTTTTACCCTTGCTGTCGCTGGGTTTTACTCTGTTATTGCTTTTGCTTACTACTCTGTTATCTTTGTTTTCAACTTAAATTAATGTTTGCAAGTTTTAGGACAAAGTCTATTCGTTTATTTCACTAGTTTATAGTATTTTTTTTAGATGTCGCGAAAAAAAAATTGTCGATAAACTTTTTCTTTGGATTTGTATTGTCAAAACAAACCTCAAAAGGTTTAAGGATTGATATTTTTTTTTTTCACTTGACTATATTTATAGTCATGTGAAACAGTAATATTCGCCTCCGAATGGCCCATATAGGTTCCGCGCCGCATTACGGGGAGAGCAACATCAAATCAAAACCAAGTGATAGACCTCTTGACCCGATCGGAGATCCCGCGGCTCCAGCCGTCGAGCGTCGGACGCCGACCTCCTCCGACGTCCTCCAGCTAACCTTCCTGCCGTGTGTCGGCGGTAATACCAGCTCGACTCACTCTGACCAACTCGGCCCAACCGCCGCGGAGCATTCCCTGTACCGCCTAAGAGACACCACGTCATGTCACCATGGTAACGTTTTCTCTAACTAACCTTGGCCACCATCAAGCGAGATTGATGGTGGTCAAGTGCAAACCTATATTAGTTAAAAAAGAAAAACTAATAACAATGCAGTGTTTCTCACCTTCTTCCCCTCTCTGAACTTGACGTTGCCCTCGATGATGGTGTTGTCATCCGCCATGGCGTGACGGCTGTCACAGCATCACATCACACCCGTCACACATCACACTCGTCACTCGTCACTCGCGTCCCACGGCCCCGCCCCCTCGCCTGGGCCGCCCTGGCCGCGCCGCCCCCCCCGGGAGCACATCCCCGCCGCGCACCGGTTCACATCACTACGGACCACGTCCCATCACTACAGCACCGTCCTCCTTCTCGAGTCCCTGCCGACAAACATACTCTGCATGAGACACAGCAATCATACGTCTACTATGTAATCACACAAATATAATAAATGTAAAAGTTTATTGTTTCTTGTTCAGTTACTTCGCAACGTCCGAACGAATTAGGTTGATTACAGATAGTCTGGAATACCACATACACTACTTTTTGTAACAGGAAAATAAGTTATAGTCAAAGTTTTTTACTTATAAATGTACAATTTATACGTTAGTCGGTGAAAGGTAAATTTTTAAAGTTTAAGTATTTCACTGTACGATAATAATTATCGTATAGATAAGTAACAAATTCTGTATATTTGTTTAAATGATTGTTGTAAAAAACAATGTCAAAGTTTTTACAATTTTATCTTTTTGTTTGTTGTGAAAATATATTTACGCAGGCCCACCACGCAGGGACATGGTGGGGTTTGTCGAGCTCGACACCATGAGAGCAAACATAGTGCCCCCGACCGACTAAAGCCCCCGCACATGGGAGCCTATTAAAACGCATAACATTTTGTTCCTAATTTAATTTGTCATAATGAATGTAGCATAATGTATAGTGTCATAATGCAACTTTCGCATAATCATTTTTTGGCGTCATGTGTTTTAAGCATAACAAGCTATTGTACTACATAGAATTCGACTATTGATGAGACGCATAATAGTTTTTAGGATTTTTTTATTTGTTCTATTTTTTTTAAGGTGCCGTTTAAATCGCATATTTTTTTCCCCTAATTTACTTTGTCATAATGAATATTGCATAACATATAGTGTCATAATGTAACTTTTGCATAATCGTTTTTGGCGTAATGTGTTTTAATCATAAAAATCTATTGTACTACATTCAATTCAACTGTTGCTCAGACGCATTTAGGTATTTTATAATTATTTGTTGTGCTACGTAATATATAACCAGGTTATATATGGTCCAGATCCGACTCGGAGCACCCCGACTCCACCTAGTCTTGTCGCTACTACCCCTAGAGTGTATTTAAAAAAATGCGGGAGCCAGAAGCTCAAGGGAGGTCCTGAGTGGAGCGATTCATGCGAGGCCAAGCGTAACGAAGGGGGGAGGTGGCGAGCGAAGCGAGCCGGCAACCTCCGTAGTGGAACGCAAGCCAAGTATGGAGAAGCGACACTCAGGGCTGACCGCAGAGCTTCTGGCGGGAGCCCACCCGGAGTCAAAAAGTGCACCATATGTTTGTCTTAGGTGTATGTAGATTTTTAAGTCCTAAAAACGTTATGTCTACATAAATTAGTACAAACATTGTTATACTACTGCATAGTCCTGCATAGATATTCCATTTAACTAGTAGATACCTGCATTACGAATAATAAATATTCTTGTCAAAGTACCCACCCGCATTTCACACACCCACGTATTTTATTTAATTAATGTTGTTACAGTCCGCTCTTTGCACTTATTTTTTAGTTAGGCATTAAAAGTTTATGCCTTTGATCATTATGTTTAAGTATTGTTATGCTTTTCTCAATATGTGCCTTTAAACATTATGTTATTTATAGTTTTGCGTCGAAACATTATACTAAGTTATCTGTATGCTAAATATGGCTATGCCTTTTAACATTATGCTAAGTTATCGTTATGTCGTACATGGTAATGCTAGTTAACATTATGCAAAGACAGTTATGCGTTTAGCTGTATATATATTAGTAGTTAGTCAGGTTTCCAGTGAAGACAGAGTGCGAGCCTGACCGTGGCTTCAGGCTTACCCCCGTGTCCGCTTCCGCCTCAGTAAAGAAGCGAGAGGCTTTCAACTCTCGCTCCTCTAACTTATACGACCTCTCACTGTTGAGCATCTCGGCGAAAATGATCGTCAGCGAGAGGTCTGCCCTCACCACCGCGGCTAATAACAGCTGTGCTTCCGCCTCTATAGCCGTATCGCCCTTGGCCTTATGGCCCTTGTCTTTCCACTGAGTACTCTGCTAATCAAAGTGCTCGTGGAGGAATCTCACCTGGAAGACTCAGTAATTTTACTCGGCCAATATATCAGCGTATCATAATGTACTATTACTTTATTACTAATAATGGCATACTGGCTGGTTCTGTGCCTTTGCTTAAAAAAAACGATGATGCGCGCGCATCGCTAATCTGTGAACAAGTAAACATATTTCCGCGCGCTTTTTTTTTCGCTGTATCGTTTTTATTTGAAAATGTCGTCAGAGATTCATTTATTGCCTCGCAAATATGTTATAAAACGTTGTATGACGTCTGTGCGCTTTCATAATTACAGCCTCTGTTAATTATAGCTATCGCTTTCGGCTTAAGCTAGCAATATCGCCTCAGCTGCAATTTTTTCAACTTACCGCACTTATATCGTAATGTACTATAATAGATGTAAATACATACTGATTTTACATAAAACACCCAGACACAGTACAAGGCAGTCTATTAATATTATAAATCTGAGAAGTGGGATGTTTGTTGTCACTTAATCATAATCCAATAATCTCAAACGTCTGAAATAACGAGCTTCGATACATCGAAAAGTATTTGCTTCACACAGGTCCTGCTGGAGTAAATGTACTACATTAAGCCATGATATTGATTAAGAACGGGCAAATCGCGATCAGAGACGTATTTTGTATAAAATAAAATCAGTTAAGTGGGCGTCGGTCTCACTCACGAAAGGTTTCGTACCGTTAGCTATAAAAACGGCTGAACATCAAGGTTTATGTAATGGAAGTTTTGTACCTATGGGAGCCTCCTTAAATTTGAACTTTATCTGAATAACATTAATTATTTTTTAAATGAACAATATGACTCAATATTCGGTCGATATTTCAAGCGTCTACCTGTTGGTGTTATCAATATCAAGCAAAAAAACAGACGTTGGATATAATCGTCAGGTAGATATAAATCATTAATTGAATTCTTTTATTGGATGTTTGTTTTTCTAATGTACTTAATAAAGTCTTTCTTTTCTGTCTGTCCGTTGGTTGTTTATATTGGAGCCTCTTCAACATTTATTTGCCTCTGTTTTTTAGTGTTTGTTGTAATAGCGGTAGCAGAAATAAAGCTGTAAAAATTTCAACAGCCTAATTATGAGATGTATGAGTTCATGAGATACTCATCTCATGAACTCTTCGTAAATATAAGAAGCGAAGGTGTGGCAGTACCCCGACGGTCCCAGCATGCTGTCCCACCACTGCACGGTGAGACCGAACTCAGCTCGGCGCGGAGTGTTGGCCGTCAGTGACGTCCAGAGCCGAAGCTAGCTGCGCTCGAAATGGACTCTCGCTTTTTTTTGCAAGGGTCATGCATTTAAAGGGGCTTTGGGCTTTTGGAATGCGATGCTAACTTTATATCCCTGTTTAGTAATTATTTGCCGTCGCATGCCCTAACAAAAACGTAGGGGAAGTCGCATCAGCGAGGTCACTTTTCTTTTGTCCCCAAGGTGTAACCTTATTGGCTTTATCTATACAACAAAAAAATAAATAATAAAAAAAAAACCTTTACTTTTTTTAATTATTTACCTATTTTATTTTGTTCTTTTTAGTGTTCCTTTTTTATTACCTTTGCAAAACTGAATGGTAAGTAATTTTGGTGGTGTGTCAAACAAAATAGAAATTAAATTACTGAGATTATCATTTTTAGTTTAATTTATTTTATTCGAATGATTGAATTAAAATGCTTCTAATTATTTGAAATGACACTTAACTTCACAAGATATATACATATTTGTAATGCTCTTTAATTCCCTTCCCTTTATTTTGATACCCTACTCTTTATGCTAGATTAAGTTATTTTTTCCCACTAATTATAATTTTGTGTCAAAATCGCCTCTGTGTTTTTTTATTTAATACTTATCTAAAAACACTTAGATAATTGAGATAAATGTAACGATACCGGAATCGTCAAAATCCATCGAGCCGTTTGGAAGATACGTGGGAATAAAGAAAAATTTACAAACATACAAGATACGCGCGGAAACCCTTCTTTCAGTTGGGTAAAAAAAGGACTTACAATTATTTTAAATTAAATAAAAAAAATTGTCTTACTTTGGCCACACTCATCACTTTCCTGAACAGGAAATGATCACAAAACATAACTCCTAGTTTTACTTCTTTGATTCATTTTCTATGTTTAGTAAGATATTTTTGTTTAGTTTTATTGGGTAGCTCTTTGAAACAAAAGCAAAAGAACCTCGCTGATGCAACTTTGCCCCCGTCTCGGTAAGTCCATGCGACGGGTCTGATGACGTCACACGAGCTCGGTCACTCGCCCCGCGAGCGGAGGTCTGTCTCCGAGGCGGCACCGCGCACCCGCGCCGGCCGTGCGCGCGCCCGGCGCGCTCGTGCACACGTTCGGTGCGCGCCGTGCCGCGGCCGTGCGCGCGCCCGGTACTCCCGCGGCTGACATGTTTCACCGATTGATTGATTCCGCGCCGTCATGTTGACGTCACGCGGCCTCGAGCTGTCATCGGCGGCGACGTGTCCGGCGCACATACTAGCGCCCCGCTCCGGCTTCGCTCGAATATTCTCATATAAATATCATTAATCGAAATAAAAACTATTTGCTCTTCGAAATTCGACTAAATTAGTACAATGCTAACTTTCGTAAATATCGGTTCACTTGGTGAAGAGTTAACTGGAAAGAAACATTATGACACTGAATTGTTATACATTAAGGTATCGGTATATTTTAACATATTAAAAATAATCATAATCATAATCATAATCTTTATTCGCGTTTATGGGTACACAAAATAGATGTAAACAGAATATTAAGAGCGCCATAATCTGCCTTTCGGCATGCAAAATAACATCACATTTTAAAATAAAATAACCATTAGTTCAGTTTATACATTGCAAACAAGAAAATAGTTAAAAAAATCGGAAACCATGAAGTAAACATACATAAATTGCACACAAAATAATAATTAAAGCACGGAAATCATTTAGTCATAATTAAATGTCAAAATTATAAAACAATGTCAGTGTATCAGATAATAAATAAGCAATTGATATGTCAGCGTTTTAGAAAACAAATGAGTTTAAAATATCAATAAATGTCAAAAGAAGATTCCGTGTCAAAAGGTTAAAATTTTTCATTCAAATACTCATTAACACTATAATAAGCCCTATCTAGAAGGAAACATTTAAGTTTGTGCTTAAACCTGTGAGTAATTTTTGTGTCAATTAGACATTTAGGCAAATGATTATACAATATTGGTGACATACACAATACGCTTTCATTAAACAACGTTGTACAATTTGTAGGGAGTCTCAGTTTATTTTTTAGTCTCTCAGATGTGAAATTTGAGTACAAATTCAAATTTTTTCGCACAAACATCGCACACTCGTATATGTAGATACATGGAAGAGTTAATATTTTCAACGTCTTAAAATGTGGTTTCAAGTTTCTCTTTGGCGTAGCTTGCAAATGGCCCTAATACATTTCTTTTGAGCTTTAAACGCGGCTTGTCTTTTAGTACTGTTACCCCAAAATATAATGCCGTACCTAAGCAATGACGAAACATGTCCGTTATAAGCTGTCAGGACAGTAGACCTGTTGACTGTTTTTGAAAGTAGGTGTAATGCGTAGGCGCTTTTGTTTAACTTATTTATCACGCCCTCGACATGATCCTTCCAGTTCAAGCGGCAATCTATGCTTAAACCCAGGAATTTTGTTGTTTCAACAGATTTTATTTTATCCCCAGAATAATTAATGGACAAATCATGTAATCTATCAATTTTGTTTCTAAATGTCATTATGTTCGTCTTATTTAAATTCATATTAAAATTATTGCATGTCATCCATTTATTAAAATTATTCAATACTATTTCAATTTCATGTTTTATTTTTGAACTGTTCTTGCCCGTTAACAATACAGTACTATCATCGGCAAAAAGGATGGTATGATGGTTTGTAACGGCTGGAAGATCATTAATGTATATATGATGAATAGAAGCGGGCCTAATACGCTTCCTTGTGGGAAAATAAATAAAAATGTGTTAAATAGAGATGTGTCGATTATGTTTTAGACCGATTAGCCGATTAGTCGGTTGTGAGAAGGCTGGCTAGTCGGCGGAATAACAGTTCACGATCTGATCACAAAAGTAGAGTCAAATATCTTTCGATTCTTTGGAACGTCAACCGTAAAACGTTGTTGCTTTTTCGCGCTACGAGTAGTCCTATGGAAAAAAGGGCAAGGTGGTATTAGATCGTGCAGGTCAATTGAACACTTTCCGAAGAGTATCGAATAAAATACCGATAAACTAGCAATTTTGTGGCGACGTTTAAGACCTTGAAGTATTTTTCGAACAAGGATTTTTTTGGCCTTGAGCCTTTTGGCGCGTCTTCGATCGATTCCAGAGCTTCCAACTGTTTCTAACTGGTAATTGGTAACAACCGAACAGTAGGTACTCAATTAGCAATTGCTCAGTCTTAAAGTACCTTCGCACCTTTGAGAGTACTTTCTAGTTTTTTGACAGCTTCTTTAGCTTTGTACTCAATATAAGAGCCAAACTTGAGCGTAGATGTGTAGGTAACGCCCAAAAGCTCGAGATGGTTGGTAACGGATCCACCCTCGCATTGTCTTTGCACACGTCAACACGGTGTTGTTTTTTCAGTACAAAAACATTTGATTATGCAAAGATTAAAACTGTTATTATTATGATTTTTAAAAATAAAGCAGCTCGATCAAAATTTTAAGACGTCCAAGGAGAAGTCGCGTTTGTGGGTGTTTTATGAACCGTTGGACGTGACATAACAACTAAGATACCGGTTTTGTTTTATAAATGTAATAGATATTGTTAACATTCCGAGAAAGTAGTTTAAACTGATTATAAAAGGTGAAGTTGCTTTACTACATAATTATGTACATTATACATTTATCATAATATTTTTATTATAATTATGATATGTAATAGATCTTACATATTTTAATCGTGTTGAGAAATTCATACTAGGTAACAAGCCGGCGCATTTTACCGATTAGTCGCCGATTAAGATAGTGGCCAGATAGTTGGCTTTACCGACTGGTGGCCGTCTAATCGGAACATCACTATTAAAAAGTCAAGTGTGAGTCAGTTCCGTAAGTCGATATAATTTTACTTAATTCTTTTCGAAATTGATCCTAAGTGTACTCTTGTTGAACCAACTTGTACTTTAAACAAACCGAAATAAGTTAACATAAAGATATGGAGTCGTGATAAAATACGAGCACGTCTATCAGAGTTACGTTAAGTTACGGCTGGTCTAGTCGGGAGAACGGTGGCTGCCGATCCAGAGACCCCGGGTTCAAAACCACGCGCACCACTGTCTTTTCGAAGTCATGTGCGTAATGCCGCTAACTAAAAAAGGTGAAGGAAAACATCGTAAGAAAACCTAGAATCTTTCGAAGTCATGTGTCGTCCACAAACCCGCACTGGGCGAGCGTGGTGGATTATGGCCTTGACTTTCTCCTTGCGAGAGAAGGCCTCGAGTCTCAGCAATGGGAACATTTAGTGTAACTTACACTACCCATATATTTCATACCAGAATACAGCCTTTTTCTTCATGTGGCGTCCATTACGTAATATCATCGTAATTTTGCCAGCATCCAACTTTTGAACATTGTGAGTGTCGTTAGTGTTATTTATTTGAGTGCGACTCTTAATTGAGACAGAATATTTTATAGTCAAACGACATTATTAGAAGACATGCCAGTTTATAATAAGTACCTGGGTGACCGAGCTTTGCTCGGTTTAAATACTAAATATACTTAGGTACCTACAGATAAAAGACTCCAAGAAATAGATTTTCTTAAAAAAAACGAATTGAAAAAAAAGAGAACCCGTCTGGATTCGAACCCGGAGCTACTAATTCGTGACCGCTATGAGCGCCCGACTTTCCGTCTGAGCTAATTATGATGTCACGTCACGCGGCGAAATTTACCTTCACATTCTAAATGTCTAATGTGTTATCACCTGTATTTTGTTTGCCGTGTATTTCACTATAGTATTATTTATAATACTGGGATTTGAGTCTAAATATGTGTCATTTAGTGTAGAGGGCGCCGGTGGGATACCATTCACTTCTGCCCGCCATCTCAAAAGAGTTTTAGAGGGGTTGGCGCTATAAGTAGATGGAGCTAAGCCGTTGAAGAGCATTCCTTTGTGAAATTTTATATGGGAAAGATCGAACAGTGGTCAATATAAAGTCTTACATATTTTTTTTAATTGGTTTACTTTTACTCAATTGATAACATCAGAAGTGCTATGAACACCACGCCTGGAAATCACAACGGTGATGAGAAATAATCGGAAAAGCAAGCGTCGCCAGCAGTTAGTTAAAAATGTTATTCTTGGATCAGTGATTTCAAGGGCGTAATGTACACGTGAGTAAGCAACAGTTTTATATTACGATTTACTTTGAAGAAACGATTTTAAAAATTGTTTTAACCTTGTTTTTGCATTTCAAATGAAATTTTTGCATATCACCGACAAGTTAAAACTATTAATTGTTATCTCGTTAGGGGGTACTGTAATAAAACCTTCAATTCCGGGAACTGCAATCAGACCATTTCGTAGAATGAAACACCTTCGGTTTTTTTAAAGTTTGTGGATACTGTTTTATGAAACTTTATGAGAAGTAGCTTATTTTGTGGAAGAGTTGTTGCGAGGCACAGCAACCATAGATAAAAAGTGTAAATCAGTTGGATATTGGTATAAATATCTTTCAAGGAAACTGTTTGAGAAAGGTCATGCATTTTAAAACATAATACAGTAATAGAAAGTGTTACATCTTTGATTTGAATTTGGTTACCGTAGTTGGGTTACAAAGTGGTTATATTCAGTGCAGTTATAAGATACCCTTATGGTTGAAATTAGAGAGATTTTAGTCAGATGATGCCGAGCTATGTACGTTACCAATGAATTGTTTAAAAAAATGAGACCCTTTAATTCGCTATAAATATCACTTGGGAGCGTTTATAAAAACTAAATAGAAGGCGATATGTGAGAAAAATATGAAACCTGGAATAGGTACGATTAGTAGACTTTGAGATATATGTAATTGAAAGTCAAAGCCAATCGAGCAGTGCAATGGCTCTAGGATGTTGTCAGGTATTATGATTGATTGCTGATGAGTTAACGTTTGAATAACGTAGTGAAGTGCAATGGCTTCGATCCATTGACAAAGTAAGCGTTAGTGTGAAACCGTAATATCTTGGACATAAACTGACGTACTTAGTGTCGCCTAAGAGTGTAACTGCTAGAGAAAGCATTAAGAGTGAACATAATGAACTTTGACTTTGACTTTGACTATGACTTTAATGCCGCGTATCTAGAGTTACCAGGCGGCAGCTAGGGAAAGGTGTATGTTTGAGATTTATGGAGAGTGTGGGTAATGTAGTGACGTACCTCGAGTTGCGACAATGTGCCGGCGCAACTGCTTGGGAAAGCTATTCATTACTCATCTTAAGTGGATTTATGGAGAATGTGGTAATGTAATGACGTACCTTGAGTTGCGACAATGTGACAGCGCAACTGCTTGGGAAAGTTACTCATCTTAAGTGGATATTACTGGAAGAGTAAAATTAACTTTGATAAAATGAATAAATTGTACATTTTGTTCGCAGCAACTACACCAGACTGTGACACTGCCAAGGTTGGCAGCGTGCGCAGGAGGGCCGTGTTATCACCTGTATTTTGTTTGCCGTGTATTTCACTATAGTATTATTTATAATACTGGGATTTGAGTCTAAATATGTGTCATTTAGTGTAGAGGGCGCCGGTGGGATACCATTCACTTCTGCCCGCCATCTCAAAAGAGTTTTAGAGGGGTTGGCGCTATAAGTAGATGGAGCTAAGCCGTTGAAGAGCATTCCTTTGTGAAATTTTATATGGGAAAGATCGAACAGTGGTCAATATAAAGTCTTACATATTTTTTTTAATTGGTTTACTTTTACTCAATTGATAACAAATGTGACAGTTTTTCATTGTCTAAAAACGCGCATAATATGCGTTTTTTTTAAATAAGACCTAGTTAGATCGATTTATCGTTCCCAAAATCCCCTGCATACATAATTTCATGAAAATCCGTCGAGCCGTTTCCGAGATTCAGATTCTATATATATATATAAAATTCTCGTGTCACAGTGTTTGTTTCCTTACTCCTCCGAAACGGCTTTACTGATTTTAACCAAATTTGATATGCATATTCTGTAGGTATGAGAATCGGCTACTAGCTATTTTTCATACCCCTAAGTGACAAGGGTTGTTCACTAAGGCAAAACAACGTTTGCGGGGTCAGCTAGTATATATATATATACATATTTATATAGGTACAAGAATTGCTCGTTTAAAGGTATAAGATTAACCTTGCATTTCAATATTGACATGAATAGGTACTGAATGGAGTCAAAACATATTGAGGATCACTAGCAGGAGATATCAGGAAACACATCGCCGGCGGCTTGTTCTTTCCAGTTGTAACTTGGGTCTTTTCAAGGTCGGACCGAAAGTACGTCTTCTAAGTCTACGTAGGTACTTTATCTGTGACCAAAGTGTCGCTTTCCGACAGGAAAGTTGGCGGTCAAACGTTACGCGTTAAAAAAAGATTGTATGTGTTACGGGTAACCGCGGCCAGGGCTCGAGACCAGACAGATACAGATACGACTAGTTCCTAGATATTTTTTTTATTTTATGTGGGTATAGGTTTATACTTGCCAACCGTCTCGCCTGATGTGAAGCGACGATGCGGTCTACGAAAGAGCGTGTTTACTTAGAAGTCAATTCATTCTCGATTTGAAGACGCCAAGATTGTGACCATCAGGAAAAACCCACTCGATCAGCGCATTCCACAGCCTAGACGTTCTTATCACAAAAGTAGAGTCAAACCTCTTTGTTTGTGTCTTTGGAACATCAATAAAACGATGTTCTTTTTTCGAGCTACGAACAGCCCGAGAGAAAAGAATGCAAGGTAGTTGTAGATCATGCAGATCAGTTGAACACTCACTGAAGTGTATCCGAAAAAAAAACTGGATACGTTAGCAATTTCGCGGTGATGTTCAAGACTTTGAAGTTTTTTTCGCGCAAGTATTTGTCGTTGCCTATGAGCCTGTTGGCACGTCTCTGGATCGATTCCAGAGCCTCCAGCTGATACTTAGCCGATCCATCCCAAAGGTGCGAACAGTACTCCATATAACACAACAATACATAAAATGGGTTCATTTAGAAATTTTTGGTAGCTTTTTATAGTCTTGAATAAAATATTTGGTATATCTGTTTACACTTTTCAGCAAACTGTACGACACAGCTGTTCAACCCGGAGTCAAACAAACAAATAAAATAGAAGCATCTATGTGATGAAAGAAACGTGAACGTGGATCTGTCTTCTAAGGAAAACGGTCTCAGCTTTGATAGTTGTCTTTTTTTCCTTCAAACTTTAAAGACGGCAACAGCAAAGCCAAATCCGATTTAGTGAAGCGGTAGACAGGCGGGTGGTGACCAGCTCTTTTTTTTTATTTTTTTTTTTAACTTTTATAGGCTTACACTTGACCGCCATCTCGCCTGATGTTAAGCGACGATGCGGTCTACGATGGAGCGTGTTTACCTAGAAGAAACCGATTCACTCTCGACTTGAAGACACAAAGATTGTAACCAACAGGGAAAACCCACTCAGGCAACGCATTCCACAGCCTAGACGTTCTTATCACAAAAGTAGAGTCAAATCTCTTCGTTCGCGTCTTTGGAACATCAACCATGAAACGATGTCGCTTTCTCGAGCTACGAGCATTCCGATAGAAAAAAGGGCAAGGTGGTATTAGATCATGTAAATCAGTCGCACACTCAGCTCAGAGCGGAGGCCGCCGACACCGCCCGCGCCCGCACCCGCGCCCGCGCCGCGCCGCGCCATTTTGAGGTAAAACAATCATTTTCTAAAAAGGTATTTTTGAAACGACAAAATATCATAAAGACATATCTACAACAGGTGATGAGTGCAGTACAGTGCCAGGTAATTCTTGGACTCTTCATGTTCCAATAGCTTATAGCGTGATATTGTGCTGTTTTCGGGGGGCGTCTCGCTTACAATCGGACACATGTCCTGCTCGTTTCTACCTCTATACCACCACTACTACACCACCACACTACCACTATCATCTCGTTTGATGTATTCCCTACGTCTTTTTTCGAATAGTCCACCTTTCACTTCAATTTAATTTACTTTAAAATTAGCGATTTCTGCAAACTAGACAACAAGGTTAACCGCCCGTTAATAAAATTGTACCTGTGAGTGAACTTCGATGAATCGAACCAGATGAACTTGTCACCGTGGTTCGACTATGGAGTCAAACCACGAGGTCCCAAGTATTAGTAGTTTACGTGGTGCGATTCTAAAGTCGAACCAACGGGAAAAAAGTTCACGTGGTTCGATTGATCGAACTACGCTGTCGAACCACGCGGCCTGGAGGAAATTATCAAGCTAAAATTGTGCAAATTTCTAGACATATCCATTTTTTATTTGCCACTGAGCCTAATATGATGTGATCTAAAATATTAAATCATAAATTTATAATTGAGTCAACCTAATAGACCATTGCAAATATTTAGTTAGCGAATATACAAGCGCCTAGTAATGAAAACTATTTTGAACACATCAAAATACAAACACAAATTAATGCCAAAAGAGAATTTTCCTGCGCCTTATATGAAGTTTAAAATTGAAATGTCCGAGTGAATAGAATGAGTGAATGAAGAAGGAGTGAAATGTCCTTTGGTAAATGTGAGTGTGATGACGAATAAAAGGTGAATGAAATACAGAGCGCACCAGCAACACACTGGCCACCGGACCAAAATCATCAGATTAAAGAATTTAACTTGTAAAATAAATGTCGTAAGCCATAGATTAATAAAGCCTAGATCAATAATCTTCAAACAAACACTTCATCTTAAGTGAGGCAAAAAACAGATTTATTTTGGCGTAAGCAGTAGGTAAATGTACTAAATTTCGTCAAACAAAACTTTAATGTCGTGAAGTATGTACAGTGAAGGACCACACAAACCATCATAATATTTTTAAGTGTCGGAGATGGATGAACTAGCGCTGGACTTTGACAACTGATGGTAGTTTCGAAAGGGCTGAGCCAAAATGGCTCACTATGATTTGCCTAACTTTCCTTGCGGGGACCCGGTTTCTAGGCGTTATTATCCTACGGTAGAGGCAAAGAAAACAAAAATTGTAACAAAAACTACACAGAGAGCACCGGAATACGACTTTAATTTCTATTCGGTTTCTGTATGCACATCGTGAAATAAACAGAAATTAATAATGGTTTACTTTAATTCGACGTTTAGTTCTAAGTCTGCGTGTTTATGACAGCAAAAAATTTATTTTTTGTTTTTATTATTGGTTATATCATAGAACCTATTATAGTATTACATATGCTCACGAACAAATCAACGCTTTTCGAATAACTGTTAGTGAATCTCAGAACTGTGCCATTTAAAAATGAATGTAACCACAAATAATCACATAACGCGGGGTATAGCACAAGCATATGCAACCCATTAAGTATTCCCACTGCTGGGACTCGGGGCTTGGTCTCCTAACACGAGAGTCAATAACATAATCTACCACGCTGGCTCAGTGCGGGTCAATGGATGACACATGACCTCGAAATATTCAAGGTACATGTTGGTTTCCTTACTATGTTTTCTTTCACCGTTTTAAGTTAGTGACATAACAACGAAAAGAAAGTGGTGCGCGTAGGATTTGAATCCAGGGGTTCCGGATCAAATCAAAGACTCCACGCCGACTAAGGTTGATGCGGGGTATACAACTGAAGACTGTCTTGAACAGCAGAACTGAGCAGAGTTATGACACCTATGTATTTGAGTCAGTAGAACAACAGTCGGACAAACTATCTGACTATACAGGATATTATGCACGAAGGTGAGATCCTGCCGTCTAATCTGAGCTGGCAGAATGTGATGATGGAAGCAGACCTCAGAGAATTAAAAAAACACTTAAACTTTTTTGAGGACTTTCCAAAACGAATTTGTCATAGCGAGGGTTCTAAAATAGAGATATAATCGAATTGACACTGGAATTTAAAGGTAAACCTTTAAATTACATCACTATGAAATATTTTAAGTCAGTTCTGTTGCGGTAGAACTCTTTGCAGAGTCTGCCTGGGGAAGTATCACGCCTTCGTCAGTTATTCTACCGCCGAGCAGTATTATGAAAACATCACTGTGTACTGATTTGGCGGACCATTTTTCCAGTAAATACAGTGTATACAGATAAACAACCTTTTATCTGAGGGTAACGAGCGCAATGCAGTGCTAGACAATGATGTGGCCTTTTCATACTTCAATAGCTGCGTGTCACTATGTAGTGATAGGCAAACATACCGTCTCGTAACTCTGTCCTATAATAATCTTTTTATTTTATTTAATAAAAGTTTAGTTTGAAACGGAATTTTTAAAATAAGAAACATTTATCTGTGATCTGTTAATCTTTTAGTTTAGTTAACAAGTACAAAAACGTGCTAAATAGAAATAAAGCTCCTAGAAACATGTGTGATACCTCATTCGATTCGGAATGACGTCAAGAAAAAATGTTTGTTTCTTAGCACAAAAAAAATTGCGAGAGTTATTAATAAAATAAGATTACAAAAATAAGAGGTATATAGTTATTTCTTAATAATTTCTTAACTAACGATACTTAATAAATAGTGTCTTGTTTGTTTGAAAAAAAAACAATATATTTATTAGATGAAATGCCAGTTTTTAAAACGCCGCGTCTATGCCGTAGCGACGTAGTGGAGCTCTACTTTTAGCGTTAAAAAATGTATAAATAATAAAGATAGAGTTCTAGAAGCTAAACTATCATAATGGAAATTGTCTGCTCTTTCAGGACCTTTTTTCAAATTTTCTTAAGTATCATTAGTTCCAAAATGATTAAGGAATAACTAAACACCTTTTTTTTGTTATCTTGTTATGTTAATAATTATCGAAATTTTGTATGTGCTAATAAACCCTTAAATACATTCTTCATATCTCCTGCTCGACAATGTCCAATTATATGTCATGAAACGTCAAAATAAAGCAAGCGATTGTAACCTTTCAAAATGCAGAGGTAAGTAATATTGAGAAGATTCTAGGATTCAGTAGAACTCGAATAGTTTTTTTAGATTATGGATAGGATGAATGTAAGGCCATTTGTAGCAAATGTAACAGAATATGCCGTTACACGAGTTACCTCTACATAGTAATGTTGGCTGATAGTGATTCCCAGTCTGCCAGTCTGTAGCTCGACTTGACTGCACTGTGCGCAATGCAATGCCACTTTCAAAACTGAATTAGATTTTGTAGTAAGAGTAACCCGGGTTTCACATTGAGGAATAAGTACTTCAAGGAGAGCGATACCCAATACAAGCAAGCTCGAGGCTGCTCAGCGCAGCGCAGCGAGAGATCCATGTGTGCGAGCACAGCCATCTCGCTTGCGATGGTGAGCGACGTTGTGGTCTATGATGAAGCGTACTTATCTAAAACAATCACTCTGGACTTGAAGACACCAACATTGTAATCGTAGAGGTAACCGCACTCAGGTAATACATTCTAAGAGCTAGAGTTTCTATCACAAAAATGAGTCGACTCTCCTTGTTCGAGTCTTTGGAACGTGGCCACAAAAACATGCCGCCTTTTCGAGATAAAAACAGTCCGATTTAATAGAGAACAAAGTGGTATTAGATTCTGCAGATCAGTAAGCAGCACATTCTCTGACATAATATATCCGATAAAGTAACAACTTGTGGCAAAGTTCAAGACTTTGAAGTCTTTTTCGAACAAAGGTGTCGTTGTCTATAAGCTTTTTAGGACGTCTATCGATTGACTCCAAAGCTTCTAGCTGAAACTTAGCCAATCCATCCCAAAGGTAGGAACAGTACTCCATACAAAAGAGAATCTGTGGTGGGTATAACATGAGCAATTGTTCAGACTTGAAGTACCTTCACACCTTTGAGAGGACACTTAGTTATAATATTAGAAGTATTAAACGACAAACACTAGATAGAAATGAATAAAGATGTAATTTTTGGCATCTGAAACTACAGTAAGAAAATTACTTGCAACTTTGCTGTCACGTTTTGGTACGCAACGAAATTGAATTAGAAAACCTAAAACGTTGCCACATTAGTTAGTACGCCCCGACTAAGTCAAACGTAGAACTTGACGTAAACTGGCTTTGTGGTTGTCTCATTACTGTAACCTACCTTCTGAATATCTAAATCAAAACATTTATACATAATATATCTTGTCATATTTATTCGTCTTTACGTCCATTGTGTGTTATTATTCAGACAAAAGTATAATCAGTGGAACAAAATAATATTATGAATATCAAATCACACTACTCATCGTCAGATCTCAGAATATGTAAAAATAAAATAAAGCTATAATAGAGAGTATGCCGCAATCAAAATATTTAAGAAATGACACACACGAAATCATAGTTACCCATTGGTCGCTTGGCGCCCAACGTGGGACTAAAAAAGTTAAGTGTGTTAATATGATTCTTCCATTATATAGATTACGATCTCACTAATGACATATTAATCTTCTAATATAATTACCTGTTATATGCGTCCGTATTAAGTTTTCACCTATCACTGAACTTTAACGAAATACGGTCAAAAACTTACACACAGTTTATTAAACGGGCAACTTGCAGTAAACTAACAGAAATGACGACACGTAACACTGCACGCACTCGACGACTCGCGTGATACTCGGGGAAAGGGACGACGAGAGCCCGCGCCCGGGAGATGCGCCGGGATCGTAAAGTTTGCGCGGACGAGAGTCGCGGCGGGCGGCGGGAGCGCAACTGTCCGCGACGGCGCTGCGAGCCAGACTGCCGCGCGCCGCGCCGGGCCGTGCGGGCCGCGGCGGCGGGGTGGAGCGGGGGAGGGGGGGGACAGCGTCTTCGGGGAAATTTTGACGAATGACATTTTCGTAATGTTTCAGTTTGAGAGGAACGCAGCGGCGCCGCTCCGGAGCCTGCACTCCGCTAATTGCGCTTTTAATGAATACTGATGCGGCACTGCGGGGGGTGCGGGGTACGGGGGAGGGGGGCGCGGGGCGGGGAGTAATGAGCGAGCAATTTGTGTAATTGGCAAAGTTCGCTCGTCACCGATCGCGAGTTTTATTCGATTCGTTTTTAGCTCGGCGCGACTCCTGCCGGTATTTACCGATCGGGCACGTTATTGCAGTACGAAACTTTACTGACTTTGTTAATGTAGAACATTTTTATATATTGTATGTTTATTGTTATTTTACAAATGTATTACGACTACCCGATGTCTGTTGTGCCGTTCTCTCGAAATTCATCTATGAGCAAATTATAAAGCCCCTGATAGCAGACCCAGCTCTGCTTCTGGCCTATTAAGAGAGGAATGTGACAGTCGAGCTCATTTTTAAGACTGAGTATATTGGATTAACATCAATTTTATAATATAGACAACTTCGGGTTACACTACAGACTGCCGAGGCGGTAACGCTGCCAGAACGTCGATGTAATTATAAATAATATAATTATTTAAATCGTGATGCGTAATGTTTACATTATGAGTTCAATTGGCGAAAGTTTAAAATCTATTAGAATTGAAAATAAATATATGTCTAGCCCTGAAAACACTTATTTCAAAATCTTTGTTTCCTTTCACTCATAATATCTCGTTCTAAAATCTTCTTAAATCTAAATAAAACTAATAGCATTTTATTTAATAAGTCAAGAAAAGATGTACGAACCTGGCATGCATGTTGGAAAATGACGTCAGTAATTGAGTCATATATAGTTTCAAACACTGTTTTAAAAAAATATATCAGGACAATGAAATGACAAGAATGGTGACAAGACGAGCAAGAAATGTGCTTGATGGTAAGCAACATACCTGTCCCATAACAGCACAGTGACACGCAGCTATTGGAACATGAAGAGTCCAAATCATTGGCTAGCACTGTACTGCTTTCGTCATCCAGAGATAATCATAATCATAATCATTTTTATTCATAAAACACTATTACATGTCACAAGATGAATGGAAGAAGATGTAGGTACACTTCAATATTAAAGATTACACGAAATGTAATTAATCCAATACAAATAATCCCATGTAGACACTTTCAATTACTTAAACAAATAAATTAAAATGTCAGATAATAATCAATTAAATAAGTACAAAACAAGAACCATGTCAATAATTAATTAAAATACAATAACTTAAACGAAAACAATAAATTAAAAATCAAAACATTTACACAGTAAAATCTTATACAGCGTGGCGCTTCGGTCCCGACATTAAATTAACACACAGGTAGGGTTCCTGGCCAGTAATCATACAAACGGTATAAAAACAATATATTCGCATATTAAAAAAAAAATTCTAGAAAACTAGATAATTGTATCAGGCAATTGAATCCAAATCATCCTGTGCTCAGATTCTTTCAACAACGTCAGTTGTGTGCGTGAGTTGCATTCGCGGTTTCCGTAGAACTGCAACGTCGCAAAAATTATCCTGTGTACTAGAATCATTCAAATACGTTAGTTGTGTGCGTGACTTATGTCACAGAATAAATATTAGTACAAGCTTACGTGTAAGTATGGCAACGTCGCGCGAGAGGGGTAGGTACTTTACAAAAGCGCGCCGGTCGAGACGGCGCACGTACTCGCAAATGCACGCCGGCGCCGGTCGGTAAACAAAAAGTAAATTGGTAAATGCGTAGGTACCTAGGTATGTATGTGTCTATTGTAACTTTGGCGAAACATAGGTAACTAAATAATTGATTTGAATTGAAGTAATTCAAAGCAATGATTTATTACATTATTTAGGTGCGTGTAGTCAGAATCAAGGACACTTCGCATAAACATCTCACCAAATGTTCCCACTGCTGGGACTCAGGGCCTTCTCTCGCAAGAAGAGAGCAAAAGCCATAATCCACCACCCTGGCAAAGTGCATGTTGGTGAATGGCACTTTGCCAAAGTTACGGCTTACGGCTAGTCTAGTAAAGGTTACGGCTGGTCTAGTCGGGAGAACGGCGCGGCGCCTGCCGATCCGGAGAGCCCGGGTTTGAATCCCACATGCACCACTGTTTTTTCGAAGTCATGCGCGTAATGCCGCTAACTTAAAACGGTGAAGGAAAACATCAACAACGTGAGGAAACCGACATGTAAGTACCTAGAATCTTTCAAAGTCATGTGTCATCCACCAACCCGCACTGAGCCAGATGGTGCCAGTGGTGGATTATGGCCTTAACTCCCTCCTTGCGAGAGAAGGCCCCAAGCAGTGGGAACATTTAGTGGGCTTTTGATGATTATGTTGACTTCTTGTTCGACGTTCTCCGTTACATCAAGGCCACTTAATACTCGTACTCGTAAACACAAAACATTACCTAGCGTGAAAGCTGCTGAACTAGGTAGTAGGTACCTACAACATTTTTTAAAATTAAAATAAAAACATCTTCCCACGAATCGATTTCAATTTCGTAAACCTTTTAACCAATAAACTCAATTCAAATTCAATGATCTCTTTCAAATGAAAGATATTGTTTTAAGTCAAATTACCTATCGCATAATAGCTAAACTAAGTATAGCGTAATAAAGATTCTAGGTAGGTACTTACATCTTTTCGACTCGAAGCCGGGGTAACTACTTCTCTATCTGTGTCGCAGCGATGCGGACCGGCAACGCTTCGTTTTCCGAGAAGCTAAGCGCACGTTCGCTTTTATCAAGCGGCGCGGCGCGGCGGCTTACTTTGAAATCGTAGGCACAAAACTAACAGAGCCACACTGTTATGGTCCACATTTTTAATGCTCAATGTGACCACCAACCACCACTATTAGACCAGGGTAGAAGCCTCTAAAAATAATAAAAAGTGAAAAAAAATAGTAGTAGGATGAAACCCATTGGAAAAGGAGGGGAGTATTATAAAAATTAAAGAAAAAATAAATTACGGGCGATCTGAGGTCGGGAAGGGGATGGGGGTGAGTTTTTAAGGGTAAAAAACGTTTATTCTCGATTTCCGGCAAAACTAAAAGTCTTATTGAAAAAAGTTACATGGCAAAGTTGTAGGTAATAAAAAGATCTAAAACTTTTGTATACACACTTTTTTCACATAACCTCAAAATTTGTGTGAAAAATTCAAAAAACCAAGTTTTTGGTTTTTTATTTTTATCTTTTACAAAAATATTTTTTTTTAACGAAATTTGGTGAAAACTTATCTTTTTATGTCCCAAATAGGCTGTAATTTATTTGATCAAAAATATTAATTTTTTCACATTATTTTGAATGAATATCGAAAAAAACACCCTAACTTTCAATCGAAAAGTCACCCGTCAAAATATCAGCTTTTTTCAAAAATTTGGTATGTTTTCTGTTCGTTGAAATCCCTACTTTCCGATGGTGAAAAAAAATAAAAATGTTACCATAGTAAATCTTCTCAGAAAAAGCAAAAAATCGAAAAAAACTCGAATTTGATTATTTTTTTTCATTATTATAAAAAAAATTGAGCTATTTATTTAAATTAACACTTTAATTACTCGAAAAACGTTAGATTACATGTTACATTGATAAAAAAAGAAAATTGCAAATAAAAATATACTACTATAATTAACAAACAAATAAGTTAATACAATTAATATTTAATAAGACATCTACAATATTTGGAGAAAGTTGTCGAATTTTCTTTAAATTATATGCGTAGATGTCTATTTATTACTATTTTAAGATAAATTATATACCTGGACGTCTACTCTGTTTCTACGAAAACGAAATTTCGAAAAAGAACTAGCGACTTTCCTGCTCTCGTTCTACTTCGTTTCGTCCGATACAACATTGTTTGAAGTTTAAATGTTCTAAGCATATTCTAATTAGAGTAGACTTAGAACATTCAAACGGACAAAACGACGGATCGAAGTAGAATCGGAGTTGGAAAATGGCGAGTTTATTACGAAATTACGTTTTCGTTGAATTAGAGTAGACGAGTCCTGAGTGACCTACGAAAAATAGTAGCCCATCAAAAGGTATTTTCAAGTGGGGAAGGGGCTAGGCGGGTCTGGGTCTTACTACATACATACCTACTATTTCGTAGCAGCTGTTACAACCGTTAGATGATGATGAGAATGTTCTCATTGGTTAAAGATTTCATACGGGCTGAACGTGCAGGTAATTGGGAATTTTGTTTAAAATGCGTGGAAAGAATGCTTCCTTATTTTCATGCAAGTGGGCACATTCTATACGCAAAATCTGCTCATCTTTATCTCCAAGATAAGCGTTAGCTTAAAGTATGATCATTGTTAATACGAATTTTGTTAAAACACTTTCAGACAAACCACGACCATGTGGAAGTCCACCCTGAGTTTTCATAGATCTCATCAAAACTTGCTCGATCGTCATATCTGACCAAACTCCCGACCAAAACTTGTCAGTACGTCTAATAATAAAGAATCCTTCGGTGAATCGCGTAAATTCATAATCATCATTTATTGTGTCTTTAAGCTTACGCATATCTTGGAGATAAAGATGAGCAGAGTTTGCGTACAGAAAGTGCCCACTTGCATGAAAATAAGTAAGCATTCTTTCCACGCATTTTAAATAAAATTCCAAATTACCTGCACGTTCAGCACGTATGAAATTTGTAACCAATGAGATCATTCTCATCATCATCTAACGGTTGTAACAGCTGCTACGAAATAGTAGGTATGTATGTAGTAAGACCCAGACCCGCCTAGCCCCTTCCCCACTTCTCCATGAAATACCTTTTGATGGGCTACTATTTTTCGTAGGTCACTCAGGTATATAATTAATTTATCTTAAAATAGTAATAAATAGACATATACGCATATAATTTAAAGAAGATTCGACAACTTTCTCCAAATATTGTAGATGTCTTATTAAATATTAATTTTATTAACTTATTTGTTTGTTAATTATAGTAGTATATTTTTATTTGCAATTTTCTTTTTTTATCAATGTAACATGTAATCTAACGTTTTTCGAGTAATTAAAGTGTTAATTTTAATAAATAGCTCATTTTTTTTTATAATAATGAAAAAAATAAATCAAATTCGAGTTTTTTTCGATTTTTTGCTTTTTCTGAGAAGATTTACTATGGTAACATTTTTATTTTTTTTCACCATCGGAAAGAAGAGATTTCAACGAACAGAAAACATACCAAATTTTTGAAAAAAGCTGATATTTTGACGGGTGACTTTTCGATTGAAAGTTAGGGTGTTTTTTTCGATATTCATTCAAAATAATGTGAAAAAATTAATATTTTTGATCAAATAAATTACAGCATATTTGGGACATAAAAAGATAAGTTTTCACCAAATTTCGTTAAAAAAAAAACATTTTTGTAAAAGATAAAAATAAAAAACCAAAAACTTGGTTTTTTGAATTTTTACACATAAATTTTGAGGTTATGTGAAAAAAGTGTGTATACAAAAGTTTTAGATCTTTTTATTACCTACAACTTTGCCATGTAACTTTTTTCAATAAGACTTTTAGTTTTGCCGGAAATCGAGAATAACCGTTTTTTACCCTTAAAAACTCACCCCCATCCCCTTCCCGACCTCAGATCGCCCGTAATTTATGTTTCCTTTATTTTTTATAATATTCCCCTCCTTTTCTAATGGGTTTCATTCTACTACTATTTTTTTTGGTTTTAAAAATTATCGACCCTGGTCTATATCGCGAACACAAACTCTTAAACGGCGTACAATGTTTGATTTGAACGGACGCAGATATCTGTAAATGCTCTGGGAAACTCGCACTTTGTCGACGACTTGCTTTGGGACGATCTTCAAAATATTGTAAGACATTTTCGTCGAACTTCCTCAAATTTGAATTTCTCGTGACTTTGGCCGATCTAGGCGTTGAGACCTAGGAGCTACTAAAAGGAAGTACAATCGTTCGCGGATGTGTAGGGCACCGCCTTGTATTCTACGATCTTTGCTTGTATTCCCATACTTTCGCGATAGGTACATCCTTATTGCAAGGGAACCTATTTCATAGGTTTCTGCGTAAACTAAAACCATATCTGCATACTTTTCGACATCACCAATTAAATAACTCACACAACAAAATCAAAACACGTGAACTAGTACTACTGGTAGAGAGAAGTCAGAGAAGGACAAGACATTAGAAGAGCACATTTTTTCTGCAGTGCATTACTTCGCACACAAACGAGTGTGTTGTGTCTTATCTCTTTCTTTGTATTTGCCTTTCGCTTTAATTTTCATTAATGAAACATATGGATCTGTGGCCTACGAGCTAATGACCTCTGACTTACATTTTAAGATACAGGTTGCTCTAATTTGGGATTTTTGAAAATGAAATAACTCAGTCAATAAAAACGATACAAGAAATTTAATTTTACAGAATGTTTAAAAATATGGTATGTGATATGTGGTTTAATTTAATGTCGGCGCCAAAGCGCCACGCTGTATATAAAATTTTCGTGTCACATTGTTAGTTTCCTTACTCATCCGAAACGGCTTTTTGGCAAAGTGACAAGGGTTGTTCACCCCAAAAAAATTTGTTTTTATTTTTTTATGATGTGGCGTTAAAAATACATACAACCCTAAATTTTTACCCTTTTATCACCTACCACTATTTTTTAATAGATTATTAATAGATTTTTAATAAAGAAATTATTTAATCATTTTTCATCTCGATCGATAACTGATCAATTATAGTCTTTTTATACATTCGTAATATCTGTCTGTTTGTCTGTCTGTCCGTCCGTATATCACAGCTACATTTTGCCAAAACTATGAGAACTTCACTGTTAAAACTTGGTAAGTAAATGTATTCTGTGAACCGGATTAAGATTTTTACAAAAAAAAAAAAAAATAGGGGTGCCCCCCATACTTAGAACTAAAACTCATAAACTTTTTTTCATCAAACCTACACGTGTGGGGTGTCTATCGATAGGTCTTCAAAAATGATGTTGAGGTTTCTAAAATCATTTATGTCTACACTGACTAATTTGCGCGTAATAACTTTGGAAGTGTCTGTACTTCCAAAGTGGTAAAAAGTGGTAAAAAAAATCTAAAATAAGAGAATGATAAAACTAAACAAAAGATATGATGTACATGCAAACTACCAACAAAATTTTTTTTTTAGTACCTCATAAATACCTGACTGCTTTTATTTGTATATGTTTTTCACTCTATTTCGATTAAAATTTTCCGGAGCTTATGGCAAATCTAAAATACTATATAATGTAAAAATGAATCGGAAAATGTGTTGCTAAGCGCATCACTCAACAACGCCTGGACCAATTTAAACAATTCTTTTTTTTTTCAAATGTTCGTTAAAGATGGTTTTTACGGCGAGAAAAAATCGAATAATTGCCGGGAAAACTCTAAAAACAACCCATTTCTTTTTCCCATATAAACATTTTCTAACTAAAATGTTAAGGCAATTTGAGCTTTATTGCTATTAACCTTTCAAAATCGGCAGGTAGGTCGAAATTCAGTTAATAAGTCAATAAAGTTCATATTAAATAACAAGCACTCGCTTATGTCTAAGCAATATATGTGTGTTCCTAACGTCAAGGAGTCCATTTGCACTTTATTCCCGCTGCACAAAGTTCAAATTCCATCATGTCTATCGAAACAGTTAGAGGATCCTCCTATCCTAATGTCACGTTCCGAAAACTCAGAAGAAACTTAACAAAAGCGATAATATTGCGAACCAAATCAAATTTAATAATCACAAAACGTAAGACTTATTAGTACTGATTTTCAATTTGGTCGGCTTCACGATATTATTTATTTTGATTTAGTTTCGGCACGCGATTTAAAATGCGTCAGTCAAACACAAACCGCGTTACCAAAAGTGTATTATTATTTTGAATTATTGATTTATTTTAATATCCCTATCTCTGGAAAATTATTTGAATACACACGTTTGTGCTGTGGAGTGCAGCATTTTTGGGGTAAAACTAACGGACCGAATACGAAACACCATACTGCGTTCCAAAACCGGAATAGCCGATGTGACTCAAAAAGCAGCCAATTTGAAAGTGGAATCGGGCTGAACATGTTTGCTGCATGTCGGATGATTATTGGGCCAAAATTACCACGCGGAGAAAGCCAGATTGTAAACTACGACGCGGCAGACCAAAAAACGATGGCAAGACAACCTACACAAATATCGGAAAAACTGGACTGTAGTAGCCATAGAAAGGGAAAAGTGGAAGGAGGGTATGGAAGCCGTTGCCCAACATTGGGTCAAGACAGCCACATGATAAATAAATATTAATACCTATTATGTAAATGAGATAGATGCAAATGAATTAAATTTCAAAATTCAAGAACAAATTACAGGCGAACTGAGGATTTATAAATCAGTTGATTCGATTCAAGATGATGTCGTCAACAACTACCTATCCACCGGAATTTTTTAACTTGCTGGATTTTCCAGGATTGTCACCTCATACCTAATCTTCAATTAAAAGTTGGATCGGTAGTTAAAATGTTGCGAAATATGAACGAACCGCGTCTTTGCAACGGCACACGGTTAGCTATGAAAAAACTGAAAAACGTGATAGAAGGAACTATACAGAAATGAAAGTATAAAGGAGAAGACGTTTTGATACCACGCATCCCAATGATTCCGACTGATTTACCATTTAAGTTTAAACGACTACAGTTTCCAGTGCGGCTTGCTTTTACTATGATCATAAACAAGTCCCAGGGGCAACCTTAACACGCTCTGCGCCAAGCCATATATGCAAAAAATACCAAATTTACACAACTTTTAAGTTTTGTTTTTTTAGTGTTGTGAGTTGTGAGGTGTTAAAATAGTATAGAAAATAATCACACCCCCTCCCCCGTCATCCCTTTTTTACCGGTGTGTTTATTTTTTGATACACGTGGCCTGGGAAATACTTTAAGGTATATAGATAAACTATTCCCCATGCCATGTGTATCAATAAAGATACACATTTTGTAATAATTTCTCTGTGTTTCTCTCTTGAATGCACATTTAATATTCAATCAAATAATATCTCAAGAAACTTAAGTGAACAATCCCTCAATTAAGTGAACAAATAATTGTACTTTTACTAAAACGATCTGATCAGTTAGCCAGAGATGAAGTGCCATCAGCCTCTATTATGACAAGAAGACCGTCTAATAGAAAACATTATCACAAAAGTAACACAGTTGGAGAGAAATTTGTACGCTGAAGAAGTGCAGAAGTGAAGTGCTATAAAAAGTATGACAGGAAAGTGAAGAAGAAGTGAAGAAGAAGAAGTGAAGTGCTATAAAAAGTATGACAGGAAAGTTATTGGTGGCAAGACTCTTAGAGCAGCTCAAACAACTATAAAATGCTCTGTATGTGAAAGTTTTCTGTGTCAAAATGTTTCAATAATAATCACTGATTTATTTTGAACTTAATAAATTGATTGTTTAGTTTCTAAGTAACTTTCTCTTTTTTAATAAAATTATTTCAAGGTGATTTTTATTTTTCTCTTAATATCTCCTTAACTGATTGTCCGATTCCTAACCTAAAACCACTAAGAAAATGTGTAGAAAGCGTAGGTATTTCGGAAACATACTGCTTTAACTGAAATGGGGAGTGTGTATCATACACTATAGGTACACACCCCTTATGACCGTGTGTATTCTAAACGATACACATGGCGCTGAGAGTGTTAAAGTGTTTGTGGTATTAATCTAGAAAACCCATGTTTCTCACATGGTCAATTGGATGTTGCAAATTCCCTCACCATCAGATTTGTTTTGTCCATGTGCCAGGTAATCAAACAAAAAACATCGTATATCACAAAGCACTACAATGAAAATAAAACTGATTTGTGGTAATAACTTGATTAACAATAAAGGGATTAATCATCATCCTATTTAATATTCGTCCACTGCTGGACGTAGGCCTCTCCTAATGAACGCCACAAGGTGCGGTCTTCTGCATTCTACATAAAGGGATTACTTGCTTTTAAATGCTTATATACGTTTAAATAAATATGTTATTAATAAAACACTTACTTAATGCGGTTCACAGAATACATCTCTTACCAAGTTTCAACAGTATAGTTCGGATAGTTTCGAAAAAAGTGGTTGTGACATACGGATGTACAGACAGACAGACATGACGAATCCATAAAGGTTCAGTTAGTACGTTTTACGGAACCGTAAAAATGGATCTTTGAAATGTATGTCCGCTCATAACTTTTGAATGACTGCACCAAATAGGATGATTCTTTGTTTTATGTATTTGTTATTGTTGGGACAAAATTTGCACAGCAGAAAGTTTAAAAAGTGTAGACGAAAAAATAGACGGTGAAGATCACCGGGTCAGCTAGTATTATTATAGAAGGCTTTAATAAACGTAGTAATTAAAGTTAAGGTTATTTTGAAATATTTATAGCGTCATGAATTAGTTTTAATAAAGTTTAACAAGTACTGGGATGTATAAAATATTTAAAGCAATGTTTTTAATTTCAATTAAAAATATTAAATAGTATAAAACACTGTAGTACTGTATAAAACTTCAGTATGAAAACTAACGTAGTTATTACTTATATAACTCAGGGTTGATATAGTCAGTCCAGTAAGACTCAAGTTTCGATCGCGTCCGGCGATCTATTTCAAGGAGAGTACGCGAGAAGTGTATATATTTAAATTGCATAAAACTTCTTTAAACGTTAATAAAGATTAATTCAAAGGAGGTATCACACTCGCACTCAAAATGGCATTCGAGACAGGGGTCGGGCGCAGAACTGTCACACGTATACACGCGCATACACCTCACACACACGCACGTTGCACTTCGCACTACATTTGGCGGGAGATTAATCACCGGCGCACGCGGCGCGCTGAGGGGGACTACAATAGACAACTCGCGACGGATTTACTAAATGATCTGTGGAATTAATTTCTATGAATGGAAACATTTCACTTAGCCCGGTGACGAATTTGTCCTGTTCCTTGCACTTTTCCATTATTGTAGGAGATCCCGCTATACAACGACTATCACCGAGCTGGTTATTGTATGAAAAGTATTTTATATTCAATTTAATATGTCAACAAATATATTGCAAATGGGTTGCCTAAAAAAAATCAGTCCAGAATCATTCAGAATTCAGAATCTGGTTTTTTTTTTTCAATATTTCACTTACAATGATTGTATTTAAAAAAAACTGTAACACGTAACTTACCATTTTGGCTTTACTCAATGCTTACGAAATCTCATTACAAAATTCATCCCCTAAGGGTATGAAATAGGGGATGGAAGTTTGGATGAAATTTTTTACTCCATAAACATATTTGCCTAAAATTTCGCATGAAATTAATTAGCATTGAGCATGATCAAAATAATGAGTAACGTATCAGTGTTTTTCAAAATTCAACCTCCCCTTTGGAGGTTGAAATAGTTGGTTTGGTGAAATAAGAGAAGAAATTTTGTATGAAACTTTTTATTCTTCGAACATAATATTTATGTAAGTATGTTAAGCATGAAATTTCATATGCATTGAGTAAAACCAAAATAGTAAGTTATGTAATACAGTTTTTTTTAATTCAATCACTTTAAGTGAAATGCTTTAAAAAAATTGTTAATTAATCATATTCTGGACTGAAATTTTTTAAACAACCCATTTGGAATATATTTTTTGACATATTTAATTGAATAAAAATTCTTTTCATCCAATAACCAGCTCAGTGATGGTCGTTGTATGGTGGTATTTTAGACGATTATAGCATACTATCAGCGCCCCGCGCTGTTACCCGCGTAGTTCCCGTTTCCGTTGTTTTTTTTTCAGGATAAAAAGTAGCCTATGTGTTCTTCCAGACTATAATATATCTGTATTCCAAATTTCAGCCGTTCAGACAACAAACATCCAAATATTCAAACATCCATACATTTAGATTTATAATATTAGTAGGATTTTGCTTTGGATTTGTGTCTAACATTATGTGCGTAACGACCATTGGTAGTCCGTTAATCGGTGAGTCAGTGTGTCGTATTAATTTTTAAGTGTCACATTTTTTTTTCCAGAGTGTCAACAATCTAATGTTATGCCCTGTTTGTCAAGCTTGGTCACCATAGCTGGCTCTAATATTCCCGTTATTTTTGAAGTGAAAACTTCTTTAGGCGCGCTATAGACAGAATTTTCATGGGCTGTGAAATGGATTCATCAATCGTCACGCTTGGATATGATAATGGATCGGATCGGATATGAAATCTTCGGGTAAACTCGGTAAAAACGGCCAGGTAGGTACCAGGGCAACAGAAACAGTAAAGAGTTTCGATTACATACCTCCAACAGCCCAGCGTTTATCTCCAGATACCAGGACAACAGAAATATGAAAGAGTTGCGTTTGCCCCTAGGTACCAGTACCAGGGCAACAGCAAGTTTTCACTTCTTTCGGCAGTTCCTATGACAGCCAATTTTTTTTTTTACTTTTGCAGGTTTACACTTGACCACCTTCTCACATGATGCTAAACGACAATGCGGTCTACGATGGAGCGTGGTTACTTGGAAGAAACCGATTCACTCTCGATTTGAAGACACCAAGATTGTAACCATCGGGAAAAACCCATTCCACAGCCTAGACTTTCTTAAAATAAAAGTAGAGTCAAAGCTCTTCGTTCATGTATGTGGAACACCAACCATGAGACGGTGTCTTTTTTTTGAGCTACAAGCAGCCAGATAGAAAAATATAATATTATTAAATGCTTAAATCCATCTAGGATTGTGGGCCATTGAGAGCTGTGACGCTGACCGCACCGTGACGTACGAGAGTTTGGTTAACAAACTAAAAGTCATCATAAATTAACATTTTGGAAATAGCAGAGCATTGCGGAATGTAGATTGGTAAATTAATGCACTGTACTCGTACATTGAACCATCTGTATTTTGTCGTAACATACGAAATATTTTCTTAAGAAGTACTCTGTTTTACAATTTATATTTATGTAAATAGATATATAAATTATTTTGTCAAACTGTAACACAATATACGGAGCTGATATACAGTAGATGCACCGCGGTCTGAAGTGTTGCTCTCGCGCCGCGCCGCGGTCTGAAGTGTTGCTCTCGCGCCGCGCCGCAGTCTGAAGTGTTGCTCTCGCGCCGCGCCGCAGTCTGAAGTGTTGCTCTCGCGCCGCGCCGCAGTCTGAAGTGTTGCTCTCGCGCCGCACCGCGGTCTGAAGTGTTGCTCTCGCGCCGCGCCGCGGTCTGAAGTGTTGCCCTCGCGCCGCGCCGCGGGAACGGTTGGCAGCGCCGGACGACGCAGCGGCAGGTCACGGGGACCACAGCTTTGCATTACCTATTGATCGAGCTGAATTAAAGACAGGCAAACTCTTTCAGTAAGATAAGCTTAATGTCTAATTCATATAATTATGTATGTAAGGTTTTTTCAAAAGTAATTCGCAATATTTTAATTGGCTTATTCGAACCCTAGATGAAAGCCAACCACAAGAGCAAGCGGAGTTCGCAAAAACTTTTCGTCTACTGACCATATTCAGGTAGTTTCGTAGATAATAGTGGGCAAATGTAGAGAGTACAAAATGATAATATTGGTTTTATAGATCTTACAAAAACTTTTGACTCACTTGAGCATAATGCTATATGGCAAGCACTGAAGCAACAAGGAATTAAAATTCTTTTTAACATATACTCCCAAAGTTCTTCCAAAATTACACTGGAGGAGGACGGTCAGGATTTTCCTATTAGAAAAGGAGTTCGCCAAGGAGACCCTCTGTCGCCGAACAATTTTTGCTCAGTGTTGGAAATGATATTTAGGAACATAGACTGGCAGAAGAGTGGATTCAAAGTAAATGGACAATATCTAAGCTATCTAAGGTTTACACTTTTAGGTTTAAGGTTCTAAGGTTTCACAAAAAATATGTATGTTCCAGGGTGTCCCAGGGTACTGACGCCACGCTTCTCACTGCACGTTTTTACATGCGGAAAGCGACTGCCAATCCGTGGTCCTAGCAAATATTTTAGCTCAAAGTGTACTGTAGCAAAATTACACGTGCATTCTACCTCAGTCAGCACGACTGTCGCCTCAGAATAAAGCAAGTACTCTCGATCTTTCCACGACCTTATCAATGTGGTGATCCCGTTTGAAACCGCAGTCTATCTCCAACGGTTATTGCAGTAACAGGGAAAAGTCTTATGTTTTGATTACTTAAGATAAAATTTTTTAGATAAAAGAATTTGCAATTGTTTTAAAAATAATATAACCGATAAACATCACCTGATGATTTTACTTTCTTTTTACAAAGATCTACTTAATTATGTTGTTTCAATAAAAAAGATAGTCAATTATTTTTTGACTCTAAAACTCAATCATGATAATAAATCTGAATATTTATCTCGTCGCTAAAATAACGTTCATTCCAAAGTTTTCCAAAAAGTTTTCCATTCGACGATTTTTCTCCGACTTATTCTGCAAACCTGACTATGATGATCGCCATCAAGTAATCTCTGTACTAAGTCTGTGCCATCGCGTTTTCTGCATCTCAAAGTTTCAAAGTTTGTCATTTCAGACAAAAAAGAATAACGAAATTGAAATACGTAATAATGAGTTCTAACTCATCATTACGTATTTCAATTTACCGAAGAAGAAGTACCTATTCGTTTCTAAACGAATAGGTACTTCTTCTAACTTTCAACTCCTCTCGCAAGAAAACCGTGCAAAGTTTGAGGATTAAACTATTCAATAACTAACCTTTTATTATGTACTCAAGTCATGTTAAATTAAATTTACATTGAACTAGTAATTTTGGTTGAAAAAAAACAGTACAGTTATGGCCTCAGCATAGATTATGAAGTACCCCCGAAAAAAAACGTACGTATCTTAAACGTACATAATTGGACCTGTTAGAGTTCGTAGACTTTTCAAAACAATACAAGAAATTTAAATGAAAGCTGTTTCATGTGGTAAGAATTTATTTGAAATTACATTAATATTGATGAAAAATCACAGGATTCATGAAATAAAAACAAAACCACGAAGAGAGAAACTTCTTTTTTTTTTATCAGGCTATTTATCATAAATATATTTGAGCACACAACGATAAGTATCCCTTTAAATGTATAAAATCAAACCGTTGGCAACCTTTCGTTGAATGCACGTCAGTTACACACCAGAGGTCATACACCAGATTATAACGATCTTTATCGAAACGTTTGTGACTTTTTTTTTTACTCAGGAGGGTGTAGTTAGCGTCGGTCGGAAGCCTCGCGCTTGGGCTCGGCGCAGGCGGGCGCGTGCGGGCCCGCGCCCAGGCAGGCCGCGTACGACATGAGGTGCGGCAGCTGGCTCTGCTCGTACAGCCCCGAGAACATCTCGTGCTGCGCGCCCCACGCGAACACGGCCACGTCGTCGGCTCCGTGCGTCTCCGACGCCAGCGGCACGCTCGCCGGGAACGCGAACCGCGGGTCGGCTGCGAACAAACACCCGCGTCAGTCGGTCGCTGTGAGGACGGCCCCCGGCAGTACCGTGGGTCCCGGTAGTACTCACCGTAGTCCTGGAGAGTCACGTCCTCGCGCAGCCCCTCGGCGGTGAGCGGCCGGTAGCCGGGCCCGTTGGTGTAGGAGAGCGTCATGTAGGGCACGCCGTCGTCGCCGCGGTCGTCCGAGGGCCCCAGCACGTCCCCGCCGCGGCGCGTGTACCCGTTGAAGGCCATGACGTGCGCGTGGTCCGCCGTCACCAGCAGCAGCGAGTCCTCCTCCGGCAGCAGCTCGGCGGCGCGCTGCACGGCGCGGGACAGCTCGATGGTCTCGTCGAGCGCGAGACGAGCTAGATTCTCGTGGTGCGCGTGGTCGATGCGCCCTCCCTCCACGAACAAGAAGAAACCGCGTTCGTTCTGTGACAGAGCCCGGATGGCCGCCTCGGTGAGCTCGGCCAGCGTGGGCTCGGTGTCGGGGTCGGCCTCCAGGTGGTACTGCATGTGGCTCGCCTCGAACAGACCCAGCAGGTGATCCGCCGGCCGCTCGCTGGCCGCCAGCAGCCCGGCGCGGTCCCACACGTACTGGAAGCTCGCGTTGCGCGCGCGCTTGTCCTCGCGCCACTCCTCGATCAGGTCGCGGCCGTCGAGCCGCCGCCCCGGCGAGCCTTCTTCGTCGATCGTCGTGTTCGGCAGAAACTCCCGCCGGCCTCCGCCCAAGATGACCTTCGCAGAATTATAGACATTTAACTCGAATGTAGGGATAACGTCTTTCTTCTTTTAAGTTAAGTTTAATAGGTCAAAACAAAGTAGAAGGAGCCTGGATTCCCACAACACAGGTCACCCTAGCGTGGGGTCCAGTGCACACTAACACTATTTGAATCCGCACTGCCTACTTTATTTTATTGTTTTTCTTTATTCATGTGTTTTTATTTTGTGTGTATACTGTATTGGCATAATAAACGTTTTTTCATTTTCATTTCGTTTCAAAGGAGACTCCCGCTCACCTTGAACCGGTTCCCGGGGTAGGAGCGCACGAGCTGCAGCGCGATGTCGTCCTGCGTCCCGGCCCCGGCCCCGGCGCCGGCGCCGGCGCACGCGGCGCGCAGGTCCGCGTCGCTCTCCCAGTCGCGGTTCGCCGTGTGCGCGTACGCGCCCGCCGGGGACGCGTGCGTCACGCGCGTCGTCGTCACGATCCCTGCAACAGGCGGCATCAGCGGGCGGGTGCAAGACTCGGCTCGCGACACATTGCGCGGTACGTACCGACGTCGCGGCCGTCCTGCAGCGCCCGCGTGGCAATGGACTCGACGTGCCGCAGCGTGTCCGTGGCGGCACCGCAGTGGTAGCGCGGCACGCGGGCGTCCACGCCGATGGTGCCTATGTTGGCCTTGGCCCCGCACAGGTAGGCGGTGGCCGAGCACGCCGAGTCCGCCGTCTGCGCGTCCACGCAGTACGTCTGCGGGCGAGCGTGGCATGTCAATCGAGTCGCCGGCAATCGTAGTTATAATCGCTATACTCTATTATTTACACGCAAACATTGAAAAATATATAATTAGATCAACTCTTTAAAAAAAAACGCCAGTTTTATGGAAAAAAATTGAATAAATCCAAAATAAATAAGTTAAACCACAAAATTAATGAATTGTGAAAGGTAAACGAACATAACAAACAGTAGGTCAAAAACAAAAACAAAATCCAATAGTAAAAATGTTGTAAATAATGACATTGAAAATAATATATGATCACCAAAACGAAATTTATTTTAGCATAAAGAGATTTTGGGTTCACAAAGAGACGTTATACTGTTGATGCAGGTGTAGAACTGACTAATTACGTAATGAAAACCTGGAAAGACTATCACGATGTTCTTGGTATTTTATAAGACTTGTCGAAAGCTTTTGACTGTGTTCATCATGACACTCTCTTAAATAAACTGCAGTCTTATGGGCTATACAGCCCAGCTCTAAATTTTATTACTTCATATTTATCTTAAAGATCGTGTACAGATAGTTGAAATTGACGGTGTGCAATCAAATAAATCCCCTGTAAAGATGTGTGTACCTCAAGGCTCCATACTTGGACACTTATTGTTTTTTAAATAAATTAATTATATGTCTTTTATAATAAAGAAACATAAAAACGTAGAAATAGTTATGTTCGCTGACGATACGTCACTTCTATTTAAGGTTAAAAGAGGAATAAATGATTTTACAGAAATCAACGCTATTTTATTTTAGACATCATTTACAAGTGGTTCGATGCAAATAATCTAGTACTAAATCCAAATAAAACTAAATGTATGAAGTTCTCACTCTTCAATATATTGGGTTGTAATCTTAAAATTAGACTGAAAGATAAACTCATTGAACATATACAATCTACTCTTTCTGGGCATTTCAGTGGATTCGAAGCTTCAGTGGGGTCCTCACATAGAAAGACTGGCTGAGCGACTCAGTTCAGCTAGTTTGACAGTTTGACAAATTAAGAAGATAATATCAGACGTAGCAACGGCCCGATTTTTTTATTTTGGATACTTTCATAGTATTAAGTCCTACGTGATCTTATTATGGGGATCTACTGCGGATAGAAATTCCTATTATTATGGTACCACCCTTGGAATGTCTCCTATCAAACAAAAAAATAATCATCCAAATCGGTTCTTAAACAGCGAAGTTATCCGCGAACACACATAAATACAAAAAATATAAAAAAATATACGGTCGAATTGAGAAACCTACTTTTTTTTAAAGTCGGTTAAAAAGGTAACGTTCGGTTTAGACGGAGCATTTTGAAACCGTGCGTTTTACATTACATTACCACACAAGTACGTAATAAGATACATTACGATACAGAAATTGGTGCAATAAGAGACCCTTTACGAGCAATCTATACTAATATTATAAAGCTGAAGAGTTTGTTTGTTTGAACGCTAGGATCTCGGAAACCGATACGAAAGATTCTTTTTTTGTTGGATACTCCATTTATCGAGGAAGGCTATAGGGTATATAACATTACGCTACTATCAATAGGTACGGAGTATGAGTGAAGAATGTAAAGAAAACGGGGAAAAATATTTTCCCCCTTTCTTCGAGAGCTTTAGTTCCGTGAATTTAAATTCTCTTTGGTTGCTGAAGTCTGTGACGGCGCGTGTCTACATTTGAAGTTTGTGTCATTTGAAGTAATCAAATTTGTTCTACAACAATGCATTGTTGCTTATTTACGTATTTTAAGGGTTCCGTAAAATGTAATAAAGTGGCCAGCAATGGATATTTTAGTATGGATTTTCCTCAAATAGACGCGAGTGAAACCGCGTGGCACAGCTAATTATGTTATAAATAAAATTTATTTTCGGTCAAATCAGAACAAGAGTCCCACAGGGATACATTTTGGACTTTTTTTTGTTCTTGGTTTCTATCAATGAGTTAGAAAGCTTTATGTCAGAGTGGATGGACATAAGTCTATTTTCAGACGATACTCACATAGGAGCTTCCAAAGAGTATCCAAATTTACAGGTTAAGATACATTTGATATGAGATTGCTTCAGGAATAATTCGGTTGCAATGGAATTATTTTGATTTCTGATAAAAGCACTATCATGAAGAAAATCAGTAGAGATTGGATGTTTACCGTAGCTCATTTAATAAAAACAATGATTTTTAGGGTAAATATACAACACGATATCGCATAACATAGGTACATATTATAAAAAAATGGAAACTACGCTCTACTTAAGTTTAGATCACTTGTAGATAAAAAAACTGAAATATTAATTTCTTACGCTCGTGTTTTAAATAATTAAAAGATAATAAAGTGTTCAACTGGTCACCTTGACTGGTCGTTTTGAGAAACTGCGATGTTTTGGATGAGAAGATATCGTGCTGTTATTTACCGAATGCTACCCAACCGTATTAAATTCGATGGGTGACCAAGTGAAGAATTGTTATTCTGTAGAAACTAGAACAAAGTAAAAACTTATTCTGATTAGGGGGTTTCAATGTGAACAAATGAGGTGCGTGGAGATGTCGCATCACGAAAGATGGTAAATTTTATAGCCTGGCTTTGGCGGACATGCTTCGCAACTTCGACCGTTGGGTTTTTTTTAACTTTAATGATGTCTACGACAAAACGTGCTTGCCTAGTAGATACCGTTTCCCCCTCGATTTGAGTATAACCATGTATTTCAAGCCGGTTAAACTATGTACTTGATCCGTTATGTTAATAGTAAAGAAAAGTTTTGAAATTACCTTCGCCATCCCCACGGTGGGGAACTCTTCGAAAGCGAGCGTGGCCTCCTCCCCGGGCGCGCCGCGGCGCTGGCCCAGCAGCGTGCGCGCGGCGGCCAGCGTGGGCACCGACATGCCGTCCCCCAGGAACATCACCACGTTCTTAGCGCGCGCCCCCCCGCGCCCCAGCCCGCGCCCCTCCCGCGCCTGTATCCCGCGCCGCGCCTCCTGCCGCCAGTACTCGGGCTCCAGCTCAGCCTCGCTCCCCCCCACCCTCACCCGCCCCCGCGCCGGCCCCGCCGAGTCCCAGTGCTGCGCCGTGTGGTATTCATCGCGAGCTGGACACGAACATTTAATTTAACAACAAGTAAACCTGAGAAACTACAGGCGATAAAACAAGTTTACCCAAAAGTGGTAGTAACGATGTCATTATTCTGACAATTTTATTTCAAAAAAATCTTTTCTCCTCATTGTTTGACAACACACTAGTAGAATCGCATATAATTTCACTATTGTTCTGTTCTAAGTGCCTGCAATTTCTTTTGAGGATCTGTACTTGCGCAGTTTTACTCAACTCTTGTCCTTTGATCGTGGTCTTTATTGTCACCCTTACAATCGGTGCCAGAAAAACCTAATTCGACTCGACCATCCTGTGCTGCGACACGCACCTCGCCCCGACCCCCTCGAGCTGCGCGCAGGGTCTTCACCGGCACAATCAGCAACGCACTCTTTACAGACCGCGGATTTGGGTTCATCATAGATAAATATCGTTATAGATTATAGATATTTTAACATCAAGTATAAAATATACATATGTTAAAAATTGGCAGTCATAAAAACTGACGATATAAGTGAAAACTTATAACTCAGAATTTTATAACTTACTTTGGCAACTACGCGGGTGAAACTGGAGGACGTTGCTGTGAGCACAGCCAATGGGAAATGCTGATGCATTTCTAGATGGCCAACGGTCAATTGGCCATGGTCCCGAGTTTACCCGAAGATTTCTATCATTCCCGATCGTGACGCTAGGATTTAGTTCACTGTCCACGAAAAATCTGTCTGTGGTGCGCCAAAAGAAGTTTTCACTTCAAAAGTAGTTTACATGACACTTCATTTTCATGCAACAATTCGATAAAAAAACACTGTATATCACTACCTGCATGGAAATACTTAAAACCGCAAATATTGCAAACAATATCATTTTAATGTTTTTTTTTTTTTACCTTGTGAAATTGATGCAATAAAAATAAGAAAATACAGCAACAAGCATGAAACTTCGAGGCGCGCCATGGTCGGAGTGTGGCGAGAGGCTGGTGTCACGTCGCGGCGCGGAAGCTGGCTCCCAGAGATCGATATCGGTATCACCGGTGACAGTATCGGCGGAGGTCGGAGATAACAGAATCTTGATATTGTCTAAAACTATTATTTTAAAATGACTAGCAGTGTCACGCGGTTTTACTTTTTTACCCGCGTAGTTCACGTTCCCGTATTACTGCGAAAAGTGTGCTGGACCTGACCATAATCTAATTGAGTTACAACGATACGCCGTACAAAAATCATGCGCCAAGGAGAAATGATCGAGGGTTGCAAAACCCCCTTCTTCGATGTACTCAGTTGGACAGCTTACAAGTGACGGCATAGTACTGAATCTTCTTACTTTATACCCTTCTATCATCCTACATAGATCTCCTGGTGGTTCAATTACTACGTAAATTTTGTTCACCGGCCTGTAGCCTAATATGTTTATAGCAAAGTCTCTGCTACCAGTGTATTAACCATATACTAAACCGCGTGCCGACCCGTATGCTTTAGACCCGACCTCTCGAAACCTAACTGTACAAATAATTTTGCACGAAATAATTACCTGTATCATGGAGCCTCCCAGTATATTTAGTGTACCTACCCATAGACGAACTATTCGTTTCCACAAAATATCTGTACACAATATATAAAATAGATAATGATTCGTGTTTAAATTCTGCGAAGGCTCCCGCTGTGTCTGGCTGCACCTTGTAGCCGCTACAACTTGGACCGATACTAATTACACGGTTCATTTCTGCTATATCCAAAAACACATAAAACTAGTGAATCCTGGTCGCATAAAAATATACTGCTTTCCAAAGCACACAAACTACAAAGGCCCAAGCCTTTTGTTGAGTTTCCCGTTTTTTCCAATACGAGACGCGCCTCGACCGTGAGAAATTAAACCGCATCTATTCTGTCGAACCATTGATTCAATAGTGACGCCACTCACTTTTTCTAATTACATACTGCTAACTTTAACCATCGATAATTGCAAGCTTGTGTCGAAACCGTTCGAATGCCCTAAATTTCTAAATTTTGTAGTGGTAGGACTCTTAGCAGAGTCCGCCTGGGGCAGTACCACACCTTTGCCAGTTATTCTACCGCCAAGCAGTAATGTGCAAACATTACTGTGTTCCGGTTTGAAGGGCAATGTTTCTAGAGAAATTACAGGGCTTAGAGATATAACAACATAGATCTCTGGGTGACGAGCGCAGTGCAGTGCTAGGTAATGATTTGGACTCTTCATGTTCCAATAGCTGCGTGTCACTGTGCTGTTATGTGGCAGACATGTTGCTTACCATCAGGTACATGTCCAGCTCGACTCGTCACTCTATATTAAAAAAAAATACGATTTTATGTTACACGAAAATTCTATCACGACAAAATGCTAGAAATGACCGATTATTCCGAACAAGCAAAACATCGCATAGCGCTTCGCGGAAATCAGCTGAAACATCCTTCTCGATTGTACCATGGTAATATTTATGCTCATGAAACGTGAGCCCCGATCAAATGCGATGCCCAAATCACATTGGACGTCTCACTTGCCCAAAGATCATCACGTAGCATCTAGCCCAGTTAATATCTATACCCATATTCAAGCCCCCATTACAATATTATATTCGTGTTTTTCTGTAGTTTCAGACAGAAATTATTCAGTTTTATGACTTTGTGAATAGTTTCCGGTCATCGGCATACAACAAACACTTCAAATCCGGAAATATTCTTGGAAGGTCGTTGACCATAACCGTGAAGAACAGGGGCCCAAGTATCGATCCCTGGCTTACTCCAGAACGCATAATATGATAGTCCAGAGAGTCGTAAATGCCTAGTCTAACAAATTGTTGGCGATTTCGGAGGTAGTCTGCGATCAAATGAAGATAATTTGGAGTGAAACCCAATACACTGAGCTTCTCCAACAATAGATCGTTGTTAACCCTATCAAATGCCTTTCAAAATATCAACCTGTAGCATTTCCAAACTAGTGGAAATGTCATCGAAAACTGTTAAAAGATATTTACGGATCTCTTTTTCCTGAAACCATGCTGCTTATCACATAAAAATGGTTTGACTTGTCTAATATGCAGTCAAATCTAAATCCCTATGCAGTATGCGCTCGAGAACCTTCGCTACAGTTGGCAACATCTCTATAGGACGATATTCGTCAACATCAATTTTGTTCGAGCTTTTAGGAGTTGGGGTAACACGCGAGAGTTTCCACTGCACTGGATAAATTCCACACCTGAGAGCAAGGTTAAGTAGGTGACATACATTATGCATCATCCGCCAAGCAGGAACATAACGGAGTACGTCTCGCTCAACGCCACGGACAGACATGGTGCCCCAACCGATTTTAACTTTAACTGCTTCCTCTAGCCGTGGCTTGGCTAGCAGAGTCGCGGAATAAATCTCGCATTCGACCGCGACCCTGTACTACTAACACCTCGCGGAGGAATGGACCCACAAATTAGTCACCAGTGACGCGCGCTGGAAACTAGCGGCCAAGATGCTTGCTAAGCTTGCTTATTTTATATTGCGGCCTCCACTTGGTCGCTTTACAGTAGACTTAGGGGGAAAAGCCCTGGCGAGCAGCGCTAACTTCCGGCCCGATTTTGAACTTTTGCTCGGCCAGATAGAATGAATAAATGAGTACGAGTAAAATTTCAAGCTATTCCAGTCATAAACTTCTACACGCGATCCTTGAGGGAGCGAGGTTCTCGCTTAGAAATTATTTTCTCCTCGGCCGTAACTAGCCATAAGACAACGGAATGTCAATGAGCTAAGTTGCTGTCTAACGCCTAAGATACACTGCGCAAAATTTACCCTAGTTTCGCATTCCAACTGCAAAGAGCTCAATGAGGGCTTTTTAACTCGGAAAATATAATTTATAATGCACCAATAAAGCCTACTTGGAATTAAATCCTAATAATCTTTCTTGTTTATTCATATCATAACCACAATCTAATCGAGCGCGGGAGTATCACGCCCCCGGACGGTGAGTATCACTATCATCCGCCGAGGACGCGGAACTTTGTCCAGCGGCGCGGCGCGGGTGCGGGCCGGGCGCGGCGCGGGAGCGGGCCGGGTGCGGCGCGGGAGCGGCCCGGGCGCGGCGCGGGAGCGGGCCGGGCGCGGCGCGGGATCGGGCCGGGCGCGGCGCGGGAGCGGGCCGGGCGCGGCGCGGGAGAAGGCCGGAGCTCTCAGCTCGACTCTCCGCGCCAGCCGACCGGTCGCACCGGACCCGGCGCCGGCGCCGGCGCCCGGGCTGCGACTGAAGCTGCGAGCGGTCATCGAATTCGACGTCATATTTTATCGACTCACGCCTCCGAGCTGTGATGCGTTTTATCCGGCCAAAGATATTAATGGTTTCTCGATTAGATTACAGACGAAAATAATATAAGGCAGTTTTTCGATTTCTCTAATCCAATAGCGTGCGAGGGAACCATGGGCTCGGCACATTTGTTGGTGTTGGCTACCGTCGTGTTCGCCCTCGCGGGGGGTGACCGCTACCACCCCGCCCGCGCCCCGCCCGCTGTGCAGACGCAGCAGGCGCGAGACATCCCCGCCGTCGACCCGCGGGAGCGCACCGCCGAGTACTGGTACGAGGAGGCGCGGCGCGGGATCGAGGCGCGGGAGAGGAAGGGCGCGGGGCGCGGGGAGACGCGCGCTAAGAACGTGGTGATGTTCCTGGGGGACGGCATGTCGGTGCCCACGCTGGCCGCCGCGCGCACGCTGCTGGGCCAGCGCCGCGGCGCGCCCGGGGAGGAGGCCACGCTCGCTTTCGAGGAGTTCCCCACCGTGGGATTGACTAAAGTGAGACATCTTTCTCGGCAACACGTTGCAAATTAAATACATATCATCAAACAAATATTTTATTAAAACATTTTTCAGACTTACTGCGTCACCTCGCAAGTGCCGGACTCGGCGTGCACGGCCACGGCGTACCTGTGCGGCGTGAAGGCGAACCAGGGCACGCTCGGCGTGACCGCGGCCGTGCCGCGCTGGGACTGCGCCGCGTCCACCGCCGACGGCGCCACCGTCGAGTCCATCGCGGAGTGGGCGCTGGCCGACGGCCGCGACGCGGGCGTGGTGACCACGACGCGTATCACGCACGCGTCGCCGGCGGGCGCGTTCGCGAAGGCCGCCAACCGGCACTGGGAGAACGACGCGGAGGTGGCCGCCGCCGGGTTCAGCACCGCCGTCTGCCCCGACATCGCGCACCAGCTCGTGCACATGCATCCCGGGAACAAGTTCAAGGTGAGCCGCCACGGAACCCACACACCTAGTCATTATTTATTTTCATATTAAATTTAAGTTGCTTTTTGTTCTAAGAGAATACACCAAAGCGCTCAGAAGGCCAGACAAAAACTACAAAACAACTTGAGAATAAATTATAAATCAAACATCATAGCTTGTCATAATACCCATAATATAAAATATAAACGAAATAAATTAGTCCCTAACCTGTACAAATTATACGATAGATAAATTAAGATCAAATAAATCACAAAAAGAACAAAACCGAATTTTGCCTGTACGTAGATAAATACTATGAATTAAGGTTGTCACTCAATTTGAACATATTAATGGTTATCAGATAAACTTGTAATATTTTATTAATTTAGTTATCTTCCACGTTGTAGGGTTCACCAAAGATTTTAAAGTCGGGCGAACTTTGAATTGTTATTTTTAATATTTACCTACTCGATCACATGTTTTCATTTAACTGCCATTTCACCTGATGCTAACCGACTGTACGGTCTACCGGAACCGCGCCTGCCTTAAAGAATCCGATACCCTTGCCAATTGAATAGAAGATTATTTATCTATCCGGGACTACCCTCTGAGATAATGCATTCATTTCACAATTTGATGGTCTTATTTCGGTAGTGGAATCAAACCCCTTTGATGTAAAAACGACGCCGATTTTACATGCTACAAGTAGTAATAAAGAAAATCAAGTAAGAAGATTTCACATCGTTTAGATAAGCTACCCACTCTTCGTAATAAGTTTGTTTATCCTATTAAAACCCTAAAAACTAAAAATGTTTGGTGTTGTTTGGTACTTTACCACCTTTCTATTGGTGGTGTAGTTTGAATGTAACGTGTTTGAAAATGAAATGAAATGAAAATTTATTTTCGTTAACAAACGGTGCTTATCAATTCAATCAATATCTTAATCAGTAATTTCAATCCAGATGGAGAAGCATTGTCACCCAAGCTAGGAGTTAACCTGTGTGATGGCGTGACAATACCCTCCGCCGGAAGAGTAGAAATTTGTGTAATTGCTGCATTAGAGAAACAATGATGACAAAAGAAAAACAAAAATATAAATATTTTTATAAATAACCAACGCTACCTATTTCTTGTTTACAGACAAATAAGTAAAGCAATCTGTTTGTGTGCGTAATGTGTGTGAGGGTGTGTGTGTGTGAGTGCGTGTGGAGTGTGTGTGTTTGGGTGACACCAACTGGTCTATCTACCATGGAGTTTTCAAAATATCCTCAGTTTCTTCATAGTTTTGCTGAAGCAACCAATGTTTTATGACAGTTTTGCAGTTATGGTGATTTAATTCATGAATCCTAATCATTTTATCTAGCTTGTTGTAGATATGAGCGGCACGTCCCATGCTTTGTCTTAGCGCGAACGCAGTATGACAACGTTGGATTTCCATTGTGTCTTTGTAAATTGCAGAGCGTTCGGGGCGAAGTGAATGCCGTTCCACAAATTTCGAGTGCTTTCTAAAACCTAAAGTCAAACAGAGAATGTAAAGTTGTCGAACTGATAATATTTTACAATGTTTTAGGAGAGCGTGTGTGGGGTATATAGAAGGTTTCGATGTCATGACTTTTAGTATCAACCGCTGTGTTCTTTCTAGCTTTAATACCTTAGTTTTACATGCACCACCCCAAACAGAAATACAGTATCCCAAAACTGACTGGCAGATTGCGAAGTATACTGTTTTAATAAGGTCGAGAGATGTGATTTGCCTAAGGTTTTTGAAAATCCATATAAGTTTTCTGAGGCGGCATGATACTGATTCTATCTGAGGTGCCCACGACAACTGCTCATCAATAATCACACCAAGATACTTGAACGTTTTAACTCGATCAATGAACACGCAATCACAAGTGCTACTAGGGAAATTCTGGCACCTATGAGCTTGTATATTGAACAAATTTTCAAGAGAGTTGTGTTTTTTCAAAATGCTGAAGCACATAAATTTGCTTTTAGTAAAATTTAATGTAAGAAAGTTATTGTCCAGCCAAGATATAACATCCCTAAAACCGAGTTCCGCGAAATGTCGGGTCTGTTCCCACGTATCACCCTCAAACACCAGCGCAGTGTCGTCGGCAAAAGCAAATATTTTGCCATGACGAGGGTTATATCGACAGAGGTCGTTTATAAAGATTAAAAATAGACTAGGGCCTAATATAGACCCTTGTGGAACTCCGTAGCTTACTATTTCGTCATCACTTGTAGTATTATCTATTGTTACCCGTTGAGTTCTATCTGACAAGTAATCCTCAAAAAGCTTCAGAGCGGTACCTCGAACTCCGATGTGTTCCATCTTGGTTAATAGTAAAGGCAAATTTACGCTATCAAAAGCTTTCGCTAGATCTAAAAATATGGCTATGCATCTCCTCTTCTTATCAAGATTACTAACAATAAAATCAGACAAACCAGAAACAGCTAGTTCAGTGGATTTGTTAGACCTAAAACCAAATTGAGACTCTGACAGAAGGTTTTCATGCTCGAGATAGTGTATAAGCCGAGAATTAATTATTTTTTCGAAAATTTTAGATAGGGATGGCAGTATAGAGATAGGCCTATAGTTGTTAACTTCATTTTTTGGACCACTTTTGTGTATTGGATGAATTATTGAGATTTTGAATGGTTTCGGAAATTTGCCAGAAGAGTTTAGTTGTTACGTTTGTAGTAAAAGAAACAACTAGAAGATTCAGTTAATCCTATGTGGCTTTATTTCTAATAGTAGATAGAACAAAAGTATAGAACGGGTTGGGGTCAGTTTGCAATCGATTTCGGAATTACTTTGTTAATTAGATTGGACATACTACTCACTGCCCTGGTTAGAAAAATCTCCTGGGAGGGGGAGCCGTATTGAGCCGTGTCGCAGTCCTTCTGTGGTAGGTTCAGGTAGGTCAGCTAGCTGCAGTCATGTTGGTGAGGAGCTGCCGGGGCCCGAGTGTAGCGGCAAGGGCATCAACTTCCTGTGGAGGTCCTCCGCTCTGTCCACACAGTTGGAGATGGAGCGAAGAGAGCGGCGCAGCGTGGTAGTTGGACAGGGTAGTAGGTGAAACAGTGTAGTAGCTGGACCCTGGAATTGGTCGGGTAGGACCCTTTTGAAATTTTGCCCCAAATCGAAGTTGACTTATTTCAGTGTAGCAAAATCAAGTACATAATAATGCGATCCAATGCAATTAATATATTTTAGGATGAGGCTGTCAGCTTTTACAGGTTTACACAGCATGACAGATGCACGAAATGGAAGTAATTTACAAGCAAGACATGTTTAAAGGCAGAGAAAGTACGTAAAAAATTCGTAGATGGAATTAAATATTAGCTCGGAGATAATTATTAACGATATTATCAACTATTTTATAAAATAGTTCAAGTAGGTCAATCGTTGTTTTCGAAAAATTACGAACAGCCAGGGAATCCGCCGCGATCTAATAGGCAATGATTACCGGACGTATTAGGTACAAAAAAATACTCTGCTACCATCCAATATAAACGATTGGGACTTTGACTTGGGAGTTTTCTCAAATAATAAAATAAATAAATACTTGGTACCTTGTGTAACATGTGGATTCCGCGTACATAAAGGTGTGCCTAAGCTTATCCCAAAGAACTACCCCTGTTCCCAGTGATTAGAAGTTTATAAATATAAATAATTGTGTACGATACTTGTCAGTTGTTTTCGACGTGCAGTCAGCCTTCTTCCGACCACCAAAAATGCGTAGATGTCTTGGGAGCGCCTCGCTCAGCCAAGACCGCGTTCACAAAAACAAGTTCCCGTCCGGGGCAGAAATTCGCGTACAATACTCGCGTAAGTTCAAGATCGACGCCCGGCGTCTTTAATTCCAATTAAAAATCCCACAATACTTCGCGTCTCCGCGGATCAAAGTTCTCAACGCCGCTTTGGAAAACAAGCATGAACCAACGCACGCGTGTTTCCTCACTGGCGCACGCCAGTAAAGTCCACGACCGAATCACCCAACGCTCCCGTCTGAGCGGTACAAACAAATACTCGGTTGAAACAGAATACGGGTAGTAATAGTAATAGTAATATTGGCCACATCTCAGTTTTAAAATTACCAATACCCTTTTCTACAAGTTAGGTAAAATATAATTGTTACGTCATTCTATTCCAAACAATTGCTTATTTATTTGTCTACCTACATTCATACGATCGTTGACGATTGGTAATTGCAATCGTAAACACACGATGTAGATGATTGTCCACTCTAAATTCCAGCGATAGCATGACCGTAGGAATATTGTCAGATGTTAGAAAATGGCATTACAATGGCAATGGCTTTTACATGGCGAAAACGAAGTTATTCGGAACAGTTTATAACACAGTCACAATTTTAATAGCGAGGCGAAACATTTCTTGTAGAATTTAGAATACCTACCCAAAGGGAGTTTGTCACATTTTTACTTTAATTATTAGTAATTTAAAGTTTTAATACTTCAGGAGGACAGTGTTGTTGTTATAATTATTGTTTAGTTTTGATTACTTTAATGTTTTCTTGCATGAAATCTACTAGTTTATAATATTCATCTAACTAAGCGTCAAAGAGAATGTAAATTGCTGAGCGTCGGTCGACGTCAGTAGATATTTGATTGAAAAATGAAAAATGAAAAAACGTTTATTTAGACAAATACTGAGTTTACAAACGTTGACTGACAAATTACATATTTTTAATATCGTAGGAACTAGAATTTAGCACTTATTAAGTACCAATTTCCAGATTCCCAGTTATGAGTAGGTTCCAGCCGTTGCCGGGTCCAAGCTCCCACCCAAGCACTGGCTAAGTAGGTACCGGGACACGGCAAAGATCAGGAGGGCAATGTTTTGCCAGCGTGCACTGGATCCCACACTAGGGCTACCTGTGTTGTGGGATCCAGGTTCCCCGCTAAATGTACAGATTAGGTAATAAAAAATTTTCAAACTTAGATCAGTTAAACAGTAATATAAAACGAAGTAAAAACAAATACAAAATACAGTTAGAACTAAAGACAAGAAAGTACATATCTAATAACTAAAATCAAGATACAGCTACAATGATTTTGGATAAACAATAGCAACAAAAGAATACACGACAATTAATTATTAATTTTGTTTACTTGTGCTTTGGCTATATTATTATCTATTCTTTGGCTATGGCTCAAGTGAAGGTGTAGGGTGTATATACTAAGTTTGTGTAGTGGTAGCAGGATCTGAATGTTTTATTGATGATACTGATTTATCGCATTCTTATTGGTTAATACCATTGTCTGTTTTAATTGGCCACTTTAAATTTGTCGCGTTCTCATTGGTCAACGAATAACGTTTATAGTAGCTTTGTAATTTTAAAATATCCCGAGACGGTGAATTATACTTTTCATTTTGTAAGCAACGCTTGAGTCGAACCGTTACATGAATAAACAAATGTTCGCCAACAAAGTAGCGGGTTCACCTTATTTTAAAATATACAGTTTTTTTTTAAATAATGTTTTATTGGTTTTTGATGTCACTTGGTTTTTTTATTTCTTTCTGATCTTTTGATATATTTTTGCAACAAATGAAACGTGGACCTTCCTGCATGCTTGATACATGCTTATTTAAATACACCACTTAATAAAAACAATAATGAAGAAAACTAGCAGACCTTGCCTGATATGAACATGACTGTACACGCACACACGTGTACATCACAAACACACGATTCACTTATATTTTGCACTTCCCTTCATTTTTAACCGACTTTAAAAAAAAGTAGGTTTCTCAATTCGACCGTATATTTTTTTTTTTTTTTTTTTTTTTTATGTTTGTTCGCGGATAACTTCGTTGTTTATGAACCGATTTGGATGATTCTTTTTTTGTTGGATAGGAGACATTCCAAGGGTGGTACTATGATAAGGAAACCAGGATCTGATAATGGAATCCTGCAGAAATGGAAGAGAACTTGCAAAAAATGTAGGGGCGACAAGCGCGATTGTTAATTTTTCCATTAAGTATTTACAAGCACTACAATTTATTTTAGTTTGGCACTACGAAGATTTGGAAGCAATCTGATGATGGAGTCAAAATACTGTCGAGGGAACTCCTCACAGATTTACAGCAGTTATCTTGTGTTTGGGCTTGATTAATTTGTATTGATGAGCACTTTACGTCTAGATATCTTGGGACTGTCTTTCATCATTATTATAAACGTCTATGTTTAGATGTTTGTTGCTCAATCGAGTTGTAACTAATTAATTAATCATTAGACCTTTAAAAACTGCAAGGGTAGACTAGTGCGTTTGAAAATGTTTCAATTAAGTATTTTAAAGCACTACAATTGAATGAAGGTCTGGAATCAATCCGATGAAGAAGCCGAAAGACAGTCGAGGCTACTCTTCAACAATCTACAGCAGTTACCTTGTGTATAGGCTTGATAAAGCTGTATCGATGAGCACTTACCACATACCTAGGTGGGATGTTATTAGGGGTCTGACGATGAAGACAAAGGACAGTTATGTGAACTGTTTAACGGTTTACAGTAGCGAGTGTTTGTGCTTGATTCATGTACTCTTAAATATTGATGAGAACTTGGCACCCACATGGGTACTGAGGACCATTTTACAGGTCTGAGTACACCTGGATTTAAACACTTTATCATAGTGAATATTATTCTACTAGTCAAGATTGCAAGAAAAATAATGCTTTATCTTCTCACCTAATTCAAGAATTATTCATCTAACCATCACTTAAAATCGTAAAATAAAATAATTTTAACAAAAAAAAGAACCGACTTCAAACAGTAAACTAAAAAGTAAAAAATAAATCTCTTTACCACAAAGTAGAACGTACTTTGATTAATTTGAACAGACATGATTAAATAAGTATTTAACAATTCTGAAGTCGGTGCCAAGTCAATGTTGCAACAACCTTCCTGTCTATCATACATATGTCCCCAACAACTTCTCTATGTTCCAAATGTCAGTTCGATTTACTACTCTACGAATGTTAGCTTCAGCTGTAGTTGTTTTACTTGGCACCGACTTAAGAATTGTTAAATACTTATTTAATCATGTCTGTTCAAATTAATCAAAGTACGTTCTACTTTGTGGTAAAGAGATTTATTTTTTACTTTTTAGTTTACTGTTTGAAGTCGGTTCTTTTTTTTGTTAAAATTATTTTATAATATTCATATTAATTAATATTCACAAAGGTGGAGTTACCAAATCCTATGATTTATTTTTATTTTTAGGTTATTTTGGGAGGAGGCAGACGGGAGTTTATTCCCAGGACTACAGTGGACGAGGAAGGTTCGACCGGACTCCGGACAGACGGCCGGAATCTGATCGAGGAATGGCAGAGAGACAAGGAAGCCCGGAACGTGACGCATCAGTACGTGTGGCACAGAGAGCAGCTGATGAACGTGTTTGACTCGCCACCGGAGTATCTCATGGGGCTGTTCGAGAACAATCATCTGCAGTACAACATGGAGCGAGACCTCACGTCGGAGCCGACCCTGGCCGAGCTGACCGAGGTGGCCATCCGCTCGCTGAGCCGCAACGAGCGCGGGTTCTTCCTGTTCGTGGAGGGCGGCCGCATCGACCACGCGCACCACGACAACTACGTGGAGCTCGCGCTCGACGAGACCATCGAGCTGTCCCGCGCCGTGCAGCGCGCCGCCGAGCTGCTGCCGGAGGAGGACTCGCTGCTGCTGGTGACGGCGGACCACGCGCACGTCATGGCCTTCAACGGGTACACGCGCCGCGGCGGGGACGTGCTGGGGCCCTCGGACGACCGCGGCGACGACGGCGTGCCCTACATGACGCTCTCCTACACCAACGGGCCCGGCGCGCGCGCCCACGCCGGCGGTGTCCGCCCAGATGTCACGCAGGACTCAGATTACCGTACGTTTCTAAATATTTTCCATACTTCAATCGGTTACTTTTGACGCATTCTACTTAGATTTTAAAGCTATGAGTTCGTTTTGGCAGGAACCCTGAGGTGGCAGACGCACGCAGACGTGCCCTTGGGCTCGGAAACGCACGGCGGCGACGACGTGGCCGTGTTCGCGTGGGGCGCGCAGCACGAGATGTTCTCGGGGCTGTACGAGCAGAGCCAGCTGCCGCACCTCATGGCGTACGCGGCCTGCCTGGGCGCGGGCCCGCACGCGGCCGCCTGCAGCGCCGGCGCCGCTCGTCGCAACGTCACTCCGCTCGCTCTGCTCTGCTCCGTGGCCGCCCTCGTTGCAGCTCGCTTCACTTTCTAATTACTCTAGTCAAAATCTAGGCCTATGCGTTGTAAAAAAATAAGTTTGTAATAAGTAAGTCGTTAATGTATTCAAAGATCTTATTAAATATCATACTCCAATACTGTAGTTATTATTTCCCCTTTGATTGATAATGGTTGTGATCAATAGGCATTTTATTAAAAAATGCTTGTATCACGCTATTATTTGGTTGAACTTCTATTAAAACAAAATATACTTTTGAAGTTAACACTTCTTTTGGCGGACCACACACAGATTTTTTGTAGGTTGATGCTCATCGTCACGTTTGGAAATGAAAAAATCGTTCGAGTGAACTTGGGTCTGCCGAATGTGTCAGACCCAGAAAGACAGCCATATCTGCAGCTGCTGTTTGTATGCTGTCAGTCACTTTTTTTAGTTAAATTTATGATTTACGAGGGTTACTAGTTCTTCAGTCGCATTTGCCAATGTTGTGTCGCTGTGATTACGGTATATATATATATATATATAATATGGTATGTAAATTGTATATATATAAGGTATATATATACGGTATAATGAATTTAAGTGTAATAATTTTTGTTTTCAGTAATTTAAATTATGGATTAGTTTTGAATAGTAATTTCTTATTCATGTATAACTTCTGCGGATGTTCCTTATGAGGATAACGACAGGAAGTGAATAGGAAGTAGTGAGAAAATTTGGGTGAAGCCAAGTTTCAGACACCAGAATAGCGTGTATATTGTGTTGGTCGAGAGAGGCTAGGATATCAGGATAGGACGGAATGCTCTGTGCGTTTAGGTATATGAACAATGTTAAAATTTCTAGATACGTTATAAAAAGTACTTTTTTAGAAATTCGGACAGCGGGGGTGCACAATCAGGACTAGTTTCAAAGCTGCTTGACTCTATTAGGGATGCCGAGAAATATTTGTCATCGCTACATATCACACAAACACGCGGTAGAGGCCTTGAACCGTAGTGTGCAGGACATCCGCGGCATTCAACTATTGATGGGTGGTGTTGTTGTTTTATTCGCAAGTGATTTCAGATAAACTGTGTTAGTTAATGTAAAAGGGGTGTGCCTTCTTGAATGAATGACACTATCTTGAATTAACGGGTAAACTGCAGTTATTTGTCAAAATTTGCACAATATATATTTTTACTAAGGCTTGTATTGTGATACCAATTACAATTACAGTTTGAAAAAAAAAAAAAATTCGTCAAATTTTACTTCCCAAAAAACTTATCGCAAAGTTTCATTTCCTAAAATATAACCTTTAGCAAATTTTAATTTCACATTTGATTCACTTATCAAATATTAATTTGGCAAATTTTGATTGCTCAAATTTTATTAAGCCAAAAATAAATTTTGCAAATGGTTTCTTTTGTAAAAAAAACCCTATTCTAATGCTATAAAGTTCCAACTGTCAGCGCTTCCGTAGCGTCAGTTTGTTTTTGTTTCTTTTTTAAACAAACTTACGTTGGCAACACGCAAGATTGACAAAAAATGTGTGAAAAAAAGAGTCGCGTAGGTTATTATTATATCATATAGGTAGGTTATTAGTCGATAATTAGTCGACCTGGACTCCCGACAGTTAGTCACGATTTCGAAGGTTGCAGAGTGCAGTGGGTCCTGAAATTAAATAGGTACGTAGTCGATGATCCAAAAATGTATGTAAAATAAACTAATATTAAACAGAATACTATTTCTTATGATAATATGACTTATTTTCTCCAAGTAGCTCTGAAATAAAGTCTGTGGCAAACCTTTTATATAAGAAAATTCCATCTTTTTTAACAGTAGAGATAGAGTAATCGTTTCAAACGCCTTGGCGAGGTCCAAAAACACACCAATAAACTTCCGGCCCTTATGCATCTTCGATGCAACTGTATTAGTCAATATCTCAACAGCTTCTTCCGTCGATCTTCCTCTCGTAAAACCAAACTGATTTTCCGAGTTCAATGTGGTTTATTCAAATAAGAAAGAAGTCGAAGGAAGGGGAAAGTCCCGAGCAATTCGAAGAAACTGGCCTAAAGAGATATAAATATGCTTGTAGTTCTCCGGGAAGTTTTTAGGGCTTTTTTTTATAATCTAGCGTAATATACGCTTACTATAGTTATAAAATCTATACATTGGTTTTAAAACCACGCAAAGCAGTGCTTGTCTAGTTTCCTCTAGCTGGAATGGGAAAAACAGACGTAACAAAATAAAGTCCGTTTTTATTAGTTCAAGGGTTGGTCGTACCTTAGCTAGACTTTGCTTTTTTGTAAAGAGAAAAATCTGAAGTAATATAATAACTGCATTGGTATTTAACAGTTTGGTAGAACCATCCATGTTACATTGTAAATTGTAACCCTAACTCTTAAGCGATTACTCTTAACTCGAAGCGAAGCGAACAAGGCACACAGGTCTTGAGTGACATGTAGCGGGGAAGACCTCCAGGCTTTCACTTAGTATTGAGCATCTGCTAAATGCAGCGGTTTATTTGCCGAGAGTTCTTCACTTTTTGTCTCAGTTGTACTGGACTAGTGTGTAATGGACCACTCTGTATTTAAATAAATATATATACATTTTATCCTGGTCAAAAGGCACCAAGAGTTGTAAAAGATCAGCCTACCTATAAAAAACTTTTGCCTAAATAAAGTGAACCTAGTGTGTATAAAATGTAATGTGCTTTTAATCCTGGTTGAACGGGACCAATATTGTAATGATCCGGAGTAAATGATTCTTGAGTGTGTATGAGTATTGAACCTAATGTTACCTACTAAGAAAAAAAAAAGTGTAAGTTTGATTTTACAAATGACTCGAATGAAGTGAAGTGATATGAAGTGGTTGAATGGACCCATATGTGTACTAGCTGAAGGCTTTAAATAAGTCATCTAAAGTAAATAAGAAGTAAAGTGTAAATTAACAAAATATGTAAAAAGAAATCAAACCGACTAAGTATATTATGTATTGTATGAATAAAGTATGTATGTTGGTCCGGAGTAATAAACTAAGATTTAAAGAAGTTAAAATTGTAGAAATCAATTATGATATAAAAGTTACTTACCCTGTTGTAGAATTAGAATCACCTAGTAGGAATTTGAATTGTGTTGTAGAAATAATTTACCCTGTAGTAGATATTTGATTTGGCCATGTGATCGTCTAGTAGTAATATAGGACTCTACATTGTGATTCGAGATAACCCAAGCAAGGAATTTCTGTCAACCTAAGTAAGTATGTATAAGCCTAACAACTGCTACGCCTAACAGAAGCACAACCATTGAATTTATATTCCACATTACTCAAGTCTCCCAAATAAAGATCTAGGTACAACAAAACATCAGGCAGGTATTAAAACTTATCTCCCAGAATATTTTAAAAGTTATAAGTTAGTTGTAGTTATCTCTCATCAGTTTATTTAGAGACAATTACTATAATTCAAATACTTCGTTGTTATCAAGTCTTCTAGCCAAGATAAATATATTTTGGATATCCTTCAGTAAAATCATATTAGGTTTCAAGTAATAATATAGATGGCGTTAAATTAAAACATGTATTCATTTGAGTTACTTTCTCTGGCTAAATCATGGAAAACTAATAATACCAGCGTAGAGAAAAAAGCACTAGACTTAAATAAAATTATTTCTTATAAAAATGTAATATTGAGATAAAATATTCAAGTGTATTTTTGAGAAAGTGACTTGTATGAACATTAGCTTTAATTATGAGTTCTATAGAATCAGAATAATAGTTATAATTAACAGCATGAGATTTTATGAATCAAAATTAATTTCCTTTCTACATATAAAGTATTACAAGCTTAGTTTTGAATGTAAATGTGCTGTTAATTAGAACATTGTCTATCTACTTGTGTTTGTTCTTAATAGTAGTAAAGAAAAGAGTTGTTAAGATTTGTTTTGAACGTTTATTTATTTAAAGTTTAATCATTTTGTTATGTATTATTATTGGACATAAATTTGTAGAGCTTCAAAGTTTTTTTTTTTTTTTTTTTTTATGTTTTTTGTTATTTCAAAGGTTATTTATTGTATTTTTATATATTTTGTCCCTACAGAAGCGCTCCACGAGGATACCGTCTTCCGATTTCAATGACTCGACCACCCTTCTAAGCTAGACAACCAGAAAGAAGGGCAATAAAACTGGCGCCATCAAACGCGTATTGGAGCACGGGCTTTTTGTTTGCACGAATTATACAAATCAAGACCGCAATTACGACTGATTCAACTCAACTCCAACTCTTTAAACATTTAGAAGTATAATTTTAAAAATAATTCTTAGGGTTTAAGATATAAATCATTACTAGTAGTATTTTAATTTGTACTGTAAGCTTCAGTAAAAGTCATATATCAGTTCAACCCCTCTGCTAGTAAAGGTTTCACCAATGGACTCGGCACTGCTTGGTCCGACTGTTTCCAAATCTTACAGAACAATGATCTCTCTATATTGGAGATAAATGTCTGATAAGTTAAGAAACCCAGAAGAATTATACAGTTGCAAAACTCAATGTAGTCGTATAGTTTGTAAGAATTGGTATTAAGCTGATTATGGAACAACTTTATCTTCCAGCTCAAATGTACACAATTAGTATAAACGATCTCGTGACGTTAGATAAACTATACTTGTAGCAATTTACGTTCCATCAGATAATCAGTGGAATTCAAATTTAATATTGATCAACATATTTATCAATAGAAACCAGTCAAGCAAAATAATAACAATCTTCATCAATGTTTAACATCATTGAATATCACGTTATACCTACATGATATTTTAAAACAGTTCCTAAGTTAATATATCTTCTCGTCAGATATACAGAGCAAAAATGTATTACATTCAAAGTAGTAAAATCTCAAGTAAACGATTGTTATAAAATCATGAAACACAGTAAACAAGTTTTACCCACAATGGAAATCACGTATTGCCGTGTCTATTCTGTTCTGTGGAAGTATGCGCTATACATCAGGCAATAGCGAAATTACATCAATATAGTTCTAACATCAATTAATTTAGCGTTATGCTCTTATATAAAGTATATATCGCTATGTTATTTTAACCACTCTACATCAGGCAAATGTGGAAACAAGATATACTAGAATTATGACGACAGCCAGCGCTATACTGTTATATTATCTATAGAGTTCTCCATTGTACAAGGATCAGTGAAATATAATTATAGATTTTTCGGCATATTATCTAGTTAGTCAAGGCATAAATCCAATGCAAATTATGAGTATATCACATTACAGAAGTGGAGTATATATCCAACTCACCGAAGTTCGCTTCTCCTTATAATTTCTCATGAATTTACCGTAATCCAGCAATATATTGTCAGCAAGGCTTATGGTAGGTACTTTTTCTTTATTCTTTTCAGGTAAAAATATCACTTTCTTTATCAATTCAAAAGCTAAAAATTTTCTTTGCTTCCATCTCATGTCAGGCTTTTTCTAGCAAAATCCCCCGCGGACTTCTTCTCCAATCTTCCACGGACTTCCATGTCATCCGCCAGAAAAACAAAATCCGTCTTTTCAGCTATACCATCATAGAGCAATACAGTAAAGAGGCCGACATTTCGTTCTGCCGTACTTCGTGAACTCTTACGCCCCGTCTTAGCCATACATCAGAACAAGATCAATATCCAGATATCCAGAAAGATTTATCCAATAAAATAATGAATTTTATTCAAAATTCCACTAATTAATTCATTAGTTTTTCCAATCTTATATTTTCTAATTTTTTATTTCTTCATACATTTTTAAGCTTGGCAATTCTCGTTCCGCTCTGTCATCTAGGTTCGCGCCATTATGTAAACAAACCCAAAATAAAATTTCGACGGGTTTTTTCTTTATTACAGGAATCAATCCGAATAAGTGAGATCTCCAATTTGTGAATAGTGCATAAATTGCTGCATTCTAAACTATGTACAGTATTGCATTCAGTGCTCATCAAATTCGCCAAGGACATCTCGCAAACTTCCTGGTGTTTTGTGAAACGTAAATACGCCGCAGATCAATTCGAAAAACAACGACGATATCTTCTGATACAAAGCAGGTACTCATCAGGATAACTCCTCCGTTATATAGCTCAAAGCTCTCAATTAGTTTCAGCAAAATACCCATTCCAATCATTTGTAATCATGAATCTAAACAATCATTGTATAGTCTGCCTTTGACTCCATAAATCCTCCCTAACAACTAACTACATAACAACAGATCCTTTACAATGTTACTCTTCAACGCATAATACAATAACAACTATTGTTAATACACAATACAATAGTTGGTTTACAGAACTTAATACATAAATCATTCCTTGATAATAATATATGGATTCAAATAAGATGCATTGCCTGTACATTACAATCTTTATACAATAAATTCAATCCAAGCTACTACAACAATTTACAATGAATTTCACTGAATATTCATTCAGTTTCTGCATGAGCAAACTTCTTTTAAACAAGTATCAATAGATTTCCAGAACAGTTATTTTAAAATCACTAAAGTTTATACCTTTTGTGTCCACAGAATGACTGTTCAGACAGTCCCGACGTTACCCAGACAGTCTCACACCGCTCTTCATCCTGAGTCAGGCGGAAATCCATCCACTGGACTCTAGATCACTCAAAAGTCGCCGGGGACCCAGCCATCCTCTGGCTCTGGACAAGTCTTCATGCTAATATTATTATAAATCTGAGGAAAACAAATAATTTAAATATCACATTATAAATATATTTATCTATTCAAAAAAGTGAGTAATTATTTATTGTTAATTTTTCTTAACGGAGCGTGAACATGATGATAATTACTCCGTTCTTGTGCTCTATGCCCCTCTCTACTGTTACGTGACCACCTGGTACCGTCACAGCCAACCCCTAAAAAATTACGTAGACTTTAAAATTTACACGGAGTAATTTTTTCCCAAGAAAAATAACTTAATAAAAACAAAGCACAAGAACAAAATCTAATAAAACGAATAGATTTGTCAAAATTCAAGTAACAGCAACAGAACTATGTGTGAATAGTGAAAATGTATCCCTACAACAATATGAATGTATTTTTAGACCACCCATGAACAATTTTCATGACATCTCAGACTCAAGATTTGTTAGTAAATAGCTATATGATATATTACTATCCAGTCGCAAATCTGCTCATCACTGGATAAGTAGAGTTGTGAATTCTACTCTGTCCTAATGACATAAAACAGCCTCAAATAATTAAAACTCCTGTTTTAACTACGTGTTGCTGTCCCCTTCCGCGAATTGCAGATATGACTCTTGCATACAAATAGTAAGACACAATATGACATATACCCCACCAAGAGTCGAAGACCTCAATCAAATGGTCCTATAGTTGGAACATGTAAGTGTGGGTAAAGATATTAGCCGCGTGTAGAGTACCGAATTCAGGGAAACCGCAATTTGCAGTGAATTTTACCAATTTAGGTCTCTCTACCTAACACCAAGGTCTCCTTCCCTGAAAACGATTTGAAAAGTATGGTTGCCGCTCCTCAACTTTTGACAAACTGTCTCATAAATCAACAGTGTTAACAATTTAATCCCCTCCTGTATCTCTATTAGTCAAAGTAGTTTATAGTCATAGTCATCCCTAATCCACTCATCTCTTCTGTCAAGCCCTTCACAATCATTGAAACACGCTGAACCAAAATGTCAACACTATCTCAGAAATATGAGACCGTTGAAGTTCCGCGCCCCACAAAATTCTGTTAACTAGCATATTGAAATAACTCAATTTAACCAATCCATTAAATGTTTAAACCCATTAAATATAGAAAGTTACCCTTTGTTTCCTGTAACGGGTACCAGTAAATAACCTAAGAATGTCACGTTAAAACTCTTTTAAAATTTTTACAAATAATAAGTTTAAGAAAATATATCCCTCCCTTATTTGTTACTTATTCACATCCTTTAAGAAAAACCCACAACCAGTTTATCAAAAAAAAATCATCAAGATAAAAGTGATTGTTAATAAAAAAAAAAACAAATGCAAAAGTTCAAAGTTAAACCAAGGTTAGTAAAATTATGTAAATATGAAATGAATTAGTTCCTGTTTTCGACACTTATGTTCTTCTGTTTATATTAGGTAACTCCATTCATATGTAGTCTCTCTTATCCAGCTTTCTCATCATGTATTTGTTCCTTTAACCATTAGAACCTCTATTTAGAATATCTGAAACCTTAAGAATTGATATTAAAACACCTGTGAAATAACAACATATTAGAAGCTGAAAAGAAGAAATAAAAGTTAAAATCATAATACAACAGACTATAATAACACACCATTCTATTATTATGTTCCGTAGAACTCAATGAATACATACCATTTTAAATTAATACTTATTAAACACGTTTATTTATTTTACTTTGATTAGATTATTTTATTTTTCCCAAGTTGGCAACCCCCGAACTCTAATGAACGAATCCCCTTTGAACGAGTCTTTAACTTCTACTCGCCGCAAGATGGTGCTCTCGGCAGCCTAATGTCATCATAAATTGTATTATATCCAAATCAATTTGCTTCTAGAGCGTAAATAATAAACTATCCATCTATTACTTTTCCTCGAATAATAATTATCAACATATTTTTTTAATAAATAGGTTTGCATATATTTGTTGAAATTAAACAATTTTCGAACATCTATATCTGTTGAGTAATTAAAAAAAAATATACCGAATATCGTTTTGCTAATGTCATTTAGGTTTTGATCGATCTGTCAAAGTCAATTTTACCGCGCAATAAAATAATAAAATCGAGTACATAGATAAAAACCTAATTAATTTTGAATTACTTCAAATAAATGAAAGGAAACTTAATTGTTACAAATAATAACATACGTACTTGTAAAATAACTAATTACTAAAAGGTAATTCTTTCTTACAAACGTGATTGGATGTAGATATAGCTAATATTGTGTCATGTGAATTCAGTGACGTTTGTTTACATAGTGTGGTGTATTGTATTGCATATAAACATCATTTACGTTTATTTTCAGGACTTGTGAAACCAAGAAACAAATGGATATCTTTACTAATATGCCGAATTACCAAATAGTTGAATGTACGCGATAAACTTTTGGCCCACGGAAGCTATTTAAAAATTCTACCACCGTTAAATTTGAACATGATTCCTGAGTGTTATATATTATGTACCACGAGCGAAGTCAAAGCGAATCATTAGCAGTTATAAATACTGATGTTCAAGGTTTTCTCATTGCAAAACATTTCCAAGTAAGTATAATTTGTTAATGTTGTGTGCTATTAATAGTACAGATTTTTATTCTGAATAAATGTGAGTTAAGCATGTAGGTATGTAGTGTTAATGTGTATTTATGTAATATAAGTATGTATATGTCAGATTCCTAGTTCAATTTAAAATAAGCCAGAGTGTGCATAAAACTTTGTCTGTTCTATTATCTTCCTATGTATACGTGTATATTCACAATTACAAAATATATAAATAAGTATGCTTCAACTCTCAAAAGGATTGTAATAGGTAGCAGTTTGTTTATATAAAATTAGTGACCCGTTCCTGCTTTACTCTAATCTTGGATATTGCATATAAAGATTAATACATGTTTATTTAGTACAGGTTATTCAAGACTTTCAAAATGCACTTGCATTCTTAAGAAATCTAATCAAGACTTATAATTTAGAAATATTTATCCAGTTTACAAGAAAATGTTCTAAAGTATTGATTTTAAAACATTGATTTAATCAAAATTTTCTAGTAAGGAAAACCAACTTATCTCACCTAATCGCTTTTTAAATGAAATCCCATAACAAAACATAGATAAGATTATCTCATTATCAATAAATTTTAAACAAGTAATAATTGAAGTTATAATTTTCTAACGCTATTTCAGATTAAATTATATAAATTCTGTATTGAATTTACACTGTTTGAGTTTTCCAAGGCTTTATTTAATTGATAATGTTATGGAGTTCTTGCAAGTTAATTTCTGTTTAAAGCTTCTCATGTTACTTTCCATTATTATTATAGTAAGGTAGGAATATTGCTCCAATTGTTGATCAATGTACTAATATTATGTTATTATTGATTTTCAGTTCTACGACCTGACCAAGAAAAATCCAAGAACCAAGAACATCTTCAAGAATTAGAAAGTCAAACCCGCAAAGCAACAAGAAAAAAAAATAATTTATAATTAAGTAAACCTATTTTCTTGGATTATAAGTAAAGATTTTTCCATTCAACTGAAAATCTTTAGTTACTTAGTAATCAATGCATGAAGGTAATTCCAAAGGTTATTTTATCGACAGGATGTTGGTTAGTTGTTATGAATCAAGTCTCAAATAAATCTAACCATTTTAAGTTAAGTTTATTTGGTATTAGAAAATTTCTAGTACCTTATTATTATGTTTAAAGTCTTTGTAGTTTCTTTGAATCTGTTATTATTTTTATTTTAATTTATGTATAATTTATCCGACTGTAAAAATTGAACAAGCTGATTATTAATAATGAATTCATATTATTGTGACAAACAAGACCGCTTTGATAGCAATGTAATAAATTCTAAATGCTATCCAAAGAGTGTAGGTTAATGTTCCTATTTGAAGGGCAATGTCACCAGATAAATTGCAAGCATTTAAATAATTGATTCCAATCCTGCAGTTGTCAAGCTCATTATTATTGTATCTATGTAATAAGTTTGACTCCTGCTTTTACTATCTACCATGTGTTCTGAACTTGTGTGTCTCTTTACTTACTATAAAATCTAGAATCAAATTGGTTATGATAGATGTGTATTATGTAAATTCAACTAGCTGTTAAAGAAAATAATTCATATGTAACACGTGATTATATTTATGTAAATAATACAGATAGTATATTTAAAGAAATGTATCAAGTATAAGTACATATTATAAATATGTGTTGGTGTATTAAATATTGTATTATTCTAAGTGTAGATTTAAAAATATTAAAGAATATTAAGTGATTGTCAAACTAGTTTACAAAATTAGATATTAAGATTCTATTACAAAGTGTCCTATCTGATGAATTTATACAATGTTTAAAACTATAGTTTGTTAGTAAATTTACTGAGATTTTAAAATAGTTGTCAAGAAATTAGCTATTGTTTTATATTTATTAATTTTTTGAATCCATGTGTTGTAGCAGTATACAACCCCTCGCGTTTTAAAATTTTATGGTTTTAGATACTATAATATAAAGAGAGATAAAAATTTACAAATAACTTTAAAATAAATATGTTTATGGTGGTTGTGTTATTATTTAGATATATTTTTCAACCCCCCATGTTTTAAAGTTGTAGATCTTTATATAAGTACCTAGAGTAATTCTACTATAAGATAATATACTGCTAGACCTACTAAATTTAAATTGACAGAAATTCCACGCATCCATTTTCACGTACAACAAATTGTCCTGTTGAGGACTTTGTGTGTATGATTCTTGAGTGAGAGCAAAATGTGTTATTGAAACTAATATTACTAAAGAAATATGTATGAGTTTGTTTGGTTTTACAAATTACTTGAGAATGATTTTGGAAAACCTACTAAGTAAGTGAAGTTATGAGGTATTTCGTATCCTGGTCACGACTTTCAAATTTGTACTGGACTAGTGTGTAATGGACCACTCTGTATTTAAATAAATATATATACATTTTATCCTGGTCAAAAGGCACCAAGAGTTGTAAAAGATCAGCCTACCTATAAAAAACTTTTGCCTAAATAAAGTGAACCTAGTGTGTATAAAATGTAATGTGCTTTTAATCCTGGTTGAACGGGACCAATATTGTAATGATCCGGAGTAAATGATTCTTGAGTGTGTATGAGTATTGAACCTAATGTTACCTACTAAGAAAAAAAAAAGTGTAAGTTTGATTTTACAAATGACTCGAATGAAGTGAAGTGATATGAAGTGGTTGAATGGACCCATATGTGTACTAGCTGAAGGCTTTAAATAAGTCATCTAAAGTAAATAAGAAGTAAAGTGTAAATTAACAAAATATGTAAAAAGAAATCAAACCGACTAAGTATATTATGTATTGTATGAATAAAGTATGTATGTTGGTCCGGAGTAATAAACTAAGATTTAAAGAAGTTAAAATTGTAGAAATCAATTATGATATAAAAGTTACTTACCCTGTTGTAGAATTAGAATCACCTAGTAGGAATTTGAATTGTGTTGTAGAAATAATTTACCCTGTAGTAGATATTTGATTTGGCCATGTGATCGTCTAGTAGTAATATAGGACTCTACATTGTGATTCGAGATAACCCAAGCAAGGAATTTCTGTCAACCTAAGTAAGTATGTATAAGCCTAACAACTGCTACGCCTAACAGAAGCACAACCATTGAATTTATATTCCACATTACTCAAGTCTCCCAAATAAAGATCTAGGTACAACAAAACATCAGGCAGGTATTAAAACTTATCTCCCAGAATATTTTAAAAGTTATAAGTTAGTTGTAGTTATCTCTCATCAGTTTATTTAGAGACAATTACTATAATTCAAATACTTCGTTGTTATCAAGTCTTCTAGCCAAGATAAATATATTTTGGATATCCTTCAGTAAAATCATATTAGGTTTCAAGTAATAATATAGATGGCGTTAAATTAAAACATGTATTCATTTGAGTTACTTTCTCTGGCTAAATCATGGAAAACTAATAATACCAGCGTAGAGAAAAAAGCACTAGACTTAAATAAAATTATTTCTTATAAAAATGTAATATTGAGATAAAATATTCAAGTGTATTTTTGAGAAAGTGACTTGTATGAACATTAGCTTTAATTATGAGTTCTATAGAATCAGAATAATAGTTATAATTAACAGCATGAGATTTTATGAATCAAAATTAATTTCCTTTCTACATATAAAGTATTACAAGCTTAGTTTTGAATGTAAATGTGCTGTTAATTAGAACATTGTCTATCTACTTGTGTTTGTTCTTAATAGTAGTAAAGAAAAAAGTTGTTAAGATTTGTTTTGAACGTTTATTTATTTAAAGTTTAATCATTTTGTTATGTATTATTATTGGACATAAATTTGTAGAGCTTCAAAGTTTTTTTATTTTATTTTTTTTATGTTTTTTGTTATTTCAAAGGTTATTTATTGTATTTTTATATATTTTGTCCCTACAGAAGCGCTCCACGAGGATACCGTCTTCCGATTTCAATGACTCGACCACCCTTCTAAGCTAGACAACCAGAAAGAAGGGCAATAAAACTGGCGCCATCAAACGCGTATTGGAGCACGGGCTTTTTGTTTGCACGAATTATACAAATCAAGACCGCAATTACGACTGATTCAACTCAACTCCAACTCTTTAAACATTTAGAAGTATAATTTTAAAAATAATTCTTAGGGTTTAAGATATAAATCATTACTAGTAGTATTTTAATTTGTACTGTAAGCTTCAGTAAAAGTCATATATCAGTTCAACCCCTCTGCTAGTAAAGGTTTCACCAATGGACTCGGCACTGCTTGGTCCGACTGTTTCCAAATCTTACAGAACAATGATCTCTCTATATTGGAGATAAATGTCTGATAAGTTAAGAAACCCAGAAGAATTATACAGTTGCAAAACTCAATGTAGTCGTATAGTTTGTAAGAATTGGTATTAAGCTGATTATGGAACAACTTTATCTTCCAGCTCAAATGTACACAATTAGTATAAACGATCTCGTGACGTTAGATAAACTATACTTGTAGCAATTTACGTTCCATCAGATAATCAGTGGAATTCAAATTTAATATTGATCAACATATTTATCAATAGAAACCAGTCAAGCAAAATAATAACAATCTTCATCAATGTTTAACATCATTGAATATCACGTTATACCTACATGATATTTTAAAACAGTTCCTAAGTTAATATATCTTCTCGTCAGATATACAGAGCAAAAATGTATTACATTCAAAGTAGTAAAATCTCAAGTAAACGATTGTTATAAAATCATGAAACACAGTAAACAAGTTTTACCCACAATGGAAATCACGTATTGCCGTGTCTATTCTGTTCTGTGGAAGTATGCGCTATACATCAGGCAATAGCGAAATTACATCAATATAGTTCTAACATCAATTAATTTAGCGTTATGCTCTTATATAAAGTATATATCGCTATGTTATTTTAACCACTCTACATCAGGCAAATGTGGAAACAAGATATACTAGAATTATGACGACAGCCAGCGCTATACTGTTATATTATCTATAGAGTTCTCCATTGTACAAGGATCAGTGAAATATAATTATAGATTTTTCGGCATATTATCTAGTTAGTCAAGGCATAAATCCAATGCAAATTATGAGTATATCACATTACAGAAGTGGAGTATATATCCAACTCACCGAAGTTCGCTTCTCCTTATAATTTCTCATGAATTTACCGTAATCCAGCAATATATTGTCAGCAAGGCTTATGGTAGGTACTTTTTCTTTATTCTTTTCAGGTAAAAATATCACTTTCTTTATCAATTCAAAAGCTAAAAATTTTCTTTGCTTCCATCTCATGTCAGGCTTTTTCTAGCAAAATCCCCCGCGGACTTCTTCTCCAATCTTCCACGGACTTCCATGTCATCCGCCAGAAAAACAAAATCCGTCTTTTCAGCTATACCATCATAGAGCAATACAGTAAAGAGGCCGACATTTCGTTCTGCCGTACTTCGTGAACTCTTACGCCCCGTCTTAGCCATACATCAGAACAAGATCAATATCCAGATATCCAGAAAGATTTATCCAATAAAATAATGAATTTTATTCAAAATTCCACTAATTAATTCATTAGTTTTTCCAATCTTATATTTTCTAATTTTTTATTTCTTCATACATTTTTAAGCTTGGCAATTCTCGTTCCGCTCTGTCATCTAGGTTCGCGCCATTATGTAAACAAACCCAAAATAAAATTTCGACGGGTTTTTTCTTTATTACAGGAATCAATCCGAATAAGTGAGATCTCCAATTTGTGAATAGTGCATAAATTGCTGCATTCTAAACTATGTACAGTATTGCATTCAGTGCTCATCAAATTCGCCAAGGACATCTCGCAAACTTCCTGGTGTTTTGTGAAACGTAAATACGCCGCAGATCAATTCGAAAAACAACGACGATATCTTCTGATACAAAGCAGGTACTCATCAGGATAACTCCTCCGTTATATAGCTCAAAGCTCTCAATTAGTTTCAGCAAAATACCCATTCCAATCATTTGTAATCATGAATCTAAACAATCATTGTATAGTCTGCCTTTGACTCCATAAATCCTCCCTAACAACTAACTACATAACAACAGATCCTTTACAATGTTACTCTTCAACGCATAATACAATAACAACTATTGTTAATACACAATACAATAGTTGGTTTACAGAACTTAATACATAAATCATTCCTTGATAATAATATATGGATTCAAATAAGATGCATTGCCTGTACATTACAATCTTTATACAATAAATTCAATCCAAGCTACTACAACAATTTACAATGAATTTCACTGAATATTCATTCAGTTTCTGCATGAACAAACTTCTTTTAAACAAGTATCAATAGATTTCCAGAACAGTTATTTTAAAATCACTAAAGTTTATACCTTTTGTGTCCACAGAATGACTGTTCAGACAGTCCCGACGTTACCCAGACAGTCTCACACCGCTCTTCATCCTGAGTCAGGCGGAAATCCATCCACTGGACTCTAGATCACTCAAAAGTCGCCGGGGACCCAGCCATCCTCTGGCTCTGGACAAGTCTTCATGCTAATATTATTATAAATCTGAGGAAAACAAATAATTTAAATATCACATTATAAATATATTTATCTATTCAAAAAAGTGAGTAATTATTTATTGTTAATTTTTCTTAACGGAGCGTGAACATGATGATAATTACTCCGTTCTTGTGCTCTATGCCCCTCTCTACTGTTACGTGACCACCTGGTACCGTCACACAGTCATTCATATTTCCTTGACGATATGACAAAAACAGTAGTGATCCCAATAATAGTAAAACAAAAACTGGCGACGCATCTACCTTAGGTAATGCAGGCCCATTACACTTGCTACAATTATTGCCAAAGTACTGCATGGTGTGGTTGATACTCAGGTACAGCAATGTCTACATTGCATGATCCACAGTTTGGCTTCACACCTGTTTTCTCTACTGTAACAGCTGTGCTGAGTCTCAGGTATGCCGTCTAGTAGTACACAGACCGAAAAACACCTGTCAACGCCTGCTTTTTTATGTATCCAAAGCATTTGATCTGGTAGTATATGACACATCATGGCTGAAGTTGGCAAAGGACACTGACCTTCCTCCTAAAACAATATCTTTGCTGAAGTATTGGTATGAAAATCAAAGTAACATAGTCAGAGGGAACATAACGTAGGCGAGTAGGGTCGCTGTCTGACGTGTATGGGCTGAAGTGTGGCTTAAGGCAGAGTGGTTTGTCTTCACCTACTCTTTTCAACCTATATATGGACGGCCTGGTTCGTGAGCTCAGCAACGCCAAGTTTTTTTTTCTAACGGACCTGTAGTAGTTGTCTGTGGGTGCCTCTGCTACCTAACGGACTTTTGGAGTTAGCGCGGAAGCGCAGGACCCCCCTAAAACCTAACTTAAAGCCTAACATACTTACACTTTAGCAACGCCAAGGTCGGGTGCTCAATTGATGAAATAATTGTAAACAATTTAAGTTACGCTGATGACATGGCGTTTTTCTATCCATCCATCGCTGATTTTCGGTCCCCTGAATTTAATTTTAAATTGAAGTTAGAATATTATATATTATTTGTTATAGTATTGTGGTTAACGTCAAAAGATTTTGTACTTATCCACGATTATTATGACTTTGACCTTAAACTAATTATACCACATTTTCATTATCATTAGGTAAGATAAGGCACTTAAGATATTGAGAATTAATGACACTGGAATATAATACATTTTGTGTATTTTTATCTAGGCAAATAATTTATCAGAACTATAATTACAATGGAAACTACACTACATACCTAGTTAGCTAATTACACTGGACACGTCTGAATCATTCATAAACTGATGAAGGTACAAAGATAACCAAGACGATCAAGGCCACTTTAGTCATGCGTTGCATCGACCAAACGATTGAAAAAGTTTTAAAAATGAGATCAGCTGCCGGCCCCCTTGTCTCTTAATGTAGACACTTCAGAGTTTTGCATATTTTCACTGTTTGAGACATTCAGGATTGAGAAGATGACTAGGTCAAAAATATCGTTCTAATTAGTCTGTCAGGTAGGTAATGGAAAAATATGGGATGTATATTTTAAATATTTTTGTTTGTTTGATGGTGTTGTGTTTCAATTGTCCACTATTGAATTGGCAAAGATAATAATATGTATATTTACAGAACGTCAAATTTTCGAATATGAGAGATAGTGACGAATGACGTCACAATCTCCATAGTCTACATACAAATCGTCTACAAAAATATCGACGTGACGTCACTCGTTTTTTTTTAAACTATAAGTACATTTTGTCTTCGTCTTTTTTGGTCGGTGGTGGGGACCGAGTTGGATGACAGCAGTACTACAATGGCAGCGGTGGGCTTCACAGCACCAAGCAAACGAGCGCAAACAACAGATAAACGAAATGATCTAATATGTAGATGAACGATCTAATAGGCCATCGGTATTAAAACATTCATTCAACTGAGCTTTATTCAGAGCCCACGAGAAATCTATGTGTGGTGTGCTAAAAGAAGTGTTCACTTCAAAAACGCAGACATTAACATAAAGCAACAAACACGTAAATCGTGAGATATTGTCATTTAAATAGAAATAGATATTATATACCAAATTATATCGTTGTTGTCACATTTTTTTGTTTTTTTATCAGTAAAATGGCTTTACTTTTTTTTGTATTTGCTCCTTATTTTGGATAATTGTTGTTTTGGATGCTGTGTTTTTTCTATAGAGTATGAAATAAAATACACCGATCTCACTGATAATGTTGTATTTCCTTAACTATATTAAACGTTAACGCTATATTAATTTCTACGCAGATCTACAGCTCGGTAGCTGTCCAACCAAAGTCACCGAAACGCTAGAGTATGTTCTCCGTCAGCGTGCCATTACAAAACAATGACGAGTTTGCGACGTTTCATTTAAAATACGAATGTGTTGAGCGCGAGCAGCAACAGAGCGAGCGGGGCGAGGCGCGGCGCGGCGCCGGCGCTGCAGGCGGGCGCGTGCGGGCCCGCGCCCAGGCAGGCCGCGTACGACATGAGGTGCGGCAGCTGGCTCTGCTCGTACAGCCCCGAAAACATCTCGTGCTGCGCGCCCCACGCGAACACTGCCACGTCGTCGCCCGCGTGGGTCTCCGATTCGAGCAGCACTTCCGCGTGGGTCATCCATTCGGGTCCGCCTATAAATAAACTTATCAATACGCAAAAAAGCGCCGACGACATCGTGACTAATCTAAATTTAGTGCGTCGCTTATCGTTATCCTCACGTCGCTTATCCGTCCGAGGAACGAACCGTCGGTATTGAAATAAAAACAATAAAACGTAATACGTACGATAATCGGGATCCCGCGTGACGTCAGGCCGGATCCCGCCGGCGTGGGTCCGCGCGCCGGGCCCGTTGGTGTAGGAGAGCGTCATGTAGGGCACGCCGTCGTCGCCGAGGTCGTCCGAGGGTCCGAGGATGCTCCCGCCGCGGTGCGTGTACCCGTTGAAGGCCATCGCGTGCGAGTGGTCCGACGTCACCACGATCAGCGAGTCCTCGGGGGACAGCAGCTCCGTGGCGCGCTCGACGGCCTTCGAGAACTCGATCGTCTCGTCCAGAGCTCTCTCGATGAAGTTGTCGTGGTGCGCGTGGTCGATGCGACCGCCCTCCACGAACAGGAAGAACCCGTCCCGGTTGCGGCTCAGCGAGCGGATGGCCGCCTCGGTGAGCTCGACCAGCGAGGGCTCGACGCTGCGGTCGGCCGCCAGGTTGTACTCCATGTGTCCGCTGGAGAACAGCCCCAGCAGGTGGTCGGCTCCGGCCGCCGCGGCCAGCTCGGCGCGCGAGCTCACATAGCGGTGCTCGAGGTTCCGCGCCGCCTTGTCCGCCTGCCACTCCTGGATCAGGTTCCGGCCGTCGGTCCTGTAGCCAGCCGAGCCGCTTTCGTCGGTCGTCGTGTTCGGCAAAAATTCTCGTCTACCGCCTCCCAATATAACCTGCGAGAAAAAATGTATTAAATCCGGTTTGAAATACAAATGTATGTCGTATTAGAGCTTTATTTTTTTACGCTGTGGCCAGGTGCAAAAAAGCTATCAATATCCCCTGATATCAATATATATTGGCCGTATTATTGACGAAGTGATTCATAGTGTAGGAGTTATTTCGATGATTCGATCCTCTTAGATTAATGATAATAGATAAGAAGAGTAATGTGTTATGTGGAACGAGGAGTTACTTTGAAGTGAGTCCCGGGGTAGGAGCCGACGAGCTGCATCGCGATGTCGGGGCAGGTGTCGGTGTCGAACCCGTCCGCCTTCACCTCGGCGTCGTTCTCCCAGTCGCGCTCCGCCACCTTGGCGTACGCGCCCGCCGGGGACGCGTGCGTGATGCGCGTGGTCGTCACGATCCCTGTACACCGAGACGCGAAATGTGGAATATGTTATTTGTGAACTGTATTGCCGGCTCGAGCGTGGCACGTGTCGAAGCGAGCGGCGTCGGCGCCGCGGTCACGTACCGGCGTCGCGGCCGTCGGCGAGCGCCCACTCGGCGATGGACGACACGTGGTTGGCGCGGTCGGCGGACGCGAGGCAGCCCTGGCGCGGGACGGCCGCCGTCACGCCGATGGTGGCGTCGTTGTTCTTCACGCCGCACAGGTAGGCCGTGGCCGTGCACGCCGAGTCCGCGATTTGTGCGTCCACGCAGTACGTCTGCAACCGACAGCGATCGTCAGAATAAACGCATCACAAAAAGTAAAACCTTTTTTTTTAAGTTTAGGTATGTTCAATTCACCTAGATCTCTAAAAACGACATCGGTACCTTGACTAGTCCTATGGTGGGGAACTCCTCGAAGGCGAGCGTGGCCTCCTCCCCGGGCGCGCCGCGGCGCTGGCCCAGCAGCGTGCGCGCGGCGGCCAGCGTGGGCACCGACATCCCGTCCCCCAGGAACATCACCACGTTCTTAGCGCGCGTCTCCCCGCGCCCCAGCCCGCGCCCCTCCCGCGCCTGTATCCCGCGCCGCGCCTCCTCGTACCAGTAGTCCGCGGTCTGCTCCTGCGGGTTGACGGTGCCGGCGGTGTCGGTGTCGGCGGTGTCGGTGTCGGCGGCGGCGCGCCCGCGGTGGTAGCGGTCGGCGGCGGCGCTCGCGGCGACCAGCGACAGAACCACCAACGATAACCTCATTGTGTCTTCGTGCGGTTTAATCGTGTTTCTAACGACCGAATTACTTATAAACCTCGAAAGTAATCTAATCTAAAGCCAAATAATTATTATCGGCGTCTTCTCCGTTTAAGTATACCTAATTATGATCGATTTGTTTGCGATCGATTCCTTTTTACCCGACTGAAAGAAGGGTTATGTTTTTCGCGCGTATCTTTTTGCGCGTTTGTAAATTTCTTTATTCCCACGTATCTTCCAAACGGCTGGATGGTTTTTGACGATTCAGGTATCGTTAGATTTGTCTCAACTACCCAAGTGTTCTTAGATAGGTATTAAATAAAAAAAACAACATAGCCGATGTTTGACGCAAAATTGTAAGTAGATGAAAAAAAAATTTTTACCTAGCTTATCGAGTAGGGTGTCAAAATAAAGGAAATTTAAAGAGCATTTCAAATATGTATACATGTTGTGTAGTTAAATGCTATTTGGAATAACTACAAGCATTTTAATTCAATCATCACTACATACACGTAGTAAGAAACAAAGCCGCTTTCTGTCCCTATATCCCTATGTATGCTTAGATCTTTAAAACTACTAAACAGATTATGATGCGGGTTTTTTAATAGATAGAGTGATTCAAGAGAAATATTTTTATGTAAAATACATGCATAGTACAGTAGAGAGACACTGATAATTTTAAAGATTTCTAAAGCGAACTCATAAATTAACACAATTTTTGCGCTTAAATTGCAAACGCTGCCTGAACCCTACGAGATAGATTAAAATAATGTACCGCAGTATTGTACAATTGAAAAGGTCTTCAAAAAAGCTAATGGTGGTATATGTCTATCTCTTAGGGATAACCCACAATAACCATATTTATTAGTATACTTAATATCATCATTGCACCCGTGCGAAGCCGGGGCGGGTCGCTAGTTCAAATATATTTGTTTGAAATGAAATTCAAATAATAATCTTAGTAATTTAATTTCTGTTCTGTTTGACACGCCATCAAAAGTACTTACCAAACAGTTTTTGCTACATTTACCCAGGGAATAAAACTATACGCTTTCGTTCATAGGAGACTGCCAAAAGGAATACTAAAAAGGACAAAATAAAATAAATGATTAAAAAATAATAAAACACGACTAAAGAACAACAGATAAGAAAAACACTACAAAGACCGAAACAAGTTTGACAAAATAAAGTATGTACTACAAAGACCGAAACAAGTTTGACAAAATAAAGTATGTACTACAAGGACCGAAACAAGTTTGACAAAATAAAGTATACTGTACTAAAACATTACTACATTATAAGCTGAAAGTTTAAGTTAAATAAATTACATTATGTTTGGTGGCAGGCGGAACACAAATACATTTTCTAACGACATGAATACGACGAAAATAATTTACAAATGGGTTCCGCCTGCCGGCCAACATAATGAAATTTATTTAACTTAAACTTTCAGCTTCTAATGTAGTAATGTTTTAGTACATACTTTATTTTGTCAAACATGTTTCGGTCTTTGTAGTACATACTTTATTTTGTCAAACTTGTTTCGGTCTTTGTAGTGTTTTTCTTTTTGTTGTTCTTTAGTCGGGCTTTATTATTTTTTTAATTTTTTTTTTTGTTTTCGAGACGCACAACGCACATTTGGTACGTGTTTTCTTCAGATCTAACTTATAAAACGTTGAGTAAATTCACATCACTCATAACAAGGTATTTTGTTTTAGAAAACTATTTCAATTAGGCAACAGCACGTCAGCAAATTTATATGGAATATTGTTACTCCTATGTATAATATTTATCATTATTTTTATCGATTAAAAATATGTAGGACACTATATTGTCATATTAATATTATTGTGTATTAATTACTGTATTTTTTATTATAGGTATTTCTAAACGTGCAGTCACGTGGTAATGGACAACGCATCATACCACTGCACTTAGATAAATAAAACGGCTACAATGGGCAATGTAAAAGCAGAACGCCAAAATAAAGTAGCTTAAGAAAAATTAAATAGACTTCGACGATTGTTGGACAAAACCTCAGTTAGGTACTCAAATCCTACTAATATTATAAATGTAAATGTATGGATGTTTGGATGTTTGTTGCTCAATCACGTCCTAACGTATGAACGGGTCGAGCTGAAATTTGGAACACATATGGATTATAGTCTGGAAGAACACGTAGGCTACTTTTTATCCCGAAAAAACAACGGGAACAACGACGGGAACGGGAACTTCGCGGGTAACACCGCGGGGCGCTTCTAGTAATATTATAAATGTCAATGTATGGATGTTTGGATGTTTGTTGCTCAATCACGTCGTAACGTATGAACGGATCAGGCTGAAATTTAGAACATAGATAGACTATAGTCTGGAAGAAAACATTTTTTATCCCGGAAAAACAACGAGAACGGGAACTACGCGGGTAACACCGCGGGGCGCTGCTAGTAAAGAAATAAAAATAACCTACAATACTAAGTAAAATAACTGTTAAAGGCACATTGATAAGAAGTTTTGCGGTTAACCCTACTGTAAAAAGAAGATGATGCTATGGAAGGTATTGACCTATTAAAAGAGCACTCATCGCCAAATTTTCAAATGGTGTATTTATGGTCTCAATAAAAGATTTACAAGTTTAAATTATTGTGATTGATTGATTGATTGACAAGTTTAATTTATATACTTGTTATTTTGTTGTTGGTGTAGGTGGGTCTATGTTGTTTAGATTGTAATAAATTAAACTGAAAAATCCCTTCTCGTACCTGTTTTATGAAGTTGAAAGTTCTCAATGAACGGGTAACCTATTAGCTTAACCTGGCAACATTAAGTACGCCACCAGTCGCAAGCAAAGTTATATTGCGCGCACTATACTTAAACTGATATTTCGTTATTTTTTACTCGTTTCTCTATTGCTTATCTTTATTAGTCATGTTAATTATTATTGTTTCGTATTGTTATCAATAGTGTTTATGTATTTATTGTATGTATTTTAGCTGTTATATAAGTGTAATATTGTTGTGTAGTATATGTATTGCGTGTATATTATTCTACCACCAAGGAGTAATGCAAACATTACTGTGTTCTAGTTTGAAGGGCAATGTTTCATAGAGGACATAGAGATAATAGTACATAATGATATAAGTGCGCTAATTACAGCCGAGGCAATATTGCTAACTCGAGCCGTAGGCGAGAGCTATAATTAGCAGAGGCTGTAATTATCAAAGCGCACGTATGTCATACGACGTTTTATAACATATTTGCGAGGAAATAAATAAAACTGAGTACATTAAAAAAACATACAGCGAAAGAAATAGGGCGCGGAATTATATTTACTTGTTAACAAATTAGCAATGCGCGCGCAACTGCAACTTTTTTTTTAGCAATCACACAGAACCAGCCAGTATGCCAGTTGCAGTAACAAAGTAAATTAATATTTTTGTGTTTTGTTCCAGATAAATTGTTGTAATAGATGGTCAAAATTAATTAAATAAACGAATTAAATAATTATTTATTATATTTTACCTCTCAAAGTTAATTTTATTCATAAAACACTTTTCTGACATAAAAAACTCTTTACTAAGATTTAGTAAAATAAATAATTTAAAAAATAATTAAACCCGACTAAAAACAACAACAGATAAAAAAACACTACAAAGACCGAAACAAGATTGACAAAATAAAGTATGTACTAAAACAATACTACATTATAAGTTGATAGTCTAAGTTAAATAAATTACGTTATGTTGGGCGGCAGGCGGCACCCATTTGTAAATTATTTTTGATCGTTAGAAAATGTATGGGTCTCGCCTGCCACCAAACATAACGTAATTTATTTTATAACATATTTGCTCGTAAAGGGTCTCTTATTGGACCAATTTCTGTATCGTAATGTATCTTATTACGCACTTGTGCTGTAATGTGTAATGTAAAACGCACGGTTTCAAAATGCTCCGTCCACAGACTAGGTAGAGATATATGCTCCGCCTAAAACGAACGGTACCTTTTTAAATCTTAGTGAAGAGTTTTTATGTTAGAAAAGTGTGGTCAACATTTTATGAATAAAATTAACTTTGAGAGGTAGGTAAATTATAATAAAGAGTTATTAAGTCGTTAATTTAATTAATTTTGGTCATAAATTACTTTAATTTTTCTGTAACAAAACACAAAAATATTAATTTATTTTATTAACTAATGGCATACCGGCTGGTTCTGTGCCGTTGCTTAAAAAAAAAGGCGCCGATGCGCGCGCATTGCTAATCTGTGATCCATAGTGATAACTTACTCTGTGCTGTGATCTGTGATCAAGTAAATATTATTCCGCGCGTTTTTTTCGTTGTATTGTTTTTATTTGAAAATGTCGTCAGAGTTTTGTTTATTTCCTCGCAAATATGTTATAAAACGTCGTATGACATACGTGCGCTTTGATAATTACAGCCTCTGCTAATTATAGCTCGAGCCGAAGGCGAGAGCAATAAAGCCTCGGCTGTAATTATCAACTTACCGCACTTATATCATAATGTACTATAACTTAGACTTTCAGCTTATAATGTAGTAATGTTTTAGTCATACTTCAAGTCAATCTTGTTTCGGCCTTTGTAGTGTTTTTTTTATCTGTTGTTGTTTTTAGTCGGGTTTTTTTTTTAAATTAGGTATTTAATTAATTACGTACTTTTTAGGGTTCCGTAAAACGTAAAAACGGAACCCTTATAGATTCGTCATGTCTGTCTGTCTGTCTGTCTGTCTGTCTGTCTGTCTGTCTGTCCGTCCGTATGTCACAGCCACTTTTTGCCGAAACTATGAGAACTACACTGTTGAAACTTGGTAAGTAGATGTATTCTGTAAACCGCATTAAGATTTTTACAAAAGTTTTGTAAAAAAAACAAAAATTAGGGGTGCCCCCCATTCTGAGAACTGAAGCTCAAAAAATTTTTTTTCATCAAACCTACACGTGTGGGGTGTCTATCGATAGGTCTTCAAAAATGATGTTGAGGTTTCTAAAATAATTTTTGTCTACACTGAATAAATTGCGCGAGAGACGCTTCCAAAGTGGTAAAATGTGTGTCCCCCCTCCTCTAACTTCTAAAGTAAGAGAATGAAAAATCTAAAAAAAATATATGATGTACATTACCATGAAAACTACCAACGAAAATTAGTTTGAACTCGATCTGATGAGTAGTTTTTTTTTAGTGCGTCATAAATACACTATTATTAAAACTTCGATCAAAGTTACAACGAACTACAAGAACTATGTGTACTATGTATATTATGTTACTTGCTGCAACGGAACCCTTCATGGGCGAGTCCAACTCGCACTTGGCTACTTTATTAGTGTTCCTTTCGGCATTCTCCTATGAACAAAACCGTGTTGTTTTATCACCTTTGGAAATCTAGCAAAAAATGATTTATGAGGACAATGATTGGTAAGTACTCTTGATGGCGTGTCAAACAAAACACAAATAAAATAACTAAGTACTTTTAACTAAGATTATTGTTTCAATTATAATTTGCGTTCGGGTTTTGTTTAATATAGTCCATCGCAAAGTTACATTTGGGGTTGCGTTTTTTAGAGGACGCAATTTTATTTTTCTGATGTGTAGGGGGGTTCAGTGTTAAGCTAAAACCAAGTTTGTGGGGTCTCAACCCTTGTCCCACGGCTGCCATCTTGAAAATAGGGGTTGAAATGGTTTCTACGGTATATCTCTTAAACAATTTATTTGATAAAAAAAATATGAATATTTTTTGTTGCAAATTATATTCTCTACAACTTTGGTCCAGTAACTTTTTGTCGTAGAACTATAAATAAAAAAGTTACAAGCGAATAGCTAATAAAAAGAATATAGTTATCACTGAAGTTCAAATCGTATCTAAAATTATTCGAAATCGTCTTCACAATTAAAAACAGAATAAAATACATCCGCATGTGGAGAAATATGTATCACAACTAAAAGATATAGGTTAAGCGACAACTTCTACACAATGTTATGAGCTATTCTTACAATAACAGAGGTAAGGAGTAACAATAACAATAGCAGGCAGCTGTTCTTTTATTCCCTCATGCTCACTTGGGTATTTTCTACCTGAACAGTATTCTCGGTAACGGCTATGGCGCTACGCGCGGATATTACGCTATACGCTATGACAAATTACAAATCCAAGATGGCCGCCATCACAAAATGGCAAAATACATTTATTTTTTTACTACTCCCTCAATATGGGTACCAAATGAGAGGGCATTACTAGTAGGAAGTTGTACGGTTTACAAATCCGAGGCAGTCGGGGGTAAATTTTTATTTTGTTCATGTTCGTTCATAAAATTGTTCGGTATAGTGATGAGCTACTAGAGACGTAGGTATAAGATATAGGTAGTCGAGCTTGCATGGAACTTCTAATCAAGCATTTCTTGTTTCTTTATTCGTAAAAGCAGATTTATTTTTATTTATTCGTATGAACTAGGTATCGTAGTTGTAGACCGCCCAAATGGACTCCAACCGTCAAACAGTTCTAGCCATTACCTATTGTATTAAAGGATTAAATTTACAGTAAATAATAATTCAACTTATGTTTATTCCATTCACAATATCGAAGTAAACCACAGTCACAGTAGTGAAGTCCACATCAGTGTTGGAATGACCTGTTAAAATATTGTTGGACCTTTCCGCCACACGTTGTATAATCGCTTATAACTTTTTCATTTATATTTCTACGACAAAAAATTACTGAACCGAGGTTGTAGAGAATTTAATTTGGAACAAAAAATGGTAACAAATTTTTATCAAATAAATAGTTTAAGAGATATACCGTAGAAACCATTTCCACCCCTATTTTCAAGATGGCGGCCGTGGGACAAGGGTTGCGACCCCACAAACTTGTTTTTAGCTTTACACTGACCCCCCCCCCCCCCCTACACATCAAATAAATAAAATTGCGTCCTCTAAAAAACGCAAGGTAAGGCCTAAAAAATGTAACATTTCAATGGACTAATACGTTATCAATAGCACTTATCAATCTTCTTTTAAAAACTTGTGTCATCTGAAGGCATTGAAACCAAATAAATATATTCGAATGATTGAATTAAAATGCTTGTAATTATTCCAAATGAAATTTAATTACACAACATATTTACATATTTGTAATGATATTTTGTTACCCTACTCGATATGCTAGATAAAAGTTTTTTTTCCAACTACTTACATTTTTGCGTCAAAAATCGGCTATATTGTTTTTTTTTATTTCATACCTATCTAAAGACACTTGGGTAGTTGAGACAAATCTAACGATATCTGAAGCGTAAAAATACATCCAGCCGTTTAGAAGATACGTGGGAATAAAGAAATTTGCAAACATTCAAGATAAGCGCGAAAAACAAAACCGTTCTTTCAGTCGGGTAAAAAGTAAATTAAATCAAATATGTTACATTACCTCTGTACTATATACCTCTATGCATAAAAAATAGATTTAAAAGTGTTGACACATTACCATTCATTTTAGACGGAGCATTTTGAAATCGTGCGTTTTACATTATATTACCGCACAAGTACGTACCTCATTACATTACGATACAGAAATTGGTGCAATAGGAGACCCTTTACGAGCTAATGTGTTATAAAACACCTTATATCTCTGGAGGACGAAGGATCGTCACTCTATACTTAAAATAAAGTGGCCAAGTGCGAGTTGGACTCGGCCATGAAGGGTTCCGTTGCAGCAAGTAACATAATATACATAGTACACATAGTTTTTTTTAGTTTGTTGTAACTTTGATCGAAGTTTTAATAATAATGTATTTATGACGTACTAAAAAAACTACTCATCAGATCGAGTTCAAATCAATTTTCGTTGGCAGTTTGCATGGTACATCATATATTTTTTTAGTTTTTTCATTCTCTTATTTTACCACTTTGGAAGTGTCTCTCGCGCAAATTATTCAGTGTTGACAAAAACTATATTAGAAACCTCAACATCATTCTTGAAGACCTATTGATATACATCTCACACATGTAGGTTTGATGAAAAAAACATTTTTGAGTTTCAGTTCTAATTAAGGGGGGCAACCCTAATTTTTCTTTTTTTTGTAATAATCTTAATGCGGTTCACAGAATACATTTACTTACCAAGTGTCAATAGTGTAGTTCTCATAGTTTCAAAAGTGGCTGTAACATACGGACAGACAGACAGACAGACATGACGAAACTTTAAGGGTTCCGTTTTTACGTTTTACGGAACCCTAAAAAGTAGCTTAAGTGACGATTTGTAGATTTTTGTCATAAGGGTTTTTCTCCACACCCCCTACTTTTACTCTACTGAACGAGAAAGTGAGGTCCCTTTTCAAACTGAGTACCTACTCCTACACATGTTTATCTCTCCAGTAGGAAACAAAATTAGAATAATAGTATTGCAAAGTCTCTGCTACCAGTGTTTTGACAATACAAAAAACATACAACATAAGAGTGCCGACCCGTATCCTTGTCCAAGGTCCAATTTCTAATAATAACCTAAATTGTGCCAACAATTTTTCACGAAATAATTACCTGTATTGCGGGGCCTACCAGTTCTACAATTAGATGTGTACTTACCCAAGTTCAAACTATTCGTTCCTCACGATGTTACTGTACACAATATACAAAATATATAAAAGGATCATCATCATCATCATCAGCCGCAAGACGTCCACTGCTGAACATAGGGGTCCCCCCTAGATTTGCACAACGAACGGTCCTGCGCAACCTGCAACCAGCGGTTTCTAGCGACCTTTGTGAGGTCATCTGTCCATCTAGTGGGAGGCCGTCCAACACTGCGTCTTCCGGTTCGTGGTTGCCACTCGAGAACCTTTCTTCCCCATCGGTTGTCAGTTCTGCGAGCGATGTGGCCTGCCCATTGCCACTTCAGCTTGCTTACTCTTTGATCTATGTCGGCCACTTTCGTTCTTTTGCGAATATCCTCATCACGGATTCTGTCACGCAAAGAAACTCCAAGCATAGCTCTCTCCATAGCTCGCTGTGTGACTTTGAGCTTTGTTATGAGGCCCACAGTTAAGGACCACGTTTCAGTTCCATAAGCCATCACTGGCAACACGCACTGGTTAAAGACTTTTGTCTTTAGGCATTGGGGTATTTTGGACTCGAAGATGTGTCGAAGTTTCCCGAAAGCCGCCCATCAGAGTTGGATCCTTTGCTGGACCTCTTTGTCGATAAAAAGGTATGTGTGTATAATCAACGAAGTCTCTTCGCCGTGTCTGGTCGCCGCACTTGTCTTGTACTCTCTTACAACATTCCGTCCAACACTAATTCAACAGTTCACTAACATTGCTTTTTCCAAAAGCACCCAAAACTATTCAAAGGGTCCGCCCTTGAGTTTTTATGTTTTATTAAATAAAAGACTCGTCACTCGACCGCAAGCGGTGACCAAGTGAATATTATGCAATTTTTTTTTATTAGTTTATTCTTGGTCATGGATACTAGTCCTTCAGCCGAGCAAACTTATTTATAGATTAGTGTTGCCACCCACTTTTTATAATTATTACTGACTTTTACCATAGATTATTATAAGCTGGAATCGAAATCGTTCGAATTTTCGAAAGTCACGATTTTATATTAACACGAAAATTCTAACGCGACAAAATGCTAAAAATGACCGTATATTCTAAACTATCTATTATTATTTTTTTGTTTAATTTCTGCCACTAATGGTTGCCTGAAAAAATTGCCTATTAGCGATTATGGCGCCATTTATGGTACTTGTTACAAGTATTTCATATTTTTTATAATTAAATCTATTACTGGTATGCATAATAAGCGTTTCTGTCTGTCTGCCTGTCATATTTAAAAAGTTGGATTGAATTATTTACAACACTTAATTATTTTATTTATTTTGTGTTTACAGTTCTTTTGTTATTGTTTCAAATGTCCACTATCATTACCGATAAACACACAAACCTTTTTAACCAGATTGGTTTCAAGTTAATGCAGCACACTACTATGACACCTCACTTAGTTTTAAAACTTGTGAAGAGTTCCGTTTTACCAAAATAAACACGTTTTATTTCACTCCCCAAAAAACACAGTAATCCGTAATGTTTTCCTAGTATTTTATGCACGGATCATTATCTAACCTTGACCAGGGTCGTTACGTTACTGAGGAAATGTAAGTAATTTTTTGTTTTTTTTTAAGTAATTTGGGGGTAGACGGATGCCACGGTGCCGGCCATCACTTGTACTTTTTTTAAAAGATTGAATGGAGATGTGTAAATAAATAGCACTGATATGAAAACTACAAAACACACGCGTAAATCTTCAGACTTTTTATTTATTTTCAGCAGGTCGTGTTCAGTAACGGCAGTAGATGCTGCTGTTAAATATTGCTAATGTAAAAAATAAAGATGTGTAATACTTATATTTGAGGGTTATAAATTAATAAGCTATAGTACATATCAAAATTAAAAACCAATTCCAGAGATCAAACCTTATTATGTAAATAAAGCACGGGAGGAAAAGAACACGAGCAGTAGCAGAGAGAGCGGTGCGACCTGTAAGCCAGCGGCAGCGTTACAGGCGAGAGCGCGCGCGCCGGGGCCCAGGCAGGCCGCGTACGCCATGAGGTGCGGCAGCTGGCTCTGCTCGTACAGCCCCGAGAACATGTCGTGATGCGCGCCCCACGCGAACACGGCCACATCGTCACCGCCATGCGTCTCCGAATCCAAAATGACTTCAGCGTGCGTTCGCCATCTCAGCGTTCCTATGAAACAGTAAGGCGAGTTGAAAAACTGAACCGAAAACCTCAAGCACGGATATCATTGCACTATTTTAACTTAAACATACGGTAATCTGAGTCCTGCGTGACGTCGGGGCGGACACCGCCGGCGTGGGCGCGCGCGCCGGGCCCGTTGGTGTAGGAGAGCGTCATGTAGGGCACGCCGTCGTCGCCGCGGTCGTCCGAGGGCCCCAGCACGTCCCCGCCGCGGCGCGTGTACCCGTTGAAGGCCATGACGTGCGCGTGGTCCGCCGTCACCAGCAGCAGCGAGTCCTCCTCCGGCAGCAGCTCGGCGGCGCGCTGCACGGCGCGGGACAGCTCGATGGTCTCGTCGAGCGCGAGCTCCACGTAGTTGTCGTGGTGCGCGTGGTCGATGCGGCCGCCCTCCACGAACAGGAAGAACCCGCGCTCGTTGCGGCTCAGCGAGCGGATGGCCACCTCGGTCAGCTCGGCCAGGGTCGGCTCCGATACGGGATCGCCCTCCATGTGATACCGCAGGTGCGTGCCTTCGAACAGCCCCAGTAAGTACTCGGGCGGAGACGAGAACAGCTCCATCAGCTCGTCGCGATGCCACACGTACTTGTGGCTCACGTTCCTGGCGGCCTTGTCGTCCTGCCACTCCTGAATCAGGTGGCGGCCGTCCTCCCTCCTCCCTCGCGTGTTCTCCTCATCTCGTATCGTGTCCGGGATGAACTCGCGCCGGCCGCCACCCAGGATCACCTGTGAGTTCATTTTTTTCGATAAAAATGGGACTGATACTAGAAACAAGAAGCGACCAGAGTTTCAAAATCTAAACCGACCTTGAACTTGTTCCCGGGATGCATGTGCACGAGCTGGTGCGCGATGTCGGGGCAGGCGGCGGTGCTGTGGCCGGCCGCCGTCACCTGCGCGTCGTTCTCCCAGCCGCGGTTGGCGGACTTGGCGTACGCGCCCGCCGGAGACGCGTGCGTCACGCGCGTCGTCGTCACGATCCCTGCAGAGTCACAGTTTCAATTTCAAATTGGCTCTTTTTTGGTTTAGAACCACTCACTTATGTGTGAATTTAAAAGCCGTTGGTATTTTTAATCTTATAATAAAACCAACGGACTTCCTGAAAAAAAGTGTGCTTTTTACGATTTTTCCAAGGCATTTGACTCTGTTCGTCGAAGAACTCTCCTAAACAAATTATTGTTTAGTGGTGTGACAGGTGTTGCCTTGAATTTTATTGATCCTACCTGTCAAACGTATACAAATAGTAGGTTTATATATAATTTAATCGAAAGTAGTACCTTTATCCATCAAAGTATCCCAAGAATCCATTCTTAGCTTCTATCTATACCTGGTCTATGTAAATGATCTCCCAAAAATGATCAACAATCCAACTCTTATACTGGTTTATTTGCTGATGCTATTCTGTTTTATGTACAGACAAGTATTGTTTTTGATTTTGTAGAAATAAACAAAATTAGTTTTTTTTTTGTAACTGGTTTGATGGTAACATTTTTAATATGTTGAATCCTGCTAAAGCAAAGCTCTTTCAAACGTACAAAGCTCCATGCGAAAGTTGTGACTGAATAAAATAATTTTAACAAAAAAAGAACCGACTTCAAACAGTAAACTAAAAAGTAAAAAATAAATCTCTTTACCACAAAGTAGAACGTACTTTGATAAATTTGAACAGACATGATTAAATAAGTATTTAACAATTCTGAAGCCGGTGCCAAGTAAAACAACTACAGCTGAAGCTAACATTCGTAAAGTAGTCAATCGAACTGACATTTTGAACATAGAGAAGTTGTTGGGGACATATTATGTGTGATAGACAGGAAGGTTGTTGCAACATTTACTTGGCACCGACTTCAGAATTGTTAAATACTTATTTAATCATGTCTGTTCAAATTTATCAAAGTACGTTCTACTTTGTGGTAAAGAGATTTATTTTTTACTTTTTAGTTTACTGTTTGAAGTCGGTTCTTTTTTTGTTAAAATTATTTTATTTTACGATTTTAAGTGATGGTTAGATGAATAATTCTTGAATTAGGTGAGAAGATAAAGATAATATAGATATTTAAGAGTACATGAATCAAGCAGAAACACTAGCTACTGTAAACCGTTAAACAGTTCACATAACTGTCCTTTGTCTTCATCGTCAGACCCCTAATAACAGTCACATCCCACCTAGGTATGTGTAAAGTGCTCATCGATACAGCTTTATTAAGCCTATACTCAAGGTAACTGCTGTAGATCGTTGAGGAGTAGCCTCGACTGTCTTTCGGCTCCTTCATCGGATCGACTCCAGACCTTCATTCAATTGTAGTGCTTTAAAATACTTAATTGAAACATTTTCAAACGCACTAGTCTACCCTTGCAGTTTTTAAAGATCTAACGATTAATTAATTAGTTACAACGCGATTGAGCAACAAACATCCAAACATAGACATTTATAATGATGATGAAAGACAGTCCCAAGACATCTAGACGTAAAGTGCTCATCAATACAAATTATTCAAGCCCAAACACAAGATAACTGCTGTAAATCTTTGAGGAGTTCCCTCGACAGTATTTTGGCTCCATCATCAGATCGCTTCCAAATCTTCGTAGTGCCAAACCAAAATAAATTGTAGTGCTTGTAAATACTTAATGGAAAAATTAACAACCGCGCTTGTCGCCCCTACAATTTTTGCAAGTTCTCTTCAATTTCTGCAGGATTCCATCATCAGATCCTGTTTCCTTATCATGGTACCACCCTTGGAATGTCTCCTATTCAACAAAAAAAGAATCATCCAAATCGGTTCATAAACAACGAAGTTATCCGCGAACACACATAAAAAAAAAAAGAAAAAAAAATATACGGTCGAATTGAACTACTTTTTTTTAAAGTCGGTTAAAAAGGAGTATATATTGAATCGATCGAAACAACAGTGTTTTTAGGTATAACTGTAGATTCTGAGCTACATTGCGTCAGTACACTAATAAACAACCTGATAAGTCTAACTTAGCGGCGCATGCAATTCGACAAATTAGAAAGATCTGTTTGGCGCCTGCTAGATTGGTAAATCGTGAATATTTATTTAGTACAATGTCATAAATATGGCTTTATACTATGAGGATCAACAGCAGACAGAAATTCAATCTTCGGGCTGTGGGAAATGGGGAAATAGGTTGTGGAAAAAACAGCGACGCGGAGCGCCCAATGGGTCAGTACTAACCGACGTCGCGGCCATCGTCGAGCGCCCACTCGGCCAGCGAGCGCACGCGCGCGGCGTCGTCCAGCGAGGCGGCGCAGTCGTGACGCGGAACGGCGGCGGTCACGCCCAGCGTGCCGCGGTTGGTCTTCACGCCGCACAGGTAGGCTGTGGCTGTGCACGCCGAGTCCGGGATCTGCGCGTTCACGCAGTACGTCTGCGGACACAACATAAAGCTCAACCTCGCGGAACTCTCACACTTTGAATTATTCACGTAATCAACTACATACTGCGTACATGATATTACATAAAATTTGTCATTTCAATAAGTTAAATAGTTGTTTTAATTTGTAATTAAATGCACAAACGATTAGATAACGATTAAAAGAAATATTTCAGTAGAGCTGAGATAATTCTCTTATGGATGGGTAGGAGAATTATCTCTGTAATGATACAATGACAGGCTGATATAGTTATTATCTAAAAATGATATATTACTAAAGTTTTAGTGAGTCTCATAGGCTGTATCGATAATTATCGAATTAAGTTTGAGTTGTGACTCTTATAGAGTAAGATCCCAGAGCTGCCAGACGTCACCTATTTTCTGATGAATGAAATGTGGACGATTGAGTAGAGTTAGTAAGTACTAAAAAGACATGCTTACACGCTAACTTGCTTAGACGGCCAATTTTGAGATATGAGGTAATGAAGGTACATTCAAACATTACTTACTTCACTTATTTTCTAATAAGTGATTTTCACGTATGTTGTAGGCAATATCCTTAAAAACAAGGTCCCAATACTCCCAGACACTTTTCGTCGACCGTTTTGCTAATAATTTAACTTCACTTAAATTCTCATGCCCCATTTGTAAATACGTTCATCAGACAACTATTATGAAGCTTTTTCCAATAAGATAGACTACGGGGGCAATCATCCCCTAAACTCAACTATGCCTCTATGGGTAAAAGCGCGAGACTGAGTGAGACATTTATTAGGAAATATTGACTATTAAAAGCTTTAAAATAGTTGTCTGACGAACATATTTACAAATGGAGTATGAGAATATAAGTGAAATTAAATTATTATTTTGGAGTTGTTAAGCAAAACGGCCGACGGAAAGTGTCTGGGAGTATTGGGACCTTGTTTTTAAGGATATTGCCTACAACATACGTGAAAATCACTTATTAGAAAATAAGTGAAGTAAGTAATGTTTGAATGTACCTTCATTACCTCATATCTCAAAATTGGCCGTCTAAGCAAGTTAGCGTGTAAGCATGTCTTTTTAGTACTTACTAACTCTACTCAATCGTCCACATTTCATTCATCAGAAAATAGGTGACGTCTGGCAGCTCTGGGATCTTGGACTATTAGTTATGATAAACCAGAAACCAGAATAAAACTTTTGTGCAAATTATAGCTTCTGTTCTGGTAAAATGGTTTTGGAAAAGAGAATTTCAGCCGCCTCATGGTGGATAAGGCTCTCATGAACCATTGCGATGGCCTCACGGCTGTCTAGTGTTGGCAAAATTGTCCTCATCGGAGACATCAATTAGGTGTCTTACATCGGAAGAGAAAATCTCTTCGAATTGAGGTATCTTCGCCTAAACCTGGTAACTAATATCAAACATAAGTTGTTTTGCACACATCGGAACCCGGTGGATGTCGCATAGGCACTGAGGGAGATATACTCAGGTATATTAGGTACATCTTTTGGTCAGGTCAGGTACTTCTTTTGTTATTGCCACAATAAACATTTTTTTCATTTTTTTTTTCATATATGTACTCCTCAGCTTTCCGTATAAAGTTCCTAGACCAGAGGAAGTCTAAGGGAGCACAAATAACCTACATCCTCTTCTTAGTTTCTCAAGAGGAAAGGAGACCCTGAGAAACCAGGGTTACGGGTCAGGCATGGGGTCGCACATCCTTATCATTCATGAAGCTCAGGGACTGGCAGATGAGTCAGTAATCGCCATCAAAACCAAAGCAAGTATAAAGCTGCACAAGATCGTGCCCCGTGTGGTCGTCGCAATCTCACGACACGTGGGAACTAAATCTATATATATATAAAAGCGAAAGGTCACTCATCAAGGAATCTCAGAAACTACAAATGCTAGGAATCTGAAATTTTGCATGGAGGTCTCTTTTAGCACGTAGGCGCTTGCTAAGGCGGGATTTTGCGAAATGCAACCCCTAAGAGGGTGAAACAAGGGATGAACGGTTGTATGAAAATGTGTGATTTTCAAAGTTAACAAATTATATATTTAGACACTTGACACGAAGCAATTAAATGTTCGTTCTATCGATTTTGTAATTTCAAACTATATGGGTATGAAATTGGAGTTAAAATGGGGAACGAATGTCTCTTACGCTTTCACACCTAAACAACTAAGCCGATTTTGATGAAATTGTATAAAATTGTTTTATTAAAAGCTGTTAAGTAACCGTAAATTTGTCTGGAATAGGTACTTACCTTAGTATTTATTTCGCGCGGACGAAGTCGCGGGTAACAGCTAGTTAATTATAAAGTAAACGGGAAGTAAATTATTCATTTTACAATTTTAACATTTACCAAACTGAAATTTGGGACAAACATTTTGAAAGTAGGTAACCAATAAATGATGTTTTTGTAAACTTTTAATTCTGATTTGGTTCTGTCATTGACTTTTGACAACCGGTCCGATTAGGACTTATCACTGAGACTTGACTCCGGGTGGGCTCCCGTCAGAAGCTCAAAGGAGATCCTGAGTGGAGCATGCGAAACTCAGGACCTCCTTTGAGCTGGCTCCCGCATTATTAAACACACTTTAGGGGTAGTAGCGACAAGGCTAAGTAGAGTCAGGGTGCTTCGAGTTGGATTTGGGTCCTAAGTTACCTAACCGGTCGGAATTGTTTACTTAGACCATGTTCATGTTTTGAACAAATAAATTATCTTTTTTAGAATTTCAAATTCTACAGTCATTATTCTTCTAGAAATTAAAAACTTACAATCAAGTTTCTATGTAATAAATTAAGTTGCTTACCAAACAACACGTTATAAAATAAAATGTGTCAAGTACTGGTTTTGTATTTAAATATTTGTTACAAACATAATAAAAATATTAGCAGAATCCGATTTTTTTTAAAATCGTGCGGTTATTCTGTCATCTGTTATGGACGTGAAGGACACGTCTCTGAATGATTGTAACACGTCTCACCCGTGTGAGGAATCACCGGCGGCAGTTAACTATTTTGAAAAATGTAAGTCTGAATTTTCTCTCACCGCCACCGTGAGCTACGAATTTTCTGTAAGCGTTTCGTTAAAATAATAATTATAACAGAAGTAGTTTAGTAGACACCTACAAAAAAAAAATTGGCAGTCATACGAACAGCATGCGAAACTCAGGACCTCCTTTGAGCTGGCTCCCGCATTATTAAACACACTTTAGGGGTAGTAGCGACAAGGCTAAGTAGAGTCAGGGTGCTTCGAGTTGGATTTGGGTCCTAAGTTACCTAACCGGTCGGAATTGTTTACTTAGACCATGTTCATGTTTTGAACAAATAAATTATCTTTTTTAGAATTTCAAATTCTACAGTCATTATTCTTCTAGAAATTAAAAACTTACAATCAAGTTTCTATGTAATAAATTAAGTTGCTTACCAAACAACACGTTATAAAATAAAATGTGTCAAGTACTGGTTTTGTATTTAAATATTTGTTACAAACATAATAAAAATATTAGCAGAATCCGATTTTTTTTAAAATCGTGCGGTTATTCTGTCATCTGTTATGGACGTGAAGGACACGTCTCTGAATGATTGTAACACGTCTCACCCGTGTGAGGAATCACCGGCGGCAGTTAACTATTTTGAAAAATGTAAGTCTGAATTTTCTCTCACCGCCACCGTGAGCTACGAATTTTCTGTAAGCGTTTCGTTAAAATAATAATTATAACAGAAGTAGTTTAGTAGACACCTACAAAAAAAAAATTGGCAGTCATACGAACTGCCGATAGAAGTGAAAACTTGTGACTCAAATGTTTTCACTTTTGATTGAATTGTCTAATTTATTTATCACCTTGTCAGAAGACAAATTATTTGTTAAACCATCGTAGGTCTATGTACATTCGCATAATTTCAACACCGCCAGCTAAATTGATGGTTGCGCCATCTAGTTTTATACCAACGTAATTATACAGAATATTGCAACTCTACTGTTTCTGTTGCCCTGGTACTGGTACCTAGGGGCAAACGCAACTCTTTTATATTTCTGTTGTCCTGGTATCTGGAGATAAACGCTGGGCTGTTGGAGGTAGGTAATCGAAACTCTTTACTGTTTCTGTTACCCTGGTACCTACCTGGCCGTTTTTACCGAGTTTACCCGAAGATTTCATATCCGATCCGATCCATTATCATATCCAAGCGTGACGATTGATGAATCCATTTCACAGCCCACGAAAATTCTGTCTATAGCGCGCCTAAAGAAGTTTTCACTTCAAAAAGTAAGAGACATACTCGTAAATCCACCGCCGCATAGTTTAACGGGTATAATTTAATTACAGGATAAGAAGTGTGTATCGCCGTACCTTCGCCATCCCCACGGTGGGGAACTCCTCGAAGGCGAGCGTGGCCTCCTCCCCGGGCGCGCCGCGGCGCTGGCCCAGCAGCGTGCGCGCGGCGGCCAGCGTGGGCACCGACATCCCGTCCCCCAGGAACATCACCACGTTCTTAGCGCGCGTCTCCCCGCGCCCCGCGCCCTTCCTCTCCCGCGCCTCGATCCCGCGCCGCGCCTCCGCGTACCAGTACTCGGCGGTGCGCTCCCGCGGGTCGGCGGCGGGCAGGTCCCGCGCCCCTTCCTCCGCCTCCCCCGCGCCCCGCTCGGGGTGGTAGCGGTCGGCGCGCGCGAGGGCGCACACGCACAGTGCGGCGGCGACGGTCGCCAGCGACGTACGCATCGCGGTCGGAAGATTGCGGCCGCGGGTGCCGAGCCGCTCCAATTATACGACTCTTTTATCTAATCGAACGCTGACCGAGCGCAGATAGTCTCACTTAATATTTTAATCGGCGGCCTATCGTCGTCCGAATAAAATTAAGTAGATGCTCATGGGAACGGCGTGATTTGGAGATGTTTGTCGAGCTACATTCTGCTGCGATAAAATTAGTAAGCCGACTGTTATCGAATTTACAAAATCGATAACCGACTAATAAATCATTATAATAGATATCGGATCTGTCTCTGGACCGATGTCGGCTTCTCTTTCCACGCTCTCGCGCTCTCGTTAGCCGTATTTGTAAACGTACGCTGTATTCAATATAGAACGGTAGAGCATGGTGTGCCACAAGGAAGCGTGCTAGGTCGGATCTTATTAAGCTATTGCATAGCTTTTATCGCGGGCCTGGAGACCGATTGTTACTAATGGTGCATCTCTTTCTTATGTTCACAAAAAAAGAGGGAGGGAAGACCGTCACGCCGTCCTCCCCACTCGGTCATTCGACTTTCAATCTTATGCTTTTACATTTACAGACTAAATGCTCTTAGCAGTGTTGCCAGCTTAACGGATTTCCCGTGATACGTAGTGGATTTGAGTACGTAGAGAACGGGAAAATAACTTTCTAACGGCTATTATCATAGCATATTTTGAAATAGGTATATCAATGCTGGAATAATGTCAGCGTAAAAGCTCACTAGCTCACTATTTAATCAATTTTAGAGATTTTTAATTTAACTTAAGTTTAGGGATAAATATTTTGAGTAGATGGAACACTGATTTCGCGACATTTAAAATTTTTGGATGTACATGAATGTCAATGTCACTAAATATGAATAAACAAAGTGCCTTAAAAGCAAAATATAGTGAAAAAGCTGAAAATCTTCATGTTCCAAGAAGCGTGCTATAATTGAGATGTTTTGGCTTAACAATATGGAATAGATAGATAGATAGATAGATACTCTTTATTGTACACACCATAAACAAACAAAAAAAACACTTATACAGGAGAGAATAACAATAACACTAGTGCTACAAGCGGCGGCCTTATCGCTTAAAGCGATCTCTTCCAGGCAACCTTAGGATGGAAATGGTTACTAAGAAAACTTTTAAAAGCGGGGTGTGTATCAAAAATATTTTAGTTACATACACTAAAAAGAAACATAATTACCTATATACGAATACAGATTACATACTAATACTTAAGATACTTGTAAAATATACTAATATATAATATGAATACGAAAAATAAATTAGTAAACCTACATAGAATTTACAAAGATAATATAATATGTGCAATGATATACATGAAACATATGTATACTTATTCTTAAAAATAACATTGCAGTAGAAAATTGTAGATTTGACAGAAAAGGTAGATAATAAATATAATTAGATTACTGTGACTCCAGCTTTGACAAATAAAACTCTTTTACGTTACTTTTAAAAGAATCCAGTGATGGAGATTTTCGTATAGAAACAGGCAACTCATTCCATAACTGGACAGCCTGAAAAGCAAAGGATTTGCCATAATACATCTCAGAACGTGCAGTTGGGGCATTCAGGGTCAAGTTAGTTTTTGACCTCAGCGGCCGAGCATGATAGTCTCGCCAAAAAGTGAATCGTTCTTTGAGGTAGCATGGAGTGGAGGGATTAAATAAAATATTGAATAAAAGGAAAAGAATGTGAGCATTACGACGCAGACGAATGGGTAACCACTTGAGCTTGGCGCGAAAATGAGAAACGTGGTCATATTTACGTAAACCGAAAATGAATCTAATAGAATAATTTTGGAGGCGCTCAAGTTTTTGAATCTGGTCTTCTCTAAGATCAGGGAAACAGACATCAGCGTAGTCCAGGATAGGTAGAAGCAGAGACTGTGCAAGAGCAATTTTAGTGGCAGTAGGTAAAAAGTTGCGAAGTCGTCTAAGAGAACCCCCTGATGAAAAGAGTTTACTACTGATAGTTTTAATGTGATTGTCCCAAGAAAAGGTTTGGTCAAATGTCACTCCAAGATTTTTGACTGAATCGCTAAATGGTATGCTAACCCCATTAAAAGTTACGTTAGGAATGAGCGTCCAGTCAATTCTCGAGACCCAGTAGGAGCTGCCTATCACTATGACTTGAGATTTTTCGGGATTGACGTTCAAACCAAAAGATTTGCTCCATTTACAAATACAGTCTAGATTGATATTAGTCTTTGCGATCGCTTCGCCAAGTTGATGGAGTGGAGCTTGTGTGTAAATTTGGAGATCGTCTGCATAAAGGTGGTAAGAAGAAGTCAGATAATTTGAGATGGAATTTATAAAGATAGCAAACAATAAAGGAGATAGCACACCGCCTTGAGGGACACCAGCTGTTGTATTACACCAGGAAGAAAAGGTATCTTCCAGGCGAATCCGCTGCCGGCGTCCTTGTAGGTAACTACGAAACCAATCGATTACCGGTGGAGATATGTTAAAGGAGCGTAGTAGTGCTAGTAAGATGTCGAAGTTGACGGCGTTAAAAGCATTACTGAAATCTAACAGGGCTAGAACAGTAAGCTTACCGTCATCCATTCCCAAGCGGATGTCATCAGTGACTTTAACAAGAGCAGACACAGTGCTATGCCCAGGACGGAAACCGGATTGAAGAGGATTGAGGAGATTATGCTTGTTAAGGAATTCACTAAGCTGGTTGTGGACAAGACGCTCAAGGATTTTCGAAAGAAATGGAAGAATTGATATGGGACGGAATTCGGAAAAAGATTTTGGGTTAGATTTTTTCGGCAACGTTACAATATGAGCATCTTTCCAAAGTGAAGGAAAAAATCCTTGATTTATAGATTTATTGAAAATGGAGCAAAGGATAGGAAGGATAATGTCAAGGATGGGCAAAAGCATGTTCCGACTTATACTGTCACTGCCAACCGCATTGGAGGATATCGACATAAAGCTCTTCTTAACATCACACTCAGTGAATCGATTAAATTGAAAAGATGCAAAATCGGGCGTTGGCAAGGCAGAAAGATTACTGAGCGTTGAATTTATATCTGCAGCAGACATAGTGGAAGCAGAAGAAAAATGACGATTAAGTGCGTCAAAGTCAATATTATTAGACGCGAAACTAGAACGTGACTTGCCAACTCCCATTGATCTAAGAAATTTCCAGACTCTGGCCGGATTTTCATCATTTACTGAAGTATGAATATGGCGGCGCATTGCATTCCTACACGCCTTATTGCAGCGATTCCGGGCCTGAACATATTTTGCATGATTGTCGTCAGAAGGACGGAATTTATATTTAGACTTGGCTGCTGATTTCTTATGCATCAAGATTTTTATTTCATCAGTAAGCCAGGGTGCAGGAAGGTGTTTAATTTTGACGGCACGTATTGGAGCATGCAAATCATAAAGCTGAATGATCAGAGAGTTAAAAATCGCTACCTGATCATCCACTAAGTCTGCGTTGAAAACCGTGTTCCAGTCAACATCCTCAGCGTCCCGCATAAGAGCGTCCCTATCCATGCCACTAAAATTGCGCTGCAGAAGAATTTGTGGTTTAATTTTTGGGGGTCGAAGTTTATACGAAAGGAAGACTAAATCATGGTAAGAAAAATTGTCAGCAGTGTACTGACCATGTTTTACAACATTATTAGGGGACGAAACTATTGCCAGGTCAAGAAGAGATGGCACACAATTGGGAAAATGGTGTGTAGTATTTAATGGAAGAATATGCAAGTTACAAGATTTTACAACAGATTCCAGTGCCAAACTGCGATAATCCTTCTTGACTAGACACGTGTTAAAATCACCCATAATGATGGAGTGATTATAGGACGGAATGAGGTTAAATAGAATACTCTCGAAAGAAGAAAAGTAATTAATGCTACTGGACGGACAATAATAGACTCCGAGAAGAACTTTAGTGTTAGAGAGAGAAACTTCAATAAAGAGATGCTCGCCACCATTCACGGGAGGTGGTTGCGGCGACTGGCACAGAACAGAGAAAGGTATATTAGCTTTTAAATAAATCGCTACACCACCACCGCGACTAGTGCGGTCATTCCTTATGAGAATAAAACCAGGTAGAGAATATGATATAGTAGGAAGACTTGGATGAAGCCAAGTTTCGGAGACTAAAATGGCGTGTATGTTACTCTGATCAAGAGAAGCCAGCATCTCAGGATAAGAAGACGGAATGCTCTGCGCGTTTATGTGAACTACATTGAAATTACGTGGAACATCGGCAAAATTGTTCTTTAAGAAATCAGATAGCGGAAGAAAAGTACCATTAGAACTTTCTTCACTGCTGCTTGACTCAGTGACAGAAACTGAAAGAAATTCGTCATTGCTGTTATCACAATCATCAAAAATATTCATCAAATAAACTAAATATTACTACAATTAAATAATATATATATATATATAGATATGATATTATAAAAGTTATATAAATAACGAAATTTAACTATTTAACCAAATTACCACCTGCCGGTTGTGTTGAAAAGATACAGTGTTTACATATACATGACAACACATAAAGAAAAAATAAGAAAATGATAATAATGTTGGTAGACTTGCAACTATACCAAACACACTGATAACTAACTGAAAAAAAAAAAAAACAAAATAAGAAAGAAAAAACGAAATCAAAAAAATAATGGGGCGTTTTCCAGATGAAGACAGACCTGTCAAAAACAGTTCTAAACTCTGCCAAGTGTGGCACCACCGCTTCTTTTTGTGAAATTTCTCTAACAAAATGAAACATTGGCGCCACTTATGGTGAAATTGGGAACTGTCCTTGACAAGTCCATCCTCATCTGGAAAACGCCTCATTAAATAACATTAGCACTGTTTGTGCAGTAATAAACAATACTATTTGGCATTCTAATTGGCAAATAAAACCAAACTCACTATGCCATTACGATTTACACAGTCAGATTGTTATTGTGACTTTGACAGTTTGACGTTTGACAATTGATAGTTTCCCAAAAATAACACAATAGAAGTCAAGGCGAAACCTTGAATTTACAATTTTACAAGAAAATTATCGGGTATACAGTTAAAATAATTGCAAGAATAGAAGTGAAACAAATAAAACTCAAAACATAACACATACCTACAGCAAAACAACAATAAAACACATGACTACTGCTTCGAAGCCGTCCTCTTTTTAGTGACTATGGGTTTCTTGATAGCAACCGGCGCAACCGCAGTCGGTTTTTTACCCTTCTGTTGTGGAATCGGAGAAGCTGATGAACCAGGAGATGAAATAAGGACGTCAATTTTGTCCAATTCCTGGTGGCTAGTGATACGGTGCCGCGCGTTGTTAGGCCCCAGTACCATGATGAAGCCATCTCGGGTCCAACAATTACTCAAACCAAACCGATCTCGAGCCGTCATAAAAACGTCGTGTCGTGATTTGGTCAAGTACTCCGACAGTGTGACTCCAGACCCCTTCAAGGATTTCTTAGCATACCAAAGCTTCTGTCGCAGAGTAACATTGTTCACCTTAAGCAAAATCGGTCGAGGCCTATCAGAGCTCGGAGGACGACCCATGCGATGACAGTTACTGATGTCAGCGGCACTAAACTCTGGAATTTTGAGTTTCTGACAAACAATACGCACTGTGCAGGCTGCTGTGTCTTCTCCTTTCTCCTCAGACACACCATGCAGTAACAGCATTTTTCGTCGAGCTCTCATCTGTAGACTGTCAGTATCACGTGCAAGCATAACTATTTGTGTTTGTAAAGATTTGATCGCAAGAAGAATATATTCACGGAATGTTTTGAACTCTTCTGCCAGTGATGAAGTCTTGTCTGAGGATGTCATTTGAAGTTCTGTCTGGAAAGTCTCCATTTTTTGCAAGAATAGTGTTTGCAATTGCTCCTGTGTCTTCAAAACTGCTTCCATTGTGTCAGTGTAGTGAAAAACACCAAATAATTACTGTGTTGTTTAATCTCAGGGAAAACACTCCCAGGCAGGTAATACCAAGTCAAGTTTCAAATAAACATATATTTACACTAATAGATGTATGATTTTTATTTTAATTTTAAATTTAAATTAGCAGCAAAAACACTTAAGTGTGGTATGTTTAACTACCCGCGTTAGAATCTGGATTTACTAAAGGGAATAGGTATTTCCAATTTACCAAAGAAGGCAAACTTTTTTGCAATCAAGAAACAAAGACTTTTGTAGTTCAGAGTAATTGATGAACGTGAAAACATCTTTGTAAGTACAGTTTTACGTTTAATACTATTTACCTATGTATAATACATAAAGCAGCCTAGTACATAAATATGTAATAGATGATTTTCGGCTTAGAACTTCATCTTTAACACTGTTTACAAAGTTAGGTTCATCATCATCATCAGCCTATCCAATAGTCATCCACTGTTGGACGTAGGCCTCTCCTATGGATCGCCACACAGCACGGTCTTCTGCTGTTCGCATCCACTTGCTGCCAGCCGCCTTTCGTAAGTCGTCGCTCCACCTGGCTGCAGGGTGCCCCACTCTACGCTTGCCAGTACGCGGTCTCCACTCTAGAACACGTCTACCCCAGCGGTTATGGTTCTTCTACAGATATGACCGGACCATTGCCACTTCAGCTTACTTATTCGCTGAGCTATGTCGGTCACCTTAGTTCTTTGTCGGATAATCTCATTCCTGATTTTATCCTTCAAAGAAACACCGAGCATAGCTCGCTCCATAGCTCGCTGTGCGACTTTAAACCGATGGACCAGTTTCACTGTTAGTGTCCACGTTTTGGCTCCGTATGTAAGTACAGGCAGGACACACTGATCGAAGACTTTAGTCTTCAAGCATTGCGGAATGGACGCTGAGAAAATGTGACGAAGCTTCCCAAATGCTGCCCAGCCTAGCCGAATTCTCCTGTCTACTTCCTTCTTGAAGTTTGTGCCTCCTAATTGGAGGACTTGACCTAGATAGGTATATCCTTTAACAACTTCGAGAAGTGCACCATCGAGATGAACAGGTCCCGGATCAACATGTGCGTTGTACATGACCTTAGTTTTCTCGATGTTCATCCCTAGACCTATCCTACGGGAAGCATCCGCCAAGCCGGTCAGCATCTCCTGTAGATCCTGCAACGATTCCGCCATAACCACGATATCGTCAGCAAATCGTAAGTGAGAGAGGTACTCGCCATTAATGTTGATACCTTTCCCTTTCCAATCTAGCGTCTTAAACATGTCTTCTAGAGCGTTAGTAAATAACTTCGGGGATATGACATCCCCCTGTCTCACTCCTCTGCGTAATGGGACATGTTTAGTCTTCTGATCTTGTATCTGTACAACCATTGTGGCTTCTTTGTACAGATCTCTCATTACTTCGATATATCGCCAGTCTATTTGGCAACGCTGCAGGGACTCCATCACAGCCCAGGTTTCAACAGAGTCAAACGCTTTCTCGTAGTCCACGAATGCTAGACACAGTGGCCGGTTATACTCTTCCGTCTTTTGTATAATCTGCCTAACTGTGTGAATGTGGTCCACGGTACCATATCCTCCTCGAAACCCGGCCTGTTCTGGAGGTTGGAGGTCTCTTCAACTTCGTCATTAGAGTAGGATGATGAAGGAGCATATACTTGAACTACTTTCAGAAGGTATCGATTGGTGAGTTGAAGTATTAGGTAAGCTACGCGATTTGACACACTAGATAAATATTTCCACAATGCTGTTAACGAGGACCCTATTGACAAGGAACCCTATGCCACCTTGTGATAGTTGGTGACCTTCGCGGTAGTACATAAGGTGGCCCGACTCTAGAGTCACGGTGTTCTCGCCCGCTCTTCGAACTTCACATAACCCCAGAATGTGCCACCTTATCTTTTCCAATTCCGCTTCGATCTGTGCCAAGTGTTCATCCAGCCTTATCGTAAGTCCATTATAGGTTGCCAAGGTCAATTTAGTTTTATGGTGGCCTGCCGTAGCCCGGGGATTCTTTGCACCCCTTGCCCGGCCGTAACCATAGCCGCCACTGTGGCTAGGAATGGCCGGGCGGCCGGGAACTGGGGGCCGTTTTGTGGTTGTACTGTTCATAGGAGGAGTTGCCCATAATTGCCACGCTGGGCAGGCGTGTTGGCAATCGCAGGAACGTAACACTTCGCACCGGAATCGCTACTGCCCGATTTCCGGCCTGAGCTACTTAGGCCACGTCTATTCGAATGGATATACCGCCATTGTCGGTCCGCCAGAGCCTCGTCTGTTATTCAGCAGGATGACCGCGAGCAGGTGAGGTTGACTTGGAGCAAGTGGTGGAAGTTAGCTCCCCTACATCCCACAAAGTTAGGTTATGTGCGTAAAATATAATAAGCGTTTGTTTGCTTGTTTCAGATCTTCAAGAAAATCTTATGCGATGATGCTGTTGGATATGTCCAAATAAAAAGAGATCTAAATGTGTGTACTGTCAAGTGTCGCGTATGTCCTGAACACAATAAAATATGATAGATAGATAGATAGATAACTCTTTATTGTGACACAAAGAAAGGAAACAATTACAGAAAAACACAATATAAACTAGCGCCACAAATGGCGGCCTTATTGCTGAGAGCAATCTCTTCCAGGCAACCAGCATATAATATGATATGGGATAAGGAGCAGCTTCATGTGAAAATACCTGTGCCTATGATAAATCTGTGGAAGAAGCTGCAGCCAAAGGCTGCGGACAGGAACTATGTTTTCATATTGCAAAAGAGAGCAATCCATGGTTTATATAATTTATCAGCTAGAGAATCAGTATGGGAGATTTTCACCACATAACAACTTTAGTATAATAGCAATGAAAGGATCATTGTACATTTATTTATCAATGTATAATGTATGTAAGAAAAAATCAAAGTCAATGGCAGAAATTAAATCTGAATCCTAAAGCACACCATAAACACAAAATTGTATTTCCTTCGCTTCTATATTATTGCAATCCCTGCACAAGCTCTCAATGAAATCAAGTTTAAAAATGAAATAAAAACCTATTGAGCAAGGCAACAAAGTCAAGTGTTAGTCAAAGTTAAAGATAACATATGGAAGATAAATGTGTTGAAATTGGAATCTTGTAGTAAGGTAAAATAGTAGATTTATAAAACTTTTGGTGTAACATTGTTTGTACTCAATCATGTACTTAGTAGGTATCTGTATACTGTATAAATATTGGTGGACAATTCACACACAATTCACTGCTTTAAATTGCTGAGGCTCCTTTACAGCTGCTTATATAAATTTTTACCTTAGTTATTTTATCTTATTATGTACACAGATTCTTTGATTTTTTGTGAATGACGTTACCACATGTTCTTATGGATTTAAGGTTCGAATAAATGAATTGAATTGAACAGGAAAATAAAAAAAATTATACATTAACAGTTGAGTCAAAGTCAAAGTCAAAGTACTTTATTCATAAATGTACAATTTACACGTCAATAAATAAAAAATAAAAACAAACGAAAGAGCATACAAATTGTATACATTTTCAAAGTTTGAAATGACTACTTTACTGTATTATAATAATTATTGTACAGAAAACTGTCAAGCATTATATGAGTATAATATGTTTTTATAACAATTGTACTGACCCATGTCAAATTTTTGTATACATTTTTATAGGACTTTGCCATCACTCTCTAAAAATTCGGTGTAACTATAAAAAGTTTGATCGATAAGCCAGCGCTTTAATTTGTTTTTGAAGCTGCCGAAACTTGGGGCAGATATAACTATTTTGGGAAGAGTGTTATAAACTTCAGGTCCCATAATGTGAGTTAGCTTCCGTGACCTTGTGAGAGAGTGTGATATGACATCCAGCTTGTCCGCGTTACGTATGTTTCGAGAATGTCTCTCTCCTCGCGTATTGTATGATTCTAGATTATTTCTGACATACACAGCCACCTGGTATATCAATATAGCAGGTAACGTAAGTATGCCAAGCTCTTTGAAATATGGTCTGACGGATGTGTATTGCGATACGCCAACGATGGCACGTACGGCACGTCTTTGGGCGCGGAACGCACGCTCCCAGTCGGCAGCGCGCGCGTATAGCTCGGCGCCGTATTGTAACCGAGAATGCACTGTGGCGAAGTAGCACGCACGTGACACTTCCGCAGACACCACTCGGGATACTCGTCTTAGCGCAAAGCACGCACTGCTGACTTTAGCACACATCTTGTCGATGTGGTGTTCCCACGTCATGCTGCGATCAATCTCGAATCCCAAAAATGTGGTGGTCTGTACTTGCTCAATCCTTACACCGTTTAGCGAAACTTTAAGCGATTTTGTATGATGGCCCGACAGACAAAAGTGAACGAAATGAGTCTTTTTTGAATTTAACATAAAACCATTAGCTCTAAACCATGAATTTAAGCCGTTAATTACAATATTTAATTTCTCTTCTAAATCCTCAATTGAAAGAGCTGTTACTACGGCAGCCACATCATCTGCATACATGAATATGCCTGCACCCTTTACGGCATCAGGGAGATCGTTTAGTAGGAGAGAGAACATTATATTTGAAATTGACGAACCCTGCGGTACTCCCATAGACGAAGGCAGCGGATCTGATTTATTATCGCTATCGCCAGCATCCACTACCTGAGAGCGGCCTCGTAACATGTCAGTCAACACCTCGTATGATTTCCCAGCTATGCCATAGTGTTTCAGCTTTAAAGCTAAGGTCTCGTGGTCTGCGACATCGAAGGCCTTCGATAAGTCACAGCACAAGACAGCTACTTGCTCTTTACGTTCACGGGCAGCCAACACACTACGTATCACTTCACGCGTTAGAGAAATCGTAGACCTCCCTTCGCGGTATGCGTATTGTTGTTCACACAGCGCCTCAGTTTCCGATAGGTAGGCCACTAATCGTGAACTCAAGCCGTTTTCGAACACTTTGGCTATTGCTGGTATAATCGATACTGGTCTATATCCATCAATATCGTCCTTTTTGCCCTTGCCTTTAAATATCGGGGACACTTTCGATATTTTCAGCGACGACGGGTACGAGCCTTCTCTAAGACACTTATTAAACAGTGTTGCGAGAACCGGAGCTAGAAGCAAAATTGCTAGTTTAATTAGCTCCATCGACACACCGTATATGTCTTTCGACTTTTTTGGGGGTATTTTGGAGGATACTATGCGGAATACCTCATCAGCCGAGAAACTTGTTAGTCTGAGGGAACGGTCAGATGCTTGACGTGCTGATACTAAAATTTTACATACAGTAGCAGTATCAGCTTTAGGTGCTCCACAGGCAGCAGCTGCATTTAAAAATCGAACGTTCATAGCATTTACTGCATCTTTAGGCGAACTAAACTTACTGCCGTTACAATCTTTAACGATCTCGGAGCAGTTCAACCTAGGGGTATAGTTTTTCCCCCTCTCCGTGTTCACGATTCCCCACATAGCTTTTGATGGATTCGTACTTCCGTGTATTATACTACTATAATGATTTGTCTTAGAAATATTCAAAGTCGAAATGTATTTCCTGTTGAGATCGTCAAATATAGCTATTAAGTTCTCTTCCTCAGGAAATTGGTCAACTAATTTCGAAATATCAAACAACAATGATTTTAGATTAAGTATGTCAGGCGTAACCCACGACGCGTCACGTTTGTTATTTGGAGTTCGTTTTATAGGGAAACAAGTATCGTACTTATTTGCTAAAATATTGATCAGTGCCACCGCAAATGTTTGAGCGGTTTTGTTTCTCTCGCTTACCTCGCACCAATCTATACTATCAATAGACATAACGAAATTTGCCCGGTTATTCTGCGAGAAATCACGCGTGCGGCGAGTGAGCTGTGCTGGCGTTGAATGTGCAAATTTCACTACTCCACGTACAGCTAAGTGATCCAACAGAAGCGTATTTATTGAGTTTGCGGAAGTAAGTTGTCGCGCTACATTTGTAAAAATAAGGTCAATCGCTGTTTGTGAGTTTTCTGTTAAACGAGTAGGGAAGTCCACAATCGAACTCACATCATGGGAGTGGAGTAAGTCGGACAGATTTCTAAAGTCAGCGCTAGTATTGTCTAAAATATTTATGTTTATGTCACCGAGAATCATGAATGTTTTATCGGTTTCACTGAGCTTATCGAGCAAACGTTCCAGGGCACTTAAGAAACCTCTAACATGAGCTAGGCCTGTGCGATAAATGCAAATGATAGTAATGGTAAAGTTGTTTAATGATGTGTAATAATAAACTAATAAAAATAATCTTATGTTAGTGAATTAGACTGGCGAGCGAATTAGAAGCCATAAGCTTAGTGGGTATAGTAGCTCTGCCTGCGAAGCCGAGGGTTGTGGGTTCGATTCCCACCCAGTGCAGTAATGTGCAAACATTACTGTGTTCCGGTTTGAAGGGCAATGTTTCCAGTGAAATTACAGGGCATACAGATAATACCCCACAACAGGGTTCAAACCCCACACGCACCACTGTCTTTTCGAAGTCATGTGCGTAATGCCGCTAACTTAAAACGGTGAAGGAAAACATCGTGAGGAAACCGACATGTACCTAGTAGAATCTTTCGAAGTCATGTGTCATCCGCCAACCCGCACTGGGCCAGCGTGGTGGATTATGGCTTTAACTCTCTCCTTGCGAGAGAAGGCCCCGAGTCCCAGCAGTGGGAACGTTTAGTGGGCTGTTGATGACGATGATGACAGATAATACATCTTATATCTCTGGGTGACGAGCGCAGTGCAGTGCTGCAGGTAATAATTTGGACTCTTCATGTTCCAAAAGCAGCGTGTCACTGTGCTGTTATGTGGCAGGCATGTTGCTTACCATCAGGCAAATGTCCTGCTCGTTTATAATATAGAGTGATGAGCCACATTATAAAAAAAATATGTTTGCACTGTGGCTGGGTGTTTCTTCATATTTTATCTATCTATATAAATATAAATCAATGCCACTTTTCATTGTTAGTAAACTCCTCCTAAATGGCTGGACCGATTTGAATGTTTTTTTTGTATATATTTGAGTAGGACCCTGGAAGGTTTAGATTCACAAATCAGCTCGGCAGATGGCGCTGCAGTTGATATCTAGGTTATTATTCGAGCGAAGCCGGAGCGGGCCGCTAGTCTTCTATAAATATAAAAGCGAAAGGTCACTCATCAAGGAATCTCAGAAACTACAAATGCTAGGAATCTGAAATTTTGTATGGAGGTCCCTTTTAGCACGTAGGCGCTCACTAAGACGGGGTTTTGCGAAATTCAACCCCTATGAGAGTGAAACAAGGATGAACTGTTGTATGAAAATTCGTGATTTTCAAAGTTATCAAATTTTGTCTCTAGATACCTGATACGAAGCACTTAAATGTTTGTTTTATCAATTTTGTGATTTCGAACTGTATGGGGTGAAATTGGGGTTGAAATGGGGGATGAATGTCAATATGAAAATTCCCAACCGTTGAAGATAAAACCATGAAGATAAAACCGAACAAACTTCATTCAGCGGGGTCCTAGTGTATTGTTCCACCCGGTCTTTTCCCAATTTTCGGGGTTGCGGTACCTTGTTGGTCTCACCGCTTTGCGTTTTGCCGTTAAATTTGGTGCTCAATTCGGTACAAATTTTTCTTGTACAGAAATTTCTAGTCCGAATTTAATAATTCTGATACCTATCCAATTGGTGTGGACTGTGCTTTCTTTCAGAGTTCTTAAATCACTATGTGACCACTGCCAATTTTTTAAAAATAGGGTTCAAAAGTTATCAAAGTATTTCACCAACTGCACACGTGTTGTTCCTCCGCTGCTGGTTCGAATTTTCCAGCGGGCAAAACTTTCCCGTGCTCCTCCTGAGTCCAGCTACAGACCCCTCTGTAGCTGGACTCAGGAGGAGGTGACTCAGGTGACTCAGGTGACTCAGGTGGAGCAGGCCCCCGCCTGCTTGAGTTGTTCCAGAACTTGTATCCTGGAAGTTGGGCTCCTCGTGGTGTTCCTGTTTTCCTCTATTTCTCTCAGGGGCGCGACGGGAAAAATCTGGAACTTTGCCCGTGGATGCTCCTTGATATTGTCCAGAGAGTGACGTACGAAAAACTATGGGGTAAAGCTTTAATTTGGCCAGCGTTTGCTTCTTAAGGTCAAAATTTTTCAATTCTAACCCCAAAAACGTGGTTAACTTTGGAAAAACCGTTCCCGTGTGTCCAGTTTTCATTGGATCCTGGATTTTTTAATGCCACCACTTTTGTTGTCACTTCAACTTGTTTTTATGTCACTTTCACTTGTTTTCACGCACTTTTTCTATTTTTTCGATTTTACTAGCGCGGAGCTGCCCGTTTTGAATGCGCGCACGGCCATGGGAGGTGCGGGAATGGTTAGGTTAGGTTAGGTTAGGTTAGGTTGGGGTGCAGGGTTCGGGAACCTCCGCGTGGTGCACCCTGGGCATCACACAACAACTTGCCCCGGCGGCATCTTGTTGTGTGATGGCTAATCTCGGGCGAGATGGGAAGGGCTTCTACACGCGACCCGAGAGGGCCGCGCGTAGAAGCCTAGATGGTGTGGGGTCCCCTGGGAGCTGTCTGCTAGGCAGAGAGCTCCCAGGAGGACCAAAAAGGGAAGATCTCTTAGAAGATAGTTGAGATGCTGTGCGTGGCGACATCTGGCGTTTTTCGCTGGATGTCGCGACGCACAGTAGCCAAATCTCAAGGTTCGGGGGTCGCCGAGGGGAGTGTCTGGCACATGAGTTCGAGATCGCGCTGCTTACGGGGCGCGGTCTCGGGCTTGCGATCCAGGCATGGTCGGCGGGAGGCCGGCCGCTAGACCCCCACCCAGGGGAGCTATACCCTCAAAGAACAATGGCAGACTTTCATACTTCAAAATAGTTGAAACGAAATGATAGCGTCTATACATCAAAAATATCTTAAATAATATATAAATATAAATCAATGCCACTTTTCATTGTTAGTAAACTCCTCCTAAATGGCTGGACCGATTTGAATGTTTTTTTTGTATATATTTGAGTAGGACCCTGGAAGGTTTAGATTCACAAATCAGCTCGGCAGATGGCGCTGCAGTTGATATCTAGGTTATTATTCGAGCGAAGCCGGAGCGGGCCGCTAGTCTTCTATAAATATAAAAGCGAAAGGTCACTCATCAAGGAATCTCAGAAACTACAAATGCTAGGAATCTGAAATTTTGTATGGAGGTCCCTTTTAGCACGTAGGCGCTCACTAAGACGGGGTTTTGCGAAATTCAACCCCTATGAGAGTGAAACAAGGATGAACTGTTGTATGAAAATTCGTGATTTTCAAAGTTATCAAATTTTGTCTCTAGATACCTGATACGAAGCACTTAAATGTTTGTTTTATCAATTTTGTGATTTCGAACTGTATGGGGTGAAATTGGGGTTGAAATGGGGGATGAATGTCAATATGAAAATTCCCAACCGTTGAAGATAAAACCATGAAGATAAAACCGAACAAACTTCATTCAGCGGGGTCCTAGTGTATTGTTCCACCCGGTCTTTTCCCAATTTTCGGGGTTGCGGTACCTTGTTGGTCTCACCGCTTTGCGTTTTGCCGTTAAATTTGGTGCTCAATTCGGTACAAATTTTTCTTGTACAGAAATTTCTAGTCCGAATTTAATAATTCTGATACCTATCCAATTGGTGTGGACTGTGCTTTCTTTCAGAGTTCTGAAATCACTATGTGACCACTGCCAATTTTTTAAAAATAGGGTTCAAAAGTTATCAAAGTATTTCACCAACTGCACACGTTGTTCCTCCGCTCCTGGTTCGAATTTTCCAGCGGGCAAAACTTTCCCGTGCTCCTCCTGAGTCCAGCTACAGACCCCTCTGTAGCTGGACTCAGGAGGAGGTGACTCAGGTGACTCAGGTGACTCAGGTGGAGCAGGCCCCCGCCTGCTTGAGTTGTTCCAGAACTTGTATCCTGGAAGTTGGGCTCCTCGTGGTGTTCCTGTTTTCCTCTATTTCTCTCAGGGGCGCGACGGGAAAAATCTGGAACTTTGCCCGTGGATGCTCCTTGATATTGTCCAGAGAGTGACGTACGAAAAACTATGGGGTAAAGCTTTAATTTGGCCAGCGTTTGCTTCTTAAGGTCAAAATTTTTCAATTCTAACCCCAAAAACGTGGTTAACTTTGGAAAAACCGTTCCCGTGTGTCCAGTTTTCATTGGATCCTGGATTTTTTAATGCCACCACTTTTGTTGTCACTTCAACTTGTTTTTATGTCACTTTCACTTGTTTTCACGCACTTTTTCTATTTTTTCGATTTTACTAGCGCGGAGCTGCCCGTTTTGAATGCGCGCACGGCCATGGGAGGTGCGGGAATGGTTAGGTTAGGTTAGGTTAGGTTAGGTTGGGGTGCAGGGTTCGGGAACCTCCGCGTGGTGCACCCTGGGCATCACACAACAACTTGCCCCGGCGGCATCTTGTTGTGTGATGGCTAATCTCGGGCGAGATGGGAAGGGCTTCTACACGCGACCCGAGAGGGCCGCGCGTAGAAGCCTAGATGGTGTGGGGTCCCCTGGGAGCTGTCTGCTAGGCAGAGAGCTCCCAGGAGGACCAAAAAGGGAAGATCTCTTAGAAGATAGTTGAGATGCTGTGCGTGGCGACATCTGGCGTTTTTCGCTGGATGTCGCGACGCACAGTAGCCAAATCTCAAGGTTCGGGGGTCGCCGAGGGGAGTGTCTGGCACATGAGTCCGAGATCGCGCTGCTTACGGGGCGCGGTCTCGGGCTTGCGATCCAGGCATGGTCGGCGGGAGGCCGGCCGCTAGACCCCCACCCAGGGGAGCTATACCCTCAAAGAACAATGGCAGACTTTCATACTTCAAAATAGTTGAAACGAAATGATAGCGTCTATACATCAAAAATATCTTAAAATGTGGAACGTCAGTCCCTGAGTAAGATATGGAAAGATTTTTGTCTTCAAAAGGCCTAGAAATAAAGATATTTAAGTTCGAAAGTTTATTAAATTCTATAAGTCACAGACTAAATAGAGAGATTTGACAGAGATACTCTGTATTAGTGGCTGACATTGACATGCCAGAGACACAATATATTTTTTTAATTTGAGTTTGGCTATGGATACTAGTTCTTCAGCCGCAGTGACATAGGGGAATTCCTGATGTTGCTTTAACATTAATATAGAATTATACCAATAGTTTTAACATTGATATTATTAATATTACGGAAAGAAGTTTTAATGAAACTTCTATCCACTTCTATCTTTTATTTTTATAACTACTGATATTTTATATACTAATGATAACCAACTCGAAATAAAATATATTTTTTCCGTCATTATTGTTTTCAATTACTTCCAAAATAGTAAGATTATAGTAAATGGTCACATTGAAACGGTGTACTAGGTTATTTTAATCATATGAAAACCCAATAATTTGTAATATTTTTCGTAGCTTCTATTACTACAAATATTTATATGAAAAATCTTAGAAAAAACAATAAATTAATTTCGTATAAACGTTATTTCTAGACGCTACCATGAAGCTAACTATTATTTTGCCATTGTTCTTTAGCAAAAATCAAATTGAAAGAAAGCGGTTCTAAAAGGTATACCCAGGAGGGTCCCCGAGAGGGGGAATCCCTCCACGTCTCGCGAGAGACGTGCAGCCCCACGTACTCTGGGGGGGGCAAAAACCGCAGTACTGACATAAACAACGACCATGGCGAACGACAACCGGACACCGATCCCACATTGATTGGCACGAGAGAGGCACGCGTGGTGCTCACGCGTGTTGTAATGGCGGCGACGGCGGACGACAGTGACGACGATTCTGCCGGTAGTTCGAGGCTGGAGCTGTCGTTGCCCGTTCCCTCCGAGGGACGCTCTCGCAAGAGAAGCCTGGAGAGGGAGGGCTACGACAGCTGCCGCTCCCACTCCTGCTCCGGGTCCAGTGATACCTTGGAGGGTCCAACGGCCACCAAGGTACCCACTGCCCGGAGAGGGAGAGGGAGAGGCAGGGGTAGGCCGCCTACTACCGGCGAATTCGTAGGCATGGCCAAGGCGAGGGCCGAGCTCAGTCTCGCAAGGGCAGAAGAGAAGCGCCTGCTGCTCGAGGAGGAGCTCTCGGACGAGCAGCAGGCGAGGAGCGAGAGGGCGAGGTCCCTCTTCGCGAAGCGGCGGGAGGCCCCCGAGTTCGGCGGAGTTGACTCCGTCGAACTCGCCAGGGTGGTGAAAGACTCGGTGGCCACCATAACATCGGTGGCCACCAGGTCAGGAAACCTGAAGGGTACGTTCATGTGCGCCTTGAAGGAGGCAGCAACTGCGGTTGATGCCTCCTTCAAGGAGCTCAACGAACGTACGGCCACAGAGGAGGTAGCTCTCTTGAGGGAGGCCAATAAGAAGCTCATGTCGGAACTCGCAGAGATCCGACGTGAGCTTGCGGAGCTGAAGGCTGCACGGGAGAGACCGACTCCGGCCCCGGCACCTGCAGTTCCGCCCCCTCTCTCTGGACAGTCGCCTCCTCTGGAGGATATTATGCGGGCGGTCATGGTGCAGGTGGGCACCATGATCTCCGCCCGCTTCGCGGGGTTGGAGGAGCGGCTGCTCCCTCCACAGCGCCTCAGGCCGCCTCTTGCGGCGGATAGGCGCAGGGAGGAGCCGCCGCTGGTGCCAAGCACCGCGGGGCCTGTGCCCAGCTCTGCGGTTGCGCAAAAGCGGCGCAGGCGCAAAGCTGGGAGGCCACAGCCCCCACCACTGCCTGCACTGGAGAATCTTCTTTCTGAAACCGTGGCTGCGATTTCGCGACCGGCTTCCTCGCTGGAGACCTGGTCGGAAGTCGTCAGACGCGGTTCCAGAAAGAAGAACAAGAAGAAGAAGGCGGCGGCGCAGGGGCCGCGGCTAAGGCGAAGACCCCTAAACTCCGCCCCCCCCGTACTGCAGCGGTGGTCATCACGCTGCAGCCGGGAGCGGAGGAGAAGGGTCTCTCCTACGCCAGGGTGTTGGGGGAGGCCAGGGGTCGAATAGACCTCGCGGCCCTCAACCTCCCGCCCTTGAGAATGCGCACTACCATGACGGGAGCGCGCATTCTCGAGGTGCCGGGAGAAGAACGGGAGGCCAAGGCTGACTGCCTGGCCTCAAAGCTAAGAGAGGTGTTCGGAGACTCGCAGGAGTTGACGGTGCCGCGCCCGACCCTCACCGCAGACTTGCGTGTGAGTGGTTTGGACGACTCCGTCGACTCCGACGAGTTAACGAGAGTTCTGGCGCGGGGAGGGGGATGCCCAGCGCCAGACATTAAACTGGGAGAAATAAGGCGGGGCCCAGGTGGCATGGGCGCCGCCTTTGTCAGGTGTCCCGTCGTTGCCGCCAAGAAATTGGTGGCAAACGGCGGGCGCCTGCTGGTGGGATGGGTGGCGGCGTCGGTCAAGCTCTTGGAAGCGAGACCACGCCGCTGCTTCCGCTGCCTTGCACTGGGCCATGTTCAGGCCCAGTGCAAGTCAGAGGTTGACCGCAGCGAAGAATGTTATCGCTGCGGTCAACTTGGCCACAAGGCCAAAGCTTGCTCGGCCGCCCCCCGCTGCTCCCTTTGTGCAGCAGCGGGAAGGCCTGCGGGGCACCTGTCTGGGAGCAGCGCCTGTGCTGAGCCCCCATCAAAGACAGGTGCTCCCAGGAGGCAGTCTGCTGCGACCAGCTTCGGGTCGCAGCTGACCGGCTCCACTCCAGAGCAGCGAAAGAGCATGGAGGAAAGTTTGTATGGCGCCCATACTAACTTTCCTCCAGGCCAATATCAATCACTCCGCCCGTGCACAGGACCTTTTGCTCCAGTGCATGGCGGAGCGATTGATTACGGTGTGTGTGGTGGCTGAACCATACCGGGTCCCCCCCAGGTCGGACTGGGTCGGGGATCTGGATGGTCTGGTGGCAATCACCACACAGTCGCCGGCCCTCTCGCCCACTCTCGACAAAGTCACTAGGGGAAGTGGCTTTGTCGCGACTGAGGTGGGAGGCACCGTGGTGGTGGGGGTGTACTTTTCTCCCAACAGGGTCCTTGCCGAGTTCGAGAGATTTCTCGGCGAGGTAGGGACCCTGGTGGGACGGAGTCGCCCCCGCCCAGTCATCGTCCTCGGTGACCTCAACGCCAAATCTGTGGCGTGGGGGTCATCGACGACAGATGCAAAGGGTAGGGAGCTGGGGGAGTGGCTCGAGGAAGCGGGGCTCTGTGTCCTCAATAGAGGCACAGAGCACACGTGCGTGCGGCAATGGGGAGGGTCGGTGGTCGATGTGACCTTTGCCACCCCGGAGCTCGCACGCCGTGTCCACAACTGGAGGGTGCTGGTCGATGAGGAGACACTATCCGATCACCGCTACATATCGTTTATTGTCTCCCCATCGACAGCGGACGGAGGACAGGGAGCCTCCCTGCCGGTGACGGGCCCGCGATGGGGGTTGAAGCGCTTGGACTTGGAGAAGCTGCAGGAGGCAGCGATTGTCCAGGCGTGGAACCCTGCTCCATCACCACCGGTAGACCTAGACGCGGAAGCCGATGCGCTGTGCATGGCGATGTCGCACGTTTGCGATGTCGCCATGCCCCGTGTAAAGGCCCTCCCAATGAAGCGTCAGGTCTACTGGTGGTCGGAGGAGATTGCGGAGCTCCGGCGGTGCTGCGTAGTGAGGAGGCGCCACTACCAGCACTACCGGCGGAGTTGGACGCCCGCTATGCCGCCTACAGGGCGGCGTCGCGGGCTCTCCGCACTGCCATCGCCGAGGCCAAGTCGGCATCGTGGAACCAGCTGCTGGAGACACTGGACCGAGATCCGTGGGGGCATCCATATTTATTGGCGAGGCGAAAGCTTCGCCCATGGACGCCTCCAGTCACCAGCATGCTGGAGCCACGATTCCTGCAGCGGGTGGTCGAGGGACTGTTCCCGGCTAGCCCGGGAACCGACTTTGTCCCTCCCACGGCGATGGTGGCGCGGACCGAGGACTCCGTCGAAGAGGAGGAGGGGGAGGAGGACGAGCTTCTCGACGTCTCCGAGGGAGAGTTGGGAGCCGCCGTCCTGAGAATGAGGGCCAAGGACACCGCGGCGCCGGGGCCTGATGGCATACTCGGCCGTGCTTGGGCCCTCGCTCAGGACGCCCTCGGCCCTCGCCTCCGAGATCTCCTGAGTCGCTGCATTCGCGAAGGGATATTCCCGAGGCGATGGAAGAGGGGGAAGCTCGTCCTCCTCCAGAAGGAAGGGCGGCCCGCGGACGAACCCTCGGGGTATCGTCCGATCGTGCTGCTTGACGAGGCGGGCAAGCTCTTGGAGCGTATTATCGCTGCCCGCCTCGCCAAGCACCTCGACAGGGTGGGCCCGAACTTGTCAGAAAGACAGTTCGGGTTTCGTAGGGGTCGTTCGATAATTGACGCTATTCGTCTTGTCAACGACCTCTACGAGGGTGTATCCAGGGACGGGGTGTTGTTGGCAGTGTCGCTAGACATAGCGAACGCCTTCAACTCCCTGCCCTGGATCACCATAAAAGAGGCGCTGGGGTACCATAGAGTGCCCCGGTACCTGCGGCGCCTCCTTGGGGACTATCTCTCCGTCAGAGAGATAGTCTACCCAAGAAGGGATGGGGAAGGTTCCAGCCCCATGTCACGAGGGGTTCCACAGGGGTCTGCTCTCGGGCCACCCCTGTGGAACCTCGGCTACGACTGGGTGCTGAGGTGCGGTAACCTGCATGGCATCAGCTTAATCTGTTACGCTGATGACACACTGGTTACCGCAAGGGGGGGAACCTTCCGCCAGGCGGCGATCCTGGCCACTGCGGGTGTAGCGGCCGTGGTGGCCAGGATTAGGAATTTGGGCCTGGAGGTGGCGCTCCACAAGTCCGAGGCCATCTGTTTTCATGATGGCCCCAGACGAGCGCCACCTGCAGGCGCCAACATCGTGGTGGGTGGGGTTTCCATCCCTGTCAAGCCGACACTGAAATATCTCGGTGTCGTGCTTGACAGCAGATGGAACTGGGGGCCGCATCTGCGTCATCTAACCCCCAAGTTGACGCAGACTGCGGCGGCGTTGGGCCGGCTTCTGCCCAATATGGGAGGCTGTGGAGGGCACTGCCGCCACCTTTACATGGCGGTGGTGCGCTCTATGGCGATGTACGGTGCTCCCATATGGGCAAGAAGGTTGGGCCGCGGGGAGGAGGCTCTCCTCCACAGCGCCCAGAGGGTGATGGCCTTGAGAGTGTGTCGGGGCTACCGCACACTCTCACACGAAGTGGCATGCGTCCTTGCGGGATCACTGCCCTGGTGCCTAGAGGCCGAGGTTTTATCCTCGGTCTACTGGCGCCGGGTGCGAGCCCAAGAGGACGAGCTGCGCCCTGCCCCACAGGAGGTGGTGCGGTGGCGCAGTGATGCCAGGGCCATCGCTCTGGAGAGGTGGAGGGAGCGGATTCTCTCTGGATCCACTCAGAGGGGGGCCGGCCGGCCGGCCGGCCGGCGGCCGGCGGGGAGTTTGAAACGCTCCGAAAGGAGCTAAAGGAGGTTCGCGCCGCGGCTCCACCGCCGGCGCCTCAGAAGGACCCCGGCCCGTCAGCACGGTCCGCACCGGCTCTGGAAGAGCTGGAGCAGCGGATAGTGCGGCAGGTCGGGGATATGGTGAACGCCAGACTGGCGGCAATGGAGGAGCGCCTTCTTGCGGAGAAGCGCGCCAGACCTCCACTCGCCGCCGATCGCGGTCTGGAAGCGCAAGAACCGGTCCCTGGGTGCTCGTCTGCACCCATGGTCTTGGAGGAGGCATGGCCGCCCCTGAAGTACCCGAAGGGCAAGGGTCCGGGTAAGGGAAAAGGGAAGGCGGCCAAACCGGACGGGACTAGGAGTGGCAATGCCACCGAAGTCGGGCGAGACGTGGCCCCACCACCTTCGAGTAAACCAGCTGCTGGCAGCGGCTGGGTCGAAGTGGTGAGTAAGGGCAAGAAGAGGAAGGCTAGGAGGAAGGGAAAGAAGGAGGCAACCGGGACCTCGGCACCTAGGGCGAAGAGGACGCCGAAGCCGAGGATCCGGGTCCCGCGCACCTCGGCTGTGGTCTTTACGATCCAGCCGAGCGCAGTGGAGAGAGGCCTGACATACAAAGCGGCCTTGGAGGCGGCCAAGGAGCGCATCGATCTGGAAGCGTTGGGGATCGAGCCCCTTGGCTTCCGAACGGCCGCAACTGGAGGAAAGGTGATGGAGCTGGCGGGGGAGGACAATGCCGCGAAGGCGAACTCCCTCGCAATTAAGCTAAGAGAGGTGTTCCCGGCGGAGGACGTCCGTGTCACCAGACCGGACAAATGCGCGGAGCTGCGGATCTCTGGTCTGGATGACACGGTGACAAAGGAGGAGGTGGCCTTGGCCATATCAGCAGCGGCGGAGTGTCCCGATGACCTGGTGAAGGTCGGCGACATCCGCCGCAACATAGCGGGTAACGGTACGGCGATGGTCCGTTGTCCCGCGATGGCGGCGAAGCGGGTCGCAAAGTGCGACCGCCTCAGGGTGGGGTGGAGTTTGGCGCGCCTTCGCGTGCTGGATCCACGCCCACTGCGCTGCTTCCGGTGCCTGGCTGTTGGGCACGTCCGGGAGCAGTGCAAGTCCGAGGTCGACCGTAGTAGCGCCTGCTACCGGTGCAGTCGACCTGGACATAGGGCCAGCGAGTGCTCGGCTGAGCCGCACTGCGTATTGTGCGCAGAAGCGAGTCAGCCAGCCGAGCATCGCATCGGCGGCAAGGGTTGTACCTTGCCTCCGAGGCGCAAGCCTGGTCTGCCAGAGGGGCAGAAGCCAGGGGACTCTGGGCGTCGGGTTCGGGGGAACCCGGCGTCCACTTAGGAGTCCGTGAGGGCGAGCGATGTGCCGGTGTCTCGCACATCGCCGCAGAGACGGCTGGAGCCAAAAGCTCCCCGAGAGGAGGCCCAGCGGCAGGCGCGACGTGGCAGGGCAGTGGTGAGTGCAACCGTGACCCTGCTCCCTGTCGCCTAGCGGTGAGAGGAGACACTCCAGTGGTTTTAGTGGGTAGGCCGTCGGTCGGGAGTGACGGAGAGTCCCACATAACCACCGGCTTCCCCCCGGGGGCCGGTGGTATGCGTAACGCATTTCCACTGGGTAACAAAAAAAAAAAAAAAAAGGTTAGGTTAGGTTGGGGTGGGGTGCGGGGTTCGGGAACCTCCGCGTGGTGCACCCCGGGCATCACACAACAACTTGCCCCGGCGGCATCTTGTTGTGTGATGGCTAATTTCGGACGAGACGGAAGGGCTTCTACACGTGACCCGAGAGGGCCGCGCGTAGAAGCCTACATGGTGCGGGGTCCCCCTGGGAGCTGTCTGCTAAGCAGAGAGCTCCCAAGTGGACCAAAAGGGGAGATCTCCTAGGAGATCCTCTCAAGAGAGGGTCTTTCGCCAAGTGGTCTGGGCTGGGCTGGGCGGCAGGGTAGCTGTGTATGAGCCCCCGCGGTTGCTTGTTTGGTTCGGATCGGTGGGGTGGGTCTGGAAGATATCGTGTTAGGGCGAGAAATTTTTATTTTTATTGTAAGAAAAGGGCTTCTACACGTGACCCGAAAGGGCCGCGCGTAGAAGTCTATATGGTGCGAGGTCCCCTGGGAGCTGTCTGCTACGCAGAGAGCTCCCAGGTGGACCAAAAGAGGTGGTGTCTCTGTTGGAGAAGGTTGAGATGCTGTGCGTCATCTAGCGTTTTTCGCTGGGTGTCGCGACGCACAGCAGCCAAATCTCAAGGTTCGGGGGTCGCCGAGGGGAGTGTCTGGCACGTGAGTCCGAGATCGCGCTGCTTACAGGGCGCGGTCTCGGGCTTGCGATCCAGGCATGGTCGGCGGGAGGCCGGCCGCTAGATCCCCACCCAGGGGAGCTATACCCGCTGCATAAATTTAGCTACAAAAATATGAATTTCGAAGACGGTTTTAAAGGTTTTACCCAGGAGGGTCCCCGAGAGGGGGAATCCCTCCACGCTTCGGCGTGCTGCCCCACGTACTCTGGGGGGGGGGGCAAAAACCGCAACAACGACACCAACAACGACCATGGCGAACAAAAACATGACACTGATTGCACATCGATTGGCACGAGGGAGGCACGCGTGTTGCTCACGCGTGTCGAGACGGCGACGGCGGTGAGCGACAGCGACGACGACTCTGCCGGTAGTGGGAGGCTGGAGCTATCGCTGCCCGTTCCCTCTGAAGGACGCTCTCGCAAGAGAAGCCTGGAGAGGGAGGGCTACGACAGCTGCCGCTCCCACTCCTGCTCCGGGTTTAGTGATACCTTGGAGGGCCCAACGGCCACCAAGGTATCCACTGTCCGGGGAGGGAGAGGGAGAGGCAGAGGCAGGCCGCCTACTACCGGCGAATTCGTCGGCTTGGCCATGGCGAGGGCCGAGCTCAACCTCGCCAAGGCGGAGGAGCAGCGCCTGCTGTTCGAGGAGGAGCTCTCGGACGAACAGCAGCTCTCGGGGTATCGTCCGATCGTGCTGCTTGACGAGGCGGGCAAGCTCTTGGAGCGTATTATCTCTGCCCGCCTCGCCAAGCACCTCGCAAGGGTGGGCCCGAACCTGTCCGAAAGGCAGTTCGGGTTTCGTAGGGGTCGTTCGACAATCGACGCTATTCGTCTTGTCAACGACCTCTACGAGGGTGTATCCGGGGATGGGGTATTGTTGGCGGTGTCGCTAGACATAGCGAACGCCTTCAACTCCCTGCCCTGGATCACCATAAAAGAGGCGCTGGGGTACCATAGAGTGCCCCGGTACCTGCGGCGCCTCCTTGGGGACTATCTCTCCGACAGAGAGATAGTCTACCCAAGACGAGATGGGGAAGGGTCGAGCCCCATGTCACGAGGGGTTCCACAGGGGTCTGCTCTCGGGCCACCCCTGTGGAACCTCGGCTACGACTGGGTGCTTAGGTGTTTGGGCCTGGAGGTGGCGCTCCACAAGTCCGAGGCCATCTGTTTTCATGATGGCCCTCGGCGAGCGCCACCTGCAGGCGCCAATATCGTGGTGGGTGGGGTGACCATCCCTGTCAAGCCGACACTGAAATACCTCGGTGTCGTGCTTGACAGCAGATGGAACTGAGTACCCCATGGTCTCTCTGGACCCACTCAGTGAGTATGGGCCGCAGCGCCTCGAGGTGCCGTCGAGTGCCGGCCCCCCTCTGAGTGGATCCAGAGAGAATCCGCTCCCTCCACCTCTCCAGAGCGATGGCCCTGGCATCACTGCGCCACCGCACCACCTCCTGTGGGGCAGGGCGCAGCTCGTCCTCTTGGGCTCGCACCTGGCGCCAGTAGACCGAGGATAAGACCTCGGCCTCTAGGCACCAGGGCAGTGATCCCGCAAGGACGCATGCCACCTCGTGTGAGTGTGCGGTAGCCCCGACACACTCTCACGGCCATCACCCTCTGGGCACTGTGGAGGAGCGCCTCTTCTGCGCGGCCTAACCTCCCTGCCCAAATGGGAGCACCATACATGGCCATGGAGCGCACCACCGCCATGTAAAGGTGGCGGCAGCGCGCTCCACCGCCTCCCATATTGGGCAGAAGCCGGCTTAACGCCGCCGCACTCTGCGTCAACTTGGGGGTAAGTTGACGCAGATGGGGCCCCCAGTTCCATCTGCTGTCAAGCACGACACCGGGATATTTCAGTGTCGGCTTGACAGGGATGGTCACCCCACCCACCACGATATTGGCGCCTGCAGGTGGCGCTCGCCGAGGGCCATCATGAAAACAGATGGCCTCGGACTTGTGGAGCGCCACCTCCAGGCCCAAACTCCTTATCCTAGCCACCACGGCCGCTACACCCGCAGTGGCTAGCATCGCCGCCTGGCGAAAGGTCCCCCCCCGTGCGGTAACTAGCGTGTGTGTTTTTTTTTTTTTTTTTTTTTTTCCTGTCCGGGCGCAGAGGCCCGGCCCGCGAGCTAAGTTTTCCCTAACGGGGTCAGGGTGTAGTACAGGGACATTCTTTATTCACTTATTCTATTACATTATTTACATATTATGTTATTATTGATTAAATTATTATAATATAAATTTTTTACATTAATTATAATATATTATTACCGAATCTAGTTTACCCCATACCTGCCTACCCCCATATCGGCCCTATAAAAACGGTCGCGCACTGGGGCTCGCTCTCATTCCCTGCATAGCCCTCAGACGTGCTGGTTCTCATTGAGTCACTAAGTGTCTTAGCATCGCAACTATTTTCTGATCTGTGGTCTTACTTTTACTTGTAATAGAAGTAGCATAAATCGCGTTCGGTTTAGTAATATATTTCCGTAGATTTGTGTGATCACTATTTTTTAAAAAGTTAACTAACTTAGGTTCGATATCATCAGAAGCGGGATAGGATCCTCTGGGTTCTATCCCACCCGCCCACTGTCTTGTATATTTGATCGAAGTAAAAGTAAGGTTAGAATCGAAATAGAAAAATGGCAGATTTGGAATGTCGTCTCATTAGCTACGGCAATCTCGATGGAAGGTGCGGAGAACCGGCTTTTATCTCCGCTTTGAGGAGCACTCTGGAAGTGATCTTATTTAGGCTTTCAGTGTTGGACGAGCGATCTGCGGCAGAGCCTCCTTGAGGCGCCTCTGCGGCAGAGCTTCCTTGTGGCGTCTCTGCGGCAGAGCTTTCTTGTGGCGTCGCTGCGGCAGAGCCTCCATGAGGCATCGCTGTGGCAGAGCCTCCATGAGGCGTCGCTGTGGCCGAGCCTCCTCGAGGCGTCGCTGAGGCAGAGCCTCCTTGGGGCGTTGCTGCGGCGGAGCCTCCTTGAGGCGTCTCTGCGGCGGAGCCTCCTTGAGGCGTCTCTGCGGCGGAGCCTCCCTGAGGCGTCTCTGCGGCGGAGCCTCCCTGAGGCGTCTCTGCGGCAGAGCTTCCTTGTGGCGTCGCTGCGGCGGAGCCTCCGTGAGGCGTCGCTGTGGCCGGGCCTCCATGAGGCGTCGCTGCGGCGGTTCCTGGCGCTCGGGAGCGGGCCGGACTGGCACGGGTTCGGCTGGCCGCGGCGCCACCGCGCGGCGGGGCTTCGAGCCCTGCCCCCGCGGACGTTGCGAGGCGTCTCATTTGCGCGCCTAGGGCGGTACCTTCGGTGAGATCTATCCATTGCTATGTTTCTGGTTTTGATCCAAAAATTATAACATCAGTGTAACAACAGTGATTAAGTGAGTCTCGCGCGATCGGAAAACCTGTGTGACTACAAAGAGCACCCTGCTCGTGTGGGATTATCCCCAAAAGGCGAATTACTGTCTTGGTTACGTGAATCGACTGGTATCAACTGTACTTGATAGTCTCAAATTTGAACTTAAAACGCTTTTCTTAGTGAAAGTAATTTTCTCTAGTGCCAGTGCTTCAAATAACCACTTCAATAACCGCTCACGGCTAGAGTGAACGTTTCCTCATTCCGTGGTTACTAGTGTGCATTTCAAGAAAACTAGTCTCTTCACTGTTATAATCTCAATCAACCAGGATATGAGGATAGATTCTGACAAAAAGTGAGTAAAATTTGAAGGTAGTTGATGAAAGTTTGGGTTGTCCAGTTATCGACAAACCTATTGCAATAAGATGAGGGTAGATCTAAAAGAAACTGTTCTCGCCAATGACGCAAACAAAACTTACTCTCATGTCAATTAAAGTCAAAACCTATTCTTTTTGCTAGAAGCCAATTCACAATAGTTTTGCTTTGCGAAATGTAAACAACGTGAAGTTTTTCTGTGATAACGTCAGTAATCCAGAAACATAGTCACTACGTGGCGTAACTGTCAATGTCCTAATCGATAACTGGTGGTTCGTACATTCCTTTAGTTTTGACGTCTGGTTTTGAACATTTTGACGATGAACGAAAACTGATATTTAGCGTTTAGATGAGGAAGGTGGCCAAATGATGAATTAAAGTGGTGAAATAACTCTTGGCATAAAACAGGGTCAGGTGCGGCCGAGACTTGATAAGAGTCAAAGTCTTGCTGAATCTCCAGATCCTAAAGCACTTAAAGGAGGTACGGTGGAACTGAGATAGGATTCACGAGTGCTCTCTTCACAGAATCACGAAGCTAGCGTCTGCGATAGCTTCCTGCTTCGTGCCCAATACAGTTTATCGGAAGTAGTGTCTAAGTCTCCTCTCGCATGTTTGAGTTATTCGTAAGTCTACATGCGTCTGTTAAATTTGATGTCTATTCATTTATCTCGTCTGTTCATTGTGGTTTAATGCATATATGGGAATGACTGCAGCATGCCTTTATATGTATTTCACCGTTACAACTGATTGGAGTTTGAAACTTAAAGATTTCTTAAAACTTTCAAGAAGAAGTATCGTGAATGAGATTTGATAGCTCCAAGTTTTTGCTTGACTTCACACTCTGATTACTATCTTTCTCTTTAAAACTAACCTTTGTTTCATGAAATGCGGTGACACTGAGAATAACGAGGAGTCTACTGCAGCTGGTGTGCCACTGTTGAATGCCGGTGACCCGCTGCCAGCCTGCATCATCTGCCGCGGGCGACTTCGTGTTCGTCAACGAGACGGCACAGTCGACGGGCAAAGACTCCGGGATGCGCGGCCTTTACGAGGTCCTGCGCACGCTTCCACCGCACACCACCGCTACGAGCTACAGGCGGGCAGGCGAGCAGCAGGCGGCGGCCCAACATGGTGCTGGGGCGCGGCGAGTGGACCCCGGACACGTGCAGCGCTGTTCTTAGAGATCATTTGCGGTTTGAGGTGGGCACTATGTGCTTTACTTCCCGTTTCAAAGGTCTGAGGTGGGCACTATGTGCTTTACTTCCCTTTTCAAAGAGATTGAGGTGGGCCCACTGGGCTTTACTTCCCTTTGTTAGAGCAGTATGGATAGAGGTGGATTCGGCCGAATTGTACTTCCCTACTGTGTAGTTGTGTTATGTCGGTGATATTCATTTGTTCTGTATCGTTGAATATTACGATGATAACGTACTGCTATGTTAACCGTTTCATATACGAGTTAACATAACCTGGGTGTTGTGCGTGTGCCTTAAATTGCGCAGTTTAAGTCATTTGTACAAAACCCGCTTTTCTTTTTATTCTACTCTACGCTACTCTACTCTACGCTACTCTACTCTACTCTACACTACACTACTCTACACTACTCTACACTACTCTACTCTACTCTACTCTATACTTTTTAGAACATGGTGCTTTAAGTACGTTTTTATATTGCAGAGGGTGAACTCGTGGTTGCCAAGGATGTGGCTTGGAGTGATATGCCTCCGTTGGGAGATGAAGCGGTCGAGGACGCCTCGCCGTCAGGAACGGCCGTATTACCGAATCTAGTTTACCCCATACCTGCCTACCCCCATATCGGCCCTATAAAAACGGTCGCGCACTGGGGCTCGCTCTCATTCCCTGCATAGCCCTCAGACGTGCTGGTTCTCATTGAGTCACTAAGTGTCTTAGCATCGCAACTATTTTCTGATCTGTGGTCTTACTTTTACTTGTAATAGAAGTAGCATAAATCGCGTTCGGTTTAGTAATATATTTCCGTAGATTTGTGTGATCACTATTTTTTAAAAAGTTAACTAACTTAGGTTCGATATCAATATATTATCTCATTGATTTAATAATTATAATATTTTATATTTTACATCAATTACATATTATCCTACTAATGATTAAATTATTATAATGTTACATATTCTACATTATTTACGTATTATGTTATGATTGATTTAATTATTATAATAGCACATTTTACATTATTTCCATTAACTTATAACTATAGTCTATTAAGTATTATGAAATATATTATGGTACATTCGTGTCAACATCATTTATTCTTTGCATTTACCATCTCAATAATCTGTTTGCAGTACATCAGAAATCTATCGCGTATTTTACTGTTTTTTATAATATTACTTAAATTATGGATATTTATACATTCCTCAAGCTCACATTCGATTTCAAACCTTTTTATCGCGTATATGGGACATTCCGTTATGATGTGTATGACACTTTCCTCTACTTCCGGTTCACAGTTGCACGATGGGCTCTCTTTACATTTAAACCTATGTAAATATTCGGAGAACCCACCGTGCCCTGTCAGGAGCTGAACAGTCGTCGGGTCCATCTTGATTTTACGGATGTGTTTATAGCCCTCTATCGCGTCTGGGAAAAACTTTTTGTTACTCCCGCAGTCTCACCCGTCCGGTACCTTTCATTCCACTCATTTAGCGACTCCTCCCTTATTTGCCTTTTTACAAACGATACAGGGCATCTGCTATAGTTTGGTTTTGTCTTAAGGGACAGCGCTGCCGATTTAGCCAGATCGTCGGCTCTCTCATTACCCTCCAACCCTGCATGTGCTTTTATCCAAAATAATTTGATACGTTTTTGTTGATTTTTATTTTCATTGAGGTCATTTCTAATACTTACTGCTAGGGGGTGGAGGGACGAGGCTCTCGTTATCGTTTGTAGGGCGGAGAGTGAGTCGCTAAATATGTTGCAGCTTTTGTTATGCTTACGAGCAACTTTGGTCGCTTCAGCAAGCGCCAAGAGTTCCGCTTGATAGACGGACGGACGGACACTCGTCCAGCTTCAGTTTTTTGGTACTCGTCTCCGCGGCTCCATCCCATATGGATAGAGCCGCGCCGACTTTCCCTTCTATTTTGCTGCCATCAGTATAAATGTTTAGGCTAGCATTGTCATGATGCTGGATCAGTGCCGCTCCATCCGCCACGCAAGAAAACTCTACAGTAAGCTGCTCCGCCGGGTGTGGTGCCATCGCGAAAGGCAGCGGTGCCTCTATTTCCCGGTCGCCTACCACTCGCTGGGTCAATCCTTTTCTTACTTCAAATAGCAAGGCTGCTTCCCTGACTCTAATATCGAGCGGGAGCAACCCAGCGAGTAGCAGAGCCGAGTGCAGGGAGACTGTTTTGTAAGCCTTCACGATTTTTTGGGCGAAGCCCCGCTGTACTGCGTCAAAATGTTTCCTTACTCCTATTTTCATGGTTGCAGGTGCCCAAGCGCTGGCCGCGTACAAGATGGTCGGCTCCACAACGGCCACATATATCGCTCTAACAATTTCTGGTTGCAGACCCCATTGAACCCTCGCCGCTCTGGATAGTTGTTTGTAAAAATTTAGAGCCCTACGACAGACATTGGAGACATGCGTGTTAAAGGTCAACAAACTTGTCGCCGACAGTGAGGCCCAGCAGTTTCATTTCCATGCCAATGCCAACACCTCCCATGTTCATCTTGTACTTAAGTTTGCGCGTAATGACCATGGCCATTGTTTTTTGTGGCGCAAACTTTTGCTTGGTATCGACTCCCCACGTCCAGACACGCTCGAGCGCCGCATTAGCATGGTGTTCGACCTCCCGCGCTGTCTCTCCGTCGAAGACAAGGACTATGTCGTCTGCGAATGCCTCTACGTAGACCTCCATCCTCTCCATTTCTCTCAGGAGCGGGTCCAGGAGAAGGTTCCAGAGTAAGGGTCCACCTATCGAGCCCTGCACACATCCTTTACTTGTTTCTCTAGTGACCTCCTCTCCGGCGTATCGAACTTTTACCCTACGGTTTTGTAGGTAACTGTCGACTACCTTTCTCAAGTTCACGGGACAGTTTTCCTCAGCCAGCCGGACTCTGATTTGTGGCCACCAGGCTCCGTCAAAGGCTCCCTCGATGTCCAGTGACACTAATGTGACCATGCGTCGCTCTCTGAGCTTAGCATGGATGTGTGTCATTAGGTCGTAGAGGGAGTCCTCGGTCCCTTTCTGTGGCATGAATCCGTACTGGCGAGTACTCATCCTTGGCAGCAAGTGATACTTGAGTCGGTTTACTAGCATACGCTCGAACAATTTCCCCAACACCGGGAGGAGCCCAATAGGTCTGTAGGATTTCGGGGTTGTATACTGATCTTTTCCAGGTTTCCTCAACACCACCACCACGGCTTCTTTCCATTGTTCGGGGAAGTGTGCCTGTTCCAAACATTTGTTTGCTAAGTTCAGGAAAAGGTCTGGGTCATTTCCCACTACTTCTCTGCAGATGTCTGCAGTGAATCCATCGATGCCCGGAGCCTTTTTTGGGTTGAAGGCTTCCATCGCAGATAACAATTCAGTAAGTGTGCGTGTAACTAGCGTGTGTTAGGTTAGGTTAGGTTTTTTTTTTTTTTTTTTTTTCCTGTCCGGGCGCAGAGGCCCGGCCCGCGAGCTAAATGTGTCCCTGACAGAGTCAGGGTTGAGTACTGGGTTTTCTTTATTGACATCACAATTTTTCTTAAATTTAAAAGTTAGAAATTATTATATATCCTATTTGGCTTTATCATGTTAGGTACATTTGTTCCAAAATTTATCTGTTGCTTTTTTTTACAATTTATTTATTCTAATGACATTATGTTCTAAAGGTTAGCTTTCTTATTTACTTTATGAATTTATTCTATTGTGCATTATTTCGACATTTGTGGTTTCCTATTTCCTACATATTCTTTTACACATTTCTATTTTCTGTTCCCGCCATATTGCGTTGCTCTTTATTTCTACATGTTATTTACTTCTTATTTGTTTAATTACATATTTGATCTTAATATTTTTATAGTTTCAACATTTGAAGTCACTACCATTTTTCTAGTTGCTATACATTTACTTACATTTCTATACACATTTCAATTTTGGCCACTTTTTAATATATATCAATATATTAATAGTGTGTCCATTTCATACTTTCAACTTATTTCCATCTTATTCTTATATTTGTTTACATATATTTTTGTAGTTATAGCTTCTCTCATTGGTTTAACATCTTTCTTTTTGTTGCTGTTTCTACATAAATATAGTGCATTTTACAATTTACAGTATGCGCCATGCTGGCGGCGCCACTCGCCTTTTGTCGTGTGATGCGCTGTGTTGTTAGGTTATAAGTACTGTGCTGTGGTGTGTGTTTTGCTGTGCCGTGTGCTATACTGTGGTGTGTGCTATGTCATTATGTTCTGTGATGTGTGTTTTGCTATGTGTATTTTGAGTGTGTGTTATGCCTTATTGTATGTTGTGCAGTATATGCTATGTGTTGTATTCTGTTGTTTGGTATGTGCTGTGTTATGCCGTTTTTTGATGAGTGCTATGCTGTGTGTTTTTCATTACTGTGTGTTAAGCGTCCTTATGTGTTATGCTGTGCCTCGTGCTAAGCTATATGAGGTGTGTGCGTGCTGTGCTGTGTGGTGTGTGTGTAGTGATGTTATATGTTGTTCTGCGTGTTTTTCTATGCTGTGTGTTATGTGCTGTGCTGTGTTCTGTTCTGTTCTATATTTAAATGATGTGCGTTTCTATATTGTGCTGTTGTACGGTTTAATAATTTTGTAATTTTTTCCGTTTTTTATAAGTGGGTAGTTCTGTTTATTTTTATTTTTTTTGCGTAAATGTTTGATCCACAGGTCATCTTGCTCAATCATTTACTTGTGTGTGTGTGTGTTTTATGTAGTGTTACGAAAATTGTTGTGTTGTCTTGTTTTTTGTGTGTGTTGTACTTATGCATCACATTTCGCTCCGGCTCCCAGGTGGCACCGCCACTGCCGGACTGATTTATGTTACCCAGTTTCGCTGTGCTGTCCGTCCGCTGCGAGCTAATAATTTTATGTGCGTGTATATTTTTGTGTGTTTTATGCATGTTCATGTGAGTGAGTAACTGTGTTTTTGTATTGTTTACTGTGTTTGTGCCTGCGTAGTATATTTTGTCTGTTTGTGTGTGTTTGCTTGCGACTGAAATTTGACCCAGTTTCAAAAGAAACCGGGTCATATTTGTCTGATTTGAGTAGTGTGATCTTGTTTCTTCCGGAGTCTGTTTGTTTTTTATTATGATGTGTGTGTTACGTGTGTACTCGCAGCAGACCGAACTCGCAAAAGCTTGAGTCACTCTGATGTCGCCCTCAGCAATACGCCACGGTGGAGCGCGCGAGCGCATCCCATTTCACTCTCACCGGGCATTCACCGCTGAAGGCGTTATGTTCAGTCTTTTCTATCTTCGCTTTGGCACAGTTTACGCAACTGGCGGGACCATCCGCGAGCCAGACCGGGCACCCGGCTCTGAGGTGCGTCCCGCCGCAGTGGCTGCACACATCGACCGGGTCCTGACAAAACTTTTTGCCGTGACCGTACCCGAGGCAGCGCGAGCACTGGATCAGTGGGGACTGGTCCGTGACCCGCACACGCTGCATGTCGATGTGCACCACCCCTGCGGCGGTCGCCGCCTGCCACACATTCGGTGGGACCTTGACCACCACGTTTGAGGTCAGGGGATTTCGCGCTCTCGCTCTGTAGTAGATTTCGATCTGTGCTTCCTCTACTTTACAGTTTCTGTATAGGTGTGCATTTTGATTTTTTTGAGCTTTTACTATGTCCTCATCGGAGTTACTTTGAGCACACCATAAAGTTTCAATAGGGGATTTTTGTTTGTCATCTCCATGACTGTAAAGTTCTGATTGTTCCCGTTTGTCTGTCTGTGTTAGGCGCCTGAGGCTATCCAGCGGCGGTATCGCTCTCCTCTACCAGCTGGTACATCCGCTCGACAGCCATGACTACCTTCTTTACTATCTCTCTGCTCGTGTTCCGCGAGAGTTTCAGTTGTTCTTTCGCTAACACGAGCAAAGACCACGCCTCAGAAATGCGATCGCCGGTTTCGGCACGCGCTGAGGGCATAGGTGCCGCATCGGGCGACTGCCGGCGCGTCAGCCCGGGTCCGGCCGGACGCACCGGTCCGGGCCCAGGCGGGCGCTCCGTCCGCCGCGGCCCCGGAGTTGAGCTAGGGGGGGAGGTGTGTAGCGGGGACCCGCTCGGGCTGAGAGGCGAGACCAGGCCGAGCTCTTCGGCTTCGGACAACGTCATGGTCCGGCCATGATTTTCTCGCGTCGGTTTCGCTGGGGTCCGGAACATGGTCAAAGAGCTACTGTTCTAACAACTATTACAGAACGAGAGTCGAGCAAATAGTTTTTATTGTATTATAATTAAGGTAAGTATTTCTGACTCGGTGTAAAAGGCCGAGTCAGCTTTGTTGTTCTTGTCAATTGTTTGTATAAAAATAAAATAATTAATTTTATGTCAATTTGTCCGTTTTGATTGCTAGATATGGTGTCTATAATATGTATATTTTATGTGTTCCTGTTTCAGGTTTGGTGTCAGCAGCAGCCAGCGTCGTCCGGCGATCGCCGACCAGTTAGTGAGTTGTGTGTTAGTGTGTGTGTGTGTGTGTGTGTGTGTGTGTGTGTGTTGGTAAGGATAGTTGTGAGTCGTGTGTTGACTGAGCGTGATTTGTATGGAAGAATGTGCAGTGTGTCTGATCGTGACTTAGTTTGTATTTCTTTGTGTATGCAAGGTGTGTGTGACTGTATGTGTGTGGCGTTATATTATAAACGGGCTCCACAGACCGCGTTTCCGCCTCCCACCAATTTACACTTTTGCTCTATGTAGAGCTACTTTGGTAGAGTCACTGGAGGTCACTTTCTGAGTCAATATTTATTAATGTTACTCTATGTAGAGTCACTCTATTAGAGTCCTCCGGTTGCTCTATTTATTCTAAACAATTTCTTAAAATAAATATAATTACACTTTTTATCAATATTTTTAATAATAATACTCTACATAGAGTCCTCAATAGAGTCCAAGGTTACTCTATTTCTTGTAACTTATATTCTAACAATTTACTGAGCAATATGTCACCTCCGAATTTTTACTCTATGTAGAGCTTGTCTCAACTCTATCTTATACTATAAATTTGGGTCACCTCAATCCCGAAAACCGCGCTCCAATTGGACTGTTTATTCAAAAGTTATTAGCTACTAAAGTTCTCCCATACAAATTATAGGAGGTCCAGATACGCTGGTCAAATTTTAGTTTATGGGGTAGGGGGTTGTAAATTTGGGGGTGTGTTTGGGAGGGTCGGTTTTGTGCGTAGCGGGGAGTGGGTTTAAGGGAGGGGGGGGCAAAATTTTGTCCGTTTTGACCTAGGACGCACCGTTTTTGAGTTATAAGGTGTTTTTTGAAATATCCTTATCTTTACCGTCTTATTTTTTGCGGTTAGGGGAATCTGGCTAAATTTATTAAATTTGTTGTCTAGGCCGAAACTATGATTCGATTTTTGATCAAAATTTTGAGACTTATGGGGGATGAATTAAGCTTGACGAGAGGCGTACCAGCTAATGTGTAGCTATGGGGGTTGATTTTTTACAGAATTTACAATTTTAAGGGTTGTTTTTTGCCAACTTCAAGTGGTTGGTTTCGCGGTTAGGGGTGGTGCTATGTCCTCGGGAAAAGTATGATGGGGTGAATGGGGACCCAAATTTATCGACAGGGGGCTATGTATTCGAAAAGGGGTGCGGGGTGTCCTAAATTTCTTGTGTTTTTTGAAAAAATTTCACCGGGGGTGGTTTTTGGGGGTTGGTATCGGTAGATTGCCCCTATGATCGATTCTCAAGAGAGAACCGATCCGATGTTATTTTAGCGATATCTCGCACCCCCTCGGAGTTATAAGGGTTACAAACTTAAATGGTAATGGAGTTTGTATCCCTTTTTTACCTGAAAATCTTCAAAAAACACAAAACAAATAAATCTTAAAATACAAAAATTTCCTACCGCAGAGGTTGAGCTCTTCTCGCGACGTCAGCTGTCTGGTGCTTCCTAGGGGGTGTTTCGCACCCTCCAGAAGCTGTCCAAGTTAGGGGTGGCTGACAATTTTCTGCAAACACCCCCTATTTCCCAAAATATGCGTCAAAAGTTTTTCCCCGTGATTTAATGTTGCTCAGTGGGGTCCTGGGGTGTTGTTCCACCTGGTCGTTTTTGATTTTGGGGGGTTTCGATTTCTCGGTGGTCTCCTCGCTTTGCGCTTTGCGGTAAATCCGCCGTACACACTCAGCCCGAAATTCCTGTGTGCGAAAAACCCTTGTCCGAACTTCAGATTTTTGGTGGCTATCAATTTGGCTTGAACTTCACTTTCTTTTTAGCTTCTAAAACGCTATGTTATCACTGATAACTTTTCAAGAATAGGGTTTAAAGTAAGTGAAAATTTTTACCAGCTGCACCAGTGTTGCTCCTCCGCTCCTGTTTCGATTTTTCCACCGGGCAAAACCTTCCCGTGCTCCTCCTGGGTCCAGCTACAGAGGGGGCCTGCTTAAGTTGTTCCAGGACCTGAATCCTGGAATTTGGGCTCCTCGTGGTTTCCTGTTTTTCCTCTATATCTCCCAGGGGCGCGACGGGAAAAATCTGGAAGTTTGCCGGTGGATGCTCCCTGATGTTGTGCTTTGATCGACGTATTAATAACTGCGGGGTACAGATGTCGTTTGGTCAGCGTTAGCGTTTTAGTCTTTTTCTAACCTTAAACTCGTGGTAAAAGATGGAAAAACCGCTCCAAAGTGTCCAATTTTGATTGGATCCGGGATTTTTTGGTGTCACCGCGTTTGTTGTCACTTATATTTGCCTTTTTGTCACTTTCACAAATTTTTGAGCACTTTTTCCTATTTTCGCGAATTTCTTTGCGCGGAGCTGCACGTTTTAGATGCGCGCACGGCCAGGGGAGGTGCGGGACTGGGTTAGGTTAGGTTTTTTTTTTTTTTTTTTTTTTTTCCTGTCCGGGCGCAGAGGCCCGGCCCGCGAGCTATGGTCCCTAACGTGGGAGTCAGGGGATTAGGACCAAGGTACTTTATTACAAATAATCTTTCTTATCTCTATAGCTACAAACATGTTAACATTTTAATCTTATTTTCTAATAAAACATTCATATATGTAGGCGGGCCGAGTCTCGCCATCATCATCAGTAATCGCATTCTTCTGCTGTGGGCGTAGCCGGTGGGTAGTGTTGGATGAAAACTCGCGAACTCACAAACACAATAGGATTTATTAAGTTCAGGTAACAAAGTAGGTTGGCCTATTATTGCTTCTTGGCAGCGTGACGTCAGCCGCACCGACGTTATCCCATTTCAAGGATAATTAACACAACTTCACTTAAGTCAAAGTTTAGAGACGAACTTCTTGGCTTCACCTGGACTCACCGTGCGGGTGCCGGGTCCATCGTGTGGCAGAGAGAGAAACCCCAAGTAGACCCCAAGACTTGCGACTCGGGCGTAGGTTTAAGGGGCCCCTTTAAAGCGCGCGCTGACGCTCACCTTGCCTACTCGCATCTCTCTCCCTGCCCAGCCATATGCATGCTGTAATCAGCATAGATTCCAATAGCTTAGGTGTTCACTCTCCGAGCGCAGGCAAGCGACTGTCCGCTCCGCTCCCGCTCCGAGCGTAGGCAGCGATGACATAATGTTGCTCGCGCCGACACGGCTATCCTGACATGCGCAAGTCCTCGTGCGCCTCTCGCCTCTCCTTTGGCTCATGTTCAGTTAATCTGTCAAGGAAGAAATAAAACCACTAGGATCACCATATTTACTATGCTCGTCCTATCCTGACATAAAAGACCTAATTTCACGCATGTACGCGTAGGTGAATACAACATCCCTCATTAGACCTCATGCAAATGAAACCAGCTAGAGGTATCCCTTCGACCAAGACTCGTCATCTCTTATGACGACATGGACCGGACGAGCCCGCAGCTTTCCCTGATACATACGTACACTGTGTGTGCTATTCGACCTCGTGCAAATAATACTCGACCGAGGTGTCCCTTCGACCGCATCATTATCTCATATGATGACTTGGACCGGACGGCCTCGTCGCTCGACTAGATAACCATCTCATATGGAATACTCGACCGAGGTGTCCCTTCGACCGCATCATCATCTCATATGATGACTTGGACCGGACGGCCTCGTCGCTCGACTAGATAACCATCTCATATGGAATACTCGACCGAGGTGTCCCTTCGACCGCATCATCATCTCATATGATGACTTGGACCGGACGGCCTCGTCGCTCGACCAGATAACCATCTCATATGGTAACTGTGAAGTTGGTCAAAGAGCATACACTGCAATACATAGCCATCTACAATTTGATCGTATGAACTGACGTATTTTTTCAAACTACCTTCAGATACCATTTTAAGTAACCTACAAAAATCTCGAAATATTTACCGACTCACATTTATCAAACGGGTCATTTTGTGCGTATAGGTACCCGCTGTCAAAATAGATTACGATTGCTCCAACTAGCCAGTAATGTTAACGCACTATGCCAATGAGTGAACACATTTTCTTCAATAGTGAAATTTTCTCAAAATTAAACCAATCAGATTTCTAAAGTAAATAGGTAACTGTGATGATAAACTTGATGAAACTGCTTCATGAACTCAACTTGGCATAGGGTGTGATATTACAGCGATTCATCATCATCATCATCATCATCATCAACAGCCCACTAAACGTTCCCACTGCTGGGACTCGATTACAGCGATTGCAATCTTTAAATTAAAACTGAATGAATAGGCACTAATGACAACTAGAAACGAACACACCTGATTGACATCTGAGGCTCCTCGCTGAGCGTAGACTTCCGACTCGTCAACTTGATCTCGGTGCAGGCCGGCAGGCAGCACCTCGACAGACCCGCTGTCCAGCAGCAAGCACGTTGGATTTGCCAGCCAACAGGCAAGCACTCGGGCGCGCCAGCCCAGCAGCCAGACGGATCACGAAGACAGACCAACCGGCAGGCAGGAACGTCTACTTTTGGCTTGATCTTCGGTTGAGATGAATTCTTCCGTATTCCGTCTGCTCTCCTCTCACAGTAGCTTCATTGATACATCGACGTGTGGGTTGTGAACCTTCGATGCGGTAATTTCATCTTCATTTACGCTTTTCCAAGAATTAGGTAACAAAGTGATTAATCGGCAAATGCGGGTAGTTTTCGATATCACTTGGGTTTTCGCGATTCATTTGAATAACAGCACCCACTTTCGCTTCGGTCGAAATGTAAAAGCACCTTGTTTCCACGTAATTCCTTTGTAGGGCACTCTCAGTTAACCACGATGATGCTTCACCTCGAAACGCCTTGCTTGTGGTCGATTGCCACTGGGTCGATTTTCTTCTTTGTTCTCATCCATCACGAATCCCGCTTCTGATGTAGGCGGGCCGAGTCTCGCCATCATCATCAGTAATCGCATTCTTCTGCTGTGGGCGTAGCCGGTGGGTAGTGTTGGATGAAAACTCGCGAACTCACAAACACAATAGGATTTATTAAGTTCAGGTAACAAAGTAGGTTGGCCTATTATTGCTTCTTGGCAGCGTGACGTCAGCCGCACCGACGTTATCCCATTTCAAGGATAATTAACACAACTTCACTTAAGTCAAAGTTTAGAGACGAACTTCTTGGCTTCACCTGGACTCACCGTGCGGGTGCCGGGTCCATCGTGTGGCAGAGAGAGAAACCCCAAGTAGACCCCAAGACTTGCGACTCGGGCGTAGGTTTAAGGGGCCCCTTTAAAGCGCGCGCTGACGCTCACCTTGCCTACTCGCATCTCTCTCCCTGCCCAGCCATATGCATGCTGTAATCAGCATAGATTCCAATAGCTTAGGTGTTCACTCTCCGAGCGCAGGCAAGCGACTGTCCGCTCCGCTCCCGCTCCGAGCGTAGGCAGCGATGACATAATGTTGCTCGCGCCGACATATATATCTTACAATGTCTCTATATAACATTATATAATTTATTTATTCATTTTTACTTTTCTATCTATTTTCGCAGTCTGTACCAGCTACACTCGTATGTGTATTTTGTTTGTGTACTTTAAAGTTGTTCCTCTCCATATCTACCTATACATGTATTGTCGCCTTTTTTACTCATTTCAGTCGTTAATTATTTTAGGATGATTGATCTATATAATCATTATATATATATTGATCCTGTTTTTATCTAACTTGCATTTCTTTTTATCGTCACTCTACATATATCTGCACAATACCTGAGGAACACATCTCTTGTACTGTCGTCTTTTACTATCGTACTAATTTGGTCTTGGGTTACTTTTTTATTAATTTGCATTTCCAGCTCATGACGCTGTCTCATGTATACAGGACAATTGACTATTAAGTGTAACGGCGTCTCCTCCCTGCCCGGTTCGCAGATACATGATGGGTTTTCCTTCAACTTGAATCGATGCAAGTATTGTGAAAACCCACCATGTCCCGTAAAAACTTGCGTTAAGATACCGTCTGGTTTTATTTTGCGTATTAAATTATACGCTTTTACCGGGTCTGGGAAGAAGACGCCGGTTACACCTGCCGTTGTACTAGTTTTAAACCGCCGGTTCCATTCATCAAGCGCACTCAGCCTGATGTGTCGCTTGATGAATGAGACCGGGCACCTGTCATACGCTGGCTTGATTTTGGACCCCAAAGCTGCCTCCTTGGCCAACTGATCTGCTCGCTCGTTTCCCTCGAGTCCCGCGTGAGCCTTTATCCAATAAAGGTTTACTTGTTTGCCTGCATTTTTGCATTGGATAAGGTTTTTCCGTGTTTGGACTGCGAGGGGATGCAGGGACGCGTTTTTAACTATGGCCTCGATGGCCGACTTAGAATCGCTATACACCCCAAAACTGGTCTCCGATCGTTTCGTCATCTCTTCCGTGGCTCTTCGTATCGCTAGCAACTCTGCTTGGTAGACTGTGCAATAGGACGACAGTTTCAACTTCAGGCTTTTGATTTCGGCGGCACCGCTACGAAGAGACAGTGCCGCTCCCACCTTGCCCTCTATTTTACTGCCGTCCGTAAAGATACAGATTTCATGATTTGTATACCTGTTAACTGAGTCCACGTCTACCAAGCACGTATATTCTAGACCGATATTTTGAGCCGGATGTAGTGTGTCGGTGAACGCTGTCCTTTGTTCGATTTCGGCGTCTCCTAACATTGGCTGGAGTACTCCCCTCTTTGTCTCATACAGGGAAGCAGCTTCCTGTACTCTGAGATCGAGGGGAAGTATTCCAGCCAATACCAGTCCCGAGTTCAGAGAAACCGTTCGGTAGGCTCGGCATAATTTTTGCACAAAACCTCGCTGGACAGCGTTGAGATGCTTTAAGATCCCCAGTTTTTTAGTGGCAGAACCCCATACGCTCGCTGCGTACATCATGATTGGTTCTACCACTGCGGTGTATATAATCCTAACTATCTCCGGGTGCAGACCCCAACTGACTTTCGCTGCAGTGGACACCTGTTTGTAAACGTTGATGGCTTTCTTGCAAGTATATGAGACGTGGCTGTTCCATGTTTGTTTGGCGTCTATTATTACGTCAAGGAGTTTTAGCTCGGAAGACATCTCGATGCCAATCCCGCCCATGCTCAAGTGCGGTGTGTCATGTTTCAGCTTCCTGGTCATTAGCATTGCTTTCGTTTTATGCGGACCAAAGTTTAGCTTATTCATGACACCCCACCCACGAACCCAGCCGAGGGCGATATTCGCCCGTCCCTGAACTTCCTGAGCCGTGTCTCCGTCGAAAACTAACACCACGTCGTCAGCGAAGGCCTGTGTGTAGTATCCTTTCTCATCCAACGATTTTAGAAGAGGGTCCAGTAGGAGATTCCACAATATTGGTCCGCCTATGGATCCCTGGACACACCCTTTGTTGGTGCTTTTTGTGTACTCTTCGCCCATGTACCTTATGCTGACGCTGCGCTCTTGGAGGTAGCTATCCACCATGTTGTATATGTTTGAAGGACACTTTTCCTCAGCCAACCGTGCTTTAATTGCTGGCCACCAGGCGTTATCAAAGGCTCCCTCTATGTCCAATGACACCACGACAACCAGTTTTTTCTGGTCAATTTTGCCATTAATGTGCTTCATCAGGTCATAGAGGGAGTCTTCGGTGCTTCTTTGGGGCATAAAGCCGTACTGGCGAGTACTTATCCTTCCTATCAGGTGCCACTTTAGCCTGCCCACCATCATCTTCTCCAAAATCTTCCCCAGCACAGGAAGAAGGCCGATGGGCCTGTACGATTTTGGGTTTGTGTAGTCCTGTTTGTCCGGCTTTCTTAGAACTACCACTGTGGCCCTCTTCCAGATACCGGGGAAAAGACCGAGTTTGAGGCATTTGTTTGCTATTGCGAGGAAAATCTGTGGGTCCACCATGATTACTCGGCTACAGATATCCGCCGTCAAGCCATCTTCTCCGGGGGCCTTTTTAGGGTTGAAGCTATTCACCGACATTCGTAGCTCTTCCATCGTGTAGGGTGGGTCATGTTCAACATGTTCTCCCGTCATCTGTTCTGTAGCTATTTGCCTTATGTGTCGGTGGTCAGCGTTGTCATCATCCTCTAAGTCCTCCGGATAGAATGTGTCAGCCAGCATTTTGACCGATGCTCCGGGGTCCAAAACCAAACCATTCTTAACTAGTGGTAAGTCTTCTTGTCTTTTCTTTGTTTTCCCTATTATTCTGTAAATTCCCTCCCATACCCCTTCTCGATCCTGCTTCCCACAGAATTCTTTCCAGCTTTTAATTTGTGCTGTTTTAGCCTCGCTCTCATACCTTTCCTTTGCCTGCAGGTACTCAGCAACGACTCTCTCTCTCCGCACTGGCGCTGCGCATCGGATACGCCGCTTCTTAGTAGCTACGTCTCTCTTCAGCGCTTCGAGCTCTCCACTCCACCATGGTAAGCTACCCGCATGCCTGGGTTTCAGCGTAGGTACCGCGAACCTACAGGACTCTGTAATTATATCCGCGTAGATGTTTATCTTTTCCTCTAATTCTATTTTACTGTTTATGTTTTGGATAACTTCACTGCTAATGTTTCTTTCCGCCAATAATTGGGTCATCTTTGAATTAAAGTTGCTCCAATTAGCTTTTTTAGTGTTGTAAGTCCGCGTCGTTCGTTGTACGCTGAAACCTTTTGCTTTCGTGAGTCTTATTTTGAAAATTATGGTGTTGTGGTCGGAGCTCGTCACGCCTTGATCGACGTGCCACCCTTCTATTAAGCTGATCATTTCCGCTGAGCAGGCCGTGACGTCTACGAAACTACTATATTCTTTTCCACCCCTAATGGTGAAAAAGGTTGGGGTGGTGTAGTCATTGTTTAGCACCTGCATGCCCATGTCTTCGATTGTGCCCGCCAATTCGTCTCCCCTATCATCAGTAAACGGGCTGCCCCACCAGGAATTTTTGGCATTTGCGTCCCCTCCCATCAGTGCACTTATGCTGGTCTTACTTTTAATTGTGCTCAATTGTTCCAGATAGGAGTCTACCGCCAGCTGTACATGGCGGTGGTAAGGTCTATGGCGTTGTACGGCGCTCCTATATGGGCGAACCTACTGGATCGCCAAGATATAGCGGTCCTTCACCGGGCCCAGCGGACAATGGCCGTGAGAGTGTGTCGAGGTTATCGCACACTCTCACACGAGGTTGCCTGCATTCTCGCAGGATCAATGCCCTGGTGCCTAGAGGCCGAGATTCTGTCTTCGGCCTACTGGCACCGGAAGCAAGCGAGAGAGGAGGACCCGCGCTTCGCCCCACAAGAGGTGGTGCGATGGCGCAGGGATGCCAGGGCCAGAGCCCTGGTGAAGTGGAGCGAACAGGTTCTCTCTGGACCTACTCAGCGAGGAGCCGGCGCCCGACGGCTCCTCGAGGCAATTCGGCCCATCCTCGCTGAGTGGGCCCAGAGAAAACACGGAGTCCTCACCTTCCGGACCACACAGGTGCTCACCGGACACGGATGTTTCGGGAGCTACTTGCACAAAGTGGCCGGAAGGGAGGAAACCCCGGTGTGCCACCGGTGCGGTTTCGCGGTCGACACCGCGCAACACGTCCTGGAAGCATGCCCGGGTGAAGAGGAACCGCGGCTATCTCTGGTCGCGGTCGTGGGGGCGGACCTCTCACTGCCGACCATCTTGTCTAAGATGCTCGAAAGTGAGAGGTCATGGGAGGCGGTAGTCTCCTTCTGTGAGACCGTTATCTCGCGGAGGGAGACGGAGGAGCGAGAGAGGGAGGTGGACCCTCTCGCTCATCCGCGGAGGCGGAAGAGGACACGGGGGCGAGCCACGCTGGCTCGCACCCCGTCTCCACTTGGAGGGCCTGGGGCGTTGGGCGTTTAGGGCCGCCCGACACCCTACCCAGGGATAGACCCTCCCGAGGAGGTGACGCGCCGTGGTTTCCGGTGCGTCGCTGGAGCCAAATGCGGGGGTTTTGACCCTCCGCGAAGCGGGCCCGCAAGGGCGACGGAAGAGGCAGGGACGTAGTCGTAGTGCAGCAGTGTACCTGCGGATCTGCCCCTTTCCGTGACGGAGAAACCTGTGGGGGTTTTAGTCGGTAGGGGCACCACTTTAGTGGTGCCGAGCCCGACACACCTGCCGTGTCCCTACACGGTGGACGGTGCGTCAATGCATTTCCCCCGTCAATGCGTTCTTTCTTTGCATCTTACCAATGGCAGCCACTGTGCTTCTCTTCTGGTGACCCGTCAGCCTGCGCGGATGCTGTGACTGATGTAATACGTACGGCTATGGAATATTTCATTCCATACTCTGACGTTTCATTATCCAGCAAAGCTCGCCCATGGTTCGGTTCTCAATGTAAAAGTGCTGAAGTATCTAAACATGAGGCCTACCTAGCCTGGGTTGATGCTCGACAGCGTAAGGCAAGGGATACACACCGCAAAAAGAAAGCGTTTAACAGGGCTGCTAAGGCATGCAAAAGGGTTCTTCAGAGGGCTCGATTTGACCACATTAGTCGAATAGGGAACAAACTAGCTTCGTATCCTGCGGGTAGCAAGGCGTTATGGTCCCTAGCTAAATCGGTCGAATCGAACTTCTGCCGCTCTTCACTGCCTCCAATGCTGAAACCTGATGGGGCGCTGGCTCACACCGCAATGGAGAAGGCAAACTTGTTTGCATCTCAGTTTGCGGAATCTTCGCGTCTAGATGCTGGTAGTGCGATACCTCCTACTCCACCTGGCAGTCCGACTTTGATGCCGGAAATGCATATTCGCCAAATGGAGGTTCGTAAAGTGCTACGTAATCTGGACGTGAATAAAGCCAGTGGCCCGGACGGAATTCCTGCCCTAGTGTTGAAGGCTTGTGCACCTGAGTTGTCTCCTGTACTAACGCGCCTGTATAGACTCTCTCTCCAAACTGGGCAAGTACCGAAATCGTGGAAGCTTGCTAACGTGCAACCTGTGCCCAAAAAAGGTAGTCGTGCTGACCCTGCCAACTACAGGCCCATCTCGGTCACGTCCATACTCTGCAAGACTATGGAACGTGTCTTAAACCGCAGGCTCCTGGCATACCTAGAATCTAACGACCTCCTCAGTGACCGGCAATACGGGTTTCGCCGAAACCGGTCGACTGGGGATATTCTGGCGTATGTCACTCACATCTGGAGTGAAGCTATCGAGAAACACGGGGAAGCACTTGCAGTCTCCCTGGATATCTCGAAGGCTTTTGACAGGGTTTGGCATGATGGCCTTATTAGCAAGCTTTCTAGTTATGGTTTGTCTCCAGGTTTTATTGCGTGGATATCGGACTTCTTGAGAGATCGGTCCATACGAGTTGTCATTGATGGCTGCTCGTCGGACCAAATGGGTATCAATGCCGGAGTCCCTCAAGGGTCGGTACTCTCTGCGACGCTTTTTCTGCTACATATCAACGATATGCTGAAGCCCGGTATGTTTGGGTACGCAGATGATAGCACCGTTGTAGAGAGTTATATATCTAGCGCGAGAGCCAGCGGTCAACAAACTAAGGTATTGAGAGAGATTATGGTCGAGCGTTTGAACTTGGCTCTTGAGGCAGTCTCTGAATGGGGCGAAACCAATCTGGCCAAGTTTAATGAAGGAAAGACGCAGGCGTGTCTGTTCTCCGCAAAAAGGAGTCAATTTCTACAGACTCCTACTTTTCGAGGTGTATCCGTGCCGGTTACTGATCATCTTGAGCTTTTGGGTGTTACCCTGACATCTACACTCAACTTTGGCTCATATATCGAGTCCAAGGCTAAATTAGCTGCCAAAAAACTAGGTGTCCTCTCAAAGGTGCGAAAGTACTTCAAGTCTGAACAATTGCTTTTATTATATAAAGCACAGATTCGCTCTTGTATGGAGTACTGTTCGCACCTTTGGGATGGATCGGCTAAGTATCAGCTTGAGGCTCTGGAATCGATCGAGAGGCGGGCTAAAAGGCTCATAGGCAATAACACTCTTGTGCGAAAAAGACTGCAAACTCTTGAACATCGCCGAAAAATTGCTAGCTTATCGGTTTATTATCGGATACACTTCGGAGAATGTGCATCTGATCTGCATGATCTAATACCACCTAGCCCTTTTTTCTATCGGACTTCTCGTAACTCGAAGAAGCGGCATCGTTTCATGGTTGATGTTCCAAAGACACGAACAAAGAGGTTTGACTCTACTTTTGTGATAAGAACGTCGCGACTGTGGAATGAGTTGCCTGAGTGGGTTTTTCCCGATGGTTATAATCTTGGTGTCTTCAAATCGAGAGTGAATCGGTTTCTTCTAGGTAAGCACGCTCCATCTTAGACCGCATCGTCGCTTAACATCAGGCGAGATGGTGGTCAAGTGTAAACCTATAAATGTTAAAAAAAAAAAAAAAAAAAAAAATATGGAAGAGGGCCATGGTAGTAGTCTTGCGAAAACCGGGAAAGCAGGACTACACAAATCCTAAGTCCTACAGGCCTATCGGGCTTCTTCCAGTGTTGGGGAAGATTCTAGAAAAAATGGTAGTAGGTAGACTGAAATGGCACCTGTACAGCAGGATAAGTACTCGTCAATACGGTTTTATGCCCCAGAGAAGCACCGAGGACTCCCTTTATGATTTAATGAACCATGTGAAAAACAACATAGCACTTAAAAAAACTAGTGGTAATGGTCTCATTGGATATAGAGGGAGCCTTCGATAGCGCCTGGTGGCCGGCTATCAAGACACGATTGGCTGAGGAAAACTGTCCTAAAAACATCCGCAGTATGTTAAACAGCTACCTAGAAAATCGCAGCGTGACGGTGAGGTACTTGGGCGAAGAGTACTCCAAAAGCACAAACCAAGGGTGTGTCCAGGGTTCTATAGGAGGCCCAATTCTGTGGAACCTCTTATTGGACCCCCTTCTTAAGACGCTGGAGAGGAAAGGTTTTTACGCCCAGGCATTCGCCGACGATGTGGTGCTTGTTGTCGACGGTCACACTGCACTGGAGGTGCAGAGGAAAGCGAATGCCGCTCTCGCCTGGGCTCAGGAGTGGGGTGTTAGTAACAAACTTAAATTTGGTCCGCACAAGACAACAGCAATGTTGATGACCCGGAAGTTGGTTCACGACACCCCGCACTTGAGAATGGGCGAGACTGACATCGAATTATCCAGCGAAATGAAACTCCTGGGTGTGACCATAGACAGCAGGCTGACGTGGAACAACCATACTGCCAATATATGTAGGAAGGCTGTCAACATATATGGGCAGGTATCCAAAGCAGCAAGAGTGAGCTGGGGACTACATCCTGAAGTGGTACGAGTCATATACAACGCAGTAGTAGAGCCTACCATCATGTACGCCTCGAGTGTGTGGGGTCAGGCTACGAAGAAGCTGGGGGTAATCAAGCACCTAAACGCCGTCCAAAGAGGTTTCGCGCAAAAGTTGTGTAAAGCTCATCGAACGGTCTCCCTAAACTCGGCACTAGTACTGGCTGGGATACTACCCTTGGACCTCAGAATACAAGAGGCAGCCGCCCTGTATGAGGCAAAGAGGGGGGTGCCACAGCCAGTGCTGGGAGATGGGGAAATCGAACGACGCACGGCGTTTACAGACACTCCTCATCCAGCCGAACATATAATCCTAAAGTACGCAAGCTTGGCGGATCGCGAAAGCGTGGAAGGCAACACAGACCATGCAGTCAAGATCTTTACTGATGGCAGCAAACTTGACGGTAAAGTGGGAGCAGCACTATCCTTATGGACCGGTGCCCGCGAAACTAAAACCCGAAAGATGAAGCTGTCGTCATACTGCACGGTCTATCAAGCGGAACTATTGGCAATATGTAAGGCTACAGAGGAGGTGCTCAAGATATCGGAAACCAGCTTCGGAATCTATAGCGACTCAAGAGCTGCCCTCGATGCCATAGTCAACGTCACATCGCTCAACCCTCTTGCAGTGAAGGCCCGCAGTAACCTTAATGAGTGTACCAAAACAGGAAGACAGGTACATCTGTTTTGGATTAAGGCCCATGCGGGTTTTGCAGGGAATGAGCGAGCAGACGAGCTGGCGAAAGAGGCAGCTCTAAAAACAAAAACAAAACCCGCATACGACAGGTGTCCGGTTTCATACATTAGGCAACAAATCCGGCTAAATACGCTGGATGAATGGAACCGGAGATATAAAGCGGGGGACACGGCTCGTACCACAAAATTTTTCTTTGATAACACTATAACGGCATACCGGATAGTGAAACAGTTAAAACCTACAGGCACGCTAACACAAATACTCACGGGGCATGGTGGATTCTCCCAATATTTACATCGGTTCAAATTGAAGGAGAATCCATCATGCATATGTCAACCAGATACGCCAGAAACACCCATACATGTCATCGTCGAGTGTGCAATATTTGGCAAAGAAAGACAAGAAGTTGAAGAACAGATAGGAGTTAAAATAACAATTGAAAACATAAAAGAAATCATGCTAGACAAAAGAATTAGAGGTATATTTATAAACTACTGTGTCATAATAAATCAACGGGTCATAAACAGAAATAAAACAGATATATAAGAAAAGCTGACTATGTATTTTATACAAATACGTATATCAGCTTTATGAAATTAAATTAGGAAAGAAGGCAATAATTATAATAATAAATTATGAGAAGGACACAAGTAACACACAACATAACATAATGACACAAACACAGACAAAAGAATACACAGACGGTCTGAAATACCACAAATAAAAATAAAAAAGCATTAATTAAAATATAGTTCTGAATAGGTAATACAAATACGTAAATTAGTACACAGATGAAATTTAGTAATTTAGTATAATAGTATAAGGACAATAATATTGTATCCATAGAAATAAGTAATAAAGAACCTTAGTCCTAATCCCCTGAACACACCGTTAGGGACTTAGCTCGCGGGCCGGGCCTCTGCGCCCGGACAGGAAAAAAAAAAAAAAAAAAAAAAAAAAACCTAACCTAACCTAACCTAAAAACAAATTTATATAGACAAGCTGACTCAGCTCTTTACACTGAGTTAGACGTTTATATTCTAATAACCTAACTTGAAATCGAGTTTAAAAACGCGGCGCCCGACGCCTACGTTAGTCACCCTTCTTCTTCCTTCTTCCTTGCAAAAACGAAAGCGGAAATGTTCCGTACACCAGCAAAACCTGAAGATAAAGACGCAAACCGCACCCTGACACTGGCCGGTCCCAGTGAAGAACGAGAGAAAACACCAGACGCGCCGAGCCAGAGCGTCGCGACCGCCTCCTCGCCAGCCTCCTCACCAACATCGAGGACAACGGTGGACTCGCCGGCAGCTCGAAGGCTATCCTTCGGGATGCAGGTGAGTCCGCCGCGACGGGAGAGGACGGCGGCAGACGACCGGGTCGCGGAAGCGCGATCCTTGCTCGTAAAAGCCAAAACTCACTTAAAAAAAGGCGCTAGAAATACGAGTAAGGATGTAATAAAAAACGTAGTAGAGGTGGTCGAGCGCTTGTATCAACTAGTGAAAGAAAGCCAAGTGACCACTGGACTACCCCGAACAACACATAAAACAGACTCTCAAACACAAACAGACAGACAGACGAACAAACAGACGGAACAGCACGAAACACTAGTAGCGAAAATAGATAAACAAGGGGAAATATTAATGGAAAACAAGCAAAAACTCGAGGAACTCTCAAAACAAGTACAGACAATACAAACAAACACGCAGACAGACCGACCGACATATTCGAGTGTCGCGGCGACTCTGCCCGTTGCGCGGCCGGAGTCGTCCGCTATGCACTCAATAATCGTAGGATCACAGAATAAAAATGACACAGGAGAGGAAGTTTTCAATAAGATGCGCAAACTTTTAAATGCAAAGGAGGAAGGAACCAGAATTGATAGAATTAGAAGGGCAAGGGACAGCAAAATCATTGTGGGGTGCAGGGATCTGGAAGACTTGAAACGGGTGAAGGAAAAAATCAAGAAAAACTTCACAGTGCGAGAGATGAAGAATAAGGATCCGGTAAGAAGATGAAGAATAAAACTCTACGGTGTCCTCAAGAGTAATACTAATGAGGACATCGTGGGGTCTTTGAAGACCCAGAACCTGCACCTCTTCAAAAACTGCGAAGTCAGTGAAGCACACCTTGAGGTCTACTACAGGGCGAGAGCCAGAAACCCATTGACCACCAACGTGGTCGTCAGGGTGCCGCCGAGTGTATGGCAGGCTGCGACCGCCGCCGGGGTCGCGCACGTCGACATGCAGCGCGTGCGGGTCACGGATCAGTCCCCACTGATCCAGTGCTCGCGCTGCCTCGTGTACGGTCACGGTAAGAAGTTCTGCCAAGACCCGGTCGACGTGTGCGGCCACTGCGGCGGACCGCACCTCATGGACGTGTGTCCGGCTCGCGGATGGCCCCGCCAGTTGCACAAACTGCGTTAAGACAAAGTTGGATAATGTAGAACATAATGCCTTCAGCAGTGACTGCCCGGTGAGAAAGAAATGGGATGCGCTTGCGCGATCTACCGTGGCGTACTGCTGAGGGCAGCCAAATTGATATTTCTGCTTTCAAAGGTTCCGTCCGCAGCGACAACACACAAAATACACGTAAAATAAACAACACTCGAGTACACTACACAAATAAAATAAATATGACCCGGTTTCATGTGAAACCGGGAAAAATTTTAATTGAAACTAAACACACACAGACAGACAAAAATCACTACGCAGATACACTCACAATAAAGAACGCAAACACACAAGTACTCACTCACATTAAAATACAAAAACCACTTAAAATTGCGCATAAACATACACACACAAACTCGCAGCGGACGAAAAGTATAGCGGACAGAAAAAGCGGTGCCACGCCGGGACGAAAGCGTGATGTGACGGGTGACACAAACACATACAATAAACAAAACAAAACAGATACATACGAAACACTCCAACAAAACACAATGACATGGACAACACGGACCACACAAAGTAAATGGATGAGCAAGGTAACCTATGAACCAGACATTTACAAAAAGAAAGTGTATATATAATACGTTACAGAACAACACACCAAATAGCACATCACGATACACAACACAGCACGACATTCAACATTAAAATAAGATAGGCATTGTAGACACACACCACATCGAGCATATCTACACACAGTATAGTACGGTTCAAATATTGTACTGCACAACACACAACACCCATCAATCGCGCGTCAAGACTCACCGAACAATATATAATAAACAGTTAACAAAGCAAAATAACGGCAAATAAATTACGAAAGCTGCAGACGGAGGGTTCGGAAAGGAAACTAGAATTGCTTAGAACGAACTTTACTGTACTAAAACTCACATTATAATATATTAAACCTATCTATCCTAGACGCTTATGCGTTCGATGGGAGAACGACACTCACATCATAGGATCTTAAGCCTATCTAACTTAGGTGCGAATGCCTTCGATGTAAGAACGACACTGACTTCTTTATTGAAACCAGCTTTGATGAAGGGTTATCTGGGTCACAATTTGATGAGGAGCGTCAGCGAATAGCAGTTGGTACGAGGCAGGTCATTGCTACCGCTGAGTTCTGTTGAATTTGCTGACTTGAACCTCGTGCTGGAGTGCAGCTCACGTTGTGCGGGCATGTGTAGGTACTGGTACGTAACACCTCCCCCTTCAGAACAGCGACTATTTTAGAACTTTGGGAGAAAATATCGCTGGTACGGGGTTCTTGGTTCTGGATTTCCTAGGATATGGAACTTGATAGAAGGCTGTCGTCCATTTTTTCCATCGTGATTTCATGTCAACTGCTCTCAATGCTGGAAATATGATTAGTACATGTACCCTGATAAATTGGTGGCGTAAGTAGATTTATATTTCATTACTTAGTCTTCATGGCTTGGAATCGTACTTAGCTTCTGAGTCACTGGGTCGATTCATTTTTGTTTGCAGTGCAGATATTTGATAGTTGCTGTGGTTCCAGTAATTTTACAATGAATTCGAAGAATTTGCTTGACGTGAAGATACTTGATAGTTGCCGTTCTTCTAATGATTTTACAATTCATTCGAGGTATTGCACTAATAGCACTATTTTCCACTACTCTTTGTTACTTGGAATAAATAGCACGTTCCGGGTCGCCGAATTTGAATAAATCGCATTTTCCACTAATTTTTATTGCATGCTACTTCATTTTAATTTTCATATTGTGCGTTTCTGGGTCACCGGGTTCTCTGGTATTGGCCCACATCTCTCGTCGCTATATGCTTCATGTTTCTGGATGGTGCGTGATCCCGAGGGTAGTTTCTTCCTTCCCCATTTTTATCTTACTTTTTTTTCATGTATTTTTTTCTTCTTTTTTATCACTTATTTAATTAACATAGGTATATTCTGGTTCCTTTTTCGTTATCGATTTTTGGATAAACTCCGCTGTAGCTTCACGTAGATTCTGGATGCTCGGTTCGACGTTGAAAGTCTATCAACGCTGTTGCCGCGGTCTGAATGCGAAGTTGGCGACCCCGAAGCGCGACGCGTTAACCCGAGACATCCTACCGACTGCGCCAATTACGAAAGCTGCAGACGGAGGGTTCGGAAAGGAAACTAGAATTGCTTAGAACGAACTTTACTGTACTAAAACTCACATTATAATATATTAATCCTATCTATCCTAGACGCTTATGCGTTCGATGGGAGAACGACACTCACATCATAGGATCTTAAGCCTATCTAACTTAGGTGCGAATGCCTTCGATGTAAGAACGACACTGACTTCTTTATTGAAACCAGCTTTGATGAAGGGTTATCTGGGTCACAATTTGATGAGGAGCGTCAGCGAATAGCAGTTGGTACGAGGCAGGTCATTGCTACCGCTGAGTTCTGTTGAATTTGCTGACTTGAACCTCGTGCTGGAGTGCAGCTCACGTTGTGCGGGCATGTGTAGGTACTGGTACGTAACAAATATGTAAATAAAGATATGTATGAAAATAAACAAATAGGTACGAAATGGACCCACTATAATATATTGAATTATATTAAAAAGTGACCATCTATGTATATGATAAGAAATAAAGTTATGAAGCTAAACCTTACACAGTAGTAAACAATAACTGATAAGCGACAATGTAATAACTAAAATAATTGGAAATAACACACAATGTTTAAAGCCTGTAGAACTCAGATGTATAAAACTATATACGCAAGATATACCATGTTGCGAGAAATGTGCAACTGACGGAATCATAATGTAATAAAAATAATGTAAAACTAAACAATTAATGTAATGTATAAGATAGGATAGAAATAAAATTTTAAACCATAGAACTAAATTACAGAAATAAAACCACTAGAATATTCCAAGAAATGTAAAACACAAAAAGATACAACAAACACTGTAATAATATTAACTAACTTTAACTCTTTAAATTTAAGAAATAGCATAAGCAAATAAATAAACTGTATTAAGCCCTGACCTTGTTAGGGACCTAGCTCGCGGGCCGGGCCTCTGAGCCCGGACAGGAAAAAAAAAAAAAAAAAAAACCTAACCTAACCTAACCTAACCTAACAGCAATAAGAAATGCAATATAAAAATACAAGTAAAACCTTATGGTATAAATAAATATGTAAAAAAAAAAAAAATGAATATAAATACAGAAACAATGAAAAAATTCCACCTCTATATATTTGTTAATATATATACACAGGTGAATTAAACACATATAGCAAAACACAAAAAATTGTAATACTGAGGAATACCGAAATGTAAATAAAGAAAGTTGAAATTGACACAGTCAAATTGTTAGATACAATGCAAATAAGGAAAGAGAAATGTAAAACATAGAATTTAGGCCGTAGAATAAGACAGGTTAAAAATGTTACAGTAATTAATAAATAATGGAAACAAGTTAAACAAGCACATAAAACATAGGAGAAAACATTGTAAATTACCGACAAGAGAAACAATAGTAAATATATGTAACGAAACATAATATTAGAAAAGACATAGTTTGAAATTAATAATAGTGTGAAATTGGAATGCATAGAAATGTATAAGAATAAAAATAGAACACACTATATAAAGTAATAAAACTCGAAGTAAAATGTAAAAATTTAACAGAACTAACAGAAATGTAGTATATACCAGAATTACTAAAGTAAAATAAGAAACAACAGCTAGAATAAGAATAGTAGTAATGTTTAACTTTAATTCATAAGAAACAACTTTTGTAAATAAATAAATCCTGCATCACAACCCTAATCACCCATGATAGGGACACAGCTCGCGGGCCGGGCCTCTGCGTTCGGACAATAAAAAAATAAAAAAAAAAAAAACCTAACCTAACCTAACCTTTTTTTTTTTTTTTTTTTTTTTTCCTGTCCGGGCGCAGAGGCCCGGCCCGCGAGCTAAGTCCCTAACGGTGTGTTCAGGGGATTAGGACTAAGGTTCTTTATTACTTATTTCTATGGATACAATATTATTGTCCTTATACTATTATACTAAATTACTAAATTTCATCTGTGTACTAATTTACGTATTTGTATTACCTATTCAGAACTATATTTTAATTAATGCTTTTTTATTTTTATTTGTGGTATTTCAGACCGTCTGTGTATTCTTTTGTCTGTGTTTGTGTCATTATGTTATGTTGTGTGTTACTTGTGTCCTTCTCATAATTTATTATTATAATTATTGCCTTCTTTCCTAATTTAATTTCATAAAGCTGATATACGTATTTGTATAAAATACATAGTCAGCTTTTCTTATATATCTGTTTTATTTCTGTTTATGACCCGTTGATTTATTATGACACAGTAGTTTATAAATATACCTCTAATTCTTTTGTCTAGCATGATTTCTTTTATGTTTTCAATTGTTATTTTAACTCCTATCTGTTCTTCAACTTCTTGTCTTTCTTTGCCAAATATTGCACACTCGACGATGACATGTATGGGTGTTTCTGGCGTATCTGGTTGACATATGCATGATGGATTCTCCTTCAATTTGAACCGATGTAAATATTGGGAGAATCCACCATGCCCCGTGAGTATTTGTGTTAGCGTGCCTGTAGGTTTTAACTGTTTCACTATCCGGTATGCCGTTATAGTGTTATCAAAGAAAAGTTTTGTGGTACGAGCCGTGTCCCCCGCTTTATATCTCCGGTTCCATTCATCCAGCGTATTTAGCCGGATTTGTTGCCTAATGTATGAAACCGGACCCCTGTCGTATGCGGGTTTTGTTTTTGTTTTTAGAGCTGCCTCTTTCGCCAGCTCGTCTGCTCGCTCATTCCCTGCAAAACCCGCATGGGCCTTAATCCAAAACAGATGTACCTGTCTTCCTGTTTTGGTACACTCATTAAGGTTACTGCGGGCCTTCACTGCAAGAGGGTTGAGCGATGTGACGTTGACTATGGCATCGAGGGCAGCTCTTGAGTCGCTATAGATTCCGAAGCTGGTTTCCGATATCTTGAGCACCTCCTCTGTAGCCTTACATATTGCCAATAGTTCCGCTTGATAGACCGTGCAGTATGACGACAGCTTCATCTTTCGGGTTTTAGTTTCGCGGGCACCGGTCCATAAGGATAGTGCTGCTCCCACTTTACCGTCAAGTTTGCTGCCATCAGTAAAGATCTTGACTGCATGGTCTGTGTTGCCTTCCACGCTTTCGCGATCCGCCAAGCTTGCGTACTTTAGGATTATATGTTCGGCTGGATGAGGAGTGTCTGTAAACGCCGTGCGTCGTTCGATTTCCCCATCTCCCAGCACTGGCTGTGGCACCCCCCTCTTTGCCTCATACAGGGCGGCTGCCTCTTGTATTCTGAGGTCCAAGGGTAGTATCCCAGCCAGTACTAGTGCCGAGTTTAGGGAGACCGTTCGATGAGCTTTACACAACTTTTGCGCGAAACCTCTTTGGACGGCGTTTAGGTGCTTGATTACCCCCAGCTTCTTCGTAGCCTGACCCCACACACTCGAGGCGTACATGATGGTAGGCTCTACTACTGCGTTGTATATGACTCGTACCACTTCAGGATGTAGTCCCCAGCTCACTCTTGCTGCTTTGGATACCTGCCCATATATGTTGACAGCCTTCCTACATATATTGGCAGTATGGTTGTTCCACGTCAGCCTGCTGTCTATGGTCACACCCAGGAGTTTCATTTCGCTGGATAATTCGATGTCAGTCTCGCCCATTCTCAAGTGCGGGGTGTCGTGAACCAACTTCCGGGTCATCAACATTGCTGTTGTCTTGTGCGGACCAAATTTAAGTTTGTTACTAACACCCCACTCCTGAGCCCAGGCGAGAGCGGCATTCGCTTTCCTCTGCACCTCCAGTGCAGTGTGACCGTCGACAACAAGCACCACATCGTCGGCGAATGCCTGGGCGTAAAAACCTTTCCTCTCCAGCGTCTTAAGAAGGGGGTCCAATAAGAGGTTCCACAGAATTGGGCCTCCTATAGAACCCTGGACACACCCTTGGTTTGTGCTTTTGGAGTACTCTTCGCCCAAGTACCTCACCGTCACGCTGCGATTTTCTAGGTAGCTGTTTAACATACTGCGGATGTTTTTAGGACAGTTTTCCTCAGCCAATCGTGTCTTGATAGCCGGCCACCAGGCGCTATCGAAGGCTCCCTCTATATCCAATGAGACCATTACCACTAGTTTTTTAAGTGCTATGTTGTTTTTCACATGGTTCATTAAATCATAAAGGGAGTCCTCGGTGCTTCTCTGGGGCATAAAACCGTATTGACGAGTACTTATCCTGCTGTACAGGTGCCATTTCAGTCTACCTACTACCATTTTTTCTAGAATCTTCCCCAACACTGGAAGAAGCCCGATAGGCCTGTAGGACTTAGGATTTGTGTAGTCCTGCTTTCCCGGTTTTCGCAAGACTACTACCATGGCCCTCTTCCATATTTTTTTTTTTTTTTTTTTTAACATTTATAGGTTTACACTTGACCACCATCTCGCCTGATGTTAAGCGACGATGCGGTCTAAGATGGAGCGTGCTTACCTAGAAGAAACCGATTCACTCTCGATTTGAAGACACCAAGATTATAACCATCGGGAAAAACCCACTCAGGCAACTCATTCCACAGTCGCGACGTTCTTATCACAAAAGTAGAGTCAAACCTCTTTGTTCGTGTCTTTGGAACATCAACCATGAAACGATGCCGCTTCTTCGAGTTACGAGAAGTCCGATAGAAAAAAGGGCTAGGTGGTATTAGATCATGCAGATCAGATGCACATTCTCCGAAGTGTATCCGATAATAAACCGATAAGCTAGCAATTTTTCGGCGATGTTCAAGAGTTTGCAGTCTTTTTCGCACAAGAGTGTTATTGCCTATGAGCCTTTTAGCCCGCCTCTCGATCGATTCCAGAGCCTCAAGCTGATACTTAGCCGATCCATCCCAAAGGTGCGAACAGTACTCCATACAAGAGCAAATCTGTGCTTTATATAATAAAAGCAATTGTTCAGACTTGAAGTACTTTCGCACCTTTGAGAGGACACCTAGTTTTTTGGCAGCTAATTTAGCCTTGGACTCGATATATGAGCCAAAGTTGAGTGTAGATGTCAGGGTAACACCCAAAAGCTCAAGATGATCAGTAACCGGCACGGATACACCTCGAAAAGTAGGAGTCTGTAGAAATTGACTCCTTTTTGCGGAGAACAGACACGCCTGCGTCTTTCCTTCATTAAACTTGGCCAGATTGGTTTCGCCCCATTCAGAGACTGCCTCAAGAGCCAAGTTCAAACGCTCGACCATAATCTCTCTCAATACCTTAGTTTGTTGACCGCTGGCTCTCGCGCTAGATATATAACTCTCTACAACGGTGCTATCATCTGCGTACCCAAACATACCGGGCTTCAGCATATCGTTGATATGTAGCAGAAAAAGCGTCGCAGAGAGTACCGACCCTTGAGGGACTCCGGCATTGATACCCATTTGGTCCGACGAGCAGCCATCAATGACAACTCGTATGGACCGATCTCTCAAGAAGTCCGATATCCACGCAATAAAACCTGGAGACAAACCATAACTAGAAAGCTTGCTAATAAGGCCATCATGCCAAACCCTGTCAAAAGCCTTCGAGATATCCAGGGAGACTGCAAGTGCTTCCCCGTGTTTCTCGATAGCTTCACTCCAGATGTGAGTGACATACGCCAGAATATCCCCAGTCGACCGGTTTCGGCGAAACCCGTATTGCCGGTCACTGAGGAGGTCGTTAGATTCTAGGTATGCCAGGAGCCTGCGGTTTAAGACACGTTCCATAGTCTTGCAGAGTATGGACGTGACCGAGATGGGCCTGTAGTTGGCAGGGTCAGCACGACTACCTTTTTTGGGCACAGGTTGCACGTTAGCAAGCTTCCACGATTTCGGTACTTGCCCAGTTTGGAGAGAGAGTCTATACAGGCGCGTTAGTACAGGAGACAACTCAGGTGCACAAGCCTTCAACACTAGGGCAGGAATTCCGTCCGGGCCACTGGCTTTATTCACGTCCAGATTACGTAGCACTTTACGAACCTCCATTTGGCGAATATGCATTTCCGGCATCAAAGTCGGACTGCCAGGTGGAGTAGGAGGTATCGCACTACCAGCATCTAGACGCGAAGATTCCGCAAACTGAGATGCAAACAAGTTTGCCTTCTCCATTGCGGTGTGAGCCAGCGCCCCATCAGGTTTCAGCATTGGAGGCAGTGAAGAGCGGCAGAAGTTCGATTCGACCGATTTAGCTAGGGACCAAAACGCCTTGCTACCCGCAGGATACGAAGCTAGTTTGTTCCCTATTCGACTAATGTGGTCAAATCGAGCCCTCTGAAGAACCCTTTTGCATGCTTTAGCAGCCCTGTTAAACGCTTTCTTTTTGCGGTGTGTATCCCTTGCCTTACGCTGTCGAGCATCAACCCAGGCTAGGTAGGCCTCATGTTTAGATGCTTCAGCACTTTTACATTGAGAACCGAACCATGGGCGAGCTTTGCTGGATAATGAAACGTCAGAGTATGGAATGAAATATTCCATAGCCGTACGTATTACATCAGTCACAGCATCCGCGCAGGCTGACGGGTCACCAGAAGAGAAGCACAGTGGCTGCCATTGGTAAGATGCAAAGAAAGAACGCATTTCGTCCCAATCTGCTGACTTGTATTTCCATAGCCGCCGGTTGCCTCTGGGGCTGAGATCGGGCGGATGGTAAACGGATACTGATTTCACCAGACAGTGGTCGGAGCTGCCTAACGGCGAATATACCGCCACGGAGTATCGGTCTGGATCAGTTGTCAGCAGAAGGTCTAAGCAATAGGGAGTATGCGACTCAACGTCCGGTACCCGTGTCGCCTCTTGGACCAGCTGGGTTAGGTCTAACGACAAAGCAAGCTTTCTCGTTTCCAGCCCAGCATGGTCAGTGTCCCGGTATGGGTACAGCCAATCCTTATGGTGGCCGTTGAAATCCCCCAGTAACACTAATTGGGCTGATGGGTACTTCTGCTGAGCCGCGTCCGCTGCCTCACTCAAATAATCGGTGAGCCGAGTTGTCTCCTGATCTCCACTGTGCGACCGATAGACACAGCCATAGACAATTTTGTCGATGCCTGTGTCTATCAGCGCCCATAGAACAGAGAACCTGGTGTCCTCAAGATTACGGAGACGCCTACAGCAGATATCGTCACGGGCGTACAGGCACACTCCAGCACGCGGCTTGAAGTTGTGCTCCAAGGTATACCCTGGATAGGTTAGGTACGCCACGTCCGACGGACATCCTATCTGCGTCTCCGTAAGAAACAAGAGTGACGGCTGCTCAGTCTCGAGGTGATGGTGGACTGGGGTGATATTAGAGTGCAGACCTCGAATATTAGTGAGGTGCACTTTGAGAGACAAGGAGTGCAGCCGCTGTTTTACTTTGTTTCTGTGTTTACTTTTCATGGTTCTATTTTGAGAGTGATTTTCGGTGGGAAAACGGAAGTAGAACGAGGCTGCACACTGCCAACCAACGGTCACAGCACACAACACAAATACACCAATGGGAAACTAGTCTGGAGACTGCGGGGACGCCCGAGCCCCCCCGGGGATGTCTATCTGGCCTTGTCATCCGGTCGCCAACCGGCAGGATAGCGCATCCCGGGATTTTTCGCTAGATGGCGGGGCAGCCTTTCATGAGTGGCTAGCTCACTACTTGGGCCCCCAACTATCTGCGGTCGGTAGCGGCAAAAACCGTGCCTCGGATCCCGCTACCCTCCATGACTAGCTTCCCGATGTAAAGTATTGGTGTGCAACTATCTGGTCTTGCAGTTATGCAGCAACTGTTCTGACCCGTTTTCCCTAACGGCGTCACCAGACTACATGCCGGAACACGGCTAGGCCGCTTGGCGGCACGACTCAGTCTGGCGGGTGGTCACCAGCCACGGCCAAAGCCTACCACCGGTGTTTTTGTCACCCGATTTGCACCACCCAGGGACCACGTGTGGGGGGTTTCTGTGTACAGGTGCTTCCCCACGGACGGAGGTGACACGGTCCCCAATATATTAGGGAAGTAACCAATTTGGAGACATTTATTTGCCATCTCCAGGAAGAGCTGGGGTTTTACAGTTATTGCCTGCCTGCATATGTCTGCTGTGAGACCATCCTCCCCAGGGGCCTTTTTTGGGTCAAAGCTTTCCACCGACAATTGTAGCTCTTTTGTTGTGAATGGAGGATCATGACCATCATGCTCCTCCATCACTTGTTCAGCCATTTTTCTGACATGTCTGTGGTATGCACTGTCTCCAATTTCTGCATCTTCTGGGTAGAACGTTCTCGCCAGCTCCCTTACCGACTCACTAGCACTCAGTGTCCTACCGTCTCTACTCAACGGTAAGTCCTCTTTTCCCTCCCTTGTCCTTTTCATAACCCTATAAATTCCTTGCCACACGCCTTCCCCGTCCTGCTTTTCACAGAAATCTTTCCAACTTTGTATTTGTTCTTGTTTGGCCTTACTTTCATAGTTTTCTTTTGCTTGCAGGTACTCAGCAACGACCCCTGCCCTACGGATTGGCGCTGCGCAGCGGATTCGTCGTTTTTTGGTCGCTACATCTTTCTTTAGCTTGGCGAGCTCGTCACTCCACCACGGTAGATTGTTTTGACTTTTACGTTTCAGCGTAGGTATAGTGCTATTACTTGTATTTATAATAATACTAGCTGAGACCCGCGGTTTCACCCGCGTCTATTTGAGGAAAATCCCTACTAAAATTTACATTGCTTTAAAAAGCTATGATCACCAAGAGAACCATAGAAAATAATGAAGGAACGCTAGGTTAACGTACTGGGATATACTAAAATGTGTTTTATAGTACAGGTATTTTAAAGTAGATCTGTGTAAAATATTATATGATATTTTTAGTTTTTTATTTCTTACGGTAGAAGAAGATCATACGGTAGATCTTGGTAACGCAACAGATACCTAAGTAGTTGTCCGTATGAAAAACCGTCTTGGCGTGAATCGATTCCTAGGCGCTTAAATATTTGTCCCTGTGCTTTAGTAATAGTTACAATACTCCTTAACGGGAAATTGTATTATTTTGAAATTAAAAAGCAAATGGTGCCATTTTATGTGGAGGCAATGCATTATACCATTCCGCTTGAAGGGAATGGTCGATTTGTGTCAGATTCGACATGAGTGGTACCGACTAAAACCTTTGCCGTGGACACGGGTATGCTCTCGCACTCTTCTGCGAACCCGCCGCGGGATAATGCACGCCGTGATCAACCAAATGCCTCGTCGGTGCCAGATATTCTCACGTCTAGACACCCTTTGCATCATGCGGTGGGACTAAGGGCGGGGACAGCAGCTCACCGATATATCGGCACTCTTCCTCCCCTACAGGTCCACCGCATCCACCATCATACGTTAACGACTAAGCAAGGCCGCAGTGGGCAAGGAGAGCGGCGCACCGTTATACCGGTATTCCTCTTCAGCCGGGGTCTCTCCTCTACGGCCACGGTTCATCACGGCACGTCTTAGTCGCGCCGGCATCGTCTACGCCGCGCAACTCTCCCCTGACCGAATTGCTTGGACCGCAAGTTTTGGAGCCCATGGTCAACCATTGACGTAGTGGGATATGTCGGGATCGATATTAAATAAATAAATATTGGTGGACAATTCACACACAACACCATCTGACCCCAAACTAAGCAAAGCTTGTATGATGGCGGCCAGATTGCTGATATAATACTTATATAGTTTTAAATACATACTTATTATACATAGAAACACCCAGACGCAGTGCAAACATTTGAATTCATCACACAAATGTTTGCACTGGGTGGGAATCAAACCCACGACCCTCGGCTTTGCAGGCAGAGCTACCACCAACTAAGGGCCAGCCAACGCCAATATTACGTACGGATATGGCAACCTTACTGATCAAAACCCATACCTACAACAGGTTTTTCCAGCCGTGGGTTGGCAGCAGCCTCGGGACCGCTATCGCATTCGACTGTGACTCGATCTGTTATTGCCGCCGCCTTTTGCGGCGACACCTCATGGGAGACGTCCGAACCACCGCCAGTTGGTTGGTTGTTGGTTCCAGTGATGCATTAAAAACCAGCGACGCGTCACGACCTCGGGAAACCATATCCCTAGGTGCGGTGCCGGAGCGACCTAAGCGTCCGACACTTCAGACCCTCCGGTGGAAACAGGATGCGAGTCAAGTGCGCCTTTAAGATCGCTCCCATGTCCACTTTCACGTCATTGGATGAGTGACAGATAATGGCCTCCTCTCGCTTTTCCAATTCACATGACTTCTCATTGTTGAGCGTCTTGGCTAAGATCGTCGAGTGCGAGAGGTTTGCCCTCACGACCGCGGCTAGTTATGGCCGCGGCTCCGCCTCTGTGGCTACATCGCGTCGAGGAACCTAAGCTGGAAGACAACGCTAACTAAAATAAAAAAACATCAGGGGCAATTTTGTTCAAAATATATATTTGTGATAAATAATGTATTTGTTCAGATACATATTCACATTATGTTTATAAAACAACCAACAATGCATTCTACTTTCTTTCTTTTTTTATGGCTTCCATTCGGTAATAGAAGGTACGTATCACCGCAATTTTGCCAACGTCCAGCGTTAGAACATTGAGAGCATTATTCTATATGCACAGATTACAGAAATAACACGGCATATTTTAAAACAAAACTTAAAATCACACGGGACGCACGTACAACACGGAAGTCCATTTAGTACTGACTGTATTTGCTTCGGCGTTTGTATTTGCTTTGTCTGCTTCAGGTTCTCTGTTCTGCGCGTTCCATCTGGTTTTGTTTCTGTAATCTGTGTCTATATGGTACTCATTGGAGTATGATACTTCATTCAGGTGATCAGTCTTCTTTAGATAATCTTGAGCTTGATTATCGAAAACCGCTTTGGTGTAAAATCGAGGCAGCATATTTCTTTCTTCAAGTACTTCTAATGTACGATTGTATGTGAATAGTAATGTTGGTGTAGAGAATTTAATATAAACAATATTACACAATATAAGATTAGAGATATTTTTAATTTACACGTAAAAATGTAACAATGCATTTTTGCAAATTTGTTTACATAAAATGACGCAACCTTTAAATCTGTGACACGTGTCTTCAAAAGTCTATGACACGTGCTGTCACAGACTTCAACACACACCAAGGAGAATGGCACACGCAGCTAAAGATCTCAAAGATAAATATTTTTCCCCGTTTTCGTTACATTGTTCAACCCCAACCCTTTCTCCGCAATAAAAAGTAGCCTATGCTATTTCTCGGAGTCTAGTCTATCTGTTTACCAAATTTCATCAAAATCGGTTCACTGGTTTAGACGGGAAAGCGTAGCAGACAGAAAGACAGAGTTACTTTCGCATTTATAATATTAGTAAGGATGTGTGTATTTATTTATGTAATTTTCCAAATCTGTTGTATTATTTAATTTTGTAATTTCTGAAATAGTTATGTTTTGTTCCGTTAGTAACTGGAGCATTTTCTCACGAAACTGACTCCAGTTTGCTTTTTTGCAGTTAAATTTTCTTGTGGTCCTTTCTACGCTGAAACCTTTAGCCCTCTCAAGATGTATAGTAAACATGATGGTGTTCTCTTGTGCTCTCTTCTTTTTGAGGGTCGCACGGGCACTCCGGACTCTCCTTACACCTAAAACGGTATAGGTATGAGGAGAATCCGCCGTGTCCGGTGAACAACTGTACTTTCAAATGGTCCATGCTAATTTTCTTTATCAACGGGTATGCACTGACAGCGTCAGGAAAAAACTTTTTGGTCGTTGATCCCTGCTCCGCGGCTTTGTAACGCCTGTTCCATTCGTCAAGCGACTCATTTCGAATGAGTCGCTTGACGAACGAGACAGGACAGCTACTGTAGGCCGGTTTGACCTTCAGTGTCAATGCCGCAGACTTGGCCAGCTCGTCCGCCCTCTCATTTCCCTCCATCCCCGCGTGGGCCTTTATCCAAAATAATCTCAGTATTTTGTCGCTTGCCTGGATTTTTAGTATATTTTGTCTTATTTGGACCGCGAGGGGATGGAGGGATGCATTGTTTTGGACCGTCTCGAGGGCGGAACGGGAATCGCAGAAGATGCTGCAGCTTGGTCCGCTGGCTTTTACCGCCCTGCTGGTTGCCTCAGCCAGAGCCAACAACTCCGCCTGGTAGACTGAGCAGCACTCGGCCAGTTTTAGTTTTTTAGTTCCAGTTTCGACGGCACCATTCCATATGGAAAGTGCCGCCCCAACTTTCCCTTCTATTTTGCTGCCATCTGTGAAGATGCTGAGCTCTTGGTCGTAGTACTGGTCGAGTGCTTCCCCGTCCCCCAATGCTGATCTCCAGCTGCGCTGCAGGGTGTGGCTTCTCCGCGAATGGTACAGGCGTCTCGATCTCCCGATCTCCTACTAGTCGCCGAGAGTACCCCCTCTTCATCTCGTACAGCATCGCTGCCTCTCTAACTCTGATGTCTAGGGGGAGCATCCCGGCGAGCAGCAGTGCCAAGTTCAGGGAGACCGTTTTATAAGCCTTTATGACCTTCTGGGTGAAGCCCCGCTGCACATTGTCCAG